>JACEFO010000191.1:0-2400000 GCA_015342445.1 Digitaria exilis | reverse complement strand
TTCTAATTTCTTCATTTTGATTTTAATTTCTTTAGCCTATCCATTCTAGGTGAACCTAGCTAAACAATCAAGTTTTGCAATACAATTATTCCATATAAAGATTTCATCCTTCCAAGTTTCACTTCATAATATGCCATACATCGGTCAAGCAGTCTCATTAACCGCGAGAAGCGGACAGTTCGAACCGAATTTACTACTTGGCCAGGGAAAGCCCAAACATACGGAATGGTTGGAAATGCCAACACACCCCAATCCTTTCTCCTCTCTCTGCGAGTGGCTCCCGAGTCCCACTGCCTCAGGGTAAAGGTTTACCACTACTGGGACTCACGCAACTACCCTCATGTGCCCATGGGATAATGTTTCCAAGACAGAGAGCTGTCGGACCTGCTCGCATCAATCGGATACCGGGACTTACCGGTCCCATAAACCGTGCATATGTGTGGTACGTTCAAACGCTTGACACAAAAGTACCACATGTTTCCACTTAAAACATCGATAGACAGGTACCTACAATCATCCGTCCATCATCTCTAGTGTTTCTGATATGAGTAGTCATACAACTCCTATATCTCGCGAGTGTCGGAAAACACTCGACTTCTATCGTTCTTAAGCATAGCAACTATCGAACCTAACATACTAGTGTTCAATCAAAGGAACCTATGATCATGCAATCTAGGGTTTCATTCAACTCCTTGAAACTTAAATGCACAAACATATAATCAAATAAATCGCGTAAGTAAAGTTAGGTTATGCTCCGGGGCTTGCCTTCCGGCTCGAAGCGGTGCTCCTGCTCGGGGCTCGGATCCACGTGCACCACGTTCACCTCGGACTCCTGGGCGATCTCCTCGGCAGCGGGGACTAGCTCGTAGACTCCGTCGGCGAGACCCGAATCTACACGAAATGCATGAAATGCTTAAGTATCGAGACCTAAATAATTAGGGTTTATTTAAGTCTTGGTTAGTGAATTGGAAAGGATAAACATTAATTATAAGTGAATATATCTTTTTCATTTTGAAGCTTTACTTTTATTTTAGAGTTTTAGGTTTTTCTCTTTTCTTTTCTTTCTCTTCTCTTTTCTTTTCTTTTTCTTCTCTTTTCTCTTCTTTTTCTTCCCTTTTCTTTTCTTTTATTTTTCTTCTCTTTTCTTTTCTTTTTCTTCTCTTTTCTACCATTCAAGTCCTTTTTCTATTATTCAAAAGGTAAACTTAGGAATATTATTTTTAGGTGCCATTTGACCAGAGGCTTACTCATGCCAAGGCAGGAGCCTAGGCCAAAATTTGGCTCAAGTTGATTTTTCTATAATTTATTAGAAATGTTCTTATCTTTTTGCCTAAAATCAAACTAAAATCCTACAAAAATAACTACAAGGTTTCTGTCCACACCACTTGGCACAGTGACTTAGGGTGCCAATAGTGACCTCTCTACAAGTTTGCATGTGATATT
Organism: Digitaria exilis; assembly: GCA_015342445.1. NCBI lineage: Eukaryota > Viridiplantae > Streptophyta > Magnoliopsida > Poales > Poaceae > Digitaria > Digitaria exilis. The sequence goes on along the minus strand of JACEFO010000191.1, from coordinate 2,398,557 downwards.
GATTTATGGTTATTTTTGTGGAATTTCACCATGTTTAAACTACCAAAAATCATTTAGCCATTTTCCAGTGTCCAAAAATTACCATTTTCATTTTTCTAAGGTTTCTAATGTCTTGATTAAGTCTCTGTGTGAAGGAGGTGATTTTTGACTGAGTAAATTATTTTCTGTGATTTCTTTGCCAAAACAGCAGGGTACATATTTGGAAAATCATAACCCTAAATCCACTGGGAATTTTTGTGCACCCTTTGCGCATTAATCTAATGATAATCACCCTAACAACATATTCCAAGCTCAGCTCCAGTGCATGTGTAGATTTTGAACTATGATGAAAAGTGCTCAAACTGAAATGAATTTATTTTTCAAAATCTACAGCTCAACTGAGTGAGGTGCAAAGGAGAAAGTTGGCCTTCTAGATCCACTGGTCACTACAAAATTGGTTTGACATTTTTATGATTTTTCTACGATTTTCTACGAATTTTTGAAGACCTCAGCGAATTAAACCTAAAATATAGAATCTATTTTACATGAGGAACCCTGGAAGTTTTGAAACTCTTACAACGAGGTCCCTACATTTTGCGCTCGGCCCCCTGGAAAGAGGTTGAAGACGCAGTTAAGCCCCTGGGCTCGCCGGCGTGGTTACGCCGGCCAAACGGCGGCGAGTCCGGGCCGGGGAAGTGGGGGGAAATGGAGAGGGGCTCACCGTGATTCGTTTGAGCTAGGTCTCGAGGTCGGGGATGGCCGGAATCACGGTCAGCGACGGCGGTGGCGGCTCGGCTTGCTCCGGCGAGCGGCGAGCGGCGGCGTTGAGGTCGGAGAAGGTCGGGGAAGTGGTTGGTGAGCACCAGCGCGGCACGAGGAAGCTACTGGTGCCCTCGGTTCGGCCGGAGGAGGAGTGGAGCGGGCTGTCCACGTGCGCGGGCTCGGCGGCGGAAGCTCTGTGAACTCCGGCGAGCTGGACCGGCGGTTGCGATGGCGGAGGAAGGAGGGGAATGGCTCGGTGAGCATCAGTGGGGCATGGGGAAGCTGTTGGTGGCGTCAGTTTGGCCGGGGCAAGTGCGGAGAAGGCTGCTCACGTGCGGCGGACGTGGCGGCGCAAGAGCGACTCCGGCGAGGTTTTCCGCATGCGAGAAGAAGGGAAAGGCCTTGAGCTTTAACGGGGAAGGAAGAGGGAGGTTAGGGCAGCTCGGGCAAGCTCGGAGGGACGGCCGCGGGCAGCTGGGCAGGCGTGCAGCGGCAGCGGCTCTGTCGCGGCCCGTTGGCGCTTTGCGCGGCGCAGCGAGTGGCAGGCGCGCGTGGGCGAGGAGGAAAAGCTGGGCAGGGAGGAAAAGAGATGCTCGTGGTCGCGAAAGTCGCGCTGTGGACCGGTGGATAACGACGGCGGCGGATTTGTCCGGCGGGTCACGGCGGCGGCGCGGCGACAGCTCGAGAGCTCGCCTCGGGTCAGCGCTACAGCGCACCTCTGGCCACGCGAGCTGGCCAGGCGCGTGCACCGTGAGCTGGGACACACGGCCGTGCTATTGGCCGGCGCAGACGAGGACGGCAGGCGGCTGCCGGCGGCGAGCGCGGCACGCGCGGGCGCGGCGCTGGCATCCCGTGAGCGCGCCGTGAGCGGTGCAAAGGTCAACTGATTGGCATGGCTCTAATTTCAAAATTTTGAACATGACTCGAAAATCTTCCAACATGAAAGTTGTTTAGAACTTCATGAGACACGTCCCTGCACTGGAGATTCTGAGAAAAAGTTGAAAACTTGGTTGTAATTCAAAAGGGGGTAATTCTCTGTTTTGAACTGAATTTTTGAAATTCGAGGGGCTAGATGGCAAAATTGGGCAAAGTGCCAATTGAGGCAAAGTTCAGAAATGTGAAGATGTACAACTTTGCTTTTTAGAGATTTTGATGTTCTGTGGTAAAATCTTGAGATTTGGCTAAGATTCCATTTCAGCCTGAAATTTGAAGTTTGGAAATCAAATCTCTGAATTAGGATTTGAGATTTGAAAGGCTTCCGAAGGTTTTGAGGTGTGGGTTTGAAAAGAAAGGGTTCTTGTTTTGGTCTCTCCTTCAAAGTTTGTATTGGCCGAAATTCAAGTTCTTATATAAAATTTGAAGTTTTTATTTTGCCTCTTTTTGGAGTGTTTTTATCTCTTATCGGATTCTTTTAGTATTTACTTGAATTCTTTTTCTAAATTAAGCTTTGTTAGACTTAATTACTTGTTTAACTTATTTAAAAACCAGGGGTGTTACACCTTTGTCTTTTCTTGTTTGCTGAAACAAACTTTGCACATGTAATTAAAGGTCGATAAGTCCAGTTCCAATAAAGTAATTAAACTAAATGTCACTGTCTTAACTAACACATACTACTCTAGAAAATTGCATGTCAGAATTTTTCAATTTAAACAATTTAGCAGTGTTGCTGAATTCATGTCCGGTCAGCTTGATTCTTTCCTAAAACCATGCATGGCTAAATCCAGATGATATCATCCCTCATTGATCATGTTACTAAATGTTTCAGAAATTTCATAAAACCTTGTGTTTATCCGGTTCAAATAATATTACAGCCCAACAAGTTGAATCCGAATCTTCTCAAATAATCTTAAATGCATGCACCTGCATATTGTCAACTTTTGACCAAACCATTTCTCTCCTTCCATTAACAGTTGCTCATTCTCTCGGCTCAAAAAAAAAGTTGCTCATTCTCATCTGCTGGTTTGGTTATGTATATATACAAATATCATGTACCTCTCCACTCACAACACACACGGCAAGGGATCAAGCAAAGATGGCGAGACCATTGCTCTGGCTGGTGCTCTTGTGCGCCTCCTCCCTGATGTCGTTCGCCGCCCGCGCCGCCGGCCTCCGCCTCGCGCTCACCCACGTCGACGCCAAGGCCAACTTGTCCGTCGAGGAGCGCATGCACCGCCGGCTGGCGTCCATGGCCGGCGGGGTGGCGGCGCCGCTCCACTGGGCTGGCAACCAGTACATCGCCGAGTACCTCATCGGCAACCCGCCGCAGAAGGCCGAGGCGGTGGTCGCCATCGGCAGCGACCTCTTCTGGACCCAGTGCTCGTCCTGCTCCCCGGTCTGCTTCAAGCAGGACCTCCCCGTCTACGACCCGTCCATGTCGAGCACCTACCGGCCCGTGGCGTGCACCGACGCCGCATGCGCCATGTCGTTAACCGGCGGCGAGACCCAGTGCTCCGTCAAAGGGACCGAGTGCTCCGTCCTCGGCACCTATGGCGGCGGTGTCGCCGCCGGTGACCTCGCCGTCGAGGAGTTCACGTTCGGGGAAGAGGTGGTCAGCCTCGCGTTCGGGTGCATCGCCGCGAGCACGCTCAAGGCCACGTCGCTGGAGGGCTCCTCCGGCGTGTTCGGGCTCGGCAGGGGGGCTCTGTCGGTCGTCTCCCAGCTCGCCGCCGGCGACACCACCACCACAAGGTTCTCCTACTGCCTCGGGCCCTACTTCCATGGCGCCGCCGTGAACCAGAGCCACCTGTTCGTCGGCGCGTCCGCCACCGCCCTCACCGGCGCCGCCACGGCGGTCACCACCGTGCCGTTCGTGACGAACCCCAAGGATGAACCTTACACCACCTACTACTACCTGCCCCTCGTCGGGATCACGGTGGGGAAGACGAGGCTCGACGGCGTCCCGGCCACCGCGTTCGAGCTCCGGGAGGTAACGCCGGGGAAGTGGGCGGGGACGATGATCGACTCGGCATACCCGTTCATGAGCCTCGTCGACGTGGCGCACCAAGCGCTCAAGGCTGAGCTGGCGGCGCAGCTGGGTGCCAGCCTGGTGCCGCCGCCGGAGAAGGTGAGCAAGAGGCTGGAGCTGTGCGTGGCGCGCGGGGAGGTCGCCACGGTGGTGCCGCCGCTGGTGCTTCACTTCGGCGGCGGCGGAGGAGGGGACGTGGTGGTGCCGCCGGAGAACTACTGGGCGCCGGTGGATGAGGTCACGGCGTGCATGCTGGTGTTCAGCGCGGCGCAGCCGAATGCCAAGCTGCCGATGAGCGAGACGACCGTCATCGGCAACTTCATGCAGCAGAATATGTACCTGCTCTATGACCTCGGGAACGGCGTCCTCTCCTTCCAGACGGCGGATTGCAGCTCCATGTGACAACGTAGCTACTGAGGCAAGCTGTTTTGTGTGCGTGTCCACAGTAATAACTAGCCACGTGCATGTGCTCTAGTCATAGCACACGGCTAGGTGCTTGTATATGTGAGTATATATATCTGTATATCCAGTGTGTGCTCCTAAGAGCAGAGCTTATAATTTCGCCGGCTGCGGGCGAAATGAGTCTAGCGTGGATCAATATTTTATACGCGTAGCATTGCAGAGCAGCAGCATAGTGGGGGAAAAGGGATGTGCGGCCAATGGAATTGATGGATGCTGCAGCACAGTGCTCTTCGCCGGCCGAAAGCGGGCGTTGGGTGAATCGGTCGCTTTACCCTCTCCCTTATTTTCTCTATCATCCATGTAGGACTTCGCCATCTCCCAGCCGATCATAATACATGCTCTAATACCGTATTCTCATTGATTGTTTATTATATTTATGTAACAAAATCGTAATGTTTTATTTTTCTGAGACGCGATATGCAATATTCAGAAGAGAGTAGCGTTGTTTATTCCTGAAAACTTCATCAAAGGGGTAAGGTAAACTAAATAGATGAGGGAAGTAAAATATTTTTTTCTTGTGTATGTAAACCGACTAAAACTGAGATCTGTTTTTTTTGGATAAACCTGGCAAGGACACATGAAAAGGCCAACCCAATCATGCCTGTTAAATGGGCCTAAGCAGAGTATCGTAGATACCTGTTCTTGGTCCAATACAGACCCAATAAACATCTTGCTTTTGTTTATCATATGATTTTGACTAATTTAGGACTTATAAAACCGGACGAGATTGGAGCTCAGCCATGCAGCCACGTTGATATTTTTTCACCATCCAATTCTAGATTTACGTTATTCGCTCGCTTCAGCTCCATTTGCTGGCCCACCTATACCGTAAAATATTAGAACTCATGAAAGTAGACGAGATTGGATCTCAGCCAAGCGTCCACATCAGTCTTTTTTTCTTTCACCATCCAATTCTAGAATTACGGAATTTGCTCGCTTCAGCTCTATTTGCTGAGTTTAGCGTCTCCAGCAATGCTATCTTCTTATCTGAATGGATCAGTCTTTGAGTTTCTTGTTTGATTATTTCTTCATATCACTGATTTGGGGATTTTATCTTCTTTGTCAGTTTCGTTGCCCTTGATGGAGTTCTTCCCCAACCAAACTGAATTGATTTAGGAATCCTTTCTTCCTCGTGATTGGTTTCTTGTTCTCCCATTCTTGGTCTGGGGATGATATCATCTGGATTTAGTCATCTTGGTAAGCAAAATAACTCTTCATGGTAAAAAGAACACTACATGGTGGTGATGTGCGTGTAACTAGGTAGTGTGTACAACTGATTTTTCCAAGAACAAAAATATGTTTGCCACCTTTTGTATCTGCCATATTTAACCTGCCTATGGTATTTGTTCCTCAAAATTAGCAAAAGTTTTATTACCAATGTAATGAAAAGAGTTTTTTACTAGCTCAATTTGTGTCGAAACATTTGCGTCTTTCTTGTTTCTACTGCTGACCAGCTGTATACAATATTTCTTTGGATAACTGTGACAATGATCATGATGATGTTTAATTAGATGCCTATTGTATAGCATCTTTACTGACACGGGATGGCAATGAGATAGAAAATTTATGGGGTTTACATTAGTAATTTAATTGGTGCATTTGATCTATCGAATTAATCAACGTGTCGAGCATATACTATCTGACGATTAGTATCTAACCACTTTAAACTCAGCGTGCATGGTTACGTGCCAACAGTTAGTGTTATTTTCTTTGGTAAAAATACGACGAACAAGACGCATAGGGAGCACAGCTACCGTTTCATCCAAAGAACAAAGAGGATATGGTAAATTTGGCAACTACTGTACGTTAGAAATTAGAATACACTGAGAATACAACTCAATACTTTGTCTTCTGTCATGCGATGCCACATGAGAAACAGCTATTCCTATGCTCCTCATCAACAGCTACTAGACCCTTTCCCGCCTGCTGCCTATACATAACAACACTTTCCTTGCCATCTGCCAATAGCAAGACACCAACTGCAAACTGCTGCTATACAAAATAAGCAAATCTCTTATCTTCTGCATCTTTGAAGTTTGAACACACCCATCTTTAACTCAGCATGAAGAAAAAATCAGGGGCATCAAACTACCTATGCATCGCACCCATCTTCAACTCCTGCCTTTCTTCCAGTAAGCACCAGTCATCAATTGACGCCGCCGCCGGCAAGAACCGCCTGAGCTTCTCTTTCCCTGACAACCTCGCCGGCGGCGGCGGCAAGGACCGCCGTCAGCAGCAGAAGCCGCCGCCGCAGCAGCAGCAGACTCCAGAGGAGGAGCAGAATTCAGAGAGCATAATCGACCCAGCCGCGTCGATCATCACGAGGAAGGATGGCCGACACTGCACCGTGATCGTCGGCACCATCTTCGGCCGCCGCACCGGCCGCGTCACCTTCTGCGTGCAGCGCGACGCCGCCGTTCCGCCGCCGTTCCTCTTCGAGCTCTCCGTCCCCATGCAGTCCCTCGCCACCGAGATGGCCTCCGGCCTCCTCCGCATCGCCCTCGAGTGCCACCGCCGCCCCGGCCCCATCGCCCCCGCCATGGGAGGGGGAGGAGGAAGCTCGAGCAGGAACGAGTGGAAGGCGACGTGCAACGGGCGGGACGCCGGGTATGCGGTGCGGCGGCGGCCGACGGAGTGTGACCGGCGGGTGCTGGAGAGCATGAAGACGATGACCACCGGCGTTGGTGTGCTCCCGCCGGCTGTGGCGCCGCCGCCGGAGGAGGGGGCCAACGGAGGGAACCTGCAGGACGGTGGCGACGGCGGTGGGTGCGGGGAGGTGCTGTACATGAGGGCCACGTATGAGAGGGTTGTGGGGTCCAGGGACGCCGTGTCCTACCACCTCATCAGCCCTGGCACCGGTGGCGGCGGTAGCCCACCTCAGGAACTAAGCGTCTTCTTACTGCGGACCAGGGGTGATTGAGATTTGAGAATTTGAGATCACGAACTAGTATATGTTAATAATGTTCTACATATATATGCATATATAACGGATACTTGTAAACATTATGTGTGCGCCCCGGGGCCCGGGACCCCCGGGTGCATCAAGATTGAATATGCAAGCTCATTGGCCAGCGCGGCTCGATATATAGCTGCTCAAGCTTGATGCACCTCGTAGTACATTGTATATTGTACACGTCATATCGATAAATCTAATTAACGATATAATATTGAGTCTAACTATTCAGATCTCATTTAAACTAGTTACATCTCCCGCCACTTTGTCTACTAAAGTACTGTAGTAGACAACTTTTAAGATTACCACAACATTTCCTCAAACCCCTACCCAACCCTCTCTTAAAGGGAGGTCCAAAGTTTCAGAAGAAATATGCCCAAAGATGACGTAATAAACACCACAAGTGCAAGTCTATATATTAGGGATTTTTTTGAAATAAATATATATATTAGGGAATTAATGTGATCTTCAATATCATCCTTTGATGAATTAGCAATATCTATAAAAGTATATTGTATAAAAAATATTTGTACTAATACCATGAAGTTTCTTTTCCTAACGAAGCTATTAATATCAATGCCATGTTGTCTCCTTCTACATAATCTTTAATCTGTTATAATCAAATGTAAAAGTTTTACTTGGACAACTATAGTTGATTTTTTCCCGGTTGAAAGAAAATAGACATATTGCAGACGGACTCGAGTATGTCTGATATTTGTAATCCAAAACATATATTGTTGCTGAATTGAGTTTAACGTTATTTTGGAAGTTTGTGTTTAGTCGTCACGTGTCAGGAGCATCAAATGAAAGTGCATGCATTGTGTTCTCAAAATATTGGTTATAATAAGAAACTTTCAAATTGATTAAAAGTGACTCCTAAAACAATTGTAAAATGCTCCTCCAAAATCTAGAATGAAAAGTTTGAATTTTGTTTACAAACTTTATATTCAAAAACTTTGTTTTCAAACTGGTTTGAAGCAAGTAACTTTGGAAATTGATTCACATGGACTTTCTATAATGGACTAAAAAGAGTTTCTACATTTCCTCTAAAACTTTTGAATAAAAAAATTATTTGGAATTTATAGTTGCTGACTGCCTAGTCAGTTTGGGGTCTAAATTATCAAAATTGTAGCACTGCAGGGGGAAAAATGTCAAGAAGTAAGCGTGGTCAACTAACCAAGACAGGCATCTCTCTCTCTCTCCATAGTCTTGATGTTCATTTTTTTGACACCTGACGTGGCACATGCGCGCTGTTTAGGATTCTCCCCATTAAAAAATGGGATTACGAAAACCGGTGATCACGCAAGACAACAACATCTTCTTTGACTTTGTTTAATCATTGCAACAACCCCCTCTCTCTCTCACACACACACACATATCATACCTGGCAAATTAAAATGGATTTGCGGTCACTTGCTTTGACTTTGTTTTACGCGCGGGAAGGAAGTCGCGTCCATGGCCTGCAGGGATAAGGACGCCCGCCATTGTTAACTCCATGCCTGATCGTCTGGTCCTCGCGAGGTTTTGGCAGATCTCTTGCCATGCCATGTGCATCCTCAAACTTCAAATCATCCAGAGAGTTGTTTATCTTAGCTCATTTTGCATGAAACCATATCCTGCCAATTTCCCAATCAACAATTCCGATGCTTACGATGTACGACGTTGACTTGCAGTTGCAGAGTTCACATGTACGCGGCCTTGACGTGTGCCGCGTCCATTCGCTTGCTTCCCCCATCGATCAATCGGCCGTACCAACCCGTACTCATATCCTACTGTATGTCTGTAACAAGCTATTCAGCTCTCGCTACCTGTCTGCTTCGCAGATCGATCAATGGCGGCATCAGCTGCTGTGATGATCCCCGTCGTCTTCTTCCTCGCGTTCTTGGTAGCATCACCGGAGCTCGCTCTCGTCCATGGCCAGCCCGATTCCCCAGGCAATAGGCTCCTTCACACTACTGCGTGCATGACAGGTCATGTTTTCTGTTGTCAGAGTAAGCTTGGAGTTGATCGATGTTGTTTGTTGCGTGCAGTGACAGGTTTCGTCAGCATCGACTGCGGCATCACCGAGGGCAAGACCTACTCCGACCCGTCCACGAGCGGCCTCGTCTACGTCTCCGACGCCGGCTTCACCGACGTGGGGCTCAACGCCGGCGTGCGCCCGCCGTACGACGCGCCGGACATGGCCGACAGGTACAGCACCGTACGGTACTTCCCCTCCGGCGACGGCGTGCGCAGCTGCTACACGCTCCGGCAGGTCACGCCGGGAGGCAAGTACCTCGTCAGGGTCGCCTTCCAGTACGGCAACTACGACGGGCTCAATAGTACCCCGGCCTTCGACCTCTACCTCGGCGTCAACCGCTGGGCCACCGTCAACATCGCCGGCGCCGGAGACAAGTACATCCTCGAGGCAGTGGCCGTGTCGCCGGCAGACTTCCTGCAGGTTAGAGCTGATCGATGTGGTGTGCATGTGTCTCTCAAATTCCCAATCGCACGCCAAATATTTTTAATTATTTTTCTAATGCAAAAATATGTACTATACTTACATATTCAGTGTAGAAAAATTGTCCAGCTTATTTTGATGCATAAGATTCCATTCAACCCGTGCAGGGGGTGAAACCTTACTTTTAATCCATATAATTAATTTGAGTTAGAAGAAATTAGAGATATACAATACTAGTTTGGTACTGTGCAACTTAACATAGCTTTTTCAAGAGCCACATGATTTTCCAGATAACCTACGTGTTGTCTTTAGTGTTTACATCATTTGATTATTAGTATATTGTTACAAAAATACTACAACCTATTTAACCTGGAAAATCAACATATAAAAAACATAGATTGACTATATGAGTTATACTCCTGTGTTGGTAGATTTTCATCATGGAAAATATTTTTATACATTAACCATAGTTATTTTAAATAACAAAACATATTTTTCATTAAAATAGTAGTTAAATTTCACTTTATAGAACATGTTAATAACCTAATAAATATCTATATTTCGAACTGAGGGAGTAAGTACAAATCAAGCCAGCAACAATACAAGCACAAGGTACCAAACTACAAAAACTATAGCAATGGGCAAATGTCAAAAGGTGCACTACTGGTTAAGTAACTTGGATCTAATATAGTCCCAAAAAATCCCTATAATGCAATAGTAGCAAACAACCACAACCATAACGAACTCTCAGAACATAGAAGACGGCTTCACAAGATTATCTTACAGGTTGCATTGTGACTAATCTTTCCTTCAAGTTGAAGATAATTACACGTACGGGAGAGAATCGATTTCACCCTGCCTCACCTGGCCATGCCAAGCAGGAAGGTTGGAGCCACCAGTGCTATAGAATGTTAGAAACCTGTAAATATCCTCAGCAGGTTGCATTAATTGGTTCTCCATAAGTTAGTTTACATAGATCAACCAAACAGACAATCCCAGAGCATTCCAAGCATATGACGTCAGAGTAGTGGACATGATGAGCTGTATGGTATTTGAACAAGATTTGATTAGCATTACTCTCATAAGACAATTCCTTCTATTCAAACAGTAAGCGACATTTAATTAAATCTTGTTTCAGAGAGCTTTTCATTGAAATATTATCAGCATATCACAATCTGCTTCTTCGAAGATCCTTCCTTGTAGTATATATTTTCCAAGAAAAGTACTCGGTCCGTTGCAAATTATAAGCTGTTTGACTTTTTTGGCCTCAACTCTGACCGCTCGTCTTATTCAAAAAATTATGTAAAATATCATTTTTTTTTGTTATGGCTTCCTTTTTTATTAAACATTCTTCAAGAATGACTTAAAGTTTACTGTGTTGCACAATTTTTTTGAATAAGACGAGTGGTAAAGCTAAGAGTCATAAAAGTCAAACGACTTATAATTTGAAACAGGGGAGTGCTACTTTAAGATAGTAAATTCACCATAAGTCCATAACTAACATTTACCTGTTTCTTTCCAAAAAAAATAAAACAATTTGGTTGTACAGGTGTGCTTGGTGAATACAGGGTTGGGTACACCATTCATCTCTGGACTTGATCTGAGGCCGCTCAGGGCGACCATGTACCCGGAGGCCACTGTCAACCAGTCCCTTCTTCTGCTAAGCCTCTCCAGGCCATCAATCACCTTTGGTTTGAATCGATATCAGTTCTGGCCAGCTGGTTATGAACTGTTCAGGTGAGCGTGATCGTCAGACTCCTTATCCTTCTGAAAATACACTTGCAAAGAAGCTTCATTTTACAACAACATTTAGCAGTCAATTTCTCAGTCTAATATAATACTGATAAAGTTTATTGAAAACAACAGGTACCCCTTTGATCCATATGACCGTATTTGGCAAAGGTACGGCAACATTGCCACATGGACCAACATTACAACTTCAAATGATGTCGATGTCTCAAACATCACCAGCTTCGACAAGCCATCAGCTATACTGCGCAGCGCCGTCACTCCGGTGAATGGAACACGCTTAAACTTCTCATGGACCTCAGATCCTGCCTTGGATAATGACAACTCAACTTATCTTATGTTTCTCTACTTTGCGGAGTTAGAGAGGGTACCAAGCAATGCATTGAGGCAGTTTGACATCCTTGTCGACAACTCTACAGGGAATGGCATCCAGGGCTTCATCCCAAAGTACCTATCTGCAGAAACTGTGAAAATTGTGGCACAGGGATCAGGCCAACATACCGTATTACTTGTTGCCACACCAGAGGCCACACTTCCACCCATCCTGAATGCATTGGAGATATATTCTGTAAAGCCGATGACTGAGCTTGGAACGAATGTGGCAGATGGTATGTCATTAAGACTCCTTTCACTTGGTCAAAAAGCTCCCAAGCACCTGCATTGATCAGCGTTGTGTTAATTTAGCATTCCAGAGCTTCTTGCATTGATCTGTGTCTTTGATCAGTTTGTCCAAAGATCTTAATCTCAAATTCAGAGTTACCTTCCTTATGCATATGAACAGTCTTGAATGCTTTGTACGTCCCAGAGCATAAATTCAGAGTTACCCTCCTTTTCTTTTTCCATATTCACAGCTAATGCTATGATGACGATTCGCACAACGTATGCACTAAAGAATAATTGGATGGGTGATCCTTGTGCGCCAAAAGAATTTGCATGGGATGGCTTGAACTGCAGTTTTCCATCATCTGGTCCTGCATGGATAACAGCTCTGTAAGTATCACACAATATCCTATTCCTCCCATGAATATCAACAGCATTAAGGACTTGCATATATAGACGCAATAGTAAATAACTAAACGTAATTCTATTGTCCATGCCCTGGTAGGCTGCTATTAACCTGATGTTGGATTTATTCCAGGAACTTATCATCAAGTGGGCTGACTGGTGCAGTCGATTCTTCTTTTGGAGATCTTAAGTCTCTCCAATACCTGTAAGTGACCAAAATCATCACACAAGTATAGTGTTTCATAAAAATCTTATAACTCATTCAAGTTCTCATATCCATAAATATAATACTTACCTGCTAATTTCTCTTATTGAAACTTGAAGAAGCATAGCATTCAACTTTTACTCATCGAGTCTGATTTCATAACAACTGTATGTAAATAACAGGGATCTGTCAAATAATAGCCTATCTGGTGAAGTACCTGATTTTCTAGCACAAATGCCATCACTAACATTCCTGTAAGTATTTTTTTTTACCTTTTACTTTATATAGGACAATTGCATCACCATAACGAACAAACTGAGTTTCTGCAGCGACTTATCAAGCAACAAACTCAGTGGACCTGTACCTGAAATTCTACTAGAAAGGCAACGAAATGGATCTCTTGTATTGAGGTTTGCATCATGTAACCAATTCATATTTCAATAGATCACTTCATCCAAATGAGGTGAAACCTTCCATGAAGAAGGATAAATTAGATAAATATAACTTTGCTCCGGCTATATGAATCAAACAAGCATGTCGCCAATTTTTCTTTCTATAAGCTGAATTGATTAAAAAACAATTGCTCCAATGCTAGGACAAGTAACAATCCAAATCTGTGTGATAATGATGCCTCTACATGTGAGCTGAAGAAGAAAGTCAACAGAACACTTGTTATCGCAACAGTTGTTCCGGTAGTTGTTGCAACTCTATTGTTTGCGGCAGCATTTCTTATCCTTCGTAAAATAAGAAATAGGCAAGGTAACATTTCATTAGCGAATGAATTTGTTTCAAAAACATCAAGGAAACACTAAATTTGAATTTACAGAAGCTTACTCTTATGATACGTGGCTCTTTTCTAGACCAATGGATGGAAAACAACTCAAGGCTCAATAACCCTCAAGACAGGTCAAACATATTTAAGAACAAAAAGTTTACCTACAAGGAGCTAAAACTCGTGACCGCTAACTTCAAAGAAGAAATAGGGCGAGGAGGGTTTGGTGCTGTCTTCCTAGGATATTTAGAGAATGGAAGTCCAGTTGCCGTCAAGATGCGTTCAAAAACATCCTCTCAAGGGGATAAAGAGTTTTTAGCAGAGGTAGGTTGTTTAGTTGTATTTTATCTTCTGTTCATTTGAAAACTGAAATGTTTTATTACATTTTGCAGGCTCAGCATTTGACAAGAGTTCATCATAAAAACTTAGTTTCCTTGATTGGATATTGCAAGGACAAGAAACATATGGCCCTTGTCTACGAATACATGCATGGAGGAAACCTAGAGGACCGTCTAAGGGGTAAGTTACCAACTCCCAGCTGTTGCTTTAACATTCTTGTCAAACACATTAACAGCATATATGCAGAAAACTAAAAGAAAATACTTCTTAGTCATGGAGATATTTGTAAGGTGAAAGTTTCTAAAACATAGAAGTGTATTGTATCATACATATCATCCATTATGTGCAACATATGTTGTCAAGGGCTCTAGTTTTTGAACCAAGACAATTTGACATTCATTATGACCAAATTTCATAAACCATATACTTTTCATCATTTGGCAACAGACCTTGATATAACCAAGTTGTTTGCGATCACCTATCACAGGAGAGGCCGCTGCTGCTACACCCCTCACTTGGCATCAACGTCTCAAGATTGCTCTTGATTCAGCCCAAGGTTTGTAAGACTAGACACGCCTGAATTAGAAATATAGTAGTAAGATGCATCCTGCCATGCTTTATACTTGAGAAAGCCTGCATGCTTGTACTGAAGTACTGAACTGCTGCATAATAAACTAACTAAATCTGATAAAACTACTGCCTCATAACCGTGGATGCAGGATTGGAGTACCTACATAAATCATGCCAGTCTCCACTGATCCATCGAGATGTAAAGACAAAGAACATTCTGCTATCTGCAGATCTTGAGGCGAAGATAGCTGACTTTGGGCTCATGAAGGCGTTTGCCGATGAGTTCAAGACCCACGTCACCACCATGCCGGCGGGTACTCTGGGATATCTTGACCCTGAATACTACAACACGTCCCAGCTCAGTGAGAAGAGCGATGTATACAGCTTCGGAGTTGTGCTACTGGAGCTTATCACAGGACAGCCACCAGCAGTCCCCATAAGTAACACTGAAAGCATCCACATTGCACTATGGGTGCGCCAGAAGCTCTCCGAGGGTGACATTGCAAGCATTGCTGACCCGAGGATGCGAGGGGAGTATGATGTCAACTCTGTCTGGAAAGTTGCAGAGTTGGCACTGAAGTGCAAAGAACAGCCATCAAGGGAGCGACCAACGATGACAGATGTTGTGGCTGAGCTCAAGGAGAGTTTAGAGTTGCAGGTATCCTATGAGATGGGCTATTACAGCTCAGCCCCGAGCAGCACACTTAACCTCAGTGCAACAAGTGTTGATTTGCATAGCGATGCCCAACTGAGTGATCACCCAGGAAAGGAAGCTTTGCCTGAGTTGCAACAGTTAGGCATTGAATCTGAAACTAGTATAGGTCCTGCACCAAGATGAGATCAACCGTTCAAGTTTGTATATTTTAGTCTAGATTTTGGTATATAAACTGAGAATGCATCATTAAATTTATGTGTTCTCTGCAACCTCTTCAGAACAAGCCATTTCTGAACCGTAGCTTAGCAATTGTCGTTTCAGACAGGACTCATGGTCTGCCCTCTGCCAGTACCGAAACAGTGGATCAGAACGAACCTTTCGACGAAGACAATGGATGTTCCTATAAAAAAGCATCAATAATCGCCTGCCTCCAGGATGGGTACCAAACGCTTTATGCATACAAGAAGCATCCAATATATGCTAGACCTAGACCTAGGTCTAACCAATTGGCCAAAGCATCTTGCTAATGTTAAGAGAAAGAAAAGAAATTAGCAACCGGATCCATTGCTACGGAACACAAATCTAAAAATGCCTGTGCTGCGAGCAAACAAATTTCCTCTGAAAGGTTACCTAATCTACGTAATTGAAAAGAAAAATGAACTCACAAGCCAGGGCGGCGGAGGGGGAAACTTCGCCGGTGCGGCACGGGCAACAGGCGGCGAGATGGCGGAGCGCCGGCGGACGGGGCAAGCACTACTGATTGGGCCGACAAAGGCCCAAAAAACGTGCATATAGTAAAGCCCCAGCTTTGGCCCAAAAAGACTTTCGTTCCCAGCCCACTTTTAGGACTTTTTTATCTGACTAAATCGACGCTCCTCTTAAAAAAAAAGACTAAATGCGGACGCACATAAACTCTCATACGCATGTTCACGTACTCATTTAGATAAATATATGCATGCAATCTTATCTCTACGTGTATCTCCAAAAAATTGAACGAACAAACCTCGAGACTGACAAGGTCAACGCAGATGTCACGCTATCGATGTTTTCTTAGATAAAGGAAAGAATCCGGCCTCTACAATTGTACACAGCCCAAATATTACAAAATTTAACACATCAGCTTTAATTGCTAATAACACGAGAGGACAACCCGAAAGAGAAATTAAAATTCTCCGATCTATTATTATGTTTTCATCCTCGATTGGCATGATCCAAAGCGATTATCTCTAGCATTAAGCTCGCCTTCCGGAATATCTCCTTCGTAATATCATCACGCTGCAGCTGGGACCAGAAGCGCAGCCAATATGTCCCCCTAAAAAGAGCCTGCATAAATGATGAATACCTGGATTTGTTAAAAACAATATCATTCCGGCATCTCCAAATAGCCCAACATAGCGCAGATGCTCCCACCAAAATCAACGGTTTTAATTTTTTTTATCTTGATTTGTTAACCAATTCCCTAGCATATGGGAGACCGAAATGGGTGGGGCTAACCCGGTTGCATAGAAAACTAATCGCCATATCTCCTTTGCATGGTGGCAATAAAAAAAGAGGTGTTGTATTGTTTAATTATCATTAAAAAACAACATTTTTTTGCTCCCTTTCCAATTCTTCCTCGCTAAATTATCTTTCGTTAATATGACTCCTCTATTCAAGAGCCACAAGAAAATTTTTATCTTTAGAGGATTTTTTAATCTCCAAATGTTCTTGTTGCGATAAGGAGTTATATGGTCTAACATATGTAAATACATAGACCTTACGGAGAAGGTCCCATCTCTCCGCAGATTCCATTTGAACATATCAGACCCTCCTTGTAGATGACAGTTGGAAATTATAGCAACCAGGTTGTGCCATTCTATGAGTTTTTCCTGTATTAATGCCCTTCTAAAAGAAATATTGATTGGCACGGATGACATCACACTAGCAACTGTGGCGTGAGGCTGGTGTGCAATATTGTCTATTGCAGGAAAAACATCTTTGAACGGCCTCAAACCTACCCATATATCTTCCCAAAATCTCGTCTGGTTCCCATCATTAACTTTGAAGGAGCCACAAGATAAAACGACATCCTTAACCTTCATTAATCCTCTCCAAAAATGAGAATCATTCGGTTTTGCTTTAACTTGTGTAAGAGATTTGGATCTTAGGTATTTATTTCTAAGCATGGTTTGCCACATACCTTGCGTGTTAAGTAAATTGACAATCCATTTACTTAACAAACATTTATTTTGGAGTTCTAGATTAATAATCCCTAGTCCTCCTTGATCCTTAGGGCGGCAAAGTATATCCCATTTGGCCGGTCGATATTTCTTCTTATCTTTAGTTCCTTGCCAGAAGAAACATGATCTATATCGATCTAGGCTTTCAAGTACACCTTTTGGTATCTCGAAAAAGGACATCATAAACATGGGTAGGCTGCTAAGCACTAAATTCAGGAGTACTAATCTGCCTCTATAAGATAAATGTTTCGATTTTCAGTTACTTAGCTTCTTTTGGAATCGCTCTTCCACTTTGCTCCATTCAGCATTAAGAAGTTGCCTATGGTGCATTGGAATTCCTAGGTATCTAAATGGATACTCTCCCACATTGCATCCAAAGAGTTCCCTATATTCATCTTCAAACTCCTTGGCCTGCCCATAGCAAAAGATTTCGCTCTTATGGAAGTTAATTTTTAGCCCGGACATCTGTTCAAAGACAGTGAGCAAAAATTTCATATTTTTTGCTTGTTCCAGGTCATGGTCAAGGAATATAATGGTATCATCTGCATATTGGAGGATAGATAATCCATCATCTAAAAGATGTGGAATTATGCCAGTAATCTGTCCATCTGTCTTTGCTCTTTTAATCAACAAGGTCAGCATATCCGCCACAATGTTGAACAAAATAGGTGACATAGGGTCCCCCTGACGTAGGCCCCTTTTTGTTTGGAAGTAATGTCCAATGTCATCATTAACTTTGATTCCAACACTCCCTCTAGTGACCATTCTTTCTATCCATCTACACCACTTGGGTGAGAACCCTTTCATTCGCAGTGTTTGTTGAAGGAAGATCCATTTTACTTTATCATAAGCCTTTTCAAAGTCAATTTTAATTATGACTCCATTATGCTTTTTCGTGTGTAGCTCATGGATGGTCTCATGAAGTATCACTACCCCTTCCATAATGTTTCTTCCCGGCATAAAAGCAGTTTGGGAGGGGCTCACCACTGTCTGGGCTACTTTGTTTAATCTGTTTGTGCCAACTTTTGTAAAAATCTTGAAGCTGACATTTAAGACGCAAATTGGTCTATATTGTTGTATCATCTTAGCCTCATCTGTCTTGGGGATTAGAGTAATGACCCCAAAATTGAAACCGTAGAGATTTAGTCGCTCGTCATGAAAATCTTTGAAGAGAGCTATTAAATCTGATTTTATGATTTCCCAGAAAACCTGGTAAAATTCTACTGGGAAACCATCAGGTCCTGGAGCCTTATTATGCTCGACTTGGAAAACTACTTCCTTTATCTCCGCTTCTATAAATTCTGCGGTCAACAGTTCATTTTCCAGTTCGGTGACCTGTGGTATGTCATCCACTTGTGATTCGACCATTGTTATTTGTGAATCATCTTGCTGGCCAAAAAGTGTTTTATAATAGTTTGTGATGTATTTCTTCAACTCAGCATCCCCAACTATAACTCCATCTTCTTGATCCAATCTGAAGATGTGTTGTTTTCGGTGTTTCCCGTTAGCAACTAAGTGGAAGAAACATGTATTATCATCACCAAAGAGCAAAGTTTTAACCTTAGCCCGTTCGTACCATTTAATTTCCTCCTCTCGTAAGAGAGAAACCGATCTTTCCTTCAGGTAGTGTTTCAAATTTATCTCACTATCTGATAAGGAGATGGACTCCGCCTTTTTATCTAGTGCGTCGAGTCTGGAGAGAAGTTTTTTCTTCTCTTTCTTATATAAACCGGCAGTATGTTTAGCCCATCCTCTAAGGTATTGTCTTAGGCTTCTGATTTTGTTTTGCCATCTTTCAAGCGCCGTATTACCCTGATTTTCGGACTGCCAAACTTCTGTGACCATGTCATAGAACCCATCTCGAAGCAGCCAACCTCTTTCAAATTTGAAGGTATGCTGAGGGTTTTGATGTGTAGAGACCCAGTGTTTAATATAAGGGGTGTGTGGTCCGAAATATTCCTATCTCTCGCCTCCACATTGTACAACGGGTATCTGTACTCCCAGTCCGTTGATACAAGAACCCTATCTAGTTTCTCAAGAGTGGGATCATCTCCATGGCCAGCCCACGTATATTGTCGACCAGATAAATTTATCTCCTTAAGATCAAGCGATTCAATAACCGCATTAAAGAGATTCAGCCATTTAGTGTCAAAATTATCTGTGCTCTTATCCTCGGCCTTCCTCATGATATTAAAATCTCCACCCATTATATATGGTAATGTTTCACGAGAGCACGTGGAAGCCATTTCCACTAAAAAGGCATTTTTATCTTGTGATTGTGCTGGCCCATAAACCACATATAAAACAAACTTGAAGTCATTTGATTTATCTCGAAGGAGGAACTTCACGTAAAAGTCTCCTTCATCAATGGCTCCAATATCAAAGTGATTTAAATCAGCACCTAAGAGGATCCCCCCTGACCTACCATGTGGGGTCATGCAGTGATAGATGTAGTCATTACCACCACAAAGGTTCTTTAGGGTTGCCTCTGAAAAATCATTTTTTCCAGTCTCAGAGAGAGCTATAAAATTAATCTGCTCTTCCTTAACCAACTCCGCCAGGTATCTATGTTTAGCCAAGTCTCCCGGACCTCTGCTATTCCAGAAGACTCCTTTCATTGGAGACGTATTTTTGACGGAGTTTTTGGTTTCTTTGGAGGGCGACCCTTTGTTATCTTTTTTGCCGAATTAGACTTTTTCTTTCTAGGCACAGCAGTAAGGTCACATAATTCCTGATCATACTTCTGCTCATGCATATCCTCATTTTCATCTCCACAAGCGTGGTTGAGGACTGCATTAAGTCTGCTCTCTCCCTCTTCATCACTAAAGTCTTGTGTGGGAGAAGAATTAAACTTATGTTTATTATTTCTTTTAGCTGTATTCTTCTTTGTTGGCAGAGTTAGCCTATCAATTTCTATGTTTCTGATAGCTACAGTAGATGAACTAATTACATTATCATCTCTACCTAAAGAAATGCCAACATTTTTCATATTAGAAGAAATACGAGAATCTGAAAAAGAAGTGAACGATTTGTTACCTGTAGTCTCAAGGTTGCGTGCAACCTCCATACGCTCAATTTTTGCCATCGTATGGTCATCTTTCTTTGCTGTTGATCGATTGCTGCGCCTCAGGTTGGTGCCTGTCATCACTGTGCTGACCTTAATGCTAGCCTCCGCGGCCTGATTCAGAGCAGAGTGGACTTCCATTTCAGACACATCTACCAACAAATCTTCAGACTGCGATCGAAGCCCGATCGGAGACACCCTGTCATTAGATGACTCCTCACCTGAACTGTGTTTCCCATCAACGCCTAACTCCACCTCAGCACTAGCATGATCAGCTATAGGCTCAGGTTCCTTCTCGCCCTCAAACTGTTCCACCGATATAGGATTGTGCAATGGAACAAAACCATGCATGTCCAGCACAAGAGCATTCTCTGTACCATGCAAGTCAGGGGCATGCCTGGTCCCTGTACCATGCACTTCCAGCCCATGCACGCTCTCTGTACCATGCGCATCAGGGGCATGCATGGTCCTCTCTGGTAATTTTGGCTCAATCACTTCTTCCACAGTTGCCGGCTCAACAGTCTGAAGCGGTAAGCTGTCATTTCCTAGCATATTTTTTGCCCCTTCAGCAATATCCATTTCTGATTCGGCAGCCACAGCACAACTAATTTTGTCGAGAAGTGAGTCTACCACCATATCTATTGCTTCTTTCACAATCACTAATTCCTTGGTAGGAGCTTCTTGAGTGTGACTTTGCTTATCCATAGATTTGCTCTCCGAGTCATTTGTGTCATCTCCAGGCTTGTCCAACTGTGGAGCATCATGCATCTCATGGTCTTCACCCTGGGCCTCCTCCTCATCGAGTAGGTCATCATCATCATCAAAGTTATCATCACCTGTGCTGACAACCTCATCCAATTTGAAGTAGATAGGGTACATGCAACCATGGACCACAATATCAGTATCATCTGGTATTTTGTTGGAATCAAGCACATCTACCAACAAGCGAACGACACCATATTTCCTCAAGTAAGCCATATCCACTTTGCAAGTAGCCCCAAGAGTTGTGCCAATAGCCCACAGTGGCAAGAAGCTCCTAATCTCATAGGGAACACCGTACACGCGTACCCAAATTCTATGCAACTTCTTCTTGGGTTTAATCTCCTGGTTCCACTCTTCAAAAAATAGAACACCCTCATTATTATCCGTGGGTATTCTCTTGATCGCCACAAGTCTATCTAGCTCCACCTTGCTAGGGAAAGGGACTATAAATTCCTTCTCTTTATGTTCTTCCATGGACCATTCCCACTTGACTGGAAGGATACGACCTAGTTCCATCTTGAGCAGCTCAGCCGAAACCTCACCCTCCTCAATGCGAATCAATGCCGTAGCCATTTCACATTCTGGAGGTTCTGCTGCTTTAGTCATCCCCTCTGTCGGTATGTGGAAAAAACCAAGCCCATCTCCGGCTAGACCACAAAATGTAGCGGTTGGTTTCGGACCATGGAGGAGAGGGCAATTGTTGGTGAAGTGCTCACCAGAACAAATGGTACAACATAACACCTTCTTCTTCTTGGCTGGAGGTTCTTTCTGTCCAGGATTAGTTCTAACCCTGGTCTCCTCCTCACGTGGCTGGTCACTGCTGATGCCAACAGGGGCATGTCCCCCACGCACGGCATCACCACCTCCACTCCTGCCCGAGTTGACTGCACTTGCACCATGTTGCTGAGTCCCATGTGCCACCTCGCCACCGGCCAAATGCCCTTGCTAATGTCTTCCTCGACCACGGCCACGCACATAGCCATGCCTTGCTGTGCCTCTGGCACGATCATTGAGCTGCCGGAGACCACTGCAGCCAATCGCTTTGCCCCGTCCCGTGTCGCTCCCGGAGGATCTTGCTGCACCGCCGCCGGCCATGGTCACCGCTGCGTAGGATCTCTGATCTCCGAGCGTGGATGGGTTAGGTCTGGATAATTGGTTCCTTATCCAACTCAGACTCAGCAAATGACAGTCTGGTTTGTTTTGGCTGGGCCCATGGGCCTGCGGTGGCCCATCACGTTTTGAACACGGGACACGCGAGATTTCCGGATCAGAGGCTGCAAATATTGGTGGGATCATGTGGCTTTCCGGCGACTTGACATCGGAGCTCTTGTTTGATTTCGCGACGTCGACGTAATCCGCCAAAGTGATCACCGTGTTGTGGCGTTTAGGAAGAGGACCTCGCCATGGTTTAACCCAAGGCCATCTTATACCTGGCGGTGTCGATGTGGATTCCGCCGTCTTCTTCCTCACCATTCCAGTAGCTTGATTCTTCTTTGCGGCTGTTGCCGCTTGTGGTCCTTGCGCCTCGGTTCCTGCACACACAACATGACATACCTCCGTCGCCGATGATGCTCCTGGATGTAAAGCCCGAGCTGTGTGATGGATCGCCGGAGTATCCCTAGTTGCCCTTGAATCTGCATCCCCTAGGTCCTCCACACCGGATTCGAAATTAGAATCCATGTTTAGGGCCCAGAATTTGCCCGGTGGAGGACTTGCAGGCTCCTGCGCCACGATCTTCTGAAGCGCAGCTTTGATTGACGGTGCAATGAGTGGATGACTCTGCATTATCGCCGTGGCCTGCATGCATATATGCTGTGTTTATGCCTGCATGCATATCGGCGCGGCAACTTGTGGTCACAATCCAAACACCCCCCACGCTATCGATGTGATGATCACCTACAAGTTAAAGAATAACTTTCATGAAATCTTAACAAACATAGAAAAACACTCGTCATGCATGTCCACTGCACCACAACACCAAATTAGCGACGTCAAATATTACTGAGGCACGGTCAGTCGGTAAACCTTGTTTTCTAGAGCAACCATCACTCTGTAACGATCTCTATATTCATCGATTAACAGTCAGTCGGTTGCTACGTTAGTTGGCAAAAAGAACCTATAAATGGGGTGTCAATTCCGCTCGATCCTTTTTTTATTTTTTGCAAGGAGAAGAGAGATTTCATTACTCAGAAACACAATTACAATCCTGAGCAATTAGGTGCTCAACACACACTGGAATAGCGAACCGCCAAACAGCGGAATGTTTAGTTCGCTTTGCCAATTGCGCGAGCTCATGAGCTACTCTATTACTCTCCCTTCTCTTGTGGACGACCTTCCATTGAGGCAGTCTAACTGCTGATTCCATCACCTCCTCAAGGATGAACTTCAAATATGAGCGTGAACGCTCCCGCTTCGACAACATGCTGGCGACAGAGCTAGAGTCCGTCTCTAGGATCGTGCTTTGCTGGCCCCATTCCGCTACCAGTCGCATTCCTTCCTTGCAGGCTAGCGCCTCCACCTCTTCCGCACTTGCCGCATTCTGCACAAACTGCCAAGAGGAAAGCTGGACTGCTCCCAAACAGTCATGGACGATCACACCAATGCCCCCCTCCCCCGTCTCCTCGCTGAATGCACCATCCACATTGACCTTCAGCCATCCCTCCTGCGGCGGACTCCAGCGAAACTTCTGTCCACCTCCTTCCCTATATTTCTCTGCAATCAAAGATTCATACACAGGTTGTTTGCCATTTAGAATGTGGAAGTGCCCCTGTTGTCGGATGCTGCACAGCTCCGTCGAGTATCTCTGCAAAAACCGTAGAGAGCCTTCAACCGACAATTTTTCAGACCCATGTGTGATATTGTTCCTGACCTGCCAAGTTCGCCAAAGAAGCAACAACAATCTCGCTGCATCATCAGTTCCCAGACAATCTAGCAAGGTCAGTAAGCTATTCGTGGACAGCCGCCTGCACTGTTCCTCGTCCGGCAAACTCCAAAACTGTCGCATTGCCTCGCGCAGCCCAACAGCATGCCCACACCTGACTACTGCATGTATAGCCGATTCGTCTTCCATCCCACACACTACACATGTGCTACTCTTTACAATGGAGCGGTGCTTCTTATTATCTTGAGTAGCTAAACCATTATTCATCAACTTCCAACCAAAAACTAGTACCCTTTGAGGGATTGGGATCTTCCAATAGGCAGTCCAGGCTGGCCTTCCATTCTGGTTTCTGGAACATGACTGGCCACCCCCACACTCTATATCATACAGCTCCTTTGCAAGCCTGTACGCGCTCCTTACTGAAAATAAACCTCTCTTCTCATAATGCCAGGCAATGAAGTCCTCGGCCGGCTTGGAAGGCAACTTTTATATTAAGAATCTGTTGAGCATCCACCGGCCGAAAAAAGTTCGAACATAGGCCTGACGCCATTCCAAGCGATCCTGGTCAATGAGCTGTGACACCCACTTCAACCGGCATGGTCTCCGCTTTCTGGTAGGCCGCAGTGACCAACCCCGAGGGATCCATGGGTCTCGCCATATGCGTACCTTGTCCCCAGATCCTATACGCCATATAATCCCTTTCTTTAGTAGTTCCAGACCATGAACAATCGCTTTCCAGGTGGGTGATTGGTTCACTGGAAACGCCGTATCTAACAGACTTCCATTCGGATAATATTTCGCTTTCAAGATTCGGGCACACAAACTTTCTGGACGGTCAATCAGTCGCCATGCTTGTCTTGCTAATAGAGCTTGATTGAACAGCTTAAGGTCACGGAAACCCAGACCACCCTCCCCTCTTGGTTTGGTGAACTTATCCCAAGCAACCCAGTGCGTTCTTCTCGTGCCTGCCTTCTCACCCCACCAGAATCTCCTAATGCACCTAGCCAGAGCCTCATGCAAGGAGCCTGGGAGCAAGAATACACTCAACATATACAGGGATAGCGTGGGCCACTGATTTGATTAAAGTCTCCTTCCCAGCAGCCGATAGACATCTCTCATCCCAAGCATTGCACCTTTTGATCAACCGTTCAGTAATGGTTTGAAATTTGTCCGCCTTCAGCCTGCCATCCGGTGTTGGCAGCCCTAAGTATTTCGCCTCAAAACTGACCCTCTCAACCCTCAGCTGCCTCCTTACCACATCCATCTCTGCAGGATCGTTGTGTTCATTGAAGAGAATAGAGCATTTATCAAAATTTATCAACTGTCCTGTGCCTCGGCAGACCCTTTCCAGCACTTCCTTTACTCTACCAGCTTGCTCAACATTTCCTCTGAAAAAAGCAGACTATCATCCGCAAACAGCAGATGAGTAATCTCAGGAGCTCGTCTGCTGACCCTCAGACCTTGGATCGATCCCTCTGTGACTTCCTTCTGTAGCACTTTAGATAAACCATCAGCAACAAGGAGGAATAAATATGGCGACAAAGGATCACCTTGGCATAGTCCCCGTGTAGGTTGGATGGTGTCCAACAGAACACCATTGAAGCGAACTCGATATTGCACAGTTGAAACACATACCATGATCCACTGCACCCACTTGCGATGAAAGCCCAGCTTCAAAAGAACTTGTTCTAAATAGCTCCAATCAACACAGTCATACGCTTTGGCCAAATCCAATTTGTACGCACAGAAGTTACTCCTATGTGTGTTGTCTTGCTGAATAGCATAAATACACTCAAATGCTATGAGAGCATTGTCCGTAACCATTCTCCCTGGGACAAAAGCACTCTGATAATTCCTCTCGATCTTCTCTAAAGATTCAATATGTTTGATATCTAACTTTATCTTTTTCATAAAAGTTTAATATAATATCGAATTAATATGTCTATTCATGACAATAATGCCATTTTTCAAAGACAATATATCTTTCTTAGAATTTAAATGTAGTTCAACCTATTTAAAGAAACTACTTCATATTTGAGCTACATGTGTTGTAGATCTTTAAACCACATCTTCATATTTGAACTACGTCGAGGATTCGGATCCGGTGGACATATTTCACAATAAGGAACCTTACCGGGTATACATGCTCAGTTCACTTGACGCCTTAGAACTGTTTTTGACTCACAATATAGTTTAAATTTCTACATAATCAATATCTTATTAAAATCTTGGAATATTGATTTACTCATATAACTTTTGTGCATGCACTAGAGCTGATCATTGATCAACATGTATCAATTTCTACAAAATCAATATATTGTTAAAACCATCTCTCAAGATTTTGCTCGCGACTCTGCCCAAGGTTTCTAAATGCCCGCCTAAAATATAAGAAATAATTTAGTAGATATATTCCAGCATGTACTAACTTGTTTCTTATACTGAACAAATATGGAGCGACCTAAGAAATTTGATCAGGTTTGTCCCGGGCTCCCGGCTTCTACCAATCCAACTAGAACTAGTTCTTAACTGTTTCAACCAAATATGTACTCCTTATAACGTTGTTGGTTGGGTTGACGGAGACAGGAGAGTGGTGAAGATGGCTGCGGTAGAATAACAAAGTGTAATGGATAATTAGTTCTCTGTTTATCAGAGTAGATGGCTCTGGGAAAAAAAAACAATGTCTCAATAACAAGATTCTATTCTAGAAAGAATAGAATCACAAGCTGGTTTCCCCGCAGAATGCCAGATGAGCATTGCCCCAATAGAACCATGTTCAGGAAAGAATGTCACAAGACATTACCTATTAAATATATAGTAACTAATGATAAAAATATAGTACTTAAAATTATCATTGCTCCATCCTTGCCTCAATCCGCCCGGATCGACAACTGCATCCTAGGTTTGTTGGTAGCTGATGCCTGATCATGATACTTAAGAGTAATATCTGGGGGCAATCAGCTTTATAGTATATCAATATATAGTGACTAATGATAAACATATATTACTTAAAATTACCATTGCTCCATCCTCTCGCATCAACCTGCCCGGATCGATAGCTAGCTAGCTGCGTCCTATGCTGTTAATTGTGTTCTTGATTGTTCCTAGCGAGATTGTCGGTAGTTGGTCATGATACTTAGAGTAATATCTGGGGGCCAATCAGCTATAGTATACTAGCAATAAACAACTTGGCTCTTTGACTTGGTTTCGCATGATACCTGAAGGACCCTCTTGACACTTCTAGCACTTGTGTTGTAAACGATGTTCCCATTGTTTTTTAGGACAAGGCTGCTTACGATGTTGACCTGCATATACACAATGAGTTAGTGACACGTCCAAGTTCTAAACATATATACTGTACTTTGGATTTCCTCAACCTGCAGAGCTAAGAGGCAGAGCAGAGGCGGCGACCATGAAATTCTTGTTCTTGGTCCTCGTCTGCTTGGTAGCATCATCAGAGCTTCTCTTCCAGATCCATGGCCAGGTCGATTCTCTAGGTAATTCACAAAAATCTCTTGGTGCTAGCTCCTGAATTGCTGAATGCCTGTCAACAGTTCACAATCTCATGGCAGGTTTCATCAGCATCGACTGCGGCATCGCGGCCAACTCGTCCTACTCCGACCAGTCCTCCCGCGGCCTGCTCTACGTCTCCGACGCCGGCTACGTCGACGCCGGCGATGGGCTCAACGCCTTCGTCCGGCCGCCGTACGATGACCCGGACATGGCCGAGCGCTACCGCACCGTCCGCTTCTTCCCCGGCGGCGGCGCCGGCGAGAGCAGCTGCTACACGCTCGGGCCCGTCTCGCCGGGCGGGAAGTATCTTGTCAGGACGGCCTACTGCTACGGCAACTACGATGGCCTCAACGAGCTTCCCGTCTTTGACCTCCACCTCGGCGTCAACCTCTGGGCCACCATCAATGTCACCGCCCCCGCCGACAAGTACATCCATGAGGCGGTGGCGGTGGCGCCGGCAGACTTCTTGCAGGTTAATTAGTGCTGAACTGCTGATGCAGCATATCTGTGCCTTTATTTGACCTGAATCGCTTATGATGTTCAGTGTTTAGTGTACAATCACCATTTCATTTCATTCTATATAGAAACTTGTATCATTGAATTCAACTTGGCATTGTAGTTCTAACACAATTCTGTTGTCTTCTGTAATGTGATTTTAACTTATTTACGTAATATACTGCATCTTTGTAGTTGTAGTACTACCAAGAGTCTAAGAGATAGTAATTGTTATTTTGAGTGATTTATGCAAACATACATGTGTACCCGATTGCGATATATGCAAACATAGTTGATGTCCTAAATATGTTTTATAATGAGGTTAACATAAATTTCTCTGAAGCGATTGATTTTAATTTTACAAGTCTGCAACATAACTTCGAAGCAGTAATTCTTTAAGATTCTTATTTTGTGCTGCCTAAGAAATTATTTTATGTTTGTAATATGAATAGACAACTGAAGCAAAATCTTTCACATATTTGTTGAATAAATATTTTTTTTTCAGAACAAATGGTCATCCTTGTTATACTGAAAGCAAAAAAATCACAAACTAGTCCCTTCGCTAATAAGGTTAGCAGCTTACAGTACTGATTACTGGTGTACAAGTACAACTAATTTGTCGGACTTTTGACAGTAACAATCAATTATCAAAGGTCTATAGTCTACCAAACGAAAAGGTCAAAGAAGCTTTAACATAACTTCCACGAACACAATAGATTAAACTTTCCATTATACTAATCACTCTTGGACAAACTCTCTACTACAACAAGCCAATACTAAAGCTTAAAGAAGGAAGTGTGATAGATACAAAGTATCTTATTGATCAGGTCGCTGTAATTTCGTGTACAGGTATGTCTGGTGAACAGAGGGCTAGGTACACCATTCATCTCTGGGCTTGATCTGAGGCCACTCAGGTCAACCATGTACCCAGAGGCCACCGTCAACCAATCGCTGCTTATGCTGAGTCTTTACCGGCCATCAACCACATTTGTTTTTAACCGGTACCAATTCTGGCCGTCTGCTGATCAAGTGTACAGGTGAATACACGATTGTTCAGGTTAACTTGCACCATGTTTCCTCTCCATCAACCCTTCATGCTTCGATTTGGTTCCTGGGAAACAACAGGTATCCTTTTGATCCATATGACCGCCTCTGGCAGACCTATGGCGATATCGCTGGCTGGACCAACACAACAACCTCAGCCACCGTCGAAGTTTCAAACATCACCAGCTTCGACAAACCAACAATAATACTGGAGAGCGCCTCCACTCCGGTGAATGCAACACGGATGGACTTCACATGGAGCACCGATCCCTCCATTAACAGCGATGACACACCATACCTTTTGATGCTCTACTTCGCAGAGCTGCAGAGGGTGCCAAGCAGTGCACTGAGGCGTTTTGACATCCTTGTCGACAATGCTACATGGAATGGCAGCCAGCGCTACACCCCGAAGTACCTCTATGCAGAGGTTGTGAAGAAGGTGGTGCAGGGATCAGGCCAACACGATTTCTCGCTTGTTGCCACACCAGATGCCACACTTCCACCTATCCTGAATGCATTTGAGATATATTCAGTAACGACGATGAATGGGATCATGACGAATGATGCAGATGGTATTGGCTAACACTTTCACTTGGTCAAAGTTCCATCGGTCACTTGCCCTCATCAGGGTCTTGTTGTAGAGGTGGAAACATTTTTACTGCAACCAACAGTAGGGTGCAACATATTGCATTGACATGTGGATTTTCATAACTTAGTTAATTTGAATTCTCAAGCTCAACTTTGAATGGTCTCAGTGTATAGCAAAGCATAAACTAAGAATTTCCTTTTCTCTGCATATGAACAGCCAAGGCTATGATGACAATTCGCACAAACTATGGACTGAAGAAAAATTGGATGGGTGATCCTTGTGCGCCAAAAGCATTTGCTTGGGATGGCTTGAAGTGCAGTTATCCTTCATCTGGCCCTGCATGGGTAACAGCTCTGTAAGTAGTAAAATTGCACCATTCTACCATAAATTTCTAAAGCAGTACAGACTTGCAAACATGATTAACAAAACCTATGTATATTTCCTATTCCCTGATATCAATAGCTGTGTGGCTTGCTTCAGGCGCTTGTCATCTAGTGGGTTGACTGGTGCAGTTGATTCATCGTTTGGAGATCTGAAGTCCCTCCAATACCTGTAAGTGCCAAATATAACTATACAAAGTCTTGTGCGTGCGTGGTACACTAAAAATTCTGCAGCCACTTAGGTCTTCACGTCCATAATACAATGAGCAGCTCCCTCTGTTTCAAAAGAAAGGGTGTGGTTTGATCTTCAAGGATGAACTTTGACCATTCATTTCTCTTGTTCTACATTACCTATGCAATACAATCATAACAATAGAAAAGAAGTTTTAACATTAATCCAGTGGTGCTGATTTTGTATAACCCAATTTACAAATTGGTAAACTTGTTGGTCAAGATTATGAGATTGAATTTGAAATGTGTGCTCACTTTATAAAAAGAAACAGAGAGGTTACTAATTTCACTTCAAGAAAGTGAAACAGAACATTGAAACCTTGTTAATTGTCTGCTCTCACGTTTACTTCAATCTTTTTCATAAGAACCTATGTAATTCCAGGGACCTGTCCAATAACAGTCTATATGGTCCAATACCTGATTTTCTTGCACAAATGCCATCACTAGCGTTCCTGTAAGTATTTCTGCTTATCTAAATAACTTTATCATAAATTGTATCAATTGTTAAATGTGTGCTGTGTTTCCATAGTGATTTGTCAAGCAACGAACTCAGCGGATTGGTACCAGCAGTTCTACTAGAAAAGCGTCAAAACGGATCACTTGTATTAAGGTTTGCATCACATATCCAACTTAAACCTCAACGTTGCACTTAATCAAGGTCAAGGATGAAAAATTTAAACAGAAGCAACTTACTACCTGAATCAACCAAGTACATTTTCACATTTTCGTTCTCTAAATTTGATTAATTTGGATAATGTTTGCCTGGTACTAGGATTGGCAACAATGTACATATGTGTGCGGATGCTGCTTCTACCTGTGGCACGAAGAAGGAAAGGAATAGAATACTTGTTATTGCTACAGTTGTTCCAATAGCAGTGGCAACTCTACTGTTTGTGATAGCATTTCTTATCGTTCATAAAATGAGGAAGAATCAAGCTAACACTTCCTCAAGGAAACAACTAACTGAAGCTTGTTCATGTAATACACTAATGCCTCGTATGATTACAGATAAATGGATGGACAATAACTCTAGGCTTAGTAGCCCCCGAGGCAGGTCGGGTGTATTTGACAACAGCAAACATTTCACCTACAAGGAGCTGAAGCTCATGACAGAAAACTTTAGGGAAGAGATAGGACGAGGAGGGTTTGGTCCTGTATTTAAAGGCTACTTGGATAATGAAATTCCAGTTGCTGCAAAGATGCGTTCAAATACGTCCTCTCAAGGGGATAAAGAGTTTTTAGCTGAGGTCTGAAGTTCATTTGAAACTTATCTTTTGCATGCATTTAAACAGATCAAAATAAAAGTCCTTTGGTGCATATTGCAGGCTCAACACTTGACTAGAATTCATCACCGAAACCTGGTTTCCTTAATCGAATATTGCAAGGACAAGAAACACATGGCCCTTGTCTATAAATACATGCATGGCGGAAACCTAGAAAACCGTCTACGAGGTAAATCAGAACCTCCATCCCCATCCTCAGAAAGAAAACAGTCACCTTTATGTGGTGGCTCATTCTTCATACTCTTAACTCAATAGCAAGATTCAGATTGCTATGTCAACTTCATCAATACACATTTCAAGGAATTGCGTAAAAAAAAGAGAGAACTCTTTAATCGTTTGATCTTGCTACAACCAACTTTTTGTGATGATTCATCACAGGAGACACCGTTGGTGCTACAGCTCTCACTTGGCATCATCGTCTCAAGATTGCTATCGACTCTGCACATGGTTTGTGTTACTGTCTACCTGAAATTTTAATATATAGTATTATGTACCATGTTCTAATTTAATGATATATGTTTCCACTTCTTGCATACGTCTATGGCAATACGCCAATACATTACATGAACAAGTTGGGTAGCTTCTACATATCTACGTCCGTCACTTACACCGATTGCAGACTAATTACAACTGCTGCATGTTAATGCAGGATTGGAGTACCTACATAAATCATGCCAACCACCCCTCATCCATAGGGATGTGAAAACCAAGAACATTCTGCTATCTGCTGATCTCGTGGCTAAGATTGCAGATTTTGGGCTGATGAAGGCATTTGCAGATGAGTTTAGGACCCATGTTACCACCCAACCTGCAGGTACCCTGGGGTACCTGGACCCTGAATACTACAACACATCCCAGCTCAGTGAAAAGAGTGATGTGTACAGCTTCGGAGTTGTGTTACTGGAGTTAATAACAGGCCAGACATCATCAGTCCCTATCAGTAATACTGAGAGCATCCATGTGGCAGAGTGGGTGCGGCAGAAGCTCTCAGAGGGTGACATTACATGCATCGCTGGCCCAAGGATGGGAGGCTATTATGACGTTAACTCTGTCTAGAAGGTAACAGAGTTGGCACTGCAGTGCAAAGAACAGCCATCAAGGAAAAGACCGACAATGACAGACGTCGTGCTGGAGCTGAAAGAGTGTTTGGAACTGGAGGTTTCTCATGCAACGAGCTATGAAAGCTCTGTCCCAAGCAGTGCAAACAATATCAGCGCAACAAGTGCAGACTTGAAGAGTGATGTTCAAGCAAGTTATCCTCTAGGACAGCAAACTGTGCTTGATTTGGAGCAGGTAGGCGAAGCTTCAGCAAGTGACATAGGACCAGCGCCAAGATGAAACTGAGACTGCAGTTAAGTTCGTATGTTTTTGTATACAAGTTGTGCATACAGTAGAACTTCGCGTTTGATGTCTAATGCACAATTTAATCTGTTGAACAAGAAACTGATTTGCGATATCCCTAATCTATAGATCATAAACATGGATGTTCTGATCTTAGTGTGGGAAATGGAAGATGCACGGAGCTAGACAAGTAAACACATATCGACAGCAACTCAAACCGAGGCATCAAAATTTTGATTTAGATAAGACAAAGGAAATGAAATCAAGAATCAGCGACAGTGTCCTGCTGTCCATTGTTTTCAGGCATAGCAGCAAAGTTTTATATGATACAGTTCAGCTATAGTTCTCTAACTAGTGTTCTGATATGACACTTCTACAAAACATTGGTAATATAGAGACAATATTGTGGACACTACATCAAATATAAATTTCACCAACAATTACCTGATGCAAACATGCAGTTTACGAATCCGCAAAATCCATTTCTCTATGTCCATAAAAAAATCAGGGTGTATTCACCTACAAGTGCAGATCAGGTTGGTTGTCATTTCAGAAAAAACTCATGGTCTGTTAAGAACAAAACAATGCACCATAGGGAAACCTTTGATCAATGCAATGAAAATTTGTACCCAAAGAAATCAATTCATCAGCTTGATCGATTGGACCCTGGGATTTATCAGATCACTAACTGTTCACATTTACTACTGCCAAAGGAAAACAGTTTTCATGAATCTGAACCCTCCCATCCAAGAATTCATACTTCATACTATTTTGCAGAAATAGGAATTCTAGACTTTATGAACAAATAATCCTGGAAATATGTTATTGTTGAACTACCTAGATGAAACACACCCAGCATAAAGCAAGAAAAGATATCATTCTTCTATCAGCCAGGGTTGCAACGATAAATTTTAAACCAGAGAATTTCATTTCCAACAGAATATCTCAACCATGCATCGTACAGCAGATTTTCCAGAGTGCCTGTATTTAGTTCTTATGTTTTGTGACCTCATTAGTTGAAAGGTGAATATCAGGATGCTAACCACAGAAGGCATTACGCCCACAAAGCAGAAAATCAATATTGTTAAATGGTGACAGCGCAGTGGATCCCTAGGCTATCAATGACTGCACACAAAACAGCTGATAAATGATTTGTGAAAACTGCGTGCAGAACATCGATGAATCCCTAGCCTATCAGTAGAGCGGAACTCACCGGCGGCGGCGGAGGCCGAAACGGCGGCGCTGGTGCGGAACGAAGCTCGGACGGAGGTGGAAACTGGAGGGATGCCGGAGGAAGCCAGCCGACCGACGACGATGGTGCCGGCAGCGAGCCTGGCCCAGAGAGCTGACGTTCAAGGTTGGGCCGACGAAGGCCCAATCAAGCCTTCTTCTCGGCCTATATGTATGTAGCTGGGCCAAAACTTCGGATCACAAGCTCCGGGCCCCAGAGTCCTTCAGTTCGGTCGGAGGGCTCTTGGCTGTCGTCACGTATGCCTTCCACCTTCTTCTCGTCTCTTCCCTAGCTACTGTTGGGAGCAGGCGACCTCAAGGCGATCCGCGGCCGGCGCCGATTTCTTCCGTTCCCCTTCCACTCTGGCGGCCGGATCAGCGCCGGAGAGGATGGGGAACGGGGTCTGAGGCTGCCATTGTATATATTCCCTAGTAGTATAGGTAGTTTGTGCCCTAGCAGTGCCCGCAAGACGGAGGCGGCGCTGTGGTGGTGGAATAAGATTCGCCGGCTTCTTCTTCGTCTCGCTGGTGGTCTTCTGGAGCCAGCGATGGGCCGGTGTGGTGTGTGCCCCCCTTATCTGGAGCTCCGAATTTTGGTGGGTATTTTGGTACCTCCTCTGTCTTCGTCGGTGCTCATCCTTCCGGCGTTGACCTTTGGAGGTTTGCTCTTCCCTTCCCTGTCTCCATGGCCGCTGCTGGGAGATCTGGAAGGTATGTTTACAAGCTTTGGAAACTGGGTTGATTTTCGCTTACCACTTGTTTTGGTGGTTTACTTCCCCTCTGGGGTCTTTTGTTCGCCGGTGTGCCGGGGTCGTCGGTGGGAGCCTGGTTCTCTGGTATCCGGCGAAGCGATGGCTGTTGGCCTTTGGCTACTATCCATCTTGTTAGGCGTGAGCGTTCAGTGGATTCAAAGCATGTTGGTGCTGCCGGCGTGCTACTCTTGGTGCGTTCAAAACTTGTGAAGACTCTTCATCGGGAGGGTGGCCGGCTTCGGCTTCTGATCCGGTCGCCGGTGATGAAGACCACCGGGAGTGACTTGCAGGACCTGTTTGTAATTTTCTTTTCTTCCAAAGGTGTCTTTGTAAGTCTTTGGGTTGTAAATCACCAGAAACATCTATGACATTTATCCCGGTTCCTCAAAAAAAAAAAATTCAGTTCGGTCGGAGAGCTGTGCCCAAAATGGGCCATGACACTGGATCTAACTGCCGGCGTTTCTTTCCTAAAAAAACGTTTCTCAAAAAAAAAAGACAACTGCCAGGCTCGGAAGAAAAAAACTGCCTCAGATTTTGCATCGGACGATCTTCAATCTGGCAAGAGATATAATCTGTCCTGTTGATTAAGGTAGGGTCAATGCTGCATGTGTTTTGGCATGTTGAGACTTCCATAGTTCCCAAAGCAAACTGAGACTTGTTTGGTGGACCAAATTTTTCACCAATTGCTGTTTATGAAAATGATGCAGCTCGTATCTCTGTTCCACAATTTTTTTAAAAAAAAAATAAAACTGAAGCACTCAGATTCATTTTTCAAACAAGGTCGCCAACATATTTCGGGCCCCAATTGTACTCATGGCAAAAATCGACACAGCAGCTAACATGAAACAAAGTCGATACAAAGTTTGACTGAACTTGAAACAGATTATTCAGTCATGATCATATTCAGCTAGAGAATAGGAACTTGAGGTCTGACAGCCTCAGCTAACTGAACTTGATAGACCTGTAGATTGGCCTACCATACCTCGTCTCGGTAGTGATTAATGTATCGTTCTGGTTCTGGGTGATGGTAACTTGCCGCTCGTACAATCTGAAAGTACCATAGCATGAATGTTAAAATGATTTCATAGCACACCATATACCATTTTTAAGATGAAATAGTAGAGAGTAGCCGTTGTGTAATATCTGGTGGACTAGTTTGTGATCTCTATGTGCAATTGCAAAGTTCATAAGAAGTAAGAACTAACAAAAAATGGTACTTCAATCAATCCAATAAAGTACGTATCTATGTACCAGAACAGAGCAAACGTAGATAGTTTTTATACATCTAAGCAATATCCGCAGCCACCATACCTGGAGTGTAGAAGCTCGTGATGGGGAATACAACGAAGTGATTCCCAGGCTCGCTCACCTTCCGCTCCCGGCCTGATTTGAGATCAATGGTGAAGAGTCCAACCTCTGTTTCGACGAAGACGACGCCCAATCCCTCTGCACAACCAACCACTCGTGCTTCGCTATACGGCATAAAGGGAATCTTTTCCATGAGCTCAATAGACTTGCATCGCACCCATCCTGCAATCCCCTCCGGACTGGCATCCGTCGACCACAGGCAAAGCCTCGAGCCCCTGACGCCGGCGAGTCCCAGCGAGCCATCCGCCATTGACAGGAGCACGATGCCGCCTTCCTTGGCGTCTGCCGGAGGGTGGAAGGTGGACAGGCGATTCCTGCCCATGTCGTACCTCAGGATCATGTCGTCGGCGAACATGAGCTGGAAGTAGACGTCGTCTCCGACGACGGCGGCCGGCTTTCGCCTGACGTGAGGACAGGGGATGAGACGGGCAGAGGCGACCCAGGCCGCCGCCTCCGACGAGTATAGGTGCGCCCGCATGGCGCCCCCCGCGGAGGAGGCCGCGCCCGCGACGACCACGCGGTACGGGCCGCCGCGGCAGTTGAGGTGGGCGCAGCCGCGCGCGGCGCAGAACACCGCCGCGGTGTAGTACCCGCGGGGAATCTGATGGTCGCCGGTGATGGGGTCCAAGACGACGAGTCTCGCCATCGTGTCGTCGTCGAACGGGCCGAGGAGGACGCGGCCGTGGCCGCAGTCCAGGGCCTTGGAGCTGCCCAAGAACGCCGGCATCGGGACGATGGAGGGTCCTGCGGTGGGGAAGAAGCGAGGGGACGTGATGGTGTCGACGCGGGCGGCGAGGTTGCAGACGAAGCCGAGGAGAGGGGGCACGCCGTGGGAGGCGCGGTAGCGGCGGAGGAAGGCCCCGTCCGTGATGATGCGGCGCCACTGCCTGCAAACGAGGGACGCGCGGATGAGGTGTGCGGGCTCATCCGGTGGGAGATGGACGAAGATCTCGGCGGCGGCGTCGTCGATTAGCTCCGGCGGCGACACCATGTGTGCCGGCGCCGGGATGGGGAAGGGGAAGGGGAAGGCAGAGTGTGAACTAAACCCGCTGGTTCTGGGCCAACTAATAAAAAGGGCATCACCTAGTTCTGGGCCTTTTTATCAGAAAGAGGCTGAAGCCCAATTTCCACCAGTCAGGCTCATGGGCCTGATGTGAGAGACCAACTCACACACCACGAGCTGCTGAAAATTCAGTGCATGACGAAGTGCTGACATCCTCTAAAAAAAAAAACTCGAAGTGCTGACAAGGAAGGCAAATTAAAGCCATGTGAGCGACGGTCAAGGGCTCAAGGCTGAGCAAGTGGTGCCTGCAGTGCAGGTAGCCTGATCTCGAATTCTCGACGCCAAATAATAAGATCTAGAACTAGAACAAATTCGCTGGGGAATTCCAGTACAAGGCATGGTCCACCGTTACAACACAGAACAACTAGTTTGTCGGTAGCGTAGAGAATTGGTTGTTTTCAGGCGTTGAAACACTACAACAGCAAGTTCTTTGGTTTTATGCCGGCTTCTGCAGTAGGTCCGAGGAGCTTCAGGGCGCAAAACAACCAATTCTCTACGCGACAGACAAAATTATCAGGTCTCACCAATATCATCGAACTGATCCTCGCTCGGAACAGGATATTTGGTTCGATCCCCTAAAGACTAGCTTGATATAGCTGCAAGCAAAATTTCACTCTTTTGTAGTGTTTCAACGCCTGAAAATTGGTGCCTTAGGTTTGTGGCGTAGGGGTGGAATATAAACAATGTGAGAAAAGCTTTAAGTAATTTTATGGCCTCATACCAGGCTATCACCTGAACCTATCGGTTATTTCTATCTTGATAAATATTGAGAAGCTGTTTGGTTGGTCAAAATTTTGGTGTGATGGGATCACACTGTTAACTAATCGCATTAGTTTTTGTTTGCTTCATGGGTTAGGCTATCCCCAACCCAAGACATCATCAAGTAGTTTCTATACATCCATGTCATATAGACACTACCTATAGAAACTACCTCTCCAATGCATAATTTCTTAAAAATAAATTACCATCCAATCACATATGTTCTCCTCATTTCCTCTCCCTATCATCAAGTTTCATTT
Source organism: Digitaria exilis (assembly GCA_015342445.1). NCBI lineage: Eukaryota > Viridiplantae > Streptophyta > Magnoliopsida > Poales > Poaceae > Digitaria > Digitaria exilis. The sequence continues at coordinate 2,360,470 of JACEFO010000191.1, read as the reverse complement.
CTTGGTTCTTGTGTAGACATGGTTTCTCATGCAAGACACCATCTCCTTCACTCCCTTCTTTAATTCCCTTGCCACATCACCAAATTGCTTATGTGGCAGCCCATCCTAGTAGATGGGTTGGCGATGGCCTTATGTAATCGAATAGGAATGGATACCGGGCCTTCAGCAAGATGATTGTGCTCGATTGACATATCCAGCAGCGAGTGAGCCCGGAGAAGCCGCTAATTCTATTACCGTTGCATAACCAAACAAATCTCTCGCTATCTATTACCCGTATTATTTGTTTGCGTTAGCGCAACGGTTTACAATACAACACTTGAACCAAACACCACCTTGCATGTAAAAGACTAAGTTGATGAAAAAAATATAGGTAATTAAATAATACTTTTACAATGTCCCTCGCGAGCAACCTCTCTCGGGCCTCAAATGTAGAATATTGGAATCGACTTCAATTTAATTTAAGGGAAAGTCTATTTTTCACACTTTAACTATTGTAGAAGTATAATTTTCACACAACTCCAAAATCAAATAAGAAGCATAATCAAATTATCTAAACCAAAAAAATTAGCCCTTTGGGTGATTTTAAAGCTGGTTTTTATTTTCTAAATATTATAAATCTAAAAATTCATAACTATTCTCTTTTGAATTAGAAAAAGATGAGAGTGGTGCCACTTTTTTTTCTAAAAGTGTAGCCTATATGTTGGTGCACCATTTCAAATTATTTGCATGTTATTTATTTCTATTCTTAGTATGTTTTAGAAAAAAATAATAAGGAACATGACAAATGAATAGTCTTGATACTCATTTGATAAACATACACACACACACACAAAATAAATTATTTATGAATTTATAAGAGTAAACAATATTTTTTATGTTTCCATAAAATGGAAGACCACATTTAAAACCAGCAAAGACACAAATTTGTACGGTTTTGTAGTTTTATGTTGAGAATCATACTTTTACTACAAATTGAGAGTGCAAAAGATAAGTTTTCCCTTTATCTAATCGGCCGTGAGTTCAAGAGAGCAATGGTGGCTATCTGGCGGTGCTTACTAGATCGTCGTTCTGTCCGTCAAACAATGTTATTAGGTTGTTACACATCATCAAGAACCAAACGAAGGAACACAAATAGGTGATAAAACAATTATCATTATAAATCCGTTGAATTGTAAAAAAACAAAAAGAGGTAGAGAAGTTATAACTTATTAAATTGAGAGACATCCGGACATCTTGTATCCACGTACGGATGTAGTCCATAGCCTCGCAGCTCCAAAGCCTCCGTCAAATATTGGAATACTATTCACATTTAGCTTCGGCCAGGAGGACAGCCAACCCCGCAGACTGTGCAGCAGCAATCCGGGCTAAATAAAGCAGGGCAGCAACTGCAGAGCTCGATCTCGCCTGCTAGGAACCAGGCAGCCGCACAGATTAGTTCTTGATACAATTTCATTGCAGAAAATAACAACTTATATACCATTACACATGTAATTGCAGCGACATCAACGTCAACGGAAGAAGGACGTACGATCATCGTCACGCGTGTACCGTGTGTGTGGAGGGCCACCATGAAGATGACCGCCCAGAGGAAGAGTGCAAGGATCGTCGTCCACCTCTTGCCGGCAGCCATGTCGATCATCTCCACCAACCCCTTGGATCAGATGCTTCGTTATGTCCCTATCTTAGGACTAGCTTTCTTGCTTACGGCAGCCTGCCGGCCGGTGTGAGAGGGAGAGTGGGCCTTACTAATTCTGCTAGTCCCTCTCGCGCACATTGCATTTGTATAAATGATGTAGAGAGGCAGACATATATATACGTATGGTATGCAGTGTCCTCTCCTATTGTTTAGCTCTTTATTCGGACTAAACAGCCATAAACGGGTTAAATGTCCGATCAAATGGACACGGGCGGCTAGGCACTATGTAGCGTGTACACGGCTAGGCACTTTGTAGCATGTACACAGTGTGTAAACGGGCTAAACTAAACAGCCATGTAGGTGATCAATGATGGTATGGTACCGTAAGGTATTTAATTTTTTTCCTTTTTTCTTGAAAGATCCTTCCATGTATGTTTCCAAACCAACCAGGTTTATTTCTAGGGTTTGTCCGATGCTAACAACACATTTCTTTGATAGCACCAATGCAACGTTAAGAGTTTCTTGTTGGAAGGTAGGTCCAATCCAATAAGCAATAATCCAATGCCAGATAAAATTTGCTTAGTGATGGTCCTCATAGTGGTCGATCACTGCATTGGTTTTCATTGACTGTTCCAGGCGGCCCTAGACAAAAATATCGGTGTGTCTAGCTTGACACAGGAAAATCATGCTCCTCTCACAAATGACAATTTTTTCATGTGAGCAACTCTAATAAGGACACTCACTGGGTCACACCTTTTTTCTATTCATACAAGATTTTTTGACCCACAAAGCCACTACCTCATGCCTTGCACATAGCCTCCGTGCCAACTCCATCAAAAACTAATTGATGATTGCAACATTATTTATTCCGATCCTTTTCACCCTTGTCTAAAATTATATATCAATCATTAAGCATATGAATAACTTTACATTTTTTTTAAGAAATTATCTACAAGAATTGAATATCTCATTTGAGACGTACAATTTTCATATAAAGTTCATCTCCATTGAGAGCGCATAAAAATTCTTCAAATTTGAATTATGAGGGTTATATTTTCCAATAGATATGTTTGTATATAGTTGAATTGTCTTCAGACCCTTGGATCCCCCCATTTTGTGGAATTTAGAATCTACCTAATAGTAGACTATTTGTCTTGGAATGTGACATGCATTACACAACTTTCCAAAGTTTAAATATAAGCTTATTTTAAATTCATAGGAGTGGGAGATGGTGGAAAGGGGGCACAAATAGATCGGCTACGGACGGATATTTCCCAGACTATATTTGTTTTAATATTTTCTTTCAGAATCAGATTGGACATGGATACCTGTCGAATATAGATTTGAATACGATAGTCCAGTCACATATACATAAATACATACCGAATATGGGATAATATGATAGTCCAGTCACCCTTGTCTAAAATTATATATCAATCATTAAGCATAAGAATAACTTTACATTTTTTAAGAAAATATCTACAATAATTGAATATCTCATTTGAGACGTACAATTTTCATATAAAGTTCATCTCCATTGAGAGCGCATAAAAATTCTTCAAATTTGAATTATGAGGGTTATATATTCTAATAGATATGTTTTTATATAGTTGAATTGTCTTCAGACCCTTGGATCCCCTCATTTTGTGGAAATTAGAATCTACCTAATAGTAGACTATTTGTCTTGGAATGTGACATGCATTACACAACTTTCCAAAGTTTAAATATAAGCTTATTTTAAATTCATGGGAGTGGGAAATGGTGGAATGTGGGCACAAATAGATCGGCTATGGACGGATATTTCTCACACTATATTTATTTTAATATTTTCTTTCAGAATCAGGTGGGACATGGATACCTGTCGAATATAGATTTGAATACGATAGTCCAGTCATGGATACATAAATACATATCAAATATGGGACAAGATGAATACAAACAATATTGGTACTGAATATTTCCTCGAATACTAAGTATAAGCGACAACTATATATATCACCCTTGTTGTAATTGTTTTTCCAATAACCTAAATTCTAGTTGAGTTGTGTTGAAAAATCAATTATAGATGTCACAACTTTACCAAATCACCTTGCTTATTATTTTAGGGTTCAATTAAAAAAGAATGTCTTAGTGACCATAAAATTATTGATAGAATTAAATTTTAGTCCTTAAAATAAAAATAGGAATAAATAATATCCAAATAATTTTGAATGGAGCATCATTTGATAACTTATTTTTTATGGAAAATTGGTATTAGTTTCATATTTTTCTGATTTGAAATGAATTAGTTATGAATTTTTAGAGATTAAACCATAATTTGTTAGTGTATATATTGAATATAATATAACTATCTGAATCCAATATCTGACTTGACTATCTGGATTATCGGACAGATACTGGATCTTACTATATTCGAATTTGATATCTGGAAAAACTAACCGGATTCGTATCGGATATCCGAGAAAATCTGATATTCAAAAATTCTATCTGAATCATTGACTCACTTCGGTCGACCGATGGAGCGGATAATAACATCTCCATTTGCACCCCTAGAGATGGAAATTGATTTTATAGATCTTCATGCTATGTTTCTAATGTGCATCTTATAGCACACTCTTCGACTGGTTTCCCAATAGCATAGTGCACTACACAAATATCTATCCCATATGACCAACAATAATATATTAATATATTCCACCTATAACTGTATTAGATTATTTCATTTATGTCTAAATTATTATATTAGAATATAATTTAATTCCAAGGATCCAGACTGGGCCTCATCGTAATTTATAATTAGTATATATATATCGTGTATATAATTTACTTTAATGTAAGGATGGCTGTTCTTTGCACTTTTGACTGATGGAATGGTCCAAAAAAAATGATGGAATGCTTTCTAAAATCAACTGTAGCATTATTGCTTTTCTTATCGTTTCCTTTATTTTCTGGTTATACACTCCTGCTTAGGGAAATAAAAAGTAGTACACGCAGCTGGATGGTTGCTGGCTTGTTCATTCATACAATCATTAAGATGCGAAAGTCAACTGAAGCATGCAGGCAATTAACGGAAGTACGTATATTTATAGGGTCAGTTTGGTCTCCAGCAGCATCCATTTCTGCAGCAGTTGGGGTCGAATGTACAGAAAATCTTCTCAGGGCAGCAAAAGCAGACGGCATCCATACAAAAAAAAAGTAAACACCGATCACTTATTGATTCTTCAGTGCTGTAAAAAAATTACTTAATTAACTGTGTTTTGCTATCTGGCTTTTCCTTAGTTAGTTTGACCCTTAAAATACAAGTACTGAAAATAATTAGTTCGAACATAGAGATAGTATATTTTTATAGTTTTAAAATATTCACTACTACAGAACGAAGTTATTGTAACACCAACTTTTGTTACTATATCTGAATATATGTGTTACTAGACATACTAGTAACACATCTTTTTAGTGTTACTATTTTTAATGTTATTACCACATGATCTATTGTAACAAAACAAATGTGTTCTTTTATTCTCAAAAGGTGTTACAATGATACTTCTGTGTAACATATTGTTTTTTAGCTCTTATTTTTTTGTTTTTATAATTTCAATATTATACTATATCTATATTCTAACAAGAAAAATATTGAATGGCGTTACCCTACGACAGGAACGATTTTTATACTGGCGGTCAAAATCAGTCAGTGCGATCAAGCTCGGTCAAAATTAGGAGTAACACAAAATTTATAGAGAACGAAAAAAGAGGGGTTGGTCCATGCAAACATGTATGCCTATACATACCATGCGCGTTGAGGGTAGCCATGACAAGGATCACCACAGCCATGACCCAGAGCGCGAGGATCACCCTGTTGCCAGCCATGTCTCGTTTGTCTCCACAGCCCCGGAATGGCCTGAAGGTGTGGTGTGAACTAGTCTCCACAGGTACATATGGCCGCAGCCATGCACAATGGTATATACTACGTGCGTTGAGCTGGCTTGAGGCTAAGTCGATGGTCGATCAAACACACACACACGGGTCCCTCTACATATTTTCCTTGGTAGAACCAATGCCAGCCCCTGCTAATAACTACCTTATTGATAGGTCCAATCCATTGCCAGCCCGGGCTTCCTTGATAGATCCCCAACAGGCAATAGCTTAGGCTGGATGTTGAGCCAGCATGGCTTGTTATGGCTCGGCTCGTTATAACTTGGCTCGTTAACATATTGGCTCGTCTCCGAAAATAATTAGTTCCCACCACATGCCAGTTCAAACACGAACAAATATTGTTTAGCAGTTTAGGAAACAAAACAACTTTAAAATAAAAACATCCAAAATCATATAATCAATCGTTTATTCCACTAGATCAACTGGGTCGAGCCAATTTAAATTTGCTGGTTTGATAATTAGCTGGCCATTATGGCTCGCGAGCTGGCTCAAACTGGCTCGTTATAAAACGAGCTGGCTTATTATAGAACGAGTCGAGCTCGAGCCGAGCCATTAACGAAAGAGTCCAGTGAGCTAGCGAGTTACTAGATTTCGTCCAGCCCTAGCAATAGCCAGTGATCGATCGATCAGTCCATTGTTGGTTTCGCTAGCTATCTGGGTCGGCTTTACATCCACAGGGAGACAACCAGAGCCATGCATGGAGAATATGCTTTATAGTTATTTTCTTATTTCTAAGCCCAACTAGATCCACTAGAAATTCTACTGCTCAAGTATAAATAAATTCCCCCCTGTCCCTCAAATCCCTATTCTCCTCCACAACACACGTAATGCATGCACACCCTCTTCGTCATCATGCTTCGTTGCTGTTGACGACGATATCTGCATGGGCTAGCGCTGGATTAGACACCATAGGGCACGTACAACGGTTCGACGACCTCCGTCTTTTTATCCCCACCGAAGCAAAATTGGCCAACGTGGATAGCAGTAATTGAAGAGAGAGAAGAGGCTCGTCCTTTCGTTCGGTGACGGCAGGAGCTCAAGCTCCCAGGCGAGTCGACGAGCTTAGCGCGCGCTGCGCGCGTTGTACGCGTCGTCATCGGCGCCGGGATCGACTACGCGCGCGGGAGATTTCCGCGGAATGGCGCCAAATCGCGAGCTCCAAATCCCTTCCGCGCGCCAAATCCTTCCTCGGCTCCTCGCCCGTGGTATTTTTCTCTACTGAACTTTTTTCCCTTCTGCCGCCTCCAGTCAGATCTCACCGGAACCCTTGTCCAGTTCAAGCACCATGCGCCAGGTGGAGAAGCAAGCAGCCATGGCAGCACGTGAGCTGCTTGATGCAGCCGCGTCGCGTGAGCGCAAGGCAGCTGCGGCGCAAGCGAGGAAGGGCGGAACAACGGGGAAGCGGAAGGCCTCTGCAGCTTCTGCGGTGCCGCGGAAGGGCATGGACCACGGAGCAGCGACGGTGGTGGCCGCGGGACATGCTGCGACCGCGCCTGCTGCTGCGTCCGCGGGACATGCTGCTGCGGCATCGCTCCAGGGTGTCTCCGATCATGGATTTGGGGCCAGTCATTCACCAACGAATTTCGCCAACTGTACCAACTTACAAATATCCTAGAAACGACATGCATCAGATATAATAATATTTCAGATAGGTTATGCAATTAATGTATCAAGCCATTTAAGATAATATATTGTTTTGTAGTCAAGTTTCCCATCTTTCACAGTTGGAAAAAATACAAGACTGATACTCAACATTTTGAAGGCTTGGTGGGCAGGCTATCTGTGTTTATCTTTGTGTTAGATTCTATTCTTATGACACCCCTGCGTAACTCTGATTTCAATTCTAATCACCAAGGGAGGTTAGCAATTGACAGAAACAACATGATAATATCCCATGCTTTTCATAGTGTACTCAAAAAGGGGATATGGCGCATATTAACGTACATTTTCTTGTGTGTTTTTGTAAAAACCATAAGAACATCATCACACACAGGGGAATTCAGGTTTCCAGTAGCGGCATGTGTTGAAGAAGCAATACTTTGTTCGCGTCCTTGCTAACAACCACTACATGAGAAACCCTAATATGTAGCGGGTATAGATTGGTATTGGTCACGAAAAACCCAACCGTTACCGATCTTGCGTTACTAATGACTCCTCAAAGGTCCGTTACCAATAATTGTCACCAGTAACGGGCATTTTGGTAATGGCCATTACCAATAGCCAGTATAGGTAACTGGTCCCGATGACGCCTGTTACCATTACGTGTAACAGGCCTCAATGATGCCCGTTATTAATGGCGGTTATTGGTAACGTGCATTATGGCAATGCCCGTTTGCATAGATTTTCTTTTTTATTTGTGATAAGCCTGCTGTGAGCTGAGAATATTGTGAAACCTTGATTAATTGTACATGGATCTAGTGACATGTGAATGTTGCTTTCTATTGTCCTTACTGGAATAAGTTTTTTTTATCTATCAATGCTTTTCTTCACTCGGATTCATTATGTTTTATATCATTTGCTAGATATACAGTATATTACAATACCATCTCAACTTATTATGGAGAAAATCATTCCGTCTTTGGTACACCTATATCGATATATATACTTGTTGGTATCCTGTATATAGGGCCCCTTGGGGACATGGCTAGTGGTTGCGGCCGTGGACTACATCAAGAAGAGATCTCAAGGAGGCTATGAAGTCACTGAAAAGGGGCATGGACCACGGTTGGGCCTAACCAAAACAAGGAGAACACTCAGGGCGCAACGTTAAGGCCCCATGGAGGCTTCGCAAGGAAGATAGGCGCCGACACCCTCTCTCCGCTCGGTTGAGAAGGGTCGGTGGTGCACATTTAATGCACCCTACCACCATCCCAAAAGGTTGCGACCGGTCATTGTAATGCATGCATCATGGAAATAATACGAGGACAGAGGTGAACGAATGGCGTTAAGTCACTGACATATAACCAATGCAGGCCGAAACATCAGGCTCAGACACGCCTCAAAGATGGTGCCCACCTGGACTTCCATGCTATGTAACCGGATGGTCCGTCACACACTCAATGTCAACAACAGAAATTGTGAGAAGGCCCCTGGGCGACCTGTCACAACCTTGCCTAACGGAGGTGCCTAGGGAGACATCAGGTGTGATGTTTCATTATCGATTCCGTCGACATGGTGGCCGAATCCACCATCGTAGAAGATTTTTTTTTCACTTAAGGCAAGATACTACGAAAAAATGGTTTTAGAGGACACTCCAAAATGTCCCTCGGATCCGCCTCTGTTAATACTAGGAACTGAGGCAGACACTTTTATTTTCAGAGGTGTTTGTTATTGTCCGCCTTAGAAAATCGATTTATGGAGGCGGACATCTTAAAAAAACCGCCTCCAAAAATAGTCGATTTTTAGAGGCGGGCGTTGTAAGCTGTCCACCTCCAAAAATCAATTTTCAGAGGCGGAAGCCCTAAATGCCCGCCTCCTTGTCACACCCGGTTTTAGAGAGAAAACCGAATGCATCTCATATGTGCGTCAGGATCAAGATTTACACACATATGATCAACATTAAGTGAATAACAGTAACACAGTGCTTTAACGTAAGAACAAATAAAGTATTTATTACACTCTCGAAGAGGCACGAAGGCCTAAATGATTCAACACGATAGTCTTAAACAAATAAGTGATAAATGGCAGCGGCGACGTAGACTTCATCCACAGGTAGCTGACTGGTGGAGCACTCGCCTAGATATCATCCAGATCACTAATGTACTCTGCATCGTTCCCTCCTTCTGATTCAAAGTAAGCAAGGATGAGTAAACTTATGGTTGTTACTCAGCAAGTGGGGAGAAAGATGCAAGCTACCAAGGAGAGGCTTGGTTTAAGCTGTCAGTATTTTAGTTGGTCAAGTTTTATTAAGCAGGCACCTAATTACTAAAGTATAAGTATATACCAACCCAATTAGATAAGAACATCATAAATACCATCGTCATCATGTCCAAGTAACCACAATTTGATTCAAGGTTTCGATGTATTAATCATGTGAGGATCTGGGCCGTTCATAACCGCGAACATGGCTATTGCAATAGATTTTAACACTCTGCAGAGGTTGTACACTTTCACCATACTTCGTGTTTCCTTCTCGCCTAGGTTTGCAAGGCCCTTAAACACTTCCTAGGTGAGTGGCGCAGGATTCACTACGAGGCTTTTCCAAAGAATCCCCATACGTATGTGTTCGCTCCCCGATATCCGCGGTACTTCGGAAGCCGAAGCATTCCTTCGCCACTCATCCAAGCTTAGGACCCAATAACACACCATCATGCAGTGTGAACACATCATATAGGTCTTCTAATTATTTAGCCAATATCAGAGCCAATGTGATAGTATGGTTGTACATAATAATCCTAGTTGGCCGCTCCATGTTCCAATTAATAGTAGTGATCTTGTTTAACCAGTTCATCATAAGCATATCATGTTCAATAATTGTTCAAGTTGCGACCCACCATAAGCCCAAAGTTTTGCATCTAGCGTGGCTACCCGACATGAATGTAAACCCAAGTGTGTCAAGGCATGAAAGTAAAGGCTAGGCAGCCTTAAATAGGTTCCCCTCACAATTAATGCAAGACATCAATAATAATAAACTTCAATGTAATGACATGTGAATAGGCAACAAAAGAGAATGCAGAGGGGGAAATCCACTTGCCTTCCTCAGCTATGAAGATTGGCTCTTCTTCGTAGTACTGCTCTTGATCGTCCTCCTCATACGGAACGTTCTCTACACGCACACACATCACAAACATACAATAAATAAACAAACAATACACCATCCAACTTTAAAATAACGTAAACATGTATGAAACACTACTTTTCATGAAATTATGAACCTACGGACGCAAAGATCTCTCAAAACGGATTTAAAACGGTGAAAACAGGCTTAAAATAGGACTCAGGGGCTATTCTGCGATGAAAATAGACTTCTAGGGGCCTAACCAGAAGATTCCAAAGGATCTAAACATAATTTCCTATATAAACCGAAGGTCTAACACGTAAAAAGTCACCCTAGGACGGCGGGTTCTATTCTACCGAAGTACCTAAATCTAATTACTTTTGAACTACACTGGACCGCGGGTTGAACCTACAAAAACCTAAGGGGTTTTCTGCAAATAGCCACGGCTGACCGGTCAATCCGATCTGAGCCGTCGGATCCCGATCGAAGGGCTAGGGTTAAAAGGGGGCTTTTGGTCGCCGGAGAAGACGGCTGGCGGCGGCGCCCTCGCCGGAGTTGAGCAGAGCAGGGGCTAGGGTTGACCAAAACACGTGATTCAAAGCCCTAGACCTAGACTGAAAAGCGACGAACACATCTAGGGGCTAAACTAAAGGGATTAGGCGACGAACGCGGCTCGCGGCGAGCCATGGCGGCCGGCGGCCACGGTGAAGCGCCAAGCGGCCTTTCTAGACGCGCATTGGGGAAAAGGAGGGGCACGACACGTTCCTCACCTCCCGGCAAAGATTTGAGATGAAGCGCGGCGACGGGGAGGCTGCGGAGAAGCGAAATGGTGGCGGCGACGGAGCTCGGTCGTCAATGGCGGCGGCGGCTGCGGTTAGGGTTGACCACGGGCAAAAAGGCTGCGGTGGCTGCGCCTTTTATAGATGCAGGTGGCGGCTCTGGCATGTGGGCCTGGCTAGCATGGTTCGGGTGCGGCGCATGCGGCGCGGCGCGGCGGACGCGGTGCGAGCTCGAGTCCGGCTCGACTCCGACCAAGGTAGGAGATGGCGCCGACATGTGGGGCCGACTGGCAGCGAGAGGAGGGGAAAGGAAGGTGGAGATGGAGAGCTGGGCCGGCGGCTGGCTGTTGGGCCGAGCGAGGGAAGGGAATGGGCCGGCTGTAGGGATTATGGGCTGGGCTAGAAAGAGAGAGAAAGGAGAATTAGAAAGTTTGAAATGTTTAAACCTATAAAAGGGATTTGTTTAAACTATTGCAACCTTTTGTTTAAACTTCAAAACTTCACACAAAAATATATGCAGCAGCATGAATGCAACATAAACTTGACAGGACTATAATTAGAGTGATGTTCAACTATTTATGGACAATATTTATGTTGTCAATTTAAATATAGCCTTAAAACAATAAAACTAAAATAAAAGGGTTGCTTATATTGAGTTAGTTGTGATGAAAGAAAATTAGGGTGTTACACTCCTAAAATCAGCCCAGCCCATTTCAGCCCAAAAACCCAATAGCTGAGCGAATATAAATACATACAACTAGGGTTTCTCCTCTCCACTCCTCCTTTTCTCTCCCTAGCGGCAGCGGGCTTCGGGAGCGACCCGACGTCTCTCCCCACCCTCGCACAGTCACGCTCGCCTCTCCGCACACCACCCTCGCTCTCCCCTCTCCCGCACCACCCTCGCTTTCGCTTCTCCCGCATCACTATCCGCGCGATGGCGGATGGCCACGACGACGGCAGCGCACGAGGTGTCAGTGGACGATGACGGCATCGGCGGCGGGCGAGGAGACGACGAAGGCACGCAAGACCAAGCACACGAGGCCGAGGAGCAGCAAGGTCTAGGTGGGGCGTCCCCTCCACCGACGCCTCCTTCCCCGTTGGCGGGCCCAAGCTGCGGCGATGCAGAGGCCGGATCCGTTGGGATGACCGGATCCAGTGGCGGGGAGGCCGAATCCGGTGGTGACGGTGGGGCAGCGGTGACGACGGATGGCGGATCCAATGGTGGCGCCGATGGGCTTGGCGGGCCCGTGATGGGCTCACCAGGCTTTTCTTTTTTTCTTTTTGTTTTTTGCTTGATTTTTGGCGGCGGACAGAAAACCGTCTCAGTTAATGGAAGATTAACAGAAGCGCTAGCTCGAAGGGGGACAGAAAAACCGCCTCCGATAACTTTTTTGACCGCCTCCGAAAATACTTTTTGTAGTAGTGCGAACTACATTATCATATACTATGAATATGCAGCGACTTTGGACAATAAAGGTAATACACACACTCTACACATGATGTATGGTATTTGACCCACTAGCGGCCCGAACATATCTAAAAAAACCCACACAACCTCATTTAATCGACACCATCCTCCCCACACGTAAGGCCAGTCTCAGTGGGAGTTTCATGGGCAATAAATAGAGTGCCACATAGGCAGTTTTGGTGATGTGGCAGTGCATTAATGAAGAGAGATGAAATGAGTTCATGGTGATGAAACCTCTCCATACACAGTTACCTAGATAGCTTGTGTTTTGCATGTAACCTAGAGAACAACAATAGATGAAACTATGCATTGAGAGTGGGGTGTTTCATCCTACTTTCAAACATTTTTAGATGATGTGGCACTATAGGTAATTGTGTCCATGAAACTCCCATTGGGTGTCCATAAAAGGATCCCTCTGGATCCCTGCGATAGGTGTTCGTAGGAGCAGAGCCACGTTATGGAGAGTGGTGTCCTAGGACACCATTAACTTTCAAAAATTGCTATTAGGCCATCCCCAACCCATGGTGTCTATGGGTGATGTTCATATTGCCATATCATCAACACACCACCGTAGACATTATACTCTACAACCCATGGTTTCTTAGTGTGGGTCCCTAATAAATCCACTCTCTATTCTCTCCACCAATCATATTTGTTTATCATTTATTATGAAGACACCATACTCTCCCAATACATAATTTGGTAGTGTCTATTGCATAGGTTCTCGTGTAGACACTGGGTCTCATGCAAGACCCAGTTTCTTTCTTTTCTCACTCTCTCTCTCTTATTTATTAGAGTGACACATAAGGAAACTATCCTATGTGGCAGCCTAATTAATGCTAGAAAACTATCCTACATGGAGGGTTGGGGATAGCCTAAGATCACTGTTGCAGTAGATAATTTATCAAGTCTTGACAAGATTTTAGCTAAGGGACCCCAATAGCTAAATATCCTGGATCCGCGCCCGTGGGTGTTCACACACTGACACTACCACCTTGTGATGACCCACCCATCATCTTCGAATGCACTGATACATGAGTAAGATATATAAAGTTTGTCCCATCCTTATTGTCAATTATTACTGATACATGCCACCGCACCTCTCCGGTGCTTAATCTTTCTCCATGTACCAAGATGATGAGATAAACTTGGTCATTGTGCCCTCTTATGCTTTTTTGCGATATGCATGCACTGTCATCCATCCTACCAAATAAGAGCCCTTTCACCCGATAGTCCATTCCTATCATATTTTTTACCTTTATGTTAGCATATCAATGAGATGTATATTAGGGGTCTTGACTGATCTTAAACTGTAGTTCTCCGCACATATATATATTCCTAAATTTTGGAACAGTGATCGAGTTTATGCCTTATGGTATCTAATCTAATTTTTAAAGCTCCTGGTTTGAGTGCGTTGCGAAGGTAAAAAGCTCATGGTCGGCTATATGAATAGCCGTACGTTCTCTCTCTCTCTCTCTCTCTCTCGAACTGGCACCTTTCTGACCGGTGGGAACAGTTTGTCTCCCTAGCGAATTGAAGCAAAGCCTGGCTCAATTCATTCCAAACGAAGTCGTCGCTTCAGAACCCAAGAAAATTGAGAAAGTGTTATTAGTCGCGTCAGCTGGCAGGCATGCATGCACAGCACTCAATGCCATATGTACATTGGGGTGCTATACTGCAACCTAGCTCCCCTGCGCGTGGATGCATAGTACGTATGTACGTGTACCGTCACCCGTTGCGCGCTTGCATTTGTTCCACATATACAGGTACACAGGTTTTGAATTCTCGATCACAGCATGCAGCAGCAGAGTAGAAGTTATGCAATAGATACATATCAGCAAGCAGGAGATTATATCAGAAGCAAATTAGTAAATGCTAGGGCCGGGCAGCAGACCACTAAGCTAAAGTCCTGTATCTACGCTGAAGTATGTACATGTGTGTTGATTGGTTGTGTGTATCAAGGTTAAGCCTCCTAATATCTAGATCTATAAGTATTCTAAGAGCACGGCTAATAATATAGCCCGTTATTGGCTGTGTAGATCCTTACAATCTACCCCTCAGACAATTAGTATATTGTTTATCTATTCACTATAAATATATGACCCACGTTTCCTCTCATATAATTTCTTGGTTCTTGTGCCTAAGCACGCTATAAGCTTAAAACCCGCTTCTTATCTCTCATCCACCTCAGCATTCAGCCTTCTCCCAGCCCACTATTATACTTGCTCTAGGCAACCCTTCCAAAGATCTAGCACTTAGCACACAACTCATAATATGAATGACCCTATACATTATTCCATAAAGAGTGTATTTTCTAATCCATAACTATATCCATTATCTAAAAAAAGTTAAAGCTGATGCCTAGCTAGTAAGAACATATAGATAGGGGAAACAAAGGAAGCTAAGAAGTGAATATGAGGAAAGATATTGTATACTTCCACACAGCTCTGTCATCATCACCTTATGATATGGGCATATGGTATCCAATCAGCAGTCAAAAGTTAGCTAGCTAGGGCATACATGTTCACTCTGAACCATCCTTCGAGTGTCTCATTCTCTCTCTCTCTCTCTCTCTCTCTCTCTCTCTCTCTCTCTACTAGGCAGCAGACAAACATTGAAAGGCTTCTGTCGTCGATAGTAAAAAGGAAATAGAAGGGTGTGAAGAAGACAGAGTCAATTCAAGGGCCAGCCGGCATGAATAAAATGCATTCAAATGCCCCATGAATGCAATGCCAGTAGCGAGCGATGGACAGCAGGAAGCAATAAAGTATCCTCCCTTCTTGTCTGCCTCCCTCTTCTATTCCCTTCTTCACATTGTACTCCGATCAAGCGATGGCAGCCAACAACGTGATCTTGTAGTCACATAACTTTATGTTAGCATATCATATCGTGGAGGAAGACTGATCATCTCCATGATATATGCTAACATATATTCTTAAAATTCAAAAAACAGTGATCGAGTTTTTACCTCATGGGAGTATATCTAATTTAAAGCTCCTGGTTGGAGTGCCTTGCGAAGGTAAAAAGTTCATGGTCGGCTCACTCTATGTGAATAGGCGTACGTTCTCTCTCTCTCTCTCTCTCGAACTGTCACCTTTCTGACCGGTGGTTAACAGTTTGTCTCCCATAGCGAATTGAAGCAATGGCCGGCCGGCCTCAATTCCAAACGAAGTCATTGCTTCAGAACCCAAGAAAATTAAGTGTTAGTCGCGTCAGGCTCAGGCAGGCATGCATATGCATTACAGCAATCAATAATGCCGTCTAGCTTTCCTGCTCGTTCATACTAGTACGTATGTATACGTGCACCGTCATCCGTTGTGCACTTGTTCTTTGGCATCGTCCATGATCACGTATATATATATATACTGGTAGACAGGACAGGTAGTGAAATTAAAAGGAAGAGAGGAAAATGGATTATCGATCACACCATGCAGCAGCAGCAGCAGCAGCATTGAAGTAGTGCAATAGATACATGTCAGCAAGCACACAGAGACTATGCAATGCAAGGGAGGGGCGGCACATAGAGCACTAAGCTAAGTCTTGTCTCGACATTGAAGTATGTACATGTGTGTTGATTAGTTGTGTGTATCACGGTTACGTAGAGACGCAGAATAACATATTTCAGTGACATGTCGTACTCTATGTTGCCAATGTAATATAGACAAGGATGGAGTACTTGCGTAATAAGTAAGTGGCGAACTGGCAATACAAATTAAAAGGTGGAGAAGAGCGTTAGTGGAGTGTCTGTGCTTGAGTTTTATTGCTCTTAAATCTAGATCGATATGATGGAGCAGCCAGCGATTCAAAATAGTAACTATAGCTAGCTAGCGTCCATGCAAGACCACCCTAATTTGCATATCCTTGGCCGTGCGTCTCCGGACGATATCCACGCTGCTATAGCAATTCACTGCCCCCAAATATCTATTTGATTCTTCTTCTTTGATGCATACATTGATGGAGAACGCAGCAGCCTAGCATGCATGCATGCAGGTAGCAATAGGCCGTCCAGGAAACTCCAACTTCCATGCAACCACGCGTGACGACTCTGCTCTAATTTATTGTTGTATACTACGTGGGCATTCGTTGCTGGTCAAAGAATAACAAGATCCACTGGACTTCCTCAGGCCGTTTATGATCTGTGCCAATCTGTCTCTCTCGCACAAGATGCTGCCTGCCTAGGTCGATCTTTCTCCTCATCACTCGCTCATCACTCTCTTCCGATCCGTCCATCACATCAATTCAATTGAATGCATGCTCTCTTCGTTCTCGCTCCCTAGCCCTAGCTAG
Source organism: Digitaria exilis (assembly GCA_015342445.1). Taxonomy (NCBI): domain Eukaryota; kingdom Viridiplantae; phylum Streptophyta; class Magnoliopsida; order Poales; family Poaceae; genus Digitaria; species Digitaria exilis. The sequence goes on along the minus strand of JACEFO010000191.1, from coordinate 2,343,653 downwards.
CTTAGCTGCTGCCTCTATATAACTCAAGGATGCATGAGAGCATACCCACCCTTCCATCCCAACAATCCCATCAGCAGCTATCTAGCAGCTCTGCGTTTGTCTATCTATATACTGCTATCATCCATTTAGCTCGTGCTTTTAAGGCTATTATAATATATAGGAATATCTTTCTGGAGCACTGCACCTTGTTCGATCAGTAGAGTAGCTATCTAGCTAGGAAAATAATATAGGCCGGGTCAAGATCATCCATATATAATCATGCCTCAGACACCCTCCACCCGGTGGTGCCCGACGCCGGAGCAGCTGATGATCCTTGAGGAGATGTACCGCAGCGGCGTGAGGACGCCCAACGCCGCGGAGATCCAGCAGATCACCGCGCACCTCGCCTACTATGGCCGCATCGAGGGCAAGAACGTCTTCTACTGGTTCCAGAACCACAAGGCCCGCGAGCGCCAGCGTCTCCGGCGACGCCTCTGCGCCCGCCACCAGCAGCAGGCCGCCGCCGCCGCCGCGTCACCTCCTATCCCCCCTGTCGCCGGCGGCAGCAGCGCCGGTGTGGTGCATCCGGCGGTCATGCAGCTGCACCACCACCACCCCTACGCCACCAGCTTCATGCCCCACCCCCACCCCAACCTGGTACTCAAGTCTTGCTTTAATTATAATTATGTTTTGCTTATATATATATATATATAAATATATATATATATAGACACATACATACATACATATATATATGTTTACATATATATTATATATACATATGTATAGACACCCACATCAATTCTCATAGGCAACTTGGGCCATGCAGCAGGCGACGACCTTTCCACCAGTATATGCAGCTGCAGGAGCAGGAGCAGGAGGGAACGAGAAGCAGGCTACTGTTGGAGGAGTAGAGGAGTGGGACGCCGCAGACACTACTAGCTGCGGTGCCACAGCATCCGGTGGCAGCTCTGACGAGGGTGGCGCAGCTCTTCAGCTTCCGCCATGCTGCCGTCGCCCTCTCAAAACACTGGACCTCTTCCCCACCAAGAGCGCCGGCGGCGGCCTCAAGGACGAATGCAGCAGCTCCAAGTCGTCCTCCTGCTCCACATCCACCAACTAATCGCTCAATCAGTTACTTTCTGATGCGTCTTTCATTTCTAGCTTGTTGATCGATTATATTGATCAATCTAGTGGCTTCGATTTGCAAGGTTAATTGTATCCATTGTTGTTGGTTCTAGTTAACGCAAGCGACGCTTTTATTTTATGTCGGACTTTCATTCAGTCCCAGTGTAATCGACCTATTCCTATCCATCTTAGTGCCATGTGGATTCGTTTTTTAGCACTACTTGCATTGCAATATGTGTGATCCATTTAGTCCAACAACAGTTTGTGCCTCTCTAATTTGCATGCAAGTATGCATCCTCCTCTAGTACTTGAACTTTAAAGTTTTCGGTATTATCAAATTAAAATTTTATCTTCTCCTAAAATTGTGTGCTTGGATTGAAGGACTTTCGTGCCTCATCATCTTAAACTCTTCAGAGAATTCGATGAGCGTCCAATCAGACAGTTTATACTTTATATACGTATTTGGATTTTGGACTCAAGAGTGCATGTGAGAAACTGTGAATAAAATTAAACACAGGAATAGGATTGCGTTACCGCACCAGCAGTAGAGGCGAGGCTCACGGGAGTGGCGGGAGTGCATAGAAAGAGAGGTTCCACCTGTACTCCCATACGCAACATGGCAACCACAGCTTAATAAGTAAGTATAAAGCTACGGCAACTCTTTGACAAGGTCACACGTCTATGGAATCTTGCTTCCATTGTGAGTTGTTTTAAACTTAGCAAATATACGTAGACTTCCATATTTCTCTAGTGCGTACCTCGTTCTCTTGTTAGACCTTTGAAATCTCTTGTTCATTCATATATATAGGTACAATATGCCATCTTTGTTCACCTTCCCGATACATGTATTCACTTCGTGAAACATCAATCTTGATCACGTTACATTTACCGGTATTTTGTTCGCATGATCCACACTCAATTTTTCTTTGATTTCTTTTCAAGTTTTTCATTCTAGCTACTAGTACTTAGGCTTCCCCTCAAAAGAAAACTACTAGTATAAAGGCTAATAATTTTGAGAGGCACAAGTATTAACATTCATAAAAATAGGACAAATAAAACTAATAATCAAAATTGTTGAAGTTGCGCTCTCTCAAGTTTTTGAATATTCTAACTAGTACTCATGTGGAATTATGATATTTATCCACTTGTGCTAGACCTTAGTTATAATTATCCATGCACTTTTCGACCAGCATTCATAGTTCTTTTACACTTCATCACACTACCCTACATATTTATGTCTTTAATTAAATAGTATAAGCGCTATGTATTTAGCATGGAAATTAGTATTATCATTGCTTCCTCCATACATATATATATATATGTATATATATATATATGTATATATATATATATGTATATACATATATGTATATATATATATATATGTATATACATATATGTATATATATATATATGTATATATATATATGGTCTTAGACCTTAGCATTTTAGGTTGGTCTCGCCAAGCTGAGCCCGTTGGATTTTGGCCCACCCATGACTGCTGCCGCCCCAAGCGAGGTCAACGAGAATCAAGCCAGAAAACAAATTTAGGCCGGCACGAGCCCACCCATATAATTAATCTTATTTGTTTTTCAACTAAAAAAATACCTAGAATCCCAAGCCCAACCTGAGCACAAGCCTATGTCCATGTCCATGAGATGGTCGCGGGCACAAATATTCTGCTTGAGATAAACGAAGCATTTTTCAGCCCGCCGCTTGAGCCTACTGGGTTTTGGGTGCCTTTGGTTGGGCTAAAACTGGCTGTGGCTTCTTAAAAAATTCAAAAGCCCAACCAAAGGGCCGGACTGCCATGAGCTGCTTCGGCCGAAAGCCGCTTTCGTCCCGTTCATTTTTCACAGCAGCTCCCGACTTGCTTTTAGCTGCTGTGTAGGAGAAACTTTGATGATATTTACCCGTCTGCCACTCGTTATGCGTACCGGTTCATTCTAGTCCCGTCGTTTCCCCTCTCCTCTCTCTCCCTCGCGACAGAAGGCGACGCAGCAAAAGAATGGCGCGGTAGGGATCCCCCGCCGGCGGCGCCCCTCCATCCAGGCTCAGCGGCGCTCATTCCTCTAGGCTCAGTGGCTGCCCTTGTCCTTTCCGCTCCTGCGCTCCACCTACCCGGCTCCAGGAGATCCTTGCAGGCGGCCGCGCGAGGTCCCCGTGGCCGACAGCGCCTGCTCCCACGACGGCGGACGAGAGAGGTCGGTGAGTACGTGGAATGAGTGAGGGAGTTCCAGGGGAAGCCTAGGGCGCGAGGAATCAGCCGGATATAGGAATTCAACAGTGGGCGGAGCTCAGATGACCAACGACAATGGAGGGCGCGAGATCTGTGATTCCCGTCGAGGTTGTGCTTTGTTGCGCTTAGGGCTTGCCTTGGATGGAGATAGGAAGGTTGAGGTGCCGTATGTAAGAGGAATCGACCAGTGGTAGGGTGTGGCCTGCGAATTTGGCCGGCGAGCGGGAGCTGCAGTCTGCTCTGTTTTGGACAGGAGGAAGAAGAAAGGAACTTCGTTGCTGTCTTTCTTGCGTATCCCTCTCAATGACAATAGGGCCCACTAGCTGATGGCAAGCAAACCAAACGTTCATTGCAAAAGCAAAGAGTTAGGGTGTGTTTAGATTGGTGAAATATTCTTTGAAAATATACTGTTTAAAAAAACACGGTTATGTGAGTAAAAGAGGTGGGATGAATAGAAAAAAATTAAATAAATACTAGATTTTATATTTTTAAGGAATCTTTAGAATCTAAACGGGCCTTAGGCTGGTCGCAGTGGGTGCGCCAGCCCGTGCGCTACACTCGATGCAGTACGAGTTTAGCGTTCTTTCCCCCGCAGGGGGGGGCGCTACCTCCTCGTGCTGCAAGCTAGCGCACGGGCTCGGAGGCGCTATTCCGACCGCCTTGCCGGCGTGTGCCAAAGGACCACCCGGACCCACCTGGCCTTCCATCGCCGCTGCCACCAACCACTTCGCGCCTCCTCTGCCTGCACCGCCGTCCTGCACTCGCCTCTGCGTCACGACCTCGAGCGGCATCGCACCCTCAACGAGCCACCGCCAGGAGAGATCGACGCCGGGGAGAGAGAACAAATCGAGCCACCAAGCACAAATCGACTAGAAATCGAGCACAAATCCACCGCAGCCACCAAGAACAAAGAAGGGGAGGGGAAGAAACAACAGGAAAATCGAACAAAAATCCGCTGCAGACCCTTGCTGGATCTCCACCTCGCCAAGCTCGAGGACTCGCAAGTGGCCGGATCTCCTCCTCGTCGCGCTTCTTCGCCGTGCCGAGCAGCAGCTCGTCCAGCTGGAGGAGGAGGCGGCCATGGCGAGCTCGAGGAGGAGCTCGAGGATGAGGCGGCCATGGCGAGCTCAAGGAGGGAGAAGAGGACGAAGAGGCGCGGCCACCACCTCCTCCTCGGCCTCGATCCGCCGTGATTCCGCATCACCGTCAACAGCTCGCCACGACCGCGAGCTTCCTCCTCCTCTCGTCGGCGTCCGAATCGAGGCGAGCTCGAGCAGCAGCAGAGGAGCGAAGCAGTGAGCGGCACCGAGGAGTGCTCCGCCGTGGGAAGAGCGAGCAGGAGAAACGGAGAGAGAGACCGGGCCTGGTATGCTCCGCCGTGCTCCGTCGCGGAGGGAGAGAGAGAGACCGGGGAGAGAGGCGGACGGCGGAGACGGAAAGAGAGAGGAGGACTCGCGAAATATCTAGATAGGAGGCGTCGGGTGGGAAAAAAAATAGAAAGAGGAAAAATGAGAAATAAAAAAGGGAAAGAAAAAGATTAGAAAAGAGAAAGAACAAAAAAGATTAGACAGGAGAGAGGAAGGAGTGTCGGTAAATATCTGGAGCCGTCGTTTGGGAAAAAAAGAAAATAGAGAGGAGAGAGAAGTTGGTAGATAGGGATAGTTGAATAAATTATAGGTTAGTTGGTATAGGGTATGAGATATAGAGTACGATGGGTGCGGGAGAAGTTAGGATAGAGTACATAATCTCGATGACTAGGCAGATATATTCTTTTTGGAGGGAAAATAGGGTCGAAAAGCCTTATAGAAGCCGATGCTCAAAGAAATAAAAAGAGTTACAGAAGTGCCCTACACTTTTTGTTTATACATTATTTCTTAATAGATATTTTATTTAATAGTCGTCCATGATTAGTAAATAATTTTTTCGTCTCTCTAAAATGGCAATTAACAAATGATTTTCTAAAGAGTGAACTGTTTTATATTTATTTTTCTATATAAACACTTATATGGGAATTATAGACATTTCTAATGAAATCCATACACCACAGCCGCTTCAACCAACGGCTTTCAGCTTTTTCACAGCTTCCCGCTCACAACAGCTTTCTTTCACAGTCCACAGCAGTTTTTTCACATCCACAGCCCAACCAAACACACCATTTGTCCCACCCATGACTACTGTTAGCCTGAGCGTGGTCAACAAAAACCAAATCCAGAAGACATTCAAGCAGGCATGAGCATACAATTAATTTTATTTGTTTTTCAATTAGTAAAAAATAGCGGGAAGCCCAAGCTTGGACCCATCTAGACCGGGGCACAAGTTTTTGGGCCTAAATATTTTTTTGGCCTGGCCCAAGATTGATCTTAGACAACCGGATTTTGGCCCGCCCACAACGTCCGCTGGGCTGGGGTGTGGTGAATGAAATCGTACTAAAAAATTCAGGTAGCCATCCATACAATTATGTTCATTTGTTTTTCAACTAAAAAATAGTGACAAGCCCAATCTCGACTCAAAAAAAAAAGCTCACAGCCATGGGAGTGGTCGTGGGCGCATTTTTTTTTTGCCTAAAATAAACTGGGCATTTGTCGGCCTGGCCCAAGCTCGTGCTCAGGTCTATTTGGTCTACATGAAAATAGACGGGATGGGCGGGAAAACTGCTCTCCCATTTTCTCATCGAAACAGGACTGGGACCGAAATAGTCGATAGAGGGATAAAACTGGACAATAATACAATGGAAAATGGCCAGAAAATTGGAAAATCACCGGGATGGCACATTCTCAAGCTCAACGCATAAAGGTGTATACCTGGTTCTCGTAGCAAAGTAGTTACAATACAGTACATGGTCAAGATACTACTGCTACTATTTAACGGCTATCTGCTGCGCATATAGCCGTAGCCCCTGCTCTGGTCTGTGCAGCAACGCCGCAAACGATACTGCAGCCTGCAGGCCTGTAAGCAACCAGCAAAGTTGAGAGCAAGCAGTAGCCCGCTAGTTGGCAGTCTAGAGCAGGGATTTGGGATTCGGGCCTAATGGGCCGTATCTCACCGAAATTCGTCCATCTCGATGAGGTCCGAGATAAAATTGAATCGGTCAAAAAATTTCGGCCTCATTTGAATTTTCATCTCAGCCCGAGGCTCAAAACAGCCCACCAAAACCTCCCTATGTATAAAAGCACGAACTCCACTCAGCAAACCCTAATCATCTCATTTTCTTCTCCTTTCCCCCTGGCGGCTGGCGGTTAGCAAAGCCAACAGGTATGGCGGCGGCGCCTGATGCCCTAATCTCGGCTTCGGCCTCCTCCCATTACCCCTCCCTCCTCCCATCTCATGGCGTTCCTCTGCACATTCAAGTTTGAGTCTTCTGCTCGTGGAGGTTTGATTCCCCGAAATGGATGACGGCCATGTGTGCCGTCTGTTGGGCGACAGGCTACCAGTGCCACCTTTGATAGTTAAAAGCTTCGCCAGCAACCCAATATCATCCAGTTTGAATCGTTTGACTGGTCAACACAGTTGAATCCCGCCCCGAATTTTCCGAAATTTCCGAATTTCGTCCAATTCGGAGGGCTCCGAAATATTTTTAGTTTTGAATCCCAGAACCCTGGTCTAGAGCAAGTATTAGGCATTCTCCAGCGCGGTGTTCAAACCGCACCTTGAGCTGAGGTGTCAGATCCAAAATCACACTCTGCCGTTGGAGTAAAAGCACGCCCTGACTTCATGAAGGAATCAGAGCCAAAATAGGATGCGGTGCATGCCAATTAAACAAATATATGTATACAGTGCATGAGAGAGTGAGAAGAAAATCTAGAGTAGGAAAAATTCCTGTGTTGTGGGGCTCGTATAGGGGTGCAACGACTTGAGAAGCAACAGCAAAACCGCACCCATCCTTTGTGGCAGCTTTTTTGGCACGTACCGCACCCACCACTAGAGAGCTCGGCAATGTCGCCAGTTAAATTGTTGTTAAATCAATTAATAGTAGGAAAACATCCCAACTAGCGTTGCAGTCGTGGCTAGATGAGAGTATGTTTTCCTCCTCACGTGGCACGAGTTCCAAGACGCTGCTGCTACTGTGCCAGCTAGCGACGTCATTGCCGGTGCTAGCGGCAACTGCTGGAGGAGGCCTAATAACATGCTGCAAAAAGGTTGAATGCTTAGGTGGATCTGTGGATGAAAGAGAAGAGTAGAAAGGGAAGAAATGGGATGTAAACTTATAGCTCGCTCATGCACATGCACCAAAAAAATTTGAGAGAGGCATGCATACCATACATTAATGAGGAAGGGCTAACCACTATATGAGTAGTCTAAGAGGTGGGTTGTAAGGATCTATACAGTCAACAACAGGTTGTATTATTAGCCGTGCTCTAACAGGCTGCAAGAAGGTTGAATGCTTAGGTAGATGAGAGAGAAGAGGAGAGATGGAAAGGGTGGGCTGTAAACTTACATCTCGCTCAGGCATAAAAACTAAGAAAAGATATGAGAGAGATATGTGGACCATATATTAGTGTTGGAAACAACAACTGCCTGGCAGTTGGCTGCTAAGGTGAGTTCTCAACTCACCCACACACACACTGCTGGATGTAGGAGATGACAGGGCACACACACAACACTTTGCTGCTGGGTTTTGAACTGAAAATTGATGTGCTGCTGCTTGCTGCCCTCTTGTGCATTATATAGAGAATACTACTCTACGGTACATACTAGGTATGAGTGGAAATACCAACTCATGTACTTCTACTAGTTATAGACTAGATACCAGTACTACAAGTACTCTATGTACAAGACCACTCCAAGGCATGCTTGCCCTGTCTAAATGAGTGCTCCTGCTGCTGCCGTGCTGGATAGTGGGGAGTTTTCCACCAACTCCTTTGACTTTGGTTAATGTGGTGATTAACATGGCAGCAGGACAATTATCTATCAATTCTTCCCCTAATTTTGATGCTCTTTTTTGATCTCTTCTATTCCAATCTTGTCTCTCAGCACCTGGAACCGAGTGCACCCAAGGGGCTTGGTGAGGATGTCACCAAGCTGTCGAGCTGTCTCGACAGGCTTGAGCTTGATTCTTCCTTCCTCCACGCAATCATGGATGAAGTGGTACTTGGTTTCTATGTGCTTACTTCGATCGTGGAGGACTGGGTTCTTGGCTAGAGCAATGGTGGACATGTTGTCCACCAGTAGTGTTGGCACCCGAAGCTCTTCTCCGGTGAGCTCCTTGAGCAACCGTGCTAGCAAACTCCTTGGTAGCTCGCCATTGCCGCCGCGATGTACTCTGCCTCACAGGTGGACAGTGTGACGATCTTCTGCTTCTGCAATTGCCAGGAGGTGGGGCAATCTCCAAGGAAGAACAGCACGGCGGAGGTGCTTTTCCTCCCATCAATGTCGCAGTCAGCTCCAGCTCCGTTGTTCCTCACCGCGGGTACCTGATTCCATACCTGCTCGTTCCTGCGATGTAGCGCATAAGGTGCTTGACCGCAGCGAGGTGATCTTCACGTGGGTCTTCCATGAACTGGCTGACGTACCCCACGATGAACGCGATGTCCGGCCGTGTGTACGTCAGGTACCTCAGGCAGCCCACGATGCTCCTGTACCGCATTGCGTCCACCTTCGCCGCGGTGCTGTCCTTTGACAGCTTCAGCTTCTCCTCCATTGGAGTCCGGCATGGGTTGCAGCCACCCATGCTGCTCCGCTCCAAGAGTTTCTTGGCGTATGTGCTCTGGCAGAGGGTGATGCCGCAGCTACTGTGCTCCACCTCGATTCCAAGGTAGTAGCTGAGCAATCCTAGATCGCTCATGCGGAATTTGGTGGCCATCTCCTCCTTGAACGCCTCAATGTCAGCCTTCTCCTCGCTGGTGATGATTAGGTCATCGACGTACACGCCGATGATCAAGGACCCTGCCCCTGTCTGGTGTAGAGGGCGTGCTCGGATGGACACTTGGTGAAGCCGAGGGAGGTCAGAGTCTTGTGCACCTTGATGTTCCAGGCCTGCAGCACCTGCCGCAGACCATAGAGCGCCTTGCATAGACGGAGCACCTTGTGCTCCTCACCGGCGAGGATGAATCCCGGCGGCTGCTGCACATACACCTCCTCTTCCAGCCCGCCATTAAGGAAGGCGGATTTGACATCCACGTGGTGGACTTGCCAATCCTTGATTGCCGCCAATCCCAACAGCAATCACACGGATTCCATCCGTGCCACCGGTGCAAAGACTTTCTCGAAATCGATCCCTTCTCATTGCACGAATCCCTTGGCCACCAGTCGCGCCTTGTGCTTCACCACGTTTCCGTGCTCGTCATGCTTGACCTTGAACACCCACTGGAGCCCAATTTCCTTGCAATTTGCTGGCGGATCGACGAGGATCCATGTCCTGTTCTCCTCAATGGAGTTCATCTCCTCCAGGATGGCCTTCCGCCATTGGTGGTCATGTTCCGCCTCGCAGAATGTCATCGGCTCCTCCACGCTCCTCAGATGAAGCTCGGCGTCGTTGAGGATCCTCACTGCCGCACCAGGCGGAGCTGCGTGCCCGGTGAGGTTGTCCACCGTTCGGAATCGTAACACCTCGCCTTCATAATCCTTGTCAACGAGGTCCGATACCTCCAGTGGTGGGGTAGCATAGCGGATTGGTGAGGTCGATCCTGGGGAAGCCGAATCCACAGCTGCTGGTGATGCCTGCCCCGCAGGCCCTTCTTGAGCCGGCATCCCCTGTCCAACAGGAGTACGTGGCTCCTCTGCTTCCTCCGCGCTGGGTTCCCCCTCCGCTGCACCGTGGTACACCAGGTGCTCGATGGTGAATGAAATACTTGGTTCTCCACGTTCACCATCTTCCCTATCTCCGTGCTTCTTCCAATTGCACCCTCTGTTTTTGTCGAACATCACGCCGCACGACACACAGACGCCTCTGTGCACTTGGTTCAAACATGCGGTACGCCTTGCTCCCCGCCTCGTAGCCTAGGAACACCATTGGTGTGCTCCTGTCTTGCAGCTTGGTGAGGCTAGGCTTCGTCTTCTTGACGTGCCCCACGCACCCGAATGTGCGCAGGAACGACACATCTAGCTTTTGTCCATGCCATGCTTCAAAGGGGGTCATCCCCTTCAAGCTCTATGTCGGCGAGCGGTTTAGGATGAACACCGCCGTGCTCACCGCCTCGCCCCAGAACATCAACGGCACACTCTTTGCCTTGAGCATGCTGCGGGCCATGCCGACGATTGTCTGGTTGCGCCTCTCCACCATGTCATTCTGCTGCGGCGAGTACGGCACCGTGAGGTGCCTCTGCACCCCGTCCTCTGCACAATAGAGTCCAAATTCAACCGAATTGAACTTACCACCATAGTCTGTCCTGAGGACCTTTAGCTTCTTCCTCGTCTCTGTCTCCACCTTAGCCTTGAACTGTCGTATCACCACCCGTGCCTCCGACTTGTCCTTCAGGAGGTGCAGCCACATGTAGCGGTTGTGGTCGTTGCACCTTCCACCATGCGTGGCCGGCGTAATTGGCCCACACAGGTCACCGTGGACTAGCGCCAGCAGCTCGTTGGCGTGGTATGTCGCTGCCTTTGGGAAGGACCGCCGCGTTTGCTTCCCGTCGAGGCAGCTGTCACACAGCTCCCCTGCATGTTCGATCTTGGGCAACCCACGCACTATCTCATGGCGTGCCAGGGTCCTCAGTGCGTGGAAGCTGAGGTGGCCGAATCGGGCATGCTAGAGCAATGCCTTGTCGCCACCATGCGCCGCCAGGCACACCGGCCTTGAGATTTGTAGGTCGATGATGTAGAGCCTGTTGGCGGTGCGGTTGACCTTGGTGAGGAGCCTCTACTCCCTGTCGTGGATGCAGTGCATGCCGTCGTCAATCAGTACTCGGCAGCCTCGCTCGTCGAGCTGCCCGAGGCTGATGATGTTGCTCCGCAGCCTGGGAATGAAGTAAACGTTGGTGAGGGCGCGGTGCTCACCTTTCTGGCACTTGAAGACAATGGTGCCACGCCCGTGGATCTCCACGCGCGAGCGTCACTAATTTTCACCGTGCCCACCACGCCCGTGTCGAGCTCGGAGAAGGCCTCACGTTCTCTGGTCATGTGGTTGCTCGCGTTTCGTTGAGCACCACGTGGGTGTGCGCTGCGCCATCTTCGTCGGCATCGTGGATGGCGTAGACCGCCGCCATCAAGAACGTGTGGTCGTCGTCGTCCTCCTGGGCCAGGAGAGTGCGCTCTTGGCACGGCTGCTTGTAGTCACGGGACCAGTGCCATGTCTCTCCGCAGTTCAGGCACTGATCCTTGGCGATGCGGCGACTGCCGCTGCAGCCACCACCACTGCCATCCCTCTTCTTGGAGCGCTCGTGTCCTCTGCCGCGTCCGCCGCTCACGCTGCCGTGCGGAGCAGAGGATCCTTCCCCTGCTTCTCGTCCTGCTTGCACCTTATGCCTTGCCTCAATGCGGTCCTCGACCGCCTTCAGGCTCCCCGTCACGTCCTCGACGGTGAGGTCACCCAAATCAAGCATAGTCTCGATGCGAGGGCGAGTTGGTCGAACTGGGATGGAGGACATGTAGATACTTGGCGATGACCTCGCACAGCCAATTGACTCACCATCCTAGAGAAGCGCAACGCAAAGTCCTCGACGGTCTCACCGTCGTGGAAGGAGATGGCCTCGTAGTCGCGGTGCAGCTGCTGCGCCTTGGCCTTGCGCACCCGGTCGTCACCGAGGCGCATGGACTTGATCTTCTCCCATGCCTTCTTCGCTGTGGCATCCTCGGTGGATCCCAGTGGAGTCACGAGCTCCGGCGGAACCGCCTTGAGGATGGCCTCCAAATTAAGCCATCTGGTCCTCCTGCTCGTCCACGACATCCTCGGTGACCGCCGCGAAAAGGCCCCTGGACTTGAGCATTACCTTCATCAGCACTGCCCACTCGGCATAGTTGGTGCGGGTGAGCATAGGGTACTACGCACCGCCGATTGCGCGGATGGTCTTCTGCACAACCTACGTCGCCCCACAACGAGGTGAAATGGACACATCCCGGCGACTGACAGAGCGTGGGCGCCCTCGGCCTCTCCCACGATGCCCCCTGAGCTCACCATCCGCCATCACCTCCTCCGGCTCAAACCTGGGTCTGATGCCACTTGTTGGCAACAACAACTGCCTGGCAGTTGGCTGCCAAGGTGAGTTCTCAATTCACCTACACACACACTCGGCTGGAGGTAGGAGATGACTGGGCACACACACAACACTTTGCTGCTGGGTTTTGAACTGAAAGTTGAGGTGCTGCTGCTTGCTGCCCTCTTGTGCATTATATAGAGAATACTACTCTACTCTAGGTACATACTAGGTATGAGTGGAAATACCAACTCATGTACTTCTACTAGCTATAGACTAGATACTAGTACTACAAGTACTCTATGTACAAGACCACTCCAAGGCATGCTTGCCCTGTTTAAATGAGTGCTCCTGCTGCTGCCGTACTGGGCAGTGGGGAGTTTTCCACCAACTCCTTTGACTTTTGCTAATGTGGTGATTAACAGGGAGCAGGACAATTATCTATCAATTAGTGAGGGAGAGCTAACTAGTATATGAGTAGGCTAACAACATGGCTAATAAAGCCGCTCCCTTGCTTGTGTCTCTGCACTAGATGCCATCGAACGTGCTAAGCTCGAGTAGTGGCGGGCCCACATCATGAATGCCAAGAGGGTTAGGGCAGCTGCAACGGTGCCGTTAAGGCTCTCTATAAGAGCAAGGTTAATAATACAACCAGCTGCTGGCTGAATAGATATTTATAGCCCACTTCTTAGCCAACCCATATAGTGGTTACACCTTCACAATAAATACATGGCCCACATGTTTCTCTGATATATTTTCTTGGTTCTTATGTCGAGAGGGATGTAAACTTACAGGCCACCTCCCTCTTCTCTTCTCCACATAAGCATTTAGCCTTCTTATAGCCCACTATAATACTTGATATAAGCTGCCCATGTCATCATTTTAGATTAAGAAAATGAGGAGAGAGAGTATTGAACGTCGCTACGTCTGTCAAGTGTCGATAGCACACCTCCCAAGCACTGAAGCACGATGGGCCCATGACAGCGGCTGCAGAGGCACACCCGGAGGAAGGAATAGGGGAGGTGAGGGTTAAAATAATTCTGACAGGACCAGCAAATTAGATTATAGTCAATCAGTTGAGTGGCTTGTCTACAAGTACTTTCTATTAATATGGACAAGTTATATGTTGCGGGTGCCTTTATAGCAAAAGCGTGAAGTGTGAACCAATAGGAATACAAGGAGCGCTTGTACGCCTGTTTGAGCGGGCGACCGGCTGCAACTTGCAACATCTGCAAAGCAACAATAACAACATCTGCACACTACTACAAAAATGATTTTTGGAGGCAGGTATTTTGCATTATCGGAGGCGGATTTTGCGTCCACCTCCGACCATGCGCTTCTGTTAATCGAGATTACAGAGGCGGTTTTCTGCCTCCTCCGAAAATCGGACAAAAAAACAAAAAAAAGCCCGGCGAACCCATCATGGGCCCGCCAAGCCCATAGGCGCCGCTGCCACCAGATCCACCGGATCCGTCATCGCCATCACCGGATCCAGCCTCACCACCGCTGGATCTAGCCTCTCCACCACCGGATCCGGCCTCGCCGCTGCCGGATCCAGCCTCCACGCCGACTGCTCCAGCGCGACGGAGAACTGGGCCATGGTGCTTGACTCAGCCACGAAGATGTACACGGCACGCACCGACGACACGGCCTGCTCGGTGATGGCGCCTGGGCGCGTGTACTACTCCCTAACTTGGCGCGCCAAGCCGATGAGGATGCGGCCGTACAGGAAGCCGGGAACAACGAGCACCAGCATGGACGGCAGCGCCACAAGTGCGAGCCACCAGCAGCCTACCGCAGCCCCTCCACGCGTAGCTTCGCCGCAGTCCCTCCAGCCGCTGTACCGCCGCAGCCCGTGCAGCAGCTCCAGCAGGACGCATCTGGAGAGGAGGAGTGGTGGTTCCCGACAGAGGAGGAGGAGTTGGTGGTGGTGGTGCTCAGCACCGGAGTTGTGGTTCCCAGCGGAGGAGGAGGACACGTGGAGGTTGTGGTCGGCGGAGGAGGAGGAGACATGGCCGTGGCCCGCACCGAGGGGATGGCCATGGAAGGGAGGTGTTGTCGCCAGGCCATGGAAGGAGGCGGAGGGAAAGAGAGGGAGGAGCCGCCGGTGGGAGAGGAAGAGAAAGAGAGGGGGAGAGAGGAGCCGGCGGCTGGAGGGAGGAGAGAGGAAATGATAGGGTTAGGGTTTGAGAGAATGGAATATATATATATATAGGATGAAGAGTTATTGGGCCGAACTGGGCCTCGGCCTTTTAGGAGGCGGGCCATATATCTGTCCGCCTCCGTTAATCCCCGCATTAACAGAGGCGGATAATTTTTCTATCCGCCTCTGAGGGCATTTTTGAAGTGTCCTCTAAAATGTTTTTTTTGTAGTAGTGGCAACCGTAGCAGTATAGGAGTTTGCAAAGGATGCTTGGGCATCCCTAAACTTGCGGCGATGTCAGCCCCGAGTAGGAGCACGGAGGCCAGTGCGACGATCTGCAAGGATGATCGGACGGCCACGAGCCCACGAGTTGGCCGTGACCATGGCCCGGAGCAGGCACTGCCGGAATAAGCGAGCCACGGTGCGGGACTGCCTCTAGGTATGCGAGGCGTGTATTTGCGGTTACTGAAACGCTGAGGCCACGGGAGGCCTGTTGACGTCCACCGTGAAAGTTTAACCCCAAGCTTGTATACCCCATTAACCGATGGGGACACCTCTGGTTAATATTTAAGGGGACTAATTATTTTGGTAACAAATATTTTTATTAAAAAAATTTATTCTTATAATATGGATAAATAAATAGTATATATATAAATAAATAGAGATTATATATAGCCAATGACTCGACAATGTACTAGCTAGTGAGCTCCGAGCGAAAGAAGATGCATGTGTCGAGCATGGTTTGCCACAGAAGATGCATGTGTCAAAGAAGATGCCATGGATTGATGGGAGTTCTGTCTGAAGTTGAATTTATTTAGTTCTATAATTTTCTAGAAATTATAGTACATCCATGGAACTTTGGAACTTTGCTAGCTTTCATTCATCCATCCATTATTTATAGCTAGTCATCAGGGTGCTCAGCTGAACGCACGTAACCAATAACATGCCAGCGCCAACACAGCCTTAGTTTGGTTTTGAGCAGCAACCATCACTGCAGCAATTCGGGTTGGTTGTACATGCTCTTTTTTCAGGGCAGCAGAAGCAGTATATTAGATCCGCGGTGGCGAGTACTGCAATAAAAAAAAACATGGGGAAACAAGCACGTAAAACAAACACCGACCGCTGAGCAATCATCCTATATTATGCATGCATCCAGTAAAAAGACAAATTACTGCTAATTGAAAGGATACAAACTTGACTATCTGGTAATTAACAGGAATAAAAAGTAGAGCAATTTTGTTCACGTACAGTTCGGGTGGAGGGCCGCCATGAAGATCACTGCGGCCATGGCCCAGATGAAGAGCGCAAGGATTCTTCCCTTGCCACCGGCCATATCGACACTCAGAAATCAGAATGGTGGCCTTCCTCTCGCATACACTTACATATATAGGCAGCCATTCACGTTGGTGTATAACTGTGTAGTCTGTAGATATGCTTCGGATGACGATAATAGGTCAAATTAAGCAACCAAACGGGTAACTACAAGTCTACAAGTTTACTTGGTCGATGGAACCAATGCTAGCTAGACTTCTAGTCCAATGCAGGCCAGACAACTCTCTCGATGGATCCCCACAGCCACAATGGTAGCAGATGGCGACTTCATTGGCCCACGGATGGAAGTTGAGCGCCTACTACCTTGCCATGAGAAAAAGGTTAGAAAACATCACGAAATAATACTCTCTTCGTTCTAAATTATAGGTCATTTTTGTTTTTTTAAGATGCACCTACATATATAAGCTATGTCTAGATTCATAGTAAAACTTTGAATCTAGAAAAAAAACGACCTCCAATTTGGAACATAGAAAATGGGTAACATTGTGTTTTGTAGAAGTCCTTGAGAGAGACCTTGTTTAGAGAGAATATATAACTCCTTCAATACACAAATATATTAAGGAGTAACCCAAATTCCTGTCCCTCTTGTTTGGTATCCTGTCAGGTAATGATTTAATTAAAGAGTAAAATCCTAAGGCCTAATTTGGAATTCCACTTCCTTCGGGATCTCAGACTTTTCTGCGGGTGGATAATCTATGGAGATATTATTTTAGTTATCATTACTTCCATTACAGGTGTACACCTAAACTCCTTATAACTTATGCAGCCCATCCAAGCAGGCTTTTATATTAGGATGTCACACGGAAAACTTGTGGGCTTGTATTTTACACCGGTTTTGGACTTTAAAACCAGCCTATCAGACAGGCCCTGGCTAAAATCCTAGAGGTGGCTCCGAGGCTTCGGCTCCCTCTCCCTTTCTCCCTGCGCCACACCCCCTGTGCCTCAACCATGGCCACCGGCCACCACCTCCTCCCTCGCTCTCTAGTATCCTAGTAGGCCCAAGGAGTAACCCAAATTCATCACACCATGAGTCCATGACACCAAAGAAGATAAAAGAAGTACTGCACAAATAAAAGTCACGTCGGAAACAATTTAGAATAATGCTCCCAGTACTTGGATACATGTATATTTTGTTCTTCTTGAAAGAAAAGAATCAGCTGCAGTATTTTACTTGCTTCTTCTCCATCTCACAGCAAGTACAAGTGTACAACGGCAGCAAAAAGAGATCACTGCTGGGGCCTACTGCCCCGTAGAATGAATTTGAGGCATTGATGTTGAGCTTCCAAGTAATCTCTCTTTCGCCGATGACCTATCTGTTTGTATCTTGTGCAGCTCATAGCCGGCTGTCTATATCAACGTAACCGTGCCCTTGCCTGGCCTGGTGGCCTTCCAGATTTCATTTCGACTACTCCAAGTACTTACCAGGTCCATATAATGCAGACGCTAAACCTCACTCTGGCCAAGAGCAGACACACGCAGATTTTTGTTTGGATGCAGTACCAGCACAGCAGCCATATACGTACATATCATTGTATTTATTACGGTTGTTCGGTACTTCGGTGTCTGTGTCGCGTGAAGCTAAGTCAAGGTCAACGGTGCTGGAGATCTTTAGCAAATCAGCTATATAGCAATGCCTCTTATGGCCTATCTTCCCAAAAGATGATACACTCCCGAGTCTCAAGCAGGCTAGTAGATCGACATAGGCGCTTCCACACCAATATGGCTGCAGGAAGCTACTTTGCTGCCACTCCGTTATTTTTGGCCATCTTGCTGCCGGCGCTATTGCCTGGTAGCTTCTCTTTGTCTCCAGGCCCATATGCAACCAACTATAACGGCAGTCACACCGACCTGGCTGCCCTGTTGGCTTTCAAAGCACAGCTCCCTGATCCTCTCGGCGTCCTTGCAAGTAGCTGGACATCCAACGTGTCCTTCTTTCGCTGGATCGGCATCTCCTGCAGCCGCCACCGCCAGCGTGTTACTGCACTGTCGTTGCCCGAAGTGCCCCTCCATGGAGAGCTCACTCCTCACCTTGGTAATCTCTCTTTCCTCTCCCTGCTCAACCTCACAGGGACCAGTCTCGCTGGACCCATCCCTGCTGAATTTGGAAGGCTACGTCGGCTTAGGTATCTTGATCTTTGGGTAAATGATCTCTCGGGCGCCATTCCTAGTACCATAGGAAACCTCACAAGGCTCGAGTTTCTTCACCTAAGTAACAACACCCTCTCGGGGCAGATTCCACCACGGCTACTGCAAAGCATGAGAAACCTTAAGTGGTTTTCTAGCATGGAATGAGTTAAGTGGCAATATACCAATATATATGTTCAATAGCACACCATGCCTCAAACACATCAACCTCGCAAACAATAGCCTATCAGGTTCAGTACCGGATAGTGTGGCATCACTGCCCATGCTTGAGTACTTGTCCATGTCATACAATCAGCTCACTGGCACAGTACCTCCAACCATCTATAACATGTCTAGCCTGCAAGTAATCTCATTCGAATCAAACTATTTAACTGGGTCGATTCCAAACAATAATCAAAGTTTCAATCTTCCGATGCTACAAAATATTTACCTTGCTTCGAATAACTTTGTGGGCCGGATTCCATCAGGTCTGGCATCATGCCAAAACCTGCAGACAATCTCGTTGTTTTACAATTCCTTTGTCGATGTTCTTCCAACATGGTTGGCTCAATTGCAACAACTTATCCATCTATCCTTGGGTGGTAATCACATTATTGGATTTATCCCAGCTGTTCTTAGCAATCTCACATGTCTTACTGAACTTGCCCTTTCTTACAACAACCTGACAGGAGAAATTCCAAAAGAATTAGGCCTTATGTAACGACTCTCGTATTTGCATCTTGGACGGAATCAGCTAATAGGTCCAATTCCGAATTCTCTTGGGAATTTATCAAAACTGTCTCACCTAGAACTAGCATTTAATTCATTGTCTGGCTCAGTACCAGCAACACTTGGGAACATCTCAACTCTGAACCTGCTTAAACTGCAATCTAATACTTTGAATGGAAATCTTGACTTCCTGGCATCCCTTTCGAACTGTGCGCAACTCCGGACCCTTCACCTACAATATAATTCATTTAACGGAGCAATCCCTAATCTTGTTGGGAACCTATCTGCACAATTACTTCAGTTTTTAGGAGGTTCCAACAAGCTAACAGGCGATCTTCCATCATCATTGTCAAATTTCAGCAGTCTTTTACGGATACAGGTCTCCAACAACCAGCTCACTGGAGCAATTCCAGAATCTATCACAAGGATGCAAAATCTCGCTTGGCTTGATGTCTCTAACAATGACATGTCAGGCCCTATCCCAAAACAAATTAGTAAGCTCAGGAACTTACAAAGACTTATCTCCATGGAAATGGATTAGTTGGCCCTATCCCAGATAGCATTGGCAATCTTACCATGCTAGAATATGTCTGGTTGTCCGAGAATCAATTCAATTCTACTATACCGGAAAGTTTGTTCCACCTTGATAAAATTATACACCTAGACCTTTCTAATAATTTATTTTGTGGAGCACTACCAAGTGATGTTGGTGGGTTACAAGAAGTGACTGCAATTGATATTTCTTTCAACTTTTACTTGGAAGCATCCCCGAATCATTTGGAAAACTAAGCATGCTCACTTATCTAGATCTATCCCACAACTCATTGGATGACTCTATCCCAGTGTCGTTTCAAGAGTTGAGTAGCCTTGAGTGGTTAGACCTCTCCTCCAATAATCTCTCCGGTAACATACCCAAGTTCCTAGAAAATTTTACCTCCTTGAAAACCTTAAATCTCTCCTTCAATTATTTGGATGGAAAGATACCAGACGGTGGTATTTTCTCAAACATCTCGTTGCAGTCTTTGATGGGTAATGCTGGGTTATGTGGTGGTGCCCCATATCTAGAATTTTCTCCTTGTCTCGTGAATCCTCACTCAAATAATAGACACTTACTAAGATTTGTACTCCCTACTATCAGCATATCACTTGTTTGTATTGTTATATGTGTTTACCTAACCATCAGAAGGAAACTTAAGAACAAGGGAGAGGATGAAGGTTCGGTCAATTATCCTGGCAATATTATGTGCCATAGGTCCCTGTTGTCATACCATGAGCTCGTCCTTGCCACTGGTAATTTTAGCGACGACAATCTGTTGGGTATTGGGAGCTTTGGAAAGGTCTATAAGAGCAAGTATAATAGTGGGCTAGGAGAAGGCTGAATGCTGACGTGGATTAGAGAGAAGAGGAGAAAGAGGGGAGGTGGGCTGTAAGCTTGCAGCCCGCTCAGGCACAAGAACCAAGAAAAGTTGTGAGAGAGACATGTAGGCCACATGATTATAAAGAATAACTAACCATTATATGGGTGGGCTAAATAGTGGGCTGTACGGAACCATTCAGCCAGCAGCAGGCTATATTATTAGCCTTGCTCTAAGGGTGAGCTTGGTACTGGTTTGGTAGTGGCAATTAAAGCTCTAGACATGCAGCAGGAGCAGGCCATTAGAAGCTTTGATGCCGAGTGCTACGCGCTTCGCACGGCTCGGCACCGGAACTTGATAAAGATACTGAATGTCTGCTCCAACCTGGAGTTCAGAGCATTGGTGCTTCAGTACATGCCTAATGGCAGCTTAGAGATGCTCTTACACTCTAAAAGCAAAACGAACTTGGGGTTCCTTGAGAGGCTGGACATCATGCTAGATGTGGCAATGGCAATGGAGTATCTGCACTATGAGCATCACGAGGTGGTTCTACACTGCGACTTGAAGCCTAGCAACGTGCTATTTGATTTCAACATGACGGCACATGTAGCGGACTTTGGAATCGCAAAGTTGCTATTGGGTAATGACAGCTCCATGATCACTGCAAGCATGCTTGGAACACTTGGGTACATGGCACCAGGTACGTCCATACTCTATACTGTGACTCTGAATTGTGATTGGTATAACGTTGGTTAACAGCAATGCTGATTATCAGTGCTTGTTTGAATTCCTTATCTGGGTTCTCACGAGCAGAATATGGATCTTACGGGAAGGCATCACGCAAGAGCGATGTTTTCAGTTATGGAATCATTCTCCTTGAAGTCTTCACTGGAAAGAGACCCACAGATCCTATGTTCGTCGCAGATCTGAGCATTAGGCGGTGGGTTCGTCAAGCATTTCCAACTCAACTTGCCTCTGTTATGGATGGCCAGCTATTGCAAGCTGTTTCTTCCTCTGCCTGCAATCTGAATGACTATCATACGGTGGTATTTGAGCTGGGTTTGATCTGTTCAGATGACTCACCTGACCAAAGGATGACAATGTGGGATGTCACGGTGGCGCTCAAGAAGATAAAAAGGGATTATACCGAATCAACAATATCAGCAACCACGGAGACTGGTGCCCTGTGGCTGTGATTCAACTGTTCTGTCCGTTCCATCTTCCAATTACCTTTCAGTACTTGTTTTGTCCTGTACGTTGGCCTGTGCCTCATATGATTTCTGGACATGTACTGCCTTTTCTGAAATAAGTATGTGTAACCATGCATTTGAAGAATCACGGGTGGAGTTCAAATACTGCAATCCAAATGGCGAGTCTCTAAAATTCAGCAACGGAATGTCACCACTGTGGCCCGTGGTTGCCGACGCGACATTGATTTTTTTTTCGAACTTTTTCGGGGGGGGGGGGGGGGAGGGGGGGGGAGATCTCCCCACCTACTATATTCAAACGAAAACAAGCATCGTACTTGTACAACGTATTTTCACCCGGCATTCTAGGTCTTCAGATTACAAGAGACGAGGAGTAGAGCAAATTACAAACAAGAACAGATGTGATTTCGCCAGGCTTCCCAAAGGGCTTGGTCATGCTTGAATCTACGTCTCCACAAGTCCATGTCCCTGACGACGTGTCGTAGGATTTCCCATTCATTCAGATGTTGGTTGTCGAAAATCCTAGCATTCCTTGCCTTCCAAAGATGCCACAAGATCAGTAGGGCGGCATCGTATTGGAGCTTGGGTGACAGCTGTAATTCCCTTCCGACTAGCCAGGTGCAGGTGAAGCTCCATTGACGCGACATTGATTGGGATAGGACTCATTTGATTTTCCTAATATTTTGTTCACGAATTTAAATACCTTGAAAACTCAAACTCGCATGCTTATCATGTCTAAAACGGACAACAACTATAGGAATGCAACCTTTAATTTGGATTTTGTATGAGTCATTAAGGAAAATTAAAAGTTATGCAATGCCAAACACCAAGGTTCAGACATGCGACAGGGACTTCAATTTTACCATTTTTCATATTTATGCATTCTTAATATTCTTTAAATGCATAATTGCATAACCTCTTATTACTAGAAAACATTTTAAAAGGAAATTCATCATCGCGTGTTAAAATGCTACAAAATTTTGTTTAATGGCTTTATGCTTGCATGATTAGTGATAATGATCAAGTTAACACACGATTAATCCTAACTACAGTTTGCACTGCTTGTTGTCTCACTCAGGGCCATTTGATAGGGCTTTAGCTCCACCCAAAACAGCTGCAGCTATGTTGCTTCTTTGGTGAACGGCTTCTCTGCTGGAGCTGGGGCCATTTTAGAAAACTTTTTGGTAAAATCATTTCTCAATGACAATGTGACAATTTCAAGAGCATTTTGTTGAGATGGAAAGAGAAGCTGGTGATGCCATATTTTTATCTCTAGTGTAAGTCGTTTGGGGGCTTTATTATGTTAGTTTATTTGGTGAAGCCATTTTATTTTAACATGTTTTTGGCCGAGCTTGATCAGAAGCCATTGGAGAAACCGGTGGAGAAATCCTATCAAACTACCCTCACTCAAGTGAGGCTTAAAAGGTGGGATCCATGCGAATTCAAATTTTGCAGGTAGGGAAATACCGTACCATTCAAATATGGATGGATGGTTGTGCGGCAGTGTTTCATGAGGCTTATAAGTTATATTACTAAGAAGCCAATTGTGTAGTACTATATTCTTACTATACCTTTTCTCTATCTGATATAAATTTGCTGGGAATGATTTGGCATTATTTTTGTCACTGATTTGATAGCATACGGAAATATTTGATAAACTAGCAAATTCTTACCCATGTGAGAACCGGCGAGAAGATGACCATAAATATTTGGTGGCCGTATGAGAGAGCCAAACTGAGAACGGTAAATAATAATAATAATAATAATAATAATAATAATAATAGTAATAATAATTTATCACATTCGAATAATTCTCAAAAAAGGTTGGAAGACTCTTTGTATTACCCTTCGTTCAAAATTGTTGGTCGTCTTAGTTTTGTCCCCTTGTTGATTTAGGAAATTGCTAAAACATTTTTTAGCTCGAGTTACAACGTGCGAAAGAAGAAAGGAACGGTGAGGCTTCTTTGACAATCTACTGCGGGAACATATCATTCTTCACCTAGCTGCTCATCTGCTTCACCTCGAGTTATGAGAAAATCTTGTTTAGTTTGCCAACTTAGTAACAATTTAGCATATTGAGAAACATGTCTTGTGAGAGAAGGCACGTTTCTCAATGTGCCAACTTAGTGGAAAGTTGACAAACTACGGTGGTAAACAGGTGCGTGGCATGATGCTCTGCTCGGCCAGCTAAGCTATGCGGATCTGCTCGCTGCAGCTTCTTGGAGTGGCTGCAGCTGCAGCTGTTCAGCTAAGCTGCTGTTGTAGCCGAACGGCTGCTAGCCTAAGCTATCGTTGCCTGCCTGCAGCAGCTAGAACGACCGGTGCAGCGGCTAGAACGGCTGCGGTAGCGGCAGCGGCTGCAGCAAGCTCAGCCGAACACTGCTTCCCGACATAACCCATAATGACCTGATCACCTGACAGGAATTATATTTGCCGTGCAACGACGACCGCCAATTTTCATTCTGCAGCACTTGTCTGGATGGAGAATCAACACAAGCTGCTGCTAACGTCCAAAGGAGACCGCACAGAGTCTCCGTTCAGTGAATTGTATACGTTTGTAAATATAATGGCAGCACTATTGGGCGTGTTCGGCTGAGCTTCTTGCAGCTGCTCTGCAGCTGCCGCAGCCGTTTGAGCCGCTGCAGCCGTCGTTCTTGATTTGCTATGGTCAGGCAACAACAACTTTCGCCAGCAGCCGTTCGGCTGACTGTACAGCAGCAACTTAGCTGTACAGCTGCAGCCACTCCAAGAAGTTGCAGCGAGCAGATCCATTCATGAAATGCCGATCGCTAGTGAGATCGTGGATTTAGGTTTACACTTGCATACGGACAATCTCTTAATGTCTATTACTCCCTCCATTCATCTATGCAAGGCCTATATATTTTGACACAAAGACCAAGGTAGGAGAATTGGGCTCTCCTTGGCATTTACTTCTCCTCGTTAAAACCAGACTCGTCATTAACTCAGTGATTTGTTTCCCACGCGCGGTGATCAACTGTGGCTCCGAAAAAACGAGATCCCGCGCAGCCTATGGAAAACTCCCTCCCCTCCGCTAGTAGTCTAGATTAGTTGCCGCTAAAACCTCTGCCCAAAATTTCAGATTCAAAATTTCTTTGTTTTCCCCCGCCCTTCCTGCTCCAAAACACCTCTATATAAAGGCGCAGAGATGAACAAGAAAACCATCTTTCTTTCCTCCTACCTGCAGAGAATGGTGGACCCGATATTACATGGTCTTCGATGGTGAAGGTAAGAGTCTCTATTCATGTTTTTAATGATCCGGTTAAATATGTGGCCTTTGTGATGAGTAATTTCTGGATTTCTATATTCTGCATCCACGCGGATGGCCTCCTCCTTGCCGATCGAGTCCTCAACTCTGATCGGCAAAAGTTCAACAATGGTGTGCCCATCTGCTGCGCCCTCCATGGTCCACGGAGGTGAAGATAGATGGCAGATGGGGAGGAAAGAAGGAAGGGAGAAGAAAGGAATAGAACGTTGAATGCCGTTTCGGAATATAGGAAAGAGAAGCGAGGAGTAGGGTCGGCGCAAGGGATCCGATCGGTGGAGCGTCCGTGCGATGGGAACCACGCAAGTAACAGCGTACGAGGGAACCAAAGCATTTAGCAAGTTAATGACCCGTGGAAAACCAAAATAGGCCTTAGATAGATGATTTTTTTCAATTACCTAATAGGCCTTGCATAGATGGAGGGAGTACTTTATAATAATATAAAAGATCTATATAGTGACTTCGCGAGTCAAGATAACAGTAACACTTTTTTCTCACCACCGTGGAAATACTTGCCAAATATTGTGTGACAAATGGATTCAGAAAATACATACTACTTAAAGTCTTGGTTTTTCGGTTTGTGAATAAGATAGTTCTGTCTGTCCTAGTTTTTTAGGATGGGGTGATCATATCTCTTTGCTTGGTTAACAGAATTTTTTCTTATCTCGAGGTCGTTTTCCACAATTCATTTCATCAGCTACATGATGGATATGGCGGCCACCAACACATGTATGAAAAAAAATACAAATGGTAGTTAGGTGACGCCAATTAATTTCAATATAGAGAAAGCTAGTATTCAAGACTAAAATAAACCAACCACCATGAAACTAGTAAATAAAGTAACAAGAGAATAATAATCTTTCTAGCAACAATGGCGTGCAGATTTACACTTGTGTAACAGACAATTGCTTTTTGAAATGCTCTGAACACACTCGTCCGCAAATAATCTCTGTTGAGTTCACAAAGTCAATGTCTGCGCTCTACAAGCCAACAAGGGCAAAAAAAAAAAAAAGTTTTCCAGCGAGGGCAAATTCAGTAGGACAAACAGATCAGACTGCCTAGCTATAAGAATTGAAGGATATTCAAATATAGGGTGATGCCTAAGATATTTTTTCTGATCTCGTCCAGTACAACATGCTTAGGAGTTTTCTCACTTTCTTAAATATTAAAATACGAAATTATTTTGAAATTTTTAATCAGTACAAAAGGCAAGAATAAAAAAATCAGTAACTGGGTTTATTGATGATATCATGTGCATAGCTATCAGTAGTGGCTTCAGTTCAACAATTGTATATATGCTCATCTATAGTCAATTAATTAGAGAATTACAGGTCAACAATTATCACTTAAAGGCAAGTGCTTTATTTCTCATTAATATTTGAATGAGCCACTAGTTGATGGACGTGACATCATTTGGAATGAATTCGCATTTGGTTCATGTTTGACCTGAGCTTTGTATAATGTTTGTCCCAATATATATAGGAAAGTCGTGCTTCATATGTATTTTCAAGATAGCCAGTTTAGTTATATCTAAGATGTGACAAGTATGAAAATTCTTATTTGAGAACGCTACTAGAGAAAGTGACATGAATTACAGGTCAACAATTATCAACTCAAAGGCAAGTGTTTTTATTTCTCATTAATTTTTGAATGAGCCATTGGTTGATGGACGTGACATCATTTGGAATGAGTTCGCATTTGGTCCATGTTCGACCCGACCTTTGTATAATATTTGTCCCAATATATATATAGGCAAGTCGTGCTTCATATGTATTTTCAAGATAGCTAGTTTAGTTATATCTAAGATGTGACCAGTATGAAAATTCTTATTTGAGAACACTACTATAGAAAGTAACATTTGTACCGGCTAGTAACCCTATCAGTACCAGTATTAGTTTTCCAACACTAATAGGCATCCTATTTAGTACCGGTTGCACAACCAATACTAAATCCAAAAGGGTCATTTAGTATCGGCTGGTACCACGAGCATGTACAAAAATGGTTTCGAGCCAAAAAAAAAAAATGAATCCGCTGGGAGCCCAAAAGAGGCCATTTAAAGTATGGGTGGAAACTCTCACAAGTCACGTGATTTTTGTACACAAGTAATTTCACGCGTAGCCTCCTTTACCATCCCACCCATAGAGCACATGTGATTGAAAGAGTGATGCCATCATTTAATACCGGGTCGAGGCGATACTAAATGGTCAGGCCCCAATCCCCCCATGGTACCAGATTTGAACACAACCGATACTAAATGCTGTCATTTAGTACCAGGTGGTGTTACGAACCTATACTAAATGATCCCACGGGACACTATGCTTATCAATCGGTACTATATTGACCTTAACAGAAGAGGGGAGGAATGTGAGTTACCCATAAGTGCAACACGTATAAATCTATGTATCTATCGAGCGCCTATATAAACCCAGTTGGTGCTTGTACTTCTTCACAACCACAAGCTAGGAATAATTAGAATGAAACATGCCCCTACAAGTAGAAGCCATGACATTCCAGCAGGTGCCGTGGTATCTCCTTATTGCTTCTACGCTTGTAATAATTTCTCAACAGCTTGTGCTACTAGTACCACCGGCAGTAGCCGCTGACACCAACACAGCACCGTCGCCGGTGCCAGCTCCACTCCCGGGCTGCCCTAGCATGTGCGGCGACGTGGAGATTCCCAACCCATTCGGCATTGGCCACGACTGCTCCTGGAAGGGCGAGTTCACCCTCACTTGCAACCACAGCTTCAGCCCGCCGAGACCATACGTAGGTAACATGGAGGTCATCGACATCAACCTCGAGTCCGGCGAGGGGCGCGTCTACTCTCCCGTGGCATCCATCTGCTACAACTCGTCCAACACGGCCACGGGATCAAGCTGGACTGTAAACTTTACGGGCACAGTGGGGCTCATCTCGTCAACACGCAACGAGTTCACGGCCATCGGCTGCAGCACGATGGCGTACATAGCAGGCAAGGAGGACTGGAGCTTCTTAACAGGCTGCATGAGCACCTGCGTGAGCTTGGATGAAGCGGCTGACGACGGAGCCGAGTGCACGGGCTTCAGCTGCTGCCAGACGGACATCCCGCCCAATATTAGCGTGATACAGATCGGCTGGAGCATCGTCGGCAATGGCACCCCAATTGGTAATCCTGGTTGGAGATACAACCCCTGTAGCTACGCCTTCGTGGCTGAGAAAGGATGGTACGTAAGGCCAACCCTAAGACTCCCTCTTTAAGATATTATAAATCATTTTTCCTGTTTTTTAAATTTTATTATGTTTCAATATATAAGCCGATTGAAATTGTTGATGGCTACCCCGTGAAAATTAAGTCAATTATACATACCTGTGACATTCAATATAATTTCAGGTACCACTTCCAACGGCGCGATCTTACTCGACTTGGAAACCTGAGTTTTACAGACCGTGTTGGAGAGAGAACCATTCCAGTGGTGCTTGACTGGGCAATCAGGAGTGACGGGCCTTGCCAGCTCCCGCTGGAGGAAAGTGGGACATCAGCAAAACCGACAGCTTCCGCATGCGTCAGTGCTCATAGCTACTGTACTAATGCCACACAAGGGCCAGGGTACCTATGCAAGTGCTCTACGGGATACACGGGCAATCCCTACACCACTGGTGGATGTACAAGTTAGTTCCTACCAACAACAGCTTATTCCTTCTTTTGTATACAGACCACTAGCTGAGCATAAGTGAATATAACAAATGGATACAGTACATGACAACTAAAATATAAGTGCAAGTTGCTCTCTACTCCTTCATATTATGTCTTTTATTAGGTCCTTCAAATCCGACCCTTGTGTAATTGTGTATCTTAAGGGTTTACCATGACCATGCACATGCAGTTTCATGCATGTTTTCCTATATGATTTACAATATGAGATTTACTCCTCCTCAATTGAACGAGATTTTGCAATCAAAAATTGAGTTGAGGTAAGGATTCGGGGTTAGGGTTTTTAGGTTTGGGGTTAGAGTTTAGAAGTCGGGGGCTTACCTCCATGGTCATACGTAGAGGAAGGTCCACGGCAGATCGCCTCCAGTGGTGGAGGCGGGAAATACGGCGGCGGAGGCAACGTCGCTGGAGAGGCCGCGTTGGACTCTCACTAACGGGTGGACGGAGGAAGATGCATAGGAAACAGAGATTAAGGTATGACAGGGGAACATTTGGATCGTTGGATTTTTATTGAATGAATGAAAGCGTCGACTGACAGATATCTAGTTTCTAAGTCAGCTGATGTTGAGACAGACCCGGCAACTCCCATCACAAGCACTTTCTTGACTCCTAACTTTATCTAACTTTAAAACGGTGTCTAATCGGTCTTGCATTTCTAGACAATTAAAGAATTATCTACTGGTCGGCATGCGCACAATTAATCCGTCATGCATTTTTTTTGGAAATTGTCTAACTTTTACTAATTGAAAATAATTGTTGACACCAAAACTTGGTGCAATACCAGCAACGTGTCAACAATAATATTGTACATTATTTGGATAAATAGCTGGTTGAAGTGACATTTTGATAACATGGTTAAGTGTATGATCATTATGAAAATAAAGAGAAAATGGCTTAAGGACAAGTTCATTTAACGTTGATTATATCAATTTTTGGTTATCTGGTGTCACATATAAAAGAAATAATGGAAGAAGTGTAAAATAAAATGAATGAGTTTTATGGAAATAAACTAAATGGAAAAGGCTTACTGGTTTATCTGAAAAGTGGTGTGCTCCGTCATTGTGTTTTTTTTCAGCACCTTTGTGACTGCTTCATATATGCTGAATTTCTTTAGTACTCCCTCCATCCCAAAAATATAAGTCGTTTGACTTTTTTAGACACAAGTTTGACCATTCTTATTATTCAAAAAATTATGCGAAATATCATATTTTTTTGTTATAGCTTGCTTTACTAATAAATATTTTTGAAAAATTACTTAAATTTGACCGTGTTTGCACAACTTTTTGAATAAGACGAGCGGTCAAACTTAGGGTCAAAAAAGTCAAATGACTTATAATTTGGGATGGAGAGAGTATAATCAAGTGGGAAAAGTATTTTCTTAAGAATTTTTATGGAGTTTTAGTATAATTAACTATTTTGATGTTTCTCCTGTTATTCAGATATTAATGAGTGTGAGCTTCGAAAAACAAATCCTTCAATTTATGAAAAACAATATCCTTGTGGCAGTAATAGCAAATGCCATGACATAATGGGTGATTATGAGTGCAAATGCAAATTTGGCCACAGAGGAGATGGGAAAAGCGAGAAAGGATGCAGGCCCATATTTCCAGGATATGCAACAGCTATAGTAGGTGAGATTCATGAATTGTTGTTAAATCTGTTATAATAATAAAAGAATCTTCATGAGAATTTTCAGAGTTAGTCTATTCAAGTTTACTTGGTAGCTATAAAAATGTAAAGATGTTAGTTGTTTTTGCTTAATTAATTTACTGCAAAATGATCACATACACTTTCATCAGGTGCGTAAACACAGCTTCTTTACTTAGTTATAAAATTTGCTCTTGTTCATAATATGTTTAGTTTACCCAAAAAAACCTTGTCATTCCAAATTTCCACTATTCATACCCTCACAAACACGCTTTCCAATACGAGCTACAATGTTTTTTTGGATCTACAGTGTTTTTTCCCTCATCTAAACACATAGGCCAGCTACATAATATCAATCGGTATAAACATAAATATAATGTCACATATTATCATAGGTAATAGAGAGGTTGGAAAAAAAGAAGGTAATGAAGCGACCTAGCTAAAGATGTTTAGGGACTGAAATTAAGATCCATAATGATTTCAAGATTACAACAATATAAATATATGCGAGTTTTGTGGGCTTGCAGTTACATTCATCTCCATGGCTATTGTTGTGCTCCTACTGTGCCTCCTACACAAGGAGTACAAGCGACGTATTCGGAGAGGATTCTTTGACAGAAATGGTGGCAAAATACTAAAGGATGTGAACATCAAAACTTTCTCAGAAGAGGAGTTGAACAAGATCACAAACAACTACAAAGATCCTATTGGAAAAGGCGCCTTTGGCATGGTCTTCAAAGGAACCAACGATGACAACCAGCTAGTCGCGGTTAAACGACCCATATTAGAAGGCGAGAAACCCCGGCAAGGGGGTGAATTCATCCAGGAGATCACCTTCCAATTCCAAATCCGGCACACCAACCTTGGGCGACTCATCGGGTGTTGCCTGGAGACGAGCGTCCCCAGGCTCGTATTTGAGTTCGTCCCCAACGGAAGCCTCTACAACATACTCCATGGCACCAATAACAAGCCACGCTCTCTTTCTTTGCAGCAGCGACTTGACATTGCCATCGGCTCTGCAGAGGCTCTGGCCTACATGCACTCACACGACGAGCACAACAAGCGCATCCACGGGGACATCAAGTCTGGAAACATCCTGCTCGACGATGACCTCAACCCCAAGGTCTCCGATTTTGGGTCGTCCAAGCTCGTGTCCACTGCTAGCAGGTATGCCACATGGCTGGTGTCAGGGGACATGAACTACATTGACCCGGCGTACACCCGCACAGGCCGTTTTACGGAGAAGAGCGACGTGTACAGCTTCGGCGTGGTACTCCTGGAGCTCATCACTAGAAAGAAGGCCATGTATGACGGGAGCAACAGCCTCCCCATAAACTTTGTAAAGACATGCAGGAAGGAGGGCAATGGAAGGAAGATGTATGACAGGGATATCTTGTCAGATGATGCTCAATCTCGTAGTCAAATGGAGTGTCTCGACAGGATTGGCGAGCTTGCTGTCCAATGCCTCAAGGAAGACGTGGATGACAGACCGTCCATGGCAGAGGTGCTGGAGGAGCTTAAGCAAACCAAGTTAACAGCATGCGGAGGGAGTGATGCTATACTGTAATTACGTCGAAAAAAGCATCGATGCTTGTCTAATGTATGTCCATAACAGCGCATGCATAACAAATTGTTGATCGAGACAGTATTTATTTAGAATATATATGGTGATATATTATTGTGCATGTTGCCAATTACCGTATGGCACCAAATCAGATAACCTATGTACAAACAAGCTCTGTTAGTCAACGATGCAGATGCCAATAATCGTGGCTACGTATATCCAACATGAGGTATATGCAATTTCAGAGATATACCATTAGTATTCACCTATTTCTATTTATACCATTACAATTTCTATCTTACGTGAAACATGCAATTTTCTACGTCTTAAATGTTCATGGGTCCACTCACAGACTGCTGTATTTTTGTATGACCAAAAGTGCCCTTCGTCCATCTCTTTCCATGTATCGTTGACAGGTAGGTCCCAACATGTCATCCTCTTCCTCTAACCATTCCCAACCCAACTTACATCTTGCAACTAACGCCCGCCATGGAAGCAGGGGTTGTCGGCACCAGAGTTCAAGCACGTCACTGATAGGGTGCTGCACGCATTGACCGCATGCGTGTGACCGCTAGCACGGCGCGGCGATGGTGGCGGGCCGGGGAGGGACAGGGACCGGAGGAGGCAGGTGGTGGGCTACTGGGCTTGAACTCCATCGTCGGTAGTTCCATCTTCCATGGCGGAAGATGCGGGAGGAAGCTTACTGGGAAGGATGGACAGAGGAAGGGATGACCCATAGGTCCCACATGTCAAGAGATAGATGAGGAGATGTACCAGGGGTGTTTTGGTGATGCAGAAATACAGTGAGGGTTCAAGAGCATCAAAGACATAGGAAATCGTAAGGTTCAGACAATATAAGAATTATAATGGCATATTCCAAACCATACAAAATTGGTCTTTTGGGTGGTTTTTAGGGTGGTTTTGGATCTTCTAAAAATAGCAGAAATATTATTTAAACTTTTAAAAAACCATAACTAATTCATTTTGGACCCAAAAAATATGAAATCAGTGCCAAAAGTTCTCCTAAAATGTAACCAACCTATTGGCATACCATTTAATGTTATTTGGGTATTACATACTTATATTACTAGTGTCTAAATGTTTTTTAAAAAATAATTAAAATAAAAATAAATAATATACAAATAACTTCTAATGGTGCACCAACATGTAGGTCATATTTTTAGAAAAATATTTACACCAGATTCTAATTTTTCTAGTTCAAAATAAATTAGTTATGAATTTTTAAAAACAAAATCATTTTTATTTTTTTTTGGAAAATACAAACCCACCTTCAAAACCACCCAAAGGGGTCAATTTTACATGGTTTGGATAGTTGGAGGGTGTTTAGTGTCCGGTTTTGTAGTTGTGGGTTGAAAATCAGACTTTTGTAATAATTACAGAGTGAAAATAGACTTTTCCCATATAAGAATTATAAAGGTATATTTACAAATAGGTGAATTGTAACAGTATATGTGGGAACTCGCATATTTGCAATGGCACCGTTCCAATTAACCGTCAAAAAAAAACTCCACAAACCAATCAGCAAAGCCACCACCGGTGACAAAGGGGAAACCCCACGCTCAAGTAGGGCAGATCTAGTCCACACCACCTCAAGCTACACTGCCCAACGGGAGCGTTGCGCTTCTCATACAATCTCAGATTCCTCGTGGATGTACAACATCTGCAGGTTCCTAAAGAAGAAGAAAAAACTTCCCAAAGATGAAACGAATGTCGAGCGGGTTACCCACCAGTCAAAGCGCTATGCCATAATAGATGGGGATCTATATTGGTTTGGTAGGAACAGGGTCCTCCTTCGGTGCATTACAGGGGAAGAAGGCGAGGAGCTACTCGCTCACATCCACTTGAGGAGCAGTGGCGGATCTAGCTAGAAAATTAAGATAGGTTGGGAATCAGTTGATTCTTTTGCATATCGATCTTGAGCAACAATTTGATAATCATGTATCTTCATGTTTGTCATCTTTAAGCATGGCTTGCTGCTTACCTGTGTGTTTCTAGGAGCATCACTACATGTGCAACTAGTATTTTAGAGGCTGGAATGACCAGTATCTGTCAGAATACATGGTTTGTATGTCACTTCTAGGTAGAGTGGCTGCCATAGCTTGCCTAACTGGTGGATTCAATGGGTAATATCATATGAATTAATTAGATATTATATAGGATTGTTAGCTTATATTGCAAGAAATTAAATAAGATGGAGAGAGAAATTGGATCTTGTAGAAGATATAGCTTTGGCATGCTTATATATGTGGCACAACTTCTTCAGGGTCTACATCCATAGACACAATACCATGTCAATTAATTCATTCAAGGGTTCCTACGAATTAACATCATGATACTGATTGGAACTTGGAAGTGTTGTCTCTGCATACTAGTTTAATGATATTTGTACGATGTGACAACCTATGATACATAACTATGATATCACTAGTCTTTTGGCACGTGCGACACGCACGTGCTATTAAAATAAAATAGAATTAAAAAATTAAGTTTAGAGTCATTAAATTTTATTTAAATTCTCGTATATATATATAATATAAATATAGTATAGATGAAAGGATATGTGAGACAAATTATAGAGTATTTAAGAATACACTCAAAGCTAGAATTTCTTACCTTAATATCAAAACACAAACTCAAATAAAATGTATTTAGACTTTACAAAAACTACTTTCATATTTCGTGTTTCGGGGGGTTGTCATGGAATTCTGGCAACAGTGTTATCGGAGATACTTTTATTCATGTGGCGATATCAACTTTAATATCTCTCGAGCGCCCACGCATTCCACACACATGAAGCTTAAAAAAAAAAGAAGCGGACTCAAATCAACCAAGAACACATCACAAATCGAGCAAACTCTGCATCAAAATGATTTTGAGAGAAGTTCTAAAGCAACAAAATATACATACCATCTTGAAATCGGCGTGAACTATTTCCTCCAGCCAGATCGACTGCATATACAAACTTTACATGGGCACCACGATTCTCAGGATCCATAATTTGTCCGTGTTAAAAAAGAGCATATCAGCGTACAATAGTTATAGCTAGAGGCTTAACATACCAGATTTCCATTGTCTGTATGGTTAAAGGCTTCACCGAGCACTCCTCGTGTACCAACATCAACATATATCAGTCTCATGTACCACCAACAAAAACAAATGGATCATTCTGGATGAATCTATATTATAAAGAACATACCAGAAATTATGGGCTCGACAACATCCTATGCATATTCTCTGGACCTTTGCTTATACGACCAGATCGACGCTCCGTCTTGATGTTACGATCAGCGCACGGTAATACTTGATCCACACAAACATAAGCGATCATCCAAAAAATCAACAAGGCCACCACGATCAACACTTGAACACACCACGGTCAGCACTTAAACACTACGTAAAATCAAATGGATCATGAACAACAAAGAACATACCAGAATATACATCATTATACACAAAGTTTGCATCTTGTCTGGTTGTGACATCCCTGATGTTTAGTACATTAAAAACACAATTAAAACAGGATAAAAGAGTAGCAATGGTGGTAGCACACCTAATTTGACAAAAAATTGAAATTTAAATTTCAAACAAGGCCTTTTTGACACCCAACTGAAATCTCAAGAATTTTGTACTAAACTTAAAAATCTCCAAAAATAAAAGTTGTTTGTCATCACAAATAAGGCCTAGTCACTGCTGAAAGCTTTTTCAAATTTTGTAGTTAAGCCCCTCAAAAACTCGAAAAACCGTGTTGAACGCCTGTTCGAAAATGGCTTGTTTGAGCTTGAAAATTTTGAAATTTCAGGTTCACCCCAAAAAGAAAGTTGTGTCCCACATTTCAAACTCCAACTTTTGTGTTGGAACTTTTTGAAGTATAGTTCAAATTTTCGGAGTTTAAACCGCTGCACCGAGGATGCTCCACGGGCGTCGCGACAAGCGCCCTGTCGCGGCCGTCAGCAGCCGCCACGTGGCCGGCGAGCGGCGGCGACCTCGCCTGGCCGGCCAAAGCCGCGGCAGCCACATCTCACTTCCCCGCGCACACGCCAGCGTCCACGCCCGGTCATTTCCCGTGTTTTGTCAACGTCGTCGCGCGGCGTGCCATCATGGCGGCCGAGCTCTCCACTGGCCGCGGCGGCGCACGCCGAGCCGAGCCTCCCAGTGGCGGATTCGAGCCTGCTTCGCGCCAAACAAGCAGCGCCAAGGAACTTTCGCTCACCCACGCCGCGATCTTCCTTCCCCAACCCGCGGCCGCGCTCTGCCCGAGCTGTCAGAGCCATCAATGGCGGCTCCGACAGCCCGAGCTCACGTGCACGCCATCCCCGAGCTGCCCAGCCCTCGCTAGCTGCCCCAAACCGCTGCCAAGTGACTCTCATTTCCATCCTCGCCCAGCGCCCTGTCTTTCTCCTCCTCCTCGCGCTCCCTCACCCCTTTCTTCCACCTCCGGCCGCCGTGAACCGAACTCGAGTTTGTGCCGCTGCGGGCCAAAATCCCCCACGCTCTCTCCACGAAACTCCAATCCACTGCACCCATAGCTCACTCACTCTCTTAGCTAGCCCCTCGAGACCTACCCCAAACGACGCGCGGTGAGCCCCTCATCATTTCCCCCAACTTTCCC
Source organism: Digitaria exilis (assembly GCA_015342445.1). Taxonomy (NCBI): domain Eukaryota; kingdom Viridiplantae; phylum Streptophyta; class Magnoliopsida; order Poales; family Poaceae; genus Digitaria; species Digitaria exilis. The sequence goes on along the minus strand of JACEFO010000191.1, from coordinate 2,307,533 downwards.
CGCGCTAGTTCGTCGTCTCCTCGCCGGCGTAGCAACGCCGACGAGCCAAGGACCGAGATCCGTTCCCCTTGTTAGTTCTAGGGTCCTCTGTGTAAATTTCAGGGACTTGTTCGCGAGAGTTCAAAAGACCTAGGGTCCCCGGCGTAAAAGAGATTCTTAAACCTAGATCCATTTTGCTGAGATCTTGTAAAATCCACTAAAAATCATAGAAAAATCAGAAAAATGCGCAAAAATACTCCCTGGACTCGCGAGGTTGTAAACTCCAATCTCATGTTGGCATGTGTACACTTTTGGTGAATAGTTGTTGAATTAAAATCCAAACTAAGTTTTTAGAATCTTGTGCACCTTTTCAGATCCTTAACTCTTCTGGAGATGAGCTTTGGATATGTTGCTTGTGATGCCTATAGACGCTTTGTATCCAAAGGAGACCTAAAAATATGGACCGTAGCTTCAGTTATGATTTATTTTGTGATTCTTGTTCTAGTTTAGTTCAGCAATTATTAAACATAAGCCATGCAGCCACAAATCACCATCTTTCACCAGAGGTCTGTAAACTTTTTTGCACATGTGTTAAAAATGCTAAACTTAATTTTTGACCCTGTTTAGACTAGCAAATAAATAGATGTTGGTTTTCGGATAGAAAATTTTTGAGGGCTGTCCAAGGGTTATTTTTAGCCACTACTTGGTCAGAGCCTTTCTTTCCCTCATGTATAGCTCTGGTAAAGAAATCTCCTGTTTTGGGAGTAGTTTTGATTTTATATGAATTAATCTTGTTTCTTTGAGCAGCAGCTTGTTCCATTTTTAATAAATTCTGTGTAGCTCAGTTTTAGCTAAATTTTGGAGTGAGCCTAACTCTTATACTCCAGTAGCTGTCATAAAGTTTATGGATAAAAAGGATGAACAGAAACAGAGAAACAAAAATGAGAAGAAACTAGGGTAGAATTGAGTTTATAAAAAGAAATAGATCACTTCGTTAATTGGAGTAAATGTGGAGCATGTAAAGTCTAAAAATCCAGAACTGCACCCTTGCTTAAAAATAATAATTTGAATTGTTGTATATGTGTACACAATCACCATCATGAAGGCATAAAAATTTCCACACACCTTCTCTAATTTTGTGAAGAAGAGAATGGTTCACTAGTATGTCTAGGTGAATATAGCCTTCAAGGCCTTGCTTTTAGATCACTTAGGCAGCCACATTAAAGTTGTGCATCTCATGTAGAAGGCGCTCTCGCTGACGGCACCTACAACCTCGTCCCTGTCAACGAAGAAGAAGTCCCCGAGGGTGGTGCTGACGTCGTCGTGATCGACCAGGAGCCTGACAGTGTTTTAGCTCAAGAAGGCAAGCCCCGGAGCATAACCTAACTTTTAATCGTGCAACTATGAATTTATTTATAGGTGTTGTATGAATACCCTAGTTGCATGATTCTAGTACCTATGACTTGAAATACTAGCATGATAGGATCGGTAGAGCAATGCCTTTAGGACCGTTACAAGTCGAGTGATTTCCTGTCACTCGCGAGATATAGGAGTTGCTTGTCTCTGCTTATGTTGGAATCATAAGGATGGACGGGCAGGACGGTATGTGTAGATCTCCCGTCCGTGTATGATAATTGGATTAACGTCGAAACGTGTGGTTCTGTGTGTCAAGTTTTTAAACGTACCACATGCATGCCGACCTATGGGAATCGGTAAGCCCGGTACCAGATTGAAGCAGCTAGGACCGTTAGTCATCTCTCCTTGGAAACATTTCGTTTCCCTTTCCGTACACATGTGGATATATGCGTGATGCCGTGAGTGAAGCGGTAAACCTTTATCCTAAGGGAGTGGACCCGACGCCGAATTGTGGATTGATTAGAAAGGTTGGAAAGTGCTTGTGCCTTTTATAGCAAGCATTGTCCGTGTGTGTTGGGTTTCCCCTGGCCAGGTAGCAAAATTTGGTTCGAACTGTCTGCTTCTCGCGGTTAATGAGACTGCTTGACCGCTGTGCTGCATTGAGTAACAAGTGGAACTATGAGGATGATGAATTTCTTGTATCTACTAAATTGTATTGCACCACTTGCATGCTTAGAAAGGATGCTAATCTAGAATGGTTAACACTACTAGAATTTGATGCTAAAATCATGAAATTAAGGATCCACTCTTAGTTGCTTTCTGGCAAACAAACCCACCAGCCAAAAGCCTCTCATGTCTAGAAGTCGGTGATGAAGTTTTCACCTGACGGATAAGCCTTGCTGAGTATTAGTATACTCAGCCTTGCTTGTGGCTATTTATTTCAGGTACTGTTATGGATGTGGCCGTGGATTCCATCACGTGGCCTACCCAGGTTCCCCCTGGCTGGCACGTCAAGTGGGTTCCGTCCTCTGCCGAGGATCGGGAGGAGTAGCACCATGGTCGGCTTCATCGTGGTGTTGCTATGTATCGTCGTTAGTTAATTCCGCTGCAATGAACTCTCGTACTTTGATTTGAAATTTGAACTTGGTTTGTAATAACTTGATGTTACTATTTATGTATGTTGAATTTGTGGAATGTTGTAATTTCTGGGACTCACCTTCGTGTGGGCGCGCGTGTTGTTTTGATCGTGAAAGTACGTGGTTAATCGGGTATAATCCGACGACGCTCCAGCTTATTGCGGATTAAGTGCCTGACTGCTCCATTAGCGGTCCACGGGTACTTAACTTGGAATAATTTCGGAGTGGTCCGCCACACTGGTCCTCTTGGGTATACGTCCAGATCGACGGGACAGTTGGTTCAAGACATCCCCAAGTGGTTGTCGGTGATCGTGATCCATATGCAAGGATGATGAATCGAGTACATAATGTAAAGGAGATATGGTAAAGAAAAGGAGATGGCAAACGAAGAAGGCAGAAGGAAGGTAATTAACATGGGATGGGGCCTTTTACTAGGAAAAAAATCACCTGCTGCACGGGCATCTTCGTGTGTGGAAACTATTCAAATTGTTTGAAGGGAACATCCAAACCTGCCTGTTGTGGAACTTTGGTTAAAGGTGGGCGGGCCGGGTAAACAAAAAGTTGGCTGAAAAAAGTACGTAGAGGGAAATCGGTGTAAACATTTTAGAAAGCGTCCTCAATCCACGTCGCCCGACCATAAACCGCGTCGTGGAGAGATTCCATTTATTTTGGTCATTGAGAGATTTATTTCTTACGTTAGAGAGAATATCAGGGGCTTTCTATTTTTATTGCTGGTTTAATGCAGAGACAGCAAGTAGTGGCCATGGAGAGGTGCATTTTATTTCCTTTTAATAGCACACCTTTTATTTTCTTTTAATATCACATCTTTTATTTCCTTTATTTCTCGCATTGATATAAGGGGCTTTCCATTTTTCTTGCCGTTGGGATGGGATGTAGTGAGAGTAGGGGGAATGTTTCCTATTTTACTTTCGTTGTTGGGTGTATTTGTTGGTGAAAAAAATTTAGGGATGAGGAGGTGGGAGGGGAGTTTTTTAACGGGGTGAGGACAACCAAATCAATCTCCCCTCCCCCTTTGGTCGTCCTAGGCCCACCGTTCAGTCCTGGTAGGTGGGTCCGCTGTGAGAGGTAAAAGGGTGTGTTTGTGGGTGAGAAATGTCCTCAATTTGTTCAATCCTTTATTTTCCTTTCATATGTATCCGGATCACCTCCCATAAGAAACAAGCATGGTTCCCTTTTTGTAGGCAGTCGAATCATCTGATTAATTGCTTGTCATTTAGAGTTCATATACTAAGCTATACATATATTTTAGTAAGTATATATATGCAATAAAACATGTTTTGATTTTTTGAAGGAAAGTAACTGAAGTATCCTTAATGCCTAATCCGGTGTTTTGTAGGATAACTCAATATTTGGTGCCTTTAGAATGCAAGTTCATGTTCTTGTTCTTGTGTCAATGTTATTGTTCTTACTGGTTACTTAGGTTCGCTCGGCAAACCCACCATTGCGGGCATACGTGAAGTTTTTGAATGAGGAAAACATATTTTTTTTTCAAGTTCAAGTTAAAATAACAAGGTTAATTCTTCTTTATTTGAAGAAGCAAAAAGGATCCACACTACCAAGTCAACAAAAATAAGTAAAGACCAACAATCATGTTATATAATATAAGAAAACAATTTTGTTATTAATCACCTATTCAGTTTGCACATATACATGGAAACAATCGACTGGAAGAAGAGATGATAATAAAAAATAGATTAGATTGGGAACCTTTTAGCGTATACATATTACAAACATATTCAACCTTAATTATGATTATGACTACTGCACAACCGCAAAAAAACATGCAAGGAGCTCACTCGGAATATAGATGAATGTTGATCTCTCTGAATAATCTTCCTAGCCTAATGGAAATTTTTTGCAGCTGCAGTGGCCCCTTAGCAAGGAGGACACTGGTGCCCAAGCCATAGTTGTCCAGCTGAAGCTGAAGTCGTCCTTGTCCACGCCCAGTGTGGCTTCTTTGTCCTGGAAGCTCTGCATGTCGTAGAACATGATGATGAAGTATCTGTGGCCGTCACGCCTACATGCAAAACTTATATTATTAGCATGGTGCATGCATGTGTTATTAGCATATGAATTAGCACTAACCTGCATAGTTCAATCATCTTCATCCCTTCAACGTGATTGAAGAGTTCTCGGTTTCCTCGAAGCACCCTACAAAATATTGAATATTAAAGTTAATAAATTTAAAATATTGTATCAAAATATTAGACAAGTTCAAATTTTTAACGCACCTCTATCGCGATTTACACAAACCCTCGTCGCCACCATGTAGTTATTTTGCAGTTCGTCCTCAATGAGCTTTCCAGTGAGCATCGGTGAAAAAACATAATTTCAAAACAATAGGAACGATATACACACGAACATGATGTTCTTTAAGCAGATTTTCCTTGTGACATATGGATCCAGTTAGCACTGGTGAGTCATTGGGCCAACGCTCGCCACAACAACAAATAAATCCACCTCGAATACATGTCAAGACCCTCTGCCAAAATCACAAAAAACGGATAATACACCATTCTACCCATGTGACCATTGAAGAGAATTGGAGGCGAGGCGTGTGCTAGCGCTAGTAGGTGAGGCATGTGCTAGTGCTATGCCAGTAATCGAGGGGCATGATGGAATTGAGGAGCGGCTAGGAGAGATACATATATAGGTGGCTTGGCCATTTTATTTGGTAGGCGAGGATCCCTTTTATTTTGACCATGGAAAGATTTATTTCTTTCGTTGGAGAGAGATCAGGGGCAAGTGGAGATTTATTCCGTTTAATAGCATGGCTTTTATTTCCTATTAATAGCTCCTCCTTTAATTTCCTTTCATTTCTTTTATTTCTTTCTTGTGTTGAGATAAGGGGCTTTCTATTTTCTTTGCCGCTGGGGTGGAGGTGGGAGGATGTTTCCTATTTTACTTCCGCTTTTGGGTGTATTTGTTGGTGAAAAAAATTTAGAGATGATGAGGTGGGAGGGGAGGTTTTGAACTCAGGATGACGACCAAATCAATCTCCCCCTCCCTTTTGGTCGTCCTAGGCCCACCGTTTAGATATGAAAAGTGAGCCATTTGTGAGGGGTAAGGGGATGTATTTATGGGTAAGAATTATCTTCAATTTGTTCATTCTTTTATAGTATAGATTGGGAGCAGCCTTAGCAACTTCTCTCTCCGACCAACATATACCCCAAGACGCCGTTCATCCTGCTTCCCTCCAAGAATTGGTAATTCTCCATTCAAAACAAGTAAATCACCTTCAATTTGGGGCTCATTGAGCCGTGTCCTACCTATATAATATATTTACCTGGTACACGGTTTACGTTGCCACTTGCCAGCATTTTTGCTAAAAATTTGGCAAGATTGGTGGTACACCTCCGCGTATACCAAGCAACATGAGCGGCGCTGGCAGCGACTTTGCAAAATCCTCAGGATGCAATCAATCCCACGTGCGGCAGGAAGGAGGTCAACGGTGAACATTAATGTGGCTTTTCCTTTCCGGCCCAACAAGGAGGGCAGGCTTTCCGGCCCGCACCCGTGGTCAACAACGTATTAAAGATATGGCCCAAACGTGTCAGTAGGCTTAAAACTGCTGGCCCACACGTGTTAAAGCTGCTGCTGCCACTATGCAGTATGCACTGCGCAAGTTGTAACCGACATGTCTGTCAGCTGCTGGCCGCTCCTTCTGCTATTAAACAATCAGTGACCGCGTCCTTAGGCCATCCCAACCCTCCGAATAGTTTTCATAGCATTAATTAGGCTGTCACATAGAACACTTTGTTTATGTGTCACTCTAATAAATAGGAAAGAGAATGGGAAAAGGAAGAAACTGGGTCTTGCATGAGACCCAGTGTCTGCACTAGAACCTATGCAATAAACACCACCAAATTATGCATTGGAGGAGTATGATGTCTTCATAATAAATGAGAAACAAATATGATTGGTAAAGAAAATAGTGTGTTTATTAGGGACCCACACTAAGAAATCATGGGTTGTGGAGTATAGTTTTTATGGTAGTGTCTTGATGATATGGCAACATGGACACTACCATAGACACTATGGGTTAGAGATAGCCTTAATCCTTCTTGCTACTGTTCGACATCATTAATCCACTTTTAATTGGTACTGTTCTCTGCATTATTCCTGGCGTAGCGATTGAAGAATTCGAAGGAATTTGACACTTGAGCTACCTGCTGGTACTGAGCTAGACCTCATAGTCACCACCGGAAACATTCAGACTTTGCGTTGGCAATTGACATTGTCCGTGGAGTCAACAATCATGGATGCTATTCTCTGTCTTGCGATCAGCCAACGGTTTTGCCGCACGTGTTGTCACTACAACTTTACAAGAAGACGAGATCATCAGTTCATCACAGTGTGTGACTTGGCGTTAGAAGTGGGCCCTGGCAAGTGTGTGACTTTAGAAAGCGGGCAAATCTCGCTCTGAAGTGTGTGGGGTGGGCATTGATGGGGCTTATTTTCGGCCCACGAGAGCAGGCTAACAGCCAAACGGGCCGGACGTACAGTCAGCAGGCTTAAATACACAGGCCCACAGCTCTCGGTGGTGTTGAGCCAGCCCACTGATTATTCGTGCTCCGTTTAAAATTATCTTTTCCAAACAAGAAGTCAGAAAGATCTCAAAAAGAAAAAAAGCAAGAAGTCAGACCCTCAGAGGCTCAGACTGACAAGGTTCTTCCGTGCTTGGTTGTTTTCAAACTTCAAACACGTCTCCAAATTAAAACGTTTCCTCTAAAACATCCGACTTGGCCCTTGGGTCAGAGAGTGCACGTTTTTTGTTTCTCGATCAGACAATGCAAGAGCGCGACGTGATGACGTCTTTCCCCACGAACTAATCCACGTATAACACCATGCATGCTTGGCTGCTTGCGATATTAATCTACGCGTTTCGTTAGTTTTTCCATCGCACCTCCACGTACGCGCGTGAGTGTACGCACGACGTGACAATTGACATGCACTGCACAGTGCACACTGCACTGTCGTCACTGGCACGTCACGAGATCACCACCATACGTGCGTGCGAATTCGTGCGGCATGCCCGTGTCTCGTGACCACACGCTAGCTAGCTGCTGCGTCCTGAAATCTCGACGCACCAACCATGCAGTGCTGTGCAGTGCAGTGCAGAAGAGAGGGGCCCCAGCCCGACGTACGTACGCTACGCCCCGGCCACTGAGAAAAACCCTATGGCGGCAACCGGTAGTGCGGCCACAGTTTAAAGTGGCCACCTGATCGCACGATCGATCGACCTCACATCATGTTTTATTTTACCTCTCCCTAATAGGTTAAACCTCATCCCGATTAACTAGAGCAAACAAACATGATCACACTTAGCAAATGCCACTTTGCGTGATCCCGAATTGTTACCGTGAGCTTTTTCCTTAATGATAAGCACGTTACCACCTCACGTAAAGCGGATGATAAAGCGTCATATACACCCACGCATAGTATATACGAGCACGCCATTTGTTTTTACTAATTAACCGAGCCGCGCGCCTCCACCTGGCATCCACATGTGGGCGCGCAGCGTCACCATCATCATCACCATCGCCCCTACTCGACCATCTCTCGACAAATCGCAATAAAGAAGGACAACCAAAACTCTTCTACCCTCAGCCTCTCTCCTTTTACATCCCCATCAGCAACAATTTTTTTCACGCACGTACGATCGGACGGCTGTGAGCATCCCACGCGTCCCCATCGGACGCACCTTCCCAAGGCAAGAGCACTAGCTCCGGATCGGAATGAAAAGAATTGCAGGCGTTCACGGTAAAGCGAGCGATCGCAGCCACCGGCGGGCTCGAATAGAACAAACACGCTTTACCGCGGGAACGCACGCACGCACTAATGGAGAGTGAAACCGTCACGTAACCCCCTCCCGATTTGACGTCATCGATCGGTCTCTGGCTCTCTGCTGGCACCTTCCTCGTCTCTGTCTCGTCCCTCTCATGATCGGCATCTTCAGGTGGATGACTGACGCCGCACCGTTCGTAGAATGAAACGGGATGGACTCACGCTCGGCTGGGAAGATTCCAAGGAAAATATTGTATAAAAAAATTACTGTAGATAAGTCTTGAGAAACGTGTTTGGTAAGTTAGGAGAATGTGATGAATAGAAAAAAATAGATAAATAATATTTTTTTTAAAAAAAATATTTTGAAAACATAGGCAACTTAGGTAGGAGCCGGACCGTACGTGATGAATGTGAATCTAACCATCGCCGTCGCGTCTGTGCCGCCGGCGAAAGGACGTCCCGGGTTTCACACGCCTAGCACGTCTTCCAGCCGGAGAGAGAGGGGTTATGGTTAATTACGTGCCGCCGCGAACCAGTGGGCAGAGTGGCCAGTGAGGTCTGGATCGAGCCATGCGCTCGCGTCGCGTGTCACCACTGACTGCGTGGGTGGTTAGTAGCTAGTCGTGCCGGGAAGGGATGTTGACAAGAGCCCGTGCACGTCAAACCCATCATCTACCGACGGAGGTTTTGGGTGTGTCATGCATTTACCTTTCTCGTGTTTTTTTTTTTTTTGCGTGGAAGTCAATGCATTTACAGAACAAGTATTGTAATTGCCACATCTTTCTTCACTTTGTTTTAGAAAGCAATGTTGGGTGGTCGTGGTGGTTGGTAACATTATTATATTATTACACGTACGTATTTTCCCCCGATCCGTACAAAGATTTTTTACCGAACAATACATGCCCGTTGGCCTTCTGCCTTTTATTCTCGCTTAATTCTCCATGTAGGAAATTCATTTCGTTAAATCCGATTAAAATTGTCCTAATTTTTTACAATGTTGAGCCAATAATTATGCAGCATCTTTTATCGCATCCGACAGATATGAAACCGATCGAGAGACTGTCTGCCCTTGATAAGCTATATGCAGGGAATCAGGCTGAGAAATGTCACAAAGGCTGATGGTGCAAAGTTGGAACAATTGCAACAAGCCTAAGCAACGAATATAGAATCAGCAAGACGAAACTGAGCCGAGCATTGCAGGGCGGCACACAGGGCCCTAGTACGGTAGGGATAAACAAACAAAGGATCGGAAAAAAAAGGAGGGCATCATCATCATAAGTACAAAACTTTGGTGCCATCCGAATAACCTTTTTCCGATCGAGCACAGCACGTATCTAGGTCACTTTAAACGTCAACACAAAAAATCACAAACAAGGAAAAAAAACAGAAAAAGGCAGGTGTTTTGTCAAAAGAGAACAGTGCACGTACGCACTGAGCTGCTCGCAATATCCTCTGATAGATCAACGACCGGCTGAGGTCCGGAGCAGGAGAGACGTTACGTTGTGTTGCTAGTGGGACACGACTGTATGAGATACGTTTGTTGTTAGTGCGACACGACTGTATGAGATTACCCATGACGGTCCACTGGTCGATCACTAACAATATTAAACGACGATATAACAAACCGATCGATAGCTCCGGATATAGGGTGTTGTATGTTTACAAGATAACGTGGACACGCAGGAAACAGGTGGCGAGCAAGCTAAGGATCGGAGGAGGAAGAAGGCCTAGCCTCTGGGGTCCGAGGGGCACTGAATGATGGACCGCTCTGACCCCTTCTGGCCTCGAGCAGCCGCTCACTCGCTCGCTCTCGCTCAGAGTCTCAGGAGAGGGGGAGAAAATCATGGTAAAGTGGATTGTATAAAGCAAAGCAAGGAAATTAAAGCGAGCAGGGGGGCGGCACAGTCGGTGTCAGGCGATAAAAAAAAAGGTAGACGATGAACAGTTGACTAGCACGGCTAGCTAGCTAGTGGCATGGCGATCCCTCCACAGTGCGCGTGACAAGAGAGACAGACCACGGTGAAAAAAACTGGTTTTACATCTACGTGCTAGTACTCGCCTACGTACTCCCATGTCCAAACAGCTCGCACAAAGCCCATCCATGAGAGACCATGATCCATCCGTCCATCATCGGCCACTGGTGCGGTCGCTGCGTCAGTGCGCTTGCACGTTGCACATCCGGAGCCACCGTGCTGCACACCCACCCAAAGTCAAGCAAGCGAGGGGTGTGCATTGCATGCACTTGTGTGATGTACACTACTGTACAGTACTGATGGTGCTGTGGCAGCTGCAGCTACCGGCGCACTGCAGAGAGCACAGCACAGGGGCTTGGGAGGTTTCTTCCAACGGAGCAATCGATGGATATGGGCATGCACGATAGAGGTACTAGCTCCGATCAGGCGAGCCGCCGTCGTCGCCGCGCCGATGATGAGCCGGCCGGGCCGACAAGCGCTGGCGGCCTCGCTGTGGCGGCTGCCAGAGGAAGAAGAAGAAGAAGTCGTCCCCTCCGACAGGTGGGAGACCACCGGAAAGGGCAAGAGAACAAGCAGAAGCGGCGAGGGAAATAAAGGGCTTCTTTGTAGTGGGACGGAGCAGCAGCGGAGGCTTCCAAGAGTAAGACGCCAAGCCAAGATTAAAATCGCAGGAAAGGTGAGAGGCCATGCCATACCAGTGTGTGTGCCCATGCTCGCCCCAGCCGCTAGCCCCAAAGTGGCCTCCACATCAGAGCGACCAAGCGAGCGAGCGAGAGAGGTCGTCTTTTTTTATTGGTTGCCCCTTTTCTCTCTTCCGTCAGTCTCCAGCGCCGAATAATCATTTGCTCCGTGCTGTTGAGAAAGCCCTTTTTCAGAAGCGAGCGGGAAGACGTGATGCAAACAAATTGCTGCACAGTAATGGTGAAGTTAGGTCCCAGAGAGAGAGAGAGACGAGCGAGCTTCTTGTGGAGGCCCTACACCATACACTGTGCTGGAGATGTGGCTGTTCCAGAAAGGGGGCCGACTCACTGTGCTGTGTGGACACCAACACGCAGGCAAAAGCATTTTTCTTTTCTTGGTTGATGAAGTCAGGACTCGAGCAATCACAATTCACAATGCATGGATGCATGATGGCAGCAAAAGGGAGGCCACTCACACCTCACTCACTCACTCAGTCGCCATGACATGCATGATCCAGGGATTAATGTTAGCGTATCAAAAGAAAAAAAACTATGCAAGGGCAACAAAAGGGGGGGGGCGGCATGTCCTAACACCCGGGTCACCAATCAATCACTCAGCGTGTCAGCGGGCGTAACACGCGTGCCGTTGATAGTCAAAAAAATTTCTTAATCGAGCAAGCACGAGTTGACAGGGATTTACCAGATGAAGGTAATGGAGGACGTCTCTCTCTCTGTGTGTGTGTGTGTTGCTGACCTGACACCACCGAACGTTCAACAAAGAAGAAAAGACGATGCACCAGTGCTTTAGACGGCGCCGCTCGTCGTCTCAGTCAGCTGTAGGAGCAGAAGAGAAATGATGAGCCATTGTCCAAAACAAAGGTCAGCTGGGGAGGTCCCACGCAAGTTCACAGGAAAAAAAAAAAAAACTTTCCTCTGCTCGCCGGCCGTCTCAGCTCAGGCTCAGCTGCTGCTGCCTCCAGCAGCTCTAGAGGGCTGCCCCTTTCCAAGGACATGTTTTGTGCTGGTGTGTGCGTGCAGTGAACTGGTAAGATCTTTTTCCTGTGCCTCTGATGATGGCTGACACAAAAGGAGGATGGAGTCCTCTGTGCCAATGATAATGGGTGGCAGAAAGGCTAGTGCTTTTCACATCAGGACAGCAGCAAAAAAAAAAAAAAATCTGGAAGAAACCAGACGGGGACATTAGCCAGATGCCCCCTCTTTCTTTTCAACAGTAAGCAGCCCAGTTGAATTGCTAGTAGGACACACCAGCTGCTTTATGGACTCTAAAGTGGAATACCACTGTAAATTACACCAGACTTAGTATATTCAAACAATCCAAGTTTTATGGAGTTGCAAAGCCACGGGTGAGTATGTGTTATGATTTCCAGGGGACAGCCCATTGAAGGTAAATATGTTAGACATGTCCCTTTGCAAACAAATTCTGCTTATGTTTCATGTATAACAACCAATGAAATTCAGATGCATAAGCAAAGACTTTCCAAGTTGGACACCGTCAGAATTGAATAGCTCAGAAATTGTATAATGAATGATAGGCTTTCCTTCCGTTCACTGAACTTCATACTGGCAAACATGAGTGAGTCTAAAACTCTTGCGTTTAAAACAAAAAAAAAATTATACATATCCCAGCATATGAAGCACTTTATGTATCCATCTGATCTAATGATGGTCGTATACTTCACCTTATTGATCAACAGAAATAAGATTATATTCGCAGTTAATTTATGCACATAGTGGTCCATCAAGGCACCAAAAAAAGTTGATAAGCACAACCACTTTTCTTTTGTCAAGAAACAAAAGAAAATCATACTAAAGAGGAAAGAGAAAGAAAACAAAAGGATGTAAGAAGAATATACCTTCGGAGCATCATATTAGTACTGCACTGGTATAAAAAAAAAATAGGAAATTCATTCTAGGCAGCACCATTTGTAAATGCGTCCAGACTGGTACTGTCCCAAACTAGTATTTACTTGAGGCTTCAGGAGAGGAAATAAAACAATTTAACTGAGAGCTAGCAATCATTGTGCATACAGCGATCATGTTCTATCAACTAAACTGGGCAGTGCTCTGTATACTGGTCCAGTGCAGTATTAGTAGTAAATGGTATTTAAGTACTAGACAGTAACAATCAGATAATAGCTTCGAGCATACAAAGAAGCTTTGACAAGAACAGATAAAGTGTCTACTGTAGAGCAGATATACAAAGAAATCAAACGGCAAGTTCCAAGTAGAGTTATGAATAAGATACATATGGACCATAAAGTTTTGAAATGCATCCATCATTAACAAAAAAAATTGCATGCATGATCAACGCCCTCTGATGTTGGTGAAGGGAAGTTAAATATAAGCGAGGTTTGCATTCATTTATACTATAGTTTCTTAACACATAGCAAGAATATACCACTAGAAATTCCAGAAACCAATAAAGTGGATGTCCTAACATGCACACCTATGAATTTGTAATACAATATGCGCAGCATGAGCCAATTAAAAAGCTACTTTAGCAGTTAGAATCTGAGGGCAACCCAAATGGTGGAATATAGGATCTTTAGGGAGCTCCAAATCACACCCACCACATCACCTGGCCACCAAGACCTCTCCCTCGTTCCTATAAATGAGGCAAAAGCCACCAAACCAGTAGGCAACTAAGACAAAGTGGCGTACTCTTCTCTGTACTAGTTTTATTCTTCCTCCTCCCCTTCTCTTCCCCCCAAACAGACTGGAGTTCATTAAGATCATCCTGAAACTGGAGCCAACAACCACACAGAGAAAGAAGAGCAAGAAGACCGGCTCCCAGCCGATACAAGGTAGGAGCGATCAGCGTTAGGGCAGTTTCATCATATCACAGGGTCGATATGGTGACAGTGAGAGAAGAAACTCGCAAGGGACCATGGACAGAGCAGGAGGACCTGCAACTGGTATGCACTGTCCGTCTGTTCGGTGAACGTCGTTGGGATTTCATTGCCAAAGTATCAGGTTTGAGGGGTGGGGGATCCAAAATTAGGTAGCTAAATTAAAGTCCTTCGCGCTAAGTCGCAACAGGATGTATCAACTTCTCTAACCAACACTTCTTGCTTCCCCCTCCCCCCTCTCTATCTCCATGCAGGACTCAACCGGACAGGCAAGAGCTGCCGCCTGCGCTGGGTCAACTACCTCCACCCTGGCCTCAAGCGTGGGCGCATGTCTCCCCATGAAGAGCGCCTCATCCTCGAGCTTCATGCTCGATGGGGAAACAGGTTTGATCACCAAAATATGATACAAAAATGAAACATAGTTTTCCTCAATACTAGAAGTCATAATATCTCTTCAACAGGTGGTCCAGGATAGCACGCCGCTTGCCAGGGCGTACTGATAATGAGATCAAGAACTACTGGAGGACACACATGAGGAAGAAAGCACAGGAGAGGAAGAGGAACATGTCCCCATCATCATCCTCATCTTCGCTGACTTACCAGTCCTGCTACCCAGACACTCCATCAACCATTGGAGTCGAGGGGCAGGAGCTTCATGGTGGTAGTGGCTCCATCACAAGCATCCTGAAGGGCAACCCTCCGGACATGGATGGCTATCCCATGGACCAGATATGGATGGAAATTGAGACACCTGAGGTGCCCTCAGGGATGGGCCTTGATGTAGGGAGCGATAATGGGTGCAGCAGCCTCGCCGCCCCTCTGCTGCCACCCACAGCATGGGATTACTACCAAGAGGCCTGCTGGAAGATGGATGATGAGATCAAGATGGCACCACAATTCAGTTACAGTGAAGGAGTTGGCCCCTGCTTTTGAAGCCATACATATTGGGTCAGATTACTATGTTATATTATACCTATCTAGCAGAAGTGAAGTGCTTTTGTAGAAACAAGCTTTAGCATGGATCTGAATATTTATCTCTGCTTAGAATTGCAGGTCTGTGGCTCTTTGCATGTTTGCTATGTATCTATCTAGTGTGCAAGAGAAGTTTATCTCACTTTGTCCTTGATGCTATGGAATACAAGGGCAAAGGTACTTTGTACTCACAGTATAATTAGCTCTCTCCTGTGAGACTTTTCTGCTGGTCAAGAATAAATGTAACATGGTTAAATGCTTTTAATTTGAATGAATTTACAGTTTCGGTCCAGAAAAGTTGTTGGCAAGGTGAATATTGTCTAGACAAATATAGTTACTTTTAATTCGTTCCTATAAACCAATGAACATTGTTTGTAAAAGTGAATGGGCGATTTGATGGCCTGAAGCAAAAACTAACCCAAAACTGAAGCTAATTGGCATGATCAAATTAGTGGTATGCTCGAGTTGCCTGCCTTTATAAAAAAAAACGTATTATTCCATTGTACCAACTTGGCAACTTGCAAAAGTCATGGAATTAGGAAAGAGAAGACAGCTCTCAGGAGCCATAGGTCTGATCCAGCAAAGAAACTAGGGGCAAAAGACTTCCTTTAATATAGTAGTGTTTAAAATCTACATATAAATTTAGAAGGATTTCTGTTAAAAAAACATAAGCATTCATGATCCCCCCCCCTCCATTTCCAGTCACATAACAATCGCAACTGGATAAAGGAGATTTCAAAGTGCATAGTAACATAGAAAAAATCAATTAAGAATGAAAAAACAAAATAAGAAAAATAGAGTCTCAACTGAAGGAGAGGATTCGAGCAGGTGAGAATGACAACACCTTTTGGTCAAAGTAAGTGGCAAGTGACTATACTAGCACTAGACTTCTGAATACATTACAGATTCAAAACATATATTTTCTTTTGGAATCATGTAGAAACTATTTTATGATTCCACTTGACATGCAGGCCAGACAACCTTGATGTCAATGGCATCAATGTCTATGCATATATGTTGGTTGAAAACTGGAGATAAAACATTCTTGCAGTGCCACAGTATAATATAATATGTTTTCAAATTAAAATGACAATTTTCTTAAAGGTCTTTGAGAACCATAACAAGTAGCCACAGTTCAGTATATTAGTAGCAAAGATTGAAGTAATGACTGGTTGGGACAATAAATACACAGTACTTCAGTTTTTGTGTTAACTAAACATATACATCGATGGGGCGACTGTTCATCGAAGTTTTCAAGGTTCACGTTGACCAGAGAATATCAAATCTTATATACAAAATGGAGGCGTACATATTTTGATCTAAGAACGCCAAATCTAGCCTATAGGAAAAAATTCAAAACATACAAGAAACAGCAGCAGCAAGGAATGCAACATGTTTCTTTCATAGAAAAGCACTGCAACTTGCACATTGGACCCCTGGCTTATATTGCCTTTCATACTATGAAACAATTATCAGGGTCGATAATTTGCAAGCAGATGACACACTAAGAAAAAATGACCACGTTGCTTTTTATCTTTTTTTTTTTAAAAAAAAAAGGAATGAGCATTAGGGTTCGACAAGAAAGGTAGTTTTGCACAGTAATAATTAGCCTTGCAGATCAAGCATGCAGGGGAAACTGCAATGCGGGAATTGAAAGGTGGTGATAAGTGCCAATGCAACAAATTAACCATAAATCGTCTTTTAACTGATAAAAGGCCCTACCTGGGGTCAGCCACTATTGCCGTGTGGTGCCTTAAGGAAAATAATGAAGAACTGAGGTAATATAGATGGAGATAGGAAAATGTGGGGTTTTCTTTTTCCTGTTCTGATTGTCCACTATAACATGCTCGCTCCATAGACTCATATACTCTAGTAGTGTACATAGATAGGTTATTGCAAAATCTAGAAGGCAACAGTACCAGGGGGGGAAAACAAGTACAATGAGATGATGCATCACTGACCTTCTGTAAACTGGTAGAGACAATAAACACATGATATTCACTTATGGCAGATCTACTTATCACAGAGAATGGTGTTCCAAACACCAAGGAGAAAACAGATTCAATTTCCCATCCTTGTCAATTGTCATTAAAATGTAAGAAACAATAACTTCTTTAGATTTGTTTGGAAAGGATAACTGCACTATCAAGCTTGTATGGTTTTCATCTCCTTTTTTCTGAAAAAGAACATACTTCATGATTCATGCAGGACTGCAGGACAAACAGGCCAAGATAACTTCAGAGCCTAGAAAGGTTATATCCGACAGGATAGCATTGGTGAACCCTTGATGTTTTAATTTTGAAAAAAAAAATAACAGAAATCAAAAGCCTTCAAGTTGGAAATAAGTACCCTTAAGTCAGTAAGAGCAGAACCCAGCAATTATTAAGCTCTGAATGCGTCAGTTAACCGTGAATCATAACAATAACTCATGCTATCAGAAGTACATTACAAGATAAATACCTTCTACCTTCTGCAAATAGGCAACACTCATCTCAGCAAATCACTAGTAAGAGAAATCAAGCCCTTATCAAGGTAGATTTGTAGAGAAGACTGGAACTAAGCATTGACATTCGCTTATTGCCAAAGAAAAGAAACAGAAACTGGTTGGACAGGTATGCTACCAATGTAGGGTTCAAATCTGACAGACTAAAAGTACAAAAAGAGAACAACACTAAAACGTTTCACAAGGAAGCCTCTAATACCGCCCAAATTAACAAAACATTATTAAAAACATCTGAACAAGTGTACTGGTACCAGAACATTTCAGTTTCATGGACATTGTAATCCATCTCACAAGCTCTCAGCAGTAGCCAACCCTTCTACCTTGGTCCCCAGTACCTAATAATGTTTGGTAAGCATATGAGTCAACAGTAAAATAGCACAATGTATCATGATTTAACAAAGGAATTAGACAATTGGTAAAAACTTGATATAATGCTAAATATTAGGGCAGAAAATACATCATTTCCAAAACAGACATCCTACTCTCTCTGATCCCAAAATTTAAAGTCCATTAGCAATATCGACTCCCATTATCGAATATCGATAAAATATATGGCAAATAATTATGTATTATGGAAATATTTTTGATGAATCTAGTAAACATCGGATCTATGCTATCAATCTTTATGATCCTTTTAGCTATTGATGGTCAAATATAAAAATGAATGTTGACTCAGGACAAGCCTAAATGTGCACATATTCGGGACATAGGTAGTAATTTCTTGAAGATGTCGCTATAAAAGATATAAATATCAGTGTTGTTAAATTAACCATCGAACAGAGGATTCAGAATACTATGGCCCTTCCATAACAAGCAAATTGGTTGATGACAACCCAAAAGTGAGAGATCATCATACTAACATCACTAACCGTGGTGTGAATAGAAATGGATAAAAACACTGACACAAAAACACTATTTCTTTGCGCAATAGGCGCATATATATCTATGTGCATCACATCAATAGCTTTATAAGTTATAGCCTATAATATCACATTAATGGCTTAAATCGGTGTCAATAGAAAGCGTCTGCCCAACATGAAGGGCCCATCTCCGAAACCCTAAATATTGGGATGAGAGTTTGCTATTAATAATAATAGTTCTTTAATGCCTAGTTCTGACTTTCATCCTATTACATGCTCCATCCCCTACAGAATGCAAGAGTACAGGTGCTTGCAATACTATAAGTTGGAACACTACCAATGGAAACTTCAAATTCAATACCAAGCCAGTACAACTCTTAGCAGCCATGTTCCTGGAACGATGGGAACAGGAACGAGGAACGGCACTTTTGAAAGGTTTTTACACTAAAATGTTCCCTTATGTTCCCGTTCCCGTCCCAAAACAACGTTCCCGGAACGCGGAACGTGGCCACGTTCCCGTTCCCTGGCTGCTAAGGTACAACTAGATTCGGATCCCATAACACTCCTATGCTTTTGTGTCTGCTATTATACCTACTTCAGCCCTGAATTGTATAATATCTGAAGACACATTTCAATATTTCTTTTCAGGTAGTATTGGTCAGTAGTGCCTGCTTATTCCAATGCATAATTCTGACTATAACTGCTGAGATGCGGGTACAAAAATCATATACCTCAAAAAAACTGACCTAGTGAACAACAGATCCATAAAAGACTGTCTCTGCTGGACCAGTCATGTAAACATGATTGTCATTCTCCCTCCACTCTATTTCCAATGGTCCACCAGGCAAATCAACTATACATTTCTGTTTCACATTAGATGATAAAAGATTAATATACAACACAAATTGCAGTGAATATGAGAGAGAGAGAGAGAGAGAAGGGGGGGCTCAGACCCGCTCAGCTCGGCCCTCGAGAACAGCTGCAACAACAACTGCACAAGCACCAGTACCACAAGCAAGAGTTGCTCCTACAGTAAAACCATAGAGTTCATTTTGCTGATCCACTCCCAAGTGACAAAAGCATAGATACCAAAGGAGATAACATGAAAGTCAGATATATATTATAGCTATTTGCATCATGAAATTATAATATGGACTATGTGGTATTGATGTCATATTGACACCTAAACCAAACTTATCAGTAAAGTTCCAACATATAGATGCAGGAGGGGAGAACAAAAAGAGACATTCTGACAACTAACATTCGAGCAAATGGCATGTGCATAGTGAAAGGAGACTGAGGGAAGAGCAGACATACCAGCACCACGCTCCCAAACTCGCATTTTGAGGTGTGAGCGAGACAAAACATGTACGAATTCTGCGAACAGAAGTATATATCAACTAAGTTCAAATACAAGGAAGTAAGCATGGAAGCCCATAGCAACACAAGAAATTAAGAGTTACCAGTGTTGGTGCGAGCAGGAAACATTTCATGATGCTCAAATTTAGGCCCAATTTCACTAAGTTTTAGATCATCAACCTGCAAGTCCTGCTGGAGCCCAGTCAAAACAATAACCTATTGTTATAACCTATAGTTGTGTGGACAACTTGGAGACTGATTAAAGTATTATTCATGACGGATGATGCACAAAGTTCAACCAGGATAGAACATAAGAGCCCGCTTTGCCTGTGTCCTAAATCATAATTCAGAATAGCCAGGGCAGGGTTGCTACTAAGGCCTAAGGGGTAGCTAGTTATTATCTGACTGCCCAAATGGTCCTCAAATCATACAACAGCAGAACCATATTGAAGCGTCTTAACAGAACCTCTCCTTTTATCTCCAAAAGTATACCATATACGAATTATCCACAAGTAAAAACAACAGGCAGTGCTAATCAGGGAAATAAATAAAAAGGATTGAAGGTCGCTTTATGCAATTAGCAAGTTTCAAATCCAAAAGTTTGGTGTACAAAATGTACGATGAAGAATGTTAAACTAATAACTCAGGATTCCTTTGTCCTAACAAGGAACGATATCCCGTTAATGGTTCCATAAATTGCACGGATGCAATTGCTAATCAACAATCAAAATCTGGAGTTCTGGACTTGTAAAAGAAAGTATTTTGACATGGACAGAGTACGAATTTTCAAGTTGATTACCTTTAAGTCCTTCGCACCAAAGGTGACACAGTGAGGGTTGCCCATGCTAACACATGTTACTTGCCATGTTAAGCCCTCAACTTCCAAATCAGCTTGGACAACAGCTTTGTTCTTGGTTGCTAGCAGTTTCGTGGGGATGTCTGGTCCAGAAAGGATTGGCTCGCCCATATCAACCTTAACCTGAAACAAGATATGTTTATACGAATTATATTTGCAGCATAGCCTCAAAATTGGATGGAGCCATGTTCAACAAGGATGAGTGAATTAATGGCTTTGAATTTGAAAAGGAGAAGTAACATGGGAAGCAAATACATTTTAGGCTACTAAGGCATGAAAGCTCAAGATAATGAATTTCAGTAGCTTAAAAGCTCTGTTCCATAAACAGTGCTAGGTGGAGAAGTAACATTGCCTAGGACGTAGGCATTATTCCACTTCATGTGGTTTAGGACTTCATTCATAAATGAAAATGGAACAGATGGAGATGTAGAACAATGAACTATGATCATGGAACTCAATTATGTGTGAAAATGTCAAAATATTTCTTTTCAACTGACATGTCTTATGTCTACACTATCTCGAACTGACCAGAGAAGGGACAAATTGCCTAGGTAACACCTAGCCCCTAGAGATTTTTGAAAAAATGCTTAAAAGTGTCCAAGAAAACAGATATTTCCTGAAATATATAAGGTCAGTTGTCGAGGGTTCTCACTCGACGGCTTAACTAGGGCCTTGTACCTTGCTAAATTGAATTTAGTTTTGGCTTGTTACACTCAAGTTATCATTGTGGTTACATATTGGTTCAAAACATTTGTGGCATGCAACAATTTCCTAGCACATTGTCCTGCCTGTAATGTAGGAGGAAGTGAGCCTAGTTCAACTGGTTCGAACGGGAGCTGTAGTGGATCCCAGCCACTCAGGTTGAATCCTCTTCAACTCGAATTTGGGTGCCTATTGCTTCTTCTTAATGAAAAAACACCTGGTTCTTCCTAGGTTGGATCTAGTTTTTCTGCCTGTAATATACACATTCTTCAAACGAATTGCCCATATTTTGCAGGATAAATTGGCTGCCATGAAATCTAAGCTTGCTACACTGGCAAAATAAGTGCCTTATCTGGACACCCCATTTATCTAGTTCTTTATAGCAGACTGCACAAGGGTATGAGAAGAAACAAATTTTACATGTCTCAGAAATAAGCTGCACTCGAGCGAATAAACCTTATCAGGCAACTAGTGGTCAAACGTAAGCGATGCTAATAGCAAGGCATGGTTAGTCTTACTGGGATAAAATGGGTTGACGTAAATGACTACAATGAAAACAATTACCTGCCCATCACTCTGTATTTCAGGAATGATCAGTCCAGCACCAGTATGAATTGTGAAGCTGAATCATTTAAAGAACTAATTTCAGAGGGGATAACAAAAAATGATGCATACACAGTATCATACTTCTACTTTCATTCTTGTGTTTCAATCATTGAATAAATTAATACTAGACTTAAAACGCGTTAATATATTAGACTCAGATTCAACAACAGGAAGAAGTCCACTAAAACAGCCTCTTTTAGAAATATTACACTCAGATTTCCCTAAAAAATATAGATATAGAGTAACATCTCATGTACACTTCTTTTTGTATGTCATTCTATAAGTTTTAGAATTATGCTACAATGTCTTACCTATGTGTTCCCTGCAGATTTTCAAGCTCAGCTATAAACCGAGCAAAGCAGCGGACTCCATTACCACACATCTGAAACCAAAAAGACATAAGGGGTGAATAGGTAGTGTACAAGAACAATTTGGACAAAGACACTCCACAGCACGTTTCTGATTGACAGGTATACCTGATTATAATCAAACATCTACACTTTTCCTTTCAGTATGAAAAGCTCAGAGGGTATAACTATCGGTACAAATTTGGCAGCAGAGACTTGTAAATGGTGATCCTCGACTGGCATTGCACTAAGTTTAGCTTCGCTCTACTAGGTGGAGACGAAATGACGACAAACAACAATTGCCACAACACTGAACAAAGCATTTGCCCACGCGCTACAGAATTCAGTACCATGATGAAATTGGAGGGCACGCACCTCAGGCTCGCTGCCGTCGGAATTGAATATCCTCATAGTGTAGTCCGCGCCGTTGACACCCGGCATGACGAATATGACGCCGTCGGCGCCAATGCCGAAGTTCCGGTCGCACAGCTTGGCCGCCTCCTCAGGTGAAACCTTCGGCACTGACGAATCCCTATTATCCACCTGAAAACCCACGCAGAAATCAGGGACCAAACAGCAAAAAAAAATAGATATCCTACAGCATCTAAAACCGCATTGATTGCACGAATTTGTAACAGCAGATTTCCCCTAGACAAAACGCAAACAGCTCGGGCTCAGGATATGATAGCTGAAGTTCAGACAGAGAAACGAAAACACCACCATGATGAAGTCGTTTCCCAGGCCCTGGTACTTGACGAAGTGGAGGGCGCGCCCGGACTCGCGGCGCTCGAGGAACGAGGCGGCGGCGGTGGACTTGGGGGCGGAAACGGCCATCGAGACGACGGCCCGGTGAGGGGCACGGGGGGGCCCGCGGAGCGGAAGACGGACGCGGCCACGGGAGGGTGCGGTGGGGGCGGCAACGGTTGCTGCGGCGGCGCAGGAGGTGGCGGCGGCGGGCGACATGGCCACGGGAGGGGAGAGGAGCGGGGTGCGGCAGCGCGAGGGGTTCGGGAGGGAGAAGAGGTCGCTGTCAGGGTAACCAGTAATGACGCGGAGGATTTCGCTCAATGCAGGTGGGTCCAAAGAAAGTGTGGCCCGCTGTCATAGACAGTGAGCATTGTCCACGCTGACGAGGCAGGATTCTCTGCGCAGCGTATGGGTTGGGGTTGAGCTGTTGACTCCCGTGTGCGCGGGCGACGAGGGTTTTGGACCTTTTGGTTAAGGCGATGACGTGGCAATCCAATTTCCAGGCAACTCGTTCCACCCTGCTATACAAATTTAAAATTTGAACGTTGAACAATGTTATTGCATCGATGTGGCTTGTTATAGCGTGAATTCTTTAGAGTATGACATAGTCAGTCTAAATGAAGTGCTATGTGATTGCAAGTTTGATGGATTCTAGCAAACCTTGAGAATGAGTAAGGAGATGTGAACTAGATATTATTTGGTTCGTTTAAATGTAACTGGTCTGATTACGAAGGTTACGCATTACGTCACAAGTCCTCTGGAATTAGTTGACGTCAAGATCGAATCCTTTGACCATATAAAACCGTTACCCCTCCTCTCCCACGGCATCATAAAACGATTCGGCATTGCCGCCCTTGCTCCATATGAGAACCGCACCACTTTGACTGCTACTCTGATTTCATGCCAGCACCTCACCAAGCCATGATCAATTCTGCTGATAGATTGATGTGCTACCTCATGGCATGTCCCATCTTCCCTTGCCTACGAAGGATCGCTCTCGGGATAAGGAGGCAGAGCGGAGGAACACAGTGGCGGCATCTCCTACTCAAGGTCATCTTTTCCGTGCCACAAAATTGCTTTCCCACCTCTTCCCAAGTTTGATTTCATTCGTGTTGCATAAAAGCAGGATTAATAAAAGGCGCTTGCTTATCGACTACTTGTGCTCCAACTCGCTCAGACCGCCTCGGCTGGCGTAGTGGCGGGCTCGTCATCACTAATATTGGCAGCAACTTGATGAAGAAGAACCACAACAGTGTTTATGCACCTGCTTGAGCTAGCGATTAGCGAGTTGTTCCCCTATCTCTCTCTCTTCTCTTCTCTCCACCATCAATGTCTTTTCTTACGTATACTACACAAGTCGCCCGCTTACTCAGCATTACTATACTTGTTCTATCTCACAATCGATGGATGGTACTAGGCCACAGAGATTGGGGACTTTGATGCTTTGCAAACTAGGGATGTTGAGCTTTAATGGTTATGGATGGTGTTGGCTTCGGAGATTAGATGTGGATTATTTTGGTGTTTTATCATACATGTGCAGGTTGATTCTCTCTAAATTAGTTAATCCCTCCTCATATTACATCCCCACTTCTTTCTTTTGGATTTTGTAAAACTTGTTGCTATTCAACATACTCATAAGAATCCAATTATCTGATAATGTTACAGTTGTGTAACCAAACAAAAAGGGCAATCACCCATTCCGCCACCCATTACACTGTAATTTCATTCCTCTTGCATTTACGTTACCATTGCATGGACCCAAACACTATTTAACACTATAAAAAGACATTTTCAGAATAAAATACACTTTAGAATAAAAACACGATTGATTCACAAGTTTCATTACAGTAAGAAATAGACGGCCATAGTGGAAGAAGCTAAAAGGCCTGGATGACATATAACCTAACCGTAGGCACTTTATAGAATAAAAAATATAATCGCCGAAAGGCCACATGAAAGATCCACTACAATGGACAAACTAAGGAAACTTGTATGGTTCCATCGAGTCATCGACTAGTCTTAATCCACATCATCTTGTTGAAAATTAATATAAAATTTTTCAGTGACGATGCCCTATTCTCATCCTATCCTTTGTTAAAAGGCAAAACCTAAAGAAAATGCTATGACAATCATCACGCCATCTTAAATATCTGTTGCCACGTGATGCCTACCCCTTGACCAAATGACCAAATTACAAATTTTCTACAAAATTAAACTTCAGCTAACAATATGAATATCAGATTCCATATTTTTTTTCGAATAGATTCCATGGTAGCAATAACCTGTTCACTTCATCACTTTTTTTTTAGACGAGTTCACCTCATCACTTGTAGGGATGGAAGTGGATGGATATGGATGGAAACGGATTCGGATATCACCTTTTACCACATTTCAAAGCGGATACGGATTAGGATGTTGGCGGATACGAATGCAAAACGGATGTCTCGGATTCAGATATGGATGCGGATATTTACTTGTCTTGACACATAGCTACATTTATTTGTTCTATTCATTATAAACACATTTAATCAATAAGGAACTAAAGTATGATTGTATAATCGTTGTAGTTTTAAAAAAAGACAACTCATCAAAACATAATTATTCATAAATGTTTAAATAGTTAATAATATTATAAATTATAAAATGCTAATAAATAAATATTTTAGTTGAAATAACAATAGTTACAAGAATAAATAAAATAAAGTATGATTAGCCGTATCAAAATATAGCTAGTTATATTTAAATTAATAAAACTTACTAGTCTTCATATATCATTAGTAATATTATAAAATAATTAAAACAAGTTTTTGTCATGATCACTTTTAAATATTTTACTAAATACAACATTATATATTAATATTTTTATTAAAATTAATTACACTTAATATTTATACATCATTATTAAACCAAGTAGCATGTCTCTCTTAGTTCCACTAAATACTTTACTTGATTTGACACATACTATATTTATTTATTTTATTCATTATAAGCACCTTTGGAATGTGTCGCTAAATCATTAAAACAATAAGGGATTAAAGTATGATTATATAATCATTGTAGTTAAGGAAAAAGACAAGTCATAAAAACATATTCATTTCTAAATATTTAAATAGTTAATAATAGTATAGAATATAAAATTACGTAAACAAATATTTTAATCAAGACAACAATTGTTATCAAGAATAAATAAAATAAAAGTCTTTAGAATATATTTACAATATTTTTGGCTAGCAACACTTTTGAAAGTCTAACCGTGGCCGCACATATGGTGTGGATGTGGATATTTTTGCTTCCACATCCGTTTCCAACAACAATTCAAATATCTATATTTGCTTTTGCAAAGCGGATACGGATACTTGCACTTTGGCGTCCACATTTGAATTGGATACGGATATCCATATAGACTTTATACGGATACGGATATCGGATAATTCGGATATCGGCCTACCACATTCCACCCCTAGGCTATGTTCAGATTCCCAACTATTCACTATTTATTTCAACTTTTCACTATTCATTCCAACTTTTCACTATTCCTCCCTCACAAAACACGTTCCCCAGCGAATGCTACAGTGTTTTTCTTATGCTACAGTGTTTTTTCCTACAATCTAAACACACCCCTAGTCACTTGGAACATGTCGTGAGGGATCTTGACTCGAGTCCTCTGACTTCACGTGGGCCCACTACTGGCGTGCTAGTTCCACATGCTCCGACCAAACGACGTGGACCGGTAAAAATCAATTCGAAATGCTCGGACAGAAAACACCACGACAGACAGAGGCAGGCTGAGACATTGGCGGCAGCTATGGACAGGGAGGCCGCCGCAGCCGCGCCGTTCCTCGCCGCGCCGGCGCCCAGCAGCAGGAGGCGCCCCGCGGCCGACGCGCACATCCTCTCGGCGGCCTTCCTCTTCGTCTTCTCCGCCTACGGCGCCGCCCAGAACCTCGAGAGCACGGTCAACACGGTGCGCCCCCCTGCTCCTCCGGCCTTCCTATTCCTACCTGTCTCCCGCTTCTCGCTGGTTTTCTCATCTTCTACGGCGGGGTCGCGGCGCAGGAGGGAGACCTGGGCACTGTCTCTCTGGGGATCCTGTACACCTCCTTCACGCTCTTCGCGGTGGTCGCGTCGCCGGTGGTGACGCGGCTGGGCCCCAAGCGCGCGCTCGTCGTCGGCAGCAGCGGCTACGTGCTCTTCATCCTCGCCAACCTCGTCCCGACATGGTTCGTGCATTGCATCTCGGTCTGCTTGCCTGCTGCCTGTTCGGGAATTCCTAGCTTGGCGGGGCGCTGAGTGTTTTTAATTTTTTTTTCTGATTCAATAATTCTACTCGATGACTTCTTAGATCAATTATTCGTCAACCACTCCACATGTTCAGAGAAGAGGTAGTATATATGTGTGTTAATTTTGGAAAAGCGAAACGTTTGGCCCCATCATTGGGACATAGGGGTAGTGGCCAGTATAATTGAGCTGGACCGTTGGCTAAATCCACGAAGACTGCTTTTAGATGTCAGAATGTTCCTAATTTAGCATTTAAATTGCATAGTTTGAGTGACGCTCAGTAAGGACTCTCTTGAATATGTACTGAACATTCTTATATACACGCAACTCCTGTAATGTGCCTCCTAATGTACTTGGTGTTTCAGTTGTTCCAAAATCAAAATGTTAAGTATACTCAATGTTTCAGTAGTAAAAAAAAAAAATCAAAATACTAAGTAAAAGTTTCCGTACAAATTGTCAGGTACACAATGGTGCCAGCTTCATTGTACCTTGGTTTTTGTGCATCGATCATTTGGGTTGGGCAGGTAACTAACTAGTTCCCTAAACTGTTGTGTCGCAAATGAGTCCATCCAGCTCACACACCTATTTTCTGCTCGATCTGCACTTCTGCAGGGTACATATCTTACATCAGCTGCTCTGAGCCATGCAAGGGACAATAGTTTGCCTGAGGGTCAAACTTTGGGGAACTTCACTGGAGAGTTCTGGGGAATTATGGCTAGCACACAGGTATGTATCTGCAGGAGATATTATTAGTCTAAACATACATGGAGAGATTCAGGGTTTTTTTTTTCCCTTCACACCACAACTACAGAATCTACTGCTTTCAGGACCCATGACTTGTATAGTAGTACAACAGCTTTTGACATTTACTACATTTGAATTATGCAGGCCATTGGAAATTTGCTCTCGCTTGCTCTATTGAGAAATGGAAAGGTTAGTATCGTGCTTGAATATTCCAAAGTGCTGATTTCTTGGCATTTTGTAATATGTTCCAGATTCAGGTATATAAACCAAGACAAGAATTGAGATCATGATCGTTATGGCCTACTGTCAATCTGTCATGTTGGGTAAACATTGTTGTAATACTGAAAATGACTCAATTTAGTGGCCTACTGAAATATGCTTTCATTCTTAGCAAATATACATTCTGAACAGAAGGACCAATCATGCAAATGGATCAATGCTTACTGTTGATTTTTGAAATTTATTTTTTATTTTACTTGAATTGCTTTGTAGAATACACATGTACTATATTTTAATTATCAATTTTCTTGATCCTTTGGTTCTAATACACTTCAGGATGGAGGGAGTGTCACAGGGAAAAATCTACTATTTGTTGTGTTTCTTGGATGCATGATAGTGGGCATTGTATTATTGTGTTTACTGTCGAAAAGAGAGGAGAAAGGAGATAATGATCCATTATGTTCCTCATTTGGAGTTATGTTGAAGAGTATTGTTGCTCCACTCAAGGATCGAAGAATGATACTTTTGATCCCTCTTATGATATATATAGGCCTACAACATGCGTTTGTCTGGTAAGTAAGCCTATTATATATCCATAGTAGTTCTCTTTCTTACTGTTCTCTCATTAAAGAAAAAACTGTGGATTCTTCTAAAGGGCTGTATTCACTAAGAGCATCGTAACACCTGTGCTTGGCATTTCTGGAGTTGGTGGAGCCATGGCAATCTATGGTGCAGCTGATGCAGTGGTAGGTGAAATCACAATGACCTCATTCTCAAATTGTTGTTTGATCCTTCCTTTCCTCCACTAACGTGTTAACTTATCCTGAATTACCTGTACAATTCATTCTGAAATCTGAACTCCGTATTTCTATTTCATTTGCCCATGCCAAAGTCCATGTTGGGACTATTGCTACAGTGAGGAATTGCTGTAAGTGTATTAGTGACTAGTCAGACGTTTCACAATTATCCACACATTCTACCTGACCTTGGAGCATGCTTGATATTTCAGTGTGCATTGGTTACTGGATATTTGACCTCTGGACTTCATTCAGCTACATTAATAGTGTCATTTGGAGCTATTGTTCAGGCTGTAGTCCTATTCTGGTTGCTTCTTTTTTACAGGTTTAATTTTTTTAAAATTATTATTCATTTGTGTTTGTCACTGCTACTGTTGTACAGTCATCCTAGATAAAAGTAGTGCATTCATCTTTATCTTGCTACAGCCCAATGGGGGGATTGTTTGGCGCAGCAGCTCCACTACTCATAGGCGCCTTGTGGGGTGTCGGTGATGGGATGCTGAATACAGAGTTAAATGCAGTCATCGGACTTCTGTTCAAAGATGCCAAGGTAATCTTCACATACGGGATGAAGAAGATGCCACAATCTCATTTGCTGGTTTACAATTCTTTCTGATTAATGTTTTGAACATTACACTCTGATATCTCCATTCATTTCATGTATCTTTGATGAATGCTTAAGTTTGGCTATATGCAAACGCAGGAAGCTTCGTTTGCACAGTTCAAGGTCTGGGAGTGTGGTGCCGTCGCCGTCATCTTCTTCCTGAGCCCGCTCATCACGCTACAGGCCATGCTCATCTTGATGACCGCAGGCCTCTTCTTTGCATTCGGAGCATTCCTGTTCCTCACCATTGTCGTCGACAAGTCATCGGGCGTCAGATCCTGAGGCAAATCTGTTATCCAGTGCCCAACCAAACCGGCGCCCCACCTGACATCTTCGTCAGTGTTGTTACCACTTACTCCCTCCGTCCCTAAAAGGATGATGCTATGGGATGCGTGCACATGTTACTTTCTCAACTTTGACTCAATTTGTAGAAAAATATTTGTAATATTTATATCTCTAATAAATTTGTTAAAAAACTAGATTCAAATATCTATCTAATGGTACTAACGATGTACTATAAATATTAATATTATTTTATATATAATTGGCTAATGCTCAAAGATGCTGTTTTTATTGGGAAGCAAGAATGATATCTATTTTGGGACGGAGGGAGTACCAGTCACCTGGTGCATGGATGGGAAATGTGTCATCCATTATACATGAGCTGTGACGCCATGTTTTGCCACGGTATTTGTTAAATGTTTCCCATCGATGAAGTGAAGCTATAGGTCTACTGAATGGGAAAATGGGCTGCATATGGTTTGCGGGGATTGAGCTGAGCAATCCTGCAGATACTGTGACCAAACTATTACTACTACTTACTGTTATCCATTTGGGTTTTTTCCCTTTAATTAATGGATTAAAAAAAAAGAAGAGAGGAGCTGCTGCTGGCCGCACTGGGCCACTACAAGGCCCAAGTGCAACCGAGCAGCCCAGCAATGAGAGCAGCAAGCAGGCACACCCAGCCGCCAGAGCCGAAGGGATCGAGTCTATCCCTTCCGTCTTCCTCACGATGACCGCAGGACGCGGACGTCCGCGTGCGCGGTTGCTGCGCCTGGGCGAAGGCGCAACAGAGCCCGAGCTTCTCGCTGGAGCGTGGGCGCATGAGCCCTGCGCGAGTGGCTGCTGCTCCTCCTCCTCATCTACATGTGGGGAAGTCCCTCTTCCTCTCTACACAGTTTTTCTCCCCTCTCAGATCCACTCTCTGCTGGCTGCTCCTCTGGTCGCCGCCCTCTGGTGGTTGTCGTCACCACTCTCTGGTCGTGCTTGCCGTTCATGAGTTTTCTGGTGAGGGGATTTGGTACTGCTGCAGTGCTGCTCCTGTGTGGTGCCGTGCTGCAGTCTGAGTTTTGTTTGGTGTCCGCCGTGGCCTGGTGACTGGGTCCCGTGCTGTGCGGCGTTCGTCTTCTTCTCGAGTCGCTGCCGGTGACGTTCCCCTCGGCATCGACGTCGGCTCAGTATCTCCGTCAACCTCCCGACTTCGACGACTCGGACGTGAGCAGCGGAAGTTGGTTTTCTGGGACAGAACTTCGGTTCACTAAGTTCATCTTCCCACGTAGTTGATTTACGTGCTGTGAGCTTCCCGTTGCCTTTCTTGGTTGTTCAATTATTTATTTGTGCAATCTGCTAGTTTTAATACTTGGGTGTGATTGCACATTTGTTGAGCGGATTTAATACTCCGTGATGATAAGCGGTGTAGTGAGAAATAGTGTGACAGTTCATAGAATTGATAGCCTTGTTCTTTGTCTAATTTTGATTCATTCAATCCTGATTATTGGTCTTTCGTGGCCTCTGTTGTGGATGCGATAGTCTCTTTTTACTTAGTTGCAGTCGCAGGAATTACTTAATTACTAGTCTCTGTTCGTTACAGTTCCAGGAATTACTGAATTATCAGTGCTCTGTTTACTAGATGAAATTCCAGTAGTTACTGAATTACTAGTGCTATTAATGAATTACCTCTGATTACTAGTTGTAGTTATGTTAGCTAGTATTGTTATTGGATTACTGAATCGTAAGTTGCCTGATTACTGAACCCCTCGGCAGTTACAGAGTTACTGTTGCTTTGTTCCTGGTTAGTAATTGAGGCTATAGTTTAGTAACAGAGGTTGGTTAGTAATTGAGGCTATAGTTCCTCGGATGGCTCCGGATTTCTCGCTGAGTGCATCTGAGGCGACTGGAAAGGCGATCACGATCCCGTCCTAGGTCCCGTCCATCTCCGACGAGATCTAGCTGCCGCCGGTGCCACTCCAGGTACCTGCGACCACGCCACGGAGGTAGCGACCCGCTGCCGACGTCCACCTGCATATCGATGGTAGCCGCTCCGGCGCCGTCGACCACCAACGTTTTGTGAAGCCCTAATTCCCTGGGGTACCGGTGCCGCTTAGGTACTAGTTCTCGGGATCGTCTTGTGCGTTGTTCAAGTGATTGACTGCGGCACGCTGTTTTTGCCTACGCTGCTTGCTTCTTATGGCGACGGCGGGAGGAAACCCTAGCGTCACTGATATGATGCAGAATCTCCAGTTAACCGCTGAGGAGGAGGTTGTGGCAGATTTTAGTGATGATGAAGATGTTGCGGCAGAGGCTGCCCCGGTATGGGCTATTGTTGGGAAGGTCCTGTCGCCGGTTCATTTACACGTGAGTACGATCCAGTCGGCGATGCGACCGGCTTGGGGAAACCCTCGTGGACTGAAACTCCGAACCATCGGGGTGAAGGAAGAGAACATGTTCATGGCAGATTTTGATTGCAAGGCTGATCGTGATCGCGTTCTGGCCGGATCTCCATGGGTCGTTGGGAAGTATTCCGTGCTGCTGCAAGAGTACGATGAACGCCTGAGTGCAGCTGAAATAAAATTTGATCGCATGTGTTGAAGAAGCAAGGCAAAGCTTCTAGAACCTTCTCCACCATGCAAGAACACAAGATTTTTACCATGGAGAAGTCTAGATTAGGTAAATTAAATAAATTAGAAAATATTGTAATATTTAGGAATTATCTAGAAGGGGGACACTTGTCACAACCCCATGGTCCCCCTTGCCCTATAAGTAGAACCCCCTCCCTTGCCATGCCATACACCAACCCATGAGCATGGTAGAAGAGTGGTGCTAGGTAGAAGTGAGAGGGTGAGTGTGTTAGGCTAGCCACCTAAAGGTGTGAGTGCTCCTTTGTAATATTGGTGTTTGAATAATAAAGAGTGTGTCTTTGTAAAGTGTTAGTCTCCCGGTTAAGCTTCATAGTTTCTAAGTGCTTAGTGTATAAAAGTGATCTATCGAAGGTTGGCTCTGCCACCCGGGATCACAACAGGTCTGGGCTTTATCGTAGGTTGGCTCTGCCACCCGGAAGCCAGCTTCATCTGTTGGTAGGCTCTGCCTCCCGGAAGTGAAAAGACGGTTCTGCCGTCCAAAGGACCTGGTGCACTAAGTATTAGAAATTAAAAGAGCTGACCGACTCTAGGTAGAGTTGGTGTGTGTTTTAGGTGTAGGTCCTCATTGAGTGGGTATTAGGGCCACCTCGATTTTCCAACAATTGGTATCAGAGCCGGGCGGTCAGGGACCGTCTGGAGGAGGTCACTCGGTGAGCACAGGGTGCTTACTGTTCGGTGCAATATCAAGGCGCTAAGGGGAGACTCTGCCGGTGCACAGTCTGGGACTGTGAAGCTCATTGGTCCGGGACCAAGAAAGCTAACTTGACGCTGGGCGTCAGTTACCATGGCGGATCTTTCTAGCGCAAGCTGTGGGATTAAGAAGCTCAATAGCCATAATTATGGCTATTGGAAGACCTGCATGGAGTCCTACCTACAAGGCCAAGACTTATGGGAGGTTGTTGCAGGCGCCGAAACAGTGCCTCCACCAAAGGAGAGTGGTGAAGGTGCTTCGAAGAAGGAGAGCGCCGAGTCCTTACGGAAATGGCGCATCAAGGCCGGCAAGGCTATGTTCGTGTTGAAGACAACCATTGAGGAGGACCTACTAGAGCACATTCGAGATGTAGAGACCCCGAAGGAAGCTTGGGAGACTCTGGGGAAATTATTCTCCAAGAAGAATGAAGCACGCCTCCAGCTCTTGGAAAAGGAGTTATCAGGTATCTCTCAAGGCACTCTCACTATTGGGCAATATTTCACAAGAGTGAAATCTATCTGTCGAGAGATATCTGAGCTCGCACCAGATGAGAAGGTTGGTGAGGCCCGTATGAGGAGGATCATCATCAATGGTCTCAGACCCGAATTTCAAGGCTTTATAGCCGCAGTGAGTGGATGGCCTACTCAACCTTCATTAGTGGAGCTAGAAAATTTACTGGCTAATCAGGAGGAGTTAGCCAAGAAGATGGGAGGCGTGACTATAAAGGAAGAAGAGGAGGCACTTTTCACAAGTAAGAAGAAGACTCTACCACGGGGACAAGAAAGGCCGAAGCCAAAATGGATGGAAGGTGGCAAGCAACACCCCAAGAACAAGAGTAACTTTGCAGGGGGAGCCCATAAACGAGAAAACCAGCAACAACCACCAAGGAAGGATGGATGCTTCAACTGTGGTAAGGAGGGCCACTTTGCTCGAGAATGTCGATTTCCAAGGAGGCGTTTTGAAGGGAATACAAGACGCTTTGAAGGAAACATGGCCACCATCACACAAGAGAAAAAGAAGGAGGAAGCATATCCTAATGAAGAAGAGTGGGATGTTGAAGCTGGGTTTTCTCAAGAAATTGAAGAAAATGAGTTGGAGGAGGACATGGAGGCACATGCTTTTGCAGCAACATCAGATCCAACACTTAATTACAAGGAGGATTGGATCATTGACTCAGGGTGCTCCAACCATATGACTAGTGACGACAAGAAATTGAATGATATGGCCGACTATAAAGGAAAGAGAGTGGTGCTAATGGCAGACAACTCGAGATTATCCATCTCTCATGTCGGGAAGGCGGTCGTCCCAAGGTATGGTCCTCAACAACTCCAACTCGAGAAGGTTTATCATGTCCCTGGTTTGAAGAAAAATCTGCTGTCAGTCCCACAATTGACAGCAGAGGGGAAATATGTTCTCTTTGGGCCAGATGGTGTGGCAATTTTTAGAAAATTGAAGGTGATCGGCACACCTATCATGGAAGGAAGGAGGAGACAATCGGTCTATGTCCTCTCCGCTGAGTCCGCTTATGTGGACAAGACACGGAGGAATGAGACCGGTGATCTTCGGCATGCACGTCTTGGGCATGTTAACTACACTAAATTAAAGGAGATGATGCAAAGGCAAGCATTGAAGGGGCTTCCTCAAGTGGACATCCGGACAGACACGGTTTGTGCCGGTTGTCAATATGGCAAGGCTCATCAATTGCCATACAAGGAGTCGGAGCATCGGTCCAAGACGCCATTGGAGCTCATACACTCGGATGTGTTCGGCCCAGTTAAGCAAATATCTATTGGAGGGATGAGATACATGGTTACTTTTATTGATGACTTCTCCAGGTACGTTTGGGTTTACTTTATGAAGGAAAAATCTGAGGCTTTCACAAAATTCAAGGAGTTTAAGGAGAAAGTTGAAGGTGAACTTAATATAAAAATTCAATGCCTCCGTACTGATAATGGGAGAGAGTATTTATCAAATGAGTTCACTATTTATCTTAAGGAGCACAAGATAAAAAGGCAATTGACTTGCCCCAATACTCCACAACAAAATGGAGTGGCGGAGCGCAAGAATCGCCATCTTGCAGAAACTTGCCGAAGTATGCTCCATGCCAAGAACGTACCTGGAAGGTTCTGGGCCGAGTGTATGAGGACATCAGCCTATGTGATAAATAGACTACCTCAACCCAAACTGGGATTCAAGTCGCCTCATGAGCTTCTATGGAAGGTGAAGCCAGTGGTCAGCCATCTCAAAGTATTTGGCTGTGTTTGTTATGTGTTCGTGCCGGATCATCTAAGGAGTAAGTTTGATAAGAAGGTAATTCGATGCATCTTCGTTGGCTATGATGATGCACGAAAGGGTTGGAGGTGCTGCGATCCAACCACGGGAAGGTGCCACACCTCAAGAAATGTGGTATTTGATGAAGCTTTGGCTTGGTGGTCCCCCGAGAAGGTCGAGCTGCCGGACTCACATAATTTTGAGGAGATTCCAGAAGAAGTTCAAGAAGGAGAGGAGCAAGCACCAATTCCTCATGAAGATAAAGAGGGTTCGCCAAGCAAAACCAAGAGCCCTTGGAAGACTGGTGTACATGCGACCTCGGAGGAATCTCACTCGCCGCAAAATGAGCCTGAGAAGTCTATTCAAGAACCAAGGAGGACAGCAAGGCAAAGGAAGCCTAATCCAAGGTATGCTAATACTGCCCTTGTTGATGAGTCTATACCTATTGAGCCATCCTCATATGAAGAAGCAGAAAAAGGCCCTGAGTGGCGTAAGGCGATGGAGGAAGAAATTAAGGCACTAAATGAGAATCAAACGTGGGATTTAGTGCCAAGACCAAAGGAGGTGAAGCCTATATCTTGTAAATGGGTTTATAAAGTGAAGACTCGTCCTGATGGCTCAATTGAGAGGTATAAGGCTCGACTCGTTGCTCGGGGTTTCTCTCAACAATATGGGATGGATTATGAAGAAACGTTCAGTCCTGTGGCAAAGATTACAACTGTCCGAGTCTTGCTAGCATTGGCCGCTTGCAAGTCTTGGAAGTTATGCCAGATGGATGTCAAGAACGCTTTTCTACATGGCGAGCTTGACAAGGAGATCTACATGGAGCAACCAAGGGGATTTGAGAGCAAGATTCACCCTGAGTATGTTTGCAAATTGAAGAAGGCACTCTATGGATTAAAGCAAGCTCCACGAGCATGGTACGGGAAGATCAGTGAGTTCCTCGTACAAAGTGGTTTCAATGTCGCTCCATCAGATTCTAGCCTATTTGTTAAGGCAAATGAAGGTAGACTAGTAATAGTCCTAGTCTACGTTGATGACTTGATAATAACTGGAGATTGGTCCGAGGAAGTACAAAGGACAAGAGAAAATCTCTCGGTGCGATTTCAAATGAAGGAACTTGGGGAGTTAAAACATTTCCTTGGACTTGAGGTGGAGCGCTCAAATGAAGGGCTATTTCTGGGTCAACAGAAATATGCCAAGGACCTTTTGCAAAGATATGGGATGCTTGACTGCAAACCTATTTCTACTCCTATGGATCCTAATGTGAGACTACAAGGAGACAAGGGGAAGGATCTAGAAGATGTCACTATGTATCGACAACTGGTTGGGAGTCTCATCTATCTTACATTAACTCGGCCTGATATTTCATATCCGGTGGGAGTGGTTAGTAGATACATGAGCAGTCCCAAGAAGCCTCACCTTGATGCAGTCAAGCGTATCCTCAGGTATGTCAAAGGCACCATCAATTTTGGTATTATATACAAGAAGACAAATGGGTGCCAGGTGATAGGATACTGTGATGCTGACTATGCCGGAGATTATGACACACGGCGATCAACTACGGGATACTTCTTCAGTCTTGGATCAGGAGCCATATCATGGTGTAGTAAGAGACAACCAACTGTGGCACTCTCTAGTACTGAAGCAGAGTATCGATCAGCAGCAATGGCAGCACAAGAAAACACCTGGCTCAAGCAGTTGATGGAGGATCTTCACCAGCCAACAGAGTACCAAGTAAGGATTTTCTGTGACAATCTATCTTCCATTCGTTTGGCAGAAAATCCAGTCTTTCATGCAAGGACCAAACACATAGAAGTTCACTATCACTACATAAGAGAAAAGGTACTTGAGGGTGAGATCATAATGGTGCCTACTAAGACAGATGAGCAGGCTGCCGACATACTCACCAAAGGTCTCAACAAAACAAAGTTCGAGAAGTTTCGAGAGGCGCTCGGCATGGTCTGCAGGACAACATTGAAAAGAAGTTTGCCTTGAGGGGGAGTGTTGAAGAAGCAAGGCAAAGCTTCTAGAACCTTCTCCACCATGCAAGAACACAAGATTTTTACCATGGAGAAGTCTAGATTAGGTAAATTAAATAAATTAGAAAATATTGTAATATTTAGGAATTATCTAGAAGGGGGACACTTGTCACAACCCCATGGTCCCCCTTGCCCTATAAGTAGAACCCCCTCCCTTGCCATGCCATACACCAACCCATGAGCATGGTAGAAGAGTGGTGCTAGGTAGAAGTGAGAGGGTGAGTGTGTTAGGCTAGCCACCTAAAGGTGTGAGTGCTCCTTTGTAATATTGGTGTTTGAATAATAAAGAGTGTGTCTTTGTAAAGTGTTAGTCTCCCGGTTAAGCTTCATAGTTTCTAAGTGCTTAGTGTATAAAAGTGATCTATCGAAGGTTGGCTCTGCCACCCGGGATCACAACAGGTCTGGGCTTTATCGTAGGTTGGCTCTGCCACCCGGAAGCCAGCTTCATCTGTTGGTAGGCTCTGCCTCCCGGAAGTGAAAAGACGGTTCTGCCGTCCAAAGGACCTGGTGCACTAAGTATTAGAAATTAAAAGAGCTGACCGACTCTAGGTAGAGTTGGTGTGTGTTTTAGGTGTAGGTCCTCATTGAGTGGGTATTAGGGCCACCTCGATTTTCCAACAGCATGCATATCTGGGCGAGGCTGCTGGGTCTCCCCCTTGGCTAGATGAACGATCAAAGGGGCAAGAGGGCGATGGGCCTACTGGGGGAAGTGTCCAGGATGGACATTGATGACAGAGGGAAAGCAAGTGGTGCGTTCCTGCGTGCACGCATCTCGATCGATCTGCTGAAGCCAGTAAAACGAGGAGTACTGCTACGTATGAAGAAAGATGAAGAACCACGCTGGTTTGATGCTCAATATGAGAAGCTGCCCTTCCTGTGTTTTTCATGTGGTATAATTGGCCACTCTGAATTAGTTTGCCGTTCACCGGCGCCAAGAGATGAGGCAGGAAATCTGCCTTACCAAACCAAGGTGCCGTTGCGTGTACCAGAAGAGAAGAAGAGGAGAATTCAGAGTTTCTCTGAAGCTGCGACGGAGTCGTTTGGGAGCGGCACGTCGTCGAATAGCAGACAAGGTTCGGATGGTCGTAGGTCCGGATCGGAGGATAACCATAGACGTCGGTCAGTGACTGATGGCAATATGAATGACCAGGGTGCTGATGGGGAAGTCATGTCTCCCAATAAACAGCAAGATCCTATGCCGCTAGGGGAGCACACGAAGAAGGGGGCACCCTCCCAGAGGCAGCTGTTCCAGCCAAAGGAGAAGCCTAAAATGCCAAGGAAGAGAAAAACCAAAGGAACAGAGATGCCATCGACGTCCACTCCGGACCTCAATGTGGCCCCTGATGATCCCACAGCACTCGTGCCTGCAGGTCTGGTACATGCAAGGGTAAACCAACTTGCGGGTTCGACCGAGGGAATTGATGTTGTGGAGGAAGAGTTAATGAAGAAGCAGATGTCGGAGGTCTCACAAAACGCACGATCGGCCGGGGCTGTGATGGACAGCTCCCGCCGGGCGCAATGAAACTCTTCGTTATGAACTGCCGAGGCTGTGGGGGCCTCGCGGCAGTTCAAGAACTCCACAATCTGGTGGAGACGATGGGACCCGATGTGGTTTTTTGTCTGAAACAAAGATGAATGAGGAGAAGGCCCAAAGACTAAGTGTCGGCGATTTATGCTGACTAGGTTCTCGAGGGGGTGCCCCGAGAGAAGGGTTTAGGGAGAAGTCGTCGAGAACGGGGTTTAGGGAGAAGTCGTCGAGAATCTAGAACCGAAGGTGACAAGAGACGATTTAGACAGGTTCAGGCCGCAATGTGCGTAGTACCCTACGTCCTGTATGGTGTATCTTGTATTGATGAGATGTTTTGAAGGGGGTCCCTGCCTCCCCTTATATATGCCGGAGGGCAGGGTTACATGGAAACTTTATAGGACTAGGAGACTTTTACGAGTTTATCTCTAATTTCCTAATACAGTTTATCCTAACCGACTAGGACTAATCCTTGTCTTGTACGTCAAGTCTTGTACGTGGGCCGGCCCATAGGATGGCCGCCAGGGTTATTTAGTCCGTCAGGACTCTACACCCACAAGCCCCCGAGCACCTTATCTCCTGAAGAACAGCACTGTTGAAAATACATAGTTCTTTGAATCCCTCAGGGTTCTTTGAGATCCGCCAGGGTTCTTTGCTTTTAGAAGTTGCAATCATGTTGTTCAATAGGTAATGAAGTGCTCAAAAATCTTCTTGAAGTTCGGATTGGTGCGCACCGATTAGGTGCGCCCAATTGGGCAGCCCCTGAGCCTCGTTTATCTTTGAAGAAGAAATTCGAGGCTCTTTCGAAGTCCGAACCAAAAGAGAATCAATTTCCGAAGAAATCCGAGTTCTTTTAGAACTCCTCATGAATTTATCAATTGAAGCCAAAAAATTTCAAAAAAATATTCCCTGAAAGTATTCCTGCAGCCCCCGAGCCTAAATTTGAACGAATTCAAATATAGGATCAAAGAAGGACTATAATTGAAAAGTACCGAAGTAACGATTCGAAGAGTCAATATAAACCGTCCGCGTCCCTTTGTATCCGCACGCCTCTTGCGAAACAGATCTAGGTTTTG
This sequence comes from Digitaria exilis, assembly GCA_015342445.1. NCBI lineage: Eukaryota > Viridiplantae > Streptophyta > Magnoliopsida > Poales > Poaceae > Digitaria > Digitaria exilis. The sequence continues at coordinate 2,267,614 of JACEFO010000191.1, read as the reverse complement.
CGACAGTTGCTCTGTTAGCAATCCGAAGACTGCGCACATACTCCCGCAATCTCCTCAAACCCTAATCCCATCCATACCAAACCTCGAAGAACTGCAATGGCCGGTGGTGAAGGATCCAGCCGAAGCAAGGGCGCAAAGAGGAAAGCGGAAGCCATGAAGGAAATCGTGACGACTGAAGAAGCAGCGCCGCAGGAAACATTCTGTGCATGGAGGATCCAATCAGTGACTGGCCAACCAGTACACTGAAGGAAAAATATATCAACATTCTGGAGTCAGATGGATTCTTGGTAGCCCAAGAAATCAGTCGGTGGAGATGCGCCCATGAGCATGAATACCCCACTGAAGAAACCGAGGAGATCGCAGTATGGAAGGCATTTTATGAAGTTGGTTTCGGTTTGCCGACCTGCGATTTTTCCGCCGAGTGCTGCAATTTTATGGGATTGAATTGTGTCATTTGAATCCCAATTCTATTATGAATTTGTCCATCTACATCCACCTTTGTGAAGCCTTCCTTGGAATAGACCCCCATTTTGCCTTATTCCGCCATCTGTTCAGAGTGAAGACCTCAAGCGGACCATTACAAGTAGTGGGGAAGGTGGTAATCCAATTCCGTCAAGGTATGAAGCCAGTGTACTTGGATTATACAACCAAGGAGAGCTTGAAGGATTGGTAGAAAGAGTGGTTTTATGCGTGGAACCATCAGCCACAACTGCCCAGCCGCTCGGGAAATCCTCCAGTAATGAAGCCATTCTGGAGTGAAACTGTCGGAGTTAATCAAGCAATGCAGATTCCCGAGCTGCTGAATATGATCCGGGATCTAAAGGCATAAGGACTGACCGGTGCCATGGTATATCGATCATTTTTGATGAGGAGGATCCAACCATGCAAACAACGCTGCAATCCAGGGTACTTGTACTCTGGAGAAACCGACCACTCAAGGAATGCCTAAGCAAGAACCCAGTAAGACCCACGGAGCGGCAGCTTTAAGCTGAGAACTATCGCGAAGTAGCAAAATTGGAGGAACAGATCTGGTTTCAACCCCGAAGGAACCCGGACAGACCTCATTTATGTGCTCCAAATTCATGAAAAGGGAACTTTCCGAGTCTAGAAAGAACACGGAAGTTTTGAACAATGTCACAATGACATAAACAACCCGGTAAGGGGGAATTTATTAAAATTTATCTCGTTGTCGAAACAACGGTACAGAAGAACTCATAGTGCCGAAGCAATCAGTTCGTGTGTTGCCGAAGCAACATTACAGTGGAAGAGCTACGCGTAGAATTTACGTAGATGCTCTATGTTCCAAAGGTTTGGCAAATCAACACCATCTTCTGTTTGAAGTCTGTATGTGCCTGGCTTGAGGACCTTGGAAACAATGAATGGACTATCCCAAGGCGAAGTGAGCTTTGAATGACCAATTGTATTCTGGATTCATCGTAGAACCAAGTCTCCGATCTGGAATGACCTTGTCTTCACATTTTTGTCATGGAATCGGCGAATACCCTGAAGATACGCAGTGTTGAGTAAACAAAGCTGCCAGTCGTGCTTCTTCAGCCGTATCAGCCTCAATTGTCCGTTGTTCGTCCGCCATGGCTTCTCGGAATTCCTCAACGCGAGGAGCGCCATGCATGACATCAATGGGTAGGATGGCCTCAGATCCATATACCAAGAAGAAGGGAGATTGCCCTGTAGCTTTGCTGGATTGAGATCGTAAGCCCCAGACAACCGGGTAGAGTTCTTTCAGCCACCGGCCCTCAGCTTTCTTCAAGGTCCGTTCCATGCGAGCCTTAAGTCCGTCGAGTAACATGCCATTGGCTCTTTCTACTTGACTATTGGCGCGAGGATGAGCAACAGAGGCATAGCACACCTCGATGCTGTGATCTTCGTAGTAATCCCAGAACGTGCTGCCTGTGAAGGTGGTACCCAAGTCTGTAATGATTTGATGCGGTATCCCGAAGCGAAAAATCAACTCTTGAAGGAATTGAACTGCTTTCTCTGAGGTTGGTTTGACAACAGGGAAGACTTCTATCCACTTCGAGAATTTATCAATTGCAACAAAGCAATACTCAAATCCACCAGGTGCTCTGGGTAGTTTCCCAATCATATCAAGCCCCCAGCATGCGAAAGGCCATGACGGAGGTATCAATTTGATCTTATGTGCAGACTGATGTGAATGATGAGCGAAATATTGACAACCCTTGCAGTGACGAACAATTTCTTCAGCATCGTGTAAAGCCGTAGGCCAATAGAACCCAGCGCGGAAGGCTTTGCCCATGATGGTACGAGAAGATGCGTGGTTGCCACATTCACTCGCATGAATTTCCTTTAGGATACTGGTGCCCTCTTGCTGTGAGACACACTTCATCAATACGCTGGAGCGTGCACCACGGCGGTATAATGTGTCTCCAATTATGATATAGGACTTGCTACGACGAACAATTTGCTGAGCTTCTGCCTTCTCGGTAGGGAGTTTGTCGTGCAAGATGTAGTCTATAATCGATGCGCTCCAGGCGGCGTCAATGAGCATAACCTCGAGAGTGGAGGTTGTAGCGTCGCTAAGGGTTGCTGCAGCAATAGATGGCTTGGAGAGCTCGTTGACAAACACACCACTGGGTACCTCTGCTCTAGAAGAACCCAGTTTAGATAGGACGTCTGCAGCAACGTTGTAATCTCTCTCGACATGATGAAATTCGATGCCGAGGAAATGCTTCTCCAACTTGCGAACTTCTTCACAGTACGCATCCATGTTCTCGTGGTTCCGATTCCAATCCTTGTTGACTTGTTTGATGACCAGCATTGAGTCCCCGTATACTAGTAGGCGCTTGATACTGAGGGTGATGGCCATCTTTAGCTCGTGGAGAAGCGCTTCGTATTCTGCAGCGTTGTTGGAGACGGCGAACCGAATCTGCAGAACGTATTTGAGTTGATCTCCTCGAGGTGAAATCAACAAAACTCCAGCTCCGCCACCTTCCAGCTTGAGAGAACCATCGAAGTACATAATCTAGTGTTCAGGCTTGGTGGTGACAACAGGGAGGTTTTGCTCAGTCCATTCCGATATGAAATCAGTGAGGACTTGAGACTTCATGGCCGTGCGAGAACGAAACTCTATGCTGTAGGTTCCGAGCTCAACAGCCCACTTGGCGATACGACCTGTAGCGTCTTGGTTATGGAGAATTTCGCCAATAGGATATCCAGTAACCACGATGATCTTGTAGGAGTCGAAGTAGTGCCGCAATTTCCTGGATGTCATTAAGACGGCGTATAGAATTTTTTGAACTTGAGGGTACCTTGATTTGGAGTCCGAGAGAACTTCGCTCACAAAGTATACAGGCCGTTGAATCTTCTGGAGATGACCTTCTTCATCGCGTTCAACAACAATAGCAGCACTAACGACGTTGGTGGTTGCTGAGATGTAGAGCAAGAGATCTTCGCCCAGGAGTGGCGTGGTGAGCACAGGTGGTGTAGTTAGGAACAGTTTGAGCTTGTCGAAAGCATCCTGGGCCTGCTGTGTCCACTGGAATCTGTCTTGCTTTTTGAGGAGCTTGAAGAACTCAGTCCCGCGTTCTCCGAGCTTGGAGATGAAGCTGTTGAGTGCGGCCATGCAACCCGTAAGCTTCATGACATCCTTGACGGTGCGCGACGGCTCTATATCCATGATTGTCGCTATCTTCTCTGGATTGCCTTCGATGCCGCGTTTGCTAATAATGAACCCGAGGAGTTTTCCGGATGGAACGCCGAAAACACACTTGGCAGGATTAAGCTTCCAACGCCATTTGCGTAAGTTATCGACCGTCTCGGTGAGATCTGCGATTAGATCCTCGGGGTTTCTTGTCTTGATGACCACATCGTCGACATACGCCTCGGCGTTTCTGTGGAGTTGGTCTTTGAGACAACCCTGTATCACCCGCTGATATGTGGCACCTGTATTTTTCAAACCAAAAGGCATGGTTGTATAACAATACGCGCCATATGGCGTGATAAATGAGGTTTTAATCTGATCCTCTTCTTTCAGCGATATCTAGTGATATCCTGAGTAACAATCGAGGAAGCAGAGAAGGGTGCACCCGGCGGTGCTATCGATGACTTGATCGATGCGAGGAAGCCCGAAGGGATCCTTTTTGCAGTGTCTGTTGAGATCGTATAATCAACACATATTCTCCATTCATTGGAATTCTTTTTCCTTACAAGAACCGGATTGACTAACCAATCCGGATAAAAGACTTCTTTAATGAAGCCGGCTGCTAATAGCTTAGCTAGCTCTTTCTTGATGGCCTCCCGACGCTCGGTGGCGAATCTTCGGAGTCGTTGCTTTTTAGGCTTCACGCTCTCGTTGAGGTCCAGCTTGTGCTCGATCAACTCTCTGGGAACTCCAGGCATGTCGGAAGGCTTTGTGGCGAAGATGTTGGCCTAGGCCCTTAGGAAGTTGACGAGTGCACTTTCCTATGCCGGAGTAAGAGTGGAGCCAATCACCGCCGTCTTCGTTGGATCTCCTGTCTGGAGATCAACTGTTTTCGTGGCAACTTTGTCCATGGGCTTGATGGCTTGCGTCTTCTTCTGTGTCGGGGCGTCTCCGTCTTCCTCAATGACGGTAGCTGCTAGTGGGTGGAGTTCTTGGCGATCGATGGTGGATGCGGCTCTGACAGCGCACTCTACTGCCTCTTTGTCGCAGAGGTAGGAGCGCTTGATGTCACTGCGAAGAGAAAGAACGCCGTGAGGTCCTGGCATCTTCAACACCAGGTACGTGTAGTGAGGGATGGCCATGAACTTGGCCAGCGCTGGTCGTCCGAGGATGGCGTGGTATGATGTTTCGAAGTCTGCGACTTCGAACTTGATGAACTCGGTACGGTAGTTGGAAGCGGTACCGTACGTGACGGGCAAGGTGATTTGCCCGAGAGGGATCGCGGCCTTCCCGGGTACGATGCCGTAGAAGGGGGTATCTGTTGGCTGCAGCGTGCTTGTGTCGAGCCCCATGTGCTTCAGCGTCCTGGCGAAGATGAGGTTGAGCCCGGTGCCTCCATCAATTAGGACCTTGGTGAGCTTGCTGTTTGCCACCACGGTTTCTAGGACGAGAGGATATCACTCGGACAGGTGATCTCCGCCCATTGATCTTCTCTGGACCAAGTGATGGGGGTGTCTGACCACCGCTGGTTCTGCTGCGTAGGCCTCGCGCCGTGCGTTTTTGCGATTACGCGAGGTGTCGCTGACTGCCATGCCTCCGAAGATGACATTGACAGTGTTGGTGACGTCTGGGAAACCGCCGTCTCCCTTGTCGTGCTTGTCATCTCCGTCTCCATCCGACCTTTGTTTCTTGGTGGGCGTGCTGAACGTTTCCCGAAGGAGCGTGCAATCGCCCATGGTGTGCTTGCTATCCGGATGGTAGGGGCAGCGCTTCTTGAGAAGTTTGTTAAATTCTTCCCTTCTTTGCTGCGGAGACTTGGCGGCGCGAACGGTCTGGACGGTTGCGACCGTGTTGTTTGGTCGCTTTCGTGGGTTGTTGCCGTTGCGCTGGAAGGAGTCGCGCGGCTGTTCCTTGTTGTCTTCCTGATGCCTTCGACCGGGGTTGGCGGATCGTTTGCCGTAGCGCTCCCGTTCTTGATCATCGGTGTCCATCCAGTTGGACACCAGCGCGCGGAATTCCTCGAGGTCATGAGGACGGTTGTGACCAAAGTCACGAAAAAGGCTGCGGTCGGTCATCCCTTCTTGAAAGTAGTCGATGACTTCCGAGTCGGGGATGGGGACGCAGGATGCCTTTATGGCGAAGAATCGCCAGTTGTAGTCGTGCAGGGATTCATCTGGCTTCTGTTTGCACGCTCGGAGTTCGTATTTGCTGCCAGGGCGCTCGAAAGAACCCTGGTAGTTGGAGACAAAAGCCTTCTTTAGCGCGTGCCAGCTGTCGATGGAGTCTGGGCGAAGGGACTCAAGCCAGCTAAGTGGACCTTGCTCCATCGCAACTGGGAAATACAGCATCTTGGAGATGTCATCGGCCCCTTATGCCTCAATTGCCGAAGAGTATCTGCGTAGCCAGATGTTGGGGTCTTGCTTTCCATCGAAGTTGGTGACGCCTGGCGGCTTGAATTTTCGAGGAAAGGTACTGACGCGGATGACGTGTGTGTAGCAAGGCAGGGCGTCGGGGTTGGGGATGTCGTATCCTCCCGCAGAGTCCGCGATATGGGATGTAGCTCTCCCCTCCTGAATCCGGATGATTTCATTGCGGGCATCGTTCTGGGTAATGTGAGAACGAGCCGGACGGGGTTCTTCGCGACGTCTGGGCCTAGGGGGTTCTTCGCGAGGCCTACGGGGTTTCTCGCGAGGCCTGGCCGTGTATTTTGTTTTTACGGCGGAGGTGCCGTAATGGCTGCTCTGATGCCTGGCTGACGGTGCATGGTGGTGCGAAGAACTCTTGATTTTGGAGGCGGAGCGGCCTCCGTCCAAGCGATCAACCATGACTGCTGCGGCTTCTAGGCGGGCCTTGGCGAGGTTGATATCAGGGGTAGCTTGGAACCCCTCGAAGACGCTGACCGCGAACATGATGTTGGCCGTAGGGGAGTTGAAGATGCCTTCTTTGTCGAACTCAGCATTGAGGTTTTTCCTCTGGAGGTGACGACGTCTGAGGGCACGGTTGCGGTTTTGCTCAATGCGGAGCTCTCGGTCTCCGTCTGTCTCTCCATCGACTGTTGGAGCGTCGTCGGAGACAACTTCGTTGTCGGTGTTGTCATTGAGGATGACACAGGACTGGCGATCGGGGTTGTTAGGCTCGGTTTTTCTGTTACCCATGGTAACAGAGAGTTTCCTGCTTTCCTGGAAAGGAAGCAGGGGGAGAATATCTCGTACCGTGGAGGGTACGTTTGCTTCGTGGAGGGCAACAACATGATCCATGTCAGGCCAATGGACGATAACCCCCGTGGGAGTTGAGGTCATGACAAGATCCAAGTTGTTGGCTTGGTGATGTTGATGAAACTTCATTGCCAGCTGTTTCTGGTAGGTCGTGGCTGAATTTGTTAACCCAAAGGGAAACTGAGGTGCGTGCGATCTACGCGATGAAGTCTTCGTCCCACGGGAACTGGAATTGGAGTTCCTAGGTGCCCGTGGGGTTGTTGTCACGGTCCTGATCGTTGAACCCTGGTGGAAGTCGGAGGTGATCTGGAGTCCACCAGGGAGTCATGGACACGTGGATTGATCCGGCCGCTTGACAGGGGCTGGGTCGACGTGGTTGGCCCGAGCTTGAATCTGCTTCGGGCGCCATGTACTCCTCCGAGTAGGGTACGAACCGAAGATCGTGTCGGAATTTGGAGTTTTCCGCGATCCTCGCAGAGTGATCTGCACGGGTGGCGGAGCTGACGCAACCGCCTCGTCGCGCAGTTCACACAGGAGCGTGCCGTCCTGGTTTGCGATGCAAAGCCAGGAACCGAAGATGAACGTAGCGCCTGCTTCGAACTTGGTGACGATGGAGGCGCTGAAGGATGCCATCGATTCTTTAATGAATCCTCCACGAGTATATCCCACGGACGGCGCCAAAGTGTCGGCGATTTATGCTGACTAGGTTCTCGAGGGGGTGCCCCGAGAGAAGGGTTTAGGGAGAAGTCGTTGAGAATCTAGAACCAAAGGTGACAAGAGACGATTTAGACTGGTTCAGGCTGCAATGTGCGTAATACCCTACGTCCTGTATGGTGTATCTTGTATTGATGAGATGTTTTGAAGGGGGTCCCTGCCTTCCCTTATATATACCGGAGGGCAGGGTTACTTGGAAACTGTATAGGACTAGGAGACTTTTACAGGTTTATCTCTAATTTCCTAATACAGTTTATCCTAACCGACTAGGACTAATCCTTGTCTTGTATGTCAAGTCTTGTACATGGGCCGGCCCATAGGATGGCCGCTAAGGTTGTTTAGTCCGTCAGGACTCTACACCCACACTAAGAGTCACACTTGGCTATCCAAATGGTCAGGTGGTGAAGTCTGAAGGCAGAAGTGGTGGTCTAGCACTCTTTTGGAAAAGGAGTGTGACAGTAATATTCCAAAACCAATCCATGTCACACATTGACGTTCTGTTGATGGTGGATGATTTGGGGGGGGAACCGTGGCGTTTCACTGGGTTCTATGGAGAGCCTAGGAGGGAACATGGAAAGGACAGCTGGCATCTGCTTCGCTTCCTGCGGGCACAGACTGATATCCCATGGTTGTGCGTCGGGGACTTCAATGAAGTTCTGCATGCTTCAGAGCAGTTTGGGTGTAATCCGACACTGTCATACCCGGTTTTAAAAAGAAAACCGAGTACATCTCATATGTGTGCCAGGATCAAATTTCACACATATGATAGACCGTGAGTGAATAGCAGAAACAGTACTCAATCGAATATTTAATAAATAAAGTATATATTACACTCATGAATATGGCACAAAGGCCAAGATAAACTGGTTCACACGTTAACTAAAGACGATAACTCCATAAGCACTCCACAGGCATCTGACTGGTGGAACACACGCCTAGAACTCATCAAGATCGCTGAGGTACTCCGCTCCATTATTACCTTCTGATCCAATATAAGCAAGGATGAGTACACTTATGGTTGGTACTCAGCAAGTGGGGGAAATATGCAAGCTATCAAGGAAAGGCTGGGTTTGCAGCGGTCAGCATTTTAGTTGGTCAAGTTTTATTAACAAGCAACTATTTACTAAGATATAAGTATATACCAACCCATATTAGCATAAAATAAGCATAAAATAAATAATGAGCATAACCAATAACATATGCATGCAATGATTTGATTTCATGTTTCGATAGATTAATCACGTGAGGGTCCAGGCCGTTCATGACCGCGAACACGGCTGTTATAACAGTTTTACACTCTGCAGAGGTTGTACACTTTCACCACAATTCGCGTAAAAGTCCCGAGGAACTTTAGACCCAACCATGCTGCACCACAAAGGCGCATACCACACTTCCGAGGTGTGATTGCATAGGGACGCTACGAAGCCTTTACAAAGAATTCCTACATGTGTGTTTGTTCCCAGTACTTACGGTTTCAACAGAAGATAACCTCTTCCGATCCCCGCACCAACACATCCACAAACAAATAACCACCCAACAGGCAGTACAAACACAACATGCAGTTCATCTAATTATTCAGCTAAGACCAGAGCCATATGGTATTGTGGTTGTACGGTAAATCCCGGGTGGTTCTCCATGTTCCGATTAACATGGTGATCTTGTATTATCATGACAAGATATAAATAATAAGGATATTCATCAATGTTGGATAGAACCCATCATGAACCAAGGTTAAGCAACTAGCATAGCTACCCAACATAAAAGTAAACCCGGTGTATCAACGCTTGGGTGTAAAAGACTAGTCATCCTTACATAGGACCCATCAAATTAATGCATCACGGACATAAATATAAACTTTGTTCTCATACAATGTGTATGGGTTCAAAAGAGTATGCAGAGGGGGAAATCCACTTGCCTTCCTCAAAGTACTGCGGTGGCTCCTCCTCGTAGACTTGATCTTGATCTCCCTCGAACGGACCGTTCTCTACACGATTCGCACAAGCATTCAATCAACAAAAGCAAAACAATACACCATACAATTTTTAAAGATGCAAAGACGTATCTAGAACTATTCTTGATGAAGAGACGATCACGTGAGCGCAAAGATCACTCAAAACGGATTTAAAACGGTTAAGATATGGCTAAAACAAGGTTTAAGGACTTCTTTGAACTAAATCTAACTTTCCACGGACTTAAACAGAAGAAACCAGGGACCTAAAATGTAATTTTATAAAAAAACAGAAGGACTTTTGTGAAAAACGACCAAACCGGATGGCGGGTTAGATTTTTAGAAAGATCAGGGGCTAAACTGAAAGAAACAGGACCTAAATCTAATTATTTTTGAACTGGCTTGGACCGCGGGTTGATTTCTATAAAACCGAGGGGCTTTTCTGAAAAACGGCATGACTGACTGCGCTGACCGGTGTGGGATTAGATTCGATCTAATCTCGACCGTCGGATCTCGATCCAAGAGCTGGAATCAAAGGAGGCAGCTCCGGCGACTGAAGGCGACGGCGCGCGGCGGCGCTACACCGGAACCTCGGCGGAGTAGGTCGAAACCGACGCTACCGGACTCCAAATCTCGCCGCGCTAGGCTTGGAAGAGAGAGAGGGAAACGGGAAATCCGTTTTAGAGGTTCTCGTCAAGAGTTCAGCGGCTCTAGAGGCTCACGACGAACTATGGCGGCTCGGCCATGGAAGCGACGCAACGAGGACTCGTGAGAGCGAGAGAGAGAGGGATTGGAGGCTCGGCGAGTTCCAAACCTTTGCGCGAAGCTGGTCGGCGAACTCGAAGCGGCTACGGCGACCTCGAGAGCTCGAATCGCGGTGGCGGCTTCAACCTAGGGTTTGAGCGACCACGGCGGCTAAGGCGATGCGGAAGCTCGGGCTTTGGTTCGGGGATTCAAGGGAGCTCGGGCGACGGCTTATAAAGGCCAGAAAAACTTGCGCGAGGGGGAAAGCGACGGAAGACGGGCGCGGCTGGAGCTCGGACTCGGCATCGAGTCCTTCTCGGCCACGAGCTAGAAGACGACACTGACAACGCGGGCCCATATGTCAGCGAGAGAAAAGAGAGAGGAAAGGAGAGCTCGGCTGGGCCGCACCGCGCGCGAGTTGGGCAACAAACTGGGCTGGGAACTGGGTCGAGAAAAAGAGAAAGGAAACTGGGCTGGCTAGAAAAAGAGAGAGGGAATAAGAAAGGTTTTAAATTTAGTTTAAACTTTTGCAAATTCTTTTCAAAATTCAAACCACATTCAAAATATATGCAAATCAGCATGAATGCAACAAAAACTTTATTGACTCTAATTTAAATGTTATTTAAATATTTAAGAGCCGAAATTTGAATTTGCAATTTAATATTCCCTAAAGACTAATAAAATTAGTTGCCTACATTGATTTTAGTGTGATGATAAAATTAGGGTGTTACAAATCCTACCCCCCTTAAGAAGAATCTCGTCCTCGAGATTCGGAAAGATCAGAGAACAACTCAGGGAATCCTGCACTGAGCTCATCTTCTCTTTCCCATGTAGCCTCATCCTCTGTATGGTGACTCCACTGTACTTTGCACATCTTAATCACTTTATTCCGGGTAACCCTTTCTGCTGTCTCCAATATTCGGACTGGATACTCTGAATAGGTCAAATCATCCTTCACACTGAGTTCCTCTAACTGCAATTGCTCCTCTGGTACCCGTAAACACTTCTTCAATTGTGACACATAAAACACATCATGAACATCCGACAACTGAGCTGGCAACTCTAACTGATAAGCTACCTCACCCTTCCTTTCTAGTACCTTGAAAGGACCAATGAAACGAGGTGATAACTTTCCTTTGACCTTAAATCTACGAAGACCTCTGATAGGTGATACTTTGAGATAAACAAAATCTCCAACTTCAAAGACCAATTCTCTCCTTCGGGTATCAGCATAACTTTTCTGTCTAGACTGTGCAGTCTTGAGATTCTCTCGGATTGACTGTACCTGCTGCTCTGCATCTTGAAGAACTTCAGGTCCAAACACTTTACTTTCCCCAGTCTGGCTCCAGTACAATGGTGTTCTACACTTCCTTCCATACCATGCTTCAAAAGGTGACATCTTAAGACTGGCTTGGTAACTGTTATTGTAGGAGAACTCTGCATATGGCAAACTCTTATCCCAACTACAACCGTGTTTTAAAGCACACGCTCGAAGCATATCCTCCAGAATTTGATTAGTCCTCTCAGTCTGTCCATCTATTTGTGGATGATAAGCAGAACTGAAGTTGAGTTGTGTACCCATTATCTCATGTACCTTCTGCCAGAATCGTGACGTAAACCGAGTACCTCGGTCAGACACTATTTTCTTCGGAACTCCATGTAGACACACAATCCTGGACATATACAGCTCTGCTAGCTTAGCACTTGTATATGTTGTGTTGACTGCTATGAAATGAGCAGACTTCGTCAACCTATCCACAATAACCCATATAGAGTCATGACCATCACGAGTACGAGGTAACCCGACAAGAAAGTCCATACCAATTTCTTCCCACTTCCACTCTGGTACTCTTAATGGTTGAAGCAAACCTGCTGGACGTTGGTGTTCTGCTTTAACCTTCTGGCAAACATCACACAAAGCCACATAAGTAGCAACATCTTTCTTCAAACCATACCACCAATATTTCTCTTTCAAATCTTGATACATCTTAGTACTTCCTGGATGAATGGAATAAAGTGAATCATGTGCTTCCTTCAATATGAGTTCTCGAAGCCTATCATTTTCTGGAACACATATTCTTTTTCTGAACCACACTGTTCCCTGTTCATCCTCAGTGAAATCCTCAGTTTTTCCCAAATGGATTAAAGCTCTGAATTCCTCGATCTTCGGATCTTCTAACTGTCCCTTCCTGATTTCTTGCTCTAATGTTGACTCTACTTCCATAGTCACAGCTTCTGAATGAGCACAGATACCCAAGTTAAGTCGTTCCATCTCCCAACATAATTATTGTGATATCAATCTCCCAATGACTGAGTTAACTTGACTCTTAAGACTTAGAGCATCTGCAACAACGTTGGCCTTTCCAGGATGATATTGAATATCCAAATCAAAATCATTGATTAATTCTAGCCATCTGCATTGCCTCAAGTTAAGATCCTTCTGGGTGAAGATATACTTTAAACTCTTATGATCAGTGAAAATTCGACACCGTTTTCCAACCATATAGTGCCTCCAAATCTTCAATGCATGAACAACTGCTGCTAACTCCAGATCATGAGTAGGATAATTCTTCTCATGTTTTCTCAACTGTCTAGAAGCATAAGCCACGACTCTGCCTTCTTGCATCAACACACATCCAAGTCCTACGTGTGAAGCATCACAGTACACGTCGAACCCCTTTTGAATATCAGGCATCACTAATACTGGAGCAGTGGACAATTTCTTCCTTAACTCCTCAAAACTCTGCTGACAAGCATCATCCCACTTGAATTTTCGTCCCTTCTCTAACAACAAAGTCATGGGTTTAGCAATTTTGGAGAAACCTTCAATAAATCTGCGGTAATACCTTGCCAATCCGAGAAAACTTCTGATTTCTGCAACACTCTGAGGTGGTTTCCAATTTAACACATCCTGCACTTTACTCGGATCTACCATTATTCCACCATCAGTTATGACATGTCCAAGAAAAGATACTTCTTTCAACCAGAACTCACATTTACTGAACTTGGCATACAACTGATGCTCCCGTAACTTCTGTAATACTAGCCTCAAATGCTCCTCATGCTCTTCCTCATTCTTGGAGAACACCATGATATCATCGATGAATACCACCACAAACTTGTCAAGATACTCCATAAATACCTTGTTCATCAGATACATGAAGTTTGCAGGTGCATTTGTCAAACCAAACGACATCACCAAATACTCATAAGGACCATATCTACAAGTGAACGCAGTTTTAGGAATATCCTCCTTCCGTATCTTCACTTGATAATAGCCTGAACGCAAATCAATCTTGGAGAAAACTTTTGCACCTCTCATCTGGTCAAACAAATCTTCAATTCTAGGAAGCGGATACTTATTCTTGATAGTCACCTCATTAAGAGCTCTGTAATCAATGCACATCCTTCTAGTACCATCCTTCTTATCAACAAATATAACAGGGGCTCCCCATGGAGATGAACTAGGCCGAATATAACCCTTAGCTAATAGTTCATCTATCTGTTTCTTTAATTCTGCTAAATCTTTAACATCCATTCTATATGCTCTTTTTGAAATAGGTGCAGTACCAGGTACAAGCTCAATGATGAACTCAAAATCTCGGTCAGGCGGCATACTTGGTAAGTCATCAGGAAAGACATCCGGAAATTCACACACGACTTTGATATCCTCCAGTGACTTTCCTTTCAACTGATTGATTGTTGCTTCTTCTCGAATAACTGGACTCATCTGGAACTCCATTCGGTCTCCTTGTGGACTTGTGAACAACACTGACTTCTTGGCACACTGAATAACTCCATCATGAGCTCCCAATCCATTCCCAGAATAATGTCAATGGCGTTGGACCTCAGGATAACCAGATCTGATAGAAACTCTCTTCCCATAATAATAATCGGAACTTGTGAACACATATGTATGGCTCTCATTTCACCACCCGGTGAATTAATAAAAAGGGGGGGTTTGCATAAGACTTCTAGGTAATTTACTTTTAGCAACAAACTTTTCAGTATCAAACGAATGTGATGCTCCAGAGTCAAATAAAACTGTAGCAGGTTCTGAGTAAACGAGAAATGTACTGAGCACCACATCATTGGCTTCTTGTGCGGATTCAGCTGCCACGTGGTTCACCCTTCCACGTGCGAAGTTCTGTTGTCCCTTGTTGCCTTGCTGGGAAGAAGGTTGAACGGACCTCTGGCCATCGCTCCTCTGAGCTTGGGGTGTCTGGGGGTTACGCTTGGGACAATGGTTAGCATAGTGACCCATATCTCCCCATTTAAAGCAACCATTAGGTGGTACTGGTGTGACTGGATTATTGGTCCGCACTGGCGGGATGCCATTGCCAGAACGATTCTGCTGCTGGTTAGGAGTACGGGGTGTCTGCTGAGAATACCTCTGAACCTGTTGACCAGAACGTTGTATCTGTTGTCCCTGTTGGTAATGTCCACCATTACCTCCCGAGCGATTCTGGAAGCCTTGTGAAGAACTGTAGCGGGGACGAGTGTTGCTGGTCTGCCCTGATGACGACGACTGGAACTTCCTCTTCTGCTCACTCAACTCCTTGCGTGTATTCTCACAACCGATGGCCTTGTCTAGCATTGTCTGAAAGTTGGGAAAGGTATGAGTCTGCAGCTGGTACTTGATAGGCCCAATCAAACCCTTCAAGAAACGACGTTGCCTCTTTGCATCGTCATCCACATCTTCAGGTGCATAGCGAGATAATTGAGTGAATTTATCCCGATATTCACACACGCTCATGTTTCCTTGCACCAATGCACGAAACTCCTCCTGTTTTAGATCCACCACACCTACTGGAATATGGTGTGTGCGGAAAGCATCCTGGAACTGCTGCCATGTGATGGTGTCGGGAGCGTTATGCGCATTAACATATGCATCCCACCAATCAGCTGTTGGGCCTTCCAATCTTCCTGAAGCGTACAAGACCTTCTTACGATCAGTGCACTGAGCAATATCTAGCTTCTTTGCAACATTCTTGAGCCAATCATCAGCATCCAATGGATCTGCAGAGTGAGAGTAAGTAGGAGGATGCTGGCTCAAAAATTGCCTGTGATGATCCCTGGGCGGCTGGACTGGTTCTGGTGGCGGTGGTGGCTGCTGGTTCTGTTGTGCCTGCAAATTGGCCACTGTCTGGGTGAGCTGCTGAATGAGTTGCATCTGGGTTGCTAGGAACTGCTGCATTGCGGGATCCATTGCGGGTTGAACCGGTGGTGGAGGGGGTGCTTGATTCTGCTGGTTTACCACATGATCACGCCCCTGACTAGGAACGTCTCTACCTCCTCCGGTCCTGGTGTTAACCATCTGAGTGTTAGACAGAGATTCAGAGAATGATACTCAGATAGACAAGAGTAAAGGAAATACACTCTACTGCGAGAGTATAAGATAGCATTGAAGTTAAGAAGAAAGAACAAAGTAGAGAAAAGTCAAATATTCATCATCACCCAGATTCTGTCCTCCCTAAATATTCATCCATAACTGTCAATTCGTGCATCCAAAAATTATACCAAAATTCCAGAACAATACTCATAAAGCTATGAATCCAATCCAACTAGAATCACCTCAATCGGATCTCTGAAACTCCGGATACAAAATAATCAAGCTGCCTGTGTCCAGCTGGAAAAACAGATTCTGTACCTGACAACTTTTGGTGTGTTTCCCTCGACACAGATTTCCAAAAATTATGGAAAAATATCAGAAATTCACTCATCAAATTCTGAAACTAACCCCACTGGTTTGAGGTAAAACGGATCTGTGTAGTTCTCGAAATCATCAAAACAGTGTTGGTGGGTCAGATATCGGCGCGAGCAGATTTCAGCATAAGGGATATAGATGCCGGATAGAGAAGAGATAGATAAGATACTAAGAGCAAAGGATAAGAGGGGACCAGAATTAAACCCAACTAATATTTTATTACCATATTTCTTTAATTGTGGTCATCACTCCACAATCAAAGACACACAAACAAAGATTCCAACTCACACATTTGTCCAAGCAACAAGCATTAGCAGACGACCGATCTCACAAAACCGTACTAACGATAAACTTACAAAAGAAATCTAAAGATAACCTATTCCCTAAACTGTGTGATAGAGAAAGGGGCTCCATAGCGAAGCTTCTTCCGAGGCGGGGACCAAGCATTGGCCATCCTCTCATCATCATCATCTTGACCTTGTTGCTCAGCAAGTTGTTCTTCAAGTTCTGCAATCTGCTCCTGGGCTTCGGCAAGTTCATTAATAACACCTTCCAAATCAGTATTCAATGCTGCAGTGACTCGGGCAAGAACATTGAGACGAGATCTGCTGTTGGTCCTCCTCCCACCACAACGGTTTGCTCAGTTCCTGGACGGCGACGAGGCAAGTGACGGTACTCTGTGCGAGACAGCTCCTTCTGGAACTGGTGGCTGATAGATGTCACTGCCCTCCTGGCGGCGTCACTAACCGCAGCTTCATAGGAGGTATGTAGAAGGCTTGACTTATGAATAGACCAAGTCCTGAAGCGAGAGGCATTCTCCATTTGCGCCCTAACATGAACCTGAGTATGGTAATACTCCTGGTAGTTTGCAGCGGAACTGTAGGTAGTAATGTAGAGTGGCCTAGTGTAGTTGCCCAATGCTTCCAGAACATCTTCAAGCAAGAGTGGGAAAGCGCCTAGCTCTGTTATTGAAGTGATCATCTCCACCTTGGGCTCTTCTTCGTCATCCTTTTCATCATCATAGACTTTATCACCCTCATCTTCAGTGCCATCTGGATTCCCTTCAACATCCGCTGTGGGTGAAGCAGGGTCAGATACATCTTCATCATCAGAGAAGCACACCCACACGGGATCTCCTTGCACATCATCATCCATCTGTGGTGTAGGAGGGGCTGGCTGCTCTGGGTCAAACTGGAAGTTCTTGGTCATCTAAGCATAGAGAGAGAACCTTAGTAAAGATAGTTGAATAGAGGCAAATATGACCAAAGAAAAGGGAAGAAGAACAGAGAATTTTTTTTAACCACTAAAATAAGACCTCTAAAGAAACCGACTTGGCTTGCTAATATAAATCCTTACTTCAACCATTCTAACTAGGCTAGCGTCCTACAGTCAGCACGGCTCTGGTACCACTCTGTTATACCCGGTTTTAGAAAGAAAACCGAGTACATCTCATATGTGTGCCAGGATCAAATTTCACACATATGATAGACCGTGAGTGAATAGCAGAAACAGTACTCAAACGAATATTTAATAAATAAAGTATATATTACACTCATGAATATGGCACAAAGGTCAAGATAAACTGGTTCACACGTTAACTAAAGACGATAACTCCATAAGCACTCCACAGGCATCTGACTGGTGGAACACACGCCTAGAACTCATCAAGATCGCTGAGGTACTCCGCTCCATTATTACCTTCTGATCCAATATAAGCAAGGATGAGTACACTTATGGTTGGTACTCAGCAAGTGGGGGAAATATGCAAGCTATCAAGGAAAGGCTGGGTTTGCAGCGGTCAGCATTTTAGTTGGTCAAGTTTTATTAACAAGCAACTATTTACTAAGATATAAGTATATACCAACCCATATTAGCATAAAATAAGCATAAAATAAATAATGAGCATAACCAATAACATATGCATGCAATGATTTGATTTCATGTTTCGATAGATTAATCACGTGAGGGTCCAGGCCGTTCATGACCGCGAACACGGCTGTTATAACAGTTTTACACTCTGCAGAGGTTGTACACTTTCACCACAATTCGCGTAAAAGTCCCGAGGAACTTTAGACCCAACCATGCTGCACCACAAAGGCGCATACCACACTTCCGAGGTGTGATTGCATAGGGACGCTACGAAGCCTTTACAAAGAATTCCTACATGTGTGTTTGTTCCCAGTACTTACGGTTTCAACAGAAGATAACCTCTTCCGATCCCCGCACCAACACATCCACAAACAAATAACCACCCAACAGGCAGCACAAACACAACATGCAGTTCATCTAATTATTCAGCTAAGACCAGAGCCATATGGTATTGTGGTTGTACGGTAAATCCCGGGTGGTTCTCCATGTTCCGATTAACATGGTGATCTTGTATTATCATGACAAGATATAAATAATAAGGATATTCATCAATGTTGGATAGAACCCATCATGAACCAAGGTTAAGCAACTAGCATAGCTACCCAACATAAAAGTAAACCCGGTGTATCAACGCTTGGGTGTAAAAGACTAGTCATCCTTACATAGGACCCATCAAATTAATGCATCACGGACATAAATATAAACTTTGTTCTCATGCAATGTGTATGAGTTCAAAAGAGTATGCAGAGGGGGAAATCCACTTGCCTTCCTCAAAGTACTGCGATGGCTCCTCCTCGTAGACTTGATCTTGATCTCCCTTGAACGGACCGTTCTCTACACGATTCGCACAAGCATTCAATCAATAAAAGCAAAACAATACACCATACAATTTTTAAAGATGCAAAGACATATCTAGAACTATTCTTGATGAAGAGACAATCACGTGAGCGCAAAGATCACTCAAAACGGATTTAAAACGGTTAAGATATGGCTAAAACAAGGTTTAAGGACTTCTTTGAACTAAATCTAACTTTCCAGGGACTTAAACAGAAGAAACCAGGGACCTAAAACGTAATTTTATATAAAAACAGAAGGACTTTTGTGAAAAACGACCAAACCGGACGACGGGTTAGATTTTTAGAAAGATCAGGGGCTAAACTGAAAGAAACAGGACCTAAATCTAATTATTTTTGAACTGGCTTGGACCGCGGGTTGATTTCTATAAAACCGAGGGGCTTTTCTGAAAAAACGGCACGACTGACTGCGCTGACCGGTACGGGATTAGATTCGATCTAATCTCGATCGTCGGATCTCGATCCAAGAGCTGGAATCGAAGGAGGCAGCTCCGGCGACTGAAGGCGACGGCGCGCGGCGGCGCTACACCGGAACCTCGCCGGAGTTGGTCGAAACCGACGCTACCGGACTCCAAATCTCGCCGCGCTAGGCTTGGAAGAGAGAGAGGGAAACGGGGAATCCGTTTTAGAGGTTCTCGTCAAGAGTTGAGCGGCTCTAGAGGCTCACGACGAACTATGGCGGCTCGGCCATGGCAGCGACGCAACGAGGACTCGTGAGAGCGAGAGAGAGAGGGATTGGAGGCTCGGCGAGTTCCAAACCTTTGCGCGAAGCTGGTCGGCGAACTCGAAGCGGCTACGGCGACCTCGAGAGCTCGAATCGCGGTGGCGGCTTCAACCTAGGGTTTGAGCGACCACGACGGCTAAGGCGATGCGGAAGCTCGGGCTTTGGTTCGGGGATTCAAGGGAGCTCGGGCGGTGGCTTATAAAGGCCGGAAAAACTTGCGCGAGGGGGAAAGCGACGCGAAGACGGGCGCGGCCGGAGCTCGGACTCGGCATCGAGTCCTTCTCGGCCACGAGCTAGAAGACGGCACTGACAAGGCGGGCCCACATGTCAGCGAGAGAAAAGAGAGAGGAAAGGAGAGCTTGGCTGGGCCGCACCGCGTGCGAGTTGGGCCGCAAACTGGGCTGGGAACTGGGCCGAGAAAAAGAGAAAGGAAACTGCGCCGGCTAGAAAAAGAGAGAGGGAAGAAGAAAGGTTTTAAATTTAGTTTAAACTTTTGCAAATTCTTTTCAAAATTCAAACCATATTCAAAATAGATGCAAATCAGCATGAATGCAACAAAAACTTTATTGACTCTAATTTAAATATTATTTAAATATTTAAGAGCCGAAATTTGAATTTGCAATTTAATATTCCCTAAAGACTAATAAAATTAGTTGCCTACATTGATTTTAGTGTGATGATAAAATTAGGGTGTTACATAGGAGTTTGGGGGTAATCCTTGAGGTGGTCGATCATTGTACCTTCACTGATCTTGGGTATAGCGGTTTGCCTTTCACATGGGACAATAGACAGGATGACAGCGATAACATCAAAGTCCGGCTTGATCGTGCGCTGGGTGATGAGGAGTTCATGAAGCTATATGGCGGGACCACCGTAACTCATATTCCTACGGTGGAATCAGATCATTGTGGCCTTTTGATTTATATCCAACACTCAGTTGTGTTAGATGATATGGGTGGTGTAGCGAGAAGGACATGGAAACGTAAACCTTTTCGCTATGAGAATATGTGGCAGCGTCATGATAATTATGTGGACTTTGTTCAGCAAACCTGGGATCCGGGGGATATGCAACCAGACCTAGGGGTGATCAATAGTACACTAAAAAAATTGCAAGACTCGCTTGTGGGTTGGAACGCCAATGTTTTTGGCTCTGTCAAGCAACAGCTGAAACAGCTACGGGAGGAGTTAGAGAAGGAGCGCAGCTCGGCCCTATATCGTGGGCCGTCGGCAAATGAAAGACGGCTCATGCAGCAACTTGCTGAAGTGGTGGCACGCGAGGAGATTATGCAATAACAACGATCACGTATTGATTGGTTGAGGGATGGTGACCGTAACACGAAATTTTTTCAGGCAAAGGCTTCGAACCGGGCTCGTCGCAATCGCATCGTCTCTTTGCAGCGTGGAGATGGCACGTGTGCCACGGAACAGAAGGATATGGAGAGAATGGCTATTGAGTTCTATAAAAATCTGTTCACAGCTCAAGATGGTTTGGACACTGACCTGGTGTGTCAGTTTGTTCCCCAGAAAGTGACTCAGCAGATGAACGATGATCTTGTGAGTCCCTTCACGGCTGAAGAAGTGAAAACTGCACTTTTTGAGATGAAGCCGAATAAGTCCCCAGGAGTGGACGGGTTCACGGCTGGCTTCTTCCAAAAACATTTGGGGTTGGTGAAGGATGCAGTCACGACGGTGGTGCTTGGTTTTCTGAACGGTGGTGATATGCCTGAGGAGGTGAATAGGACTCTTCTCGTTCTCATTCCTAAGGTATCAAACCCCCAAGAATTAAGTCAATTCCGTCCAATTTCTTTATGCAATGTCTTATATAAGATATGTTCAAAAGTGATGGCTCTGCGGTTGAGAAAGTGTCTAGATGAAATTATCTCAGAGGAGCAGAGTGCGTTTGTGCCGGGGCGCCTCATCACAGATAATGTGCTTATTTCTTATGAATGTATCCATTATATCAGAAAGAAGAAAGGGAAGAAAGGAGCATGTGCAGTAAAGCTCGACATGGCTAAGGCATACGATCGAGTTGAATGGGACTATTTGCAGGCGATTATGTTGGCCCTGGTTTTCTCTGACTTGTGGGTCAATTTGGTAATGAAGTGTGTCACGTCAGTGAGTTTTTCAGTGAGGGTCAATGGTGTTTTTTCGGATATCTTCAAACCGACGAGAGGTATACGGCAAGGCGATCCCATATCGCCATACTTGTTTCTGTTGTGTGCTGAGGGGCTGACATCTATGCTCAAGAACAGCGGCCCGAATTACATTGCTCGAGGATTGAGAGTTAGTCGTCATGCACCTTGGATATCTCATCTTTTGTTTGCTGATGATTGCTTGATTTTTCTTGAGGCTACAGGCTCTGGTGCGCGACGTATAGCGGAGATTCTGGATGATTATCATAAGGGGTCTGGACAGTTGGTGAATAAGCATAAGTCAGCTATCTTCTTCAGTTCTAATACTGAATCCGGATGCAAGGATGAGATTCATTCCATCCTGGACATACCAACTGAGGCCCTAGGTGAGAAATATCTGGGTTTACCAACTTCCATTGGTCGATCGATGGACGGGGTTTTTGATTTCATTGGTGATCGGATCAGGAATTCGGTGAATGGTTGGGGTGAAAGGCAAATGAGTTGTGCTGCAAGGGAAGTACTGTTGAAATCAGTGGCACAGGCCATCCCAACTTATTCTATGAGCTGCTTCAAACTACCAGCCAAGTTATGTCAAAGAATCACTTCATACATATCCAATTACTGGTGGGGGAGTTCTATTGACAATCATAAGATTCACTGGCTGAAATGGTCAAATCTTACAAAATCGAAAGGCGATGGTGGCATGGGTTTTAGGGAGATGAAATTGTTTAACCAAGCCCTGCTCGGGAAGCAAGGATGGAGATTGCTGAGCAAACCAGAGTCACTATGTACCAAAGTGATGAAAGGTAAATACTATCCCAACTCAGATTTTTTGAATGCCACGAGGAGAAAAAGAAGTACAGTGACTTGGCGGTCAATCTTGCATGGCCGTGACATAGTGAAGAGAGTGCTTATTAAACGAGTTGGTACTGGTTCATCAATTGATGTGTGGACTGATAATTGGATTCCCAACACTGTGTCGATGAAACCCATTGTCAGGAAGGATATGGCAACAGCGGTTACTGTAGCTGATCTGATAATGGAACAAACACGGGTGTGGGATGTTGATAAATTGAAGGAGAATATGAGTGTGATGGATGTTGAGGATGTTCTGAAGATCAAACTGAGCTCACAACCGATGGAGGATCTGAATGCTTGGGCCTTTGAAAGGAATGGTGTGTACTTGGTGTGTTCTGCATATAAGCTGCTAAAAGACATTCAAATGTCAGAAGCTGATCATGTGGAAGGGGGCACGACAAGCTCAGAAGGTCTGGGGCAGTGGTGGCGCCACTTGTGGAAAATGAAAATACCGCCAAAAGTAAGGATATTTTGGTGGAGAGCGATCCATAGCTTCTTACCGGCCAAAGCGGTGCTGCTGGGACACCATATTGTGAAGGAAGGTCATTGTAATGACTATGGACACTCCTCTGAATCTATTTTCCATACTATGTTTGAGTGTTCATATGCTCACAGGTTTTGGGAATGCATTAAGGAATTGACAGGCCTGAAGCCGCCTCGATTGCACCCTGACACTTGGGCGAAAGACCTGCTAGTAGGGCAGTTTTGTAAGGCTAACGATGCGGCCTTGTTTGCCTGTTGCTGCTGGTCTTTGTGGACAGGGAGAAATAGGAGACAACATGGCAGCGAGAACTAGAGTCCTTATGCTGCTGCAAGGTTTGTCACAAGGATGGTAGAAGATGTCCTGTCGATTCATCAGAAGGAGGAGAGGACTCTCGGGAGGGAGACGCCGAGATGGAAACCGCCGGATGCGGGATATCTGAAACTAAACACTGATGGGGCTTTTGATGGCACTACTTTCAAAGGTCGGACAAGATCGGTACTCAGGAACCCGACTGGTGGATTGATTTGCACTATGGCGAGATGGTATGAGAACCTGGAAGATGTTCTTATGGTGGAAGCTTTGGCGATCCGTGATGGCCTAATGATGGCGAAGGACACCGGAGCAAGGAGAATTGTAGTAGAGTCTGACAACATCTCGGTGGTAAACTTGATGAAGACACCGGATGGAGCACGCTCAGTCTTAGCGAGTGTTTGGCATGATGTCAACGAGCTTGGTAAGGGTTTTGATTCGATTTCTTTCAGCTATGTTAACAGGGGCGCAAATGGTGCAGCTCACTGCTGTGCAAAATTTGCAAACCCGGCTGATAGCTTCTGTACGTGGGAGAGTAGCACTCCAAACTTCTTGTCGGATGCACTCTCATATGATTGTAACCCTGCCTTTATAATATAAGCTCGATTGTTTTGCCCTCAAAAAAAAATTCTATGAATTTTGAGTAGAACTATCATACTAGTCAAGGATCTAAATCACCTTGGCGTTGGACGGCTATCTAGAATAGCAACCCGCTGTCAGAGAGTAAAATATGAAAAGAATTTCTATATTCTTGGTTTTTATCTGCCTACTTCATCTACTGTATATGTTTATGGATTTTCATATGAATATGGATGGAATTGTAATATGTGTACGGGCATTTGAATTTATTCTATTCATATATGTAATCTATGAACATGTATATAATCTGAGGAATGTACTTGTTATTTATGGAATTGTTATTTACTTTATTGTATTTAAATATGGAAGCATGTCTCTTGTCTCTGCAATATTACAACAATCCAGAAAACCAATCTGTGCAATGGCTTCCAGTTCTGATGTCATTAAGCCTGGAGTGTTCGATGGCGCTAGCTTTAAACGCTGGCAGGTTAAGACTCGCATGTGGCTCACCCACCTAAACCTGTTTTGGGTGGTGGCCGGTGTTCCTCCTACAGCTACAGAAGCAAATGCTGATTGATGTAGCTAAGGCCACCACTGATGCGGTCAAGGCGAGATGGGATGAGGCCAATCAGGCATGCTTGTCTAGACTGTTGAACGTCATCTAAAACCGCTTGTTTGGCCTGTACTCCAAAACTAAATCTGCCAAGGACCTCTGGAATAAGCTAGAGGCCGAATTCTCTGAGTTGGACAGTGGCAGCGAATCATTTGCCACGGAAAGGTACCTCAAATACAAGATGGTTGAGGGAAGGTCGGTCATGGAGCAGTTACAGGAGATTCAGCTCCTTGTACGGGATTTATCCCAATATAACTGCCTCCAGCCAGACAGCTTTCAGGTGACCAAGCCAGTTGAGCAGGTTCAGGCTCCCATGGTGGAGAAAGGTACAGATGGGAAATGCAAAAGGAAGAATGGTCACTCCCTTACACAAAACCAAAACAAGATGCATCCAAAGAAAATGAAGAAGAGAAAAAAGGAGGATCGTATTTGCTATGTCTATGGTGTCGTTGGACACACTGCACGGCACTGCCGTGACAGAAAGGGCAAAGGTCCTCCTTCTCAACGCAAAGAAGGAAATGTGGTGGTTAATCCCACCCCTGTAGGGTATGTACCTCAGGCCTTTATGGCAAGTTCATCAGATGTCTGGTGGATTGATTCAAGTGCTACTGTCCATATTTGTGCTGATAGGTCTATGTTTTCTTCCATACAGAGATGCACCAGCGGGCCAGTCTTGATGGGGAATGGTGTTCCGGCTGCTGTTCGAGGCATAGGACAGGCGTGTCTGAAGATGACTTCAGGCAAGACACTTGTCATGAAAGATGTGCTCTACGTGCCCTCGATGAACCAGAACCTCATTTCAGTCTCGCTGCTGCTACGTTAGGGTCTTAAATTAGTGTTTAAGTCTAATAAAGTGATCATGTCTAAATTTGGTGTCTTTGTTGGGAAGTCTTATGAGTCAGGCTGTTTGTTCTGTCTTTCGGTCTTGAACAATTATTCTTCTTTTGGATTTAATGTGGTTTGTAATAATTACAGTTACATTAATAATGTTTGGCATTCCTGTTTATGTCATGTTAACTTTGATGCCATTAAGAGATTAAGGACATGCTTTTTAATTCCTGAATACAAGCACGTGAAAGGTTTAAAGTGTGGTATTTGTGTGCAAGCAAAGCAGCCCAGAAAGCCGTTCCATACGGTCGAGGGTAGAAATACTACTACTTTAGAACTAATACACTTGGATATATGTGAGATGAATGATATAATCACTAAAGGTGGTAAACGCTACTTTCTTACTTTGATTGATGATGCATCTAGATATTGTTATATTTATTTGCTTAAAACCAAAGATAAAGCACTAGAACACTTTAAGATTTTTAAAGCTAAAGTTGAGAACCACTTAGATAAGAAAATCAAAAGGTTACGGTCTGATAGAGGTGGAGAATATCTTTCTAAGATATTTGATGAGTATTGTGCTGAGTGTGGGATCATTCATGAGACCACAGCCCCGTATGCGTCTCAGTCCAATGGGGTTGCAGAAAGAAAGAACCGAACGGTGTGTGACTTAGCTAACGCTCTGTTGCAAAGTTCGGGGATGCCTGATGTCTGGTGGGGCGAGGCAGTACTCACTGTGTGCTATGTCTTGAATAGAGTGGCGCCCTGTAATCCCGAGGTGACTCCCTATGAAGGATTTAGAGGAAGGAAACTTGATTTGTCTCACCTTCAGACTTGGGGCTGCCTTGCAAAGGTAAATGTGCCGTTGCCGAAGAAAAGAAAATTAGGACCTATGACCGTCGACTGTGTCTTTCTGGGTTATGCACATAACAGTGCACCTTACAGATTTCTAGTGGTCCATTCCGAGACGAGCGAAGTCGCTGTAAATGTGATTAAGGAGTCTCGGGATGCGACATTCTTTGAGAACATCTATCCTTTGAAAGATAAGGAAGTAGTGGCCCAGATGGTCCAAACAGGACATACTCTCTGCCCTCGTCGGTCTATGATCCAACTCCTGATATAGAGTTGAGGAGGAGCAAGAGACAAAGGACTGAAAAGTCTCTGGGAGATGATTATATCACTTATATAGTGGATGAAGAACCACGCACTATCGCAGAAGCCTATGCATCACCTGATGCAGACTACCGACGAGAGGTTGTCCGTAGCGAGATGGATTCCATCACCACTAACGGAACTTGGGAGCTATCTGAACTCCTAGCTGGTTGCAAGCCCGTGGGCTGCAAATGGATCTTTAAGAGAAAGAGAAGACTCGATGGTACTATAGAAAAGTACAAGGCCCGTCTAGTGGCTAAGGGTTTTACTCAAAAAAAGGATGAGGACTACTTTGACACGTATTCCCCAGTGGCTCGACTGCCCACAATTCGAGTGCTTTTAGCACTGGCGGCTGCATATAAGTTCCATGTTCATCAAATGGACGTGAAGACAACATTCCTAAATGGAGAGCTGGAAGAGGAAATTTATATGCAGCAACCTGAGGGATTTGTGATAGACGGTCAAGATGACAAGGTCTGTCACCTGATTAAGTCTTTATATGGTCTCAAATAGGCTACCAAACAATGGCATGAAAAGTTCGATAATACTTTGACCTCTGCCGGGTTTTGTGTAAACGAAGCCGACAAGTGTGTGTATTATCGATATGTTGGGGGCAAAGGTGTCATTCTGTGTTTATACGTGGATGACATACTAACATTTGGGACTAATTTAGGCATGATCATAGAGACAAAGGCATTCCTTTCTAAGAACTTCGATATGAAGGACTTAGGTGAAGCTGATGTAATATTAAACATCAAGCTACTAAAGGGTGAATATGGGATTACTGTGACTCAATCTCATTATGTGGAAATGCTCTTAACTCGTTTCGAGCATATGGACTGCAAGCCAGTTTCCACACCTTATGATCCATCATATAAGCTGTCCAAAAATGAGGGCGAGCCTATAGACCAGCTGAAATATTCTCAGATTATCGGATCACTCATCTATCTTGCTGGAGCAACTAGACCAGACATCTCATATGCAGTATGCAGGCTGGCACGTTATATGTCCAGACTAGGAGAGAGGCACTGGGTTGCTCTGATAAGAATACTTCGGTATTTGAAGGGTACGATGAATTTCGGTATTAAATATACTTGATATCCGTCTGTGTTGGAAGGATTCAGTGATGCAAACTGTATTTCAGACTCAGATGAGATGAAGGCTATAAGTGGCTATGTGTACACTTTAGCTGGTGAGGCCGTGTCATGGAGATCGTCTAAACAGACGATAATCACACGATCCACCATGGAGGCTGAATTAGTTGCACTTGATTCAGGAGCATTGGAGGCTGAATGGTTGAGAGACCTGTTGTCAGACCTTCCAATGATGCAAAGCTGATACCCGCTATCTTAGTATACTGTGATAATACAGCTGTGGTACTTAAAGTGCACAGTAGAAAAGACAACAATAAATCCTCGAGGCATATTAAAAGACGACTTAAGTCGTGTCGGCGTGATAGAGAGACTGGTGTAATGACGATAGATTACATCAAGTCTGAGAGGAATCTTGCAGATCCTTTCACCAAGGCATTGGCTCAAAAGCCGATCCAAGCAGCATGTACAGGAATGGGACTCATACCCTGTTAAAGGTTTCAACTGCGGATAACTATCCTATCTGACCAGAGATCCCGAGACGCAGGCTCTAGGAAACGAAGCATTGTGAAACCAAGAGCACAACTCATATTCGAGTCTCATTTGCTGCAGTGCTCTTTTTGTATGGCAGGTTAAGCAATATGCTTTTAATAAACTATGTGCTTTAAGCGGAAATTGTCCTACAGAATTTTCTGAAAGAGTTTAGCTATGCGAGCTGACTGTGGGGTCGCAATCCATGAGAGTACAGGGTTTTCTCTCTAGTGAGCTTGTTAATGGATACAAAGGGCATGACCGTAACGCCCTGCCCCGAAAGAGAAAAAGATTTGCTGCCTAATACTATGTGCCTTTTGTTCAAAAATTTCTAACACTAAGGTTTATGGATAAGGCGTAGTCCTCCGTTTACCTGTGGGTTTTTGGAGATCATCAGGATAGGCTTTGGTTCAAACCTAACAAGTACCTCTGCCGAATAATAGTATATAAAACAGTATGTGGGCTCAATGACATCGAACAGGAAAATTAAAAGTGAAAAAAGGCGGAGATTGTTGTCCATTTGAGGTTTTTCCCTTTAATTGGTGGATTTAAAAAAAAAGAAGGGGGGAGCTGCTGCTGGCCGCACTGGGCCACTACAAGGCCCAAGTGCAACCGAGCAGCCCAGCAACGAGAGCAGCAAGCAGGCACACCCAGCTGCTAGAGCCAAAGGGATCGAGTCTATCCCTTCCGTGTTCCTCGCGATGGCCGCAGGACGCGGACGTCCGCGTGCGCATGGGCCCTGCGCGAGTGGCTGCTGCTCCTCCTCCTCGCTTACATGTGGGAAAGTCCCTCTTTCTCTCTACACAGGTTTTTTTCCTTTCTCAGATCCACTCTCTGATGGCTGCCACTCTAGTCGCCGCCCTCTGGTGGTTGTCGTCACCACTCTCTGGTGGTGCTTGCCGTTCGTGAGTTTTCTGGTGAGGGGATTTGGTACTGCTGCAGTGTTGCGCCTGTGTGGTGCCGTGCTGCAGTCTGAGTTCTGTTCGGTGTCCGCCGTGGCCTAGTGACTGGGTCCCCTGCTATGCGGCGTTCGTCTTCTTCTCGGGTCGCTACCGGTGACGTTCCCCTCGGCATCGACGTCGGCTCGGTATCTCCGTCAACCTCCCGCCTTCGACGACTCGGACATGAGCTGCGAAAGTTGGTTTTCTGGGACAGAATTTTGGTTCACTGAGTTCATCTTCCCACGTAGTTGATCTACGTGCTGTGAATTTCCCGTTGCCTTTCTCGGCTATTCAATTATTTATTTGTGCAATCTGCTAGCTTTAATACTTGGGTGTGATTGCACATTTGTTGGGCGGATTTAATACTCGATGATAATAAGCGGTGTAGTGAGAAATAGTGTGACAGTTCATAGAATTGATTGCCTTGTTCTTTGTCTAATTTTGATTATTCAATCCTGATTATTGGTCTTTCGTGGCCTCTGTTGTGGATGCGATAGTCTCTGTTTACTAGTTGCAGTCGCAGGAATTACTGAATTACTAGTCTCTGTTCACTAGTTAGAGTTCCAAACATTACTAAATTACCAGTGCTCTGTTTACTGGATGAAATTCCGGTAGTTACCTTTGTATTGTTACTGGATTACGATCGTAAGTCGCCTAATTACTAAGTATTAAATCCACGACACTTACAACACTGTACATCTTTTTCTTTTTTAGAAAACGAAATTGGAACAGAACTTACAGATTTGCATCTGACCACGAGTCCTCGAGTGTCACATGCTGCTGTGTGTCTGATCATTTAAAGTTTTAAACTGAGTTGATGAATGCCATTAATTTTTTAAGGAGACCTGGTTTCGTCTAAGAAAAATACTATTCCTTAAAAAAAAAGAGACTTGGAGACTAATATTCGTTAAAGCAAGGAGGAGAGCCCCAAGCGGGTGAATACAATATGCAATTGATACTTTTTTTTAAAAAAAAACGCCGTTGATACTTTAGTCAGGTGACCACGTGAGGAATCAAAATTTGAATTTAATTTAAACGAATCGAAAAAAAAAACATTCCAGGATCGTTGCATATTCTACATTTGCATATATGATTCCTGCAGATATTCACTATTCATTGGATATTTACTATTTATTAGTCTTTTGGCACGTGCGACACGCACGTGCTATTAAAATAAATTAGATTAAAAATAACCAATTTAGAATAATTACATTCATTTCAACCACATAAAGCTATAATTTATTATTCATCATATAGGACTCTATTATATTTGAATACGATATCAAGGACAATTATCTAGCTATGTTGATTCAATCTTCAGAGTCGTTGCTCTCGTTGATAGAGTATTCCTCCGAGTTAAGAGTATCGTCCTTGCTGTCGATGACATCCTGATCATACATTGCTCTGGCCATCTCTTGGACATCCTCATCTTCTAGCAGCCATTCATCATCTTCATCAACTTGGTAGCAGTTATTGTCTTCCTCTTCTTCTATGATCCCTCGTCCTCATGGAGTTCGTTCTATTAAAAAAGTAGAATAAAAAAGAAACAAGTTTTTAACCATTACAATCAATTTAAATTTTTATAAATAAAATTATTTAAAAATATAAATATAGTATAGATAAAAGGATATGAGAGAAATCCATATAATGAAAGCTTAAAAATATACTGCAAAGCTAGAATTTCTAAAATAGTTATACATGGTAATTATTGAGCCTATCTAATATTAATAACTCATTATTCTTCTTAACCACCTTCGAATGTTGACAAAGATGAGTAAAGACTTGTGTTATAGGAAGGATAGCCATCAAACACACTGTTAAAATTAAAACATATTGTAACCCCAAAAAAATATTGCTATCCTTCTTCACATTGTTCATCAGATACAATAAAAAAATAGTGACAATTACAGAGCAAGTAAAGAGTACTCACACGTGTCCATCATAACATTTGAAGAAAATAAAGAGTACTCACACATATTTTTCATTATAACATTTGAAGAAAATAAAGAGTACTCGCACACATTTGTGTCCAACAGAATATTTTTACCATGACAAGTTGGTAATTGCCATCGGTGTGTGTCATCGCCACTGTCGCCGACCAAATCTATATTTGGATAGTCAAATACACAGACATGATAGTCAAGACTGTAGTGATCTTTCGGTAATCCAAAGAGAAAGAGGCCAAGACGGCACAAAGAACTTACTCGAGTCACGGTCGTCTCACGGAGTCACGGACGGAACCATCCATGGATATCTTCTGCGTCCGCGAGTCGCTACAGCCTACCACGAACTTGTGATGCATCAATGGCAGATAGCTCATCGGCTCTAGACGTACCGTAGCGGCGGCGTGCACGTGATAAAAAAAGCTTCGTGCACCAGAAGTCGAAGAGAAGCTTTATGCACCAGAAAAAGGAAGGGATTAGGAAGGAAAGAAAATAAAGGATTTATTCTTATTTTATTTTGCTTCCTTTTTTTCTAGGAAGGGATCAGGAAGGAAAGAAATTAAAGGGTTTATTCTTATTGAAAAAAAGGAAATAAAGATAATGGAAAGGTAGCGTGATTAGGTGGGGCCAATGCAATCAAGAAGGCTGGATTTTATGGTGCCGCTGCGAATTAGGCAGGGTATAAAAAAGGACATAAAGATAATGGAAGGGTAGTCATGTGCAAATTAGGCAGGGTGACAAAAATTAAATAGCCAAGCTTAGAAATTCGTGTGCACATAGGGCCAGTACTTACATGCATTAGTACTGGATGAAAAAAAGAAATAAAGTATATAAAAGGGTAGTATTTGCGCCAGTTTGCAAGGGCCAGTACAGTTCTTGCATCAGGACTGGTACAACTCACACGCTAAGACAAGATTCCGATATCGTGCACAAGAAAAAAAATATGGCATCAGGAAGGAAAGAAATTAAAGGGTTTATTATTATTTTATTTTGCTTTCCTCTTTTTTCTTTAGGAGTAGGAAGAGAAGCTTCGTGCACCTAGAAAAAAAAAGGAAGGGATCAAGAATCAGGAAGGAAAGAAATTACATGGTTTATAATTATTTAATTTTGCTTTCCTTTTTTTCTATAAGAGTTAGAAGAGAAGCTTCGTGCAGCTAGAAAAAGAAGGAAAGGATCAGAAAACAGGAAGGAAAGAAATTAAAGGGTTTATTATTATTTAACTTTGCTATCTTTTTTCTCTACAGGGGTCAGAGGGAAACTTTGTGCACCCAGAAAAAAGGAAGGGATCAGGAATCAGGAACGAAAGAGATTAAAGGATTTGTTCTTATTT
This sequence comes from Digitaria exilis, assembly GCA_015342445.1. Taxonomy (NCBI): domain Eukaryota; kingdom Viridiplantae; phylum Streptophyta; class Magnoliopsida; order Poales; family Poaceae; genus Digitaria; species Digitaria exilis. The sequence continues at coordinate 2,235,426 of JACEFO010000191.1, read as the reverse complement.
AATTTTGATTTACTTTTTTTCTAGAGGGGTCGGAGAGAAGTGTGGACATGTTATTGCTTTTCTTTTTTCCATTATATGACCATGGGAAGGTAGGGGTGAAAGTTTGGTCAAAAAAAATTACGGTGGGGGAGTGGGAGGGGAGATTTTTAACAGGGTGAGGACGACCAAATCAATCTCCCCCCTTTGGTCGTCCTAGGCCCACCGTTCAGGCCTCGTAGGTGGGTGCGCTGTGAGGGGTAAAAGGGTGTGTTTTTGGGTGAGTAGTGTCCTCAATTTGTGCATTCCTTTATAGTATAGATAAAAAAATAGACCCGCGGGGATAAGAGCCTGAGGTTTTCTATTAAGAAGGAAGACCTTCTTCAACTCTAGAAAAATCTCCGAACACCGCCTACACTGGTGAAGGGATTTTTTTAAAACCAACCACTGTACCACCGGTTCCTAACGACTAGGCCAGGGGACGTTACGTATATTCCCCCCCCCCCCTCCCCCACACTACTGACCATTGTTGCAAAGTACTATTGCCGTATTTGCGCTGCGGGGTATGATTGCAAATATGAATTTCTAATTCTACTCGCCGGCCGGCTGTCAGCCTGTCCTGTCACTCCTATGTCCTCCCGTCTCGTTCCCCAAATCAACGAGAACGACGACGGCGACGACTAGGCAGACCACAGGCGCAGAGGGCACACACGCCACCTCCTCCCGCAAAATTCCCGACGCCTCCCCATGGCCCCGCCTGGAGCAGAGCTCGCCGCGGCCGCCGGCGACGTCGAGGAGGCCACCGCGCCGCTGGTCCCGGGCTCCGGTGCCCGCCGCGCGTCCGCGACGACAGGGGCGACCCGCGACGTGCACGTGCTGAGCTCCGCCTTCCTCTTCGTCTTCCTCGCCTACCACGCCGCGCAGAACCTCCAGAGCACCGTCAACACGGTACGTGCCCTGCCCGCTTTCCGTCTGCTCCGCCGGAGTGGCGAACCCGCTTGACGCGTCCTCCTCGTCGTCCGTGGTCTTGAATTCGCAGGACGAGAACCTGGGGTCGATCTCGCTGGGCGTGCTGTACACGTCGTTCACGGCGTTCTCGGCGGTGGGGTCCGCGGTGGTGCGGTGGATGGGGTCCAAGCGCGCGCTCGTCGTCGGAACCTCCGGCTACCTCCTCTTCATCGCCGCCAACCTCGCCCCTTCCTGGTACGTTCGCGGCACGCGCCACCGGCCACTCCCCCTCCCCTCTCTGTTTTTGTTTCCTCTGCAACTGCAATGCGGCACAGCAGGAGCTGTGTGAATTCAGCTTCGTTGCTCTGATCAGAGCATCTGGAATTCTGGATTCCTCTGTATAGGACTAGTGGAGTACTAGCTGAATTTCGCCGACAGTTTAGGCAAAGTCCAATCGAGTCTTTCTGAATCCTACGAGTCTCTGACACTTCGTGCGAGTACGACTATAGTTGGGGTGCCATGTGGCGTGCTAAAAACAGGGAAATGCTGACTATAGTTGGGGTGCCATGTGACTAGTGGAAGTTGTAAAAGTTTGACTGTTTAGGTGAAAATGAAGAAGAAGAGATCACTGGATTTTGTTGGGAATTTGTCCTTAGAACATTACAGAATTTCACAAAGGTTTACAATGAAATCAAGTTGAGAATAAAAGCTATACTGCTAATAAGATTGTGAGGAGAGGTGAACCGGAAACTCTGCGGGTGCAGCGCTGGCCATAGTTCCAGTTCAAGCGTGTAGCGAGCGATGCGATAGCGAGGCGTGTTGAGCACTTGAGCTAGGGCCCATTGCCGTGAGAGTATCAGAAGGATATTTTCAGTCCCATGCCGGCCCCGCCAGTGCTGGTAGTTGGGGACTGGTGAGCTCGACGAGTCCATCTGGCACCTCAGTTGCTGACGAATATCATCAGACGAAAAGAATGCAGTAAGATAGAGCCAACTACTATGCTGCCGTCGTGCATTCCGGGCTTGTTTAGACGAGGGTGTAAAGTTGGCGAAAGTTGGCGAAATATCACATCCATTCTTTTGACACTAGTTAGGAGTACAAAATATAGACTAATTATAAAACTAATTACACAGATGGACTCTACATCACTAGACGAATCTATTAAGCCTAATATGTGTCGTCATTAGCGTATTTTTAATGACGGGTTACTGTAGCATGACAGTATCTAATGACGAATTAATTAGGCTTAATAGATTCATCTCACGATGTGGAGTCCATCTATGTAATTAGTTTTATTTTACACCTATATTTAATACTCCTAATTAGTCTCCAAACATTCGATGTGACAATTGGCAAAATAAGTTGGCGATCTAAACAAGGCATCTATCTCTTTCCTTTCCCCCAAAATCCCATCTCAGCTTATTTGATTTGAACTATCCAAATGCTGATATTTATTTTTTTTAAAAAAAAGCTTGACATCTGACTTTGCTATTTTCGAAACACTATGCAATCCTAAATTTTCCCTACTCACGGGTTCAAAATGAGCCCTCACAAAGTCACAAGGCCACGGGACATTCAATTTACTTCTTTGGTATAAAAACCTAAAGTCCTCTAGTCTAGTGGTTAGTAATTAGTGGTATGGTCGCACCAATCCAGGCTCAATTCCTCATGGAAATTGATTTATGGGGTTTTGGTGGTTTTCTAGACTCGGGGAAGGTCTCCCTTATTAATGAAAAACCCCGAGACTCTTACCCATTCCGGGTGGTTTTTTTTTTGGCATCCAGTATGATGGATTTGCTCAGGTTTTGCCCCTTCAACATGACTCATCTCTCTTTTTCTCTCTCTCGCTCGCCAATGTACAAGTAAACTGTGGAGAAACTGTGGTGTCGACTGTCGAGCCTTCCATGGTTAGCCACAGCACATGAGATTTGTGAGTACTCAAATTCGAATTAGGCCAGGTCCAGCAAAAGGGACAAGGAGTGCGAGTTCCATCTGCCGAGAAATGGACGGATAATGCGAGACAAGCCTGGGAGCGGCTGGATACTACGGAGTAGAGTAGAGTAGTCGAGTCGGCAGATGGTGGTTGGTAACTACCGTCGTGCGATCCGATCAGACGCGTCACCTGACAAATGGCGGAACCCATCCGAGTAAAACATTATCCAGACCGCAGTTTGGCAAGTACACGGACGCGATCAACCATGAGTCCACCGGCGGCAGCAAAGGCCAACGACTGTCACCGTCAGTGTTGGTAAAGACTCCAAGGGCACGCCAACACGGGTGCAGGCCTGTGTGCTTTTACTAGTGACGCAAAGCCTGCAGAGTGGAGCCTGTCAGCCTGTGCACTCGGAAAAAAAAAGGCTACAGCCTGCAAGAACACACTTTGCCAGCCTCGTCTCTATTGTAGCCGAGAGATGATCTCACAGTTCACTCGTCTATGATGCTGACAATGGCAAGACCTGCTACATGTAGTATAGTAAGAGAATCAACAACATGTTAGGATATTTGTTTTGAGTCTTGAGAGTACGTGTTGAGATGTTTGAAACAAAGCTCATTAGCTACTGGCAAAATAGGAACCTGATACTATTTGTCTCCTTTCGTATTTTAAATTCCTGATTGGCAAATGGTGGTAAAAACAAACCGTAAATAGCTTTTCTTAATCTGGCCGACGATATCAGATATTTGTTTGGTTGTCGTACATAGCCGTCTTAGGATCCAAACTATCTTTCTTTTTAGCTTTCGAGCGATGATGATGCCAAGGCTTTTATCCACTTGGAAAGCTTTTGAGCGGAACACCCAAGGGCACACGGACAAACGGCGCAGGAAATCTCATCCACCGAGCCGCTAAGGACAAGCCACTAGCCACTGTCGTATGGGGCCCACCCGGCCGCCCGCCTCGTCTCGTCTCCTCCGCTCTCTCGCCGGCCACCGGACCTCTTCCCCACCTCGAGGGTCGAAGCCCACGGCTATAAGAGCTTCTAGAAGCTTCTCCCCTCACTCCACCGCGCTGCGCTCCCGACCTTCTCGCGCCCCACGCCCCCCCGCAGGCTGGCTGCCATGGACGCGCGCCGCGACGAGGAGGCTGTGGCCACGCCGCTCATCGCCGCGCCGGCACAGGCGGCGGGCGGACGGAGCCACGCCGCCGACGCGCACTTCCTCTCCACCGCCTTCCTCTTCATCTTCTCCGCCTACAGCGCGGCGCAGAACCTCCAGACCTCCGTCAACACCGTGCGCGCCGTCACCATCCTCCCCTGTTTCTGTCTCGTCCCCACCACATCCAGCTGCGGGGTTCCGATCTCTCCTCGTGCTCGTTCTCACCTGTGCAGCGGTCGCGGTGCAGGAGGGCGGCCTGGGCACGGTATCGATGGGGATCACGTACACCTCCTTGACGGTCTTCTCCGTCGCTTCGTCGCCCTTGGTCACGCGGCTGGGCCCCAAGCACGCGCTCGTCGTCGGCAGCAGCGGCTACGTGCTCTTCATCCTCGCCAACCTCCTCCCGACATGGTGCGTGCTGCCTGTCGTCGCGGTCTCGCGGATCGCGACCCTTGCTAATGGCGTGGTGTCGTGCTGGTTTCGAGTTGGATGCGTGCTGCCCGTTTGATAAAATGCGTAGCTAGGCAACGTTGGTTTGGGTTAGATACTAGTGTCGATTCTATCTGATGAACTCCTGTTTGATAGCGTGCTGTAGTTCCTGTTGGGTTCATATTTCATAATGCGTACTGACGTTTACCCCCTGTCCTGGTGATTGGTATTTTGGGACGGACATATAGATGTAGCCATTGTGTTACATTTAAATCTGATCATTGCACCCTCTGCCCTCTAGTACAACAGTTAGGCCACCAAGGTGCATTTGGTGGTTTCCTGTCACAGAAGCCTTTTTCCAGTGCCGGTGTGCTGCCAGCTTTGATCTACCTGGCCTGATGCGAAAGATGGCTTGCTTGTGTTGTGGTGGTCTGTTGGATTGGAATTGAATGCATGGTTATGAGTGTTGATTCTTCTTGATCAAAGTGTGCTGTAATTTATATTTTTGAAGGACGCCAAAAATTCTGATCACTGGAAGGTCTAGGCCATGTCTATGGGACATGAGTTAGAACTTAGAAGTAGAATATGCGTCTTGTTTCTACCGTTTTTTGTTGTCTGCTGCCTTCCTTCTGTTCACAAGTGACCTGGAAGGGGCTCAGGTACTAGGTTCTTAAGAAAACGTATTTGAATTTAGTGGGCCTCTTAGCAATTAGCATATGCCCAGTGAGGACTGTGTCCTGGTAATTTAGCAGACAATGTCGTAGGGAAATGTTCTTTTTTTTTTGTTGATATACATAAGTTGTTTGGACATGGCTCGCTTTTGATCCTAGCTGATGTGCCTCCCAATGTAGTGGGTGTTTCAATTTTGTAAAATTCTACATAAAGTTGTAGTACGCTCGGCATGGTTCCTTTTTATGTAATTCTAACTTGAATGACAATTCAGGTACACAATGGTACCAACTTCACTTTACCTCGGTTTTACTGCATCAATCATTTGGGTTGGGCAGGTAACAGCTTAGCTTTTCTGTGAAATGTCTAGTCCATGTTTCTTTCTATCTCACACACGTATACACTGCACTGCAGGGTACGTACCTCACATCTGCTGCCCTCAGTCATGCAAGAGAAAATAATTTGCCTGAGGGTCCAACTTTAGGGAGCTTCAATGGAGAGTTTTGGGGAATGTTTGCTAGCACACAGGTAAATTTGTCGAAGAGCTCTGTTTAGTCGAAACATGCTCGGAGATATTCTAGTATTTATTCTTCATCCCTAAACTGAAGTGTCTATTTCTCTCTTGATATGTCTCATCTACAGTACAATTGTTTTTTCACTAATACTACATTCGAACTATGTAGGTCATTGGAAACTTGATCTCACTTGCCCTACTGAGAAATGGCAAGGTTAGCAGCTCATTATAATATTTGAAACTGCAGATTCTTTTTACACTTGGCATTATGTTCATGATAATGATAACTATTAGCTAAAGCTAAATTAAGCCTCATGACGTATGCCATAGTACAATGACTTATCTTTCTTTGGTATTTTCATACTGTCATTTCATTACATGTGAGATGCCATCTTGTTTGATCATCTGTTTCTCATGTTGTTTCAGGATGGTGGAAGTGTCACAGGAAAAAATCTGCTGTTTCTCGTGTTTCTTGGCTTCATGATTGTGGGCATTGTATTAATGTGTTTACTTTCTAAAAGAGACGAGAAAAAAGATCATGCCCCAACATATTCCTCATTTGGAGCTATGTTGAAATACATTGTTGCCCCACTTAAGGATAGAAGAATGCTTCTTACCATCCCTCTTATTGTATATTCTGGTCTACAGCAGGCATTTGTATGGTAAGTAAACCATGTTGTTGCAACATCCACGGTTATTCACTTTTAGCAATATTTTTTCTAAGACAGTCTGTGGATTTTTTGAAGGGCGGTATTCACAAAAAGTATCGTAACACCCGTTCTTGGCATTAGTGGCGTTGGTGGAGCCATGGCAATTTATGGTGCAGCTGATGTAGTTGTAAGTAAAATAAAAATGACTTGCTTGTTGAATGACTTTATCCTTCTTTTGCCCAGAAAATATTGACAGACGCCCTTCATTTGTTGTACCACTTTTATGCTACATTCTGTATTCATTTTTCCCTGTTGCTTCCTTTGTTTTAGGCAGTAATCGGCAAAGTTCACTGGTCACACTAGCATCCACAGCATATCTTTTCCTTCAACTATCTGCAACCTAGAATTGCACCATTTGAAGCTACTTAAAAAAAAACTGTACCCATACGACATGCTTACCTGATTTTTGGAACATGGCTGGCATTGCAGTGTTCATTGGTTGCTGGGCGCTTGACTTCTGGACTTCGTTCAGCTGCATTTATAGTGTCAGTCGGGGCTATTCTTCAGGCCATCGTCCTATTCTGGTTGCTTCTCTTTTACAGGTATGATGGTCTGTCAATTATACTTCCGTTCTGCCTGTGACTCTACTGTAATTTACTCATCGTTGTCCTGCCAACAGTCCAATGGCTGGACTGCTTGGTGCAGCAATACCACTATTCATAGGCGCCTTATGGGGTGTTGGTGATGGTGTCTTGAATACACAGATAAGCGCACTCCTTGGGCTGCTGTTTGAAGATGTCAAGGTAATCTTGTTTTGGTGCCTTTTATTTGGTGTTTCATTTCCACACATGGCACGGATTTACTATGCTTTGATCATTAGCTGGTATATGAATCAACTAATTTGATATTCAAAGGGTATAATCTGAAAAATTTTATTTGCTGGCATAACCACTTGTCTTCAATGATGAACACTTAATTTCGAAAACATGGCAAATGCAGGAGGCTGCCTTTGCACAACTGAAGGTGTGGCAATCAGGCGCCATTGCAGTCATCTTCTTCCTGAGCCCAAGCATCACGCTGCAGGCCATGCTTATCTTGATGACCGCGGGCCTCTTCATCTCCTTTGGCTCGTTTCTGTTCCTTACCCTTGTCGTCGAGAAGTCACCAACTACCAGAACCTGAGGCAATTTCATGATGTCCGAACCGCGTCAATGTGACTTGGTCACTATTACCAGTGGCCTGTGCAGTCAGTCACTTGTTGTATTCAGTTTTTGCCAGGGACATGAACGGGAAATGCAGCATCCACCAGGTGTTATCAGTAGCGCCAATGTTACACCATTGGTTTCAGCCATTTGCTGAAGGGAAGTTGTAGCAGGCTGCATAATGAGGAAACCCTTCACGAGCTCGCTTCTAGCTGTGTGGCACCGGTTCTGTCCTTTCGCTTCTCCGCAGCAATGTTGTGGTAAAAAAAAAGGGTTTATGTTGCAATAAACGTTGTTTCGTTTGGACCACAGGATTCATTGTAAACATCACACATCCAATGAGAATGAATACTCTTTTCTGTTTAACAGAGTGAGGATCATAGACTTCTCGTGTTCCAAAAAGCTTAAAAGATGCTACATATTGGTTTGGGTTCGGTTTAACAGTGTGTTTAACAGTGACAATGAGATATTGTCTCATTGTCTGTACCTTTTTTCTGTTACTTGCAAAACTTTCATTATTAACTCTACAGAAATATTTCACAATTATAGCTTCAAAATTTGTAGCAAAAGATTATGAGCAATGTTTTTTTTTCTTTTTCTGACGGCAGATGTGAAGGACAAAATCTATCACTTCTTCAACGTAGGTCGAGTGGAGATTTGCGCAGCCTTCACCTCAATTTGCTCGTATCTTCTCTTGCCGATGGCTCGAACTAATAAGGGAATTGGGGTAGGCTTAGGATTTGTGTGTTTTTAGTCTAAAAAAAGGATTTATGTGGTGCAGTACCTCGTACTCGTACCCGTTTAAAAGATTCCATAATGTGGAACCGTTGCGGTAGCTGGCCGTCCCCATTCCAGCAACGGGCGTCGTCCCTGGCCCTGGCTGTCGGCTGGTGCTGCCGCTGGCCTCCACTATTTGCCATGTCCTGACTGACATGGCCATTCCACTAATTCCCATCCATATATACCAATTCCACTCCACATCGGGACGGACACTGTCGATGGCCACTCCCCCAGCTGCCGTAGCGGCCACGGCCATCGCCGCCGTTGCTCTACTGCTGGTACTTCTGGGCTCCGCCGCCGTGCTGATGATCAGCTCGTCGGAGGCCGGCGAGGACGAACTGTTCGGTGCCGAGAGCGCCGACGGCCGCCGTGGCAGCCAGGTGGTGGTGGTCCCGGCCATCTACGTGTTCGGCGACTCGCTGATGGACGCCGGCAACAACAACCTCTTGCCGCCACCGGCGCCCAAGTCTGTGCCCCCCTACGGCATCGACCTGCCGCTCTCGGTCTCCCCGCGGACCGGCCGCTTCACCAACGGCTACAACCTCGCCGACGTCATAGGTACGCGCCCGCTCCCGCGCCTTTGGAGGCTTGCAGCTGCTCGATCTGTGCTGTCCCCTGAAATTATTTGGAATTGAGCTGGCTGAACTGTTCAAGAAAAGCCTGCTGAAAATGAAACTACGTACTCTCTGGAACCTACCTATATCTTAATTTTCTGTTGTTTTTCTTTTGCTGAATGATTGAGTAGTAGATTGCAGATCTTTTAAATATTTTTTTAGAAGGAGAAATGTCGAAATGAGCAGTGCAATAATAGTTACCGGCAGAACGTCCGAGGGCCCAATCATTAATGGCAGCTGGGGTGTCAATATCTGTGCTGTTAATGTTGAAGCAGCGTCGAAGACAAACATACGTATGATGATCTGCCCGCAGCAGCTTCTAGTGAACTGAAAACAGCTGGTTTCATGGGTGAAGCCCCCTCCACAAAATAAACTTGGGAGAGCAAAGCAGAAAAAACCAAGGGCCACACACTTCGGTTCTCCTATATGGACCTCACAATAGGTCAATAGGATGCATGCTAGATATTTAATTTCTTATAGAATATTCTAACTATATTTTCCACTAAATGTACTTTATGTAATGTATACAAATATCAAATATATAAGTATTGGTTAACAATCTATACTCATTTTCCATTTTATTTGAAATCAATTTTGTATAAACCCTAGGGCAAATGACATAGAACTCATCTATAACCATGTCAGAGAATAGGTAGTACATTGGACATTTGACATCTTTTATCTATTTATGATAAAACAGTAGAAGATGTGTTACCAAACGGTTTCTAGAATGGTTTTAACTCCATCAAAAGACCTACATTACTGCAAAGCCGGAGCTATTTTGAAAGGAGCTAGAGCTATACCAAATAGGTCCCTTAGTGGAATCCCTTGACGAGGTTCCTAAAAAAAAACCCTGTGACGAGATAAGAAATCACATTACATGTCCCTCTCACGGTCCACTAGTACTAGATGGCAAAAGAAGTTGGAACTTCCAAATGAAGAAGGTGGCGGAATCCGAATCGGTATTGGCAATGATCTATGCACGTGCTGCAAAAAGTCTAGAACAGGAGAGGTTTTTATGGGGGCAAGGGGACATATGCTAAATACCAATTTTGGCCAAGTAGATGGTTTCTTTTGTAGGAAGTGTTTGTGAAAGGGTGTAATGATGTCTCTTTAGAGTAATGTTACATATAATTGCAGCACAATACCTGGGCTTCAAGATGAGCCCACCAGCTTACCTCTCAGTGACACCATTATCTGCTAATTTGGATGTCCTTAGAGGCCGAGGTGGTGCCAACTACGCATCGGGTGGATCTGGCATTCTGGATAGTACTGTAAGTGAATCAAACTCATCCTTTATACTTGGTATGGACGTATTAGTCAACCAATTTTTTAATTCCAAACTTAAATGTTTTTAGTTGTATTCGATATGGATTCATAGTCAATTGCTAATTTTCTCCATTTTCAATTTCAAATTTAGATATATGAGCTATATCTAGCGTGGATTCTAAGATTAGTTTAGACTGTTAGATCTTCATATAATCTAATAGTCTTAGTTCTCCATTTTTCAAGTTCTCTCAAAGAATATGGTGGATTTCAACACTATTATATACCAATACCAAAGACATACAACTCTGCATAACAGTGTATATGGATGGATGCAGGGAAACGGGACGATCCCACTGCGTGCACAAGTCCAGCTTTTCGCGGAGACCAAGGCGACAATCATCCAGAGTGGCTTGGTGAGCCACAAGAGACTTGAGGACTTGCTATCTCAGTCCCTGTTCCTCATCAGCAGCGGCGGCAATGACTTGGCCCCGTTCGACATCGCCGGCGTGCCCATGAGCCAGGCGCCGGAGTTCATCGCCGGCATTGTTGCCGATTACGTCAAGTATATCAGCGTATGTGTACTCGTGTATAAGGGTTTACAATTCCGGTAAATAAAATTTTTCAGACCCTACCGATAAAAGCGAAATATCAGATGAAAAAAAATTCTAAAAAATATTTTTGCAGGATTTTGTTAGAAACAATCTCTAAAACATCATACATCTTAATTCTATGTATAACAATAAAGATGTATGCTAATTTATCAAAAGTTTAGTACATTGGATGATTCATTATTCTAAATTTTGGTAAAAAAAAGTCTATTCCCCCCATCAATAAGAACGATATTTTGGATTTTTCGGTGAAATTTTGCAGATTTTTTTTCCTAAGTACACGTGTACTTGCCTTTGCAAATTGCTGATGAGATGAATTGAAGACGATGGTCTCTGAAATCTAAGTCAGCTTGTGGACATGCAGGAGCTGTACAGGCTAGGAGCACGGAGGCTGGCCGTGTTCGACTTGCTGCCCGCCGGGTGCCTGCCGAGCCAGCGAGCCGCCATGGCCGACGGCGAGTGCCACGCCGACGGGAACTCCCTGTCGGCGATGTTCAATGCCGTCCTCCGAACAGAGATTGGCAAAGCTGTTGTGGCCTCCATGCCGTGCTTGAAGTACTCCATCAACGGCCTGTACAACGCCTACTCCGACATGATCGCTAACCCAGCACTGGCCGGTATGTAGTGTAGGTGCAAATATTCTCAACAGCAGATGTTATGTTACTTATACACCATTAATTTGCTAGTTAATTTCTATGCTTTGGAAAAAATTGCAAATTAAGCGCACTGGAATTTTGATAAAAAAAAAAGTTTGCTCAAAGAAAAAAGAATCTGAAATTGCAATTGCAAGCACACGAAAGATAAAGATAACGGCGTGTTGCTGCTAGTTGAAAGTTGATGGTTGGATTGATCATATATATGGTCAGGGCTACGGGAGGTGAAGAGAGGGTGTTGTGGCGGTGGCAAGTTCAACGGCGAGGTGGATTGCACGGTGGCCTCCAACCTTTGTGATGATCGTGACGAGTACCTTTTCTGGGACAAGGTGCACGCGACGCAGGCGGCTTACCGTTGGTCCGTCCTCACCTTGTTCAACGCCACAACGAAGAACGCCGAGCCCATCAACCTGGCACAGCTGATGCAAGAACCTTTGTGCACGGCGTCAGCTCCCTACTCCTCCTCCATCTAGTGGTATATAATATGTGTATCGCCAACAACTATTATAGAATACTGGCACATGTACACGAAAAAAAAGTGCTAATGACGACTCCATCTAATTTGTATGGCTCCTCTTCGAAAGGAATTATGTTAGAGTGGTTCCTTTGTGCTGTGCTCATTTTGGCTGCTGTGTGATTTGCCCTTCTTGACCAACATTTGGCAAATATATCTTCATGGCATGCAGTTATCCAAGTGGATTGGATTTTTCTCTAAAGAGGGCACGGGCGCACGGCACATAATAATAAACATCCATGGAAAAGTTTATCATATAAAGTTGTACCTGGCCCGTAACGTAAAGCAAGACTTGCGCTCCATTATGAACAAAAAGGCGTCTTTTTTTTTCTTTCCTGCCAATCCTGACATGTAGAAAAAGGATCAAGCAGAAGGAAGATTTGCTATAACCGGTGTATTACCAAAACTATATTACGCTTGTTCGTGGATAAAAAAAAAAGCTTCATTCAGTGGTTGGACAAATTATGTTAGACGAAAATCGAATTTAGGTCTAATGAGCAGACGGGATCACAAAAAAAAAAGGCTTCATTCATTGAATTTTTGTCCAATGGGCGTGTCGAAATTGAGTTTTCCGGGTAGCTAAACGCTACACTGCTGTAGAAGTTGAGTGTCTTATTTTCAGACTGTGGAAGCACATATGTAATTTTTTTATTTTGTAAATTTGTAAAAACTTTCAAAGTCCAACTACACTCCATAACCAAAAGTAGAAACAAATGTACAAGGGAAATTCAGTCACTGGCCACACTCATACGACAATAGTACGTTCTTCTTCCCGCCTGTTTCACGTTTGGAATGGAGACCCTTTTTATCAGGGAACATGTGGAGCACCTTTATCCACGACACACACTGCCATCCGGCCAACACATGATTGCTACTCTCAAGCTTTCAGCTCAATGTTCATGACCACCCCGGCTGTCAGCTCGGCGATGGCCATCATCGCCATCACCGGAGGCGTTCTGGTGGCACTGGCAGCCGCGGCGGCGGTGCTTTGCTCGTCGGCGGCGGCCGGTGAGGACGTGTTCGGCTCCGATGGCACCGTCCCGGCGATGTACGTGTTCGGTGACTCGCTGGTGGACGCCGGCAACAACGACTTCCTGTCGCCGCCGGCGCCCAAGGCGGTGCCTCCGAACGGCGTCGACTTCCCGAATTCCGTCTTGTGGCGGACCGGGCGATTCACCAACGGCTACAACCTCGCCGACATCATCGGTAGGTTCCCCCGGCTCCAGTTCTTGCAATGTCTCGTGCCTCCTCTGCTCCGGCGAGGTGGTGACTCTGTTCTGTTCCCTGGAATTCTTTAGAAGCTAGCTGAATGGTTCATGCAAATCCGACTGAACTGAATCTTGCTAGATTAAACGAGCTAAAACTTGCCATGGATATTGTAACAGAAATCAACAGGCTGGGTAGTGCCAATTATTTCTCCAAGAAACTCTATGCACCCCCCCCCCCGCCCCCCCCCCCTCCCCCTAAAAAAATAGTAATACTAGAAATGGACATTTTTTTTGTGAAGAAGAAATGAACAATGGAATTATTTACAACAGAGGGACCGAGAGGTTTAATGAGGGACATTGATTAATAGATGAGATGTCAATGTCTTCGAGGTGCGATATCATTATTGCAGTGTCACTACAGAGTACAAACACATCAATTGGATTGGAGATTACTGAGCCATCACATTACAACAATGTTTGCAGTAGACTGATACGTGTGCACAAAATTGGCGTAGACTTGTAGTTTCATATTTTTCCATTACAGTTAAAATTTTATAATTGCCCTTCTCTAAAAAAATTCAAGGTAACAATTTCTAAAAGTACGCCCTGTTACATGATGTTTGTGGAACGGTGTAAAGATTTCTATATAGTGAAATTTTTATGTATTTCCTGACGCTATATGTAATGCCAGCACAGCACCTTGGATTCAAGATGAGCCCACCCGCTTACCTCTCACTGACGCCGTTATCAAGCTTCAATCTCCTAAGAGGCCGAGATGGAGCCAACTACGCATCCGGTGGATCGGGCATTTTGGACATCACTGTAAGTGAATCAAACTTGTCCAACTGTATCAATCACCCATTTCATTCAGAAACACTCCCTTAATCCTTCCTCATCCTTCAAATTTATTTCTCAAGAAAACGCTTTGTTTTGCTTCCCAAATTTTTATAGTACAAACCTTGTCCTCTGCATCTGCCATCAAACTGCTCTTCTAATAGGAGCCAGCATGACATTTCCTATGGAGTACTTAGGTGCTAACTTGAACTCACACGCCTTCAATTTTCTGTTGTATGAATAGAGTGGATAAGGGTAGTTCACCAAACTCTAGGGACAGAAGAAGTGATCACACCAATGTTCATGGATATGCAGGGGAACGGGACGATAGCCCTGCGTGAACAAGTCCAACTATTCGCAGAGACAAAGGCGTCAGTCATCCGAGCTGGCCTGGTGGATCAAGAGACGCTGGAAGACCTTCTTGCGCAGTCTCTGTTTCTCATCAGCACCGGCGGCAACGACTTCGACGCATTCGACAATGGCGTGCCCATGAGCCAGGCGCCGGAGTTCGTCGCCGGCATGATCACCGACTACCTCAAGTACATAAACGTAGGCACGATAGTGTGTACTCGTCTTGCAATCACTGATCATACATTCATACTTCTGCACATAGTATCTGAAAGTGAAAAAAGTTCATGTTCAGGAGTTGTACAAGCTAGGAGCACGGAGGCTGGCCCTGCTGGACATTATACCCGTCGGTTGCCTGCCTAGCCAACTAGCAGTCACCGGTTCCGATGGTGACTGTGACGCCGGTGGCAACTCCCTGTCACTGATGTTCAATTCTCTCCTCCGGACAGAGATGTCGAAAGCCGTTGTGGCCTCCATGCCAGGCCTGAAGTACTCCATTGCCAGCTTGTACAACACCTATTCCGACATGATCGCAAACCCGGCGCTGGCCGGTAAGCACAAACATTTTGAGCAAGGGATATTGGAACACAGTAGATTTTCCTAAAAAAGGAAATATGAAATGTCTGCACGTAAAAAATGTCACATTTTGCTGCTAAATGTTGGTTGGATTGATCATGTTTCATGTGACCAGGATTGCGTGAGGTGAAGAGAGGGTGCTGTGGCGGCGGCAAGTTCAACGGCGAGGTCTCGTGCACTATGGCCTCCAGCCTTTGTGCTAACCGCGACGACTATCTTTTCTGGGACCTGATTCACGGGACACAGGCGGCATATCGCTGGGCCGTCGACGCTTTCTTCTATGGTCCGACTAGGGATGCTGAGCCCATCAACCTTGCTCAGTTGATGGAAGAACCGTTGTCCATGGCGACAGCTCCCTACTCCTCGATCTAGTTGCGTTTTCTTTTTTTATCATGAAGTGAACAAGAATAATATCCCAGCCTCTACTATATCGATGGGAACGAGTATTAGCTCGCTCTAGGCTCTAGGTTTGGCTTCCTGTTCAGTCATGAATCTGATTCCTGTAGGAATAATCGATTGGCCGGGCCAAAATTTAAGTGTATGGCCCTTCTTTGGTGTGCCTTCCCCTTTAGCTATAAACAGAGTGGACTTCACTATATGTCCACTTAGAATAAATAGTACATTTATATATAAACGTATGGAAATGTTCTGACTAATACTGACCAACAAAGCATTGCAAACCTGGACGCTATGCATTCTTTTGATTTGCCCATAACCTAAAGGCTTAAGCCAAATCCCAACAGAGATATGCGGTATTTATCAGGACAAATTGTCCAAATGATCTACTCCAACCGTTCCAAATTATAAGCCATTCCAATTTTCTTAGAGAGTCAAACTATTTTATTTTATATTTGATCAAAATTATAGAGGATAGCAAAGGTTTATGGCGCCGAATAGATGTGGTATGAGTTTTGCTCCGGTGGTCCTTTCCATAAAAAATGCACGAATCATAATTCCTTTTGTTCCCTTTGTTTGACTATTTGCGGCCCCAAAGGCAAAAAAAAAAATGATACAAGAATTTGTGGAGAAAATAATAGGTGACAATAATGAGGGACTCTCTATACAATAAATCAAGTACAAGATATATTCGATCTACAAAATGAGGAACTCTCTATACATAAAAAATTTAACACTTATTAGTTTGATCCAGTACACTCTGTTAATAAAGTCAAATAGGTACAGTATTTATTCATTACCTATGAATATATAAGGACAGATGAATGTATGATTTCACCTAAACACGTATCCCCACATATTTTCCTTATGGTGTCAAGTTCTTCTGCTACTTCACGCATAGAGGGCCTCTTCTCGCTAGACATATCTAGGCACTTCTTCGCTAGTGTCGCTACCATGTTAATCACATCACCCTTGACTTCATCCCTGATACACACATCTAGAAGCCCATCAAGCTTACCATCCCTCATGGAGGATAGGAAATACGCGGCAAGGCTTCTCTCCTCCTCAGGAGCGGCCATGGTCAGCGCCTTCCTACGTGTGAGCAGCTCCAGGAGTATGACGCCAAAGCTATAGACATCGCTCTTGTCGGTCAGCCTACACGTCTGCATATATTCTGGGTCCAGGTACCCGCACGTCCCTTGAACCAAAGTTACGAGATGTGCATTGTCAGTAGGCGCCAGCACGGATGAACCAAAGTCGGACACCTTTACGGTATAGTTCTCATCAAGAAGTATGTTTGGAGACTTCATGTCACCATGGATGATCGGTGGCGATGCCATGGAATGAAGGTAAGCCAGTGCCTCCGCAGTCTCATGTGCAATCTTCAGTCGTACTGCAAACGGTGGTGGTGGGCCATCGCGGTGGATGAGCTGGTATAGAGTGCCATTGGGGATGAACTGGTACACAAGCATGGGTACCTCCACTTCAAGGCAGCACCCATAGAGCTTGACAATGTTTCGGTGGTTCACCTGTGAAAGGATAAGCATCTCCTTGCCGAACTCCTGTCGCTGCCGCTCGTCATCGGCAACCCTGCACCGCTTGATTGCCACAGCCCTCCCATCCTTGAGGTTGCCTAGGTACACTGTGCCATTGCCACCCTTGCCAAGAACGTAGCGCTCATCGAACTTGTTGGTTGCGTCCTCTAGCTCCTCCTTAGTGAACAGGGTGAAGGAGTGTCCTTGACCCTGACGTGATTTCATCTCTTTGAAAAGGAGGAAACCACCATGCTGCTTGAAGTGTAGCCTCTTGATAGCGGCGAGCCGCTTCTTCTCTCGAATCGCATATGTGCAAGACATGATGGTTCCTAGCAGGACCAAGAAGCAGACTCCCACTGGATAGAATTTTTAAATGTTTCATGTTAGGCGGAAATATGGTGTTTCCCAAGGTTGAAGGTATAGAATTAAGTATAATATCGTATTGCTTGCATGAATTTTAGAGAAAAATAGAAGACAATGAAAATAAAACCGAAACAGTTATGTTCTTTGTTTTTTTTTGCCCTCCATGTATTTATACATCAGAATAGAACTACTAATCTTTTTTGCAGAGTACAAGATATTATTATTTGATATCAAAAGAATTGATGTGCAAGATATTATTATTTGATATCAAAGGTATCAGAATAGAACAAGATAGTTTTTTCTATATCGAATGCATTGATGTTCCGTACCTATTCCCAGGATCAACTTGAGTCCAAGGCATTGGTAGCTTCCAGCGGTGTTGAGACATATACTGTGAGCAGAGCATGGCTTTCTCTTGCACTCGTTGATATCTGCAGACATAAACCATAATTAATTAGTATAAAATCTTGTAGGATACTAAAATTTCTGGTAGTAGCTATTGTTCATACATATACCTAGTATTACCTTAACCTTATCTTGATAATACAAATTGGATTTTTCATGTTCTATGTCATCATCACAAAATAATAGAAAATGAAAGAAAGAATTCTTAGGAAGTCCCCGAGAAAAAGGGAAAAAAAACATGCACCATGATTTGGCCAGCTCTATCATCACTGATAATAGCAGCGACTGGATCTAATTAAAATACTTCTAAATTATCCATGTTTGTGATAATAAAAAATTAGACTTTATTATTAATATAATTATAAAAGTATAATAGTATCTAAATAACATCTTAAAACAAGGATACTCATTTTAGAACAAGGATACTGATACTCTAACTCTAACACCCCAGCAGCCTAGAAAGAATCTTTGTAGGCTAGACAAAGCTAACATTTACTCCCTCCGTCCCATAATATAAGACGTAACTCCTTCAACACAAAGACCAATAAACACATTTAATTCTACTTTAGCAGCCAATAGAAAGGAACAAAACATAATAAATATGCTATTTACACCCAATAGTCATTCATTAGAGGGGAAAATTCCACAACTAATGAAGCTTAAAAATTCAGATTCCTTCATTGAATTATCTAAGGTGTACTAATTAAATCTTGATGCTGGTGCTAGATTGTATAACCAGTAACTAATTAAATTGGGAAAATATTATTTCACCTTTGCAGCCATGATGATCGTAAGGGTCTCCTTCATATCCTTGTGTGCAGTTGCAGAGAACGCCCGGGGCCCCGTTCTTGGAGGGCAAACACTTGGTGTTGGCGCCGCGACAGACCTTCGTGCACGTCTTGTTGTCCAATGCCCAGTCAAGCACCATGGGCATCTTGACGCCGCTGGCACCGAGCTCACCGGTGGTCACATACGTCGGCCGGAACTCGAAAGCCTTCGTCTCGACCACCATGGCGTAGCCGCACGGGCTTTCCGGGCCGAACCCAGTAATGTGGCCGGAGCTATTGTCATAGCCATCGACGAAGGTCACATAGAATGACTTCCCCGGCCGGATCGGCGCCTGGCAGCAGCCGTTCTCGTCGCTGCACGAGCCATTGGCCGGCAGTGACCGCACGCCGTGCGAACACGTGGCGTTGCACCCCACGATGTACTTGTCGTCTTGGCCGCCGTCGTGGGACCAGACGTACGCGAGCACGTTGCAGCCGACGACGGTGAGCTTGTTGTCGGTGTCGGAGACGCGGAACGCCGGGAACATTTCGTAGGACCACATGATCGGATCGTTCATGGACCTGGTGGAGGTGTTGTAGCACAACGAGTTCACCAAGTTCTTGACGCGGACCTTGCCGTTGAGCACGTCGATGCTGAGTACCTCAATGTTGCCGTCGATGATGGGGATCGGCTTGGGTAGGAGGGAGCCGTCGTCGCCGCGGTCGCTGCAGTTGACGTTGAAGGGCTGTAGCTGTTGGTCGCTGCCCTCAATCTTGAGGTAGCAGTCATGGCCGATACCGAACGGGTACGTGATGTTCACGTCGCCACAAGTCTTTGGGCAGTCCCGAGCAGCGGTTGCCGGCAGCCATGGCGAGACGAGTGCAGCGAGGAGCAGTGGAAGCAACAACACGATCTTCATTTCTCTCTCGCTCAGGCTCAGCTGTGTGTAAGCTAGCTAGCTAGCCCGTGGCTATGAGCCTATGACTTAGCGGTTATGACTTGTTAGGTTGCTGGTGGCAACGGCTGCACAAGCTGTGTACTTGTATATATACAGATATGGCGGGAAATAAAAGATTCGAACGCGGCACTCCAAAGATTGCCGTTGTTTCTGGAGTTTTGACTTATGTTCAAATTCCTTGTGGAATTTAATCTAGTCAGTCATGCGCATCACCTAACACGCGGCAACCGAGTCAGGTAATGGCCTTGGTTAACAATGAACTTTGTACATCAAAATTAAATGAAACAATTAATATGAACACATGTGCTAGTTTAGGTGGCATGTGGTACACGCTCAAAGGAGAAACAGAGTTAAATCCAGGGGCATGATTGCGTCCACTGAGCATCGAAAGCTATTCATAATATTCATACTTCTTTGAACCCCATTTAGATAAAGCTACGAATTTTACTAAGAACCAAAGGTAGATTTGCCGGCAAGGCTCCCTTGAAAGATATCATTTAGCCAGCTAACAAAGAAAGAGGCCAGCATGCAGCAAAATATATAAAAAAGACTACTCACTATCATGCTCCTCATGTTATTAATTAATTCTCAGTGGGCGTAAAGTGAGCTCATCGAAGTATCTGCTTCGGCGAAATGTCCAAAGCGTGGATGAATTTTTAGGTAGCTCATACTGCACGCCAGATCCTTGGAAGGGGTAGATGCTTTTAGTACTAATAAGATAAAAAAAGCCTCTCTATATCTCAACGTGATGAATTGGATGGAAAGTGGACGAAGCATCATAGAACAGGGCTTGCGATTTTGTTAACCATCCGTCCAATCGATCATGGTCATGACCACAGCGCACGAATCATATCGAAAGGCTTGACAGTTCATCAGTCACCATCAAAACACGTACTGTGGTCGATGTCTTGGATCGGAGACTATGACCACCCCCTGATGAACGCGACGAAGACAAAGATTATTAGTTTATCACTACTGCTGCAGTTGCAAATGAAGCTTCACGTCGTTCTCTTGATAACCAAAAGAGTTCCACTCTCATAAAGATTATATATGAGTTGTTAATTTAAACAAAAAGAAAAAAAAATCACACATCGAGACCTGCGATGTTATTACCGTAAAAATATATAATTTTTATTCTTCAAACATCTGCTACTTTTCTCTGCACATGATAGCATGTGTATTCATGGTCATCCACATAAATCATGATGCCAAAAAAATATCTATTTCCCCTAAACAAGATGTTTATCACCGATAATACAAAAGAGTGATCAGTCACTACAATGACATTGTTATATGTCAAATATGTATTCCTAAGTCCTAATAACTCCTAAGTAAAAACATCCACCCCTTAAGTAACTGATAATATGGTGCATGAAAAAGAAACATAAAAGCATCCTACAGTACTCTTAAGGACGGTGGGTTATTATTGTTTCATCTTACTGAAAAAGGGAAAGATTGATCCTTGCAATAGAATTAACTAACGAGAAGCTATGAATTCACCTCTGTTTATATGGATTAATTTATATAAAAAGGAACAATCGCTGTCAATTGTTCACACTCCTTATGTTTAACTAATTTTTAGTGGGCATAAAGTGACCTCATGCTAGCTGTTTCTGCAGAATGACCAAAGTGTGGACGAATGTTCAGGTAGCTCATACTATGCACACCAGATTTATTCTAGGAAGAGATGCCTTCCGTTTTTCTATGCCACCACTATATATCAACGTGATGAATGACGCACACGACACGATATGTTCCAAGAAGAAACTATTTTAACCACCATCGAATCGATCATGGATGGTCATTATATTTGCAGCCCCATGCAAGGTTGACTAGTTCAGCCACGGTTCAAACACGGACGGCGGTCCATGTTTGGAAACAACTACCACAGCCTGATGAATACGAGCTACTGGTGTTATCCCTAGTCTAACTGAATGCCACATCGTTCTCTTGTTAACCAAAATATTCCACTCTGTAAAGATCATATATATATGGGTTGCTTATATGCAATACAAAAGGGTTTACTATTTAGGAAGGGACCTCCATTGTTATACAAAGGGTATAGCCGGTGGGTAAGGAACGAGAGTGATACGAAAAATATTTAGTATTTGACAGAAACATTCTCCAGCTCGTAATTTTGATAGGTCTACACCCTCTCCCACCTCTCTTGGACCTTATAGAGAGGTCCAATTTGGATAGGAAACGTTTTCAATCCCACTCGTTCTTTATAGTATAGATTAGTCATTATCACGGTATTTGTGTTTGCGAAATATTTATTCCTATGTGAGAACAACCATGCCCGAAGTAACCGATTATATTGCCTCACATAGGATATAAAAGCATTCCTTCATTATTTTGTTTGTTTTTACATAAAAAAGATCCCAGTTTCTTTCATGGGCCTTTAAAACTTTTCTTTCCTCATATGACACTGACTTTAGTTCCTTACCTAATATTTTCATTGCTTCCATCAGTAAAACCATTTTTTCTATTTCTTTTTTCTTCACCAAAACGACCTCTAAATCACCTCTAAAAATCATATAATGTTTATATTGTGATAAAAAATGGAGATGAACCCATTTTTCATAAAACTAGAATCAACAAATTAAAGGTATATGAATTTTACGGCAGAGAAATTGTTTCCATAAAGATTCAGAAAATTTTTAGAGTAGCCAAATTTGGTGAATTGTATTTTTAAAGTTAAAATGATGTATATTTGTTTCTTCACCAAAATGGAACCATATGCATTCGATATAGCACTAAAAAATTCATGAATTTTGGGGGTGATTTATAGATAATTTTGGTCAATGCAAGGAAAAAAATAAAATTTAGAAATGAATGGGGAACTGAAGTTAACAGATGGAATTAACAGAAATGTCAAATAAGGAACTGAAGTTAAAGTCACTATCATATAATGAAGGAAAAATGTTTTAGTGCAAAGAAATGAATGGGGCAAAGAAACTTTGAGTAAATTTATTTAAAAAATATTAACATTTGTGATGCAAATAAGTATTATTAAATTAGTTATAAAATACAGTTTCATAATTAAATTATTTTGAAACGTAAATACTAATACTATTTAATATAAAGTTGCTCAAAGATGAGCTAGTTTGACTGGCACAGTTCCTAGCATTTTTTAACAGAGGGAGTAACTAACATATATAAATGTTGGGAAACTATAGGTGGCACTCCAAAATTTGGTGTTTCCACGGACTGTTTCATTAATTAATTGATTGCTTAATGCTAATTTTGTGCATCTTTAAATTCCTTGGAGAATTGTTTAATCGACAGTGCCCGTATCACGCGGATAATTTTCTCAGCAACAAAGTAATTGTGGGTAACGAATATATTTTTTTCAAAAAATATAATCAACTAATAACCATATGTGCTTGCTGAGTATGTAGATGGTACGCGTTCAATTTGTAACAAGCTTTTCTTGATTAAGGAAGAACTAAATTAAAGCTACATTAGCCTGTAAGGTTGCTTCAAGAGAATCATGATTAGACAGCAACAGACCCCCACCATGCTGAGAAAAAATATATGCAAACGTCGTCTTTGTTTGAGGTCAATATTCAATGCTAAGATCAAGGTAGTTGTGTACACAGTAGAAGTTGCTAAGACTTGTGACTACTGTTCCTTTTTTTTATTCTCGTTATGCATGAGTAATTATGGGTGTAATTCTGACCAAACATAATAATTTCATTTAGAGGAAATGTGTACTTCATTTTTTTTCTATTTTTAATTTTCTCATGGATATACTACAACCGTTTCCAATTATAAATCATTCTAATTTTTTTTTGGAGAGTTAAAACATCTTAAGTTTGACCAAATTTATACACCATAGTACTAACATTCGTGGTTTTTTTATTAAATATATTTTCATGAATTTTGCTCCCATGATCCCTCTTCTAAAAATTGCATTGCACGAATCTTAAAGTATTCAGTTAATTAATTAATTATTTTCTAATTATTTTATTGGTATTATCTTTTATTTAATTAATTATTTTCTAATTATTTTATGACTGAACCAAAGGCGGCTGGTAGCCCTCTTCCAAGAATCTCGCGTATACCAAGCCACCTTTATTTTTGTTACAGTATAGGAACAGCTAGAATGAGCTCCACTTTGTGCCTACCGAGAATTAGTTAAACATACGCATGGTGTAGTATGAACAATTGGAATGCACTAATCTTTTTATAATATGCTGCACATTGCACAACTACGTGCACGCTTCTCCTATTAGGCCGGTCTTAATGAGAGTTTAATTTTGTTTAGCTAACTCGATAATAGTTTAATCTTTCCGAAAAAAAAGAGTTTAATGAGCTGTTAATTGTGATATTTTCTTCAGGTTTTTACATGCACATTTAATTGCACAGATTAATTGGGTTATTTTCGTTTGTTGACTTCTTCATGCACAATTAATTATAGAAGGAAAAAGTCCATTTTTAGCCCTCCAACTCTTGCCTCAGTTTGATTTTGGCTATCGAACTCTAAAACCAGGTATTTGGCCATCCAACTATCAAAATCATTCAAGTTTAGCCATCGGGCTGTTTTGATGAGTGGTTTTACTTTTTTTATTTACAATTTAGTCCTTCGATCTTAAAATGATTATTACTTTTTGCTTATACCTCCGATTTAGGTGATTCTTGTGGTCATGTGTTCCTAACGGTGAACACTATATTTTAAAGTAATCTTTATACTATTTTATCATTATTTATTATATTATTTTTTTCCTTATGTAGAAACGACAATATAAAAAAAGTAAAACAAACAATTATAAAATAATATAATCAATATTTTAACAGATAAAGTTCATTGTTATGAATGCATGGCCACTAAAATCATTTAAATTAGAGATATGAGAAAAAAATAATAATCATTTTAAGATCCAATGATTAAAAAGGACTAATTTAGTTCTTTTTAGTCCTTGGATGTTAAAATGATTACTATTTTTTTTCTTGCATCTCCGATTTAAGTTATTCTAGTGGGCATGCGTTCGTAACGATGAGCTTTACGTTTTCAAATGTTGATTATATTATTTTATAATTGTTTGTTTAATTTTTCTTATATTATTTTTTCTACACAATGACAAAAAATAATATAACAAATAGTGACAAAATAATATAAATATCATTTTAAAAGATAATGCTTGCAGTTAGGAACACGTGACCGCAAGAACCACCTAAATCAGAGGTATAGACAAAAAGTAATAATCATTTTAAGATCTAGGGACTAAATTATAAATAAAAAAAGTTAAAACCACTAATCAAAACAGCCCGATGGCCAAATTTGAACGGTTTTAGTAGTTGGATGGCCAAAAATATCCGGTTTTGGAGTTCGATGGCCAAAACCAAACTGAGGCAAGAGTTGGATGGCCAAAAATAGACTTTTTCCATTATAGAATATTACCGAAACGACATTTGCATCTGCATTATAACTTAGTAACCAGGGGCATCTAATAAGTTATTTTGTTTCACCATTTAATCTGTTTCTAAAAATTATAGTATTGCATTCTTCATGGGAGGAGGTACCTCTATCGCGATGGTCTCATGGTACACTCCAACTATGTCCAACTACAATATGGCTATGTTTAGAATTTAAAATCTATCCTAAAATGTACCTGCTTTTACGTTGAAGGTAAAATGAATGGGCCAGAGAGCGGAAATGGCCATGAGATAGTCAATTGTCTTGAGGTGAATGATCGAGGGGGTCAATAAATGGCAGATCATTATTCTTTCTATTTAGCGTAGAGATCGACATGCAAAGCACGCATAATTGTCATAGGCACACAACATTTCACATGCATATTTTTTAATAAAAGACACATTAGATCTTTTACCACTCAGTTTTCTAAAAAACACTAAATATATTTATATAGATTTGCTATGGGGAGATTAGGTCACTAAACTTATTACACTGAAAGTGAGCTGACTGATAAGTTGCTTGTTAGTACTATCTGTTCTGATTACATGTTTGACAAATTAATATAACATCCTCGCTAGCTTATTCTTTCGAAGAGAAAAAAAAATCCTCTCTAGCTATTAGTGCATAAGAAACAGAGGCGTTGATCATGTAGTAGGAACGGCGAGTATGATCATAGTATAACAGGTTCTCACAGATAATAAAACATCATAGTTTAACAGGTCCATGCTGATCATAGTAGGAACGGCGACTATGATCATAGTAGGAACGGCCGTTTCCGTCTCGGAATATAATGGGCCAGCCACACAAACTAAGGCTTCGTATCTATCTTCCGGAGAATGGTTATCTATAAAGCCCATCTCATTTATTGTTCTAAAAAAACTACTATGTTCAATTGCTAAAAAAGACCTACTATGTTCAACATTTCGATTGTGCTAGTGTAACAGTTTTTTTAACATGTTCAGTATTGGAGACTTAAAATATCGAAATCGAATAAAATAAATGTTGACATAGGTATGGTAAAATGTTGACTAATACAATGAAAAATGTTGAAGCTTCCGCGGGCCGTGGAGTTGCCAGGTTAGGATTGAGGGGTGGAGATGGTGGGAGGAGGAGGCAGGATCCGAAAACACCTGATCTATAAATTGTCCCACTTTCGACACAGTTTTGGTGTCAACTGCCAACTAATCTTTTTCAAACAATGATATGGCCGCCAAGGCATGAAATGACTGTTTTACTCTCCTCTACTCTTTGTCTCTTGACGTGGCCCATGGCGGACGTCGAAGGCGACGCGGCGGTGCCGTCACGCCCAGGAAGAATGTGACGGAGGAGGAGCACCTCATGGGGAAGTTTGGCGAGGGCCTGGCAGATCGAAGAGATGTTCAAGGTCTAGGCCCTGGCTTGGCAGAAGGCATCGTCTCGCATGAGGCAGACGGAGGAGCAACACGTGGAGTTTGTGGCATCGCTGCATACAAGTCCTCAATTTGTGGGCTCCGTTGGACAGGAGCTGCCGATTCCACTACAGATCAGGCAATGGAGCCGCACGGATCCAAGCACCATCCTGCGCGTGCTGTTGTGCCGCCGCGGCGAGCCGACGACGAGGTCGTCAGTCACTTGTCGAAGCGTACACACTTATGGCCCGTTTGGTTCCAGCGCTAGCCTTGCCTCGCCTAGTCCGTGCGAGCGAGCCTCGCCTTGCCAACGCAGGCGAGCAGAAATCGCTCTCCTGCCGAGGCAAGCGAAAATCTTGCCCGCACAGGCTTCGAGCACGCTCGCTCGGGCACCAAACGCCAGCTTTTTTGCTTGGTTTGGCAAAGCAAACTACGTCAAGGGATCCAAACGCACCCTTAGCCGTGCACCGTGGCAACTGTTGCCGATTAGGCTTGTGTGTTGTGTACTTTTGTTCAGGCTCTGAATTAGTACATTTAGCATACGACGACCCATCATATTTAGTAAGCCATACATCTGATCTGGCAGTTGTCAGTAAGCCAACATATTCAGCTAGCCATACACGTCCTAGTAGTTCTTGAGTGATTTGTCTTGACACACATTAAGCTAGCATGTATATGTTGTTTTCTGTTGGCCATGAGGAAAACAGGTGTCTCCTGATGACTGCAGTTTGTGCGGATAGACCTAATTGGAAGCTTTCTAAACATTTGGGGGGAGGGGGGGGGGTGTTAAATTGTAGCTACAAGATGGTACCAACTTTCTGCACTACGCAAACATGAATTCCTGTTCAGCTGCCAACCAACAAGATGAACATTCATATGCTCCAAAGTGTTCTATCCATGTTCCCACTGTTTTTAGCCGATGTTTTACATTTGGAATGATAACCTTACTTTACATTAAATGAGCAATATTTCCCGGCTTGTCAATGCTCTCATATTATGTCATTGGCCACAATCAAAGGTATCAACCTGGCTTCTAATAGTTCCCTGGCCTTTAGCTATGCACCTCTTCTGAATACTTTTCTTATTTATTGTTTTAGCAACTCTATTATCTGAATCCAATATTGGAGGCATCAGATACTTTGCCGGTGTGCTCGCTTTCTGCTCTGGTGGATGCTTCACCGCCGTTGTTGCTTGCTTGATGCTTTGGCATCATGGTCATGTTGTCTGGGTGGTTCGTTGTGCTTGGGCGGATGCTTTGCCCCGTGATCTTGCTATCTCGGTGGATACTTTGTGACCTTTGCTTTCTGTGAAGCTTAGCTTTCTCGGCGAGGTGTGGACGTATGGTGGTGGTGTCGACGTCGATTCTTACTTGGAGGCATCGGTTCATAGGACTTCATGGTTTTTTTCTTTGACATGTCTTTGTTTGCATAGGCCGCTTCATGAAGTGGTAGAGTTGTGGTTTCTTTTCCTGTTTTTGTGTTTGAGTACTTTTTTTTTAATCTTAAGTGGTTCATCTTGTAACTCTCACTTTGGGGGCTCTCCCGAAGTTGCGTTAATGTACTTCTCTTCTTCTTAATGAAAACCATGCTATGCAAGTGTTAAAAAATTTGAATCCAATATTTGTGTGACTAACATATCCAATCTACCGTACTTTTGATTTTGTGCAAACATTTAGGTCAATAGTACCTTGGTTATACTTCTGAGTACATTGATTTGCAGTGTTTTGTTTAGGACATCTTTTTATTGCTAAGTGTTCAGATTAAGATTAGTACTATTACAAGGGTAACGTGTTTCATGTCTAGGTAATGGGGTGTAGTCTAATTTCACCACCATGAACCTTATTACTTCTTCTTTCTCATAATATCTTGTCATGTCATCGTATTTGTTGATGTGGCACATCATTTAATGAAAATGAAACCATTGAGAATAGCCTAAGGAGTTAGGCTAGAGCAACAATTCATTTAGGCACCTGTAAATAATACAAAAATGTATTCAAATGACACACTTAAGAAGCCTAGGCCGGCCACAAGATGTGTATCTGGGGGAGAGGTCTTGCTTCGCCTACTCTCGATCGCCCCACTACGTTTCCGTCGGATGGGTTTTGGGTTTTTTCAATTGTTCACTAAGCAAGCACTAGGCAACAGCCAACTGGCCACAATGCGATCAAACCATCCTGTTTGACAGTGAATTACTGACTCCATTTATCATCATTTTTTATTAACCAATAATTAAATCTCCACATCACATCCTTTTATATTTTAATATAGTGGCTAGATAACCAATTTGACGATTCATGTTTTTAATGTGAACGACTAAATCTGATCTAGATTTTTTTAAAAAAACAATGATTCTATTTTCTTAAAAATCTACTATTATTTAGATATTTTCTTATTTCTATTTTTTGTTTCCCTCTATAAAGGTAGTATCAAGAGGTTATATATTCAGATTTCACAAGACCATACTTAACATTTTAAACACACACATATATCAACAAATGAAACATGTATAGCGATTAGATTGTTGATCCTCTATATTGAATATAAGAGCCATCTTACAAAACTTTAACGAATTTAGTCTAGTAAACAAAATTTAAACTATTCACACCTTAAGGAAACATTAAGAGGGTATATATTCAGATTCAAAAAGACCATACATAACATTGTAAACACACACATATATTAGTAAATGAAACACACTATAACGATTCAATTGTTTTATCCTCCAACCATTATCGTATTAGGCCAGATCTGTTAATGTCGAATATAAGAGCCATGTGATGAAACTATGACGAGACGACTAAACAACATTTAAAAAATTCCTTGTATTATTTTGTATTTCATACACATACTTGCATAGGTTTGATAGTCAAAACTAAAGCTATCGTTATTGTAAACTAGGATCGATTAGACGACTTAAAATCATTGGTGACTACCCAAACATCCAACAAGCAGATGGACACAAACCGATCGATAATGATAAGCGAAGACCACACATGGCAAGGAGTTGTGCATGGGTAGGCATGAAGCAAGCACCTAGGCACCAACCATGCCGCTCTACTGATGCAGGCGAACCATCTGAGACACCACAGCATGAAAAACTAGCTCTGTGATGGGTATCTCCTCTCGGCCGAGCACAGTGTCAAGTGCGGCGTCAAGCACTCAAGCCTGCTCCTGGCGGTGCCCATAGTCTGAAGGTAAAACCTCTCTGAACATGTCGGGCGTGCGCTGCATAGTGCACCCGGTCGATCCTCCTCCGGGGACCCAGCGGCGAGGTGCTCGTAGCTGAGCTTCCACTTGTTCGCGTCTGCCATGTCATCAGCAACGAGGTAATTTATACTCGTTCTGTTGCCCATTCGTTTGCACTTGCCTCTTCTCTGCTAGAATACCACCGCAGTACGACTTATTCCTACTCCATATATATACCTGACAGCCGAGAAAAGGTGCCCTGCCTAAGTGGCAGCTAATTGGTCTCAATTGATTTTATTTAGGAATTAAGATCGCCAGTGTTTAAGAAACATGGTGTTGCTTGCGTAGATAAAGTAATAAACGTAATAAGTAAAATTGTAAATCAACTGATAATTCAGTTGCTAGCTGTAATACAAAAATTTGTCACATTTTATAAAAATATGTATGACATGGGGACCCACATGTCATTGGTTGATTTGTGTAGTATATATATTTACAAAAGCTTGGAATGGAATCATACTCAAGAAGAAGCCGTGTTCTAATTAATTAATATTCAAAATCAGAGGAAGACACGTAAGGCACTCTCATCTCACGTATACAGGCATGGCCATGCATGTATTTGAGCCTGCATGATGTTTTAACAAACAAGAAGTTACAAGTGTGCCTTTTGATTAGCTTTATACTTTCTATGGGTCGACACACCCTGCCGCTGTGATCAGCAAGCCGGCCCATGCACGAAATAGCCCATAATGCATGGCGCTCGCGTAGTATCTGTACAAGATATATGCGACACGGCCGTATACGAGTGATATACCATCGACTGGCCAGCACGCACGTATAGTTAGCAGGTGTACACATGCATATGTACTCTCTGGATGCCACGTACATGTGTTTCTAAGTTCAAAGATCAGTAGGTTCCAGAATAATCTCGGTCAGAAGGATAAGCGTTCTGTTCACATTTGAACCCAATGAATAAGTCACCGATGCGATGCGAAGGCATCCGCGAGAAACGTTTCTCGGCAACAACACAGCGGCACTGTCATCCACTCGTCCTTCATCTTTTCACAGAGCCGCCCGGGACAAGCGCAGAGCCGCCCAGGAGAAGCGGTCGCTCAACAACCGAAGCGCGGCGGCGCTCGGCTTCAAGGCTTCGTCACCCCTCAACCCTAGCACCTGCCTATAAAAAGCCCTCGGCTTAATTTCATTGGCAAGGGCAGGGTCCCAGACCCTTACCACACCGCCAAGCTGCCGCCGCACACACATCTTCACCTCCACCATGCCGGCGCCCTGCTGCGCTTGTACGCCATTGCACACACGCACTCACTTTCACCACACCGTCAGGTTGCCACCGCGCACACGCACCACCTTCACGACGCGACGCCCCGCTGCCGCCACTCACACACACGCCGGGAAAGAGAGGCCGAGGCCCTGCCGGCTCTCCCTATTCACGCCACACACACCCACATACAGAAGCACACGTAGAAGATCAGCATCGACGCCGACGAGCAGCATCACCGAAGCCATGGCCGCAGTACATCTGAATGGTGAGATCCCACGGCAGCTTGCGCAGCTCTGTGGCTATTTGTTTTGCTAGGTATCTGTTGCCGTTGTCAGTGGCGTTGAATGGCCAGCCGATAGAGTAATATATAGCAGGCCCTCCCACGGTTGTTGATGCAGATCGAGCCCTTGACAGTGCAAGTGGTACAAGTAGTGTAACAGATGCAAAGAGAAGGCCTTGCCGTGGTGTCGTCGATTTAAATATGCAGGCATAGGTTCAGGCAATGAAGTAGTGGTCTATGCATGGGTGTGTGCAGTAGCAAATCAACAAGTTCATTCAGTGCATGAGATCAAGATTGATCATCATCACAAGATTAAGGCAAGATGGAGTAGATGTTAGCCAAATCTGATCCATATCAGAAGTTCATGCCAGTCAGTGAAGATATGTGTGCCGGCTGTGATGATCTGGCCCTTTGTTGATGAGAAGTCATATGATGGTGATTGGGTAGTTGATCAGCCGCATCCTGTTTTCAAGAAAATAGATGGTGACAAAAGAATAGACATGTATGCAGAAATTCAATTGTTGGCATAGTCCACAGCAGTTCAGTCCTGGAAGCGATGTAGCTCTTGCCAGGAGAGGTTGCGATGTTGGCCATAGTGGCAGCTGTGCAATTCATGTGTCAGGCAGTAGTATATATATCGTATGGGCTTGACGAGCAGCAAGAGAGAAAGAAGATGACCAGCTGTGATGCTCAGAGATAAAGAAGCAATGCAAGCAAATCCAAGTGCATGACACACGCCTGCTATAGTGTAGGCTTGATGCATTAGCAAGCAGCAAGCAGTTCTTGTTATGTGATTAGCAATGACAGCTCATGTTAATTGTGGATGCAAAGAGTAGTAGTCACGTGATGATGCAGCCCCCTGTTGATAAAAATAGGCGGTGCTGGCCAATCAGTTCAGAGAGCTTAGCCAAAATCAGTGCAAAAAGCTGAGTAGCAGTAGACATCTATGTTAGAATATTTGGGCCTGGCCCATTTATTCTATTTATTCTAAAGGATTATAGCCTACTTTTAATGTTATAGTTATTATGGTTAAAACCATATTGGTAGTGGAAAAGAATCTCAACCGACTTAAAGGGTCAACCTTTGGTGCACCCCTTGTGAAGCTGGTAAGGAGAGATTGGCGAGCCACACGCGCGCTCGCTCGCCTCGCCGGGCCAGGCCGTGGGCGTGGCGTGGTGAGGCAAGGCGAGGCGAGGCGTGCCGAGCCTGGTTATGGCAATTGAAGACGCGGTAATTGGAAGGGCTGGTTATGGCAATCAATGATACCATAATTTAGCCTTCCCGATTCTCTCCCGCCAGGTTCATCCTCTCGTCTCCCCCCGAGGGCTATATAAACAGAGCCATCCTCTCCTTTGAGATTCAGATCTGAGACACTACTCCTCCTCCTTCCTCTGCTGCAACTCTGC
The DNA here is from genome assembly GCA_015342445.1 of Digitaria exilis. Classification (NCBI taxonomy): domain Eukaryota; kingdom Viridiplantae; phylum Streptophyta; class Magnoliopsida; order Poales; family Poaceae; genus Digitaria; species Digitaria exilis. Next base: position 2,203,162 of record JACEFO010000191.1, on the reverse strand, counting down.
CTCCCCATCGCCGGCGCTGCGCGCACATCACCGGCGAGAGCAGGTGCCTCCGACACCGTTGCCTCTTCGAGATCCTGCTCGGGATACCGGGGCAATCAAGTTTCTGGGGAGCGTATTCACGCGACTGCTCGCCCAGAACCGTTGCGTCTTCACCGGCGTACGGTTCACCGTCCTGGACACTCCGCCGCCGTCGAACGACTACACCGCGCCGCGTCTCCTTCCTATACGACTCCGACGCACGGACTGCACTGCGTCAACGGATCTCCCTGCATCGAATTTGTACAACTACTTCGAGCAAGGCCAGTCGAGGAACACCATGAGTTCGGATGGTATTCCTCCAGCTGGTAACGGCGCAACCGATGCCTCCGGCAAAGGTCCCGCCCCGGGGTACATTTCGATGTCCGAACTGCTATCCTTTATTTTATTTGTGTTCCTTTTTAAATCTGTGTTAAATTTGAACACGTGCACATAGATTGTTTCACTCACTATAGTCATGCATATATTTGTGAATTTAATTATAACCTTTGGAATTAAAATATGGCCTATTGCAGATAATTATCCAACAATCCAGAATCCTGATTTTAGTGATAATTATGTTGATAGGTTTTCGGTTGCTCAATTTGCTTCATCCATTAAGCCAAATATTTTTGACAGTACAAATTTTGTGAGTTGGCGTGAACGGATGGTACTGTGGTTGACCACTATGGGCATCATGGATGTGGCGGAAGGGAAGCCTGAACAATGCACTTCCGAGCAGGGAAGTGCATTCGAGGTTAAAGACAATCTTTTTCGCGGATGCGTCCTTGGTGTTATTGCCCCACACCTGATTAATCCCCTTCTTAAGAAGAAGACTGGGAAAGAGATGTGGGACGCCCTTGACGCTCAGTACGGGGTGTCTGATGCTGGCAGTGAGCTGTACCTCATGGAGCAGTTCCTAGACTAAAGGATGGTGGAAGACCGTCCTATGGTGGAACAAGCTAATGAGTTGTATGTGGTGGCAAAAGACCTCGGTTGTTGCAACAAAGAGAACACTTGTGTGCTGCCCGACAAGTTTGTGGCCGGAGGTATCATCTCCAAGCTGCCACCTTCTTGGAGGGACTTTGCTACTTCTCTGAAGCACAGGAGGCAGGAGTTCACAATTGATGGACTCATTAGCACTCTTGATGTGGAAGAAAAGGCGAGAGCAAAGGACGTACGCAGTAAGGGGACACTTGTCGGTGCAAGCGCGAACTTTGTTCAAATGAACATTAATGCTCGCACCAACAACAAGGGCAAAGGCAAGAAACCTCCTCAGCCACAGAATCTCGGGAAGGCTAAACAAACCACCGGTTTCAAGAAGAAGAAGGGAGCCTGCTACGTGTGCGGGAGTGAGGACCACTTTGCTGGAAAGTGTCCTCAACGCAAAGGAGACAAGTTTGCCAACATGGTCATTAGCGAGCCTAGAGGAACATCGGGGTACGGTAATTATTTACCTACAGTTCTTTCAGTTATGTGTACACCAAAGTGGTGGGTAGATACTAGTGCTAATATTCATGTATGTGCTGATATTTCCTTGTTTTCTTCATACCAGGTCGGGGGGACTACCTCCTTGCTGATGGGAACGGAGCTCATGCGTGTGTACTTGGTGTTGGTATGGTCAATCTAAAGTTTACTTCGGGAAAGATCGTGTAGCTGAAGAACGTGCAGCATGTCCCCACCATCAAGAAGAATCTAGTCAGCGGCTCTCTACTTTGTAGAGATGGTTTTAAATTAGTCTTCGAGTCAAATAAATGTATTGTGTCAAAGTTTGGAACCTTTGTTGGTAAAGGTTATGATAGAGGAGGTTTGTTCCGCTTTTCTCTTGATGATGGATGTAATAAAGTAGTGAACAATAATGTTAACGTTGATGAATCTAATGTTTGGCATTCGAGGCTTTGTCATGTTAATTTTGGTTGTATGTCACGACTTGCAAATCTGAGTTTAATTCCAAAGTTTACCTTTGCCAAGAATTCTAAGTGCCTTGCATGTGTTGGTTCAAAATAAACTCGCAAGCCACACGTGGCTGCTGAGGCGAGAGACTTGCCACCTCTAGAATTAATTCATTCTGATCTTTGTGAGATGAATGGAGTATTGACAAAAGATGTAAAGAAATATTTCATGACTCTTATCGATGATTGCACTAGATATTGTTACATTTACTTGTTGGAAACTAAAGATAAAGCGCTTCACTACTTTAAAATCTATAAGACTGTAGTAGAAAACCAACTTGAGAGGAAAATCAAAAGAATTAGGTCAGATCACGGTGGCGAGTACTTTTCAAAGTCGTTTGATTTATTCTGTGAAGAACACGACATTATTCATGAGAAGACGCCTCCCTATTCTCCCCACTCAAACGGGGTTGCCGAAAGAAAGAACCAAACCTTGACTGACTTGGTTAACGCCATGTTGGATATCTCGGGACTTTCTAGGGAATGGTGGGGTGAGGCTACATGTCATGTCCTAAATCGTGTGCCTCCAAAGAATAAAGAGAAGACACCATTCGAGGAATGGGAAAAGAAAAGGCTAACGCTTTCTTATTTGCGTACTTGGGGTTGTTTGGCCAAAGCAAGTGTGCCTATCAACAAGAAGCGCAAACTTGGACCTAAAACTGTAGATTGTGTTTTTCTTGGTTTTAGCATAGCGTTGGCTATAGATTTCTGGTAGTGAACTCTGGAGTACCTGACATGGCGGTCGGTACAATTTTTGAGACCAAAGATGCTACGTTCTTTGAGAACATGTTTCTAATGAACGATGGAACAAGTTCATCTAGGCAAGAGATTATCAAGGATGATATCTTCGCCGAACCGATTGTACACGATGAACTTTCTCATGTGAGACATCCTGAGGAGGATAACAATGAAGCTCCCAGAAAGAGCAAGAGACAGAAGACTGAAAAGTCTTTTGGTGATGATTTCATTGTATACCTCGTGGATGACACGCCTAGGACCATTAAAGAGGCATATTCAACTCCTGACGCTGACTATTGGAAGGAAGCTGTCAGAAATGAAATGGACTCTATCATGACTAATGGTACCTGGGAGGTTGTTGATCGCCATATGGATGCAAGCCTGTGGGCTACAAATGGGTGTTCAAGAAAAAGCTTAGGCCTGATGGTACTATCGACAAGTACAATGCTAAGCTTGTGGCCAAGGGTTATACCCAGAAAGAAGGAGAGGACTATTTTGACACTTACTCACCTGTTGCTCGTTTGACCACTATCCGAGTGCTACTCTCACTGGCAGCCTCCTATGGGCTTCTCGTTCATCAAATGGACGTGAAGACAGCTTTCCTAAATGGGGAGTTGGAAGAGGAGATCTATATGGATCAGCCTGATGGGTTTGTGGCAAATGGTCAAGAGGGAAAGGTGTGCAAGCTGTTGAAGTCTCTGTATGGTCTCAAGCAAGCACCTAAGAAGTGGCATGAGAAGTTTGACAGAACTCTAACCTCTGTTGGTTTTGTTTCAAACGAAGCCGACAAATGTGTGTACTATCGCTTTGGTGGAGGTGATGGAGTGATTCTGTGTCTGTATGTGGATGACATACTGATCTTCGGGACTAACCTTAGTGTGATTAAGGAAGTCAAGGAGTTTCTCTCTCAGAGCTTTGAGATGAAAGATCTGGGAGAGGCCGATGTTATCCTCAATATCAAGCTGGTAAAGGATGGAAATGGTAGGGTGACTCTGTCACAGGCTCACTATGTGGAGAAGATGTTGAGTCGCTTTGGTTACAGTGATCACAAGTCTGTCTCAACTCCTTATGATACCAGTCTAATATTGAAGAAGAATAAAAGGATAACGAGAGATCAACTGAGATACTCTCAACATCGCATATGATGTGAGCAAATTGAGTCAGTTTGTTTCAAACCCGGGCGATGATCATTGGAGAGCTCTTGAAAGAGTAATGCGCTATCTAGTAGGAACAATGGACTATGGAATTCATTATACCAGGGACCCTAAGGTTCTAGAAGGGTATAGTGATTTGAATTGGATATCAGATGCTGATGAGCTCAAGGCCACGAGTGGTTATGTGTTCACACTCGGAGGTGGCGCTGTTTCCTGCAAGTCTTGCAAGCAGACCATCTTAACGAGGTTAACAATGGAAGCAGAACTCACAGCACTGGATACTGCCACAGTTGAGGCCGAATGGCTTCGTGAACTCCTTACTGACCTGCTGATAGTTGAAAAACCGATACCGGCAATTCTGATGAACTGTGATAATCAAACTGTGATTATCAAGGTGAACAGTTCTAAGGACAACATGAAGTCATCCAGGCATGTAAAAAGGCGGTTAAAGTCTGTCAGGAAACTGAGAAACTCCGGAGTTATAGCCTTAGATTATATTCAGACGGCTAGAAACCTGGCAGATCAATTCACAAAGGGTCTTTCACATAATGTGATAGACTATGCATCTTTAGAATTGGGCTTGAGACCCACGTGAGTTACTCTATGGTTGAAACATATTCTGTGTGATCGGAGATCCCATGAAGCAGGATGGTGCAACAAGCTATAGTGTAACTGAGAGAAGAGAACCTTTAATGAAGGCTCATTCTGTGAGAAGATGCATTTCTCTATGGTTTATACCTTAATACGCTCCAAGTGGTTTCATGGAACAAGACAGTTGTTTCATTGAAACAGAAATGTTGTCCTACAGAACATCTTTAAGGAACACACTTATATGAGCCTGACTACTGGTCATAGTTTATGAGATTTGGGTGATCTCTAGAAACTCATGAAAGGCATGGAGTATGACCCATAAGCTCCAAAACAGCGGGGATGCTACTGCAGCTTAGTATTAGTGTAGCGTTCTGGTGAAACTCGTTTGCACAAAACTGACAATTCAAGGCATAATCCATTGTTCAGTTGTGAACGAATGTAGCCCTAGTTCTAGTTGGAAGTTCAACTTAACGGTCTCCATCAAATACTGGTATATCAAAGAGGACCTGAGAACGATTCAAGTACGGCTTAGAATCCTTGGTGGGATTGTTAGAATATTTGGGTCTGGCCCATTGTTTTATTTATTCTAAAGGATTATAGTCTACTTTTAATGTCATAGTTATTATGGTTAAAACCATATTGCTAGTGGAAAAGAATCTCAACCGACTTAAAGGGTCAACCTTTGGTGCACCCCTTGTGAAGCCGGTAAGGAGAGATTGGCGAGCCACACGCGCGCGCGCGCTCGCTCGCCTCGCCGCGCCGGGCCGTTGGCGTGGCGAGGCGTGGCGTGGCGTGGCATGGCGAGGCGAGCCGTGCCGTGCCGAGCCTAAGCCTGAGCCTGAGCCTTATGGCAATTGAAGACGCGGTAATTGGAAGGGCTGGTTACGGCAATCAATGATACCATAATTCAGCCTTCCCGATTCTCTCCCGTTCAGGTTCATCCTCTCGTCTCCCCCCGAGGGCTATATAAACAGATCCATCCTCTCCTTTGAGATTCAGATCTGAGACAGTATTCCTTCCTCTGCTGCAACTCTGCCTCCCCATCGCCGGCGCTACGCGCACATCACCGGCGAGAGCAGGTGCCTCCGACACCGTTGCCTCTTCGAGATCCTGCTCCGGATACCGGGGCAATCAGGTTTCTGGGCAGCGTGTTCACGCGACTGCTCGCCCAGACCGGCTGCGTCTTCACCGACGTATGGTTCACCATCCTGGACACTCCACCGCCGTCGAACGACTACACCGCGCAGCGTCTCCTTCCTATACGACTCCGGCGCACGGACTGCACTGCGTCAACGGATCTCCCTGCATCGAATTTGTACAACTACTTCGAGCAAGGCCAGTCGAGGAACACCATGAGTTCGGATGGTATTCTTCCAGCTGGTAACGGCGCAACCGATGCCTCCGACAAAGGTCCCGCCCCGGGGTACATTTCGATGTTGGAACTGCTATCCTTTATTTTATTTGTGTTCCTTTTTAAATCTGTGTTAAATTTGAACACGTACACATGGATGGTTTCACTCACTATAGTCATGTAAATATTTGTGAATTTAATTATTAGCTTCGGAATTAAAATATGGCCTATTGCAGATAATTATCCAACAATCTAGAGGATGCATGACCAGAGACTTGGTGGCAGGTATCACACCCAATTTTGATAGCAAAACCAGATGTATTACATATGTGCGCCAGGATCAGTTTACACACATATGTTGACATAAAGTGAATACAGAATCTGTGCTCAAGCGCATAAAACAAAAAAAAAGGTATTTTATTACACTCACGATTGGGGCTCGAAGGCCTAAAGGTTCAACACGGAAACATAAACGATTAAACTAGCAGCGAGAAGTCTTAACAGGCAGCCGATTGGTTGACACCATCCTAGAAGTCATCAAGTTCCTCAATATACTCTCCATCATACTCTTTTGAATTCCAAATAAGCAAGGGTGAGTACACTTATGGTTGGTACTCAGCAAGTGGGGTGAGAATGCAAGCCATCAAGCAATAGGCTGAGCTAAGCGGTGAGCATTTTAGTTGATCAAGCATATAAACATAACATCATAACCAGCTCTCATCATCCAAACCAAGTACCACAGTTTAGCATCAAATTCAAGTATGATTATCATGTGAGGGTCCAGGTCGCTCATAACCGTGAGCTCGGCTATTACAATAGATTAGTTAACACTATGCAGAGGTTGTACAGCTTTACCCACAACTCATGTCCCCCCTTTTCGCCTGGGTTTGCAAGGCGCTTACACACTTTTGAGGTGAGTGGCGAGGGTTTCACTACTAGACCTTTTCAAAGACTCCCTATACGTATGTGTTTGGTCCCAGCACAGACGGTTACAACAGAAGGGCTAGCCTTCTGATCCCCGCACGATCCATTTACCCAAACCCAACTCATCCACCCTACCAACAGTCCAAACACAACATACATGTTATCTAATTACTTGGTCTAGGCCAATGCCCATGTGACATTGTGGTTGTACGGTTAATCCTGGGTGGTCGCTCCATGTTCCGATTAACCTGTGATCTTATTACCATCGTTCATCACAAAAACAACATTTAACAAGTTCAAGGTTGACCCTCAAAACTAATTCAGCAGCAAGCAAGCTATTAACATAAGCATAACCCATGTGGCACAAGGTTTTAGACATCAAAGTAGTCATCCTTAGCTAGGTTCCCATTCATTTCATGCATAGAGATACATAAACTAAACATTCATTAAGCATGCAATTCATAGGTTCAAAAGAGAATGCTGAGGGGGATAAACCACTTGCCTTCTTCCTCAAAGTACTGCTGTTCTTCCTCCATGAATTGTCCTTGCCCTTCCTCCTCGAGCGGCACGTCAACGTTCACTACACGATAGCACACAAGCATACAATAAATAAATTGAAAACAATACATCATTCAGTAGTAAAAATGTAAACGCACATCTAGTTCTATTGTTTATGCAGAGACGAACTCGTGAGCGCGAAAATCACTCAAAACCGATTTGTAAAACTCAAATTATGGCCAAAACGGGTTTTCAGGGGCTATTTTGTGACTAAAACAGACTTCTAGGGGCTAGTCTAGAAGAAAGCAGGGGCTAAAACATAATTTTATATAAAAACAGAAGGTCTCGGGTGAAAGAAAACCAGTCCAGGATGGCGGGTTAGATTTTTCAAGAGTTCAGGGGCTTAAACCGATAAAAGCAGGACTGAACCGCAAATACATTTGAATTGGGATGTACTGCGGGTTGATTTTCAGAAAATGAAGGGGCTTTTAGCAAAAGTGCCAGGGCTGACCAAAGCCTCCCTGGTTGACTCGATTCAGGATGATTTTGGGCTGTTGGATCTTGATCCGTCGGCTCTGGTGGATTGGGGAAAGATGAGGTGGCTGGCGGTGAGCTCAAGCGGCGGCGGACGGCGGCGCATCGCCGGAGTGAAGCCAATCCGGCGCTAGAGACCTCCATTCGCGCTAATACTTGGCCCTGGACGAAGCTAGCGACGCAGAGAAATCGAAGGGGGCTTCGATGAGGCAAGTTCGGCAGAGAAGGTGGCCGGCGACGAGCAGTGGCGGTCGGTGAAGTTCGGTGAAGGCCGAACGGGTGCCTGGGTGCAGCGTTTCGTAGGGTTTTGGGCTAGAGAGGAAACTGCGAGCACGAAGATGCGATTTGGCAAAGACACCGTCTCTGGGATGACGCCACGGCGGCTGGCGAGGTGCGACGGCGGCGGCGCAACTCCAGCGAGCCCGAGACCGAGGCTAGAGGCCAAGGTTAGCGCCGGGATGAAGCTCTGGAGCGAGAAGGAGACATGGCGAAGCTAGCAGAGGGGTTCTCGTCGAGGTTCGGGCGACGGGTCGCCCTAACGACGAACGGCGGCGACCGGCCAAGACTCAGGCGAGGTCTCCAACACATAAAAGAGCAAGAGAGGGAGAGATTAACCACCTGGGTACCAAGCTTACCACCTTACCAAGGAGACAAGATGGCCATGAAGCTCGGAGAGGCGGTGAGAAGGCGGAGCACGGCCGCGGCGGCGACAATGGCGACGGCGGCTGGGAGTATTGACAGCGTGGGCGTGTGGTTGCGGAGAAGTGGAAAGGGTGCTTGATTGGGGAAGGAAGGAGCTATAAGGACCGAGGTTTGGGGCAAAGGAAAGGTCACGGTGCAAAGAGAAGGGAGGGAGAGAGATTCCGCCTTTCCATTGATAGGCAATCAATGGCGCGTTGAGTGGGAGCCGTTGCGGCAAGGGAGGAAAGAAAGGAGGGAGAGAGAGAGAAAGAAGATCGATTGCGCTGCATTGATTCCCCGCAGAAGCAGAAACGGATGGAGGCACAGAGCTTGGGCGGGCGTAGGCGCGCACGTGATGTGCGGCGGCGAGGCCGGAGGTAGAAGACAGCCCTGACCTGTGGGGCCCGCATGGCAACGAGTGCGGGAGAGAGAGCAGGAGGCGGAGCGAGCTGGGCCGAGCAGGAGGGCTGAGTGAGTGGCGCTGGGCTGGGAAAGAAAATGAAAATGAGAGAGAGAGAAGATTGGGCCGGCTGCGCACGAGTTGGCCCAACAAGAAAGAAGTAGAGCGGGCCGAGAGAGAAAGGAGAGGAAAGAAGAGAGGAGAACTAGGCTGGGCGGCAAGGGAGAAAGGGAGGAAAAAGTTTAAGGTTTAAACATTTTTCAAACAGTTTGCAAACTTTGATTTGATCAAACTTCACACGAAAACAAATACAGCAGCATGAATGCACATGCACTTGTTAATCTACGAATTTAAATGTTGTTCTTGTATAAACAAAAGAAATTTTTATTTAGTCATTTTATTTAATCCTTAACAACTAAAGCTAGAGAACTTGTTGCTTACTTTATTTTGTTGTGATGGTCTTTTTAGGGTGTTATAGCAGGTTACATTGCGAATTCAGAGATAGATCATTAGTCTACTATTTCAGTTGGTCAGCGAAGTATACACATATACAGAGTTGGCAGTGATCAAGTCATAGTAGTGAAAAGACTATGATGCTGGCTGGTTAGTTTTCAGAGGTGAAGCATTAACAAGATTAGAAATAAAAGGCTTAGTATTCTGCTGCTGCATAGCTAGTATATTTGCCCAGATGTACACAAAACTTTTATGCTTGGTTCATAATGAGTTCTCTATAATTTGACTTTCTCATGTACGAGCTTCGGATGACAATCAGCGTGCAATAAATCCTCCTTTGTAATACTCAACAGGGCAGCTAGCTAGTAATAATTTATTGGTTATTGGCCCTCACGGCAAACTAATGCCATTGTTACATGCGAGTTGTATATAATCTCTAGAGCGAGTCAGACTGTATTTGTGACAATAGAGCAACCAAATTTGATGGTTTCAAGCCCTATGCATCCTTCTGACAGTGCTTAGCAGCTAATGGTTGTGCAGCATATGTGGTCGATGAAGGTCTGAGCAGCATTCTTAATGCCCGATCGAGAGCATCATGGAAGCCAACTGTATCTTACAACCTCAGCAACTCATGCAGTGACCCAGTAGCTGGTAGTAAGCTTGTCATTCTCAGCAATGGTCACATTTCGGCAATCAGCACACACAGTTAAGATGCTGCTTTGCCATGCATAGATTAACACAAGTTGTGTTCCGGCCGTGTGGCCCTCTCAAGTAGCTAGTGGTTGTAACCACGTGACATGAAAGAGAGTCCCTTAGCTAATGGCTGATCACTGAGAGGTTCTCTCATCAGTATATGAGTTTAGTACTGCCGCTATGATAATTTGCTTGTTTCGGCATTGTCAACACGTGTGTTTATACGAAGTCTGCTCTACTCTCCCTGACCGACGAGGCGGGGATCACTCAGTTACACTATTATTCCGTGACCGACGAGGCCGGAAATTCCGATGTCCTGACCGACGAGGCTAGACAATCTACTAGTTTCTGACCGACGAGGCCGAACGTTATTATTTACAGATTTCAATATGAACTCCGTGACCAACGATGCTAGATATTGATAGCCATAGACCGACGAGGCTCTGGCCCATCACAGCTATCCTTTTCATTTTACAGCTTATACACACTTTGAGACTTCCAAGACGACGACCATCAGCGTAGCTTAATCGGAGGTCTTCCATAGCCCAACGCCATGGATGTAATTAACCTGCGGCTTCACGAGGCCACGGGAACCAAGAACAACACATCGACCTGCTTAAGTCAGATGTATTAGGCGCATGTCAATTTAAATCCAGTGGGAACACGTACATGTAATTCTCATATGAATTAATAAAGATCAATGTTCCTTGAGTTTCGGTGTCTCTTTATATTATTTTGTATACAATAATATACTGGCTCGTCTGCAACTATTTTATTTATGTCCACGTAAGGAAAAAGCTCCCTACCCGGGAGAGGTTTCTTTTCGGTGAAACACTAGCATCCGGCCTGGTTGTGACAGCATGCCGTCGGCTTGACCTCCACCTATATATATATCTACTTACGGCGACTTCGTTCCTCCTCTCGTCGAGGCGATCTATCAACTAGCAGTCACAACTCAATCTTTGTACCATGCAGGTGTGATACTAACGTTTGCTTAGCTAATAGTGCTATAGCTATTACACTAGCAGGTGACCAAACTTGCACTCGATGTGAGATGACCGATCAGTTGTAGCTGCATGTTGCTTTGCGGTTAGGAATACAGGTTTGACAAGGCTATATGTTTCTTTTTAGATTAAGGGTAATCCAGCCTCAACCATCCACGGATGAATGTTTACAGCCCAAAGAGGGAAAAAAAAGGCACGTTATTACAGTAAGAAACGACACAAGTGTGTGCTCTATAAATCAATATATGAGCAATATAATTAATCCAGTAGGCAGTCCTCACACACAAACAAAATTGTATTCGTTAGATACTTCATTTATGTTATGGAAATAGATATTCACATTTTTTCCAGCCTTTTGCAATCAAGTATTGTGATGGAGCTAGTAAAGTCAAGCTTCAATACGAGAGACGATCGAAGAACATGCAAAAACAAACTCACAAAGAAAAGACACCATCTAGAGCTTTAGATTACACGCTTCTCCAAGATTCCAAGAAGAGCTGATCTCGCATTGCATGCCGGCCTCGCCAAGGACAAGGCATATATATATATATATATATATATATATATATATATATACGACGTACTATCGCTCATCGCGTCGGCGGCCGATGGCGAGCGCCCTGACGAAGCAGGCGGACGCGCCGACGGCGAGCCCCGCGAACGCCGGCGGCACGACGAGGTCGATCCCGGAGCGCCCCGCCATCCTCGCCGGAACGCAGACGTGGTCCCCGCCGCCGTCGAGCGGAACGTGCACCGTTCCCGCCGCGCACACCCTTGCGCCGCCGCCGCCCGCCAGAGCCCACACGAAGGCGGCCTCCGGCGCGAACGACGCCACGGACACCGCCAGCGCGAGCGCCGCCGCCCACGCCGCCGCGTGCCTCACCGTCGAAGCCCACTGGTGTCGCTCCCCCACCAACGCCTCCACCAGCGGATGCATCGATCGTCGATGGGTGGCCTGTGCGTGCCTGTCCTCCCCGCCGGCGAGACTGCACCTGCTCGTCGTGGCGCGCGGTGGTTATATATATACTTATATATAACGTTGTGGGAGAGCGGAGGTGAAGTGGGTGGGTGCGCGCGTCGCGTCGCGGGTGGTGGGGAGGTTTCCGTGGACTTGTGGTGGAGTACGTGGAGGAGGTCCGAGACAAGTAGGTGAGCTAAGGCGGGAAGGGAGAGGCAGGGGCGTGGCTGCGTGTTTGTGAAGCCGGCCCGGCCTAGAGCCTGGCAGCCGCCCCGTTGAATTTCTTCGGGTTTGTTTGTTGACTTGTCCAGCCGTTGGGACCTCCAATGTAGATCAAATTAATGCAGTTCTAACAGGTGTACCACATAGTGTCGTACCACGTAGTGCCATGCCGACGTGGTGCTAGTGTAGTGTCGTGCTAGCGCCGCCTGTTTGGCCACCTATGCGATCACTCCTTTCTCCCACTATAGGTGGTCCCATGATGCTACAATGCTACTAAAGTTACGGTTCTAGTTATAACTGCATTGGATCCAGGGTCCACCTGGGACCTGATGGGGTGACATCTGGGGATAGGAAAATGGACGTAGTGCCCTTCGGTTTGTTTAAATGAGATGATTATGTAAGATAGATATATGGAACAATTTTATGGGTCCATTTACAATAGTGAGAAAAGGTTGTTTGCTTTCTAGTAATAGATATACTGAGTTTTGTAGCCAGATCATTCAAAATGTTATAATAACGAACATTTATGATATAATATGCCCTTAAGGCCACAAAGTTTTATGGGATAGTTTACGAGACCGTCACATCATACAAATTAACTTTTGTCGATTGATGAAACCATACTTTGTTTAGTTTCTTATCATGATTTCATAGAAAGTTAGAAGCTTCTAATTACGATGCATCAAGGAAATGAAAGAAATAAAACTCTACATCTCTCAATGGAGGTTTCAGCGTGTTTCATGTCTTCGTTACCATGAACCTTATTTTTTTCTCCCTCCTTATTATATCTTGCCATGTCACCATATGTGTTGTTATGGCAGTTGCACATCATTCAATAAGAATAAAATCACACTGAGAATAGACTAAAAAGTTAAGCCATAGTATCGATTCTATTAGGCACTTGTAAATAATAAAAAATGTACATGCCGATGACACACTTTACCCATGATCCTATTAGGCATCCTGAGATCACCTACACAGATAGCACCACAAGCCCATCACGCAAAGGAATGCATGCCTGCCATTTCCATCTTCGCCAAGCAGGACACACGCATGGTGTAGGACTCATATTGAGTAAAGTTTTATTAATAAATTTTAAAATATTTCTAAAAAGAGTGTAGCGCACCAACATCTGCGTCCGCACGCAAACTTTAGCAGCTTCCATATCTTTGTCACACGGAAACACCTCTGTGCAGATGTGAACTTTGGGCTACCGTGAGAGCTCTGCTGCGTGCAAGATCTTCTTGACCATACATTCTTATATATATAGTAGAAAATGGGCTAATAATAATTGGCAGCAGCCTTTGCATGCAGGTGTATTAGAGTTTGCATTGGCCTAGAAAACATAACAACATGAGGAAGAAAGAGAATAATGAAGGTGAAATTTGACCATCACACTACTCAAAGATGATTGTTTTAAGGGTGACAAATTGAAAGTCTGCAAAAATTCCCTCAAACACGGATAACGGGTACCCATGGATTGTTTGCAACGGCTATATACCCGACAACATTAGCTGATTCATAGTTCACATATATGGTGCTCACAAGACTATTTTCGAATCATAACACAAATACATTGCGGTGTTGTCAAACACTAAAACTACATATAGGGTTCAAGCTTAAGAGCAAGATCACAAATCACTAGCAGATCATGGTCACTTTGCCGATCCATTGTCCACCCCATAAAGTCTACACATTACAACAACAAAAAAGATACGTTACACTATCAAAATAAAATAGTATTGCAAAATCATCACATGTTCACAGTTAGACAATAAAAATAAGCCACTTCAATTGACAAACAATGTTAAATTGTATGGACTGAGTATAAATTAGCATAACTATTTATAGGTTCAGACACACATAGCATCCAAACGCAATAGTCCAATGGGTTAGACTATCTCGAACAATGAGACCCAAAACATAAGAACCATTTCACATTTGCATCGCGTTACAATCAAAGAGTTCCATACCTATTTTTGGTCTTCTCCAACAATAAGGCCTAAGAGAGAACCCTTTATGCGAATGGGTGTTCAAGAGAGAGGATAATCATATTTAGATCCTCTCTCTCTCTCTCTCTTGACGATCTATTTTTGGTTTGGGTATAGGTACTCTATTGGAGGCTGAAATAGTAGCATCGAAAACCCATTTTGGGTTTCGGTCTATATTTAGGTCCTCTGTTCGAGATAGTCTTATGGTTTTTTTTTCAATTGTTATCACTAAGCAAGAACTAGGCAATAGCCAATGGGTCTAATACGATAATGGTTGAAAGATAAAACAATCAAATCGTTACAGTCTATTTTATTTGTTGATATATGTGTGTGTTTAAAATGTTATGTATGGTCTTATGAAATTCGAATATATACCCTCTTAATGTTAACTTAGTTCAAACAATTTTTATGGATTTTTTTAGATTTAGTTTCCTAGCTAGATCATTCAGAATGTTATAACAACGTATATTTATGTTATAATCTGCCCTTAAATTCATTCTTAATGACAAGTTTTATGTGGTAGTTTCCAATATTGTTGAGACCTTACCTTGCTTAATTTTATATCACAATTTCATTGAGAGTTATCATCTTTTAATTATGATTGATGGCAGGGAAACGGCGGGACGAAGGTCCACCTCCGCGTGAGCAGAGACAAGTTTGATTTTACTTTAATTTTAAGGATAAAGAAACAAATCAGGTATTGCGAGTACATATATACTTCCATAATTCAAATATATTCATAAAAATTATGTTAATTACATCTCTGTAGAGAAAACCCCTGGTTAAGAGTTCTAGCATGGGTACATATAAAAAGATGATTACATCATGTGGCTACATATTACATGACTATGAACATTAATAAGAAGGCCTATATGGTCTACAATCTTGACTCCATGGATGAATTCTTGTCTTAGACTCAAACTTAATGGTATGTACGATATCAACGATATCACCACGCAAGGTATTTGACATTTATGCATGACTTGACATATATGCATTTTGGGCTTGCTTATTGTCTTAGCCGATTGGGGCATATGTTGACTTATAGTTGTCTTGGTTATAGCGTGACATAGTCACCCTTTTTGTAGAATATGTACGCATCATGCTTTTGGAACCTTTAGCATAGTTTAATACCCGGATACTTTGTACTTCAGTTAATAAGTGTATATGCATAACCAGGACAAATTATTTATTTCATATTTTGGACAACGAATGAGAGATGATTTCCCTATGATGCTTTTCATATTTGAATGCGACATGACCAGGCTACATTATCCAATCTAAAATAATTAGATGCTGGTATTGATGCCATGGTAGATGCCTATATAGTGCAATCTAGACCATTTTTTTATTTAGCTTTGGTGAGCATGGAAACCAGTATTATTCTCATGCAGAAGGATCTATGCGCAATATGATGTGATGACTGCAAAATCTGCAATATTTGATGTTGATTTATTTATTTCAGCAGGTTAACCAAGACATACTATGGGGCTATTGATTTAATTTGGTTCCGGAGACAACTAAGCTTATGTGCTTGGCTCGTTGCCGTATAATTTATTTATTTTGGTACGTGTCTCCAATCAGAATGGAGTGTTCATGTATTTGCGTCATGGCAAAGTTTTGACACCATGCTTGTACGATGCAAAGGAAGTGGCCTATATGCAGACTTTCCAGAGCCTGGGCAGCCCAAGCCTGGTTTCAGCAATGCTTTTGTTCAGTGTTTGGTTGCCGTGCATTATGTTAGCCAGCTCTCCATTGGTTTTGTTTGGTTGGGTGCATTAGCTTGGTTGAGCTCACCCTCTACTTCACGCGGTGAGTTTACCAGCTCATCTTCTTTGAACGGACGATGCCGTAGGAGCCTCAGCCAGGCCATCTTCCATCGTTGTGCATCCAAATCGAAGTGAGGTAGGGCCAAATCGATGCACAACAAAGCTGAACCGAAGTAAGGCAACGCCCAATCGAGCTCTCACACATCTGAATCGAGATGTAACAGGGCCGAATCAAGCTCCTGCTGGCCAAATCGGCGTGCAGAGGGCCAAATCAACTTTGAGCTCTGACGGCCGCCGTGCTTGAGACCCCCGATGACCAAATCAACTTGTGGTGGTAATCTCTTGGTACTTCTAGAAAAGAGGAACGTGAAGATGCGGCTCCAATCTTGAAGCTGCTCAATCTGACACCCAAGCCTCCAGTGGGACCCTGGCACACACAGAGGAGCTCTTCTCCGACTTGGCCCTCATGCCTCCGGCACAAAGGCATGAAGGAAGCGCCGAGGAGGAAAAGAAGGAGAAGACTTTGGTGCTCTAGCTAGAATGCGGCGGAGGCGGAAACACCAACGATGAGGAGGAGCCGGAGGTGGAAGACGACGGAAATACAGCACATGGAGGCGAGGGGATGCGACGTGGGCCTTCGCAGCGAGCTAGTGCAAGCCTGCACTCACGGATGTGACCGCTCGCTGCGTGCCCAGCTAGCCAGGCCAAGGCCCGTTTGCACGAGCTGGGCCTGGCTTAGCAGCCCATGCAGGCATCCAAACATATCCGGGTTGCATTGTGGAAGCCTGGATAGCCCTTAAGCCACCCAAGCAAACAGCCCCTATTAGCATTGATCTCTTTTACTTCGGATACAACATGACAGATGATTTATATTTGTACACCAGAGGTAAGTATCACTTATAGACATGGTATTTGTTCCTATGAAAAGGATACATGCGAGTGACATTTTGGTTGGTTTCTAATATGCTGCTGCATGACTTCCATGGATGCAATCTGACAGATGCAATATTTAGATTATTTTAAACATGCATGGCACTAACTACTGAGATGCACACACGCACTGGGTATCATGCAAAATTAGTTGGTGTTATACCGGCAGATAGTAGCTTGTACATATTTATAGCCTGCAACTTGACATAGCAGGAAATTTTGATGGATGGAGTGCATACGCCATATGCAGCTAGGAGTCTCTTTTTTTTCATTGACTCAATAGGCTCATGGCAAAGTATTCAAGTTCATTAAATCCGTGCACGGTGTGATTTGCGACTTCTTCTTGCTGGTTGTCGCAGGGGCTTCTCCTGGTTTCTTCTTCCTTTAGACTACTACAGGTGTTGCTCTATGCGGCTCTGCTATCCGTCGTGGGAGCGCAGCAGCCTGGCGGCGTGTATTTTCTTGGCTTTGCTCTCCGTCGTGGGAGTGCAGCAGCCTGGTGGTGTGTATGTGTGGAAGAACAAGGGAGCCATCTATTTATGGAGCAGCGGCAGAGCGGTTTGTGAGCTGCGTTGGCGCTCCGTTAATTTGATTTTGTATTTTCTAATCTCAGCGTCAAAGGCTTGCTTTGAGTCAAAGCGCGCGCGTATATGCAGAACGTGGAGACGAGGAGGCTTGAACTGCTGCTTGGACTTGGTTACAGCAAGTTATTGGTTGCCTTTCATTTGCAAATCGCACGCGCGCGGTGATTGACACGAGCGTGTCAGTTCGTTTCTTGCTGGCCAATTAATCCAGGTGCACGCGCTGGAGTTCACCCCAGTATGTAAGTAGGTGTCTTTTATCCAATACATCTTTATCTCTTTCGTGGCTAATACTATATTATATTATTTTTTTAGTTTCCTATGAAGAAATCACTATTCTTTTAGTTATTAAACCATTTCTGATTTGGATGGGATTTAGCCATCAATTTACTTTTATTTAATTTGTATGAATACATATACATTTTTGGCTGAGCCAAAATTGGTGTAAACAATGATGCATCGGACTTGAGGAAATGAGATGAAATAAAACTATATAACTCTAATGGAGGTTTCGACGTGTTTCGTGTCCTTCATAACAACGTATGCCTAGCTTCGTCATCATGAACCTCATTCTTCCCCCTCATAATATCTTGCTATGAAAGTAAATTTGTTGGTGTGGTAGTTGCATATTATTTAATAAGGATGCACTACCAAAATGGTAGATTTCTCCTAGTGTTTTTAAGTCGTCATCATGAAGCTTTGATGCGGCTGTGTTGGCCGGCCGGGCCAGTTGTTTGCCGAGTGTTTAAATAAACACTTGGCAAACCACCTCTTTATCGAGTTTTTTTAAGCACTGGCACCATGGATCTCAAAACGATAAAGTACACTACAAGCCACATAATAGCACTCTTCGAATAATTCAAATCCTCTTAGACCATTTCATTCTTTTTTCTGCATCTTTACGACACCCTGATGTTAATAAAAATTGCTCTGAAGAAAGACAAAAACAAAAACACATCTTTTGACTTGAACCCCATAGTCGTTGCATGTCTAATCATCCTTCAGCTGCACCGAAGTAAATGCAACTGTCTAGATATTTTAAAGATTCAAACTTTAAACAAATTAGAGAGAAGTTTTGAGCAGAATTTTCATAATGGAAAATCACCGAAGGATTGGAGCAAGCAATAAGTTAAGTTCTTTATTACCTTTTCTGTTGGAGGAGAGGAATACAGCTTATGAAGAAGCAAAGGAATGGCAAAAGGCTCAGAATATGGGGTGGAACAAAAGGTGGCGAAGATTGCTGCTCTTCTCCCATGTACAGTTTTTGTTGTCACAAGTGTACAGATGCCAATATGACGATTACACTCATGCATCATAATTCATGGCAAAGGGGACATATAGCTAGTAATATGACAATGTCTGTCCTAGGCAGAAATATCCCTTCTTTCCTAGGTCTTTTGGTGCCTATATTAGTGACAACATGCAAAACACAAAGATATGTGCTAGACATTAACTCATTTATCCGGCTGTCATAATTAGATTAGATGCGAATAAATTTTAGCCGTGACTACAGAAGCCAGATGAGATATAATGATTTTGTACTGACATGCTCGGTGGTTCCATATGACAAGGGATTAAATGTGACATGGATTTTTCCATCAGAAAACATCTCGTGAATGTAGCGATAGGTGCCCACCCCAAACGACGTTAGCATCGTTAACGTAGGGGGAGAGAGAGTGGGCCACATGGCCAATATATAACTCATCCCATCACAGTCACTCCTCTCTATCCCTCCCCTTTCTGTTTGTTGTTTCTTTTTCAGCACATTATCATCCGTGATAAAGCATGTTGAACATGATTTTTGAAATCCGAAATGGAAGCAAAACGGACATCAAAGAACAATGACACAAATTTCAATATGCATAAAAAATCCACCACAAGGCACAATAATACTAAAAAGCTAGGCACTGATTTGGCCATGAATCAAACATCTTTATTTCCAATGTCAGAGACAAGAGGGGGAAACAAGAACAGTAAATCAGATCGGCTGGAGAAAAATCCAAAGTCTTTTTGAAGTGACTCATGTTCCTCAATCTGAGGAGAACCAGTTACAAACAAGATGGTTTATCTTCTGAAATAAATTGTGATCAGATGCAAAATGACAAACATGTCAACATCGATGCAAGAGATGGGCATAAGATGTTTTGATCGTTGGGTTGCTGCCTGGAGTCCTAGAGAATGGAGGACAAGGGGAAAAAAAGAAATTCCATCAGAAAAGGGGAGAAAACCCCAAGAGAAACTTGACACACTCAGGTGCTGAAATCTTGGCACATGCTTTTCAGGATCAGTACAGCTACGAACGGCACGCATGAGCATGAACTACTTGGCCAGCGATGTGGGTTTCAGGACGCTCTTCGGGTTCAAGGCCTGCCGGATCTTGAACACGGCCCAGGCCGTCCCGATGGCGTGTGGCCGGAGGCATCCATCCCTCCGTACCTGCACACAACAAACGTTCGGTGTCAAATACTCAACAATGCTGGATGTGGATGCTACTCTGGATCACAGGACATTAATCTGCAGAAGAGTAATAGGGCAGTAATTGTGAGATACATGTCCAGTAGTCACGGTTGATGATGCGGAGAGAACATTCTTCCCAGACGTACACTTCGACAGCATGCGTACTAGCGTGGACAAACAATCCTCCAGCGACACACCATATGCTCCATGGTTGGCCTCTCTTAACTAATGTGCTGATGGAATAGGTGTTTTAATTATTGCCCAGTGACCAAATAACAACACCAAAGTCATAATAAGGACATGCCAGATCCAAATCTGGGAGAGGCAATGAGCAGACATCTGATAACTTAGGGTGTGTTTGGTTCTGTTGGCTAGACTAGCCAGGCTACCAAACTAAGGCAGACCAGACCAAGCCTGGATAATGCAATACAGTTGACCCATGTTTGGTTGTTGTGCTAAGTTAAGCCTGGCCAACGAAGTTGTTGTTTGGTTTATTGGCTTGCATAATGTATGGCCACCTCTTCTCCGTAGCGGTGAGTTTAATTCAGTTCATCACCCCGACATGTGCCCATGGTTCCTCACCGCACCATGCGCTTGCCGCAAGAACGCCGCCACTTGCATGCTTTGAATGAGGCAGTGGTAAGAAATTCTGAAATCTACGGCCAACAGTTCCATTCATAAACAATACATTTCAAATCTACGATGCTTCATTGTACTTGGATGAGCAGAATGACGAGAACATCTTCTTCCTGTTGACGTGGAATCCAGAGACGAAGGGGCCAACAGAGCTGAAATCCTCTTCACACAAGTTCATCTTGCTCCAGCGGTGGACAAATCGAGGTCTCGCACAACCAATTTAGGCTTCACTATGGCGAATCAAGGCCCCAAAATGACGAATTAGACTTGGCCGCCCACAAATCCCCTTCTCCCAAGAACTTGTCTTCCTCCATGCCGTATCTTGCTCCCTCTTGTCGTCCTCTGCTTGGAACCATGTCGCTGTTGTCCTTGCACCATGGATTTGGTCGCGAAGAACTTCGGCGGCGCCTCGAGGTCAGACTCATGATAGTGTGGTGGTTGGTGAAGGCAGAGTATGGCGACTGGGGTGAGGGGCAAGGTCGCTGGCAACGGCGAGAACAGGCTGCGCGACGTGATGGCGACGATGGACACGAAAGCCGGAGGGGTGATTGGAGGGGGCACAGCTCCGGTGAGAGGATTCAGTCTCGGGGCTGCAGGCGGCTAGCACAAGCTTGGCTTGCTGGGAACGAGATTTTTTTCTCGTTCTCGCTAAGCCTGGATAGGGGATACCTTTTGGATTACATAAGCCTGGCTAGGAGAGCTAACCAGGCAACCAAACAAACACAGGGTGGCTCAACTAGGGCTGTTCATGGGTGGATTTTCACAGATCTGGGTAGTATTTTGATTCATCCATTTATAAACTAGTTTAAATAGATTGGATAGGATTGGATTGGGTGGGTTACATGGATCGTAACGATGTTGATGCAGAGCAGCGGCGAACCAGTGCGGCAACGTCTTCGTGCTTAAAGACGACCTCCGCTGCGAGGTCCTCGCCGGCCGCCGCCGCGGGGGCGAGCTCCGCCGCCACGAACCCGGGCTCTAGCTTCTCATCGTCCGCCACCGCGAACTCAAGCGAGAGCTCCGCCACCACAGACCCGAGCGCGAGCTTCGCTGCCGCGGCCTCCCCGCTGCCGCAGACCCGGGCGCGAGCTCCGCTGCCGCAGCCTCCCCGCCGCGACCAACCACCAAGGAAATCGATTCGTGAGGAGCGCACGCCATGGATGCAATACTCCATCTCAAGTGTCATGCGCCATGGATGCATACTGAAAAGTTCCTGAATTAGTAGAGGGTAAGGCAGGACGCGTTCGTCTCTCTATTCAATGGCTGCGCAGGAGCATGAACTTGAACGAGATCGAGGCCCGCATGAGCTCCGCTTGCCTAGTGCTTGCGTGGAGCATTCGCTCTCCGAGTTGCAGGGCGAGAAGACAAGACTACAGGTAGAAGAAGCCCGACGCAGGTGCGCAGCGACGAGATCCATGGGTCTAATGGGTTCTTACTCATTTAAATCCAATCCTATGGGTTGTTTAGTTTCATGGTTTGGATGGATACCGGATGGGTGGGTTGGGTGGGTTGACCGATCCATGCACAGCCCTAGGCTCAACTAAGCCTGGTTGGGGGTTAAGCCACCCAACCAAACACCCTCTTAGTCTGCAACAATAGACATGCGTAAGAGCCAAAGTTTTAAATAGCCGACTATAGCCTCTAGAACCGGATATAGCCTTTGGAGTGGTGCACTAGGATAGCATGCTTTTAGCGCTATGTGGTCATTTCAGCTAATTACCACTGTTTTTTTTACACAAGCTAATTACCACTATTAGCTAGCTAAATTTGCTAAATGAGGAATAATTTAGTGCATGTAAGCATTGTACACGGCTCAAATCAGCGTGGGCCGCGGGCCTTATAAAAGTTGCGTCCAATGGATGCCCAAGACGACTCCATATGAGATGAGTCACTTGTCAATGAGGACATGTGGTGATCACCCTGAGATTAATGAGTGATTAACAATCGATGTGTGTGATGTGCTCTTGGCTCATATGCATGACTACCAATCTGAAGAACTCTAATTTGCCCTTGTTAAGTGTAGTGTCGGAAGATGATCCATGAGATTTGTTTATTAGAATGTTGAGATCTGTCATAGATTTGATCACATGAAAGATGTTGGGGGCATAGTAGTGACAAGCACTCTTGGTATCACGAGAACAAAAGGCTATCTCATAAGATCTTCCGACACTAGGTTGGATCTTCCAGCTCAGGGCTGGATCTTCTGAAAAATAACAGAATTAGTGTTTCGAACCAAAACCCCATTGAATCTTCTGACACTGGGTTAGATCTTTGGGAACACCACAAAAGCGTGTCAGGTCTTTTGACAAGATTCTCTGTGCCTCACCGAATCTTCCGGTAAAGGACCTAATCTAGCTTCTAGTGAAGCTGGAAACTGTGAGTCGAGTGAGTGAATTTGTGTCTCTCGACATAACACTCTGACAGGTCCCCCTTGGTACTCTGGTGTTTACTATACTCAATCCTCCTTTGAGCTTGAATACCTTGTAAAATGGAATGAGGGACCTCCTTTTAACATATCTCATTTTTCTTAATTTAATTTGCATATCTCGATGAAACAATAAAACCTCCAAATTATGGTTATTATCATCACCAAAACCAACTAGGGGGCAAATGCTCTTTCAATACATTGCATACTTTAATATTTTAATATAATAGCTAGATAGCCAATTTGGTGATTCATGTTTTTTATGTGAACAACTAAATCTGACAGATTTACTTTAATATATATGTGTCCAATCCACCCGCTTTGGTCTTTCCCCTGAACTAGGACCATCTGTCACTGGCAGATCGATGTGCTTGGCTGATGCTTTGTTCTGATGGAGCGGAAGCATCTGCGCCCCAAAACACAAATCAATGTTCTTGACACGGTGTTCTTTGTGCGACAAGCTTTTCTACTCCTTCCATATATTTTAATGCGAGTTATCAGAGAGAATTGTACCAGAAAACGAATGTATTAGCGGCTACTGACTCCCATTCTAATACAGGTCTGGAACCACACATCAGATTCAACCGAGACTAACACTGAATTATAACATTATAACACTAGTACAACATTAAGAAGCACAGCAGAGGCAAACAATAAATTCTCAATTCGTATTTCCATTGATCATGATGTTTAAAATGACAGTTATGATCATGATGTTTAAAACAACAGTTACGCATCTAATACATTGCATCGAAATAGAATTGAACTGAAATCTGATGAAAATCACTGCCGCAACATCAATTTGAGTCCGATAAACATAACTACCGCAAACATCAATCTCTGAGCTAGTCAAAAGTGCACCACTATGGTATGCCCATATGCTAGTATCCTCTCCGACCCTAGTTTACTACTCAGCAACAACACATACTGTATGCTCTATCGACGACCACTATGTCACTATGTGCCCCTAAATCTGCGCCTAAACAACAAAACGATCCCACCGTCACCACCACTGACCGGTCTATCTACACATCTCCAGTTAACACCATACTACATCTCCACCTGCCAAACCACCACGCTTTTGGATCAAAGGGACACTACTATGTTGGTGCCATATTCAGCTCAATGCCACGTTGCCTCGCTGATTCCACAATGCCCTCTGCGTTGCCCCCGCTGGCCTTGCAGGAGTTCAGGTGTGCATCCCACAGCTTGAAGGAGAAGGGGTAGACCGATGTGGCCTGCTGGTAGAACCTCTTGACAATCTCCGTGGTTTGCAGTTTCTCGAGGAGACTGGCGCCTTCTAACCATACTGATTCTGGTGCGACGGGTACTGCTCGGAAGATGGTGTTGATAAGAACAGAGCTTGCCCAGAACCTGGTGCCCATGGAGGTTGCATCAGAACCCCTGTAATGCTTAGCGATGAATTGACCAACTGCTAGTGCTAGCCGATAGTTTGCAGGAAGAACCTCCACGACTGTTTCGACAAAATCTACCAAGTACTTCACATCACCAATTCTTCCTGGAAGGAGTGATGGGCCAAAGCACACTTCAAGGATGGAGTTTACCAAAGTAGAATCTGAAGGAACAGGACCTATAGTGTCATCTATTAACTGCCTAAGCCTATGCCTCTTAACATTCTGGCAAAACCTTCGCGACAGCAGCTCCCTTGTGGGCAAATTACGATGATCTGCAAGATGGCCAATGATGAAACTGAATGTAGACCGAGTTTGAGCATCCAGAGAAGACGATGATTTCTCCAGTTCCAGCAAGTGAATTGCAGCATGTTCTCTCAAGCAATGCTCATAGCACTCCCCATGAGCCAATTTCAAAGCTTTATCCACAGCAACCTGTGCTTCATGTAGGTCATCCTCTAGTAACTTGTACAATGAGAGGTTTAATAACCAAAAGACATGATCCTCTGATGCAGATGGACCAGAACCTACTTCCTGGACTGAAACAAGTGATGGTGGCCCAGGCTCTTCATTGCTGAATTCTACTGCACCAACAGCAGCATTACTTTGGACATCACAATCCTTTGCATATTCTTCAAACCAGCAATTCAGTAACTTCTCAGCTAATTTGGTATCAGCTGCCAGAGCATGCTCAAAATACTGATTCCATAGATATTGGACTCCTTGCACCTCTTTCGGCCAATTCAAGATCAGTTCATGAAACCCTTTCAGATCAGGATATGCACCCTGATTTCTATCTAGCCGTGCTGAGATAAGGAGAATCTGAGGACACATTGGGTACTCCTTCATATACTTCACCAGCATATCAGCTGAAGATTTGAACCCTTCAACAGCTGCTAGACAACTAGTGTGGTTAACAGCAAGGAATTGTGACAACATCAGGTAAGACGGATCCCCATTTTTAACACACTCACTGATATCTTCAGCCATCTTATAAGCAGCATAGTTCAACAGCTCTATAATCTGGTTTCTGTTATCTATGTTAGGATCAATAGGAGACCATACTAATGAACGAGGCAAAGCTTTCTGGAACTCTAGCTGGTCAACAATTTCCTCCGGTAGCTTCCTGTAAATTGAGACATATAGGCACGAAATCCAAAATACGCATCTGTCGGGCATGGTCAAACACGAAATGACATCAGCAAGCAACTTGTCACCAGAATTGTCAGGTGTTGCAGTTGGAAGAATCCCAAAAATCCTAGATATTGCCCTCTCTACATTTCCAGACATGCACAGGAAGTAAATCATCTGTAAGAAGATGTCTAGTATGAAAGCACTTCTTTCTTTTAGATCTTTATCAGTGTCAGCTGTCATTTGGCAGAGCATGCTTAAAGCATCATTATAAGCATCCAATCGGTCATCAAAGCGTAACCTACTATTAATATACATAAGCCATAGTTCATAAGAATAAACATTGTGTTGGACCTAGAAAGAAAACGAAGTGTAAGGTTCATTGATAATTACATAATAGCAGGTATCAAATGAATAAAACAAACGTGCATAGATTGGATGAAAACTATAAATATGAAATGCACACAATCTCATCAAGTGGTTTCTCATGTTCCCGTAACAAAGGGGAAAACTGGACACACCAGACCGGGATTTAGGTATACTCTGGCATAAGAGGGTGCAATCTATGGTAATAGCCTCAGGTTACATGGAGCACAGAAACTGTACCAAAGTACACATAATTTAGTTTTTGTGCTAATAAGGTGAGCACTCAATACATTAGGCCAAGGAATGTAATAAAAACCTAAAAGATAGCTCATGAATTTCAACACAATATTTTTTAGAGTCAGAACTAAACAGCAAGAGAATGATAAATTAACAGTACGCCATATCAGAAAACAAATGGCAAGAGAATGATCAGTAAATAGTGTACCGCATCGGAAAACATGTCATCTTTTCCAAGTCCTTCATCCTTTTGATAGTAAATATGGAGATAAAACACCCAGAGGATAACTGTACTTGGATCAGCCTCAATAGACCGCGCCAGAAATAAAAGAGCCTACAGGACACACTATTTAGAAACAAGGTCTGACAATACCTAACCTGATATAAAATGTACGGCAGCAGCTAAAACAAGTTATCATGGGAAAGTTCCGCTATCCAAGACAAGAAAAAAAATCACCTTGATCCTGTCAGGTTTGTTTACTTTTCCACAATATAAATCAAGCGCTCCTTCTAAGAACAATTCAACATCAACAGATCCCTGTACAGTTTTATTCTACAGAGCAAAATGTTACACGGCAGCAATTAAAATATAAGGAGATCAGAAATCAATGAACTATATATATGTTAATTCAAAGGAAAAAAATTAAATATATCATGTTCTAGCTACTGTGCCATGAAATTTATGCCAATAGAGTTCAAATTTAAACACCATAAGTGGTTAAGTTAGTTAACTGCAGAAACATATGTCAAATCCAATGCAATTTGCAAGGAAACCACAAGAAAAGAGTGCAGTGTCATCAAGTGAGTACCAATACAAGCCAATCAAAATATCACATATGATATTGTTCCATTATGAAAATACGTGGCAGAAAAAATAAAGTTTAGTGTGGAGAACCAGACTCCGATATGTTATGCCACTTCCGCAATGAGATGATAGTTGCAATAAGTGTACCCCACCCACCTTCCAGCTATCCAGCATTCGAAAATTTAACAGCTGCCTGTTCCTATGAAAATCTGAAATCGAACCATCACCAGCCTGCAAGAATGGCGCATCTGATGGAAGAACTCTCTGAACAGATAAAGGTAAAGGAAATGAAGCACAAAACCCCCTTTGCCAATATTGCCATAAACTGCTAGCCAACACTGACTGTGTCAAGTTCTGATCAGCTTTAATAAGATTTGAACCAACTCGATATGCTGGTACAGGAAGCATATGTTGAGACAGACTGTAAGGGATTTGACCTGCATTAATTCATTTGTGGAAGTTAAATGGGGAAGCTTCACCATGCACAATAGAATAAAATCAAGTAATCAATTTGAAAAGAGATTGATCGCGAATATAACAAACCTGAAACAGAGATCACATGTTTTGTATGCTTTGACTTTCTCCAAGCATGATGCTCGACATGTTGCCACTGGCACTCTTCATCATTGCATTTTCCTCGAAGTTCAAACATGCAGAACGGCCAGAAGGGGTCAATTACATTATGTGACATATCATTATACTTCTGGGTAGTTGGAAGAATCTTTATGTTCTCTACAACACTGTCCAGTATCATATCTTGTACACATTCTGTAGCTTCGGATGCTGGATGACTAGTCAGACAGTCATTTTTGTAGTCTAAAGCCTCCTTACAAAACCAAGGAAAAGCCTGCTTGATGTGTCTAGCTGCATTTCGCGGAGCCGAAGAAGGAAAAACCAAGATGTTCATACTTAATGGCATGCGTATTTCTTCGAGAGAGGAAATATTGTCCTCAGGATCACAGTTGCCCATTGAAGGACCACTGCTAGAATTAGAGAGGCCACCAGTCTTTTCAGCACCATCATTTTCCAGCTCCATTGTACCTGCACGACACAATAAAACATGTTACACAAGTTCACGTGGAGTGTAGAAAAGCCCATCATATTCTTTCTTTTAAAAAAAGGAAAGGCAGATACAGAGTCTTTTAGCCACACTTGGGTAGCAAGAGTATTTGCCCCGTTGTCCCTATAGTGAGACATTTCCATTCCCACGAACATAAGAAACTGATGCCTCTAAATAGTAATAACTTCATCCTACAGGAGTTATTTAATAGATTTCCATGGAGGTTCAACATATTGTGTATATTTTGAAGAGCATAGTGATAGTCATCACATAGATATGATCTTAAAGATTAGCTTATAGAATGAATGCTTGCATGGGAAATCAGTATACAATTACAATGCCTCAACACATATGCAGATCATTAAGTAGAGAATTTAGAGGTATATACAATAGAAATGTCAGTGATTGACCTTCCGTAGTTGTCGCGTCATTCTGCTCTGCTTCCTGTAATTTAAGTACATGTGCAGACTGCTTGCCATGTTCTGCAACTACATTTCCAACAGCAACTTCTTCTGTGCCTTCACTGGTGCAATTCAGACATGGTTTCTTCCCAAACCTTTCCACCAATCTAGACCTCAAAGAAGCTTCTAAAAGCTCATAATCCTGCACACTGTCACCAGAAGCTTGTATGTTCTCTGCATATGCATGTATAGTTTCTTCCATTTGATTCTCCAGATCCAAGGCACGTTCTGATCTTGCTTGGCTAGCAGGGAAGAGAAGATCATCATCCATGTAATCCAAAGGCATGTTGTTATCATTGGCAGTACTCACAAAGTTTGGATCAGCTGTGCTGGCAACAAGGTTATCATAGCGTGAACTGTGTGGCAGTGCCTCGTGCTTATCAACTGGCTGTTGCGGAGGTTCTTCAGGGTGTAAGCTGTGTCTACCACCCTCATTTTCAGGCATCTGACTGTTTGCATGAATCTGAGAATTGAGCAGGGATGGCATTGCAATGCCATCTTCAATATTCTGAATGCTCAAAGGCTGCACCAAAGAAGAATTCTCTGCAATTAAACCATGAACTTGTGCAGAGCAAATCTCTCTTTTCCTACGAAGAATTGTACATCTTTCATTTGCCTCAAGTAAAGCTCTTTGTGCTTCGCGATAAGCTCTAAGAGCTTCCCTTTCTTCAACTTCACATTTTCGTCTGTGTTCCTGAGCATTCTCCAATTCCTTCTCTTGAAGTTCCTCCCTTTCAAGGAGAGAGAGCAGTCTCGTGTTCTGATCGGCATTCTGCAAAAATAGAAAAGGACAATTTACCATTACACACGGATTGGCATCGAGATTCAGATTCTATTAATCAATATATGTGCTGTGTACTGTCAAAATTTAGTGCAACTAATACTCTACAACGCTAAAAACATTGCTTACAGAAAAAGAAACTAAATGAGACAAAACTATAAAATGAAAACATTCTCTCAGAACAAAGCCAACTCGGTAAAACTCTGATGACTTCAATTTGCTAGTATTTGTGTCTCAATGACCTCAAGTTGAAACAAGAGACATTCTACCAGGTTCACAAGAGCATTCACTAAGCATCAACCGGTTAAATGTATTACTAAAGAATAAGAAAAAAAAAGTAGAGTGACCTTAACTAACCTTCTCCCCAGGTTGTGGTTGTGGTTGTGGTCTCTGGGCTAACACTGCTGAAGGAGAATGGCCAACAGGAACTACCTGTTGCCCAGCTTGGGCATAAGGGACAGGCATCAAAGCGCCAGTATCTTTAGAAATTATATGCCTACTAGTAAATGGTGCAGCTGCAACCCTGCCATGCAACTCAACTGTAGCATGACTTACAGCAACTTCTATACCTTTGTGGTGAGGAAGAAACTTAGTAGCACTACCATTGTGTATCTGACCTGAAACCTCAGTGGTGACTCTGTGCTCTGTTTCATCAACATTAGTGTTCAAGGCAATTCCATTTTCAAGGTGATCCATCATTTCAGAAGATTCCATGGTATTTTTCCTTGATGAACCACCACTAGGTGCAAGTGTTACCGAGCCACTGTGACCTTGGTTGTAGGAATGCTGCTGATTGAGCTTCAATCTTTTAATTGGTCTTCCATCATGTTCAAGCGGACTATTAGGCCTTGAACATTCACCGTTGTTGGAAGCTTCAAAACTTATCTTTTCTGATGGCAGTCTTGCCTGGTTGGAAGACAAATCTGCATTCTTCATAGCAACAGGGGCCAAAGGCCTTTTTTGACCTTTTAATTCATTTTCTCTAGCAGCAATTTTATGGCGCAAGCTTTCTAACCTATGATCTGCAGAATGTACCCCCACACCATTGCCATCCTTCTGCTTAGGCTTTAGAGTATTAACTTGACGCGCAGGTGGCTCTTTCCTGAAAAAGGTAGTACCGGATCCCCTACCAGTCCCTACATTTCTGAGTGTGAATGAAAAAGCAGGGACATGGGTCGGTCCTGCTTTTGCACCAAGAGTTTTCTGCTGAGATACTTCCTCCCTCATGATTCTAGTCTGCATGCTATTCCCTGTTTTCTGTGTACCTTGAGGGGTGGCCTTCCTTCCTCTTAATGCGTCTTGCCTCGTCTTTCCAGAGTCGGTACCACTATCATCATCAGAAAATGTTATCACAAGGTTATCACTCGGCACAGGCTTCTGCCATGAAAGATTTTTGTTCGTGCCAGGTTTGAATTGCCCTTGATTCACCCTCATGATCTTCTTATAACTTGGTGCAGCTGATTTGTGAGCCATAGTATTTGAGGCACTCAATGTATTACTTCCTGCTAAGTCAAAGGATAAGAGGCAACGCAGCAGGATCAGCATAAGAGGCAGAGCATCCCTCCATTAAGGAAACTGAAATATAACACAAAACACACAAAAGTCGCAGGTTAATGCCATTTGGAAGTCAGAACTTGCCTTTAACAGGGAGAGTTGCCGATGGCACTTGGGAAGCAGCCTCCACAAACTTTCCAAGAATGGATGGAGCAGCTAGCCGAGTTTGCAGAGCCTGCTCGGAGCAATTTAATGAGCATGATAAGTGACAAACGTTGCGAATCTAAGTGCATGAATAGGCAATTAATGCGTCAATACTCAATACGTACACACACATATTGATACAGAACACAAAAGGGTGAGAAATACGTGAGATGTACATCCTACATGAGCATACTAACATAATAAGGCGATAAATGCGACACATAAATACATCCAGATTAAAATCTCACAATACTTGGCAACTAGTACAGAAAAGCACACATCAACAACATGTTCGCTCATGCGTCCTCAATTACAGGCAGCACTACAGCTTAAGCCACAGCTCAACCGTAACCGCAGAATCAGATCGCATTTAAAAACCGATCATGTTCATGCCCAAGTCATAAAACAAAGCGATGAGCTCATGAGCATGTTTCCCATTCTAGAAACCCTATTCCCTGCTAGATCTCCGCGCCACTACCAAACCAAGGCGTCCAATTCCCCTCGCATTCCGTCGAGCAGCAAGCAAGCAAGCAGGCCGCGAAGCATCTAACCAAGCACCAAACAAGGCGCTAATCCAAAGCTTCATACCCTACCCGCGGGGGAATTCAAAGCACCAACGGCAAGCAGCCGCCGCAGGGCGGCAGCGCTCCCCCAATTCCCCATTCGCCCACGCGGCACCACCCCCGCCAGCGCCGCGGCGGCGCGGAAGGAGCGCAAGCGAGCGGCTAGATCCGAGACAAGCAGGAGAGCACACGTGGACGGGGATCGCGGAGGAGCTCACCTCGTCGTCGTCGGCGCCGGAGGAGAGCTCACCCTCCTCGCGCGCCCTCGCCACCGCGGACGTCATCGATGCCGGCGGCGGAGGAGCAGGAGGGCGCGGCGGGGGCTGGGGGTTGTTGTTGTAAACCTGATGCGTGTGTGTTAGTGGTCAATAAGCCGGCCTATCTGTTAGAGGCTGAGCGAGTCTTAGGGACCTCTGAGCATGGCGGCATGCAGAGCGCGTCCAGGTCCTTAGGAGATGCGCGGCGTGGTGCTGGATCGTGGGATGGCACGTCCGAGTGAGCGGCAAGCCGAGCTTTTAGGGAGTTAGTTAAACTTTGTACTTTCCTTTATATTGTGGCGATCAATACAGAAAAGGTTGCACTTTGCAACACCAAAAATACTGTCTTTGTTCCTTCTTCTGTTCTTGTTCGTGAGCTTGAGCGCAGGTGTTGGCCGGAATTCCAATATTTGGTATTCAGAGCCGGGAGGAGACGCCGAGGGAATCGATCGCGGCGAGGTACCGCCGCTGGAATCGTGATCCGGCGATCCGCTACGCGTTCATGGCGGGCGAGGACGAGAAGGAAAAGGGGGTCGAGACCTCTCTCATGTCGCCGAAGAAACCATTGAAGGGTGACGACGCCGGTGGGAGCAGTGAGACCGTGCGCGTTGTGCGGGAGGTCATCGGCGTCGCGCCAAATTGGCCGAAGCTCACCAAGACCAACTACACCCAGTGGGCGTTGGTGATGAAGGTGAAGATGCAGGCTCGAAACCTGTGGGAAGCGATCGAGCCCGGCGACGTCTCGTTCCAGGAGGACCGCATGGCGCTCGACGCGATCACCAGCGCTGTGCCGCAGGAGATGGTGGCGGCGCTGGCGGCGAAGGAGACCGCGCTGGAGGCGTGGAACGCGGTGAAGGCCAGGCGCATGGGAAGCGACCAGGTCCAGAAGACGGAGGCACAGCGCCTCCTCCGCGAGTTCGAGAATGTGAAGTTCACTGCCGGCGAGAGCGTCGACGACTTCACGATTCGTCTGCAGAACCTCGTTGTCGAGCTCGAGACCGTGGGAGAGGTGGTTCCACGGCGGCGGGTGGTGGAGAAGCTCCTCCGTGTCGTCCCCAAGTCCCTACGCCAGGTGGCCGTCGCGATCCAGGTCTCGGCGGATCTCACCACGCTGACGCTGGAGGACGCCAGCGGGCGGCTACGCGCGGCACAGGAGGCCGACGCCGAGGACGATGAAGCGCCGCCTCCGCGCGCCGACGGCAAGCTGTACATGACGCGGGAGCAGTGGGAGGCGCAGTCGAAGCCGAAGGGGGAAGCATCGTCTGGCGGATCGCGGCCAAGTGCCGGCGGCGGCGCTCGCCGGGGACGCGCGCGCCGCGGCCCGTCCAGCGGTGGCTCGAGCGCTGGGCCGGGCCAGAAGATTGGTGCGGATCAGTGTCGCCGGTGCGGGAAGTCGGGGCACTGGGCTCGTGAATGCCCGACCAAGCCCAAGAACCAGGCGGCCCATCTGGCCCAGACGGAGGAAGAAGAAGCCACGCTCCTGATGGCCCGGGTGAGCTCGATCCAGATCTCACCCTCCTCACCAGCAGCGCAGGTCAACACGACCAAGGCGGTGACGCCGGCGACGGCGGCGCAGGCGGGAGATGGGGACGCCGTGCAACTGGTGGAGGCGAAGGTCTTCGCGCAGATCGACGGCGACGACCCCAGCGACGACGCTCTCTGGTACCTCGACACGGGCGCGACGAATCATATGTCCGGATCGCGTGCCGTCTTCTCCGAGCTCGACCGCGGCGTCGTCGGTACGGTGCGGTTCGGGGACGGCTCGGTGGTGGAGATCGAGGGGCACGGGACGGTGTTGTTCTCCTGCAAGAATGGGGAGCACCGGCGGCTCAACGGTGTCTATTTCATCGCCCGCCTCGACACCAATCTCATCGCGCTCGGGCAGCTGGACGAGGAAGGCTACGACATCCACATCAGGCACGGGGTGATGCGGATCCGCGACGAGCAGGGACGACTACTGGCTCGGGTGCAGCGCTCCTCCACCAGGGTGTACACCATCCGCCTCGACATCACGCGCCCGGTGGCATTGACAGCGTGGCGAGCAGACGAGGCCTGGCGCTGGCATCAGCGTTTCTGGCACATCAGCTTCCAGGCGCTGCGAAAACTCCAGAGCGGCGACATGGTGCGGGGGCTGCCGCACATCAACCATGTCGATCAGGTGTGCGTCGGTTGCCTGGCTGGGAAGCAGAGAAGGAGCCCGTTCCCGGCGCGGGCGCGACGTAGAGCAGACGGCGTGCTGGACCTGGTGCACGGGGACATCTGCGGGCCAATCACGCCGACGACACCAAGCGGCAACCGCTACTTCCTGTTGCTGGTAGATGACATGAGCCGATTCATGTGGCTATGTCTTCTCGCAACCAAGGATCAGGCGCCGGGAGCGATCCGGCGATTCAAGGCGGTGGCGGAGCTCGAGGCCGGCCGCAAGCTCAAGGTGTTACGAACCGACAGGGGTGGAGAGTTCACCTCTGTGGAGTTTGGTGCGTACTGCGCAGAGGAAGGCGTCCAGCGGCAGCTCACGGCCCCGTATTCCCCACAGCAGAACGGGGTTGTGGAGCGCCGCAATCAGACGGTGGTGGGGATGGCGCGGAGCATGATGAAGGCAAAGGCGCTGCCGGGGAAGTTCTGGGGCGAGGCGGTGAGCACGGCGGTGTACATCCTCAATCGATCGCCGACGCACAGCCTCGACGGCAAGACGCCCTTCGAGGCCTGGCACGGTGAACGCCCGGCGGTGAGCTTCCTCCGTACTTTCGGTTGTCTTGTTCATGTGAAGAACACGAAGCCCCATCTGAAGAAGTTGGATGACCGGAGCACGCCGATGATTTTCGTCGGGTATGAAGCTGGGTCCAAGGCCTACAGGGTGTACAACCCTGTGGACGGACGTGTGAGCGTGACGCGCGACGCGGTGTTCGTTGAGGACGCCCAGTGGAACTGGGGCGCGGAAGCTGGAGACGGCGGGAACGGTGGCGTGGAGGAGTTCGCCGTCGAGTACCCTGTCTTCTCCGAGCAGGTCGCGGGGGGTGAACCTGCAGGGAGGAGCCCTGCAGCCGTGAACTCCCTGCCCGCGACCACGACGCCGAGCACGACGCGGAGCGCGCCCATGACGTCGGGCGCGCACGCGACACCGGAGCTGCCCATCGAGTTTGCGTCACCACCAAGCAATTTCGACGAGATGCTGGATGCTGAGCACGACGACGACGCCCCGGTACGCTTCCGCAAGCTCGAGAGCATGCTGGGGCCAGAATCTCCGCCAGGTCTGGCACCTCGTGTGCTCGACGGTGGAGAGCTGATGTTCGCCTCAGCAGAAGAACCAGCGACATTCAAGGAGGCCGAGAAGGAGGAATGCTGGCGGAAAGCCATGGGAGCAGAGATGCAGTCGATCCAAGAAAACAAGACCTGGAACCTCGTTGACCTCCCGCCCGGCCACAAGCCGATTGGCCTGAAGTGGGTTTTCAAGGTCAAGAGGGACGAACACGGCGCGATTGTGAAGCACAAGGCGCGTCTGGTGGCTAAAGGGTATGTGCAGCGTCCAGGTATTGACTTCACTGAAGTTTTTGCATCGGTAGCTCGATTAGAATCAGTTCGAGTGTTGCTGGCTGTTGCTGCTCATGAGGGGTGGGAGGTGCATCACATGGATGTGAAAAGCGCTTTCCTCAATGGGGATCTGCAGGAGGAAGTGTATGTTTGCCAACCTGCAGGTTTTGTGGTTCAGGGTGCAGAGCACAAGGTTCTGAAGCTGAAGAAGGCATTGTATGGGTTGAAACAGGCGCCCAGGGCCTGGAATGCCAAGTTGGACAGCACACTGCTGAAACTTGGTTTCTAGAAGAATGAAGCGGAGTATGGAGTGTACAGCTGTGGCACAGGGGAGGCAAGGCTCATTGTTGGTGTATATGTGGATGACCTGATCATCATAGGGTGCGCTGGGATCAACAAGTTCAAGGCAGAAATGAAGAAGATGTTCAGTATGAGTGATCTGGGGTTACTGTCATACTATCTGGGCCTTGAAGTTTAGCAATTGGAGGAAGGGATCAAGATTGGGCAGGCTGCGTATGCTGCAAAGCTTGTAGAGCGGAGTGGCATGAGTGACTGCAATCCTTGTGCAGTTCCTATGGAGCCAAGGCTGAAGTTGAGCAAGGACAGTGAGAGTCCTCTAGTGGATGCAACGGAGTACAGGAGCTTGATTGGGGGCCTACGCTATCTGATGAACACAAGGCCTGATATCACATTTGCAGTCAATTATGTGAGCAGGTTTCTGGAAAAGCCAAAGGAGGATCACCGCATGGCTGTGAAACACCTGCTCAGGTATGTGGCTGGAACACTTGATTATGGGGTGTTCTACAGAAAGGGGGAAAAAGGAGTTCACCAGTTGATTGGCTATAGTGATAGTGATTATGCTGGTGATGTTGATGATAGGAAGAGCACTAGTGGTATGCTGTATTGCCTTGGTTCAAGTCCAATTACATGGAACTCAGGGAAGCAGAAGGTGGTTGCATTATCATCTTGTGAAGCTGAGTACATAGCTGCATCATATGGTGCTTGTCAGGGAGTTTGGCTTACTCGGTTGCTGAAGGGTTTGATTGGCAGCAAGCCTGGAGCACCAATTCTCAGGATTGATAACAAATCAGCCATTGATTTGGCAAAGAATCCCGTCCACCATGAGAGGAGCAAACACATTGAAACCAAGTATCACTACATAAGGAAGAGTGTGGAGGACGGGAAGATCTGTCTGGAGCAGATTGCCACTGGAGATCAGCTCGCAGATATCATGACGAAGTCACTCGCTCGTGTGAAGTTCCATGAGCTACGCGATCGGATTGGCGTCGTCAACATCAAGTCTCAGCATCAGGTTTAGGAGGAGAATGTTGTTGTAAACCTGATGCGTGTGTGTGTGTTAGTGGTCAATAAGCCGGCCTATCTGTTAGAGGCTGAGCGAGTCTTAGGGAGCTCTGAGCATGGCGGCATGCAGAGCGCGTCCAGGTCCTTAGGAGATG
The DNA here is from genome assembly GCA_015342445.1 of Digitaria exilis. Classification (NCBI taxonomy): domain Eukaryota; kingdom Viridiplantae; phylum Streptophyta; class Magnoliopsida; order Poales; family Poaceae; genus Digitaria; species Digitaria exilis. Next base: position 2,166,446 of record JACEFO010000191.1, on the reverse strand, counting down.
CGCGGCGTGGTGCTGGATCGTGGGATGGCACGTCCGAGTGAGCGGCAAGCCGAGCTTTTAGGGAGTTAGTTAAACTTTGTACTTTCCTTTATATTGTGGCGATCAATACAGAAAAGGTTGCACTTTGCAACACCAAAAATACTGTCTTTGTTCCTTCTTCTGTTTCGTGAGCTTGAGCGCAGGTGTTGGCCGGAATTCCAACAGGGGTGAGGCGCGCTGGGGTTCTGAGTGGCAGCGAGCGCGGGCCTTGTGCCCGACATGAGGGGAGGCGAGGGTTTTGCGAGGCGGCCCCAGCCGCGGTGGGTTCGCGTGCCGCCGCGCTCGTCGTCACGTTTCCGAGGAGGGGAGGGAGGGAATGGAAGGCAAGAGGAAGGAGGCAGCTGGAGCTCGGATTCTAGCGGGAGCCGAGAGGCTGACCGGTGGGGCCCGCCGTGGAGGAGGGAGGCGAGCGACGAGACGCCGTGCGCCCGCCTGCGGTGGTGGGCCCTGGTGGAGAACGTGAGAGAGATTCCAATTCCAACGTGGCACGTGGGCACCGGGCAGCGCCCTTCGTTTTGCCTGACCATGGTTTGCTGTAGCCTTATACAGCCTATATACCTTAGAAAAATATCAGCAAAGAAATAATGTCAGTATATGGCTGGCAATTCTCACCTGTTATCAGTACATGGCTGGTCATTCTCACCTGTTTCCATCAAGTAAACTGCGCGTTTAAGTTTTTTATCAGGTTTCCCTCGTCAAGTAATATTTTTTTAGTATTCCTTTTAGTGAATCGCAGGAAAAAAGGTGAGATCCAGAAAATGTGGCAACACACGGGGTTTTTGCGCCGGTAAAAAAAGCTTATGTACTAGAGTTACCATGAGCTGCTGACAAGTGATTAGATCACTGCTGCAGTACTGAACCGGCTTGGGCTGCAACAGAAGCTCGAATTAGCACCATACAATTTGTAGAATCAACCACAGTACCACAATTTCTAGAGTTACATCGTAGACAAGTGGCTTATGGTCTGGGAAGCTTTTCTTCCTCCTAAACAAATGGACACACAAAAACTGGAGCCTCCTCCAGATCAAAAGTTACAGTGCAACTGAAGAACAAAATCTGAAAAGATGTGCCTATGTCTTCAGCTTTAGGTCTGCGTCTGATGGCAGCGCGCTCCCTCGGTGGTTGAAGATCATGAAATCCAAGTTTGCTGGGAGTGAGACAATCCTGCAAGCATGGTGCAAATGGATGAGAGATCAGCAACAAAACTCATCTTAACAACCAGGGTACATCAGATTAGATAATCCAATAGAAAGCTCTGTGTAGGTTTAACTCTTGTCATAACATGATACAAGTACATACATGGTCCTTGAGTATGCAATAGGAGAATTAAATAAAAAAAAAACTTCTTATTTGCAATACACCAGCAAACATATGACGAAGTTCAGAAACACCAAGTGGGTTTCAGGTTACTATTGGTACACTTCAGTTATTTGTGACCGAAAAGTAACATCAGAATGCCCCCCAAAGAAAAAGAGATCATTGTGCAGTAGCCATGGGTAAATAATGCCACCAAAATAGACATTTCAAATATTCGGAATCAGTGTGCGAGTAGATTCACATAGCAAAACAATTAATAAATATAGTTTTATGAAATGTTAAGTTTAGCACCGTATCAAGCTCTTATAGTGACAATTAACAAAACACACAAAATCAATTTTGATGGCATACTATACAGCCTCCCCCATATAAAAAATATGCTTCCCCTCTTCCACTTTAGCAGGTGCCATTCCGGCATAGCAAATAGAATTAAGTGTGTAATGCATCAAGGTACGATATGGTGAAATGAATCAAATCTTGAATGACTATACAATCGATGTTTGAAACTCAGAGTCTGCCAGTTTCAAATATGTTGCAGCATTTACATTTACGTTATTATTTCATATCGTCAGAAGCACCAATGAAAAGAACTGCAAACAGTTGTATATTCTTGTATTTTAGGTCGAGAGTAGCCCATGACAATGTAATTTACTCTAGATCTGTGCTAATAAAATCATGTGATAAGGACATATACAATATGCAGTGCATATCTAGTTCTGAGAACAGTGGCTAAAGAAATGGTATAACTATAAAATCCCACGTTCTGTAACTCTGTTTGCTAGCTACCTGTTCCAAAATTTCCCGATTACAACTTAGGAAAGAAACCAGTTTCCACTTTCTTAGATTGCATATATTCAAAGCCTTTCATGACTATCAGCTAAATTACCACCATGTTACAAGCTCAGGACTTGAACTCATTACTGAGAACCAAATACAAATAGGCTCACCTATTCTCATCGGAATGTGGAAGCACCGAGAGAAACTTCGCTGGAACAGCAAGACCTGCCCACATGCACAAGGCCAACCCCAAAAGCAGCTCCATCATCACCTGCATGGTCAGAAGCAAACTTTAGCCAAAGCAAATATGCACCAATTTAGTTGGTAAAAGCAAAACTAGATGCTAAGAAATTTTTTTGCCATAATATTTGGAGCCAAAGCACATCAAAATACTTCTTCTCTCAATCTCTCATAAGTGTGCCCAAACTTTCAGTACGGACAATTTCTAGACACCGAACAAATCTAAATCACATTACTGTACTTCTTACACATCTTTGTATTGAAAAGGTAAAAGTGGTTTGCATAATTGTCACATATCACGGAGTTCTGGGCCCTCACGCTTGCTGACAGCACCCTCATCCCTCTTCTAGTTCCCTTCATAAATTTCCTATGTTTATGCACTCAACCGACTCCTGATAACGCTAACTAAATTGATGTGAACAACCTAGATGGGACACACACTAAAACACATCTAAGCCCCTCTTCGATTACTACTCCAGTTCATCGACCATAGTCTACACCTACATTATCAAACCCCTACTTCTGTGCAAACTTACTACCCTAAGCTATCCAGGTAGCTAGAGACAGGTCTAGCCACCAAGTTCCACTGCATCACAGAGGATTGGGGAAAAAAAGAGAGAGAGCAAGGATTCTCAGTTCCTAGCATTACTTACATTCATGGGCGGCCCCGAGAACTCATCCTCCGTGATCTTCAGCACCGCGCGGTCTGCAACAACACAGTAAACGTCAATTCATGAAACCGACTATCCTGAGAATCCACTAGTCCACTACTACCCTGAGAATCAACCGCGCAGCTTCCCAGTCGGCAGCTTAAGAGAGCGGCTGGATCGCATAAACTCATGAACTAACCAACTAGATCTAAAACCCCGCGCCCCAGCCCAGACCCAAAGCTCGACGGCGGGCCCGCCCGATCCGAGCGCGCGGCATGCGGCGGAGAACCGGGAACCCCGCCAACGGAACCACGCGGGAAATCAGAGGGAGCCGCCCGCCGGAAGCCGAAGATCCAGAGCGAATTCCGGTCGGGGCGCGGCGAAGGGAAGGAGGAGGGCGGTGGCGCGTACACTGGATGGTGGCGTAGGCCGCGTGGGCGAGGATGGCGCCGCCGATGATGCCCACCACGTAGCCGATCCCCATGGCGAGACGCCGAGACGAGACGAGGAGGGGCCGGCTGGCTGCGCCTTCCTTCCCCCTGCACGCCGCGCCGCGGGAAGAATCTCCTTCGGGTTCGATGCGGTTTGACGCCTCGACGAGCCCGTTGCTGGTCTCTTCTGGCTAAACGGACGACTAGATTAGTAGACTGTCAGGCGTGAGAGGCGCCGTACGCCGTCCGATCCACGGTGTAGAACTCTGCAAATCTGCATCTAGCAGACACGCACCACAACAAAATTGAATGTACTCTACTCCCATGGATTTGTCAGACAGCCTCTTGTAGAGGAGATTGCTTCAGATACTAGTGTAGCCGTTTGTTTCAAACTTTCAATCAAATTTGCAAAAAGTGTCTTTTTAGTTAAATCAAAGTGTGATTAACCAAATTTAATGATGCAATAAGCGTAATTTAGTTAAACATGAAATATTTTTAAATATAAAATTATAAATACCTTATTTCATGACACTCAATTTATAAACTCGATCAAAACTAAAAATGCATTCTCTTTAAGATGGAGAGAGTAGCATTTTCTGTGAATGGAAAAGGTTTCAATTTTATTGATTGCAATTATATTGCTCACGTTCTTATTGGGTTGGGTGTAAATTCAGGGCCAAGTGTTTCTAACTCTTGACCTAGTTTATTAAAAAAAAAACGGTGTGCTCTCTGAATGTAATCCCTTTGTCTTCGATGTCAGATGCTGAGTTCCAACATGGCCATGCGTTTTGCTGGCTGATGCAACAGCACTGCTGGTACATGCCATGTAAGATGAGCTGCATATATTTCCCTGGAAACCAGTACCGCATCACAGCAGGTGAGCAATTCTGATCTAGCTGCAGCCGTAGTCTCTCAACCGAGCAATGCATAGCACAAGTCTCTACGGACAATGCGAGACAATGCGAAAAACGTATACAAAACCAGAGACACCAGTATAGGATGCCAGCCCGGCCACCACTACACTGCTGCATTACAGGCACTCACCCCAAGCAAAGATCTTGATTATTGTGTATTGTGTTGCAAAGGTAGAGTTTACTCACAACAATGATCATTCTCTGTTTCGCTGGAACAATCGCTTACATTACATTGAATTGAACGTCTGGTACAAAACGGATGCAACTGAAATCAGTGCAACTATATGTGGTTTACGCCGCTGTGATGCAATCAATGGCTTGCTTGCAGATCCCAGTCATGGTCGCCTCTGGTCCATACACCTGCGATGAGTTTTTGGGCCATCGTCAGGTCATCTGCTATAGGTGGAGGTGGCATGGGGATAGAGCTGGTCCTAGCGATTTCATTTCAGGAAATGGAAGCCTGAGCAATCATACCTCAATTGGAACACCAAGTTCTGCACCAAGAGTGCGCATTTTCGCGAGCCCGGTTTGGTAGTTTGGACCGCCTCTCCGGACATAAATGTTCATCCTTGCCGCCTTTAATTTGGATTCCTGGAACAGGATTTGGATTGGAAGCTAAACAACAAATAGGATTGGTGAAGGTTTTAAATGGAGACAGGTGGCAGTGGTTGGGGAATTGAACAGCAATCAAACTGTGCGGTTCAGTTTACCTTCTCTCTTAAAGCCCTGATGATGCCACTGAATGTGGCGGCGACGTCAGTGAAGTTAGCAATACCTCCTCCGATGAGAAGGGCTCTCTTGCGGCCATCAGGATCGGCAGTAGCACACTGCAAGGATTCAAACATTGTTCACAACAGATAAAAGTAATGGACAGAAAGACAGCTGAAAAGGTTCTTGCACTGTTCGTACATCCAGAACCACTCTAGCATACTGCAGAACCTCCTCCTCGTTGGGAGCTCCACTGTACTCTGCATAGTTTCCTAGCTCCGAAGCATATCCCAAATCTCCAACCTGGTATGCAAGAGGAACTATGATATCATTTCATCATACACTTCACAGGTGGCACATTTTATCATTAAATATCAATTCCATATAGAAATACATATCATAGCAAATCAGAAGTTAGCATGGGAAAGTATCAAAAGGTGAAAAGTAACTTGGAGGAAGGTCTGCAAGAAATTCTGGTTTACCGTATCAGCATATATGACACTAGCACCACCACCTGCAACCATTGTCCAAATGCGTCCTTTTGGGTTCAATACTGTGAATTTCAGAGAAGCACTTGTCTGCAAGAAGAGAAATTGTTCATTACTTAACTCTGACGGAATACACAGAACTGTCAATGTAAGTTAATCCATATACAGATGTAGATAGCCTAGTCCAGGGGAAAGGGGTGGAATGAAATATCAGATGTTCAATTCCACATGAAAATACCTTCTCATCAAGTTCATGGATAAAGCTTTCTGAGGGACTGAGAACTCTTCCGAAAGGTAGAGGGAACTCAATGTTACCCCACCTGTACATGAAAACAATGGCCATTATGAATTTATGATTGGAGATACAGTAGAAACCATCTACCCTCCACATAAAAAATGGTTGCCATGATTATTATGAGGAGAAAATTGGAATCTTTGAGGTACTGTAAAGCCTGAAATCTGAATCGTACTTTTTGAAGTTCTTGAAAGCGGCTGTGTCATCCAGTTCTCCTCTCATATCCAGAGGATACGGCTCACCATTTACCAAGGTGAATGGGTTCATCTCAAGAAATGAGAAATCCAAGTCTGCCAAAAGAATCGATGGTCATCATATTGTTGACACCAGAAAAGCAACAATTACAAAGTGTCTGCCATTGGAAATTGAAGGTGAGGTACCTTGGAAAACAGAAAAGACACCTCTAATGAAATCACCAATTTTTGTACGAACCTGAAATTCAAAAACGAATCATCAATGAGAATCAACAAGCATTGATGGTTAATCAAGAATCTGAGAATCACCAGTGGTAACAAACTCAAACCCGTGGGGAACAGAAAAAAAAAATATATAACAAATAAGCAACAGAAGCTGACCTCCAATGGCAGGGTTGCAATCAACGGAGCACATGCATCAGGTGTCATTTGCTTCTCTGTGGGAAGAAAGATTGTCTTAACCTTGTCCCAGTTCTCCTCAATTTCAATACCTCCACACTCAGAGAAACTAATGGTGCAGCCAAGCCTATCTGATACAATTGAAAGGTAGTACTCTTGATCATGCGGCACAAATGGTTCAACTATGAAGGTTGTAATTGGAGCTTTGCAGCCACCCATCTCAACCTAGACACATGAACAAACCCATAAAGATTATAAATAACTTTAACAATAAACCTAGTAGGAAAGCATGGAAAATGTTGATTTCCGCTACCTCAACTCCCAATCTCTCCTTAACAAATTGGCGAACTTGGGCAAGGTCTAGGTTGAGGGCCACAAGTCCGCTTTTCCCACGTTTACCAAACAGCATGTCAGGTTTCACAACCAACTTCATAGATGAGAGCCATGGCTCCTGGTTTGCAAGCTCAGTGAAATCCGTTGATTGTGTGACCTACAAATAAGCATACTCCACATTCAGTCAAATTGATCCTGAAGAACATATCAAAACAGGGATGCTTTTGAGAGAGAAAAAAGCCACTATAGAGCATCATAACTTGAAACATCGGGTTCAAGAAAAAGAACTTGAATTATTCTGCACAATCAAAATCAAGCTGGGTTTCTACAACGAATAAACTCAGCTAATGCAAAAACTACTCGAAGAAGCACACCTTTAGAGGGAACACATAAAGATCATGAATTACCTGGTCCTACCTAGTGATTAAAAACCAATATGATGTTTTAGCTGTACATAGATGGCTAGATGAAGTAACAGTGTTTGCACTTTGAAGCACACCAACTTTATGAGAGCAATTTAGAGATACTATTACTTAAAATTATCAGACTCTAGTGAAGGTTGGGAATTTGGATCAAGGCAGCACTGCACCTTACACAAATCCATTACAGCAAACTAATTGTGATGACTTTCAGCATTTCTATAAAGGAAGATGATGGCACATTCCAAGCCAAAATACTAACCAGATCACCAATGAATTATTAACGGGCCAATCATGCACATAATAAACAAAGATGGATCTGACTAATATAACATATCCAATATTCATAAACAATTACCGGTAACATCACAATGGGTCAGGTCATAAACAGATCTTCAGACAGGTGATGTATGTCTTGGATAACTACAAGTCGAGCATCATTTGACTCGCCCAACCAAAACAGCATCCGTGTCAAAATCCCAAGCAAACAACAGAATTCCATTCCCCTCTAAGCTTCCCAGCCAATTTTTCGCACCAATTACCAACAGAAACGATCACCGCTCTGAAATCAAATAGCTGCGATCGGCTTCACCGGAGCCGAGGTCTTGGTCCACTCCGGAATCGTAAACTACCACAGACGACTGCAGCGAAGCAGCCCAGAAGAGTTGCAAGTTTGCAACGGCTACAAACAACAACCATGAGCCGGGAAATTAAACACCAAAGTTCAGCACTCAGCGTAAATTTTGCGCAACTAGTCTCTCCCAGCGCAGATACTCACTCCACGAGCCCCCAAAGCCACAATTCACCCCCGCAGAACCACACACGAGCCGTGGACGCCCAGCTGAACCCATCCAATCCAGCGCCTCGCGAGCCGAGGAGCAGGATCCACGCCCGGCGCTGCCGAGATCCGCCGACCCTCCCCCCCAATCCCAACCCAGACCAGCGCCCCGATCCGACACGCAGCAAGCAGCAGCCGAGAAGAAGGTGGACGCGGGGAAGGAAGAAACGGTAGGGAATGACCTGTGCGGAGAGGATCTGGAGGTCGATTCCCGCGAGGCGCTTGAGGTGCTCCCGGAGGAGGCGCTTCGAGTCGTACTCCCGGATCTTCTTCCGCGCCATCGCCCGCCGCCTCGACCACCGCGCGCGCCGAGAGCCTCCGGGGACTGGGAGAGCCGAGCCGAGCGGAGAAGGGGAGGAGCAGGCGGGCAGGTGGGGGTGGGTGGAGCTAGAATTCTGCGAGCGTGCTGGCGATGTCGTCACCGCGGCGCGGGCGCGACGGGCGGCTTATATATATATGGCGAGGCGGGGCGGCGCGAGACGGGGACGGGAGGCGCCCGCCGGTGAGGGGAGGAGGCGGGGCGGCTGTGGGTTTCTTTCGGTCACTGGCGAGGTGGGGCCCCGGGCGGGTTTGGTTTGGTTTGGTTGCGGGTGGATGGGATCTGGTTGGATGAATGGGACCGTTTGGGTTGGTGGCCTGGTGCGGCGGCGAGTGGTGACGTCACCCGGGGTAACGGTAACAGAAAGAGCCACGTGTGCAGGTAGTACAAAATATTTGGACACGTTGGATTGGGTCGTTTGGGTGGTGCTCGCCCTTGCGGCCTTGCCAGTCTCAGGTCTCAATGTCTCATGCGGCTGGCTGAAGAGAAAAACACCGGGTCTAGCATATTTTTGTTTAATACTTCAAAAAAAAAAATGCCTGCCGTTCTATTTGTCAACCATATAATAAGTATACATAATGAGAAGTGTCTTCTTTACACCCAAAAAAGTAGCTCTAGTTCTTCAATTTGAGGTACACTGATCCTCGTCTAAGATGTTTTGACAATACAAAATCAGCATTCCAAATTTTGAGATTTCCTTACATGTTTTTGTGTGAGGAAAAAAATAACTTGTGTATATATGATTATTGAACCGTGGATCGATGGTTCAAATACGCTATGCCCAACTACTTCTCTTGGTTTCGTCGTTGGAACCTACTCCCGCCGTTCCAATTTATTAGTCATTCTAACTTTTTACCGAATTTATTGAAGATTACTCCCTCTGTCCCAAAAAGAATGACGTTTTGCGTGTCAGTGCCATGGATTTGACTAGATTTGTAGAAAATACGTGCAACATTAAATCTTTAAATAATTTTTATAAAAAACTAGATCAAAGTATCTATCTAATGATATTTATATTGTATCATAATTTTTAATATATTTTTTTATATAATTGACCAAAGAGTTTTCTCGGGAAGTGAGAAAGACACTTATTTTGGGACGGAGGGAGCATATGAATCTAGACATTATCTAACTTTATAGAAGATGCTATGAATTTAGAACTCAAAACGACAGCTAATACTTTGGAACGGATGGAGAACCATCGAGGCGGCATAACACACAAGCCATGGTTTGAGACTAATTGTTCTCGTTTTTCATGGTTTTTGACTTGTCGCATATAGCTTTTGACTTAACAAATAAATTGCAATTCCCTCTTAAAAAGACCTTTTGACTCGAGGGTAGTCCTAGCTAGTTTTTACATCTACAATGCATCAATAAAGTCATGACACGTGAGTTGACAGTGAAGGTAATTCCGGAATTTGTGTCTTTCTCGATTGTGCAATCTCCGGTCCGCGCGCTCGGCGAGGATCGTCGCATTCAACACCGGCCGCCTCACCTGCTGAGCGGTCGTCTTCATGAGCGGATCATCGCATTTCTTTCGCATGCGCGGGTTGGATCAGTCGATGGATGGGCGTTGGACGAACGGTGCAAAATGCGATGTTGATCAGTTGGATGGAAAATCATGGGAGGCTGGGTGGGTCCTCGATCGTTGTTACTTTTTAAACCCGTTCCTGCGTGAACAAGCAAAAGGTTCATTCCTTCCACCAGCCACCACCACCACCAAACTCTTTCGCCCTTTTTTACTGCTCGGCAGCTGCTTTTCGTCATCCTGAGCGATTTTTTTTTTTTTGCATCATCCTGAGCGATTATTGGACATCTCGCTGTCATCTGCTTTGAAATCGACTTAGGTCTTGCTGGATGTGTTGTTGATCGATCATGCCTTGCTTCTTCAGTTCTTTGGCCAATGCAAGCAAGGAGTGTAAGAGGCACAAGGGAGGTACGAAATCGAACCAGATCGATGTCTCGTTTATTACTTTGGTACCTCTTAACCTTCCATGACTATGACTATAAGAAGTAAATCGATACCAACCCCATATGTGTTTGGGTTTGATTTTTTTATTATGGGTTTTTATTTTTTTTACAGAGTCAAAATTTTCTACCGAAAGCAGAGATAGAAATTGATGCAGTATTACAAATGGATGAGCTGCATCAGCGTCACACAGCATAGCCGTTTAGTTAATTTTATCGTGCAAACATACATGATTGTCAGGTACCTGATAAAGGGGTACCCTAACCTAGGCCTAAAAATACTTAGCGAGAAGGCCCACAACGACATTGGCCTGGCTCTACAGCCCAGCAAAGGCCCACCATCGCAAAACTCCTCGGCACCCGTCCCGCTCGAGGTGGACGACCACCCTCGAGCGGGGATGTCCGTGACGATCGAGGCCCGACGACCTCGAGGGAGACGTTCACCCTCGAGCGGGTGATTTCCGTCTCGTTTGAGGATTCGGTAGGCTCGAGCCTGCGGTCCGAGCTCGAGTCAGCCTCACTGGAAACGACGCCCAAGGCTCTGCGACCCGTCAATCCAAGTCATGATGACGCTCCTCTGCAGTCAAAAAGCAGGGGACCACTGCGCCACGCCACCACCCACTCTCCGGAGAAGACATCGGTCAAATCCACTCGCAACAGTGGACTTCTGAGCGCCGTGCTGCGCGGCCAGACCTAACCTTGGCAGCAGCACTGTGCCAACCACTCATTTGACTTCGCTCGCCTCGGGCATGCCACCATCCTCGAAGGCGACCCTCGAAGGAGGCTGCGGAGACTCGATCTGCACGCCGTGAGCCGTCACAAGAAGGAAGTACATCACGTCAGCCACTGCCACGTCGTCAGCCGGAGTTGGAAGGCGCGATTCCCGCTCGCACAATGCGCGGCATGGACAGAACAGTGCACTTAGCAACGTCAAACCACGAACACATGTACTCGCACCCTGCCCCCTTGGTCTATAAAAGGGGAAGGGAAGCCCATGCAAGAAGCAGACAACCACGACGACCACAACGGCCAGACGCACTCAAGTCCACACGTACAAGAACACACACTACATAGCTGGGGACTTAGGAGCTCATCTCCTTCTCCCACCTTGCTTGTAACCCCCTACTACGAGCAACACGTAAACTGGTGCACCACACCACTGCTGGACGTACGGCCCCGTGGCCGGAACCAGGATAAAATCCCCGCCTTATCTCCCGCCATCAGGGCAACGAGTGGTTCAGCACTGCAATCACTTGTTGGTGCCGGTGCGACCAAATCAGGCACCGACAGTTGGCGCGCCAGGTAGGGGACCAGCGCTGCGCAACACTCGTTCCCAATGGCTAACTTCGGCCAAGGACGGCCCCCGCTGGGCGAGAGCAATCTGCTCCCAGTGGGGCAGGAGATCTGGTTCGGGAGCTTGCGATTCCAGACATGTGGCGATGATTACCACATGCGCATCCTCCAGGAGGAACCAAGCGACCGACTGGAGCCTCCTCATCCGCTACCGGCGGCACCGCGACGACGGAGTCGTCCCGGACCTCGTGTACGACGAGCGCGTGCCGCAAGGCGCGCCGCCGACTTCGGCATTCCTCCCGCGAGGGAAGGGGAGATCCTGCGGTCAGGGTCATAGGAGAGGGCTGTGCCGCAAGGCTTCTACTGGCCCACTGCCATGGCGGACGCCACGGAAGTGGTACGAACCTGCGAAGGGTGCCAGTTCTACGCACGCAAGACACACCTTCCTGCCCAGGCGCTGCAAACTATCCCCATCACGTGACCTTTTGCCGTATGGGGCCTCGACCTTGTCGGGCCAATGGCAAAAGCGCCCGGGGGCTTCACGCACCTATTGGTGGCGGTCGACATATTCTCCAAATGGATCAAAGCTCGACCCATCAGTAGAATCAAGTCTGAGCAGGCGGTGCTTTTCTTCACCGACATAATCCATCGGTTTGGGGTTCCCAACTCCATCATCACCGACAACGGCACCCAATTCACGGGAAAGAAGTTCTTAAAATTCTGCGACGATTTCCACATCTGAGTGGATTGGTCGGCGGTGGCCCACCCACAAACGAACGGTCAAGTAGAACGTGCCAATGGCATGATTCTACAAGGCCTAAAGCCTAGAATTCACAACAAGTTGAAGAAGTTTGGGCACAAGTGGGTACAAGAACTACCATCGGTGATCTGGAGTCTGAGAACGACCCCAAGCAGAGCGACAGGGTTCTCCCCATACTTCCTCGTCTATGGGGCAGAGGCCATCCTCCCCACGGATCTGGAATATGGGTCCCCTAGGCTCCGAGCGTACCAGGAGCAGCGAAACTGCCAGGCTCGAGAGGACTCGCTCGACCAGGTCCACGAAGCTCGAGACGTGGCCCTACTCCACTCGGCAAGGTACCAGCAAAGCCTGCGTCGACAACAGGCTCGAAGGGTCCAGCATCGAGATCTCTGCAAAGGAGATCTCGTGTTAAGGCTTGGACAGGACAACCGAGGACGGCACAAGCTTTCACCCCCATGGGAGGGGCCATACATCGTCGCCGAAGTCCTCAAGCCCAGGACATACAAGCTAGCTGACAAGGACGGGCAGATCCTCACGAACGCCTGGAACATCCAACAGCTACGTCGTTTCTATCCCTAGAGTGGCTCGTGGCCCTCGAAACTTTTGTACATACTCTAGATTTGTACAAATCTCTTGAATCAAGTGTCGACATTTAACCCCCACAATTTGGAAACGAATAAAACGAACTTTTGTTCCATTCACGCTTCAATGAAGGTTTGGCTCTACCCTTGGTAGAGCCATCCCTCCCTTGGGGGCTAAATGGGGAAGAACCCCCGAAAAAATCGTCACTTTTTTCAAAAAACTCCTTTGCGAACCCTCGAAGGAAACACACTAGGCGTGAAACGGACAAGGGTAGGGTCGCCTGAGCCGAGTGTTCGCCTACGCCTCGAGGCTACGGCAACACCTCACTTCCCTCAGCCTAAGTCATTCACGTACGATCGATCCTAGTGACGTTTTCCTCTCGAGGCACAAGCATCGGACACAATGCGCGTCGCGAAGACACCGCATAAAAATAACATCGCGTTTAAAGCAAAATAAACGATGTTTAGCAAAATGTAAGCGAATTAGTCTTACATAAAAAAGTCTAAATCTCTAAACTACTTTTTACACTCGGGCTCGATGGCCCGAGACTTTCAGGGATCGCCCCCGCTGCCAAGGTCGTCCCAGCCGCCTCCATCCTCGCCAGGAAAGAGGACGCCCTCGAAGTGGCCAGCAAGCACTCGCACCGTTCCGTCAGCGGCAGCATCGGCTTCCTCCATCGCCGCCACCGTCTCCTCGTCGTTAAGGTCGTCGGCGACGACGTACCCGGCGGCGAGCTTCGAGAGGTCCGCTTGGTAGTGGGTCGTGACCACTCCAAGCGCCTTCCGAACCCGGAGCAGAAGGGCCTCCTTCACACGCGAGGTGAAGTGCCCCCCAAGCGCTCGAAGGCGACTGGCGAGGGAGCTGCCGGACTGCACATCGGCGCCAGCAATCTCGTTGCAGGCCGCCGAAGCGGCCTGCACCAGCTCATCAAGCTCGCGCTGGGTCGCCGAGTGTGCCACTAGCACGGCCTCCTTCGACTCCGTCTCGGCCTGGAGCGCCTGCTTCAACGCTGCACCAACAAGCCAGTCAGAAATGAAAAAGTAACAAGGCAAAAAAGACCGAAGCCCGAGCCAAATCGGCTTACCCTCGACTTGACCCTGGGCAACCTCGAGGGCCTTCTCCCCCTCTCGAGCCTGCCGCTCCGCCGTAGCCCGAGCCGCCTGCTCCAGCTCGAGCTGGTCTCGAGCCTGCCGCTCCGCCGTAGCCCGAGCCGCCTGCTCTAGCTCGAGCTGGTCTCGAGCCTCGACCACGAGACGCCGTTCCTCCTCGAGCGCCGAATCCGCCACACTGCGCGCGGCCCGCTCGTTGTCCAGCCAGGTGCTGCTGTTCGCGAGCTGCTCGCACAGGGCGCTGACCGAGCCATCTAGGCGAGTGATGACTTCGCCCTTCTCCCGACACTCGGCGACAACCCGATCCCGAGCGTCTCGGAGGTCGGCCAGCTGGTGGTCTCGAGTCTCGACCGCCCCCGACAAGCGGCGGAGCTCCAACAACAGCGCCGCAATCTGGGCGTTCTTCGCGAACGCCTGCTGGCGGAGTTCCTGCGAAAGACGAGCAAAGCCTCTTTTGAAGAACAAATTACGACAAAAACACTAGCTGCACCGAAACACACCTGGTGGATCTTGCCGGCCTCATCATGAAGATGGAGAACGTCTCGCAGCGCCTTGCGAACGTCCTGACCGTGCGCCGACTGAACGTCCCACAGACGCTCCTCCGCCACGGCTTCACCAACGAACTGCTCGGGAAGCTCGCTGCGGGATTGCCACATCTCAGCGGATCCACGGGCAGGTGTCCCGCTGGGTCCGGCCGACGCTGGCCCCGGCGGCGCCACGATGAGAGTTGACGGCGCGGCCCCGCCGCTCTCGCGCCCCTGCGTCACGGAGGCTCCCACCCCCAGAGCCTCGGCCAGCTCCTTCAGATGGGGAAACCCACCGCCAAGGGTTCGTCCCTCTCCCCGCTCATGCGGGGGGGCCTCCACGGCGTCCGCCTCCACGGGCGTCGCAGACAGTTCCTCGGTGCGAAGAGCCTCCCCCGGCGCGGGGGTGGCATCCTCGGACCGGGCAGCCTCGGCGCGGGGCTCGACAGCGCCCTCAAGGAGTCGAGGCGGCCTTGGCTCCTCAAGGACCCAGGGCGCCTCCTCGCACGGCTGTCGCTCGACCTGCAGCCCCGCCTGAGCGTCGAAGAAGGTGACGAAGTCCTGCACGACCTCGTTCGCCAGGCCCAGGACCTGCGAGGACGAGTAAGGCGACGAGCTTGGCCCGACCTTGAGGGCCTTGGTCGGCGCAAGGGAAGGCACGCTCCGCCCCCCAGACCGACTGCGACACGAAAAAAAGCTCGGTCAGAAATAAAAATGAAGTATCAACGACAAGCGAGCAACGAAGAAAACTTACCGCACGATGGGGAGCTTCCGTTTCGGCCTCGAAGTTGAGACGGGAGCCATCCCCGGGACCTCGCCTCCCGTGGAGGCGCTGGCCTCCCCTTGAGGAGCCATCCTCGAGGCCTCACCTCCCGTAGAGGTGCCGGCCCCTTCTCGAGGAGTCAGCCCCGAAACCCCCTCGCCTTCCGTAGGGGCACCGGCTTCTCCTTGCGAAGCCTCTATTCCTGGCCCATGGGCTGGGGCCTCCTCGACGGTGCTCGGCTGTTCGGGTGCCTCGCCTCGATCCTGGGGTTCGTCGAGAGCAGCCATCGCTGCCCCCGACGGGCTCCCAGAAGCGGGCACCACGATCGACGGCGGTGTCTCGAGGTCGATGATCTCTCCGCCGCCGCCCCCAGACGCTGCAACCTGGGCGGCCCCACCAGGGGAAGCCCGCGAGGAGATGGGAAGCTCGAAAGGAGATGGACTCCTCGCCCCACCGTCTTCCTCGGATCCATCGGGATCAGGGGAAGACTCCGGCATCGGGAGCGGTGAGACCCCCTGCCTCTCCCGCTCACGATTCTCCGCCAAGTGCTTCCTCCTCTTCCGATCCTTTCGCTTCCGCCGTGCCTCCCTCCGATCCTTGTCCTCTTTCGCCTTCTCGGCGAGGGTGCGGTTAACGGCTTTGTCCTCAGGGACAGGGGGCTTGGAATAGTGGCTGCGGGACAGGCCCTGCGAAGCACCAGTCGCAAGGTCAAAAACACGAAATCGAAACGAAAAGCAAAAAAGGTAGCTTATGAAGCTCAGGTGGCCATCCTCGGGCCGCATGGGCACCGCCCACGGGTCATCCGGCAGCTTGTCGACGGCGCGCCGCGCCCGTTGAACGGTGGTGGCGACAGGCAATGGATCCGCCGCCATTCTTGTGCCGGTGACGTCGGCGCCAGGGGTCATCCCAAACAGCGGGAGCCTCCTCTGCATAAGGGGAAGCACCCGCCGCCGGTGGAAGTTGGCGATGACCCCACCGGCGGTGAGGCCGTGCCTCGAAAGGCGCTGGAGCACCTCGATCAACGGAGCAAGCTTGTCCTTCTGCTCCGGCGGTGACACCCCGTAGGACCAGTGGTCCCGTTTCTTCGTCAGCAGCTTGCCGGTGTAGGGCGGCAGACGCCCTCCGTCGTTGCGAAGGTAGAACCACCCCTTGTCCCAATCTTGGTTGTTGGAAACCATGGAACAAGGGATGTAAAGATCCTTGCGGCTCCTCCGGACTTGGAGCACAAGGCCACCAGCACGAGCGGGGCGACGGACCCCCTTGGAGACGCCCTCCAAGAAAAGCTCGCCGAAGAAGAGGTGGCGCCAAAGGTCCCAGTGGGCTTCGATGCCCAGGTAACCCTCGCAGACGGCGACGAATACCGCCGCCTGCGAGATCGCGTTGGGCGAGAAATTGTACAGCTCCACCTTATAGTGGAAGCACAATGCTCGCAAGAATCTCCCCGCCGGAACGCCGAAGCCTCGCTCATGGAAACGAACGAGCTGACGACGTAGCCCGCTGGCGGGTCGGGCTCCGCAGCGGCCCCCGGCGAGATCCAAACGGGCGGTTCGCCATCGACGTTTGGCGGCAGCACTCCAACCTCCACAAGACTATCCAGACAGGTCTTAGTGGCATTCGATGGCTTCCACGGCGCGGGGTCGACGAGTTGGGCCATGGCGGCAAGGAGGAGCTTAGGCGAAGGAAGAATATGATGCAAAAAACTAGAAGGCAAAAGCCTGAAGGCAAAGATTAGAAGGCTAAGGGAGGCGTACCCTTGGCATGAGCACTGCTGTGCTATTTATACTCCCCCCACGGAGCGAGGCGCGGTAGGACTCTGGCTGTGACACGACAGCCCCCCCAGGCTGACAGTCAGGCCCGCCCCGGGAGACGTAACGGCGCGCGCCGCGTCAACCGCACAACCGCTTTAACTACGCCGTAATATTCAAGGAGTCTGGCGCGGCACACGTGCGGTCGTGTCGAACTGCGCCTGCACGCCTCGCCTAAAAAGACGCACCCACTTCTCCCACAAAACCACGAAATTTTCGTTGGTGGTCATCATGACCCGCGCAGAACAAGGAAGGGCACATTCAAGGCGCCCACCCTCGAAGGAAAAGCCTCGAAGCTCGAAGGCTCGAGGAAGCCCCTTCGAGGGACAGAGGTCTCGAAAGCCCCGCGCGGAGCGGAACCCATGGAATGAACGCTCGAGGCTTCCTCCTCGAAGTGAAGAAGCCATCGTGCTACTGATCAGGGGTTCGAACCTTGGACCTTCGAAGGGTTTCGACAAGGGCCCCAGATCAACTGAGTCAGGGATAATCGACGGTACCCTCGAAGCTCGAACGCTCGAGGAAACCAACCGGTTATGTTCGAGGCCAGGCAAAGTGCCTAGATCAAGGGACCCCTCGAGGGGGAGCGTCGAGCCCTCGACCTCTATCGAACGAGGTCGAGTCCCATCTAGCATACTTTTGCGAAAAGCTTTTACGGGCGTGTCCTATGACCACGAGCCTACCCTCATCGAACGGGGCGGGGACGTCCGCTCGAACCACCCGTTACCAGCTCAACCAGGCATCCATGGCTCGATCCCATCGAGGGAAGCATGGGTCGCCTCTTCATCAGTCCCCTCGAGCGAGGAGCACGAGGTGCGAAGAAAGCTCGAAATCTCTCCTACCACGCCAAACAAGGATGGGATTGAGGACCTCAGGCGTAGTGGACGAACCCACACCTGAGGAAGCAGTGAATGCTCTTCATATCAAGTTGAGACCTTGAGAGAATGACAACCACTCTCTCAAGGCCTCGGGGGCTACACCCGCGGGTGCGCTAGCGCGCCCCCACGGATTCCTAGAACCCGCGAAGGAACAAAGGCCTCGAAAGCCTCGACGAGCACCAGCCTCCGCAGGATTTGAACCTCACTCCCGCGGAGGCTCGGGGGCTACTGTCGGGTACCTGTAAAAGGGGTACCCTAACCTAGGCCTAAAAATACTTAGCGAGAAGGCCCACAACGACATTGGCCTGGCTCTACAGCCCAGCAAAGGCCCACCATCGCAGAACTCCTCGGCACCCGTCCCGCTCGAGGTGGACGACCACCCTCGAGCGGGGATGTCCGTGACGATCGAGGCCCGACGACCACGAGGGAGACGTTCACCCTCGAGCGGGTGATTTCCGTCTCGTTCGAGGATTCGGCAGGCTCGAGCCTGCGGTCCGAGCTCGAGTCAGCCTCACTGGGAACGACACCCAAGGCTCTGCGACCCGTCAATCCAAGTCATGATGACGCTCCTCTGCAGTCAAAAAGCAGGGGACCACTGCGCCACGCCACCACCCACTCTCCGAAGAAGACATCGGTCAAATCCACTCGCAACAGTGGACTTCTGAGCGCCGTGCTGCGTGGCCAGACCTAACCTTGGCAGCAGCACTGTGCCAACCACTCCTTTGACTTCGCTCGCCTCGGGCATGCCACCATCCTCGAAGGCGACCCTCGAAGGAGGCTACAGAGACTCGATCTACACGCCGTACGCAGGTTGCCACCCTCGACGCCGTGAGCCGTCACAAGAAGGAAGTACATCACGTCAGCCACTGCCACGTCGTCAGCCGGAGTTGGAAGGCGCGATTCCCGCTCGCACAGTGCGTGGCATGGACAGAACAGTGCACTTAGCAACGTCAAACCACGAACACATGTACTCGCACCCTGCCCCCTTGGTCTATAAAAGGGGAAGGGAAGCCCATGCAAGAAGCAGACAACCACGACGACCACAACGGCCAGACGCACTCTCAAGTCCACACGTACAAGAACACACACCACATAGCTGGGGACTTAGGAGCTCATCTCCTTCTCCCACCTTGCTTGTAACCCCCTACTACGAGCAACACGTAAACTGGTGCACCGCACCACTGCTAGACGTACGGCCCCGTGGCCGGAACCAGGATAAAATCCCCGTCTTATCTCCCGCCATCAGGGCAACGAGTGGTTCAGCACTGCAATCACTTGTTGGTGCCGGTGCGACCAAATCAGGCACCGACAATGATCGAACAGAGGCGTATATTTTTATCATATTCAACACAGAGTTCACGCCAACACAGAGTTCCTCCCTAGTCCATACATATATCGCTAGAGCAGTGAGGCACACAATCGAGTTGATGGCTGACGAGCAAGCCATGCATCAACCTGTCACCGACGTCCACCGCCACAATTTATTCCATGGCCGCCGGTGGGGGTAAGAAAGCGAAGGTGCAGCAGCACTCGTGAGGTTTGATATGTGTGTAGCATTTGCCGGTGAAAAGTTTGTACCCATGCTTCCTGGCCTCGCTGCGGCACATGTCCAGGCACTCAAGCCTGTCCCTTTCATCCTGGCATCGTTCTCCCACAGGATGGCACACCGTCTCGGCTGCACACAATAGATACATGCCAGCAAGCTCTCAAGATTATATTTAGCTAGATGTTTTAACATATCATGCATTATATTATATATATTATGAGCTCTTTTGTAATAATTGGTAAGTACCAGCTGATACATACTTTAAGTACTTTTTCAGGTACTTACGGGTACTTTTAACTAGAATTTTGAATAAATAAATAAACAAATAATAAAAATAGTATATTAGTAGTTTTATATACCTTGATTAGAATATATGCTCCCACAACCAGCGCAGAGAATAGAGGCTCCCACAACGACCTTACAAGTGGGTCCATCAAATCAAACCCAATGTAAAAAGGCGTATATACCCTTTCTTTTTAATGTAAAAATAAAATAAAATAATTAGCTGGGCTCATTTATCTGGTACTTGGTCCCACAATCTTGATACTTTTTGGTACTTTTGTACTGGTACTTTTATGTACTTAGACATATTTCCAATCGTTAGATTCTATATCATGATAATACCATAGTACTTACAAATCATTATAAAAGAGCTCATATATTATATACGTGTGTACGATGCGTACTCCCTCCGTCTTTTTTTTTTTTGCACTTGGAAGAGCGAATTAGCACGGTGAAAAACGTCACTGCTACCCCTATTTAGATGTACAACTGACAACGAGGCAGCATAAACGAGGCAAAACGGCGCGGTGGAATAAACCAGAAAACTCCTGCTGGTTGAGTTCACATCGTGTTTGCTGGACGATTGCTGGCCCATCAGTACCTCCATCTACGTCTATTATGTTGTAGTTAATTTGGGATAATTTTTTAACCTTATAAGTACAGTAAAATTGGGACGGATGGAGTACCTTCTCCTATGCAGGAGAGAGCGAAAGACATGATCGTGATAAGAGCAATGCAAATAGCAACAGTTGTGTCCATCGTCTTCAACGAAGCCGTCATCTTATGTATACATTTTGAATAAAGGAAACCGGTCTCCACACTTACATGAGTAAGTGCTTGCAAACACATAATGTGTGTATATATAGCCTAGGATTGATATAGATTTTTGGCATCTCGGATTTCATTTATTTATTTTCTCTCAGGATTTTAGATGTATATCACAATGGGAATTATATATTGAATGTACTATGATATCCTGAAGAATAGATTGAGTCAAATAAATAAATAAATCATTATGACCAAATCAACCGATGGCTAAATATGAATGGTTTTGAAGGTTGGTTAGCCAAAGATTTCCTGATAGTCAAAATCAAACCAAAGTGGCCAAAAATAGACTTATTCCTTAATTAATTAACAACATGTTGCTTGGTAAGATGAGAATACCATGGCCCTTCTTCTTTGACATGTGCCATGGTGCTGACCAAGCACAGTGTGGTATGGACTGTGGAGAAGAAGCTAGGTAGCTACTTCGTTTCATTCCAAAGTATAGATCATTTTAGCATATTTAGATGTATATTTAGTACTATATGATTTCTTGCATATACATTATGTCTACATACATACTAAAATTATGCATTTAAATATACCGAAACGACCCATATTTTTAACAGAGGGGGTACCTCTCTTATTACTCTGCTAAGATCTTTCTAGATGTATGTGTTGTTGATCGATCTTGCCTTTGCTTCTTCAGTTCTGAGCCAAGCAAAGAGCGTAATTTAATAGAGGCACAAGAGAGGTATGAAATCGAATCAGATCGATGTCTCGTTTATTACTTTGGTACCTTCTTAACCTTCCATGACCAGAGAAGGAAATTGATACTTTAACCCCATATATGCTTGGCTTCATTTTGGACAAGTTGGATGGCTTCATTTTAGACAGCCATTATTTAGATGTTGATCATTTGGATATTGTTTTTTTTTCACACTGATCATTTGGATATTGTTAAGCATTTGGATACCTTTAAAAGTATCCTTGAGACCTAGAATATCTGCAAATATCATCTCGATAAATATGTTAGTCCCAATAGTTGTGCTATCAATTAATCGTCAAAATCACAAACAATACTATAGAACCATTTCCCTTACAATATATTTTATCAAAGTTGAGATATATTGACTTATCGTTACGTTTCTTTTTAGATGAAAGGAGTATTGTCTTATTTATTTTATTTGATTCAATCCATTCTATACGATGCCATATTATATTATTCAATTCGCATTGTGATATCTCTCTTTCTCTCTCCCGGATATTGAGTAAATAAACTAATAAATCTGAGAGAGACGTGGCGGCAGGCGGTGCCTCGGCTATATATACACGGAGGATGGATACAGAAGCTTAGGCACAGATGGAGGACTAGTACAATATTGCTATTAATTAGCTTCTTCTTCTCTGCGTTCCTGATGCCAGCGTTCAAGATAATGAACACAGAAGCAGCAGCTGCTCCTTGCGTTGCTCTTATCATGATCATGTCTTGTGCCCTCTCCTCTAGCGGGAACGGAGTAGGTACACATGCATATATTACAACGATATTTTTTCCCCCCAAAAGACAATATATATAGTGATATGTTAAAATAAATTGCTATACATACCCTCTAAACATATATAGTACATGATCATCAGAGCATGTATGTGTTTTCGTGTGCAGCTGGGACAGCCTGTTTTACTCTAAACCGATGCCGGAATGAGAGCGGCGAAGCTGCATGCCAAGGCGCCTGCGCCATCGTGGCCAAGAAGCGTTGGTATGGTCTGTCCGACGGCCACTGCGACACAACTGTCACACCTCCGAAGTGTTGCTGCACGTTTTTCTTTCCACATCCGGCGGCGGCGACGGCGTAGTATGTAGCGGCGGCGTACGACGGTAGGGAACGTTTTTAGCCATCAACTCGTGTGCCTCGCTCTAGCCTCTAGCTTGCTATATCTGGGCTTAGCTTTCTAGCCATCTAGACTAGGGAGCACAAGAATAATCGATCTGTCAAATTTGGCATATACTGTATGCTCAAGATATATAATTTACTTGTGCGCAAAAAAAAAAGATATATAATTTACTTGATCTCTTTTCATAAATTTGCAATTTTGTTTTTAGTGTTCATTTCCAGGAGCTTTTTATGTTTCATTCTTCGTGCATAATGGGTGGACAGATAAAGTGGAAAACTGTCTAGCATAGCGCAGTTGAACGTTTTGTAATTTTGTTGGCCCAGTAGAAGAATATGCCAGAGTGGTTTGTCAGAGTAAGCAAGATGTTGAGCTTTAGGTTGTTACCGGAGCGCGCAAACTAGGTCGTGTATTTTGTGAGTAATCTACTGATTGAGCTGCTGGCTTTACAAAGGCAATCTCAGAAATGGGATGTCAAAACATTAATTAGGCAAAGGAGGCATCTAGCGGCCGAAGAGATATCATTGATGTAGCATGTATCGCACCAAAGAAAGAGGTTGTGGTGAATATGCAGACGATACATGTGAGAGATAATAGGTTAATATAAGATAGTGTTATATTGACATGTGCCATAGTGATGACCAAGCACAGTAGTGTGGTGTGGACTATAGAGAAGAAGCTAGCTAGCTCTCTTATTACTCTGCTTCGATCTTGTTAGATGTGTTGTTGATTGATCATGCCTTGCTCCTTGGATCGTGCCTTGCTCCTTCGATCTTGCTCCTTTTTAACCTTCCATGAGAAGTAAATCGATACCTTAACCCTATATATATATATATATGTTTGGATGTGATTTTTCTTATTATGGGCTTTTACTTTTTTTTTACAGAGTCAAATTTGTCTGCCGAAAGCAGAAAGCAGAGATAGATTTGATGCGGTTATTAGTATAATGGAATGAGCTGCTGCAGCATCACACAGCACAACTGTTTAGTTAGTTTTATCGAACGAACATATATGAAAAAAAATATCCAAGTACATTATATCATTTTGAACTAGAGTACATGCCAACTTCTGATAGATTATCCTTCTCGTGCTTCCTAGTCTAGACGACTAAGAAGCTATACATAGCTAGAGCAGCGAGGCACGCAATTGAGTTGATGGCTGTCCACGCGCCGTCACTATTTATTCCATGGCCGCCAGTGGGGGTGAGAATCGAAGGTGCAACAACACTCTTGAGGAAAGACATGTGTGTAGCATTTGCCGATCAAAAGTGTGTACCCATGTTGTTCAGCCACGCGGTGGCACAAGAGCGTGCACTCAAGCCTGTCCCTATCATTCTGGCATCGTTCTCCCACAGGATAGCACAACATCACGCCTGCACACAACACATAAATGCCACCAATAAGCTCTCAAGATCATATTGTAGCTACTTGATTGTATTAGCATATCATTATGTTATATTATACATGTGTGCATGATGATGCGTACCTTCGCAGCAGGAGAGAGCGCAAGACATGATCATGATAAGAGCAATGCAAATAGCAGAAGTTGTGTCTATCATCTTCGATGGATCCGCCATCTTGTGTGTACGTATATTTTTAGATAAAGGAAACCGATCCCTACACTCACAAATGAGTGCTTGCAACCACATCTTGTGTGTGCATATATATATAACCTAGGATTAATATAGAATCATGGGCTCTCAGATTTTATTTATTTATTTAACATTTTGGATGCATATCCTCACAAGGAGAATTGGATGTAATATGATATCTTATAGAATTGAAATAGATATAAGTCAAATAAATATTACACTATCTTCTTTTATCTCCTGTGTATCATCTGCATACATATTCACCTCAATCTCTTTCTTTGGTGTGTTATATGCTAATGGTTAGATATCTCTCCGCCTTTCATGATTATGCCTGACCCTGTTTGGATGCTCTTCAACTAAAGTTTAGTTTGCTAAAGTTTTTTAAAAAAATTAGCAAATTAAAGCTTATGTTGCTCAACTTTAACAAAGGTTGTTTAGATCTTCTTGCTAAATTCTTCCATTTGACCATGCTACCCTTTATTTATTCATTCCATCTATCCTCCACCTGTACTTTAATACGGGGTATTTTATACTTCAACCAATTTTAGCACGCTTTAGCACCTCTTGGCTTGATAAAGGCTAAAGCTCTTTTTGGCCTCTAACTAAACTTAGCAAAACTTTAGTTGAAGGTGTTTAGATCCAAAGTTGCTAAACTTTAGCAACTAAACTTTAGTTGACGGATCCAAATAGGGCCTTAGTGTTTTGACATCCCATTTCTGATATGTCAAAATAGACGACATAGTTTGCACGCTTTGGGTCACTACTAGAAGAGCAAGCTTCCATAACCTATTGTGCATGCATTTCCAAATTTCGCCATAGAATATATTATACTATGATAATAATATTCGTCGTAGATCATAGGCGAAAATCCTCGACCTTATGTGGAACTATGACAAAGTAAAACAGGCGTCATAGAACTAGGGCCTATTTGGCACGGCTCTGGCTCCGGTGTAGCTTTGGTCTAGCTCTCTAGTGAAGTAGCTTTTCTGGCTTTAGCTTGTTTGTTGAGAAAACATTTAGTAAAACAACTTCATATGCTACAAAAGCTAACGTGTATAGAGTGAAGCCATAGATAAGTCTTTTTTTATTTTGCTCACTATGTTCTAGTGTAAGCTGAAAAACGGCTTCTTGCTTGCTTCAAGGTTGAAGTCGTTTTGTTTTGACTCGTTTGATAGGGCTTAAGTATAAGCCGACATAAAAGCTGCCCAAGAAGCCTTGCCAAATAGGGCTTATAGGGCATGTTTGGTTCCCCCTATCTAGCCCTACCAAAAGTTAGACATGACCAAATCATGGGCTTTGCCAAATCTTTGGTAAAATTGTGTGTGGATCATAGCCCTTCCAAATCTGACTATCATTTCAAATCCTTAATATGATGTGTGGGGTCTACATGTCATTATTTTTTTCTTCTTTGAAATATAATCAAATGAGATCTTATTTTGTAGGTTTAATTACCAAAAATATTACTCTGGACTCAGATTTGAGACTAGATTAGCCATTTGGAAGATACGATTGCACGAATATAACTAATCTAGACTTCTCGCTTTCCATCTAACCTCTAGTTTTGTACCACATTGCTCCCCAACCAACATTGGCTTGCCAATTCACTAGTGAGTGTTTTGCCCACCTAGAACTAGCTAGCAGCTCACGTTGATTTTGCTTTGGCGCATGTTGGTGAGCCAACAATTGGTAGCAAAGCAAATAGAAGCCAAATCTTATGGGCAAACCAAAAAATTGGTTTGGTATAGGCACCAAACCAAACATGCCCATAGTCACATAGTAGCGTGTCATCAGGGTCCAACATATCTATATGGTTGTCACGTCTCGTGACTAGGATGTCGGATCAAACATTTCAAAGCCTTGTCTTCTAGAGACGCGAGATCCGAAAAGAGCACCGGAGGGACGAGACCTGACAGTCTATATATACCAGGTCCGCCTAATAGGAACCTCTATACGTCCGCCTAATAGGAACCTAGCGGGCGGTTCACATGTACTCCCTCTGTCAGAGTAGTTTGGCAAACTACTCTTATTTTGGGAGAGTATACAGGTTCCGCTAGAGAGGTGCGACCCAACAATACATATGTACAGGGTCCAATGAAGCGATCAGGCCAGGCGGTCGACGTGTACTAGACCTACCGGAATGTTAGGACCAGCATTCCACGCGTACAAGGTCCACTAGAGAGGTGAACCCGGCCTTCCAGTTCCACGTGTACCCCAACCGCGACCATTCAAATCATTCTTAGCATACATGAATATATCATTTAAAACCACGTCACTACCAGCAACGAACAAAAAGGAAAAAGAGCTTGCTTTTCCTCCGGAAACAAACAAAACGAGCACTTTCTGTTCCCATTAGAAGCACGGGCTAACAACATTAAAACCCAGTTCTCAAACACAACTCCGTTAGTACACATTCCAACATCGCATCTCACCAAAGGGGGATGTCCTACGGAACAATTGACAATCACACGTGAGGGCCCAACGGCCCTTGGGAACAGAGACTATTATCATTACATGATCCTACTACTCACCACCGTAGACGACGGACATCAGCCGCCAGCCCGAGCGCGTCCAACCTGCCAACCCCATAACATGTTAGCCATGACGGGATGGAGATCCGACCACATGCTCCCTGTACAGGCCATACAAATACACAACCACCTACCTGATTGTTGAGCTATCAGGCAATGGCGACTTCCTGCAGCACAACTGTCGTGAGGGCGATGGAAGATTTATTCGTCTTGGTAAGCGTTAGCAGCTGGCACTGGAGCTGGGTTTCGCCTGACGAAGTGGCCTGCTGGGCGTGGACCCCTGTTGTGGCCCCGCTCTCTGAAAGCTGGTCCAGAAGTGGGAGGCACCTCGGCTCGTTCTTCGACACTCTGGTTCTGCTGGAAGTCCGTAGCTTTAGTGTGGGATCCAACTGGCTGGTACTCAAGATGACTGCCACCCCTCCACCGTTCCGCATTTGTGCCATGGCTTGGCCTACCAGCATCATAACCACCCCTTCCCCTGTGCGCCCCACCACCTCTATGATACCTTGCATTGTGCTGGCCCTGGCGACGAGGTGGAGGATTAACCGTCTCGTGTTCAGTCTCAACCTTTTGGTTACCATCATCTTCCCGTGCCAGACTCTCCTGTCCACTGTGTGCGATCTTCTCATCAATGTCATCGCTCCTTTTCATAGGTTTATTACTGCTGCTGTCTTGAAACGTAGTACTATCAGATCCTTTGGAGCTGTTCATCTCAAGCGTACCTCCATGGGTATCCACTTGCCCTTCAACAGCAATGTTGCCGTCTGGGCTGTTCTGAGGATGGGAGTTCGATTTAGGCTTCCAGTGTGTTCTAGAATGAGAAACTGCCCCGCTGCTTTTCACATCAGATCTTGGCATGCTCCTGTGATCGGATGAGTTTGAATCCACAGCTGGGGTTACTGATTGATTGACAAAGTCACTCCTGCCCTCTCTATCTTTACTCTCATTTGAGTAGCTATTTGCTTCGTTTCTTTGAGCCTTAACATGCTGACGTCTTTGCCTGTTAGCAGCACTATGCTCTTTTGCAGCATTGACAGATAATGGAACTGTTTGAGATCGAGCTGAGCTGTTCTCAGCAGCAGCATCTGCCTTTGATTTTGACGGCTTATCTTCATGCTTGCCAGGTTCAACTGGCTGATTCTGAATGGCAGACTTGTGAACTTGTTTTGATTCATGACAATTGTCTGCTTGCTCAATAGAGTTTGGAACCACCAAAGATGATTCATCTATATTCCTTCTGCGCCAAGAAGGATTTGACTTCCCATGTCCCTTGTTAGTTTTCTTGTCCTCCCACTTCTTGGGTTCGCCTGCAGCATCTAATTTAGCAGCACTGGACTTATCAATTGCTTCTTTATCATGACACGGATTCTGTTGCTGCAGCTCTTTAGACAGAGGCTTAGGAACATATCTTTCCATTTCAGCCCTCTTTGTTCTTGTAACATTCTCCACATCATTGGATGACTTCCCAGCATAGGGGTCAGCTACTGCTGCATTGCGCATGGCTCTGTCAGACTGCTCATTCTGCACTGGGGGCTTAACTGGTGCCCACTGAACACCTTCATTCCCATGTGGCTTTTCAACAGGTCGAACAGCATGCTGATGTTTTCCGGATCTTTTTGCTTGCTGAGGTCTTGGTCGGCTATTTTCTGTATTATGTGTTCCTTCTGGTGATTTAACACGATCCTGATTCAAAGGTGCAAGTGATATTCCACCAACAGTTATACTTCCCACGGTTACAATAGTACCTTCAGTGGGAACTATAGAGCTACTGATGATAACGCCACCAGTATGTGTCCTTGGCTCACTAGGTTTCACTGTATTCTGCTCACTGAACACCACAGGTGGATGTTTAGAAGAAGCTGGAGCATCATCCACCTTTTTCTTATTTCTCAAATGCCTGGCACCCTTCTTGTTATGAGCTGGAGGATCATCATGCGGTGAAACAACAGCTGTTGCTGTGTCAGCAGAAACTTCAGAACTGTTCTTAGCATTTCCAGTGCTTACTGAAACGATTGGCTTCTCGCAAGTAATTTTCTCCTCTGAAGCAACATGCCTTTTCCTGTAGCCCTGTTTAGGCTTTGGAACACTGATGTCATGCGACTGTGAGATACTCTTTTGCCCAACATAGTCCATGCTGCTCTTTGTATTCCTGACTGAGGATAAGGCAGCATGAGCAGCAGGGTCTTTGCCACTGCCTGAGGCAAGTGATGGTGGAGTAGTACGGGGATGTACATGATCTACAATCTTCTTGGGCTCATTAGGAGGTGGAAGAACAGTAAGATTGTCACTTGCAGCTACATTGCGTGGTTCAGCAGTTGATTTGGCAACTGTAGCAGTCATATCAAGTTCAGCTTTTTGCTTATCATCAGTTTCGACTTTTGTATCGTTTGATTTCTGAAGTACTGATGATCGTCGGTTCAGTTCTTCCAATTTCGCGAGCGCTTTTGCTTTCTGATTCTTTATCCGTTCTTCCTCCTCAGCTTTCAACTTTTTTGCACGTTCTGCAGCCAACTCCTTCATCTTTGCACGCTGAATTGGAAAAAAAAAAAGAAACAACAAATACAACGGTAATCAGCCATCAACATCATTCGAATTCTTAGCACCATGTTAACCTCACTACTTATTCCTCAAATAATTCACTAATTGAACAAATTCCACAGGCAATAAAGCAGACAAATGTCTTAATAGCAAAAGCTCGTTGTTATTGGATAATGATGATGCAGCCACTGTACTATGGTACGAATCCAACCGGAATCCCAGATACAAACAAACAAGAAGAATCTATTAGTATAACTTGCAATGGCAATGCTGCAACATACGACACATTTTTCTAACAGATAGTTTTTTTATTGATAGTGAGGTTTCATTGCATAATTTTCTCACTACCCTCCTAAGGATAATTGCAATAAGAAACTTTCATAAGATTAGAATGGTACCCATACAATTACCAAAAAATACAAAAAGTCTACAAATTTATACCTGAGACTCATAGTCGACTGAATCTAGCATATCATCAGGTACAATCACAGGCTGTAGCTGTGAAGCACTCTCAGGTGGTTGACCATGCTGAATGTTATTCCTGATATCAGCTACTGGTAATGAATCATTTGTGGAACTTTCTCCCCGGCCATGATTTGCAAACCTATTAGCAGGTCTGTCTTTAGAAGGACCATGGTGACTGTTCCTTGAATCACCTCTCCTATGCACACGGTCATTAATTGAATCACTAAGCCTTCCAGCTTGGCCAACTTCAGTTAACGGCGAGTGTGCCGGTCCAACAACTGTACCCTCGCTAGGCACATTTGGTAGTCTCTGCACCTGGTCAGAAGCACGAGCCACACCAGTGGTGACAGCGGTAGATGAGTTATCAGTGCTTTTTTGCTGTTTCTTGAATTCCTTGGACGAAGCTGGTTCTGGGACATTACGTGCATCGACATTTCTCGCTTTGTTGTTCAAACTCTCAATTTTTTCTATTAAAGCTGTATTCTTCTTAATAACAGGGTGTTGATCAAGTGTAACTGAATTATCCTCGACTTTCTTGCGCAGAGTACCATCACCAGTTTCCCTGGGATGGGAATGGTCTGTACCAACTGGACCTCTCTGGTTAGGCACAGACTTTGTGAGGACCCTACTTCTTTCACTAAAGGTGTCTCTTGTATCTGTCCTCATGTTTATATCAGTCCGGTTTCCATCAGGATGTGCAAGTGGCTGTGTTGGATGCACATTCCTTTCAAATTCATGGGAACCTCCTCCTAGGCGATCAGGGCTATCATGCAAATTCCCAGGTTGTCCTCGACGAAACACATGGACTTTATCGGGTTCCAGGTGCTCTCTCAGAACTGTTTCATGTTTGCCTTGTCTGCTCTGCGAATGTCCAGAGTGAAACTTGTCATTCTGATTTGAGAATTGATTCAATATTCCAGGTTGACGAGGACCACCAACAAAATGAGGATCCCTCACAGTGGCATTATTGAAATTTGCTCGAGGACCATAATATCCATCGTAAGGCACTGGACCCTGATAAACTGGCCTGACAGGAATAACAGGCTGATTCATAACATAGGAATTAGGAGGCATAGGATGATATACATCACCATTTTTAGGGTATCCAACATGCCCTGATCCCAGCCTCGCTGCTGCTTCGGTGTTCGATGGGAACTGACCATAATAACCAAATGGTTCAACAGGGAAACTGCCAGGGGGGCCTACAGGTCTGTATTGCCCACCTGGTGTTGGTCCTCTTTGCCACATTGCCTCAGGGGGGTGACCAGGAGGTGCACGCCATGAATCAAACTGAGGAGGCATATGAAAATTTTGTGCGTATGGTTGTGGTTGCAAGCCTTCATTTGGCCGACTGGTGGCAGGGACAGGAGCACCTCCAGTGTGTGCATGCTGCTCTGTCTTCATGATATCAACAGGATGATTATTGGATGGCGAAATTATCTCACCAGTTCCTAGCAGATAAGACATTTCCAATACAAGTTAAGGCAATTATAGGTATCCAACAACAGTGATGTTATTATCAACTAATGATGTAATGGTAAAACTATTATACCCGCTGTTAGGCTCTTCACTTGTTCAGCTTGTGGTGCCTCTTTACCTGAACTAGAAGTTGGACGCCCTTTCGAACTATGGCCTACAAAATAAAAGGGCGTGTAAGGAGGATTCTTCTAAACTGGATGTTGCAGACAAAGAAATGTGAAGAAAATAATATTGTCCAAATGCAAATAGTTGACAATACACAGTTTTTTGTCGAAGTAGTTTACCAATGCATTTATCCCATACTTATGTAAATGTTGAAGACAGCTCAAAATTTGACATGCTAAACATAAGAACTATAGAAATAATTTGGCAAAAGCAGGAACGTCAGAGTAAACATAAAAACTATAGAACGTATGAAGTGCACATGGTTACCTCGTTGACTGTTTACTTCAGAGCCAAGGGTTGGGAAATCACCAGTGCTTAGAGTAAACCCATGCCCATGTGATGAAGATCCCTACATAGTTGAAAAAACAAAAATATGAATTGAAGATGTACTAAATCTCAATCTAAATTGAGTTCTAGGTCTGCAGAATTACCGGTCTATCGATAGTCCTTATTGATGCTTTCATACTATCTGAAGCATTATCTGCGAATCGAGAAAGCTGTGAACTTCCTGGTCTTGTTTCCGCACTGCGGGGACGATTTGTAGACATCGGTAGATGAGATGATGGAAATGTGCCTGATGCTGAAGATGGGCGAGAATTTGGACCCCAAGCATTGGGTGAACCAAGTGATTCACTTCCAGCTGTTGATGGCCTTGAGCCTCCCCCCGAGGAGGGCCGGCCATTGAAATGGCTAGATGAAGTGGAACTTCCATCATTCTTGGAAGATAGAATTGATGAGGAACCCCATGCATTTGGTGTTGCAGATGGTGCTTTACTGCCCCATGTGAGGGTGCCCCTAACATTGAAACAAAAATCTCATGACACAGTAATTATGGGAAAACATAAGAGGCCATCCTAATTCCTAAACATAAAAAATCATTGAATTATAAGTTGCAAAACAAACAAGAATGTATACTTACTTTGGAACAATTTCCAGGTTGGGATCAAGACCATGGTTTTCCGACCTTCATAAGCAATAGCAAAATCAATTCACATATACAAAAATCTACATGATACCAGTAGCTAATAGGAAAACTGTTACCTCTGACTGGGTAAATTAATCGGTTTTGGGACTTTTCCTAGAACAGTCATACCAGATTTCCTTGCAGGAGCAGCCCATCTGAAGAAGCCACAATGAAGAATCAAATTAGCAGAGTTAAAATGATTACACAAGTACAAAGAAAAATGTTTGCAATTAGTACAGAAGAATCTACCACCACAAATTACAAATATGAAATATCCCACTAAATGACATCACAAAACAAGAGAGTTCATAATATGTACACAAAAAATTAATTTGCTGGTGCAAAGAAGAATTGTTACATGTAGCACAACATTTAGATAATGTAACAAGTGTGACAATTTGCACATGGCTAACTCTGGATGGGACAAAATGACTCACAAATATGAAATATCCCACTAAATGACATCACAAAACAAGAGAGTTTATAATATGTACTCAAAATTTAATTTGATGGTGCAAAGGAAGAATTGTTACATGTGGGACAACATTTAGAAAATGGAACAAATGTGACAATTCGCACATGGCTAACGCTAGATGGGACAAAATGACTCACCTCAGTTTGTGACATAATATTGTGCATGCAACAGCAGAACAAGTTTATTCTGTTATTGGGCAATCATTAATTAGGTAATCAAGCTAAATAGAAACTTCCTCTCATCACAAATCTCAGCCTATTTAGGTTTGTCCTTGGTAAAACTTTTGTAACATTGAAAATATTCATAAAAGTATATTGTCTCAAATAAAAATGATTTAGATGTTATATAGTAGTTTTCCATACTGAATCTATTAACACCAATCTTGTGCTGTCAATCTATATAAAATATTTTAGATATAGATGGTCAAAGTTTTAAAAATTGACTTAGGACAAACTGAGATGGACTTATATTTGAGATAGGTGGAAGTACAGACTTCAGCACCATAGCCTAATGGTTAAGGGAAAAGCTAAAGAACACTCGCCGAGACGGCGGTGGCGGATCCTGCGGCTCCAGTCGCCGGAGACGGGAAGGGCGGTGGAGGAGGCGGGGGCAAGCACCAGCGACGATGGGACGGAGAAAGCAGAAAGCGGCGGCGGCGGTGCTTTAGTCGGAGGAAGAAGATAAGGAGGAGGAAGGAGATGAGCAGAGTCGTTGGATTCTCATCCAACGGGGCTTAGGAATGTGGGTGTCCGGTAGACAGATCCAATGGTTAATCACTGTTCTACCTAACAACTTCAATTAGTCAACCCACAAAAATACAAATAGGTTGCACAGAAAAGTTAAGCAAAAAAATGCAAAAGAGGTGAGGCGGCCTAGCTACACGAAATTGTAAGCAAAACCCCAGAATTCACAGGACTGCAACGCTTCATATACAAGACAGCACATATAATCAGCATATTTTGACAGCCTACGGTATTTTCCACACGCTGTGTTATCAATAAAACTGACAAAACCTCCACATAACTGCCACCGATAAAAACAGTTATGTCCCACATGATGACACGAGAGCACTACACCGCTTCAGCTTTGTTAGTCAATTTGACCAATTGGCAAAAAAAAAATGATGGCTCAATATCGCACCGTCCAAAGCTATCATATATGCCCCCAAAATCAATTTAAATCAGCTGCATAATGCTCACACACACCACAGGAAACAGATACTAGAGACTAGAGTATTTTTTATCCCAAAAAAAATCCACATGTGACAATGCACAGGCCCTACGCATAATACCAGAATTGCGAAAGGACAATTTGGGAAACCAAATTGCATCGCGAGAGAGCGTGGGGTGGAGATCGCGCACCTCCTGTCGCCGGTGAGCATCGAGGCCATGGCCCCTCCTCCCCGCGAGCGAGCTCCCCCGGCGAGACACTCCTCTAATTTCCCGGTGGCGAATCGTGCGGAACCAACTGGCGGGGCGAGACCCGGGGCCCCGGGGCCGTGGAGATCGAGATCCCTGGGGCCGCCTCCTGTTGCCGTGACGAGCGAGGCGCGGGCCGCCGAAACCCTAGGATGCGGGGGGCGTAGGAAGCGATCAGCGCGGGTATCGCCCGGCTCGGATCGGCGGCGCGCGGCCGCGGAGGTGGATGCCGGAGCGAGAGGGGGATGTAACGGCCTAACGGGGCCCTCGGCGCCCTGCCGTCCGGCGAGCGGCGGCGGCGGGGGAGGGGAGGATGACAGGTGGGCCCGCACGTCAGAGGCGGAGGCGGTAGGAGCAGGGGAAGGGGTAGGGGAGAGGAGAGGAGGGTGGTGCGCTCGTGAGAGCGCTATAAAGGGCGGGGAGCAGGGACGCGTGGCGGGTCGGGAGTGGACGCCAGGTCGGGACCCCGTGCGCGCCCTGGGCCCATATGTCAGGACGGAAAAAGGCGACGTGGCGGGTGTGGAGCGGAGGGGATCCGTGGGGCGGTGTGGCTGCGTGGTGCAGAGGATCCGGTGCGACGGGCTCTGAGATGGGTGGCGTAATTGCGTGCTTGGATTTGGCTCGCCACGTCGGATGCCGCCACTCGGACGTTTCGTGCGAGCCAAGGATCGAGAGGAGACAGTTTCAATTCGAGCTTCTTCCCAATAATAATGACAGAAATCATCTATCTCCCTATTTATTGGAGTATTACAAAGATATTCGTACTAAATACGTATAATGCAAACGGGGACCAAATTACGTTTTAAAATGAAACTCATTAAGAATAAATATCTATAACATCAAATCAATGTCGTCAAATCCACTATAGTATGTTGGCATTGCTATGTGAGCCAGCTCTGTATATTTTGGCTTTGTGTATATATTTTTTTTACTTTGGCCAAATCTCTCTATATTTTTGTATAATTTGGTCAAATCGATCGCTCTATAACTTTTTGGCAGCTCTCTATTAGCTGCAGCATAAGAAAATCATGGCCATTTTTACTTCAGAAGATCTTTTAAACTTTCCTATTTATCCCCCTCAGAAAACACGCTTCCCAAAAAAGTTTCCCTTCAATTTCCTTCAACTTTTCAATTTCCTCCAACTTTCCTATTCATCCCTCTCACAAAACATGCTTAAAAAGTTCTTTTCTCTCCCAACCCAACTAAACACAGCCTACTAGAAATACAGGCGCCGCGTTGCCGCGCCTACATTGAATTTGGCCAGTGACATCAGTGCTTACATTGTTGGAAGCGGAATATTTACAAATTATAAAGCGCTTACTTATTGATTTTCTGCTTTGAAGTCATATAATACAGTTAATATTTTTTTTGCTATGGTATTGTTCCCAAATTGTATAGGTTTATTATGTAAAAATGGTGTTGAGTGGACAATTTTATTTCTTTAATTAGCTTATAAAACAATCTATTCTTCTAATAGCCTCCAATCAATTAATCAACCCGTTCATAGCTAAGTAAAGACAAATGAAAACAGGGTAAAATGTTGGCACCATTGCAAGGCCAAGACCAAGAATAGGACTCGTATATCCCTAAGTTTTGTCACTCGGAAAATTTACTGACTAATATCAATCCAATAATGAGCCGAAAATCAAATGGTCAGATCGAAATCACGAGGGATGGATGCTATCTTTGCTTTTAATGATTGAAATTTGAGGAAACGAGTTTACCTCTTTCTGTTGTTGAGTTCTTCCTAGTTCCTACTGATCTAGAAAGTACGTGCCATCCAAATCTATACCCGTCCATTGTGTACCGTCCAAGATCAACTTCCCTTCCAAAACTATAACTTCTCTTACATGCCATCAGTTATATTTTTTTGTCCCCTCAAAGCCATTGCCATACAACAGCCGGAAGTAATCCTAGCGCCATAAAGAGACTGAAAATACTGTAACTAATCAGGAAGCGCTCTGTAACCTTGGTTTATTCTTTCTGATGAATGGAAATGCCACCATGTTCATCTAGCTTTGTCCAACAATAGAACCATACATTGTACAATGCAATTGATCCATGCGTCACAGGCAATTTTCTCATATACAACTTGCACTAATTGATACTTGCTAAATATAAAGAATGCCATTAAAGTTGGTTTAGACTTGTTTGTGCTGCATATTAAGGATAAAATTTAGGTTGGCTCACAATGTATCACATGAATAAACTGCAGGTAACTGAAGTAGCTTCTCAGAAATGATTTCCACGAAAAGAAATGTTAAGAAAAAATGGACATAGTTGCGAAGAGCTGTTTGATGAGGTAATTATACACATAAGAAACGATAAAGACAGGCGCATAAGCAATTTTCACCGGCGATGCCACACCTGCTGCTGCTGGTACAGTTCTGTTGACGCCTTTTTGGTCAACACACGATAAGCGCTAGATCGCGCGGTAGCAGGAATCTCCTCGTCGGAACTTCTGGACAGGGAGTCAGACCGCCTGTACAGGGGGTTAGACCGCCTGTCACAGGGGTCAGACCGCCTGTCACAAGGGGTCAGACCGCCTGTAGGCAGAGGCGTCGCGAAAGCCTACGATCCTCGCCTCGGGAGGGACCCCGTCGGAGGCGGCGAACCTAGGGTTGTTCTAAGGTCGGCAAGTCTACCTAGAACGTCCTAAAACGCCATGGAGACGAAGAAGGAAGAAGAGGGGGTTGGAAAAGCTAGGGTTTGAGATAAAAATTAAAGGTAAATGTGTTTGTACGATTGCGTAGAGGTCCTTAATCGGCCAAGGCCCTTCATAATATAGGGTGTTGAGGTCTTGCCCCGTGGGGAGTCAATTCCATAATGAAGTCCCATCAAAATACAACTCTAGTTCGGATTAGAACTGCTACAGGCGGTCTGACCTCCTGTACAGGCGGTCTAACCGGCTGGGCCCGGGGTTGACCCTTGACAGAGCCATAACTCCCTCATCCGAAGTCCAAATCAGGCGATCCGCATATGCATTTTGACCTTCTCGACGAGCCCTACGCAATGGTAGAGTCAAAATCATAATTTGAGCACTTTCCTACAGGCGGTCTAGACCGGCTAGACCGGCTGTACAGGCGGTCAGACCGCTGCCCATTGCCAGACCGGCTACAGGGTACAGCTGGTCAGACCGCTTGCTACAGGCGGTTAGACCGGCTGTCGAGCCAGATCAGCATTCTTGCCATTTTCGATCGTCAACATATGCCCCCCTGTTTCTTGGTAAAGCTTGCGTATCAAGAAACATTAATTCAGTCTAAGGGCGACCCTCTATTGTCGGCCATTTTGTTCTAAGAGCAATATCAACATATCAGCCAAATCCTTTTAAACACTTTGTCAAACACTTGGATAATACATTTAAATGCCCTTAGCAACTGAAACTCATGCAATCATCAACTTGAAAGGATGTTACCTTTGCCTTCTTATTACATACTCGAGCTATCTTCTTTTTAGACCTGCTCCAAAGCCTCCAAACGCTTGTCGGTCACTCAAAGGACTTCTTGACCATAGACAAACTCATACGGAGTAACTTTGGCAAAACCATGTCTAGAAACATGCCTTATTGCTAAACTCAACTTCAGCATTAGTTTGAGCATAATATGGAGGTGAATTGAGCAATTTAATACAATTGGATTCAACGAACTCACGTACCTCCTTAGATATGAATAATGTTCATTAGCAAACGAATCCCAAATCCATGTATAACATGCTCGATAATAAACTCAATCACCTCTTTCATAGTGACAAAAACAATCGGCAATTATTGTAAACCAATAATAGTAAACCCGCTTAAGGAGCCACTTCATCATGCGAGCCGATTGTTGCGCACCACAAATTTCTTCATGAACCTCTGCCATAACCAACCTAGCTTGATTAGAATATAAACACTTTAAGAGCAAACCATCCGCGGTTCGACGATATAATTCGCTATCAACCAAAGCAAACTTGAAAGCCCATCGTCGGACTTTTCAATCCATTGACCTGCTAGTATCCTGGAAATACCACCAGAGGCTTCCTCCAAATACCAACATCGGCCTCAACAGATTGAGAGGCATCCATAGCCGAATCGGTCTTTCAGAGGCACAGGCGGTCAGACCGCTTGTCATGGCGGTTAGACCGGCCAGGCCGGTTAGACCGGCTGCACCAGGCGGTTGGACCGCCTGTCCTAGAGCAAGCATGTCGGCTTCGCAAAACATCGGCTCCTTTTCTCGAAAATTTCCTTTCTGAATATTATAGCCTGATGCTTGCTGTGCCAACACATTAGCTCTAAGATTCTCTTCTCTCATTTCGACGTCCAATAATCTTCTACTTGCATATGCAATAATAAAATCCTTCCCTTCGGTCTTTTGAATCAAAACAGCTCCAATAATGCTTTCTTCGGCCATAATATATAGTTCAAAAGAAACCTTTCTCCTAGGTGCCCGAAGAACCGGAGGCGAAGATAAATAAAATTTTACCTCAAAGGCTCCTTGCTGTTTTGCCCCCCGAGTAAATTCAGCATCATTCTTCGACCGAAGTAAGGAGTAAGAACACCTACATAGCTTCCCCAGGATCAAAATCAGGATGATCAGGATCTTCCTCCATAAGAATATAATCACCCAAGTATGGGACATTAGCATCCATATCTATATGCTCTGGTAACGAACTGTAATCAACAAGTGGTTCATCGTTCTCAACACTGGGAACCGATGTCAACTCATCATCACAAACCATGCGTGCAGAAGAAACATCATCCGGCAGTATCTCTACCTCAACCGGTATGACCGGCTGTGCAGATGGTGACCGCCTGTACTGCCGGCTTCGGCTGATCATTCTTTTTGACTCTCCACTCCTTCTTCTGAGGAAGCATAGGTTTATACTTGTTGAAAAGCTCTTGCTTCTCTGGCTCTTGTTTCTTTCTCTCCTGAAGACGCAGCCTTTGAAGTTTCCTTCTCTGCGTACGAGTCAAACCTGGAGGACACCATCTAGGAAGAAAGTTAAACTCATTGCGGCTAACCTCATGACCACTAGCAGTGGGAGTCTCTGACATAGACTTCTTAACCAGATTGTCTAAAACAAACGGTCTTTTGTATCCACAAGTGTAGTAGCCTTCACTGAGTCCATATTCTTCTCCTAAACTTTCTCCTCCATCTTCTTAGGCCGATACACCTGCTTTAGAGGAGGTGTCTTCTTCTTCTTGGACTGCCGGTCTAGACCGCTGGTAACAGGTGGTCTGACCGTCTGGGCCCGATGCCTTTGACCAGATTGACGAACAGCCAAACGGTCATGAACGGATAGTGCAACCTTGTCCAGAACATGTCTTCTTGGTTCCCTCCATCCAGAATGCAAAGAATGTTGTGACACCGACTGATACGGCACCCACATCACACCATTGTCATCCCATATCGGACTTAACTCCCAAGACACATGATGACGCTGCATTGGCTTGAAAGATCCACCTTTAGGTGATCTTACTTCTTTTTTTAATGGCCGATCGCTTGGAACGGTCTTTTGCTTGGAGTACTTGTCGAGAAGCATATCGAATGTGACCTTTGGCTTCATACCAGATCCTCCGTCTTTAGCCACACTCACTTTCGAAGCTCCAATCTCTGAACACTTTGTTTTCAGCGCCTTTGGACACCATGATGTAGGCCGGTCTGACCGCCTGCTCCAGCCGGTCTAACCGCCTGACCGGTCTGACCGCCTGCTGCAGCCGGTCTGACCGCCTGTAATAGAGCAGGCCCAGACGGCTGCGATCCATGTGAAACGACCGACCTTTGCCCCCCATGTCCAGAGGCTCTCAATGTAACTTTGAATGTCTCTTTTCCATCAAAAGATTTATCACATGTCACTTCACAGATCAACTCCTTCCCCGTCAAAGTGGGTGTTTCATCTCCCACCACCACATTCTTCCCTTTGGTAGATTCGATTTGATGCGGCCGAATCAAAATCTTAGGTTGTTGCAAATCCAAAGTACTGACCGAGAAAGAAGTTTTATCCACCTGCATGTTATGAAATCTCAAACGACCTTCATTTATAGCCGATTGATCTTGCCGACGGAAAACATTGCAATCATTGATAGCATGCGAATAAGAATTATGAAATTTACAATATGCATGCCTTTTCAACTCTTCTAATGCAGGTATAACATGAGAAATATTAATGTATCCATGTTTATGCAATTCATCAAAAATATGATCATATTTAGATACATCAAATGTAAATTTCAATTCTTCCTGCCGACTCTTATGAGCCGGCCTAAGAGATGAACAAGAATACGCTTCAACTTTAGAAGGCCATGCAAATTCAGCAATATTAACATTATTATCATTATCGGTCGAAACAACGGATTTACAATCAATAGCATGCATATTAGACCGATATGATTTAATACCCTCCTTTTCTTTATTCATTCGATTTTGAGCCACTTCAGCTCTAATGTGAACTTGAGCAACCGAATGATAATCACAATTATCAATTTTCTCTCTAATAGAGGATTTTAATCCTCTAAAGCATAATCGAGCAAGATCAACATCAGAAATTGATAAATTAAAGCAACGGTTTTTCATCTCTTTAAATCTTCTAAAATATTGAGAGACGGTTTCATCCTGACCTTGTTTAACCGATGCTAAATCTTGCAACGTTGTTTCATACATAGCATTGGCCGCATCTAGCATACCAGCACGGCTATCAGCAGCCGAATTTGACATAACGGCTAACGGTGTAAGTCACTCCGAAACAACTGTCACAGTACTAGAAAGATTGGTCTGACCGGCCACTAAGGGGATCTGACCGGCCGTACAGGCGGTCTGACCGGCTGTACCAGCGGTTTGACCGCCTGTAAGCATTGATCTAATTGCAATGACCGTGTTCGGTCTGGGCAACTGGATCAGCGGCGGAGTCTAACCATCACAGGAATTAGGTAACATACCACAGAACGTATTATCAATATTAGACCATGGTATGACAGGCACATCACTATTATGAACCGATTTCCCCTTTTTAAGTATCTCTAGTCGATCTAAACGTGCAGAGAGTTCATCAAGACTAGGCATACTATTAACAACAATTGGGCTAACCGTATCAATAGGGGAAGACGGTTGTGAAGATGAACTTACAGTGTGGATTACCTCAATCTTATCATCGTTCATCTTGAAGGATGGCATCACAAACTCCTGAACGCGTGTGACCGTGTCTTGATCCTTCTTGAAGCCCTTCAAGAACTCGCTCTGGAGATGAGCTAAAGCCATCAAATACTTCTGGCGTCCTTCCTCCTCGAGATCTTCTATGTTAGTAGGAATATCATCTTGATCGATCTTGGATCCCATCGGGCTAGGGTTGAGTAGCACGGTTATAAAAACCAGATCT
This sequence comes from Digitaria exilis, assembly GCA_015342445.1. Lineage (NCBI taxonomy): Eukaryota > Viridiplantae > Streptophyta > Magnoliopsida > Poales > Poaceae > Digitaria > Digitaria exilis. The sequence continues at coordinate 2,124,953 of JACEFO010000191.1, read as the reverse complement.
TCTTCCCCAGCGGAGTCGCCAAAATATGTTGACGTCTTTTTGGGTCAACACACGATAAGCGCTAGATCGCGCGGTAGCCGGAATCTCTTCATCGGAACTTCTAGACAGGGAGTTAGACCGCCTGTACAGGGGGTTAGACCGCCTATCACAGGGGGTCAGACCGCCTGTAGGCAGAGGCGCCGCGAAAGCCTACGATCGTCGCCTCGGGAGGGCGGAGGCGGCGAATCTAGGGTTGTTCTAAGGTCAGCAAGGCCACCTAGAACGTCCTAAAACGCCATGGAGACGAAGAAGGAAGAAGAGGGGGTTGGAAAAGCTAGGGTTTGAGATAAAAAGTAAAGGTAAATGTGTTTGTACGATTGGGTAGAGGTCCTCAATCGGCCACGGCCCTTCATAATATAGGGTGGGGAGGTCTTGCCCCGTGGGGAGTCAATTCCATAATAAAGTCCCATCAAAATACAATTCTAATTCGGATTAGAACTGCTACAGGCGGTCTGACCTCCTGTACAGGCGGTCTGACCGCCTGGGCCCGGGGTTGACCCTTGACAGAGTCATAACTCCCTCATCCGGAGTCCAAATCAGGCGATACGCATATGCATTTTGACCTTCTCGACGAGCCCTACGCAATGGTAGAGTCAAAATCATATTTTGAGCACTTTCCTACAGACGGTCTAGACCGGCTGTACAGGCGGTCAGACCGCCTGGCCCATTGCCAGGCCGGCTACAGGGTATAGCCGGTCAGACCGCTTGTTACAGGCGGTGAGACCGGCTGTCGAGCCAGATCGGTATTCTTGCCATTTTCTGTTGTCAACAAGTTCTCATTGCGCCCACAGGGCAACAGAAGCCACTGCTAGACTCCGCGAAGCAGATGAAGCAGACGCCGATGCAGCGTCAGTGCCGCAGCTTTAAGAGCCGGGTCCTGCCCGAGCAATGCCGCAGCCTTCTCCGCTTCCCGCGCATACGCCGCAAGGTCTCCCACACTGGCGGTCGCAATGGTATGAAGCACAAGCTGCACTGCGGATGCTTCTGCCAGCGGCGCCTTGGCTTTCCACGTGGGCTCATTGGGCAGCTATCAATGGAGCGTGCGTGCCTTGGACACACGGTACGGCTCCTCCACTGCCTTCCCCGCGGGGCCTACCCGTGTCGGCATCGAAGCCGAACGGCCCACCCTCAAGCTCCCCATACCACGCCATGAACGCGCGCAGCTGCTCAGCGCTGGCGTCACCAGCCTCCAGGCGGCGCCACCCAGGCCGGTCGGGTAGAGGCCTGCGGAGGCGAACTGGACAGAGACGTTGCGGTCAGCGACAGTGACTCCCTAGGATTTCCGGAGCGCGCTGCGGGCGGCGGCGCGGGAAGCGAAGGTCACGAAATCGTACCCTCCGCATCGTCCGGTGGCGCGGGCGCCGACGGGAGAACGCCTCCGCGAATGTGGCGCCGTAGGCGCGCGGGGTCGGCCGTGGCCATCTCAGCGAGTATGGCGAGACGGCGGGACACGTCGCCGCCATCGAGGAGGGTTGTATCTCCGCCCTATAGATCTGTGAGGGGCCGGCGAGCCGCACTGGCAGCGGCAAAGGGCGGAGGCAACGAAGGACATTGATGAGGGACGGCTACGACGTCCGGAGGAGACGGAGCCATGTGGCGACGGCGGCGATGGTGCGGAGCCATAGACGATCGAGCAGAGGGAGCCAGGCGGAGGCGCGGAGGCGTCAGCGCAGGCGGAGGGGCAGAGGCGACCGGCGAGTTCGTGAGGAGTCGCGAGCTATCGGATTCGCCGGTTAACGGGTGGACGGCCCACGCTGAGTCCGATCGGACGGCCAATGTCGTGAGCTGGGCGCATCCGACGGCTCGCGGGTTAACGGGCGACGTGGACCCGCTATCCGCCTGCGTAATGACCCAGCTTTCGATATGTAGAGATAAGTAAAACAGGCCCAGTGGGGAGCAGAGAAATCATACAAAAGTACAATGTGAAGCAAAAGCAGTGTATGGAGGGGGAGAGATGAAAGAAAAGGTGACCGCTCATGTTGGCTCTAACCTTTTTGTTTCGTTGCCCTGAAAAAAACTTTCTGCGTTTCAAAATGTTGGTTTTAACGAGTTGCACGGACTGCAACGTTGAGAATGCTAAGCTAAGAGCGACGGTGATCGTTCTCGGGACAATCAGCTCAACGCGACCGAACAACACCGTTAGTGCACAAAAGTTTGGACGCAAGCTCTTTCATTCGCTCCTCGTGTCGCAAAATGCTTAGGCGCGCGTGTGTCATCGTCCCACGGCAGCTGCTACGTGCATCCAGGTACAAAACCTGTTACCTGTGTGGGCAGGAGTGGTAAAAAAAGGCGTAGTACGTACGTGTCGTCTCGTGTGGCCGCGTCACACTCCGCAGGTCGCTTCTCCGTCACGTCTCCACTCACGAGGATCATCTCACTCTCATCATCATCGCGGCTCGCTGCCACGGCCCATGTTGACTTTTTTTCCCCACCGAACAATCATGGCTAGCACGTCCATGCGACCATGCCTCCATGGTCCAAAGCTCCATTTGGATGCTTCGACGACGCACGGTCAACCCTCAAGCGTACCAAAACTTGGTCGTCAATTTGTTGTTTTCCCAAGAGATGCTTTTAGTTGTCCCTTCTAAGTTCTAACCATTTTATTTGTTGAAACTGTTTGATGATCCAATTTTCTTTTCTGTTACAACTGTCCCATTTTTTAATTACAGTTCTCGATCGAGGACGTCTGATTTTTTTTTGTTTCCTGTTTGTCCCGTCTACTCCTGAAACAAAATTAAAACACGAAAACGAAAACCGAAAAGAAAAGAAAAGAAAAGAAAAAGGGAAAACGAGTCTGCGGTTGGAGTGCTTTGGGCTGACAAAAGAAGCCCATCCTGACACATTTGGGCTAACAGATGAAGCCCAACAACCCGTAGGCCCATCCACCTTCTCGGCCTCGTGCGTGCCCACCAGCTCCTCCTTTTGTCCCTCAAAAAAAAAAAAACCAGCTCCTCCTTTTAAATAGCGCGCTTCCTATTTCCTCAGTTCTCGATGCTCAAACATTTCCTCAGTTCTCAGCTTCTCCCCCCAGAGCGAGCGAGCCAAACGAGAAATGTCACGGTGGCAGCGAGCTCCGAGCTCGCCGTGCGACGCCACGTGGCACACCGCCGCCGCCGGCGTCGCCGCTCGCCACGCCCGATCACAATCTCCGGTGCGCGGGCGGTCCGCCACGCCCAGCCGCTGGTCCTCGACGATCGACGACGACGACGACCTCGTCTACTCCGCCGCCGCCGTGGTAACGGCGCCGGCGAGGGGCTCCGAGACGCCGGCGAGGATGCTGCCGGGGGCGTCGCCGGAAGGAGCCCGAGCCATGATCGGCGCGGCGGGTGGCCCTGCGGCTTTACGAGAGCCTCGGCCGTCACGGGCTCCGCCGGGAGGCCGACCGCGCGTTCCGTGACGCCGTCGTCGAATCGCCGGCGGATGGCGGCGGAGGAGGAGACGCCGTCGAGCTGGAGCTGACGGGGATGGCCTGCCTGCTCAAGGACGGCTTCGTCGGCTACCTCAGGGAGCTCGCCAAGATCACGCCACCTGTCCCCAAGCAGGTGCGTACGTACATACATACATCATTGTACTGCGTTCGTGGCTTCGTGCTTGGTCTTCAGTTTTGATATCGACGCGTTTTGATCAAGTATTCAGAACAGACTGCACATCCTGTCACCTGTCAGCACTGAACACAAACTATAGCATTCGATCAAGCACAAATTACGAGCATTCGGAGAATCTTCAGCATCACATTTGGGACCCGATGGGGATGCAAATGCTTCATTAGCCCAGTGAAAAGATTGTGCAAGACGACATGCATGTTCAACATGAACTTATCTTCTTTTAACCATTCTGTTCATAAAACATTTATGGACATGAGAAATATGATGTCCACGCATCACGATTCACCACTTTTTCCCCTTTCAAAAAACAATCCACCATCTTCCCACCAGAGTTTTGCAGAGTTGTTGGCTGCTGTAATGTTTAAGTAGTTTCAATTTTCTTTAAAAAAATGTTTGAGCAGTTTCTGCACATGAAAAATTCTTCCACACATTCAAATAAATGGAATATGATGTTGTATTAAACAAATTGAAGAAGCAGAATCTCTTGTACTCGAGTATCGCTCTTGGAACTTGGAAGAGATGAAGCTGAGATCTTGTTTGCAGTCCCTTGCAAACTCAGAACTCTGAAACAACACCATAATTCAACAATAATAATAAAAATCATTCACCTAAACTGAGAACTGCTCGGATGTGGAGACGTACTTTGAAAGAAAGATATTCTCCTTTTCATATAATATATGGAACACAACTATACATAATCTCTGTGCAAGTATCTATCCATATGCAACATGATTTTTATTTGTCTGGGATGATAAGAAGACTTAATAGGTAAACCTTTATTGTACTCAAAGTCAGAACAAAATTAGCATCACTAGATACAGTGGTTTAAAAGGTTCTTTCTTGGCACCTAGTGCATGACAGACCGAAAATAGAAAATAACATCAAGCTGCAAGTTGGGACAAGTAGCCACAAAGGCTTAAGTTTGACTCGCTCTATCTTATTATTTGAGCACCACTAGGTCACTCTCGCTTTGAGGCCAGGAGCTATCACCACATGGAACTAAAGGATTCAAAGACTAGGTCTCATGTAGTTGAGCAAAACATTGTTTATGCGACGAAGCAGTGAGAAGTCGCCACGTGACATGATCATCTTATTTGCTAACTACGATGATACACTCTAGAAAAGTGGGTAAAGTGTGTGGTGCCACATGTTGAACATAATATACAAACACCATGTACCTCTGAGCCGGCTTGTCAATAAACATTCTTCATGCTTTGAAAAATCGAAACATGAGCATACACAATTGCTACCTAGTCAAACAAATGTTTTGTAGACTGAAAGAGATCAACCGCATTTATTATCTTGATTAAAACGTATCTTAGCTTTTCTTTGACAGCACCCTGATTTACTTTAACGTTCTTGAGTCTCGACTTGCTTTTAGTTTAGCAATTAGCACTTACAATTTGATTCCTCAGCAAGTTTCAAAGCAATGGAAGGAATTTAGTTTACAGCCACATATATCGGTGAATACTACAACATATTTCGTGTGGCAAGTGATAACCAATAAATTTATCTCAAAGCATCTGAATGACTGAATGGAAAAGAAATTCAAATATGTAAAAGTGATTGAATACGTCACTATCAATGTAATAAAACAGAACTTTATCATACATTTATGTATTGAGTTATACAGTGCGGGGTTTTAAATTTCATTTTTTGACACTTTCCGGTTCTTACTGAAATGAGTAAAATTCACAAAATTTCAGCCGGAAATCAGGTTTGTAGGTGGATCTTTTGGTGAACATAGGGATATTTCAGATAAACAGCAATTTCGATTATATGGTCAATAAAATTTCGTGGAATTTGCGATATTTCAATGGAAATTTTTATCAATGATACAAAGTTATTAGAATAATTGTGTTTCCTCAGGTCGTCAAATTCTGCGGGATAACATACTTGGCAAAGATTGAGACAGCTGCCTTCAGCTATGAGACCTTTGGCAACAAGCTGCTCGAATGCTTTGCGCAACCAGTACGAAGCCTGTCCCTGAGCAAACGACGATCAGCTGAGCTTCAAATCTTGAAAGGAATTGATGGCTACATCATGCCGGGTTCTATGACTCTAGTCCTTGGCCCACCTGGTAATCAATCTGGTTCAATTCAAGCATGTACAATATGTTCACATATTCAATTTCAAAATAAATACTATTCGACCAATGGAATAATATTAAGATAAATCCAAAATATTACTTTTCTCCACTGATCTCTGCCCCATGCAGGCAGTGGAAAGAGCACATTGCTGAAGATACTTTCTGGTAGAGCCGATCCAGATGAAGATCCTGGACTGTCAGGCATGGTCATCTATAATGATAAGACAGTATCTGATGTTCAAAAGAGTCGACTGATTGCCTATGTCTGTGGTCAGCTTAACAAGTAAGTCAACTAAGCTTATATACTGTAGGTTTAAAGGTTGTAAAAGCCCAGCAAAACCAGCCTTATCTAAATGATATGAACTTAGATTATAGCTAGAGCAAATAATACGATTAATTGAAATAAAGCTATGTAGTGGAAAACTCGTTTAAAAAAGCTATCTAGTGGCAAACTGTTACTTTCCTTGGGGAAAAATTGGAGAAGGCATGAAAGCTATAACTTTGCAAATATATAACAGATTTGTGTAGAGAACAAAAAGGAACAAATGCTAAAATTGCACAACTGTCACATATTCTTGCTTTTGTAGTAATTAAATCATCCTTTTTTTAAAGAAACACCCTTAAATCTGATTTCTCCCTTAGGCACATCCCCTTCCTCTCAGTTCGAGAAACTCTTGAGTTTGCAAGGGACTGCACGCAAGGTCTCCGCCCCGAGAATTTCACACCGCAGATGCGAAAATTCTTCGCTTATGCACTTGTGGAAAGACAGGATCCTTTCCTTGAATATGTGATGCAGATCCTTGATTTGAAGAAAATAGAAAATTTCCTTGTTAGTGGCATATCAGATACTGATAGGGATAAGCTGACGACAGCCGAGCTTGCATTGGGGACCTACTCAGTCATGGTATACGACCAGCCATTGACAGGCTCAGATCCGGCAATGACATATGATTTAGTGAACACTATAGGGACTGTCTGTAGAATCCAACAATCATCTGCAGTCATGGCCCTCAATCACCTCTCCCAACAAGTATTTGACCTCTTCGACAGGATAATCCTTCTCGGAGAAGGGCATGTCCCAAGACAGGATGCAGTCACATACATGGCTCAACTAGGGTAATTAACTAAGCTTTTCTTCAAATCATCAGGTAAAACTATTGATGGTAAAAATTATAAAAATCTGCTGTTAGGTATATGAAGCCGTCACATGTGGAGTCCTGGGAGTTTCTCCAAGATATAGCTGCAGAAAATGGAATGCAGTACCTATTGACAAGGTCAAATCCACGAGGCCTGGAGGAGCTTGTGGAATGCTACCATTCATCAGATCATTACCTGGATATCATAAGAGTCATTGGCAAGAGCAAAGAGTTCACTACATATTGGGTGGCGAGCGAGCCAGGAATTGGCTTATCCTTGAAGGAATCAACCACATTTGACTCAAGTAACTTTGAACATCAAGAAATGGGTTAGTAATTTTTTGTTTAGTTGCCAGACAATGAAAAACTGAACTATTTGTCTGTTTGTTCATACATTTAAAGGTTAACACAGTGTTACTTCTCCCATTTTCTATTACAGAAGTAGTTGTTGCAAAACTTCTGAACAAATCTGTATCTACTAGTGGGATCGAAAGTTCAGGAAACATCCAAGTTGGTGATGTGGTGACGGGAATTTCCATAAATGAAGAGCCAATGCAGTATCTGGCGACTGGACCGATACATGACCACAAGCAACACCTAAATCAAGTTTTGTCCTCTCTAAGTCATGCCCAAGGACACAACCGCCTTCAGCTTGAGCGACCTGACAATAAGGCAGGTTAATCTACTGATTTTTTTTTTAATTTCAGAGTTCAATTACCAGTGTAAATTATAAGTTTTATGAGTTTGGAAAATTTCATCATAAACTTGCGATGTATCCAAACAATTTAATACTACTCTTTTTTGCATTTGATAAATAAAAATACCATAGAGCAATGAGGATGAACCACAATGGGAACAAATTAAGATGCCATATGTGCAACCCTGGTGGAAATCAACAAGAACTCTGATCCAGAGACAGCTTAGGATCTTGAAACAACTTCACATGTTGAGCGCGCTTCGAGCCGTTCAGGTTTGCCAATTGTTAAAGACATGGCAGATGCAAAATAATCGTATATTTGGTTTGTCATTATAGGGTAAGGCAGATTACAGTTTCTTTCTTTCAGGCATGCATTCTTGGTATATTTGCTGGTACATTGTTCTACAAGCTTGGTGGGAAATATAATCTTCAACATATGAACTCTGTGAGGGCTCTTGGATTTGTAACAACCATGAGCATTCTGCTCATTAACATGCCTCAGCTTCCTCTATACATGCTTCAGAGACCCATATTCTATAAACATAGGGACCAAAGATTTTTCAGGACATCCTCTTATGTTGTTGCACATTGCGTCACTAACCTGCCACAGGCTTTTATTGAGGTAAATCTCATCCTTTGATATTTTCGGACATCAATTAAAATCTGCACATAAATGTGTTCCATATGGTTCTTGATCCTAAACATCAGCACCATAAAAGTATGACGCAGACCTGTCATGTGTACTGCAGGCATTTCTTTATTCAGTCTCTGTATATTTTCTAGCGGGGCTGACACTGGAAAAGAATGGAGTAGTATTCCTCGACTACTTAGTTCTGATGTTTCTTGTGGCATACTTTGGATCATCGATCTTTTTCTTTTTGAGTGCAGTGGCATCCATTCCTGAAGTAGCAAATGCGTTAGCAGGTAAATTTTTTTTTCTCGAACAGGCATGAGAGCTGTGCATCATTATATTAAGAAGAAAAGGGGGAAGAACCCTTACACAACACACCCACCCACTCTTATATCTTTGTAACTCTTAACTCTAATAAGGTTGTCTTACAAATTTGTTTAGCCTGGTTTAATTCCAGTAAGTTCTATTAAAACTAACACAGAATCAATCTGACATACTGTACTGGACTGCTATCTACATGCAGGCCTCATAGTCTCCATTTTCCTTCTGTTCAGTGGGTTTGTGATTTACCCATCTGATATCCCTCAATACTGGAGGTGGTTAATGCAAATCAATCCTATTCGTTGGGCCAATATCTCTTTCTGTGATGAACAGTTCTCATATGGTTACAAAGACTCCTGCAGCAATTATCTGAACCAACTTACTTTCTGCAAAGAAAACCCAGAGATGGCTTCTGGAAAGGCCTACTTAATCTATGCTGAACTGTTTACAAGTCTTTCGGGAAAGTCTTATGTCCCTTATATGATTCTTATTGGTTGGACGCTACTCGCACTATTAATGGCATTGATGTTCCTAAATAAGATAAAGTTTTCACAAGTCAGCCAATCTGTACCACAGATTAATGAAAGGAAGTTTTCAAAGAACTACTTATATGACGTGGAAGTATATTCAAGCTCACTTGATGGTTATATGGAAAATTCTATCGATTCAGGCAGATACAAATCTCTGGAGCCACCAAAGTTAGAATCTAGTTCCACGGTAGTAATTTCTGAGAGTGAGAATGATAGTGTTGGGAGCTGGACGGAAGAATTCAGAGTTGAAGTCGAACCAGAACACCTGACAATACCAGTCACACCAATCACTTTAACATTCTTGGATCTATCATTTGTTAGGTATTATTCCAATTTATTGCGCATTAATTCTATACTAGCATATTGTCCATAACATGTGCACTTGAAAGTTAGCAGAACATCATTTAGAGTAGAACATATTACGAAGCGACATGCATGGAAACAATAAGTTATGAAACACTACTTGAATCAATGCAACTTCATGAAGATAGATATAGGACCAATAAAGTTTTTTAAATAAAAGGTTCCTTATCACATAGATTGTGACAGTTTATCTGTGACAGGTGTGGAAAAGTAACTCAAGAAGAAGCTATAGATTTTGAGAATGTCAGTGGATATGCGAAATCAGGAACTATGCTAGCTCTTGTAGGGGGTGCTAATGGAAGCGCAACGACACTTCTCAAGTGCCTTTCAGGCAGAATACCTTCAGATGGCAGTTTTACCGGAGATTTCCAAGTCAATAGCACCAAACCCTCCGCTGATTTCTCAAGAAGTGTGGGTTATGCTGAGCGGCTTGATGCGCATCAACCTTACCTCACCATACGTGAATCACTTCAATTCAGCGCCAGCCTTAGACTAAGAAATGGCATTAGCAAAACAAGAAGGCATATACATATTGAATTAGTTCTTGACCAGCTGGGCTTGCAGTACTATGCCAACCACTTGGTTGGTTCCTTGAGAGATGGAACTGGTAAAACATTTGAAGTAGCAAAGAAGCTCACAATTGCAGTCGAACTTGCAGCAAACCCAAGTATTCTATTTCTTGAGGAGCCTATTTCAGGTCTTGATTCGTCTGGAACCTCAGCAATCTTGAGCATTCTGTCACAGTTACCAGTTTCTGGTCAATCAGTCATTGCGACAATTAGTCATCCCAACACCCGCGCACTTTCATACTTTCATCAAGTTATCATCCTAACTCAAGAAGGCCGTCAAGCTTATTTTGGTCCAGTAGGACTCAATTGCCATGAAATACTCGGATACTTTACTGCGATCCCAAGGATGCCTCCCTACATTCAGACACAAAATCCTATCAGTTTTGTTATGGGTGTGACTGGACTTGGAATCCCAAGAAGACTTGCGCTGACAGATTTCGCAAAAGAGTTTCAGAACAGCCATTTGTATGAGGTGGCCATGAAAGTCGTTAATACTGCCATGAAGAACAACAAATTTGAGAAAGACAAAGATAATAGTATGATATCTGTTAGTTACAACTATCCAGCATCATTTGCAAGGCAAATAGGGCTGGTTTTGTTGAGGACACAGAGGTTCCTATGGAGGAATGTGAACTACACTTACAGCAGGTTTACTGGCTGTGTGATGATTGGATTACTGATGGGCTCACTCTATTTCAAGATTGAATATGAAGACACATATGGGGTGACTTCTAGATCATTGTACATCTACATGCAAACTATACTCATTGGGGTTATATCTGCTAACAACGTGATTCCTCAAATTGGCACAGACAGACTCGCCTACTTCCGAGAAATGAGGTCCAAGATGTACCTTCCAATATTCTACCCAGTGTCATGGGTGGTCAGTGAAATCCCCTACTTCCTCATAGCAACGCTGGCATTCGTAGGCATTGGCAATGGCATGGCAGGAATAGCAACCGATACAGCCACCAATTTCCTGGCCTACTGGTCAGTTCTTTTCCTCTTCACCCTCTGCATGACCTACTTTGGCATGATGGTCACCTTCCTAGCTCCAAGCCCTGTCCTCGCTGCATTCCTTGTCTCCATAATCACGTCGATGTGGGTGTCTGCATCTGGCGTGGTGGTCCTCTTCTCAGATATCAGGTTCTACAAGTGGATGTACTGGACAAACCCATTTCAATACGCGATGAGCACGCTCACAACAATAAGCTTCTATTGCGACACATCCTTGTGCCAGGGACAGTGCTCATGCCCATGGCTACCTGACGGCTCATATGTGTGGGACAGGATAGCAAGCATCAGGTCATTGAGTCAAGAGAGGAGCTGCGCGGATGTGGTAACCTTAGCAGGGATGTGCACCACATTTGCTATGCTTGCTTTCCTCTTCTTCATAGTTCTGAAGCACAACTCACCGCACGCCCATTAAAACGATTGACCCACACAAGTCAGCATTATGGTTCAGTTCACTCCTGAAAAAGTATCCGGGTTCATCACATGGAGTTGGATTTGTTTTTCGCTGCTGCAAACATATTATATATCACATTGTGTAGAATACTATAGTGGCTCGTGAAATTTGAAATGTGCTATACATTTTCCTTGTTACTATACTAGTATATATATGAGGGAACAAGATGTTATTATCGAATTATACAGATGGCAAGACATACATGTAATGCAACACATTAAGCTCCCATCCTTTCCTAGCGCACAGGTCAGAACGCATTACTACATATACAGAAGCAGAAGGGTCTTCAACTTAGAGGATGATACTGAAACCACGAATGCAGAGCGCTACGCAAGCAAAAAAATGGAAGGTCACAGATGAACTTACAAGATGATCTTGCAGACCGTGGCATTCCCCCTGGTCTAGGTTGTCTTATGAGCCATTTCGTCGAACATGTGGCGAGCTCGCACAGCTCACATCAGCTGAATGCGCCATGACGACGACGACGCGCCGCCGGCCGCCAGAGTTCCCCAGATACCACCCGTCTCCCGAGCCGTCCACAGATCCTGAAACCCCTGCTACTTCTCCGCTCTTCTCGAAGTTGAAGCCTAGTGGAGGGGCTCGACGAGGACCTGCCGGCGGCGGCCTGTCGGAGTCCCCTTGCGGCGGGAGTTGCCGATGGAGAAAGAAGAGGACCGGCGCGGAGAAGGGAGGAGATTCTAACCCACCAGCCCAGGCCCAGTTTTACGGCTCCGAGAAAGGGCCCATTAGGGTTATTTTCATGGGCCGGTTCATTGAACCAATGGGCCGATCCGCGCCATGCCCACATCTCTCTTTACACACAGGCTACGCGTACGTGCGGAGACTAGCAAGTAGAGTTCGCAGAGCGCCGCCGCTCGGCGATTCAGAAGGCGATTATCCGGCGATTCCTTCTCCGGTAGCCTTGCTCCGTTCGTTCGCCGTCGATTCGTGGTGGCTTGGTCCTGAGGCTCGGTCTCTCTCACGCGGCTCCTTCCAGCTTGGTCGCAAGGCTTCCCTAGGGAGAGGCGGCTCCTGTCCCGGAGCGGCAACCTTTCCCTCGGTGGCGCGGTTTCAGGGCAGGAGGTAGGTTCCTTCCTCGCCGACGACTACCCCTCTACTCCTTTTCCAGCGGAAGCGGAGGACATCAGCAGCAACCGGACCTACAGGTGAGGCGGTCCTGATGCCCTAGGGCTACAGTGTCTGCTACAGTTACTAAAGCGCTTTGGGGGCGATTTCCTCCTCCGCCTTAATCTTCTGTGTCGCCCCCTCTGTTTTCTGGGGTGGTGATCACTCCTTCGCGATTTCTAGTGGTGGAAATCAGAGGGAGTTGAAACAGAGTGCATTCATCATTAGTTGGCTTGCTCTCTTGCATTTTGATGGAAGGTTTTCAAGATAATTTTGGAGGTATGAAGTTTTTAGCAGTAGAGATGGAAGAAATCCAAATTACTGGTTCCAATAATACAGTTGTGACTAAGCCAAGGGCTACAGGGAGGTTATTGTCTGATAGACCGGTACAGGCTAAAGCCTTTGTACAGATATTAGGAAAAATTTGGTGCCCGTTAGGAGGAGTTTTATGTAAGGACCTTGGTGAAAATCATTTCTTGTTCACATTCCGACATATGTCAGAGAAGAAAAGAGCCCTGGAGATGGACCCTGGAACTTTATGAATGAGTTATTGGTGATGGGAGATTTTGATGAAACGAAATGTCTAGATGACATAGATTTATCTTATTTCCCGATCTGGGTTAGAGTCTCAAAAATACCAATGGGACTAATGACTAGGGAGGTTGGTGAAAAGATAGGTAAAAAGATCGGTAAGGTGTTGAGAATAGATGGAGACAGAGATAATAATGCAATTGGAAGATTTCTACGGATCAAGGTGAAGCTCGACATTCGAAAACCACTGATGCGTGGAGTGACAATTTCAGTAGGAGAACAAGTAAGAAAGATATGGTGCCCTCTTTCATATGAATTTCTACCTAACTTTTGTTATATGTGTGGTTGCTTGAGTCATAATGGAAAGGCTTGCTCAATTAAATTAAAGAAAGACGAAAAAGCACAATGGGGAGAGGGTCTTCGTTATATGCCACCAAAAAGGAGATCTAATAACAAAACACAATATTCAAGGCAAGATGGTGGAAACAAATTTCAGGGTCCGAATGATTATGGTAACCATGAAAAAGAAGGAAGAATGGACGGTGATGCCCCAACTCCAAAAAAGAGTTTTGAGGATGAAATACTATATACAAAACAATGTGGTAAAGGAGGCTTCTGGAGATCAAGTAAATCGTGGATGTGGAAAAGCAAAGATAAGATGGGTAGTAATGGTCCAACATGGAAGAAAGATGCGATGGAAGGCTCCACTTGGGAAAAGGATAGATCGGAAGAAAAGAAGGAAGTGATTGCCAAAGCCAATCATGGTGCGAAGTTAAATGATTCACAACAAAATGAGAATAAAGATGAGGCCTTTTATAGTACGGTTAAAAAAGAAGAAAATACAAAAGAAAATGAGGGCCCAATAATTCATGATGAAGATTTTGAGCAGGCAAGATCTATAAATAGTGTACATCTGAGGCATATTAATGGAAAATACTCTCAATGTGCTACACAAATTGTGGATGAGGTAAATTCTCATAGTGCCTTAGAAAAAGGAGATCAGAAGCAACTTGTGAAACAGAATACTAAGACATTGCGCAAATTTAAGCGCATATCTCGCTCTGGTGATGATAGAAAACCAGAGAGAAAAAGAAATTTTGCAGAGGAGGAAGCCATAGAGACAGAGATAACAAAATCCCTTCCACTTGTATGCTGCTGGGGGAAGAGGTTAAAGCGGGAAAAGAAGATAATAGTTTCAGCTGATGTTTTGACGGGGAAGGATTTTAGTGAGGCGGGCTCCGTGTCGGAGCGCCGCCAGGAGCAATGAGTTGCTTAAGTTGGAACTGTCGAGGACTGGGCAACGCCTCGACAGTTAAGGAACTTCGCGATCTCGCGAAGAAGGTTGCCCCGACCGTGTTGTGTGTGCTCGAAACTCAGGTGCACAAAGCATGGGTAGAAGGTCTGAAGAATTCTATAGGGTATGATAATGCTTTTGCTGTAAGTAGTGCTGGCCGCAGTGGTGGTCTCGGTATCTACTGGAATAATAACACTAGAGTTGAGATCTTACTGTTCTCCCAATACCATATTGATGCTATCATCACGGAGGACAATCGAGAGCCATGGAGGCTCACTTGTGTTTATGGGGAGGCACAAACATCAGAACGTCACAAAACTTGGGAGTTGCTCAAGTATATCAAAGCCTCATCTCTGCCATGGTTATGCATTGGAGATTTTGACGAAGTGTTACATCGCTCGGAACACGTTGGAGTACAGGAGAGGAGTCACGCCCAAATCGAGGAATTCCGGGAGATGGTTGATGTGTGGGTTCTACGACTTGGGGTATACAGGTCGGGATTGGACCTTTGAGAAAAGGGTGGCCGATGGCGAGTTTTGTCGAGTTCGACTTGATCGCGCCCTGGCAATGATAGACTGTCAATCACGGTTTCCTTTGGCGATTGTCAAGCATATGACTGCTGCGGCATCTGACCATGGGCCGATCCTCCTTGAGTGGAAACATCAAAGTCGTCGGGCGCGGGGCAAGAAGAAAGGAAAGTTCAGATACGAGCTCATGTGGGAGGAGCACAAGGAGTTCTTGCCGATGCTGCAGCAGATCTGGCAGAGTGAACCTAGGGCTCACAATCTCAAGGACCTAGAGTGTAAGCTCACGAGGGTGGCTGGACACATTGGGCAGTGGAGCATTCATTCTTTTGGCCATGTGAGACAAGAGCTCAAGGAACTTAATAAGCGACTTGAGGAGTTAAAGTCTGATCCGCATAGAACTGCGCCGTTGCATGAGGAGATCAAAATTGCGGACAGAATTGTCGAACTGAACCATCGGGAAGAGATCATGTGGCGTCAGAGATCAAGGATCGTGTGGCTCGCGGCCGGGGATCGTAATACCTGCTTTTTTCACCTCCGGGCAACTCAACGGCGGCGAAAAAACAAGATCACCAAACTGCGCAAGCAGAATGGCGAGATAACGGAGGATGAGAGAGAAATGGGGCAGATGGCGACAGATTTCTACAAAAAACTGTACCAGTCACAGGGGGTGGAGAATATGAACGTGGTGCTGGATCATGTGCCACAAAAGGTGACGACCCCAATGAATGATAAGTTGGTGATGGATTTCTCTGAGGAAGAGGTGAAATGTGCTCTATTCCAAATGGTCCCGACCAAGGCGCCGGGGTCGGACGGGTTCCCTGCCCACTTCTTTCAACGACACTCGGAGCTGTGTTGCGACGAGGTAACATTAGTGGTACTGCGAGTGTTGAGAGGAGAAGATGACCCGTCTTCAATTAATAATACTTCCATTGTTCTTATACCCAAGGTTACTAACCCGGATGAACTTGGGCAGTTTAGACCTATTAGTTTGTGTAATGTAATCTACAAGATAGCATCTAAAGTGGTGGCGAACAGGCTGAGATCAGTATTACCGGAGGTCATATCCGAGGAGCAGTCGGCCTTTGTCCCGGGGCGACTCATCACAGACATCATTACGGCTTATGAGTGTCTGCACTTTATGAAGCGTAAACGAGCTTGTGATCTTAGATGTTGTGCACTGAAGTTGGACATGAAAAAGGCTTATGACCGTGTGGAATGGGAGTATCTGAGAGCGATTATGCTCAAGTTAGGCTTTCGACGACAGTGGGTTGACATGATCATGAGGCTGGTCACCTCGGTGACTTTCTCAGTTATCTTTAATGGTGAACGTCTCGAGAATTTTAAGCCTACTAGGGGGATTCGTCAAGGCGATCCAATTTCTCCATATCTTTTCTTGTTAGCAGCAGAGGGCCTTTCGTGCCTTTTAAAAGACAAAGTTCAATCATCTAAGCTCAGTGGCATAATTGTGGCGCCATTGGCTCTGGTGGTCACTCACCTATTCTTTGCAGATGATAGCCTGCTGTTTTTCAAGGCAAGGAGGGAGAATGCGGAGATTGTAAAGGAGACATTGCATGATTACTGTAAAGCATTAGGGCAGCAGATTAACAGAGACAAATCATCTATACACTTTGCAAAAGGATGCCGGCAGAACACCCGAGAAGAGATAATGGATCTTCTTGAGGTTTACAATATGGCCCTTAACGAGAAATATTTGGGGATGACGACTGATGTGGGAAACTCGTCCAATGGAGCTTTCAAATATCTGAAGGACCGGGTTTGGAAGAGGGTGCAGGGATGGATGGAACAAGCTTTATCTGCAGGTGGAAAAGAGGTATTGATCAAGTCGGTCGCCCAAGCTATTCCGACCTACTCGATGGCTTGCTTTCATTTGCCGCGAGGTTTGTGCCAGCATATTGATGGACTCCTTAGAAGCTTCTGGTGGGGAAGCAAGGAGGGGAAGAGAAGAACTTGCTGGGTTGCATGGGAGGAGATGACGAAGCCAAAGCACCTTGGTGGTATGGGTTTTCGGGATACAAAGCTATTTAACCTTGCCCTATTGGCGAATCAAGCTTGGAGCCTTTTGACTGAACTAGGATCCCTTAGCGCTCGGATTCTGAAGGCTGTTTATTTCCCGAACAATGGTTTCTTGGACGCGCAATTGGGTGCCTCTCCATCCAGAGTGTGGCGTGCAATTATGGACGGCAGAAATATTCTGGAACAGGGGATCATCAGACGTATTGGTACTGGAGAAGGCACGAATATCTGGCATATGAATTGGATCCCCAGAGGTGGATTATTTCGACCGGTGAATCGCAGTAAAAAAGCCCAACAACTAACCTGTGTCAGCGAACTGATCGACCATACGTCGAGCTCTTGGAAATCTGAGCTCCTTGAGGAGGCGTTTGCACAAATGGACAGGGAGGCAATTCAGAGCATTCCATTGTGCACCCGACGACAGTCTGATTTTTGGGCATGGCACTATGAGAAGTCTGGTATCTTCTCGGTTCGCTCGGCGTACCGCATGATGGTGAACAACTGCATTAAGCGCTCAGCCTGGTTGGAGCATGATGCGGGAAAATCAAACACAAGGGCAGAGGAGAAAGAGTGGTCGACTATCTGGAACACCAAGGTGCCCTCTAAGCTCCGCGTCTTTTTGTGGAGGTTGGCGAAACACTCGATCCCGACGAAGGACGTACTTCACCACAGGAACATGTCAACACAAAGTACTTGTAGTATATGCGGGATGGAGGACTCCTGGCGACACTCATTGTTGGATTGCAACATGTCGCGATGTGTGTGGGCTTTGGAGGAAGAGGATATGGTCGAACATCTCTGTCAGATCCAAGTACAGGATGCTCGAGGGTGGCTAGCAGCCATGTTCGAAACATTGTCGCAGGAGAAAGCCACGAGGGTGGTAGTAACTCTGTGGGCAATCTGGTATGCTAGACGGAAAGCTATATATGAGCAGTCTTACCAAAGCCCGTTTTCACTCATGGTTTTATCGATAGATTCATATCTGATCTGAACATGGATGTATCGGCAACGAAGGAGAAAAAAGGAGGCGGACAGCAGATACCAAAGCCTCGGTGGATCCGCCCACCAGCGGGGAGAATGAAGATCAATGTTGATGCGGCCCTGTCCAAGATCTCGAGCACTGGCGCTGTTGCTGCAGTAGCGAGGGATGATAGTGGAAGGTTTATGGGGGCGTCTGCTATTGTGTTTCATGGTGTGTCGGATGCAGAACAGTTGGAAGCTTCGGCTTGTCGGGAGGCCCTGACGCTTGCAACTGATCTCGGTTTACAGAGCTTCAGGGTGGCTAGTGACTGTCTGAACGTCGTCAAGAATGTTCATGGTGCAAGAATGGGAGTGTATGGCTAGATCATCAAGGAGATCAAGACGCGGATGACTGTTTCTAACTTGGTGGATTTAGTTTACGAAGGTCGAGAGTCGAATGTCGATGCTCATATTTTAGCTCGTCATTGTATCTATAAGTCTGTAGGTCGCCATGTATGGCTTCTGAGTCCGCCTGATGGCATTTGTAACTCCATCTCTATGAACCATCAATAAATAATGGGAGTTGTTCCTTAAAAAAAAAAAAACACAGGCTACGCCTTCCTCCATTTCCCTTCCCCTTCTTCCCTCATCTCCCCTGGCACTCCTCTTGCCCTGCCGGCGACGACTAGGCCAGCGGCGGCGCCATCCGCCGCGCCTTCGCGAGGCCCTTTGCCATCGACGAGCACCCGCGAGGTATGCTCCGAACCTTTCCTTTCCCTTCCTGCCGTGCGAAACGGAGCACCCCAAACCCTAGTGTAAGATTTATGCGGATCTGACCCAGTTACAGTATAGTACCTACTAGCTTCGGTTTTGTTTGCAAAATTATCGGATGCATGTCCTATGCTGGGTACGCCCCTGTCCTGTAGTATGTATGTATACTGTTCCTTGCTTTCTTTGCTTTAAACATCCTTGCAGCTTAAAAGAAATTCAGCTTTTTTGTTGTTGTAATTTTGTAGGCTGCATACATGTTTAACCACTAAAAAATTGATGTTTTCTTGGCGATAATAGAAAATGTCTTTTCCTTTTCCAGTGATAACTACAGCAAAGAAGAAGATGCCTTCGCTTCAAAAAGCGTTGCCTCCAGAACTTGCTGATAATGTGCTCAGAGTAAGGCTCCTTTCACCTGTTTGTTGTGTTCTCCTTCCTTGGTGTTGTGGCAAGCAGTCCTCAATCCAATTTGTACTGTTGTATTGGTAATGGGTACTTGGGTCATGCGGCTTCAGTCCTCAAACCAAGCTTTTCTGGAAATCACATATAGCGTGCCTCCTGCAGCCCAACTCTTTATTCTGTTTATGGAAATTTGTCACATAGTAAACAAGATCATAGCAGACATGAAAGAAGCATCTTTTTCCCCTGTTGATCATTATCCTTTTTTGGTTATCTGTAGTTATATCGCGAATGCTTAAGGAGAGCGAAGTTTATTGGGCATCAGGTAGGCGTATTTTGTCTGATGAAAATTTGACAATTTCTCCCACATTTAAGTTATGAAAATTGTCTTCTTTTAAATACTGAATTGATGCCTTTTGCATCCTAGAAACACAACACAGAGCTTTTAGTTACCATGGTGAGGCAACAGTTCAAGAAAAACATGCATGAAACTGATCCAGAGAAGATACAGAAAATGAAGGACGAGTAAGCCACTGCTCTGTGTAAACTTCCTTTAGGATTTCCCATGTTATCTTTCAGCACTTAATTATGGTTTTCTTCTTATAATATTTCCTGCTTTTGCAGTGCTGCAAGGGGCCTTATCAATCACATTTTGTACGAGTCCGAGAAGATAACTGGGCGCAAATTTTCTGGATAAGAAAGAATGTTGAGACTAGACTTACAGCATGCTTTATGGATAATAATAAACTAGTTGATCATGTGTCTATTGAATTATTTCACCTCTCCAGTTCAAGGACATGCAAATGTTTCCCTTTTAAAGAGTTGTTCCAGCAATGAATTTATATTAGCTAGGAGTTTGACTATGTCTTTTGATTTATTGTCCCATAAATGCTGGGATCAACTTGTTTTGGATAAATCTGATCCTAGGCAGGAGATGGAAATAATTGGTACTTGAGAATGCTCTGATCTTTCCTACAACAGAAATATGGGTGATGCCCTTTGTTGCTGTTGATGTATTGGTATTAGACAGCTTGCATATGGTGATAGATAAAACTGTAAATATAGGGTTCTTGGTTCCATCTCTGTGACTGAATCATAGCCACGAATCTGCAAAAATGCAGACCGCATGGATTTGTGGCAATGGTAGAAAGCTATGGACTTCCTTGTCACTGAAGGTGTTTTGGTTTTGGGGATCATGCCTGCAGTACGGGAACAGTTTTTGCAGCTATATCTTCGCGATTACGGAACAGGTCTCTTTGGCAGAGGTGCGATTTGGCATTATGATTACTTGCATTGTGCTTGACTGAAGAGAACAGCTGTTTCGTTCCATCACCTCAATAATTGAATTATTGTCCAGTTCTCTATTTTCAGAAGTGTTTTGAGCCGTTCTTTTTCCTCGGTAAAATCCGTCCAAGCTTCAGTTGTATTCCAATTATTCATGGTCACATCTGCAGATTCTGGTTGATGTATAATGTGCATTGATCTGATGTCTCAACTTTTAACTGGTGCAAGCGCAATCTACATACCTATGAAATTGTCACATTGCTCTTTAGAATCCTGAAAAGCAAGACCGAAACAAATGACATCGCATCAAAGAGATGGTAGGGGGATCTATGAAATGAACCGAAGAGGAGGATGACTTCAGAGACCCTACTGTCGAGAGGATGAGACGAGTCAGGGATGAACTGGAGCCATTTCAGGAATTGCGTGTCACGGCATGGCTCACTACTTGTTGCCTGCAGGTCAAATGATGGGGAAGCAACACCACCCGGAGCTACACTCAATTCACTGAACTAGTGAACTCTCATCCAGGTATCACCAATGGACCAGAACATGATGGATCGTTGCGCTTTTTCTCTGGTCATGTCCCTTTTCTTTGCCAAACTCTGATGAATTCCAGCCACCGCTTTCGCTTGAACCCTAGAATCATCTCTGAATCCTTGTGGCTGAGATCATCCCTCGTTCATCTTTCCAGCACAGTTTCATCATCTGTATCAGCCACTCCATCACTAGTCCTAACCCACGGGCTGTCGAGGAAACCATCGATCATGAAAAAAAGGAGGATGAATGGCCATGATTGCCGACAACAGGGGGTGTCGTTTAGCGGAGCAGCAGGATGACAAGGTAGCAGATCCTATGAGGTGAGCCTGTGACCCCTGCATTGCACCCAGAGGAATTCTATGGTTGTTATGACATGTTGGTTTCATTCAGTAGGTCAATGCTTCAGGGCCAATGCTTCATTGGTGTATTCTAAAGCTGAAATCATGGCTGCAGTTGAAAGAGGAATGTGGCTGCCCTGTGGTCATGTGCCGTGGCGCCACCCCTACACTTTTTACCTACTGCAGGCATGTGTTACAGTTGTTCCAATTGTTCCTTCGATCAGACATAAAACGCATCGATCGCAAAGAACCTTTCCCTCTACAGTAACATGAGCATAGGAGGTATTTGGTGCCTGTACTTGAAACTATTACCACTGAGAATATTGGCCTTGCAGGTCCCTGTACAATCATACAATGTCATATAGCTTGCGATAGTGCTTAACAAGTAGCTGTTGGAATTCACATGGCATGCTCTACAGACATTGGTCAATCAGACAATAGGTAATTTGGTATCTCCCTACGCAATCATCTTTCTGTCTGGATACGCGGACGACACCACTCTTTTTATAGACCATGACTTGGAAAAGGCTAGGAATATAAAGCTTATGCTTATAGTCTTTGAACAGGAATATGAAGCTTCTGCTCATAGTCTTTGAACAGTTATGGGACTAAAAATCAATTTTCACAGGAGTGAGGTATTTTGTTACGGTGAAGCTACCAACTATGAGGAGGAATATATGGACCTTTTTGGCTGTAACATGGGGGAATACCCATTTCGGTACCTGGGGATCCCCATGCATCATAAAAAAACTCCTTAATAGTGATTGGAAAATGATTGAAGAGAGATTTGAAAGAAGTTGAACTGCTGGAAGGCAAAACACCTGTCCTATGGAGGGCACCTAACCCTATTAAACTCGGTACTTAGTAGCCTTCCAATGTTTATGATGTCTTTCTTTGAGATTCCGAAAGGTGTGCGCTCTAAACTAGATTTTTATAGATTCAGGTTCTTCTGGCGAGGAGGTACGATTAAACAAAAGTATCGCCTTGCTAGATGGGACCTTTTATGTCGCCCAAAAGACCAGGTAGCCTCGGTATTATTGACCTGGAGATCCAAACAAATGCTTATTGAGCAAATGGTTGTTCAAACTGCTAAATGAGGATGGCATGTGGTAATCTTTAATCCGGAATAAATATCTAGGATCAAAAACATTGTCGCAAGTTAGGATCAAACAGAACGACTCTCATTTTTGGAGAGGGTTGTTAAATGTCAAGGATGAATTCCTCTCATGTGTATCTTTTAATATGAAAGATGGCTCTCAAATAAGATTTTGGGAGGATACATGGTGTAGACCGAGGCCTTTCCGTGATATTTACCCCAACTTATACCATGTCTTCTATGAACCACATAATTCAGTGGCTCAAGTTATGGGAGATACGTCTTACAACCTTTCTTTTAGGCGTTCGTTAGTAGGGGTGAAACTTACTGAGTATAACGACCTCATGGCCAAAATAGGAGGCTTTAGTCTATCGGATGAAAGAGATACTGTATCCTGGGACTTACATAGAACGGGTCAATTTTTCACTCGTTATATACCTTAAACTTATGAACCATGATACTCCTTTTCGACATAAATTGATATGGAAGCTAAAATTGCCTCTAAAGATTAAGATTTCCCTCTGGTACCTAGCTAGAGGCGTCATTTTAACAAAGGACAATCTAGCAAAAAGGAACTGGTCAGGTAGTCAAAATTATTGTTTCTGTAACTCAAATGAGACAATTCAACATCTCCTTTTTTATTACCATCGTGCTAGAAACATCTGGAGAACAGTTCATACGGCCACAGGTCTTAACCCACCTAGATCTATAACCCATATAGTGGGCTATTGACTCTACCATTTTGATAGTGGAAAGCGTGATATTATTCTAGTGGTGCGACTGTCATGTGTTGGGCGATATGGCGATGTAGGAATGATATATGTTTTAATAATGTTAAGTATACATCGTTTTTGCAGGCTTTATTCAGAGGAGCATATTGGCTGAGGTATTAGTCGCTACTGCAACCTGAGGAGATTAGAGGATGCATTAGGGAGACAAGTGTAGCTCTTGAGACGACTGCACTAGAAATTTATGCTTCCCATGGATGACGTTTTAATAATAGACTCGATCCTCCTTAATTTATGTTTTATTTATGCTCCTTGTGTCAGTCTGTGAACTGACTTTTTTTTAATAATCATAAAAAAAACCGAGCTGCGTGCGGCCGGAAACTCTGTTTTCATTATTAAAAAAAAATCTTTCTGTCTGAATCAGTCGTTTCTGACCTTATCTTGTTTTTTGCATGCACATCTCTCAATGAAAGTTATCTGGATGAAAAAGTTCTCTGGACTGGGTGTACGTTATTTCCCCTTTCCTGAACTTTCAGTTCAGCGGATTTCACGCGATTCACATCAGCACAGGGAATTCTGGATTGAATGATACGTTCAATGTACATGTTGAAAGCAAAAGCAATCTTAAAACACATCATCATCACATAACAAGTAAAAAAAAGCAAGGAAACTTCTACTTGTAACTAACAAGATATGTGGAAATTAGGAAGGGGAATAGGGAGTTCCACATTCCAACTAGTATACAATGCTCATGCCTCAGTACTATCCTCTGTAAAAGAGTATTACAAGTACCTGAATGTTCCATAGACATGCACGAGTTCAATGAAAATGCAAGAAAAAGAGAGCATATTTTTCAACAATTTCATGTACACAATGAATATAAGCAATGAAAGAATGATAATCTGCTAGTGACACCCAGTATTTTCCAAGTAGTTACTCTAGTATTCCTCTAGTTCAGAGATTACAGATATGGTGCTCCTTAAATCAGGAGACATGAGAAAGAGAGGCTAGAGATACTCATATCGTACTTCATTAGAGGACATATTCATATAAGGGTACTAACACTGAAAACACTTTCTTTGAACACCTAATCCGAAATCATTCATATAGCTGATTTCCAGTAGCTGCATAGCTTATACAAGCAGTGCATCTGTCAGGACTCGATGAAGGAAGGACTGGCAAGACGATCCTTGGGCCTGAAAGCATCATTGCATTATTCACTTGGGTGTTGAGCCTGCGCCCAGCTTGGATGGCGTCCTAGGGCTGCCTCTCCCTCCCAAAGGGCTGCGCTCTTGCCTGAGCTCAGTGAGCCTAGGGCTGTATGCCTTTTCAGAAATGGATGGGCTGCGGATGTTTTTCAGTTCTGCCACAGGTGTGCCACCCGAGCTAGTGATCTTCGGGCTGTTCAGGCGCTTGATCTCACCCCTGCTTCTTGTGACCATGTCATCTAGGATCTCTGCACTCTGGGCACGACCCAATGCAACATCGATATCTTGCTGAAATACAGGGGATTTGAGTGTATAAGAAAAATGGAACATGACTACAGATGGTCTACTCTAAAAATACCATGTTGATGAGAACTATTAAAGTGTTTGTCAGGATTGACTAAATCTTTCTGAACTTACCGCAGCAAGGCTGAATGGTATAGCTGGTGATTCCTCATATTCTGCTGCATCTAGGTCAGTTAGATGTGCACCTTTGAAGAGCTTGGGGAGGATGTACTGTCTGACTGGAACCAGGAGCATGATCATGAGGGGGAAAAGAACCCCGGCTATCGGGATCCATGTGATTCCAAAGCAGACCAGCAGGTATGCTGTCTGGAACAGTGTGAACAAGGCTATTGTCTTGAATGGCACAGTCTCGACGAATGTGGTGTGGTACTCTTCTAGCACCCTGGGAAAGATTTATGGTATATGGTAAGAACTTCAGTCTTCTACAGGCCACACTAAGATTGTTTAGCATAATATATGATTTTCTTGAATCCATCAAGTCATGTTTTATGGATATGCAAGAATAAATTCAGATGTGCCAAACTGATATTTTGAGATCAGTATTAAAAAAAAACTGATATTTTGAGATGAACTAAAACTTACTTGTATCTTCTGCTGGGTGCAGTGAAGAGTAGCAAGATCCTCTCCCAGAACTGGTTACCAGGCAAGCTCTCAATGGCCATAAAGGCAAAATAGCCCCAGAGAACAGATGTCGGGATCTTCTTAAGTAGCGGCATAGCAGCGACACAACCCCCCACCATGGAAGCCTGTAACAAGTTGCTCACGCGCTGCTCCTTGACCTCGATGGGCAGGAGATCATCAATTTCTTTCTCTATGTCAAAAACTGTCTCATCAACTGGTGCGTCAATGTTACCCATGCTCGAAGCTAGCTGGACTGTTGAGTCCTTGAGCTCATTTAAGCCCTATGTTTATTGAAAAAGGTATACAGAAATGTTATATATAAAACATATACCACCTAAACAAAGTGCAATGATGTACAAGTTCGATATAATATAGAATGCATACTCTTCTGACAGACTGTTGCTGATAGACAAGCGGTGTCTGCATCTGCTGATAAGCATCTTGCATGCTGCCATACAGTTGGCTCAAGCTAGCATTCTGACTCATGCTTTTCCGTGCAGTGGCTACAAGCCGGTTACGAAGCAGCTGCACAGAACGTTTTTGCCATGTGAGCGAGAAATCAGATATGCAGATGGTATTTTGTGGTACTATTCAACACTTTCATAATAGCTGACCTGATGCTTGAGAGTAGCCAAGCTCTTTGTATGCATTGGTGACTGTGGAATGACACCATTTGATGGAGGGATACCAATAAGGCCACACATTAAGGTCTAGAATTCAAGAGATAACACATTTAAGTGAAATGTACCGGAAAAAAAACTTTATACTCAAATTATGCTCATCTGGGCATACCAGGAAACCTAAAAGGAGCAAATCATAGTGGAAGGATGGAGGTTTCCTCAAATTGAACTCTTTCTGCTGAGCAAGCTGAGATGCAACACTATGATCGAAGTAGTAGAGAACAGCAATCATCGTTGCTGGTATGAAGGCACCAATGATATAGAGGAGCGGAATTTGTGTCATATCCTACTCATTTTTTGGATATTGGAAAACATAATTGATAAGAAACGAAGTTTCACATGAACAAACTTAAAGTTTAGAATCTTTTGGTGAATGTTTGAGTACCTTGATAACAGTCCAATTGTCATATGCGCCAGGGGACCATGGATTAGGACTGAAAAGGCGTCGCGGAATTCCTTTTGGTACACTTCCATATGGTATGTAAGAAACTCCAGTCCATACTAGCACCATCAGTGGAACACCATAGTCGGCGATGAAGCCACGCAGCCAACCTATACCGAAGAGGTATAATCATCAGAAATTTGGAATTAGATTGAGCAACCGAAAAAATGGAGATTATGGGAAAATTTCTCATAGCATCTGCAGGACAATAACGGTTCTCTAATGCATACCTGCTCCATAGCGCCATGATCGTGCCTTCCTGCTCCGCAGAGCTGTGAGCAAAAGGCCAAACGATAACACGATTGCAAACATCCCGTTGGCGAAGCGCCATGATGGAACAAACTCCAGTGCCTTTCGGTTTTCCCTCTCAGGAATGCGGAACTCATCAACCAGCCCCTGCATTCAACACATATATTTGTGAGCTTGCAAATGACTACCATAAGTTCAGCTTGGAAATTAATTCAGTATGCATGAATTTCTGGTACTGCTGTTTTCCGAAAAACAAACATTCTTGATTTGTCCACTTGTATTGAAATTTAGTACAGACAATTATTCAATTGCATTTATCACCAATCAGCACCACAGCACAACATAAGCTGGAGACTCCATGTGCTTTTGACCTCTTGCACATGCCTTCGATCAGCCTAGTAGATTCCTGATACTAGTTGATCATTGGCTTGTTCAACTTGACTACAGTACTACACAAGGGGCAGTTGGTACTTGCCACAAAGTTCATAGGACATCCACATTAAAGAATAAACACTGTCACTAATAGCATGCCTTCGAAAAAAAAGTAGTATCAGCTTCAGGCCTGGACAGTAGTAATGGCACACAAAAAAACTGTAGTTTGACCAACCTTGATAGCTTGCTGCATGAAGAGCATAGCAATCAGAAGCCCAAACAGCTCACCGGCGATGCGGGTGAACCGGTTGATGATCGAGCATGCGCCTAGTATCGCCAGCAAGAACAGCAGGATGGCAGTCCATACGCAGACCCTGCATAGATAACATCAAAGAACTAAAACAACTCCCCAGTAGTACCAATCTGCAATAAAATTATCTGTCAGCAGAAAAGGGATGACCTACCAACCGGTCCAGGCAAGGAACAGATTTCGGCCAAGGTCAGGCCTGTCCTTGGCGAAGTTGAACATGAATGTGTACATGAGCACTGTTGGCTCGGCAACGCCGAGGATCAGCAGAGGCTGCCCTCCTATAATGGAGTGGATTATTCCACACAGGGCAGTGGATGCCAACGTCTGAACTGCTGTGAGAACTCCATCTGCACACACATAGTTTAGCCGCTCAAATAAGCTCTTCTCCCCACCCACTTACCAACTGTACTGAAACTAACACCAAGTACAAATTTTGACTGGCCCATTTACCAGTGTTCCTCTCCAGTTGCTCTCCGAACGATATCACCGGTATCGCGGACGCAAAAAATATGTAGGTGGTCGGCGCCAGGATCCTGAAACAAAGCAAAATCACTCCTTTTCAGGATCTTTGAGCCAAGAACAAAATTCAGAGCAACCAAAAGGTTATCACTGTCGCAATAGCAGAAGGTTCCAAAATTTAGACAGCATGTTGATGTCAAATTACTTATCCTAAACAACACAATGTCAAGATTGCGAACAAAGATAAGGCTGTCTTTCAGTTCATACCTGATACCGGCACGGAACCCTCCGGTCCAATCCTGCTTGTAGCAGGCGAGCCTCCCATGGAGGTCGTTCTTGATGCCCCGCAGGGGCACGAAGCTCTCCTCCATTGCCTAGACCAAAAATGGGCGTCGCTTTTTCTCAGAAGAAGATCTGAGGATATTCTGAATGGTCACTCGGATTGTCAGGTGAGGTCCTGGTTACATCCTGCGGCAGATGGAACAGGAAGAAGTGCTACAAGATTGCAGACCCACAATGCATTTAGCGCGGATCCATGGAGCAAGACGGAGGGCCGAGGCTATGAAGGGAAGACGAGCATAGAAAGCATGGGGAGCAGGGCTGAGTAAAATAGGAAGGCTGAGACCTGAGACAGAGCTGCAGAGGGTAGGAGAGGGAAGAAGAGCCTCATAGCAATGGAGCGGGATAGAGGGCAGATATATAGCCAGTGACAGTGGAGAGGGGCACCACTGTCAAATCCTTAAAAAATTCTCAAGAAAAGGAGTTTGAGGCAAATCTTCTTCAAATGCTTTGCTGAAGAACTGACAACACAAGGAAATTTAAAGCACAAGAGGGCAGACGGGTTTCAGTGTGAGTGACACACAGAGAGCAAGCAGGCCTGCGGGACGGCTATGAGCCTATAACTGCTGTAGTAGTAAGTGTCGCAGCTAAATTATTTACCAGTGTAAATACAAACTAAAAAAAGATGGTTTGGTTGGCTCTTGGCTGCGTTGCCTTGGAAGGCATGCAGATGCAGTGCCAGTCCAACTCGAGCTGTCTGCTGTCTTGGGGGAAGGACCCAACCAGCTTCCTCTGATCATTTTGCTAGTCTCTTCATGTGCTTTCTCCTATGAGTTTTGGTCCTGCTCTGAAGAATTAAAAGTGTTGCTTCTAGGTTCATTGGAGGAGTTTCGGCGGTGTTACTATTTTAATTGCAGATTTAAAGGTGGAACGGCGGCAGTTTTTTTTAAAGATGACGACAGCATCTTTTCTGAGAATGTTTTTTTTCTGAAAGTTTTTTTTGTTTTTTTTTTTTTGGGGGGGGGGGGGGGGGGGGGGGTTGCTCAGTGGTGACTGTGGGTACACTTTTCTCATGTAACGTAATTCTTTTCCCCAGAATTTATGGTGCATTGGAGGAACTGGCATAACGTTAACACATTTCATTTTGTGTGCAAGTATAGCCAAAGCAGTAACTCTTTCTATGATTTTTGGTTGCATTTCATGCGATGTGAGTGTGACCTTAGTTGCAATGCAAATGAAATTAGTACTTTGTGTTGAGATTGGGGTAAAAAACATTGTAGCTGAAGAAAAACACTGTAGCACTGGCTGGAAAACGTGTTTTGTGAGGGAGGTAAATAGTGAAAAGTTAATAAATAGTAAAAAATTAGAATGAATAATATTTTCTTAGGGAATCTGAACAGAGCCGGTTAGACCGTGAGGCACATGTTCTCACCAATAATATTCTTTAGCATATCTGCTTGCAGTTAATGTAAACTGTAATTAAAGATTTACAGTACTAACATTTTTTATCTACCTCTCTGATCTGCATGCACGCCAGGCCAGTAGCATTCTGAACTACGCTGCAGGAAACAGCCAGGAAAAATTTTTTTACCTGCCACTGTGAAGACATGGCCTCAGTATCCAGACACCAACAAAATAAAAGTAGGAGCTAGTATACTAGTAATATTCTGTAAGCTGCCATCTGCTCTACGAGATCAGTCACAAGTTGCCATCAGTTTGTGCATGCATTAGTGTTTTTTTATATAATTTTATAATCCAGCATCATATGATGATGTGTAAAAAAATGTTGGAGTTCCTTGAGACCAGCATCCTGTCCATGTGTGTCTGGAATCCTCCAATAAGAAATCAGGGTTTTCGGGGAGCCCCAAAACTGAAGTTTGCTTCAGCAGGCAGAAGTGGATCTCAAGAGTTGACCTTACATTTGTCCAGCATGAATGATTGCGCTGGCAGCAATTTTTAACAAAGATAGATAGGATCTTACTGTTGCTTCGGTCCGGTGTTATCTGAAGAATGTTTGTTTAAAGCATCATGTTCTACCTTTGCCAAATCAAATGAAGTTTCGTCCTTGCTGTTGTCTTGAAGATAACTTATATATTCGAGATAGAGTAACAGGAGTACCTCGCTCTTCTTGAAAGACAAAGGTTATGATGAAAAGTTGCCTTGATGTGGCATTTTGACACTATGGTTACTTTACATGATTGCTTTTGGAATCCGGAGACAGGTAGTGGTAGTCCTACAGCTGCTGTTCTTGCACCTGCATTTTCAGTGTGGGAGCTAACTACCCAAGTCATGGTTTTGGCCTTTTGGGTTTATGTAAGCATCAGGGAAAAAAATTTCGACGAAATTTCGGCGAAATTTCCGAAATATCGCTGTTACCGGTAAGTAGCGAAATGAGTGAAGATTACCGGTATGCAATTATTTTTTGTTTTTTAGTGCAAATTTAATTATTTTTAAAAATAAAAATGCTACAGTGATCACCGAAATTCCCGAAATTTCGCTTTTACCGGTGACCACTGAAATTTTTATTATACCGATTTTTTTTTCCCTGGTAAGCATGTTGGCCTTCCTAGGTTCAGCAGGTAAAGTATAACCAGGAATCATGGGGAACAGATCTTCAAAAGTTAGAACGTATACAAGTGCTAAAGGTCCAAACCGTCGGCACTTCTGTTACTAGATCATCCACTTGTTTATTGCTGCTAATCTACACTATACTCTACCTAAGTGAAAGGGTGGCAGGGGAAGAGAGCGATGGAGAGATTAGCATGGCTTGAGATGGACAGATGGAGACAACAAGCAATGGGGATGATGCAAATTTTATTTTATTTTTCAGTTTCTTTTTGGGGAAGACGGTAGTGTGTAGGGTGTCGAAGCTAGATTGGATGGTTTGTATGTTGACTTGTCAAATTGAGCGCTATTGGGCTCCACGTAAGCAAAAACAACTGTTGGCAATAGAAAGTCCAATCTAGATATTTTTTATAAGGAGATGTAACAAAATTACACTTGTTGATAAAAACTAGTTATAGTCCATCTCAATCCGTCGTCCAAAAGATAGAAAACACTTTAAATCGTTTAGGTATGTAGCTACATCCTACATCCCATGCACGTGCAGTGGTTTCTTTTGATGGGTTCAATTTTATTTTACGGTCCTTTTAGTTAAGCTATTATGTTAATGGTCCTTTACAAAAGGCTGCGTCTAAAGTAATGGATTGCTTGCACTAAGATGATTTTTTTTTGGCAAACAGCACTAACATGAAAATTAACCGTATTAATATGGAAGAAACAATTTTCTAGTTGCTAACCAGTTTGAAAAGCATTTTTTTGTGATGCACTTTAGCCATTTCTTCACTCCCTTCTTTTTCTTTGAAGAGGCAGTCTTGCCAATTGCCATTCTTTTACAAAGCTAGATGTTCCCCCATGGGGATGTAGGCATTTAGTGAAGGACTGAACTCACCCTGTTACCATTATTCTCTAAAATATACCCTAAATTTCCTTTTTTTCTGCCAGATGATCTGCACCTTCGCAAAAAATGGTTGTCATGGTTTCAGGCTGGAATCAATGTCACTGCCTAACACGCAAGGAAAAAAATCATTGCCCTGAAAATGGTACAACCTGCTAAAAATAGCAAGGTGTAGATGGACAAACACTTCCATTATTGGTCCTACTCTATTTATTTGGCAGTTGTTTTTATCACCATGTGTTGGCACTTACTCCATGTTGAAGATATGCTTCTATCACAATGCTATGTTTATCTCAAGGGCTAGATAGATTTTGATTCTTCGATAGAAACCTAGCCTCATGATCCACATTGAAGAGGCCAATTCTGTTCCATTTTTTCCCTCATTCAGATACAGAGTCATGAAGATGTGCAATGTGCAGAGTTTTCACATGGGCACAAAGCTTTCCAGAGCTAGTTCTTTCACATGGGCAACTTCTTGATAGTATTGTGATATAAAGTTATGCAACCCTGCATGATCATGAGTTCGTTGGTCTGAGCTTAGACAGCCTTAAATTCAGCACTCCATGATTATGTCATGATGTTATGTATTCTGATTAGATGCTTTAGACAACCTTTTTAAGTTGTAAATCCCAGGTTGTTTGGCAATTACGGACATTAACATAGAAGAAATTCGTCAGAAAAACTAAGAACGATGGTGGCATCAAACACATCAGGTGCACATTAAGTTCATTTTTTAAAATACCTATAAGGGCATGAAGAAAACATCTCGGATCCTACTCACGATTCCACAAACCCAAAGATTTGGTATTTTACTAATTTTCAGGCGGCTCATTTTGCCCTTTAGGTCAGATATGACCACACGCTGAGGTAATTGTTGACCTCTGTTTGTGATACTAGTAGAGCCGCACGTGTGACACGCACGTGATACAAAGAATATAGCCAATAAATTAAAATTTCGACGAAACAAACCAAAGTACAACTGTTGCTACTTATGTTTATAAGATGCACCAAAACGCATATGCAAGTTCTTTGACCACCGTGAGCTCAAAGGAAGGTTTTACTAAGTTCACAACAGGTCCTAATATAAGTTGTTGCTTAAAAAATTAAGCTGGATCCCACTCCACAAAATTACTCATCAATGTTTTCAAACGAAACACAATTAATTCACGTTGGATACCCATGGCATGCCAAATTTGCATCAACATGCATCTTACGTAGTTACATACACTATCTTAGCTCAGGAGACAAAGTCAAGGTACATCGATGCATGGAAATAGGGTAAAGTTGTATGACTGACCAGGAAAGAAGACTTTCTGCAACCCAAGTACAAGCATGCTTGCATATGCAAGACATATGGCAGGTGGCAGCCAACGCAACGAGTCCTTCCAGTGACATCCGACCGGGCGGCCGGGTACTGGTAGCACCTTGTGCGGGCCGCGCTCAAGCCAGACCTCCCTGGGGCGATGTCACGGCCTTGTTCGGCCAGGCCAGGCTACCTGCAGCTGTGGGCCGCCGACGAAGCCGACGATGTCTACGATCCCAACGTCGCACGAATCCTTTGTGGCATACTGGCACCAATCTGCAGTCGTATACGCACGGGCCTCACCGATAGGTGGTACCGTGAAGATGTGGGTCATGCGTGTGGGTAAACGTAGGCCAGGTGAGAAAAACAAATTATTTTGGGCAGAAATATTTTCTAAATATCAGTTTTTATATGGTTTTGATCTCATTCCTAACTCCGTTGACCTTATAGGTGGGTCCAGTGTGAGGGGTAAGGTAGACCCAGATTAGGTGAGAAATGTTTTCAATTCTACTCGTTCTTTTATCGAGATAGAGAAGAGTCACTGAGCTTTTAGTGAACAAGAAGATGTCTTCCAAGATATCTCTGGTCTTCAGAATTTATGAGAAACTAGGCCTTCCAGATAAAGCTATGAGCCGTACCGTAGCAGTTCTTTGTTGCGTCAAAAACAAACACAACATGGTCTAGGTCCTGATGACCGGGTCCCTAGTAGTTAGCATGTACCGGGCCTTTTCCCTGTAATCCTAAATCACCTGATCTTTCCACTGTAATTGTGCACATGTACTGTATCCTGATGTGAATACGAATGAGTTATTCAGCATTCCACGCTTACACTCTACAATATGAAACTGATTTCTGTTTTCAATTGGATTGAGGCTATTCTGAACTACCCCCCGGCCCCCTATGTAGCTTCAGAGCAATAAAAGAAGATACTTCACATATATGCATCCTGTCCATCTTTTTTTTTTCTCTGAACTCTGACATACACACGAGAACCTTTCTATTTTCAGAAACTCGTCAGTATGTGACCATATTATGTAGGTCAAATCTCCCGGTTCTCTTCTATTCCCCCCTCCCTTACACGGTTCCTCTGTTGTCAGTTCCACCATAGCAAGAGGGTGTTGATCACCATCATCTGTTCATCTCTCATTATGCTTCCCTTTTCCGTCCATCCAAAGGGAATCTCCTTCCAGATTTTCTACACATGTTTGCGCTCAAAGAAAATGTGGTCTCCAGCCTCATTCAGCCTGTTGCACATTACACACTTTATATCCAACTCCATTCCACGCCTCACCTCTCCAAATTTATTCACAGTGCCGGGGAGTGTTGATTTTTCCTGGACATTTGAGATTCCACAGCTTTCATAATTCATCAATCAGATCATGAGTCTGAATACCTGATGCACCTCCCTTCCTGCTATCTCTGATTTTTCTGGCACTGTTGTCATACAACAAATTGAAGTCAGCATATATAAAACTGTGTCTGACTTCTGACTTGGTGACGCGGTGCGACAAAATTGGTGAAATATTTCAGCTTTGCCTGGTTAGTTCGCTGTACGACAACTTCAATTGAACTACGGAAGTTTTGAAAGGAGGATGAGTACTCATTTGATATTTAATTTCAGAAGCTGTTTGTAGTTACCCATTATAAGGATAGCATCCTTAGCTAAAGTATATCATAAAATAATCATGTAGTAATTGAGTGAACCTAGTGGCCTCTCTGTCAGCAGCCACCAACGGCTGTTCCTTTCATTCATCCTCATCACCTAAGAAAAAAGAATCTTCTAAGCATACTAATATTTTTTAGGATCATTCTTTCAGTATGGAAAGATGACCCAACTTCATATATTTTTAGGACTACTTGAGCTCTAACATGCCATTAATGTGTCCTGGAAAGGTAAGAAAACAAAAGAGCAAGTAGCAGCCAAGGATAGAATGCAGGTTGATGTGATGCAAAGCATATCTTGTTACGTAAGGCTGCATACTAAAGAGCCCCTTGTCCATTATTGAATCAACAGCGTAGCACTTTTCACAATCATTGTATGATATGTTCAGTTCCTAGAAAGTTGATTTCTACTAAGATAACTCGATTAAAGAACGTCATGAGATCACCTAAGCCTGCCCTCCAATCCTATGAACAGATAACATATTAAAGGTAATAGAAGACCTTTAGGTGTCATCTCAGCACTTCTATTTTACTGCCTGAGGTTCAATAGATGGAGCCTGAGTTGAGAAAACAAAGTTTGTTACACATCACCATTTCAGTTTGCTAACAAGTTAAAACTATCCCATCTCATCTAGTTTTTTACAGGGTCTAGTGCTACAGGAGATTGCCGAACAGGCAACCCTTTGGTTCATGGCTCGTGCAAGAACGCTTGGGAGTCTCCTAGGATGATGGTAGTTACTAGTAGAGTTACTTTACTGAAGCAGACGTGCATGTAACACACACAAAAAAGAAAAACTCGCCATGGAATCAGCATGTGTTTGGGCTGCTTTCTATCTTTTAATACAATGACACGCGGCTTTCCTACGTGCTAGTTCGAGAAAACAAAAGTTTTTTTACAGGATACAATATGACAGAAACACCGTTAACTTTGAAGGATATTTTCTCATAAGGGTGAAGGAGAGAGCAACTTTGAGATACTTTATACCAGTGTTGCAATCCTTTTGCAAATTGTTATGCTAATGTATGACATTTCGAGATGATCGTTGTTTCTTTTAACGGTAGGTTTTGAGATCGCTCAAAGATGTGATGTAGCATAACAAGCTGCAGAAGGTGGACACAGTTCAAACGTGATGGAAAGTATGAATCAGTATTACAAAATATTTAAGCATCTTCGAAAGTTATACCCATTCTTAGTAGGGTTCTATTGTTTAACCAATCGTCCAATCCAATGCCGAACATAGTGCCAGACATTAGATATTAGATATATGGATCTGTTTGACAACTTTATGCTTGCAGATTAAACAAATCTTATCAACAGTATGGCATATGTCGTGAGATTTACAGTTCCTACAAAAAAACATTGGTGTCCATCACATCAAACATTAAAGTACACAAGAAAATGAATGCTACAATTTGCAGTGCACTCGTAGAACCTGTGAGTAGGTTTCAACTAAAGCTTGCACAACCGATTGACAACCATGGCTAGGTACAGTGCTCCTCATCTTCGCTGATATTTGTCAAATTATTCTACATGTTAAGCAACACGGGCCCTAGGATTTTGAGGGCCCTCTGGTGAACTTGTCATAATGGCCCTCTACAATCTAGACTTTATATAATTTTTTTCTTGTTATTGCTATTTTTCTCGCAAAGCGAAAACAAATATATCGATATATGCTTGATAATTATCAAGGACCAATGGAGACTAAAACAACAATATATTTGTACTTCTAGAATTTTTTGAAGAGCTATTTGTACTTCTAGAATTAATATGATTAACTTATATTTAATATCCATTGCTTCTCATAAAAATATACTTCTTCGGATGTTTCTTGAGAGGAAGGCTGTAAATTTTCATTCTTTGTTGCATCTACTGAATTATCATCAACTTGTTGCTGCCCTTTTCTTCAATATCAGTTGTATCTACTACATTTATCATCAGGCACTTGATGTTGGGAAAAAAACTTATGTAAAGCACCTCTTTGTGATTCAATAAATTATTCTTCTAGTCTTTTTTTCGTTTTCTTTTAATTTCTCCGCCTCTAACAAATGTTTTTAGGAAACATTATTAAATTCTAACATCTAAATTAGAAGAAAAACACGACTACATGTACTAGAATAGAAGTCTGGAATACTAGAATAGAATTTCATTGGGGGCCTACCATAGGTGCCTGCCTCACGCATGGCTGCTTGGGCCTGGACGCCTGGTCGCCGGTTCGTCGCCGGTTCGCCGCTGATCGCTGGTGAGTCTGCGTCGCGACGCCGCTGAGCTCCCGAGGGCAGACGCAAATAACCCTGATCTATCGCGATCTGTGCCTCCGCGTAGGATTGGAAACAAACCTATATGATTGTTTGTGCCCGATATACATAAAACATACGTATATTGCATACTTGGGCTTGGGCCACGGCCATCGCACTTGATGCCCTACCCTAGGGCCGGCACTGATGCTAGGTAACAGCGCTCTTCATCGTCACTGATATTTTTTCAAATTATTGTACCGTGCGTGTGTTCATTTGAGTGTTACAATGAGCAGTACAATTTATGGTAGTATGGTACCATTTATATTTGGATTCTGTGGTTAACATTGGGCGTAGATCCTGTTGAATAGGTTAACACAACTTGCAGAACCGTTTGACTGCCATGGCTAGGTAGTACAGTGCTGTTTATCTTTGCCGATATTTGTCAAATTATTGTACTGGCTGTATCCACTTGAGAGATAGAAATGACCAGTACAGTTTATGTGCACCATGTACTCTGTGCTTACCATTAGAGCTACCAGGAATAGTATTAATTCTCTTTCCTGAAGTCTTAGGCAATGCCTCTATTCCATTTGCTTTAGAGATCAATAATGCTGATTGCTGATCAGAAGTTTCAGAAAAGTCAAAGTGCATTTAACAGACAGTCTCTATTTGCAGGTCGCTCTCTTGACACTCGAAGTCTTATTGAAGCTCGTCTGCTGTGGATGACGCTTTAGTCGGCAAGACATATATGCGGAAGAGGCAGCTGCAGCAGGCGTCAACATCCACAGCCCGACCAGTTTGAGTTCGTTTAATGTGTTGTGTCTTTGCCTATTCATATTTGAGATATTGTGATTTGTGGAGTCAGTAGTAGTAGAAATTAGCTATTTGTTACGGATATTAGTTGAGCTTTTAGGGCCGGCTCTACTTAAAGACGCACATTTGAGTTTAAGCAAAGAATAATCCACCACCGTTGGAGAATATCCATGCAGCGAATGGGGAGCAGCCGAGCATTTTCCTAGAAGGATGCAAGCCTAGGGCAGAATTATAGTTACTACACATACACGTGTCTCGTGTAGTGGCACGTAGGATTTTTGGATGTAGCCACGTAGGATTTTTTTTTATGTGGATATAAACAGCGAGGTGAGACAAAGAGATCGTTGTTTCGTGAAACCACCATGGCACCATCCTCAAGCTAAATTTTAACCATCTCAATCCACTGTGTAACTAAGAAGAACGGCGAGAAAAAAGTGGATACCGATGGCTATGGTGGAGTCTTTCCAAATGGAAGCAGTTATGACGTGTGGTGCGTGGTGGTATGACGTCAATCTCATTGGCTGCACAAATGGAAACAGTAATGCTCGCAACAGACTCTAAGAGCAAGTATAGTGGTGGGCTGGGAGAAGACTAAATGCTGAGTTGGATGAGAGAGAAAAGGAGAGAGAGGATAAGTGGGTTGTAAGCTTACAGCCCGCCTAGACACAAGAACCAAGGAAATATATGAGATGAACAGGTGGGCCCAGTATTTATTGAGAAGGCTTAACCACTATATGGGTGGGCTGAAAGATGGGATACACAGACACATACAACCAACAGCTGGTTAGATCATTAGTCTTGCTCTTAGGAGGTCTCGATGGCCTCATTTCTACATGAATGGTGAAGTGCAGAAGAGTTATTACCGGCTTTTAGGGAATGGAGTCTCGATGTGTTCTTAGTTCGTTGAGGCCGTTAATTGCCGATTTCACTGATTTAGAGCAATCTACTCGATGAGATCACACAGTTTTGACGATTAGGACAACCAGTCAACCACCCAATTAATCTCAACAAGAAGAACTCCTAACACAATTAGCTCATGTGACAACGTCACTTAAGCGGCAACATGTGTACACCTTCAACCACGCAAAGTCTAACACTTGTATGCAGATCATCTTCAGGGCGACGTTCTGGACGCGCACTTGGTCCCTGTTGTTTAAGGACGAGGTGACGAGGGCAAATGTGAAGAATGCGTGTCGCTTATTGGAATCGGTTGTCACGTAGGTGTTCGCAAACTTTGGTTGGAAGTTGAATAGCGGCCTAGTCGTCGTTTCGTTCTCATAGATCTTCTGTTTTGCTTGTCTGCTAGTGGAGTTTGTTCGTGAGCCTGAGTGCTCTTTTTTTATTGCTACGCTTTGTTTGCTATCTTTGATATGTAGAGGCCGGGCCGTACTGCTACGGATCGATGTTAACACTGGATGGACTTCTCGGTTCTCGCGTCTCAACACCTAAAGCCTAGTTTCCACCTAATTTCTTGGTAGCTTTTGGCAGCGGCTGTGAACGACAGCAAATCAGAAACCTGAATGATATGATCAGTACTTGACAAGTCGACACTGAAAGAAAGCTCAGACCTGAGCGTTTCTTTTCTGAAAGTGGGTAAAGTATTATCCTCCTAGGATACTTATCCTTTACCTTTAGGCTCCTTTTCGCTTTTCCTGATTTTTGTTAGTACATAGTACTAGATCTTGGCATTGTACTCTGAAGCAATTGCCATTTACTGCTTATTAACTCTGGTTCTAGAACAAAAGTATTTGTTATCCCTTATTCTGAGGTGCTTAGGATTTTGGACAATGTTGCAAGATCTTCAAGGGAAAAAAAAACCAAATACTAATTAATTGAACATTCTGATAGTGAGGGCTCTCCTGCACGTCTGAGAAAAAAAATTCTGATCACGAGGGATAATGAGTTCCAAGAAGCCAAGCCTGAACATTCAAATCACTCATTCATGAAGTCCCAACACTGCAAGGTGACAAAAGTTCAGATGAATCCCATCCTTACCTAACAGTGCCTGTCTCTTACGTGGATTATTTTGATAAGACTGGTGCGGAGACGAGAAACTTAGATGGAACACGGCGGCTGGTGAGCAGTCAGTTACACGCACAGCACAAGGTGTCCTCATATGATCTGAGCGACTGAGCCAATCTTGTCTACTTCTTCGCTTTTTCTAAGGTGAAACTAGGCTTTTGGGTTTATCATGATCATGATCCTGACCTACGATGCTACACATCTATATAAATTCAGATGAATCAATGAAATTTCCATGATGCAGCTTCTCAGTTGAACAAAAATCTGTCCATTGATTTGATTCTAGGTTTGCATGACGAAGCAGCCTTTCCAAATCCAGACATCCTGCCAGCTGCCTATCATTGTGATCAAGCAGACGATCAACCATCTGCATCTCGTGTGTTTTTGCTCAACAAGGGTGGTTGATCTGGCCAGGGAAGGACTTAACTCGATCATCATCCTTGGGGCTTGGATAATAATCAACTATAAGGTGAGAAACAAGGATGTAGCTGGTGATAGTAATCAGCTACATGTAGTGATCAGGCCTGTCCAGCTCGGATTGGTCCTCCTTTTTTCTGTTGCGAGATTAATGAATGTTCTTTCTCATCAACATGTGTAATCAATTAATCATGCATGAACAGGTTTTACTCTTTACAGATAGGTGTATATGCTACTGATATGGCGGATGGCACTGAGCAAGTGAGATTATCACAAACACGGAATGAATTGTGAATCTTCCAATCCTTATTCGCTCGGGATTTGTACATGAACTTACTTACTTTGTCCCGAAAAGAATAACATTTTAGATTTTTTCCAGACAGATTAGGAGTTGATAAAAAGGACGCATATGCCGTTAATAATAAAGTGCCGTTTTAGGGATTAATCACTCTCATTTAATCATGGGGAAGACATTTCTATTTTGCATGTATGCCAGAACATCAATCTTTATGGGACAAACTTTGAATACTAAACATCATTCTTTTTGGAACGAAGGAGTAAAGGACAATGGGTTAGCAATTTTCAAGTCTTCTCCATCCTTATTTCGTTCAAAATATTATTTTTTAAGAACTTCTATGTGACAACTATAAGGTGAGAAATAAGCGTGGCTGCTTCTGGTTCATTCATGTCATAATGAAAGTAAGGATGTCCGAGGTGGCAGTCCAGCAACCAAGTTTCCCTGCCCACTACACATTGTACACAGCATAACGGCGGCCCAACTCGTAGCCCAAACGGTACTTGGGCTGCTATTTTTCCAGATGCCTGAATTTTTAAGGTTTTTCATGGGGTGAACAGTGAACAACGGATCCTAATCCAACCTTCCAGATATCAACATTTTGCCTCTATCCTCACAGGTGTCCAGAACAGAGGTTTCTGTGACTCTGCTACGATATTTTGGTGATGAACAAATAAATAGCTTTTGTATATTTCTTGAGAAGTTGGCAAATAATAATTCATTAAATCTCGTGTGCTTGCATTGTGGTTGTCCATACACCTAATAATTCAATGATGCTCCTACCTTTATATATTAAACAAAAAAAGGCTGCCCATGCATTCTGTTTTTTTTTTGTTATGGTGCAATCTTGTCTTGTAATTACAATAGCTTTTCTAGATCCGAGGGCTACCATGAGAGCTACCATGAATAATTAGAGGTATTGGATTATAACACATTCAAATTTCTAGTAATCTCAAAAGGGCTGTCAAAAGTGACTTTGTATTTCTTTTATTATACATTTGGTTTCTAGGAAGTGATGTCAAAAGGGCTACATCAACTCAATGTAACCGTTTTTCAATAAAAATCGACATTCTTATCTAAAAATATTTTGTTTCATGTGTGTTCCCTAATAAGCTAGAGTCACAAAGAAACTAGCGTAGTGTCAGCTTAAACTATATAACCTTGTTAATTTGCTGGCACCGATGCAGTTGGCTCACTTGTTCTCTTTCTTCCTATGCTCCAACATTTCAATTGCAGATCATTTTCCTAATTTCTACATCTTTCTTCCCATGCTCCAACATTTTCAATAGCAAGCCATTTAAATTCCAAACCCTCACACTCCTATATTTCTTTCATGGCAAAGAAGCCATGAAAGAAACATAGGGGTGTGTCTCACTGTGCTATCACACATAGGCCATACTTGGAACAACTATGATTTGTTTGGTACGCTCCAAAATCTCACCAAAGGATGCATGGAGGAGGAAGCTGATCCATCTATTTTATTGACTGTAATGAGAAAGAGAAACTAATGGAGGTTAAAGCAAGCGAAGGAGAGAAATAATGAATTTGTATATATGTATCTATCTAGTGGAACTGTCCAAGGTTAGATTTCACTTCATACAAAAGGGGTGTGACAAGTTGAGTTGAGACCCCACTTGGTAGGGATTCTGTTTCTCCAAGAAATGGTTTCTGATTTCTGAGAAATCGAGAAGCCCATTTTTCTTGTTTTTTTTGGTAGAAATTATGAGACATTTCAAGTTTTGTCTTAAAGCATAAACTGTTTTGTAGGGGTCATCAGTTTCTCTCTAGAAAGTATTAAAGGTTGGTAAAGTTTCTTCCAATTTCTAGCAAAATATTTTTGGTCTGCGTGTAATTTCTAGCAAGATTTTTGGGGGTAATTTATAGCAAGATACTGGAACTAGAGATCCTACCAAACATGCCCAGAACTCACAAAATACCATGAAGGATGGTGTGACAAGTTGAGTTGAATGCATGACTTAACAGATCGAATATCACGCCTTACGAAACTGATTTTCCAAGAAGTTGAGCATGACCTCCTGACCTCGCTCAAAGACTACTCTAGTACCTACGTCCTATTTTCCTTGTTTATGCAAACATAATAGAAACCACATCATAGATGAGGCTATTTTCTGCCGCAAATATATACCGATGCATGATAGAAAATAACCATCTGACATGGTTTATTTGGTAACACAATCAATCACTCATATAAATTTCTGGACCCACGTTAGATGAATTCCTTTGTAAATTGGCACACAAGAATCTATTTTTTGTTTCCAACTCAACACACACGTATTCAATTCACATAGTTGAAATGTGTGATAGTATGAATCCTAAAATATCTCTTTGAGATCTAAAGTAGCTCAATAAGGGAAGCTCGCCCCCAAGATTTTCTGCCAATGAGGCTTACAAAAAGTTCTCACCACCAGGCGAAAATATACGGTTGCTAGAATATACTTGGGACAATTTTGCCCCAAAGAAAGTACAATTTTCTTCTGGATTCTACGTCATGGCCACACCTGCACTCGAGCTTTCCTTCATGAGCACGGGATCGCATCGGACCCGTACTGTCCCTTTTGCTGCACCACAGTTGAAACAATGGATCACCTATTTGTCACATGTCCGAGCATTGCAAGTTTCTGGGCACGACTTCACCCACAGTTGACAGGACAACAAACTTTGGAGGATTTTTGCTCTGAATTCACTAGCATATTTCAACATTGGCCACCTAACATTCGCAACACCTTGCTCTCCTTCTAGCTAGCACTATGGGTGGCCTGGAAGCACCGTGACAGAATGATTTTTGATGGAATAGATATGCTGCACCCTGACATTGCTTTCATGATCAGTTCTCATCTTCGCTTGTGGGTGGTGCGTGCTCCCAAAAAGACTTGTCTAGATGACTTAGTTCTTTGGTGCTCAAACCAACTAGATGTAATCCACTGATGTTTGCTCTATGTCATTAGTAGTGTGTTCTTTAAGTTCTTGCTCAACAATGTGGAGTGCTTTGGAAAC
The DNA here is from genome assembly GCA_015342445.1 of Digitaria exilis. Lineage (NCBI taxonomy): Eukaryota > Viridiplantae > Streptophyta > Magnoliopsida > Poales > Poaceae > Digitaria > Digitaria exilis. Next base: position 2,081,739 of record JACEFO010000191.1, on the reverse strand, counting down.
TATAAACACAGACATATCGATGGTTGGTAATTCGGGAGAACTCTTGATTCATATGGTATTTATAGAGTTCCACATGAGGGGTTCATAGCTAGAAATGTAAGCATGCATTCTCGATGGTTGGGCATGACCTTGTTCGGTGTAAATCGAATGAGGACTCATGAGTTTGAAGTTCTCGGGATATGCATTTACGATCAAGCCAGCCTAAACAAAGCTAGGAGTGCAATTTTTTATGATGTGTCATGACCTCCTCTCGAGGCCAAGTTTGCTACCGTGTATCATATATATCTCAGTTTTTTTTGTTCCTCTTAGCACCATTAAAAATCACACGGTAGAGGGCGAAGCCAGGATTTGAGGATAGAGGGGGCCAAGCTGCTAATGATATATGCGTACATAAATATATTAAGGGTCACTTGAGAGGACTTACAACGGCTTCGAATTCATCTATTTTACGCAATTCAATGGATTATGCATGAAGCCGTTTTGAAACCAAACAAAAAAATAAACTTGATGTCGGTGAAAACCAGTTTTTTTCAACTTTGGCTTCATTGGTGAAGCCATTTTGGTAGAAAACAAATCAATATATTAGCTAAACTATCAGCTGAGCTCCAATCCAAGGATTGAAAGGTGTGTATGAAAAACTTGAAAATAAATAGAAAGGAATGAGCCGGTTATTCGATCTAAGCACGTAACAAAATAATATTAGTTGATTAACTTAACTAAATCTTGTTGTCAGCCTCTCTCTCCATCTGATCAATTAAATCATCAATTGCAGATTTCTAGGCTCAACTTGATTGCCGATGATGTCTAGGGCTCTCTGCAAGAGGAGGTTCAGAGCTAGTAGGGGTGTAGGACGGCAGCAGGACGCGATTAGAGATTGAACGAATTGAATTGATGAGTTGGCCATGGACTTTTATGACTCCTGCTTATCCCCTCTGGTAACGGTAGATTTGTACTGGGCTGTTGTGAGCTTTGACAGGGGCCCATTTATGCTCATCAGATGTTAATCAAAAGATATATATTAGTATTTGGCCAAGTAAAATATCTTTCTCTTGTGGTTTATCGGGGGATTAGGGGGGGGGGGGGGCCTGCCCCCTGTTGTCTCCGCCCCTGGGTGGAGCTGCCCTAATTGCACTCGTGCCTTTATGGCCCACACGGCCACACGTTACAAATAAGGCATTGATCCTTGAGTAGTATAAGAGAGGTTATATCATACGTTTTCATAGGCCTATCATATCTCCAAAGGCGCATAACATTACCAAAATACGAATGGATTAATCATGTAATTTTCTTGATGTTGAACAATGACGACAAGGAAAAAAAATAGGGGAAAATTAACATGTGGTCGAAGAATTATGGTCAACTGTTCATGTGCGAATCACAATGCAACCCATGACAATTTGTTGTACATGTACATAAATAACCGCATATCCTGTGTATTTATAATTTCATGTCATTTTTACGCAATTCTGTATTTTCTCAGGACTATGCAGTAACCGGTATTGCCCATAAATTTTTAGTAGAGGGGGCCGAGTCGGCCGACCAAACATGTCATACTATATGTGAAAAAAAAATATGTGTATCACCATTTTTCACTATGCTTGTACATGTGGAACATAATTTTGAGACAGAAAGTTAGAAATTAAAATTTTAATCTCGATGTTTTACTCCGGTGGCGTGGCATGGGCCTCTGGATCGACGACGACGCAGCGGTGTGCGTGCGAGCCTGGACGAGGGCGTGACGGAGGAGCTTGGCACGGTCGGGGCGACGTTGGACGTCGGCACTAGCGGCGACACCGAGTTTCGGAGCCAACGCGACTGAGTCGGTGCGATCGTGGCGACGGCGGTGCGTGGGCGGAGGCAGCAAGCGGAGGCTGGATTCGGTGGCAAGCAGCGGCACGGCCCGGCGAGCGGCGGCACAGCGAACAGAGGCAGGATGGCGGCGGGATCGAGCGAGCAACGCGTAACGCAAGCAACGCCGGCCCTGTGATGGGCTCGGTGGGCTTACGCCTGCTGACAGCTCTGTACAATCCTAAGAATGCCCTCACACACCAACACATGTATTTTCTGCGCACTTTGCCCTCACTCATATGCATCCGGGAACGACTTCCCGGTCAATCACCCATCCTGAAATTGCTCCGGGCCAAGCACGCTTAACCTCGGAGTTCTTTCGGGATGAGCTCCCGGAAAAAGTTGCAACTTATTGGTAGAAGTATTCTTATCAATCCTATTAGGCCCTGGGCTGGGGTGCTCCACATGGATGGCGTGCCAGTAACCCCCCGTCACGCCCAGGAACCACGGCACAACGACCAACGGGGTGAGCAAGCAACCTAGCCTCCTGTCGCCTCAACCTGATGTTGCGATGTAGCCTAGCCCCAGGGCCTGGTCGACGGCGCTGAGGCCCTGGACGAGGCTCAAAACTTGGAAAGGGATTCAAAACTTGATACAACGGAAATAAATAATTAACGACGAGGCTCAAAACTTGCAGAGTTTGAACATGAACTATACTTGACTTGCTTATGAAACTCACTACTTGAAAGAAAACCGAACACCCTTCAACACGTTAGTCGCTTTGACTTGTCATCGAAGAGGCCTCGTCGGGGTGGCTCTGTCCAGATCGGTGAGGTTGGGCAAGGACATCGGCAAGGACGCCGACATAAATACACACGGAACGGAAGGTTCTCGGAAATCGCGTGGGGTGGCATAACGGAAGCACATAACGGGAGGGGGGTGGAGGGATGGAGGGGATGGGGGCATGAGGTTATTAGCAAAACTATCCCACCTCTTTTCTAGTGATGGGATGGAAATCCTATGGTCCTCGTGGAGTTTCCATAGTTTTCGTATGAGTCTGATTTTCATAGGATACGCTCCCTTGTTTAATTATCTCATTATTATCTCTATAAAAATAATAACAACACCAATAAACCTAAGAGCTAATATATGTGTGTCTATCGAAACAATACACTCATTTGGCTCATGGCCGATTTGTTTCACTCCAATATTTCACCATAGCATTGTCCAGTTGTGAATTGCGAGCGTGGTTTCACTAAACATGTATTGAAGGTGTGACTTCTTCAGTGCGCGGCAGTTGCATGATGGCTTGTTAAGTTGTCGATTTATGGGGTGTCTGTGGTCGCAGGTAGCAATGCGAGCACGCGTTTGCAGTGGCCGGAGCGGCACCGATTGGATGAGTCACATCAGTGTCCTCTGTCCTCACTAAGACGAGATGAAGTGGTTGCTGACGGGACTTCCTCTCTTTAAAAAAAAATATGAAAAAGTTCTTGTGATCTCTTTGGACAATGAGACGAGTCTAAGTTTTCCCCTTGCAGTGCAGAACCGGATAACTGGCCTCCCTAAACTTTAGAAACCATACATTTACCTCCCTAAGCTGTATATATTGAGTGCGGTTTTATCTTTTTCTTTTTTATTTATATCGGCTGAAACTTTACAAAATCACAGTAAATCAAAGAAAAATCGTAAAATAGAAAAATAAAATTTGTTGGACTCCACATAAATACATCAACACAGAAAATATATAATATAGTGTGTTTTAGTACAAAATTTTTATTATATATTTAGATCTATTCTTTTTTATAATTAAATAAAATAATTCATAACTGCATTTCTGTGGTCCGATCATGGTGATTTTTTTTACGGCAGCTTAGTTATTGTATGATTTAATTTTATAAAAAGGTTATACTCACTAGATCATGTATAACTTAGTTCTAGATTTATTTAGAGCATGTTTTTCCCTAAATAAATCTTGAAATAAGTTATACATGATCCAACGAGTTTAAATTTTTTTAACATGGTTGAAACATATAGTAATTAGCTCATCATAAAAATTTCACCATGATTCGACTGTAGAATACGCAGTTATGAATTATTCCATTTAACTATAGTAAAAAAATATATCAAAATCTATAATGAAAAGTTTGTACTAAAATATACTATATTATATATTTTCTATATTTATATACTTATACGGAGTGCAACAAAATTAAATTTTCTATTTTATGATTTTTCTATGATTAACTATGATTTTTTAAAGTTTTAGCCGAAATAAATAAAAAGACAAAACCGCTTTCAAAACCACTTATATTCAACTCAAGGAGGTAAAATATACGGTTTCAAAACTTGAGGAAGGCTGGTTACCTGGTTTTATGGTCTCCGGAGAAAACTTACACTCGGCCCATTGTGGAAGTCATAAGGAGTTTTTCCAAAAAAAAAATATCACTACCTCAGACTCTCTTATTACACGGCCCAAGGCCCATCTCGTCCTTTGTGACCCAGACGCCCTTGCAAATTCCGCTGCCCCGGCCTCGTGTCGCGTGTCATGTCAGGCAGGCAGGCAGCCATGCCGAACGGTTGCTTGCATGCGCATCGCAGTCGCAGGCTTGGCGCAGCGGTAGCGAGCTGCCTGCCTGCGGGCGCAGGAATCGAGCTGGCTGCTTGTGTTTGTGCTGTGGTGTAAACCACGGATTACGAACTAACGCCCTGTTCGGCTCGACCCCTCAGCCCCCACCACCAGCAGCCAGCCCGAACAGGATATAAGGTTATGTTCAGATTAGGTAAAAAATACTGTAGTGAAAGAAAAACACTATAGCACGTGCTGGGAAGCGTGTTTTATGAGGGAGATGAATAGTGAAAAATTGATGAATAGTAAAAAGTTGAAATAAATAGTGTTTTGTTCGAGAATCTGAACAGGGCCTAAACATTAATTATTCTAACTTTTTATTATTTAACTATTCCTTTCTCTCACCGAACAAGTTTCTATAACTTAGCTGCAGTGTTTTTCTACAACTATAGTGTTTTTTATCCCAATCTGAACACGGTATATTTAAGTATACTTGGAGTATACATAAAAAAAACTTTACCTTCAGGTAAAAACTACTCCATCCGTCCCAAAAAACATGCACGTTTGGATACGTGCCAGTTAAAATAGTTTATGTTTGACTAAATTTCTAGAAAAATATATTCATATTTATGGCCCTAAATAAATTTGTTAAAAAACTATATTTAAAAATGAATCGAATGATATATTTTATCTGATAAATATTTATATTTTTTATTTATAATTGGTCAAAGTTAAGATTCTGAAATTTCTTGGGAAGCGAGAATCGCAGGTTTTCTAGAACGGAGGGGACCATTTATCATCCAAAACTTCTTGTGTTGTTGTGCTCAAAATTTTGCACGTTTTGTTAAAAAAAATTGCACGGTCGTTTCAGGACCATTCATCCCTTTCTCCCTCTTCCAACACGAGGTGCATATATCCAAGAACAAGAAGACTGACGTAACAACCTTTCTGAAAAAAACATGGATCCCTGTCACAGTGCAAAAGGCTTATACATGAGTGGGTCCCACCTCCTGTCCCTCTAGGGCCCAATAAAAGCACGATGACCGTTTAGCAGGCCGGGCCCATCTGCACACAAAGCTCCAGCCGGATTGCCCTTCCCCAACCTGCCGTCCCCCACAAATTGCTCGTGTTCGTGGAAATGAGGTTCCGTATTCACTCAGGGAGACATGGACATGGAAGTTGGGAGCTTTACCAACCTGGCAGGTATCATCATCATCATCGTCATCATGACATGATGACAGGGAGAAAATGCCGGCTCCAGCAGCATCAGCCAAACAAATCCAGCAGCCGAGATGGTCAAAGGTTTGGAGGGGCATTATTGCGTGTGATGTTTGCTGGGGAGATTAATTAGACCTATTTACTCCACTGTTTCAAGGATATAAAAATCTTTCTCAGTTGCTTCACAATGGGAGAGGGAGAAAGAACTTTTATACTAGTATAGTACCTAGTATGAAAAACTGGCAGCAAAAGTTCTTTTTTACAACCAAATAAATTACTGCTTAGGCCTTGTTCAGATGAGGGGTCTAAAGTTGATAAAAGTTGGCGAAATGTCATATATCCATTCTTTTTACACTAACTAGGAGTAGTAAATATAAACTAATTATAAAACTAATTACACAGATGGACTCTACATCGCAAGACGAATCTATTAAGCTTAATATGTGCCGTCATTATCGTATTTTTAATGACGGGTTACTGTAGCATGGCAGTATCTAATGATGAATTAATTTGGCTTAATAGATTCGTCTCACGATGTGGAGTCTATCTATGTAATTAGTTTTTTTACACCTATGTTTAATACTTCTAATTAGTGTCAAACATTCGATGTGACAAGTTGGCAAAATAAATTGACGAAAGTTGGCGATCTGCTGTTTATTACATAAGCAGGCTTCAATTGGAAATGCGGTACAAGAGAAGAGATGACCTGCCACCTTGGAGAAAAGAAAATCCAAGAAAAGAAAAAAGTTGACGAGCTCCCAAGAATAGAAAAGCCAAGGAGCCCAAAGCCATGGAGGTGGATCTCGCCTCCTCCCACCTCTAATCGATCCTGATGGCCCCTCCCCTCACATTGTCCTAGCATGCTCGCCGGAGGGATCACGCGCAGACATCGGCAGCGGTGAGGCATCGGCATCGGCGGTAGCGATGGCGGCGGCGGCGGCGGCGGCGGAGTGGGACAGCGGGAGCGAGGCGGGTCCCACGGGGGACTGGCCTTCGGCCGCCGCGTCCCCCGTGAAGGGGAAGCCGGCGCTGCCGGAGGAGTCAGATGCCGGCGCCTCGGCGTCGGGGTCGTCGGAGGCCAAGGTCGACGACGGCAACATCCAGGAGGCAGAGTCGTCGCTCCGCGAGGGCCTCTCCCTCAACTACGAGGTCTGTGGAATCCCTCTGCGTCTGGTGCCCGTTCTTGAATTGATCTGGGAATGGGAATCGAGTTCTTGGGGGCGTAATTTAGGCGAAATGGGATAAGAAGATCGAATCTTTTTTGGTCAATGCGAATCGCTGCGACGATCTTTGTTGCGTTTGAGGGGGAGATCGGGATGCGGAGAAGGATCCCGGTTTCGCATTGCGTGCCCTTCCTCTAAATAAACCTCTCACAGAAATGGTGTTCTTTGTTTCGTTTTTCTTTCCTTTGATCTGGAGGGGGCTGCTTGTGGGAGATGGATGTTCTTTTCACGAATGCAAAAAGGCTGTACTGTCCCTTTAATGCGAATTTTGGTCAGAACATCGTGTCTATTGGTTTGATTTAACAGCATGTTTGAGATAGGGTTAATGAATGTTTACCAGGAAAAGTTGGGCCCTTTCGGGATTTGGCCCGGGATTTGGCCTAGAGTAAATTGCTTCCACCATACGACAACTTGTATGGTTGTACCATTTTGATCCATTAACTAGCACAATGTGCAAACGAATACATGAACTTGTCAAATGTAAGAATATATGGTCATATGTACTTCATATAGATGTATTTTGCCACCATGTCAAGTGATGTGGATGGTTTTATGTTTGTGCGTGTAACTCCGTATCATTGTCTCAGCTATCATCTAAGTCTTAACCATACACTCAACTCTTTTTTCTTTGACAGATGATCTCATTTTATATCAAATATTTACATGTCTCCATGTCTGAAAAAGTGAATAATAAGTGATTATGTACGATTAAGCGTGAACAACATTACAGAGCTCATGATGGCTGGTTGAGTTCACGTGTCAACAGAATAACAGAGGTTGCATCCATTTACACAGTGTGCGAACAAACACTCTAATGACAGATAAACTTATAGCCGGATTATAGAATTTGTTAAATAAAATAATTGTTTATATGGATATGATTATATATTGAAATAGATATACTATATTTGTGTTTCTAAACAAAATAAATATGACTTATTTGTTACAATCTCCTACTAGTTCAGCAAAAAACATTATTGTATCACTAAGACAGGTTTCACAGGTATGGTCGCCTATCATCAATTTTTTTATGTTTTCAAATTGAAGAAACAGAAAGAAGAGTTGCACATTTGGTTAAGATTAATGAGAAGATAAAAGTAAGGGGTTCTATGTATAAAATCATCCACATCACCCAACCTGCAGGTGACAAAATACATCTACGTAGCACATATGTGACCATATACGCACATGTTTTACAAGTTGTGCATCCATTTGCATAGTTTGCTACTTGTTGGATCAAAGTGATACAACCAGACGAGTTGTTGTATGATGACTATATTTTACTCTTTGGCCTATGGCGGAAATGATGATTTTGCGTGCTCAAAATGTTCACTTTTCTGTGTTGTTCATATTCAAAATAGTTAGGATCCAAGCCTGTTATAAGAGGGCAAGTGTGTAAATAATCGTGCCTGTAAATGCTTGTATTATGATTCAATTCAGTCTGGTCTTGTTGTGTCATTGTGTTAATTTTGTTGCTCATGATGTAACTGTAGGATTATGGTTCAACTTTTGAGTTGTCACTGTGACTTTGGTAGTTTGGTGGTATCTTGTGAAGTTTGCAACTTAAGAGATAACATAGGCGGATTATGACGTAGCTGGAAAATTATGGTATTATTAGGTGAAATTCCAGGCCGGTGAACCATTCTGGAATTAGAACGGAACTTGTTCCATTTGGTGGATCTTAAAATCTGACAGTAAGGTGCACCTTTTGTTGAACTAAGAAACGAGTCGTATTGTCTAATTGAATGCAAAGGATCATCACTGTTTATTTAGTTTGATGGTGCTATGCTCTTATGTAAATGATCGTTGTGGCAAATGACAAAAGGATGGCCATAATGCAAACTTCAAGTGTGCATGCTAGATTCTAACCTTATGACTATTAAGCTGGAACTTCAAAGCATCATCAGATGATCATCTTTTACCATTTAGTTCAGATTGGTATTATCTTTTTTTTGTTTTTTGCTTGGTTTTTGTTGTAGCATAAAGATCTTCCCTTGTGTTTTTTTCTTTTGCTGTACAATGGGAATACAACATTTAAATGTTTATTTCTGTCATATACTTATATGGTGTGGAATCAGCTTCTTTCTATAGTATGATTGTAGGACATTAACTTTATATTTAGCTAGAGTTCAGAATCTTCGGCGAAATATAAAGTTGATTCCAATCATTGACAATATTAATGCTTTCCTGTTTTGAAAGGTTATTTTATACTGGTATTTTGTCCACATCAAATTAGATTGTGTTAAAACGATGGAAGTGAATAATTATGGATATGTCATTCCTAAAACTTTCCTCATTATATATGATATTAGCTAAAAGTTTGTGTTATGGCAAGTGGGCCGGCGCTAGCCAGAACCACCAGATTGACAACATGAGGATTAGGATCAGGATCAGTTTGTTAGGATTAGGATCGTTGGATCAGTTTGTTAGCAGATAAGATTAGTTAGTTATTTGGATAAGATTTGTTAGCAGGTTGTTAGGTGCCTGAGCTATAAAGGCAGTGGTGAGTTCTAGGATTAGGCAAGCAGAAAATAGATCAAGAGTGCATATCAGAGCCTCCTGTGGGAGGGTTAGTAGCCGATCTATTCTGCCATTAGCAGTTCCATAACATTTTGATTGACATTTGTGATCACGGATTCATACTGAAACATCCTTAGTCTTCACTGGTTGAAATTGTGTATCCAATCTATTCTTTTCATGACTATTTGAGGTCTTAATAATTCTACACCTAGAATCTACTTTCCTATATTTATGTTGATCAACATTTGATCAGTAGCCTCCATTTTGCAGAAGCTTCTACTCTTTATATGCTTAGCTTCTGTACTAATTATGGATTTATGCTTTCACTATTAGGAGGCAAGAGCTCTCCTTGGAAGACTGGAATATCAGAGAGGCAATGTAGAAGCTGCTTTGCGAGTATTTGATGGAATAGACCTTCAAGCTGCTATTCAGCGCTTCCAGCCATCACTTTCTGAAAAAACAATTTCAAAGCGAAGTAATAAATTACGATCAGATTCATCAAATTCAGGATCACAGCATGCTGCTAGCCTTGTTCTTGAAGCCATTTACTTGAAGTCTATGTCTCTCCAAAAGTTGGGGAAAGCAATGGGTATGAATTCTTCACATCCCATATAACTTTTTTTAAAAAAAAATCTTGTCTTGACTTTCTGAAACCATTTACTTGCAGAGGCTGCTAAACAGTGTAAAAGTGTTCTTGATGCTGTTGAAAGCATCTTCCAATGTGGCATACCTGGTGTCATGGTTGAACAAAAGTTGCAGGAAACTGTCAGTAGATCTGTTGAACTTCTTCCAGAACTTTGGAAGCAAGCCGGAGCCTATCAAGAAGCACTCACTTCTTACCGCCGTGCTCTTCTAAGTCAATGGAATCTCGATGATGAATGCTGTACAAGGATTCAGAAGAGATTTTCTGTTTTTTTGCTGTACGGAGGTGTAGAGGCAAGCCCCCCAAGCTTGGCTTCACAAACTGAAGGTTCATTTGTTCCTAGGAATAATTTGGAAGAGGCAATACTGTTGCTCATGATACTATTGAAGAAGTGGTTCCTTGGGAAAACTCACTGGGATCCCTCTGTGATGGAGCATTTAACGTTTGCATTGTCACTGTGTGGCCAGACATCTGTGCTTGCCAAGCATCTTGAAGAGGTTCTGCCAGGCATATACCCTCGAACTGAGAGATGGTATAGTCTAGCGCTGTGCTATTTTGCAGCTTCTCATAATGAAGCCGCATTGAATTTGTTAAAGAAATCTTTACATAAGAACGAGAGTCCGAATGACATAATGGCCCTTCTGTTAGCTGCTAAGATATGCAGTTCGAGTTATCTTCTTGCTTCTGAGGGTGTAGATTATGCAAGAAGAGCAGTCAAAGATGTTGAATCATCAGATGGGCATTTAAAGAGTGTGGCCCTCCATTTTCTGGGGAGTTGCCTGGCCAAGAAGTCTAAGGTGGCTTCGTCAGATCATCAAAGATCTCTCTGGCAGACTGAGGCTTTGAAGTCACTCAATGAGGCAATTTCTCTTGACCGTCACAATCCAGAACTAATATTTGATATGGGAATTGAGTATGCTGAGCAAAGAAACTTGCATGCTGCCTTGAAATGTGCAAAGGAGTTCATTGATGCAACAGGTGGATCAGTCTCTAAAGGATGGAGGTTGCTTTCTTTGGTTCTTTCTGCACAACAAAGGTATTCAGAAGCCGAAGTTGTGACTGATGCGGCACTCGATGAGACTGCAAAGTGGGAACAAGGGCCATTGCTAAGAATAAAGGCTAAATTGAAGGTTGCTCAATCATTGCCCATGGAAGCAGTTGAAGCATATCGTATCCTTCTTGCTCTTGTTCAGGCACAACGAAAGGCTTATGGATCTACCACAAATGGTGCAGAGGTTTGTCTTGTCAAACATAAAATCTTTTAATTTCATAGAGTTTTGTTTTTAATGGAATATTTAAGATTTCTATGAACCATGTTTGAAATACATATTTGCTAATAAAGACGCTTTTGAGATGCTCAAGAAATAAAAACACTATCTTTTCCCCTAGTTTGAGCGCAGTAGATGGATCCAGGTTCTCACACTAAACAGTGTTATTCAAAAACATGTCCTTCAAACTGTATTTGTGTTTGTATTAGCTGCAAACTTGAGAAGTGCAATGACACTATTTTGTATTTTCGTTTGATACACCCTGTCTAGTCTCATTTCATCTTACTGATATACCTTTCCATCTATTCTTGCTGTCTTATAAGTCTTGCAACTTAGCTCTAGGTCTTCCAGTTCTTTTTTTTAATCTTTGTGGAAAATCTTTCAGGAGGATGAGGATAAAGTGAGCGAATTCGAAGTTTGGCAAGGTCTTGCCAACTTGTACTCTAGTCTTTCCTATTGGAGAGATGCGGAGATTTGCTTACAGAAGGCTAAAGCCCTGAAAAAATACTCTGCGACAACGCTTCATGCAGAAGGTGAGGAAACTTTTACCACAATTCATGTTTCAGGATCATTCCTATTCCTCTGTATACAGGGGGTGTATGAAATTTGAATTGCCTTCTTCATCTCTGCCTGTTTATATTTGTATGGCATCTAAATTGACATGAAACGATAATTGATTTACTATTGGTTCTGTCCATTTTATTTTGAACATGTTTATATAGGCCAGACATTTGTGAGTCTGAAGAAGTTAGAAATATCCCATGATTGTTTTGTCATATATCTGACCTTGTAAATTTATTGCCTTACCAGGTAACATACATGAGGTGCGTGAGAAGATACAGGATGCACTGGCTGCATACTTCAACGCCCTCTCGACGGAGGTAGAGCATGTCCCATCCAAGGTTTCCATGGGTGCGCTCCTCGCTAAAAAGGGGCCCAAGTATCTCCCTGTGGCGAGGTGTTTCCTGTCAGATGCCCTAAGGCTTGAGCCAACGAACCGAATGGCCTGGTTCCACCTAGGCAAAGTTCACAAGCATGATGGCAGGCTAGCTGATGCCGCCGATTGCTTCCAGGCGGCTTCAATGCTTGAGGACTCCAACCCTGTAGAGAGCTTCAGATCACTCTGACGGGTCATCTGAAGCAACACGAGGTTTTCCCTTTTTTTGGTCGGCTAATTTTCTCTTCAACTTCTCCCTTCTTGCCTTCTCGCTACATAGCTTGGCCGGGGTGCCAGCTATGTGTAACTTGTATCCGTAGTTCAGTGTGTTTGACACACTGTTGATGGGGAGTGACAAATGCTGTAATTGGTTACTGAGTGGTACTATACAACAATATATTTCGTCTGATAGCTACACTACATCAGGCGCACCATTGGAAACAACTGTGTAACGATATGACCCTACATATATTACATAATATAACAAGTTGTCATCAGCCAACCTAAAAACAACATTGCCGATACTATTTTTTTTAAAAAAAAGATCTTTTTTGAACATCTCTGGAGGCGCCCCACCATGACATGACATGACATGGGCCAACGTTTCGACAAGATTTGGATGTTGGTTGTGTCAAGACGAACATGAGCAGTGCCGAGCTCACAGAGAAGCTTCAGGCCAAACTAATGTGGATTTTACCTGAAATGTACTACCGAGGGGCGTCGACCTACCATAAATGCTATGCGCAAGGAGCATCAGAGGCGCTGCAATGAGACATGGATGCGCTGTGCTCTTCCAATATTCCATGGTTCCTTGCTGTGATCTCCTGCCTTGATCATTTGCTCATTTGCTGGGTGTGGCTTCTCCAGGATTCTAGGGTATGGATTGGATCGTTCTGCACTGCATGATAAGGTTCACACAGTTCAATTCTGTCCGGTGGAGTGAAGAAGCAATGGTATAGATGGCATGGGGGATGGATGATCCAGCCTGTTGGAGTGTCGTAGCCGAAAGCCTGAAACTGATTATTAGAGAGAGATTCAGAGGAACATCTGGAGTCCCCTCTGCAGTTATTGCAGAGGGACTGTGTCCCTGATATGTGGGCCCCACCGTCATCGGGTCCACATGTCAGGGACACGGTCCCTCTGCAATTCTGGAGGCTGGAGCAAAGGTCATGGTTTGTCTTCCTGACTTACTCAGAGAAGAGATATGCAATATGCTGAGGAGTTAGTATTCAAAATATGTGATCAGGACAGTTACTCAAACCAGCATACCGTAGCGCATTCATGCAAAATAACATCAACCCTCTTTTTTCAGAGAATAAGGAAAATCTTAGTTTCGCTAAATAAATTTCTAGCTTAATCACCTGCTTCACGATCAGTAGTTTCAAGGATTAGTAAACTCACCTCTTCTACATCAATATAAAGCTGGCAGGGCTCTTGCTGGTTTTACGTTTTAAAAAATGTGAATTTGGTCAGAAAATTGGGGGGCAATCACTTGAAAAAAAATTGTAAATTGGGTCCGAAAATTGGGGGCAATCCCACATGGCACAGATGGGCAATGCATAATTCGCCTGGTGGACAACACTGACCAGACAACAACTTTGTGTTGTAACTATTATCTGGAAGAAAAGAAAATCAAAAGATATGAATCCAATGAGAAATTAAAATCTATGACAACTGCCGAACTGAATGTTTGCCTGTACACGTGAATTTCAGCCGGTTCTGTTGGTCTCGTCAGTCATGCTTCCTCCTTTGCCATAATCTCTTCATCTAACTTTCAAACTTTCTTTGTAGACCAAAGGCATTTGGCCCTGATTTCGAAAGTACCATAACTTGCTAAGGTCTACATTCTAGTTCTTGCAACAGTCTGAGGCAGCAATGCTTCTCCACCCTAGAAGTAAAGCTTGTCTATAACACCAGCAGAGCAACTAACTCCAACTAATATCAGTTCCCAAGGGCCACTCAACTCTCCATGCATCATACCAAAACCTTGTGCTCTCTCCCATTTATCACCTGGCAAGCTTTTATCCATCTGATACAAATCCTTACAGAATGTGCTCCGTCACGGCAAGAATTGTGATGATTCCTCATTCTGACTGAAAGAAGCTATCTCCGTCAATATATTCCTTTGCAAGTAACTATCAACACATACTCTCATATCCGTTTAGCTAGGAGGATAGAATTATTTCTCTAGTGTAGACACAGATCTACAAATTCTTTTAGCTTGTACAGTGTTTCACAGTTGGCAGTGTGATATTGTCCTTGACTGTGCTCTGCAGAAAGAACTGTGATATTTTCCTTGACTGTGCTCTGCAGAAAGAACCTTTGATCGAACATGTCAACTCTCTGCTGCATGCCTTCATAAAACAGAAGAACCCATTGTACACATGAGATTACTAATGAAGGTTGTGTTCAGCAGTATTTTTTTTTTTTACCACATTCGAACTTCAAGGGTGGGGCGGTTTGGAAGGATATCAACAGCACTTCTGATAGCTTCCTCTAATGCCTGCACTTCCTGAGTCGTCATGCTACTGAAAATGATCTTAGCTACAAGATGCTTAAGGGAAGAGAGGTGCTGGAACCCAGAATAAAGATCATCACCCGCGTAGAATGAAATCATCAGCTTCACAAGCTTTGTCATGGCCCCCGCTTCAAACATTAGATCAACCCCACTGCTCAAGCAGGTGAAGTGGAACTCCTTCAGCGATATGAACATGCCGCTTCTTATGAAGAGCCTTTCCTCGCAGACTGTTGCTTTTGCTGTCACCCAGAGATACATTAAAGAAGGCAAGTTTCCAAGAACATCCAGTGCTTTCTGTTCTACTGAATCAACATTGATGTCAAGGTAGGAGAGGTTATCAAGTGATGCAATCCAAAATGGAATTCTGGGGAAATGGTACTCCATGGTCATGCAAAATGTCTGGAGGAGATGAGGGATGGGGAACCAAGAATCCAACAAAAACTCAATGGAATAGCCATGATAACTCTGAATGTATAGCCTCCGAAGGTTGGCTCTGCCAAGTCTGCGCAGCGATGAGAGCAAGCTGTCAACATAAGCTTTGCTGTCAGGGCGTGTGTTGACAATGCACCAGCATAGCCGAAGGATCCTTAGTTTAATCAGACTTCCTAGCCCCAGCAAAGAAGAGGCCGAGCTATTTTGGTTGACCGTGCAAAGTGCAAGTTGCATATGAAGAAATGCAGTGGGGATAATGAATAAAAAGATGCATGATGAGGCAAATAAAATGCAGCATTTAGCATCTGTGTAAGCATAAACAAGATAGGCAATTGCGCCAGATTGCAAGCGGTGGAATACTAGTGGTACATATGTCATGGCATCATCACAATTCACAACCGGCCCTGATCACAAGAATCCAAAATCAAGCACGATTTAGTGAAAAGGGGTGCTCTTTTTCAGAATTCAGCATCGATTGCTCATACAATTGCCAGGCATTTTTCAGTCACGCTAGGCAGGTAAGCACGGCAGCTTCATAAGCTATGAACAGAAGCCGGTCATCCACCACTAGTGGGAGATCTAATCATTTAATCACCTAGTCGAGCTCCACTACACAATGCACAATAGTGACACATAATTGAATAAGGTGAACGACAGTAAGCAAATGGACAGATAAACGCATAATTGATTAGATCAATTTTGAAGATACCACTAAGAGGAAGGTAAATGCTTAGTGCAGGTAACCTACACATAAAACCAAGAGTTTCAGACTTTCAATTGGCAAGGCTATAGGTCACCTACCTATATATGAACGGCAACCAATCGACACTGGTTGAACTGGCGAGGTGCGGGGCAGGACGAGCCACCGCCCCAGGGCGCAGGCGCGCAGCCGCAAGCAACCGGCGGGCCGGTGGCCGGAGGCGGGAGGCCGGAGCGGAGAGCGGAAGGCTCCCAACGGCCCAACGGGGAGGTGGTGGCACGGCCGGCAGATTCCGCGAACGTGTGGGTGGGACTGGGACTGGTGGAGGCAGTGGCTTACGAAGACCGGTGTGTGGAGTATACGAAGAGATTTTGTTGACTTTGTGTGGCGAGAATGGTCAAAGGCCGACTTTGAGGACCAATTGAAGACGAAGTGACTAACCATGGGCTGCGTTTGGATCACGTCACAGATTTTGAAAATCTAGATTATGGATGAACTACCAAAATCTACCAATCTAGCTTCTGAAATCTAGCAGAAAATCTTACGTATAGTATAGCAGCTTCTGAATTTTCAAAATCTGTCTTGAGCCAAACGGGCCCCAAGTCGAATTGAAGCATCTCGATAAGAAATGAACTCTTCTAAAAAAACTCTTTTTATATATTATGAATAAATATTGTTTCAAAGTTCCAAAGGCCAATACGACCAACTTTTTTACATACAATACAAAAATATATTAACATTATGTAACTATATTTCTTAAGTAAGAGCATTTCATCATCCAACTAAACATATCATATGTTCCCTTAGTTGCATTCTCTGTCTTGTTAAGTATCTCGTAAGACCTTACTCACCTCATATATATATACCATCATATACTAGTCTTCGTCACTGCGACTCCGCTGGTCTCTATACACATTGGCAACAAGATCTCTCACTCGGACTCTATCCGGTATCCACCACTCCCTTAGAATCCACAAGCGACTGCCCGCGGTTTTATTATGTGCTAACTCATAATCTTCATATCTATTACTTCTCTTTTTTTATTACTAACGGTTTTACTATGGTCGTGAGATAGAGATTTTCTTTTAAATATCTAAAGCTCAACATATAAAAAATTATTTTGGAATCGTAGGAGAATTTTATACAATTTTGCTATGACTTACAAATATTTTTTTACACAATTTGATAAGATTGTATTAACACTGTGGTGGCGTTTGGGTGGAGTTTGGGAAAGACAAAGGGAAATAACACGAACTAGATATGAGTATGGAGAGAGGTGTGTGTGGGGAGGGTGGGGACTCTGATTCAGTGAAGTTGCTTCTTGACGTCACATTGTAACTTTGAGTCCATCTCCACCCTCCATTTGAATCTTGATTGACTCTGATTGTCTCAAGTAGAGGTGGAAGACTTAACCATTTTTCCATAGACAGAGGCAGAATATATTGACGTTGTAAGCATAGATGAATAGCATTTTGCAAACCATTCAGATCATTTACTGCTAAATAGATTTGCATACACATTATATAAAACAAACCTTGCATTTTGAATAACTCAAAATGCCAACAGTACCAATACATAGCATTTTTTAATAGTTCAAATTGTCAATTCTGGCACAAGTGCCACCACCAAACCACTATAAATATGGCCATTTCACCTATACAATTGGGCCACAAAAGACTATAGTTAGGCCACACGACTATAGTTAGCCCTGTCCAAAATACTATCTAACCAACCTACACATCCTAGAACAAATCTTCAACATGGAGAATATCATCATCACATATTGGAGCTGTCACAAGTTGGGTAAAACTGTCAAGAACATTGTACTCTTGAATCGCCACAATCTCTCCTTTGTTGCAGCCATCATTTTCCACCTCTTTTGGAGACTTTTGTTTCTTCTGTTTTTGCTTTTGTTGCTGCCAATAAAGATATAGCTAATTAGCTTAGGAAATGAACTAGACAGCATGTAAAAAAAATTAGGTTCGAAGCTGACAGCATACCTTTGTTCCTTTTTTCGATGGTGCAGCAGATTTACTAGGTTTCCCCTTTTGTAGCTTCTCAAGCCAAGTTCTTTTTCTCCTTGACTTTTTTTTGACTTGACATCCTTTTTCTTCAGTTGTGCAGCACTGAAGTCTTCTTTTTGCTGCACATTTGGCTCAATATTTTCTTGGTCATTACATGGTTCTTTCATGGCACATGGCTCAATGTTTTGCTGCACATTGAGTTTATCCTCCAATTGTACTGCCAAACAATCTAGTGCATTTTCTAACAACAAGCGACACTCTAGATGGTTGGTTGCTTTATATGTCAAATTCAGAAATTTATGAAACTTATTTTTGCACCAAAGTTGAGCCTCTAGCTTTGGATTTTCAACCACATTCCTGCCTTCTCTGTCATGAATACTTCCATTGCGAGCTTCTCTAGTCCATCTCGTTAAGACATAATGTGTTGGCAAAGTCTTTATATTCATCAAATCAAGAACTTTCAAACCATGTGCACACAATATTCCTGTTCTGTTAAACATTTCACAACTACATGAGGTTGTTTGGTTCAAAGGATCACCATGACTATGCGCTCCTGCTCAAAACTTAAACCACCATGCCTATGCACTCTTCCAATAGCAACAACATATCTATTTTCCCCCAATATTTTAGTGCATGCAGCCATTGATCTTTCATATTGGCCTTGGAAAGCTTCAAAAATAACTGGAGTGTAAATTTGACTTGCCTGCACTAACATAGGTGTGCATATTAGTCTTCTTGGTATGTTCTTCCTTGATTCAAATTCAGATTCCAATTCCTTAGCTCTTTTTTCTTGCACTGTCCTCTCAAAATGCTTCAAAAATATGATAATATCGAAATATGATTTTAAATGATTTTTCAATGCGCTATTGAAACGCTCACTTAGTTGTGTACTCCTCACACCCAAACTGAAGACATCTATCATATAACACTCAACCCATTTTTCTTTCACCTTGTATATACTGTCCAACCAAGTTTGCTTATGCACTTTAGATCTCATCATCTCAAATGCTTCTTCAAATGCTGCCTTGTCCTCATAGCCATACATACAAGTACTAAAATCAGAGAGAATATGAGATTCTTCATCTTCTTGTTCACCTCCATCTTCCTGTTCACCTCCATCTTCTTGTTCACCTTCTTTCTCTTTGTCCTTCACTGGAGATAAATGTTTGACAGCATTTTGCATGATGTGAAAGGTGCAAAGGCCATGATATGATTCTGTGAATACTTTAGGAATTTCTTTTGCCATTGCTGTATCTTGATCTGTATAAATAGTTCTAGGTTGTTTCCCATTATGTGCAGCTAGAAAGGTCTCAAAGAGCCATGTAAATGAGTCTTCTGTTTCATCAAACAAAAGTGCAGCATCAAAAATAGTAGTTTCCCTAAAGTGATTGAGCCTAAGAAATACACCAAATGGCTTATACTCTTTGTTTGTACCAAAGGTAGTGTCAAATGTGACCACATCACCAAAGTGTGCATAGTCAAGGATCATTTTAGCATCAACCCATAATATGTTGGTGATATGCTCCTCACAATCCAACTGCAAAGCATACTGAAAAGATGGATTCTCAGCAATCTTGTCGTGAAAGTACTTCAACATACTTCCAGCCTGTCCAAAAGCCAACTCTCTCTGCCTGTTGCTTTGCAAATAATTTTTGCGGTCACGACAAGTGTAGCTAAGGTTAAGTGCTCCACCAACTTGACGACTAGCCAACTCATGGGCAGCTTTTGGTCTAATTCCAGAATCATCAGCCGTCTCAATTTTAAAAGCCCGCAGCTCTGAAATTTTCCTTTGTGAAGCCATCAAGTGACGGGTTTCTGGCAAGTGAAGATAGTGGTTGTGCTCAAGAACAACATCAGTAACTTCATAGTTTCCTGCATCTCGATCCAATATAAGGGCCATTCGGGCTTTGCAATCTGTTCTTGTTTCGGGTCTAAAACATTTAGTCACACGATCAGTTTGCCCTTTTTTACGATGACCCTCATTGGAACAAACATATCTACATGAAGTGACCTTACGATCAAAATTGCTCACATTTGTGTACCTTTTCCTCACATCAAATCCTGTACGACCAACATAAGCCACCCAATATTGCCAAGCCTCATCTGAACTTCTGAATCTCAAACCAACTTGAATCCCCTTGTCAATTTCTGGCATTGCCTGCACAAAATCAAACAAATTAAACTGAATCTTGAGTCACGGGACACTTGATTTGCCGACGAGGACCTTCCTCCAGGCTTGCGTGAGCTCCACCGGCGTAAAGGGGAGCAGACCGCAGGAGAGCACGGGGAAGCAGCGCAGCACGCAGGAGGCCACAAGCCGCGGTGGGGGGAAGCAGCGCACTTCACGCAGGAGGGCGCGGGGGAGAGGGCGCGACGCAATGGAGGGCGGTGGGGGAAGCGCCGCGGCGGCACAGCACGCGGGAGAAGTCGCGCGGGCGCGGGAGACGGCGCACCGCGCGCGCGAATGGAGCGCTTCCGCGCTTCTTTGTGCGGTCGTCTGGGAAAAATCTCTGAGCCCAATCATTATTTTACCCACAAGTGATTAGGGTCGTTGGATGCATCAGACACGGTGGATAACAGAGCCAAAGTTGCATTGTGACATCACAAAGCAACTTCACCGAATCTGAGTCCGGAGGGTGGGGGGAGGGGGAGGGCGAAGACATTCCCATCCCTAGTCCTATGGGGCTGTTTGGTTGGGTGGCTTAGAGGCTATTCAGGCCTCACTAATGCAACCATCGCATGTTTGGGTGCCTGCCGAAGGTCCTAAGCCAGACCTAGATAGCCTGGCTTCCTGGAAACACAGGGAAAGGTCGCATCGCCAGTGCAGGCTTGCACTAGCGTCTGGGAGGCCAACGGCTGAATCACGTCACCTCCGCTCGCTACCACCACCGAGACTTCTTGCAGCCTCGACGCAAGCCCAACGCTTGCTGCTCACCGCGCTGCCGTGGCCTCAAGCACGCCGCCGAGCAATCCTAGAGGAGGTCGCCCAAGCAGGGGAGGAGCGAGGAGCCCAAATCAAGAGAAGGAGAGGGGGAGAGAAAAAGTAGCTCAACGATGGAGAAGGAGGTCGATAGAGGGTGCTCAGGCGCTCGTTGGACGTCCCTGCTGGTGGCCTCGCCAGCGACAAGCCAAGCGGGGGACAAGCCTAGTCACCCAGATCGGGAGAAGAGGAAGATGTAGAGAGAGAAAGTAGCACATCGGTGGGGAAGAAGAATGCTAAGAGCATCTCCAGTGGGGCTCCTAAATGGGTCTCTACTCTAAATTTTAGGAGGGGAGAGCAAAAACCCAACTCCAGTGGGGATCACAAATGGGATTCTATTTTGTATGTCATCCTAAAATCTCATCCCAAGACCCCAGGAATGGGAGCCTCTTCTCCACCCTCCTATCCGTGGGCCCCACCACTTTTTTTTTATTTTTTCTTTTTCTTTTTCTTTTTTCCTTCCCTTTTCCTTCCCTTTTCCTTCCCTTTTCCTTTCTTCTCCCGCGTCGCCCTCCCTCCCACCCGCCGCCGGTCTCCCGCCGCCGCCTTGTCCCCGCCGCGCGGACCCCCCTTGCTCGCCGTCGATTGCCCGGAGAAGCACGCCGGTGCCGGATCTTCGGGCATGGCGCAGAAGGAGGCCGAATTTGGGCCCCACGGTGGCGGATCGATGAGCCAAGGCGTCGCCCATGGCCTCGCCGCCGCGCCGGCGCCGTACTGAAGAAGGTAGCCTGGACACGAGGCACGCGGCTGCACGGCACATTGCTGGTTGTGGCATGTGGCAGAACCGTCCAATTTAAACTGGCTCAAGTGCGTCTAGTCACCCTAACTCAAGAGAATACCAGCACGCACTTCAAACAGTTTAAACCCGGTAGTCCGTCGAGTGTCCCCGGGACATCCCGAATCATCCACTGACAACATTCTCTTAACCATAGCTCAGGATCAACACCAAGTTGGAAAAACACAACAGGCATTGCCTTTTTACATAAATACGGAAAGATACGAATTATTACAAACCGAGTTTTGAAGCAACCTTAACTGCAAGCCATAGTACTAAGATCCAAATACAAACTAGATTTATACAACTGAAGAGAGATCATAACCCTAGGGTATTTTATTTATCTAGAGACATCTGGGACCACCGATGCTCTAGAGCTTCTGGCTCTCCTCTTCGCCTTCGGGTTGTGGAACATCCTCTGAAAACAGAAAGGGAAGAACCCTGAGTACGAAGGTACTCAGCAAGACTTAACCGTCTTACCAAAGAAAAGACTCTCAAGGATGGATGATTAGGCTTGTTGGTGGTTATTTGGCTGATTCAACTTTTGCGGAAAAGCTTACTAATAATGGGTCCTTATTTGTCAGTTTTTAACTCCATTTAGGTTTTAACTATTTAACTAGGTTTTAAATACTTTTTCATACAAGTGATACTAGGATCAACCAGCATTTTGAATCACTCTCATATAATAGTTCAACTTGTTTCCTCTACGATGTTTAACACCTGATCAAGTGCACTCATAACCAAGAGTTGTGGCGATCCGGATCAATGTACATCCTGCAGGAGATACCTAGCACCCAGTCACGTACAGCTGCGCCAGCTGTTCACAACAACCTTTCAATCAGTTGGACCAAAGACCGGAAATATCCTTACTCGAACCCGGGAACGCATCCCCACGTGGGCCCCACGTCTGGTGACCACCTCGTGAGTTCCAGATTACGATCCCGCCTTTCTCCGACCCAGCAAGCACGGGTAAGCGATATTTCCAATCAACGAGCCAGCTAATCTAATTGGCTTTACTGGTCCCATAACCCAGCAAGAAACCAGGTATAATCACTTGATCAAACTTTTAAACAACGGATCGGTCCTTAGTTATTTCAACTAGTAGGCAGAGCTAATGATCGAGCATACCTCAATCCAGTCTATCAACTTCTGCCCACTCTCTTTTCTTACTAAGTCTTACATGATTCATCTATGATTAGTGAGAACCTAGATCATCATTTTTTTATATACCCTAGCTAAGCATAGCTAAGTGGATATTTCTAATCAATTTATTTCCTAGCACGCAAAAGTAGTTCTATCAAGGAGTATTTCATGCATCAAAGGTTCCCATTCAACTCCTAACCTAATGCACACAAAGGAATAATATTTTGACTCATGAACTTATGAAATGAAATGGGTAGAGATGCATCCGGGGCTTGCCTTGAGTCTCAAAAAGGTTAGCGGTTTCAGTGATTTCCTGAGACTCTGGAGCGATTACCAGAACTTCCTCGTAGTGAACTTGCTCTTCGGGAAGTTCCACGTATTCCACCTCCGAGGCTTCAAATTCTATTATGCGATGCAAGTCAGTGATTAGAGATGCAACAGTTTTAAAACATAGCACACAAAACTTTATTTCTCAATACAGTTGCAAGCCAACATAACTACCCATCCTTTTCTAAAGAAAAAGTTGTTTTATTGTTTAGGTGAAATAATCCTTATTTCTTTTATATTTATTAAAGAAGAATTATTAAGGGTACTAAAATCATTTTCTAAAAATCCTTAACACTTCATTTCTTTTTAAATGTGCTTGTAAAACATGGATCCTATTTTTAATGCTTCTAAAACTTATACTAAATATTTTTAGCAATTAAATTTCTAAGATGGTATTATTATTAAATCCTAAACAACACACATTTAAAGGTTTAGCATTTTTATTACATAAAGGAAAATCTAAGGGAATTATCAAAATTTATTTCACATTTTTCTGATTTTTCTATGATTTTATATAATTAAAACAGTGGAAAAACATAAATTAAATCTAATTCTAAAACCTATTTGGCTTTCTTGCAAAAACCCCCTCAGCTTTCTATTTCTTCTCCCCCGACGTCCCTGCCCACGCAGAGCTCCCGCGCGGACCGAGCCCTCGCCGGCGTTGACCCGCGCACGCTCGCCGGCGACGGGGTCCCCCGACGACGACGACTAGCCTACCGGCTTCCCTTCACGATGGCGCATCCATTCTAACCCTAAACTCCCGCGGTAAACTCTAACCCTAGCCCCTATGGCGGCTCGGCGGCGAAGCTCGACGGCGCTCCGCACTCCGGCGAACTCACAGCACCAGGCGGTCTCACAACAGACTCACGAGCAACCCTAGGACTGACGACGCCTAGTGCGCACACCCAGGCCAGCCCGCGCGGCACTACACGCGCTAGCGCTTCACGCCTTCCATGGCGGGAGCACGCCTGGCGCACGCGGCGGCGAGCGCCTAGCGGCACAACCAAGACGAGACGACGGACAACAGCTACCCCGTGAGCACCAGCGACCCTAGACACACCTAGCGCGCACACCAACTCGGACGGAGAAGGCCCGAGCGAGGCTGCTCACGCGCGACTGCCATGGCGGACGAGCACCACGGCGGCGAACGGCGTTCTCGGGCCGAGGAACGTTGCGCCCGAGCAACTAAGCCCTCAAACACGATCCTAGACCTAGAAGCAACACAGCTGCACACTCATCTCTCGGCCAAACCAACTGCAACAGCTCAAACACGAAGAGCGGCGCTTACCCCGGTGAGGCGGCGACGATGAGCTGCAAAACCGAGCTGCGCCGGGCTGTGGAGCGGTGGAGAAGGAGCAAGGGCGGGTGAAAACGATCGAGGAGATGACGGTGGAGCTTTTGGTGGAAGGGAGCGGGGCGGAGAGGGTCGGACGACGGCGGAAGGCTTACGGCTCGCCGGCGGCCATGGTGAGAAGCAGGGGAGCGACGAAGCAAAAGAGGGAGAGAGAGACCGACGGCGACGGCTATAACGACGGATCGACGCGGCGGACGCGCGACACCTCCTACTGCGACACCGCCCGAGCTGGCTCCCAACGGAATCGACGCGTGACCGGTGAAATGGTCCGGGCGTTGCCGGCGGCAAGCTGCCTAGCAGCTGGCCGACGTCACTTTTCCCCATTCCGACAGCTTCCAACCTCGACATTGCACCCCTCTTTTCTCCAAAAAACATATAGTAACTTCCAAAACTCCCAACATCAAACTTGTAGCTGGATCATCAAATTGCATTTCTTACATTGGCACTTACCCTATTTGAGCACGAATTGAGGTCGAATTTGAGCCTCAAAGTTGCTGCTGCAACACATTTCAATTTCAGGGCTGCTAACTGAATTTCTTCAATTACTCTCGAAATTTGAATAGAACATGCATCTGGTGTCAAAAACTATTTTGAAATTCACCTTCAGGAGTACAACTTCCTAGTTGGAAGTTTTTGCAGAAAACTCCAAATTCAAACTCATTTGGCCTAAATTCAGTTTAACAGTCAGTTTACTGAACTTTCTGAAAACAGCTTATGAACGATTTTCTCTCGTGTTTTTCTCCTTAATCCAGCCATCTTCTGAGTCTGACCCAAAAACAAAAGTTGTTCCAAATCCTTCCCTTTACAACTTTGTTTAAGACACTTAAGTCAGACAATCCACAGATCGATCACGAACTCCCCTCGAAGATAGCTGCTCATTATGCATTTTCGACGAAAACTGAAAACAGCTAAGTGCTGTTGTCGGACGATGAACAGTTCATTTTCTCCATTTCTTTCTTCCATTTAATTGAAGCATCATTTCCACAAATTTTTCCACCACTTATGGACCACTAATTTGCTTATCTTGTAAACTATATTTAGAAATTCTTGGCTCCCAAAAACTTCAAATTTAGCAACTTTGTTGACTTTGGTCAAACAATTCTTTTTAATTATCTCTTTTCTTTTTTCTCTTAGTTTCTCACTTTACCAACCAACCATAGCACTTGACATTCTCTAAAAAGGTGGGATGTCACATGGCATCCTTGTTTCTCCAGGACATAGCCGGAAGCCCCAGGTTGTTCTTCACAAGCATCGACGATGACGGCGTCACTTGTCACGGATGCGCCGGCGGCGACGAAGAAGCAGCGGCAGTCGGCGAAGAGGAGGGCGAGGATGATGGCGTTGGAGAGCACGAACAGCGCCGCCTTGGTCGTGGCCAGGCTCTTGGTCGCCGCGAGGAACAAGGCGACGGCCGCGAGCGCGAGGACGGCTCGCGACGCGTCGACGCCGCCCTTTCCGAGTCTCGCCGCGGTATGATGTTCGTGTTCGACGTGCAGACGCAGCACGTGATCCATGCCCTTGCTTCGTGTTGGTGTTCTTGCAGACTCTCTCAGGTTAGAGATGAGATGGACGGTTGTGTTCGAGATGGGTTGCTGCTGCCTGCCTGCTAGTACAGTGCTACAGCTCGATGCGCAAGCAGAAGCGATGATGCGCATGGGCATGGCAGCATGGACGACGGCCTGAGGATCAGCGATGAGGTGCTCAACTGGACAAGGGGCACGCAGACCCCCGCCGGGGCTCCCAACAAAGGGACGACGGGGTTGCTCCGACAGGGTCGCGAGGAGCACGACGACTGGATCGGGAGAGAGTTTGTTTTCTTTTTTTAAAAAAATCTGAATGATGGGTCTCATAAAGAATAAAGAATAGGAGCTTATACAGAGGCTCCCACCGAAGCTGAGAGCAAAATTGGCCTCCCAAGTTTTATAACCGGGCTTGCAAAATGAGATCTAGGAGAGAGTCCCACTGGCGATGCTCTAACGGAGGTGCTTGGGCATTTGCCGGATGTCCCTGCTGGTCTCACCGGCGACAAGCCAAGCAGGGGGCCTCGACAAGGTTGGTTGACCGGGGGAAGAGAGATCGGGGGGAGAGAAAATCTAGTACTCTGTACATCAGTGGTCGGTGGGGAAAAGAGGTGCTGAGTAAACTCACCGCGTGAAGAAGGGTGACTGAACCAAGCAATGCAGCTAACCAAACATGAAGAGGGACACGCTGACAAGACTCTGCACGCAACCAAACACCGAGTAAAAGCGTTACTTAGACCAGACTAAATCTGGCCAGGCTCCATATTCTAGCCAGGGCAGACCTATTGGCACCTCCCTTTTTTAGCTATCCAAACGCGACATGCTAAGTTAACATGAAAAAACATATCAATAATTCATCTCCAAAAGAATTGAATTTGTGTAAGTTCCGCAAGTTTGTGTAATTTTACTCAAGTAGATTTTATTGGAAAATGTGTTCTATGCGAAGGAATGAATATGAAAGTTAAAACAAATAGTGAATTTGTCTAAGTAGAAACATCTCAAGCGTACATATTAGTGTCAGTCATAACCGTCAGACAAAATTGTACTCCTTCCATTCCAAATTATTAGTCATCCTAGCATTTTAGTAGATTCATTGAAGCTGCTATGAATTTAGACAAGTATATGTCTAGGTTCATAGAAGATGTCATGAATTTTGACACTCAAAATAACACCTAGGATGCCTAATAATTTGGAACGGAGGGGAGGGAGTAATGTTTTTGCACGTAGAAGCCTCTGAAAGGGTATGAGCGGGCCTCTCGGGGCATGGGAGGAGTTTAGTGCCGGCCTAGTTTCAAAGTGGCCCAACCTTGAGGCCCAGCTGGGTGCTACCGACACGTGGGACCACGGATACGCCACAAACCCGAAGGGCGGGCGGCGCTCGGGCGAGCGCCCGCGCTGGCCGCTGGGTGCCGCCGGCAGTTCGTAGGCTGCAGCGCGTTCTGCTACCACCACCACCACCCCGCCCCCCTCACCCCTCCTCCTCGAGGTGAACCCTCGTGGCGCCCCCTCTCTGTGATGCCGCTTCGTCCTGCTGTCTTCTGGGCTGGCCTGTCAGGGAGGTAGGATGCCGTCGGTGATGGCCAGTGAACCGAGGATTCCCGCGGGAAGACGGCATTGGGAGCCTGGCGACCGCCGGCCGATCTTTCTCGCGCTGGGCGGCTTAAGAAATTGCAGATTTCCACGCTATCCCTATTGTTCGGGCTCAAGTTGACTTTTCGTGGGTCTTTCGAAAAAAAAAAGTTTCTTTTCGTCCGTGGCGATGTCATGACTAATTTTTAAGTAAAGTACGTCACCAGTCCTTCAACTTGTACCGCTGTGTCATCTCGGTCTCTAAACTTACAAATCGATCGCGTAGGTCCTCAAACTTGTTCATTTGTGTCATCCCGCTCCCTAAACCTGCAAATCACCTGTTTAGGTCCACAAACTTGTTCACTTGTGTCATCTCGGTCTTTAAACAGGATGATTTGAGAACTTCACATCGAAAAATTATTCATAACTTTTTCATATGAACTCAAATGGAGAAAACATCAATATCAAAATTATAGCCCTCGACATGATCTACAACTTTGTAGTTAAAATCTTTTCATTTAAAGTTGTTTTTGTCCTAAAATTTAATTTTTAAATTTTAGATTTCAAAATCTATATACATATAATAATTTGAGACGTTTAACATTTATAATTCAAAAACTTTTCAACAACAAAGTTGTAGATCGCGTTGAGATCTACAATTTTATTATAAATTTTGTCTTCATTCGAGTTCATATGAAAAAGTTATGAATTCTTTTTTGATATGATGTTTTTAGATAACTGTTTTGACCAAATGATACCACAAATTAAGTTTAAGGATCGGGATGACACAAGTGAACAAGTTTGAGGATCTAAATGGGTGGTTTGAAAGTTTAGGGACCGGGATGACACAGACGAACAAGTTTGAGGACCTAAATGGTCGATTTGTGACTTTAGGGACCGGGATGACACAACGGTATAAGTTTAAGGACCTACTTTACTCCTAATTTTTTACTGATTATTGAAGACGATTGCTCCTGGAAACAAAGAAAATGGTAGGTGATTGTTGCAATATGGTATTTTGATAGTGATGGTGGGACTGAAATTATTCATCGGGGCATATTTCTGTTGATAACTTGACTACTCTTCAATTTGCAGTGCCTTATGCAGTTGCGCAGTTCTTTCCCATGGTTACAGATATGCCTTTGAAGTTGACACGTTCAATGATTTGGACATCTGCTTTTGTGCAATTTGGGTGCCTTCTTTTCTATTTTGGTTTTTTTCGAGAACATGCAAGAGAGTTGCGTATCTTTATATTAAGAAGAAAGTGACACATAGAGGTTACACGCGGGCCTTTTACCGGGCACACGCGCATGGTCTACAAGGGAATTAATGCAAGGACTCTCTCTTAAGAAAGACAACAACCAAAGATTAATCTAAAACAAAAAACCCCCGGAGACTATGCTGCCAAAAGAGCCGGCTAGGGAGAGGACAGACTACGTGCCTAATGCTCTGGGACGCCGATCACGCTGGCATGCCTTGCTGCTGATAGCAGCTCATCATCGGATAATCTCCTGTTCGTCGGGAGAAGGTCCCTCAAGGCCGGGAGGTTCTTGACATCCACAATGTCGGTAAAGAACCGATCGAACTCCCGTCGAGCATCTTCGTTGTTGCTTTTGTCGTCTTCGGCAGCTAGAAACCCCAACCGCTTCATGGCTAAGATCTCACCTTTCTTGGATGGTCGGACAATCAGGTTTAATGTGTTATTCGCCAATCTACTGCTCCGCCGGGTCCCCGTGGTGTTCATGACGGGCGCAGATGGCAGGCTTGTCATGGCGTTGGTGGGGATAGCACTGATCAATGGTGACCGTGAGACCAATGATATGCCATCCAGGAACGCCATCATTGCCGCCATAGCCGCGGCAGTGGATGGGCTTGCATCGTGCTCCGGTGAGCATGCAGCATGGTCCGGTGTGTTCAGAGCCACCATGCACTCTTGTGGGGGGAGGGTTGAGCGACGCGGCGGGCTCCCAACGGGCACACGGAATTGATCGGCGTCGTGCCAAAGTCGAGCCTCATTGGCGTGATTGGTGGGGCTCGCACGGTAGAAGCAGCGCCCAGCTGAGGTGGTGCGGCTAGGGGTGGAAGTGGGTCGGATATGGATGGAAATGAAATCGGATAGTTTCGGATAACCATTTTGTTGTTTTGTTTCAACTTCCACCCCTTAGGATGGAAGTGGATCGGATATGGATGGAAATGAAATCGGATATTTTGGATAGTTTCGGATAACTATTTTACAGTTTTTTACCAACTTCCACACCTAGGTGCGGCCGCATCACCAGGGCCTCGCAACACAAAACCAGAGGTAGTGGAGACACCCCCCTATCCGGCGCCCGCTTCTGCACCTTTGAATCCTGAATGGCATCCTCTAGCATAGGGTCCACCCAGGCCACTTCATCGTTGACAGAACGTGAGCACTGCAACTCAAAAAGCAACTGCTCCTGGACCGGCTCGTAGCGAGATAGACGACAAGACGCCGGACCGTTGGAGTTCGTGGGGTCGACAACCAGGGTGGCCTGAGGTGGCGTGGTTGACTGTTGTGGGACCATCACGCCGTCGTCCGCAACAGCAGGATGGGGCGCGGGGCCACATCAACGCCGGACAGGCGGCCAATGGTTGATGAAGGACCGACAGCAGGAAGATTGGACTGGCCATCGACCACGCCAGGGCGGCAGACGATGGAACGCACTAGGGGAGCACCCGCCGTGCCCAGGCGACGCCGGTCCTCGCCACCTCCACCAGAGCTGCTCTCGTTGCCAGCCGTCGAAGGGGGTTGTGGCCGAGATTCGATGCGCCCGAGGTGAATGAGCACCGCGTACATGAGCCCCGCGATGTAGGTGATCTCCATCCAGGGGCGGGGAGATGGGAGATTGGATGGGATGTGCTCGTGGTCGTGCAGAAGGTCGGCGTGCGAATCTGTGTTGCCTGAGAGCGGCGGTTGCACATGCCCGTTCACCGGGGCGCTGAAATCCAAGGACGAGCCGCCTGCATCAGCAGCGAGATGCCAGCTGTAGGGAGCCTCACCAGCGTGTCGCGTGGAGAGGATTGGGGTGGCACCGCAAGCACCCTGGGAGTTGACGGTGACCGCGGTGGTGAAGGAGGCGTGTGCCACCGTGCGCATCTGGGCCGGAGGGGGCAGAGCCTCGGCGCGCACAGACCCAGCGCCGACCACCCACTCCCATCGAGGACGAGGTCGAGGCTACCTGACACCTGGGACGCGTGCAATCCTTGACGACATGCCAGAAGCCGTGGCAGCGGAAGCACCTGGTAGGGAGCTTACACTGCCACCGCAAATGGTTCTTTGATAGGCAGTTCAAGCATCGACCCTCCTGCACCGGTAGTCGTCGAGGTCTTGGGGAGGGAGGGGTGGGAGCGCACGCCAGCCTCTGGCGCCGGCGCCGGCGAGAGCGCCTGCCAAGCACCTTGGTGAATCCATCAACGTCGACCACCGGCTGGCGAAGCGGCACTTCACGCTCCGCCCGAGGTTGAATCCTCGGATTTTGGTCTCCGCCGTGTCTCGTGGAAGAACGGCCGCTCCATTGCCTTGCCGCACCCTCGTGCCTGAGGGGGAGACGATAAGCTCAGTCCGGTCGCGGCGTCACGCCGGACGGTGGCCGGGACTGATTCGGGGTCCGAGCCTGCCTCGGACAGATCTGGAGGCAGGTGGCAGAGGAGGCGGAGGAGGTGACGGAGCGGGCATCCTCGGCGGCGAAGGGCGGAGCAAGACGTCGCGGTAAGAGGCCATCGGCGAGGCATCGCTGGGCGGGCTCTCATCCGCCCAACGAAGCACCTTGCCCCGGCCAGAAGTTGGGTAGAAGGGCGTTGCCGACGGGGACAAGGGCTGGGAACGAGGGGCTGAGGTGGTCGCCGGCGCTGCAGTGGCCTCCGGCAAGGGGCGGTCGTGGGGACCTGCTGGGGGAGGAGTGGGGAAGGAGGAGCGAGCCATCCCTGCACTCGCGCGACACAGAAACTCCCGAGGTGGAAGGTCTTCGCATGCTGCATCTGGATCCGAAGTCGACAGGGTACGGGAGGGGAGATGCTCCGGCGGCGGATCTGGTGGGGAGGTGGGCTGGGGGGCTGTCGCCATCTGGGTACCAGAAGCTTGAAGGGCAATTTGACTATAGAGCTTTTGTGTCGGTGTCACAAAAACCTGACATGAAGAAGATATTGAGGAATAATACTCTGCCAGTACAGTTGCCGAGAGTGTGGTGGTAGTGAAGCATGGGATGAGCAGAAACTCATCGACACAATAAGACAGTTCCTCAAGGATAAGAGGTACTCCCTCCGTCTAAAAATAGATGTCATTCTCGCTTCCCAAGAAAAACAGCATCTTTCAACATTAACTAATTATATATAAAACAATATTAATATTTATAATACATCATTAGTATCATTAGATAGATATTTGAATCTAGTTTTTTAACAAATTTATTAGAGATATAAATATTGCACATATTTTTCTACAAATCGAGTCCATAACGTCATCTATTATGGGACGGAGGGAGTATGCAGCAGAGCTTCTCGCGACAATCTTGCTTTCAGTGAATTTTTGGGTAACTATTAAATTTACTGCAGCTTCAGCAACTCATGTTTAATTTGTGCAAATTCTGGATAGGTACTTTATTGTAATTGATGATATATGGAGCACGTCAGCATGGAGAACTATCAGCTGTGCTTTTCCTGAAAACAATTGTTACAGTAGAATATTGACAACTACTCGCATTGTCACAGTTGCCAAATATTGTTGCTCTCCTCACTATGACCATGTGTATGAACTAAAGCCTCTCAGCGCAACTCACTCTAAGAGCTTATTCTTTAAAAGAATTTTTGGCTCTGAAGATAGGTATCCTCTTCATCTGCAAGAAGTTTCCAATGAAATCTTGAAAAAATGTGGTGGCTTG
This sequence comes from Digitaria exilis, assembly GCA_015342445.1. Lineage (NCBI taxonomy): Eukaryota > Viridiplantae > Streptophyta > Magnoliopsida > Poales > Poaceae > Digitaria > Digitaria exilis. Next base: position 2,049,336 of record JACEFO010000191.1, on the reverse strand, counting down.
CCATTGGCAATCATTACAATTTCTAGTTTATTGGCTACTAAAGCTAGAACTAAAGAAGAGTGGGAGAAAATATGGAAGTCTATTGGTGTAGTACTTGAAAATGATACAGGCATGGAAGAGATGAACAAGATATTGTCCCTTAGCTACAATGATCTCCCTTACCATTTGAAAACATGCTTATTATATCTGAGTGTGTTTCCTGAAGATTATGAGATCAAGAGGGATCGATTAATAAGAAGATGGATTGCTGAAGGTTTTATCACTACAGAAGGTGGTCAGGACATGGAGGAAATAGGAGAATGCTATTTCAATGATAAGAATGATCTTATCAACAGGAGCATGATTCAGCCTGTTGGAATCCAGCATGATGGTCGAGCTGAAGCTTGCCGCGTCCATGATATGATTCTTGATCTCATAACATCCAAATCAGTTGAGGAAAACTTTGTAACTTTATGTGGTGACCAAAATCAAAAGTTGATGCAACAAGATAAGATCCGTCGGCTATCCCTCAACTATTATGCCCGAGATGATATTATGTTGCCAAAAAATTTGATCGTTTCTAATGTCCGATCCCTCACTACCTTTGGATATTCTGAGAATATGCCTTGTCTTTCCAAGTTCCAACTCTTGAGAGTATTAGATCTAGAAAATAGAGTGGCGTTGGAATACAAGTACCTTAAACACATAGGGAAGCTTTTTCATTTGAGGTACCTGCGACTCAGTTCAAGAAGAATAACTGCACTTCCTGAACAAATAGGAGAACTTAGAAATTTGCAGACCTTAGATTTAAGATGGACAAGGATTCAAAGATTGCCAGTGATTATTGTTCTCCTAAAACGGTTGACATGCTTATTGGTCAACAGTTTAGAGTTGCCTGAAGGAATTGGTAATTTGCAAGCTCTGTGGGAATTATCAGAGATTGAAATCAATCGTCATACATCAGTATCTTCGTTGCTTGAACTGGAAAGTCTAACTAATTTAAGAATTCTTGGGATAAATTGGTGCATCATTGATACAAATTATGCAACAAAAATGTATGCTGAAAATTTAGCCATGTCCCTTTGCAAGTTAGGCATGCTCAATCTTCGATCAATACAAATCCAAAGTTGTCATAGTTGTTCACTTGATTTCTTACAGGATTCTTGGTACCCTCCTCCTCGCCACCTTCAGAAATTTGATATGTCCATAAATTATTTCTTCCCCAAAATACCAAACTGGATGAAGTCACTGGAGTACATCACTTACCTCGACATATATCTTAGCCCAGTCAATGGGGAATCGTTTCGGATCCTCGGGGACCTGCCCAGTTTGTTATTTCTCTGGATATCCTCAACTGCCGTAAATCCTAAGAAGGGATCAGTATAAGCAGTAATGGATTCCATTGTTTGAAGGAGTTCTACTTCTCCTGTTGGGAAATTGGGACAGGGCTTACTTTTGAACCGGGAGCCATGCCATTGCTTGAAAAACTCCGGATTCCATTTAATGCACATGGAGTGTTCTCTTTGCATGGTATTCTGGATTTTGGAATCCAATACCTCTCTTCCCTAAAGCATCTCGAGGTTGAGATTGTCTATCATGGTGCGAGGCACGAGGAGGTGGAGGCTATGGAGGAAGCTGTCAAAAAGGCAGCCAGCGACCTTTCTGATGAGCTCTCTCTTGATGTGAGAAGGTGGGATGAGGAGATATTGTCATATTGAAGGACGGGGAACATATACTGGCAGAAGAGGTGTTCGATACCTATCATTTGAAGCATAACTTGATGCTGAAGTTTGATTTCTTCTCTTAATCACTAGTACGCACATGCATTTTCGTCTTAGTAACGTATTTTACAGGTACTACTGAGTTTACGCACATTAAGTTAGTGCCCATTTGTTAGTGATGGAACCTGTCTTGTTCTGAGCTCCGTCCTCCAGTCCAGTTCAGTGTCCATCTGTTTTTCCCTTTTTTGTTTTGGAACTCTGCTCCTCTGATTGTTTGGTCCTCAAATCATCGATCCCTCCCTAATTTATTGGTCATTCAAATTTGAAGTCTTCTCTCAAATCCTTCTCAAATTTGAGTTTTATTTAGGGTGCGTTCAGATCATCCAAAAAAACACTATTCATCCAACTTTTTCCTATTCATCCCATCCCCCCCACTCACATAACACGCTTTCTAGCACGATCTACAGTGTTTTTTTTGGATCTATAGTGTTTTTTTTCTCAATCTAAACTCACCCTTAAGCTGGTTTGCTGCTGTAGTACATCAGTCCTCTAAAATTGCTACGTCCAGTGGCGGAGCTGGCAGATTTGTACGCCTAGGGCCACTTTAGCTATGAGATGAGACACCTAATGACCTAAACTATCCAATCACAACAACGATAGCCTACATAAGCGCTTAAAATGCATGATTTAGATTTGAGTGAAATGCACGGGCGGTCCCTAAACTTGTGTGGGTGTGTCATATAGGTCCCCGAACTCTCAAAACGTGTTTTCAGGTCCCTAAACTTGTATGAGTATGTCATCTAGGTCCCCGAACTCTTACAACGTTTTTTCGGGTCCCTAAACTTGTATAAGTGTGTCATCTAGGTCCCTAAACTTATGTAGTGTGTCAAATAGGTCTAAATGGTCTCCAAACTCATTTAGTGTGATGACGTGGCATGTCATGTAGCATCTACGTGTACTTACGGTCACCAAAAGAAATAAAAAAATAATTATAGACCCATATGTCAGTCACATTGACCAAATTTTTCGTTACCACCCTTAAACCTCACGCAGTGATGCCACCCTTGCCCCATAATCTGTCGGTAGCAGGCTGGGCCACCACAATAGGTTGAAGCCTAGAAGAGAGGGAAAATTAAATTTATTTTTTTAATTTTGTCTATGTGCCTAACATATGAGTCTCACAATTATTTTTTGTTTCTTTTAGTGACCATAACTACACATGACATGCCACTTCATTACACACAAGGGTTTAGAGATCGTTTGGACCTATATGACACACTACACAAGTTCATGGACCTAAATGACACACACATACAAGTTTAGGGACCTGAAAAGATGTTACGACAGTTCAGGGACCTAGATGACACACCCATGCAAGTTTAGGGACCTAAAAATGCGTTTTGAGAGTTCGGGGACCTAGATGACACACCTACACAAGTTTAGAGACCGCTCGTGTACTTTACTCTTTAGATTTTATCTCAATTTTAGATCTATTTATACAACAAAATTTAACAAAAAAATTAAGTACATCAAAATATACCTAACCAGTGCCGATCTCGCTCAATATATAGTCAATTTAGTCATCGGGGCCAGCGAAAAATACAGGGGGTATAAAGGGATTTTTGGGCCACGTGGCCACGGCCCTAGTGGCCGAGGCCCATATCCGCCCCTGGCTACGTCCACAGGGCTAGTGAATCTTTCTGATCGTTTCTATATCATCCTGTGCAGAGACACCAGTGGCAAATGCAGTGTGGCGGTAGAAGAAACAGAAGCTTGATACCACTACCATTGTCGTGTCGTGTCCCTATCGTGCCATCCGCTCAATCATTTTTTTTATGCTCCTACAGCAGTTGCTGGCACTGAATGCGATATTAGACGCAACCTATGTTAGATTTAGTCCCACATCGGTAATTGAAGGTGGGAGAGCACAACATATAAGGTGGGGCAATCCTCATACTATAAGGCTAGTTTTTTGGGTTGAGTTAGGCCAAGGCCTTGGATGTGTTGGGCTCCGTGGACCTAAGCCTGTGAGGTACCGGCTCGTGTGTACAGCGGGCCGGGCCAGTATCTGCTGCGCCACTCTAACCAGTGGTATCAGAGCCGAAGGTTGAAAAATCGGTAACATCTCCGAATCACATGTTGACGGGGGAGTTGGATTATTTGACTATTGGTCACACAAGTTGACTGGAGAGTTTATACTTTGGGCCTGTGATAAAGTCTTCTGTAAGATCACACGGATGGTTATGATGGAAGAATTGGGCCCGATGTGTGACGGGGGAGATTGTTAGATTTAGTCCCACATCGGTAATTGATAGTGGGGGAGCACAACATATAAGGTGGGGCAGTCCTCCGGATCACATGTTGACGGGGGAGTTGGATTATTTGACTATTGGTCACACAAGTTGACTGGAGAGTTTATACTTTGGGCATGTGATAAAGTCTTCTGTAAGATCACACGGATGGTTATGATGGAAGAATTGGGCCCGATGTGTGACGGGGGAGATTGTTAGATTTAGTCCTACATCGGTAATTGATAGTGGGGGAGCACAACATATAAGGTGGGGCAATCCTCCGGATCACATGTTGACGGGGGAGTTGGATTATTTGACCATTGGTCACACAAGTTGACTGGAGAGTTTATACTTTGGGCCTGTGATAACGTCTTCTGTAAGATCACACGGATGGTTATGATGGAAGAATTGGGCCCGATGTGTGACGGGGGAGATTGTTAGATTTAGTCCCACATCGGTAATTGATAGTGGGGGAGCACAACATACAAGGTGGGGCAGTCCTCATACTATCATGCTAGTCTTTTGGGTTGAGTTAGGCCTGAGGCCTTAGTTGTTGTTGGGCTCCGTGGACCTAGGCCTGTGAGGCACCGACTCGTGTGTACAGCGGGTAGAGCCAGATTCCGCTGCGCCACTCTAACAACCTGCGCTGTCTGCGCCCGGGGGCAGGAAGACTGATCTTGAGATGCCCTTTTGCTGCCCAAACTTGGGCGACCCTGGGAGTTAACACCGCCGGGAAGACGGTGCGAGAGCTGTGGGCAGTGGAGCGCCCACAAATATGTCTTCTGTTGACATCTTTGGAAACACAGTAATGGTGTGGCGTTCAACGCTGCGCAGCCATCGCGCGGCGTCTTTGCCCATCCTGCAAGGAAGATGCAAGGCTGTGGTGGAGCTGCCTATAGCCGTCCGCTGACAAGGTCGTCGCCGATTCCTGGTGTCACTCATTTTCCATCATGTTAAACACACCTCATGTTCTTCCTCCTTTTATTTTCGCCATGCTCAAATGTAAAAGTGTATGCAGCTTTTGGCTGGCGCAAGAGCCCATGAATGAAAATCAGGTGGAAACGCTCCCCGGTTGAACCCCCAAAAAACAAGCATAGGAGATTTTCTCCCTTCCATATATCTTTGTATTAAGAGGAATAAGAAAGTTCAATTATTTTTGACAAAATCATAATTAAAAAAAATAAACCAATAACATTTCTATTTGAAAAAAATAAATTAGGTACTAGGCCCATCGAGTCTGGGCTCGGCTCCGGTGACGTGCGGAGGAAGAACACGAGATATGTTTACATTTATCTCAAAAAAAAAAGGAGACATGTTTACATGATGGATGAACATGTGGTGTGTTTTGTTTTCCTAATTGGCATCAACAAAGAGGGCTAAAGTATAGACCTAAGGATTAAAATAGACCCTACATTATAAAGGAAAGAGACCCAAGGATTCAAATAACCCTACATTGTAAAGATAAGAGCTTGGCGAGGGTAAAATATTTGGACTGGGTCCAAGTAAGTAATTTTTTTTTGGAGAAACGAGCCCGCTGGGTAGCGGTTTGCGGCCCGGCCCACCTCGCTCAAGGGTGACCTTCTTCACCGGTCATCAGCCCACCAGGCGGGCCGCGTCGTGTCACCGGAGCCGAGCCCAGACTCGAGCCCGAGGAGAAGAGAGCTCGCGGCGGAGAGGAGAGAGGAAACCCCCGGGAGGGAGGAAGGAACCCAGGGTGTGGCAGCGGCGGCGGCGGCAAGATGGTGAAGGCGCGGATGACGACGTCGGACGTGGCGGCGGAGGTCAAGTGCCTCCGCCGCCTTATCGGCATGCGCCTCGCCAACGTCTACGACATCACCCCCAAGGTAAAAGCTAACGCCGTCGCTTGAGTCGTTGGCTGCGTGGCGAACCCTAGCCGCCGACACCGCCGATGCCTGCCCGCGTGGCGGCGGGTTGGCTGGTAATCCGCCATAGGATGGGAAAGGGGCTTCTCCTTGGATCGTCGCCGCGATCGGGAGAGGCGATTTTGTACTGGATTTGGGCCTGCTCGGATTTGTTCTAGAAGCTGTGTGTAGTAGCAAGCTCTAGCAGTGGTTCGGCGCTGGGAGTGCCTTGTTTTAGCTAAGTTTAGCATGGACTAGGGCATGCAACTTCCTAGTTTGATGAGCTAATGGTGATTGCTTGTGCTTTGAGATTGCCTATGTGATTTTTCCTATAGCTGAGGTATCCGCCTAGCCAGTGCATCCTCTGCTCCTAAAATTGGACACATAGAATAGATTAAGGCATCTTCTGCTCATAAAATTTGACACATATAAATATATAATTGATTAAGGCATCCTCTGCTCATAAAATTTGACACATAGAATAAATTAAGGTATGGGTTGAGGCCCTTTGATACTCATTTTGGACGCATTTTGGTAGGATACAAGATCCTTGTGCCTCCGTTCTTGATATTCGCGTGGTTTGGATTGAGGCTTAGCTGCCTGGATTCTTTGAACCATTCGAAAACCAGCTGTATCATCTCTTTGCCACGACAAACAGATCACATTGTTCTGCAGCATTCGCACAAACTGTGTAACGATGTGCATATTTCCCTATATGATACTGGTACACCAATAATTTTGATAACATTGCATCTTTTCTGCACTTGGACAGACATATCTTTTCAAGCTGATGAACAGCAGTGGGATTACTGAGTCAGGGGAAAGCGAGAGGGTTTTATTGCTCATGGAGAGTGGTGTCAGGTTTCACACCACCCAATATGTCCGGTGAGTTGCTACTCAATCCCCTTCATGGGTTGCGTACTGTTACCTTCTGGAACATCAGTGTCTAGACCCCCACATATATGCATTTTTGCAGCGATAAGAGCACCACACCATCAGGTTTCACTCTGAAACTAAGAAAGCACATTCGTAACAAGAGACTTGAAGATGTCCGAATGCTCGGATATGACAGGGTATGACTCCAGTTCCTCATCTTCTCAGAAAAACATTTCAAGTCAGCAGCTCTTTATTGTTGTTAGTTGGGCCATTTAATGAGGCTCTTGTTTTTGTTGCGCAGATTATCCTTTTTCAATTTGGGCTTGGCAGTAATGCACATTTTATAATACTAGAGCTATATGCACAAGGAAACATCCTTCTTACTGACTCAGAATACACAGTGATGACACTACTCCGTTCTCACAGGTAATTGTTTGGTTTGTGCAGTATTAATTGAATCAACAGTGCTTAGTAGGCACCATTACAATCTCTGCTGCATTTGTAAGGACTAAAGGACAGTAAAATATCAGTTATGCATCCATACAATCCAAGGAAGCTCTTTACTTTTCTTACATGTGATGTGCTTACTGTTTTCATTTTCTATCCTAATCACAGAGATGACAACAAAGGATTGGCCATCATGTCACGTCATCGCTATCCCGTAGAAGCTTGTCGTGTTTTTGAAAGGACTGACTTTTCAAAGTTGAAGGACACATTGACAATGTCTGACAATGTTGGTGATAATGAACCTTTGGAAATTACATCCGGATCAACTGATGCTCGAGAACCTTCTCAATCCACAAATGATGGAGTGTCTGCAACTGACATGTCTGAAAAACCACTGAGTAGAAAAGAAAAGAGGGCTGCTGCAAAATCTAAGCAGTCTGGTTCAAATGCAAAAGCCAATAATGGTGCTCAATCCAATAAAACAACTCTGAAGACAATTCTTGGCGAGGCATTGGCTTATGGCCCTGCACTAGCGGAGCATATCATATTGGATGCTGGGTTGGTTCCAAGTACAAAGGTTGAGAAAGCTCCGGAGAGCACTATTGATGACAGCACTATTCAGGCTCTAATGGAATCTATTACAAGGTTTGAGGATTGGCTTGTAGATATTATGTCTGGCCAAAAGATTCCAGAGGGTTTCATTCTCATGCAGAATAAGATGACTGCAAAGAAGAACCTCACATCCTCGGAATCTGATTCAACTAATCAGAAGGTCTGTATTTTATCCTTGCGTATTTTAGTACTGTTGCGGAGCTTAGTGTGCATATTAGTTCCTTTGTTTCATGCGCAAGAAATATCTGTTGTAGCACATATCATGTATCCCTGTTTACGATTAGACACTGGCACTTTCATGTTACTATTGATTGATGCAGAGTCTGTATAATAACTGTTTTGAGTTCCTATATGCAGATATATGATGATTATTGCCCACTTCTGCTGAATCAATTTAAGTCAAGGGAATATGATGAATTTGCAACATTTGATGCTGCACTAGACGAGTTCTACAGCAAAATAGAAAGTCAAAAGGTGAATCAACAGCAGAAAGCAAAAGAGGAATCTGCAGCGCAAAGGCTCAATAAAATAAAATTGGATCAGGTAACCCTCTTCACTTTTAAGTTTTATAATGCTTTAATTGTAGTTCTATAGTTTTTGTTTCATTGGAGGGGTTTTGTTATCTGAATCTAGTTTGCAACAAAATAGGAGTTCTGATAGTCCATCCTTCTGCTTTTCTATGCAGGAGAATCGTGTGCATACATTGAGAAAGGAAGTGGACCATTGTGTCAAAATGGCAGAACTAATTGAATACAATTTGGAGGATGTAGATGCAGCAATTTTAGCTGTGCGTGTTTCTCTTGCGAATGAAATGAGTTGGGAAGCTCTTACTCGCATGATTAAAGAGGAGAGAAAGGCTGGAAACCCAGTAGCAGGTCTTATCGATAAGCTAAATTTTGAAAGAAATTGCATTACCCTACTATTGAGCAATAACCTTGATGAAATGGACGAGGATGAGATAACTGCGCCTGTGGAAAAGGTATGTTGCCCAAGTTACTAGTTTGTCTCCATGGATGTTGTCTGTAGGCTGTAGCATGGAAATATATGCCTTTTCTTATCATTCTGGAACATGATATCATAAGCTTTGTTTTGGACCCAATGTTCCTGATTCCATTCAGGTCATTAGCTCTTTGAGTTTTCTCCCCTTCTGCTATTAATTATTTTGTTGCATTCCATAGATTTATATTTGATTCCAGCTTTTTTTTTTATCTTACCTTTTTGGGATAAGTTAAAATCTCTTACCTGTTTCTTTCTCAGACAGCCATGTTGCCCATGTAAAATACTTGATCAAGGACCACCCACCCACATGAACCCCATTGTACTCAACCTGTGCCAATTTGATGCTGCCTCACAAATTCATGTATTTTTGGTCTTTTTACATGTGCGGATGTGCCTATATTTCACTATTGATGTCTTCACATTGTTTCTTTTAATCATTTTGACACTACCTTTTTCGTTCTTCTAGGTAGAAGTTGATATATCGCTTTCTGCACATGCAAACGCAAGGCGGTGGTATGAAATGAAGAAGAAACAGGAGAGCAAACAAGAGAAGACAATCACAGCTCATGAGAAGGCATTCAAAGCAGCTGAGAAGAAGACACGTCTTCAGCTTGCTCAGGTACTACTTTAGATAACATAACAGTAGACATATATTCATGCTTGTTAAAGTGATATGGTTAGGCAAGTTGCTTAGGCACTACCTGTAAGCTTAAAGTTTCAAGGCAGGCTATGCAGTGATGCCTTAGGGCTTGTTGTCCGATGGGATTGTGGCTGCTCCTGCGGTGTGTGACTACCTACTGGATGTAAAAGGCCTATGTGTTGGCCCACTGGGTCCAGGTTTTAGGATTTTGGGAATTGTTGTTAATGGATGCTGTATGAGTACGTCATTTGGCTTTTCTTCTTTGATAGCAGAGGCATAATTCTTTAGAAAGGTCGGTTATTAAATGAAAGGATTTTATTACCTGTTTTTGGAACCAATTAATTTGTTTTTTGCTTTGTTTGGATGATGCCATGTGTTTGCTGTCATTGTTTCATGAAACTAACTTGGTTTTTTGTCTTGTTACTGTTCAGTTATAAACATAACTTTTATGTTCAGATGTAAACATAACTTTCATATCTGGGCTTTTGTAGGAAAAAACTGTAGCAGCAATCACTCATATGCGGAAAGTTCACTGGTTTGAAAAGTTCAATTGGTTCATCAGCAGTGAAAATTACCTTATTATCAGTGGCCGAGATGCTCAGCAAAATGAGTTGATTGTCAAGCGTTATATGTCTAAAGGAGATCTGTAAGTACTATGTACCCTTATAGATATTGTAATCTGAAACAATTTCAATGCATTTTTCTCCTCAGTTTGTCTTATTTTACAATTGGCAATAGAAAGCATGCTTCCACTGTAATGCAATAAGTCTTGTAGTGCTATCAGATATTCATTTTCTGTCATGATTCTCATAGACGCTGCTGGTTGATTTTGTTGTCTGTAATAGGTATGTGCATGCTGAGTTACATGGAGCTTCCAGTACTATAATCAAGAATCACAAACCTGACACTCCTATTCCACCATTAACATTAAACCAAGCAGGATGCTTCACTGTGAGTTCAAGATTGTCTCTGAATAATTTACTGCGAATGACTTGAAAAGGCCAGTGCTCATATGATCTTGGGCTTCTGTTGCAGGTTTGCCACAGTAAAGCATGGGATTCAAAAATTGTTACGAGTGCTTGGTGGGTGTATCCAAATCAAGTTAGCAAGACAGCTCCTACTGGCGAGTACCTTACTGTTGGTAGTTTTATGATCCGTGGCAAGAAAAATTTTCTCCCACCTCACCCTCTTGTTATGGGCTTTGGTATCCTCTTCCGCTTGGATGAGAGCTCCTTGGCATCTCATCTGAATGAAAGGAGGGTCAGGGGTGAAGATGAGGCCCTCGAAGAAATTGAAGAGTCTCGCAGGAAGCAAAGTAGCCCTCTATCTGATGATGAAATAGCTAGTGAAAATTGTTCAAATAAGGAAATGCACGAAGATGAATCAAGCAGGGAAAACACAAAGGTTGACCAAAATAATAGTCTTGGTCCTTCTGATCTGTCTACTGATATTGGTACTACCAACTCTCCTCAACCAGTTGCTGAAACCCAAATTGAGAAAAAGTTGGACAATGGGAATTCCAGTTCAAAGCAAGAAATTGTCGATGCTTCTGTTTCATCTCAACTTGATGATCTGCTTGATAAGACTCTTGGCCTTGGCCCTGCCAAGGTATCTGGTAAAAGCTCTTTGCTCAGCAGCTTCTCTTCCAATTTAGCAGAAGACGATGATGATCTTGAAGTGAAAAAACCGGCAGTAAGAGACAAACCATATGTATCAAAAGCAGAGAGAAGAAAATTGAAGAAGGGCCAGTTAACTGGTGAAGCTGCTACTGATTCCCAAAATGGTGAAGCTGTGGAAATACCAGGTGGTTCACAGCAAGAAAAAGGAAAGGCAAACACAAAGGCTGGTTCCAAAGTAAGTGGGCAAGATACTTCACTGCAAGGAAAAGGAAAGGCAAACACAAATGCTACTGGTTCTAAAGTGAGTCAGCCAGGTAGTTCACACCAAGAAAAGGGCAAGGGAGGCACACAGGCTGCTAATCCTAAACTAAGTCGTGGACAGAAGGGCAAGCTTAAGAAGATTAAAGAGAAGTATGCAGAACAGGATGAAGAAGAAAGGGAAATCCGTATGGCATTGCTTGCGGTAATAATATCTTTACCATTATGACTTCTTTCCTATTATGTTGTCCTTTCCCTTTTGTAGAGCAAGTTGTAACATTTCACCTCATATCTTTCATGTTAGTCATCTGGGAAAGCGTTGCGAAAGGACAAGCCTTCACAAGATGAAGAAACCATTGCTAAAGAATCAAAACCATCAGCTGGTACTTTGACACTTCCCTCTCATTTTCAGGGTTTTACTTGTGATGTGTGATAACCCTTGCCTGGATCTGATTTACTTGCTTATTATTTTTTCTAATATGCATGTTAGCAACTCCTCCTGGAGTTGACTTGGTCTTATTTCCGATTGTATACTCATAGTTTGCTTGATAATGTTTTCATTTATAACTTGATAATTAATATTTTAGTTCAAGTGTCATTTTCGAGCGTGTTTGGATTTCTTGCCCTGCCTTGCTTTGCTTCCGTGGGGCCTGTGCTATCAAGCTTCTCCCTTGCTTCCGTGGGAGAGCACATTCTGCTCTCCTCGGCTGGCAATGCGAGGCTTGCTCAGTGGCAAGACAAGGCAAAACTACTGAACGCACCCTTCATGTCTCTGATCAAAACTTTTATCTATTATGCTTACATACAGGTGAAGATGACTCATCGAAGATATGTTATAAATGCAAAAAACCTGGACATCTTTCTCGTGATTGCCCAGAAAGTACATCTGAGGCAGACCAAAATGATGTCAGCACTAGTAGAAGCAGGGATGTCATGGGTTCAAGCACCACTCCTGGTGGCAACAATGTCATGGACGAAGACGATGTCCAAGAGATTGGCGACGAAGAGAAAGAAAAGCTGATTGATTTGGATTACTTAACTGGAAACCCGCTACCTAGTGACATTTTGCTGTATGCTGTTCCTGTGTGCGCCCCTTACAACGCATTGCAGACATACAAATATCGCGTAAAGATTACCCCAGGCACAGCAAAGAAAGGAAAAGGTATGTCACCTTCTCCATTTTCATGTTTTCTCCTATTGTATGAATTGTCCTGATACCTGAGTATGTTACTTTCAGCTGCCAAAACTGCTATGAGCTTGTTCCTGCACACTCCTGATGCAACCAACCGCGAGAAGGAGCTCATGAAAGCATGCACAGACCCTGAATTGGTGGCAGCTATTGTTGGGAACGCCAAGATCACAGCACCCGGCCTTACTCAGTTGAAGCAGAAACAGAAACAGAAGGGCAAGAAGTCCGCAAAACAGAAGTAATGTGAAATTACGGTGACAAAAGAAAAAAAAAACTGAAGTTTTGATCCATATCCCTAATCTGCAAAGAACTGCAAATGCTGTGATTTGTTACTTGAGACACCTGGAGATCGTCGATAGATACATTTAGCATTTGTGAAGTGTAAGCATGTCTTGGTACAGACTTGAGAGGCCGAGATGGCAGCAGAGGCAGCAGCATGTGTATATAACCAAATTTGCACGAATACGACTGACCGTTTATGGCTGCAATCTTTGTGCCCTTTAGCTGTTTTTTTATGGAAAGTTCTGCCATAGACATCGTTAAAAATAAAAGCTAATAGTCTCGTTCTAAAGTCCTGTATTGTTTGCAACGCATTTATATGAAGTACTTCAATTTGTTTTTCATTTCCATTGGACATAGAGCTGATTAACAACACCCTAAAATATTTTTCAAAAAAAAAAACATGGTGAATGCCCTTTTTCCTGTAGGACTTGCTATGTCTAGAGTTTGCTATGTTTATAGAGCTACAGAAATTTAAATTTTTTACTTCACTCAACTACTTCCACAGCTAAGAAAAATGTTATTATTTTTAGTGTTTCAGAACTGAGTTACGGATGAAGGGAATGGACACGTGTGCTCCCTATTAAAAGCAATGTACCATTAACTGTTTGCATTAATAAGCAGATCAACCATTTCCTCCAACCAAAAACAAAATATTTTTACAATTCATGCTCTACAATTGTGAGATCAGCTATACAAAAAATTCGTGCTCTATACTCGGACAAAGCATTCCAATATTTTGCAAAAACTTGGATATCTCTACACCGTGCTACGCACTCTTGATGACCCTGAAGGAGTCCATGACTCTTCTCAGGTCCCCCTCTTCTTCCATGAACACCTGCTCTGGCGTCTGCAACCGGAGCTCATAGAGCCGGTTGTTCTCGACACCAAGGACTGACAGATAGCGGCGGTCCCACTCTAGGCTCTGCACCCTGTCCTGCGGCATTACTGCAAGCTCATTGTTGCTCGCATAAGATTTTATGTTCACCTGCAGGGTAAAAAACCACAAGCAAACACATGATTTTTACGCTGAACTCGACCACTTTGTGAACTATGAAGGAAATTTGCAGCATTTTCTATCTTACTTACCTCAACTTCGTAGTAGAGCTTGCCATCGTCAGCGATCTTGGACACCGCTGACAGGATGTTTGATTCGCGCCGAACACCCAACCTAGTCGACATAAACTCTGTCAGGTACTGCTTCAACACCTTCTCTGCAGCCTTTTCTGGAGGGCCCAGATCTTCGACACTGGCGTATTTTGACGATGAAGGGGATGATATCTCAACCGACATGTTTTCGTCAAGTACGAAGGGATCTCTAAAGAATATGTCCGCACCAGCGCCTCGCACCTGGATCCAGCTCTTTGGGTAGAGGAAGGTGTAGCCATCAAATGTATCGATGTACTCCCTGAATGCACCACCGGTTGTCTCAGCTAGGGTGATCTGTTTTGGTTCTAAGAGTAGGATTGTTGAAGTGGATAGCATTGTTGACAGCATATTCCTCCTGAGAACTGCAGAAATATTAGTTGCTCGCAATACCGCAAAGATATATTTTTTGTAAACAAGTAATAACCAAGCAAGGATAAGATTTTTTTTTAATTACCAAGAAACAAGGACATTTTCATAGATAAGTTAGATTCTGTTATGCTACTGCTAGTCAGCATTGGAGCATTTTTCATGCAGCATAAGCCAGGAATTACAAATTATTTTTTCTTTGACAACCGTGAAAAATGACAATTTTTATATTACCAGTCTTGCAATCTTTCTACTGCATGGCTTTTTTATGACTTTTCCGATGTTAAAACTATTCCCATCGATCATATCAGTTATCTTGTCTCGAATGTAGAGTGTAAACTGATTCTTAGTATGCGACAATTCGAAATAGGTACCAGACGAATCTAACCTCCACTTAAATTGTTAGGTACCTAAATTCACCAGGGTTATACAGAAATTCAACACTATGGTAAAGAGGACAACACACACATTTGACACCACAGCAGTAATTCTTGGAACCTAGCTCCTGTGCAGTGTACTTCAATCTTGTAGCCTCCTTGACAAACATAAAAAATGACACCACCATCAACCGATTGTCACATTTCATTTTGATACTAATTGCATGACCGCAAGTAACCGAAACACTAGAGCTGTCCTTATCAATCCACAACAAACACCGTGTCAGTCATTGTCAATTGCAGTAATTTCCAACCAAAAGATGGGTGAGTTACGGTCATTCCCAACTAAAGCACATCAATGTGGAAATTACGTTAGGAAAAATTGGCCAAGAAATTGGAACCGAAGCAATGGAACTGACAACAAGGCACGGTAGGAAGGGAAAGAAGGGGAGGGTATACCTGGTGGACCATCGTCGCTGGAGAAGGGCCCTGTGAAGGACGAATAGCGCCGCCGCTGGACCAAGAGAGACAGCGGCAGAAGTGAACGGGGGAGAGAAACAGAGGCACCCGCTGGGCCGTGCGGGTGGCCGCGGCAGTGGTGCCGGCGCCCGGCGGTGAAAGGGAGACAGGGGGCGGGAGGGGAGAGGAGCGGCCGCCGGCCATGGTCGAGCTTGGCCGAGGGGAGCTGCGGCGATGGATGGAGGAGGGCCATGGCGACTGATGAGATTCAGTAACGGTCTGACGGATAACTTTGCTCCTCGTCTCTGCCATCCAAATTGGATACGATGGTTGTCCATCGTTCGGGGTCCATCTGTCAGTCACAACCTCTCTCTTTTTCTCTTTCTATCAGCCCATGCCTCCTTAATAAATTGATTATTTCATTAGTTCCCATCCTAAGTTAACAGTTGTCTTATTAAAAATTATGTAAATATAGCCAAATTTAAGTTACTTTTGAAGAATTCTATTTATAAAGCAAGCCCCAACAAAAAAGTGATATGTTGTATAATTTTTAAATAAGCAAGTGGTCAAACATATGATAAAAAAAGTCAAACAAATTATAATTAACGAATGGAATAACGTGCATATAGTCTTTCTATCATCGTTTGATGTAGGGAGTCCACACAAACCCAACACCTTTAGGGCGACGTGCATCCTCGTGTGTTCTCGAGTCCCTCTTCCCTGCTAAAAATACTAAGTTCTAAACCCTTCACTTAAACCTTAGGAGATGTAGAATAGAAATTAGATGCTATACATTAAAGCATAATAAGTTAGGCCATGACTTTACATAGGGAAAAATCGATGTGGCTTGGGGTTAGGGCAACATTTTCATATTTTCCTTTAGAAAATGGTGAATCACACTATATTTTTTTAGATAATAGAAAATAGAGTACCCGACTTTGACCTCAAAAGAGGCTACAGCCGAAAACTATATTAGAACATAGGACCTTGGAAAAAACATAAAATTGCAATAATATGCATATAAGTTTTGGATATGGTCTCTCACATTTCTCTCCTCCGACTGTTGATGCTAGCAAGAAGCCAAGAATCATTGAAACTTGAACAATTATTTCAACTGTAAGTCACAAGATAATGGGACCATGAGCTAACTCAGAGTTGGAAGTCACTATAGATGGTATTACAAAGCCAAGATACATAATGACCAATGAACAATTTAGACAGATACCTCGCCGGCCATTGGAGGTATGTACCCGCCCATAAGGACAAGTAGAAGCAACAGTACCAACCGAGTTTCATAAAAAAAAGTATCGAGACCAAACAGGAAGCAACACCACCAATCGAGACCAAACAAAAATAGAGCAGTAGGCCGAATAGAACTATAACACTAGGAGAGTAGAACTATCTCTGCCCCCGAAACATAAATACCTCATGAGCACATTGCTTGAAGATGAGCGGCTCAAGGACCATGCACTCCATGAGACCTTGTCTTCCTCCCTACAACTATCATCAACACACAAGCCTCTACTGCTCTGCCGCCAGCTTCCTTTCATTCCCGGTGGCTTCCGCATAGATTCACCAACAGTTTTCAGTCACCATGTTTTCTAACGGCATGACTTTCGTAGTTGCCAATGCTAAATCTAAGCTTAGTACGGAACAATGAGCAAGAAATTGCAAACTGGCCTAACCTAACAGAAACCGTTATGTAATTAACTTCTACTTTTTGAATATTGTAATAGCATTATGCGGAGTGGAAAACACTGGTGTATACGAGACCGAACAGCAATAGTGACAGCACAGATAGTAAACCTTAGAGCCTTGCTCATGTTGAGTGAACCTCCGACTTTCCGGGTAGATTCTCCTTCGACAAACTCAACAATGTAGCAATGGTTGGGGAAATTATCATCAACTTATTCATCTAATATTCCATTTTCGCTATTTGCATATACAAAATATCCTTATTATTAATCCACAGCAAACACCGGTCATTGCCAACAATTATTGCATTATTTACTATCAAAAGAAGAGTGAATTATGGTGATTGCCAGCTTGAACACATCCATGTGGAAGTTTTTTTAGTCAGTAATAAAGAGTGACCAATAGTGTGAGCTAGAAACAAACACATGTGGAGACTTGGTAAGAAAAAGTGGCCAGCTGGTACTTTAGTAGTGATGCAACAAATTGACATCAGTGTGTACAATTCTACATTCTACCGACAAGTGCATCGACTCCAAGATTGCTGGAAAATAAGTCACATGCCCATGCGGAATGAGCTAAAACACATACTCGAAAAGAAGCCAGGTCATATGCGATCACTATCTTTATTTAGTAGTATGCGAACACTATCAAAACAGATCTAGAATATTTGAAATGTCTGCACCATTATAATGAGAGAAGCCCAAAGAGAGTGACAAACATAGAAGGACTGGACCAAACCCGAGTGTCTAGACATGCACATGATGGCAAATATAATGAGCCAGAAATGTTCCATCACTCATGTGGAATCCAATGTGAATCATCGCTTGAGAAGAACCATCCTGACTAGAATTTAGGCGTACCTTTTCTGCACATGATTAATTTAACCGGTATGATGTTTGTTTTGTAAATACATAATATTTTGTATATAGATACAGGTAATGATCTAGCAAAGATTTTTTAAGATTTTATAATATATGTACCTGTCTTCGATTCAATTTGTTACTTTATTCATTAGTTTTGCCATGGTACAAATGAAAATTAGGGCAACAAGTGCTCCAGATAGCGGATATCTTATTACTAGGAAAGTGGAAGGTTCTCTTCCATATAGCAATCTTAGAATTTTTTTCTTGGAAAATTTAGTATGTACTAGTACTAGTAATCAAGAAGAAGTTAAATTAACATCATGCTATAGTTAGTCACGCACTAGAGCATTTTCATGTTGCATGAGCTAGAGACTAAGTATGGAAAAAATGACAAATTTTGTACAACCAGTCTATTTCATAACTGCTTTCTATTTACAATCACCGCGGTTTCTATTCCATAATATTTTTATATCATGACTGCTTTGGAAGTTATCGATGTTAAAATTGCTCCCATTAATCCTGAATTCCTATCATTAGCTGTTTTGTCTGGATAGTAGTGTGACACAAGTTCCAAAGTCCAAACAGATCTAACCGTTTGCCAACTAAATTCAACTATCCGAACATTTCAACAGAATATTCAACGGCGTGAATAGGACAACACATCAATTGTCACAGTACAGCTAGCAACTCTTGGAGCCTACCTGTTGTGCAGTGTACTTCAAATTCGTAGGCTCCTTGACAAACCCCACAAAAAAATGACATGATGATAGATGACACTCCATCAACCTATTGTAATATTCCATTATTTTGACTAATTGCTTGAACCGTAAATAGAAAAAAAAAATACTAAAACCACTTACCAGTCGACAATAAACACCCTATCACTCTCAGGCATTGTCTATTGCTGTGGTTTTCAATCAAAAGAAGAATGGTGAGTTTATAATCACTCCTGAGTCCTGACGGCCTGTGGAAATTGTTATAGGACAAAAGGCAGCTAACGAATTGGAATCGACACAATGAAGAACGAACTGACGACAGTGTCCACATCCACCGGACAGCACAGAAACTCCAGGATTGTTGGGAAAAGGCACATGCGCGTGCTGAGTGGGGCCAAACCAGTTAACCAGAGGTTACAAGAAGTCATGGCGTGTCATAGGAAACACCGTTAACGATCGAGACTTGAAGTAGCTTCACTGTCAACTGCACCAGCATAGGATGCAGCAACGTGGTAAAAAAAAAAAAAAAACCCTACAGAACCTAGTCGTGACACATGCAGAGCAATGAAAATAACAAGAGGGGGACAAAAAGAGTGACTGAGAAGTAGTAACAAGTAAGGACCCGATCAAATTAACCTGTGCGTCTTTGGAATAATGTGCACACGAAATGTTCCGTCGTCAATCAATACATGTGGAAATATGACGTGGACGGCGGATCCCGCGGTTGAAGAACTGACGACATGACCAAAGTCGGAGCCGGTCAAGGGAGGTTGCTGTTTGGACTTCATTTGGACTTTGGGATCGGAGTGCCTTTTTTCTGCTAATCTTCCACTCATACACTGGCATTCAGTCAAGCTAAGGTGAGCAAAACAGAGTGGCCGACATCAGCTTTAGAAGGCTAAATTCTGAGCAAAACAGTTAACACTATGTGTCATCCCCAACGCATGCGACAAGCAGCAGCCTCTAGTAGTCATGCCTTAAGTCCATTCTTACGCCAGTCTCAATGGGGTTTTATGGGCATTAAATTCACTGTCATATCAGTAATTTTGCTGATATGGCAGGGTAAAGAGAGAGTTTCATGGGATGTGAGAGGAGTTTCATCCCCGCAAAACTCCTGCGGCACAGTTACCTAGTTTCTAGTCTAGGTAATTGTATCCATGAAACCCCCACTGAGACTGGCCTAAGTGAATTCGTAGTGAAGAGTTTTATTCTATTTCATTATTTAAGGCTGACATGCCATCATAATGCACTAAAACCATGAATAATGAAATATCTCATACAATGTACATTTTCAATTTTGATGTTTCATACATGCTCAATGCATTTAATTGTAAGAGTCAATATGACTATAAAATACTAGTCTACATGGGTTTCATATAGATAAAACTCCTTCCACTTCTCTTCATGCAAGTTTTTCCATGTCACCCAAATCAAAATTAATTATGTGGCAAGCTCTATTAAATGACAACAAAACCTTCTTTGAATAGCATAAGAAAAACAAATCTAAAGGCAAATACTCGGGATACTCATTCTTAGAATCCTCTCCTATTGAGTCTGAGTCGAGGCTCACATAATACAAAGCAAGAAGGAGAAAATTGGACGCGTCAATGGCCATCTGACAACGCTCTAGCGAGATGAACAAAAAAAAACTACACCTGATGGTGTAAAGAGCGCCCCCCACCAGTTTATCATTAGGAAGGAGAAATCGTCTCTGAGTGTAGAAAACCCTCAAACCCTAGCTACACCGGCGAGGGGATTTTGTAAAACCAGACCCGTAAATGTGTTTGAGCGAGGTATTAAACCAGGGTCTACTGGTTGTGACCATACTGCTATAGGACCTTTTGTGTCCAGCAAGATGAACACATCATCATCGGGCCCATAAACAAATCCCATTAAAAAAGAGAGCCCAAGAGGCTGTTATGAAAATCAGTATCTATGTATGACATCGAGTGTTTAGAAAATACACCATGTTCCATAATATAGAACTACTTTTGACCATGTTTCATAATTCAAGACAAATATTGTTTTGACCAATAATTATTCTTGTATAGTGAAAACTCTGTCTCATCACGAAAGCAACATCATTGGATCCGTATTTAAAGTACTTTCATGTAGCTTCAATTTTGTTTTTATATATACAAACAGTATATTATGGCAAAAAAGTCAAATGTTATTTATTGGTGACCGTGCCAAGTTTGAGCACGTCTTGTATTGGGATAGAGGGAGCAATGCAGCGTCTATAGAATCAGTACATATGATACAATCATTCTGCTCAGTAAATACTAATTTCAATATAAATGTTAGTATAGTATTATACTTCAAAAATATAATCATATTGCTTTTATTTGAGTGCATGACTAGTATAAGGACCGCTGTATATGTCGACTACGGCCATCGACATCATCATATCGTTGCCGGTGGATCCGGTCAAACTGACAAGCATATCATCAGTAAAATGAAAGCTCATGTTGAAAATTAGTCGTGTACGTACCTGTAGAGTACATTATAGGTCTCCAATGGTTCCGCTTGCGAAGAAATAAAGTTCAACCTTGTCGTACTGATATGAGAGAGAGACAGAGAGCTCTTCCGTTTCCATGTCGACGTGTACAAAGCCTGCATGTACTATGCGTTTGTGAGAATGGAAATGTCGGCCGTGGGAGGTGGCCGGATTTCCTTTTGGCTTGAGCCATATCTGCCGCAAATGCAATGGACACATGTTGCACTCTTCGATCTAGAGCTTGCTTACTTTGTCAAAGTTCGGTTCGAATTTATCATTTGCAAATCGTACACATAAGAATCTAGCCAGAGAGGGAGAGATCGAGAATTCGTACAAGTTTTTGCCTCGTGGAGCACTATCAAATATACAGTTGTACATCACCTACCAATCCAGTCCAATTTGGCTGTCTGGAAGTGGACAGCGAGCTGACGATTTTGAGTCAATGCTTGGGTACCACGCATGTGTAAAGAATGCACACAGGACGCTGTTTTTTTTTTCCCTTTCAACAACGAAAGCAGAACGTCTAATAAAATAATATATTTTGTAGTGTACCTATTTTTTTCTTAACAATGCTAGTCAACGTGTATTTGTCAAGAAGACCAGTATCATGATCAGTTATAAATGGGTACTTAGGACTGACTGAATTGAATTTTCCAGCAGATCAGGCCATACTGTCGGCCTGTTCCGTGAGTGTACTATAAAACCTGCATTATGCTAGTCTAACAGTAGTCATGTTCATTTTAAAAAAATTAAGTTCGTTTCATTTCAAAAAAGAATCTAACAGTTGGATCCAACAGTAGTCATGAGTGTACTCTAAAACATGATTAATTAATTAATTAATTAGCATATACTGGTAGAAGGTTACTTGAAAGCAAAAGCAGCCAACTATTATTTACCAACGTGCTGCTCTTGACCTGAGGTGTACAGTTCCAAACAAATATCTCGTTGCTAGCGCATATAGGGCACGCGTGATTTAATTTGAAAACGATCAGGCATCACTAGGGGGGCCTTTCTCGACATGAAGACTACCAGCATTTTTTCTGGTTATTTTCGACAAAATGACACAATATATAATTGAATACTGTTTCAGAACACTTTCTTTATCTTAAATAGGAATTCTGTTGAGTTTCACGGGCCGGCCATCAGATCGGTAAGCATGCCCACACTTTAATGATATGCTTAACCATTCAATTTCCTGGAGTAGTTGAGGACCAGTCGTGGTCACCCTAAGATGATGAGTGATTGACAACCGTCGTGTGTGATGTACTCTTGGCTTTTGATGTGCAGGTGTAGGGTGCGACGTGGCGGTCGACGGTGCGTGGTGAAGGTCAGGTGCGAAAGGTCATGTTGATGGACCATGGTGAAGGCTGAGCGTGAGTAGGCTTGGACCATGGAGGACAAGCGAAAGGTTCAAGTCGAAGGACCGAGACGGTGAAGGGTGACACGAGTAGGCTTAGGCCGAGGGACTCGAGGATACCGGGCGGAGTCACGGGCGGCTCGCATGGTGCACGGACGAGCAAGAGTACATTGTGAAGATGGCATCGGTCAAGTCAAGAAGGATGGCGATGGCGAGCGTCGAGTAGGCTTGCCGTTGCGGCGGAGGCGTGAAAGAGCTCGAAGGCGTCGTGGCACTTGGCGGAGGCCGGACACGGATCAACACCGAGGGTTTGACCGGTTTGGCCTCAAAACCGGGGCTTCGCCACGACGTGCGCCGTCGGATGGAAGGGTTTCGGTGGTTTGGCCACAAAACCACCCAGGTGGAGAGTTTTCCGGTTTGGCCTCAAAACCGGGGGCGAGTCCGGTGCGGCTGGGCGGCGTCGGATCGGAGGACGCATGGCATCATCGCGAAGCTTGTGTCGAGGCGAAGCGAAGTCGTGAATGTGTCTGGTCCGTCCGATGTACCGAGAAAAAGTTGGACGGTTTTACCTCTGAAGGGTATTTGGACTGTTTGCTTCATGTAGGGGCATTTTGGTCTTTAGGCCGAATGCCTATATATATGTGGGGGCTGAAATTTCAGCCATCTCTTGGGCTTGGTTGGAGGTGGGCATCTCATATTTGGAGTGTGAGAGCCTTTGAGAGAGAGGAGAGACGAGTGACTTTTTGTGTTGAGCTTTTAGCCATCCTAACTTTGTTTAGTGCAAGGATTGGCTTGTAACCGAAACTATGGAGTGAATCAAATCATCTATTTCGTGCTAATTTATTTCCTTCCGAATTTATTATTTTCGGTATTTTCGGAGCTATTTTCGAGGATTTTTCGTTCGTGCAATTTGAGTGCGAAATTCGTGAAATTTGTTGGAGAAATTTAATGCTAGGAACTTGTGAGCAATCTTCATGTGATCCTCCAACAAATCCCTTACGGATTAGCCTTGGATTTGAGTTTTCTCCAAATTTGTTTTTTATGGTAGGGTTTTGAGTTCATCCAAAATTCGAGAGATTTACTTGAGCTTTTTCGAATCCACTTGCTAGATCTGCCAGAGCTCGTTGATGCGCATCTATGGCTGGAGTTGAGTCTTGAAGAAATAATTTGGATTCGAAGCTTGCTCGTGTTCTTGTTCTTCTCTGTTCTGTTCGTGCGCAGGGTCGGGTCTCGTGAGCGAGCGAAGAGGCGCGTGCACTCGAGTGGGCCAGCTGCTAGGCTCAGGTTGGCCTGCTTGACGCGGCAGCCCAGGCGCGCGGCGCTCGCGGCCGTGCTGCAGGCTCGGCTTGCGGCCCAAGTACGTGCAGCGCAGGCACACGTCGTAGGAGTACGCGCTAGCAGCAGCAAGCCGCGGCAGCCGGATCACGCACAAGCACACACAGCACCAGCTCGTGCACAACAGCAGTCCATCGGTGAGTGCAGGTGCACAGGCCCTGTTTGTTCACTTGAGAAACATTGCTTTTCAATCTACAGTGAGTAATCATTAGCTAATGACTACAAGTGTTTAGATTATTCACTCGTTGCTTGCTTGCTCAGTAGCTTAGATTTTGATCAATGCTTTATTAATTGAACTTGAGCCTATGTATTTCATTGTCTAGCATGGCAGGTTTATTAGCTCTTATATCTCACGGTCAGCATTGATTTATTTGTTTAATTAACTGTTTCATAAGCTTGATTAGAGCAAATGCTTTTCCGAGTGATAGAGCGGTTTTCTTGTCTAATTCGTATCGCTTCCGCATTAAGTTGAGAATTTGCTCTGGTTTAAGATTTCCTAGTCGTTCCTAGGGTAGGCTTGTCACTAGTTGACTTGTATCACCTTGGCGATTGGAAGAGAGGTGTGTTGGGTGGCAATCGGGACAAAGGCAGTTCTTCATCGGAAGAATTTTTAAGGGCTCCCATTCACCCCCCTCCCCTCTGGTCGCCCAGTTCGGTCCCACAGTAGTGTACATAAATACAAGCTAAAGTTTATTTGTATGAAAACATTTCCTAAAAATGTGTATTTTGAGATTAAAAAGTTATGGGTGCTTTTTTTACTATCATCGTCAATCCACTTTGACATGTTAACCCTCTTAACCAAATTTAGGCTTCATTTACTCCCAAAAATATTCCAGTTGGTCAAATATACCCTCTAATGATATTTATTTATTTTTATTTCTTTGCATACAAGTAAACTCAAACTCTGTAAGCAGACAAAAAAATATGATAACCTATGTTAGGAAAAATACAATTAGAATTTTCAATGTTTTTCATAGGTAGAAAATATTTAATATGAAATTGATTCTAGGGATACAAACTACATAAAAAAAATTCTGATATCTTTCTAAGGCAAAACATCATGTTATAAGTCACACCACCATAATATTTGAATATGAAACTCAACTTGTTCGTGGAAAAAATTAAAAGGGTAAATTTCATTAGGGGAAGCCTTGGACGAATCCAATTTGGGGAAGTAAATTAAGCCTAAATTTAGTTAAGGGGTTGATTTTTACAAAAGCGGATTGTTAAGGCTACGAAAATAGACATTTTTCTGAACTAAAATTTGTTAATTAGCAAATCGAGGAATCCTATAAGTCAGTGTTCATCATTCTTGAATTGTATTGCTTCTTTTATTAACTTGTCTTCCACATAACTAAAAATATGGCCGAACACTATACGGGAAATGCAAAGTTTGTCGTCTGCTGCCGAGTGCATGCATGTTTGCCGAGAGCCACCAGCTGGACACTCGACAAAATGACCTAAAAAATGCCCCTTGGAAGTCAGTTTGCCCAGTGCCGGAACCCTGGCTCTGGGCAACACAGGAATGTTTGCCGAGTGTCACGAATGTGATACTCGGCAAAAACCTTATCCCGTTGTTACCGTTGATGGCTGGTTTGCTGAGCGTGAGTGTCATCCGTCACACACTTGGCAAACCTGTCGTCACCGTCATGCCACTGTCCCATGTGCTTTATTTTGCTGAGTGTTGCGCGGCATTTGGCAATAGCTTTGTCGAGTGCCCGACGAAAAACACTCGGCAAAGAGTGATTTGCCGGCATTGGTCGTTGCTGAGTGGCCTTTGTCTAGTGCAACACTCGGCAAAGCCTTTGCCGTGTGTAAACAAGGCTTTGCTGAGTGTTTTTGGCACTTGGCAAAATATTGGATATTCCCGTAGTGGAAGATACCGATGTAAAAAAAAACATAGTAAATTAGAGTGTCGAACATACTAGTACTACAATTATTGCCCCGTGCAAACTTATAAATCATTATTAATAGGAAATATATGGCATGCTAAGTATTTACTTTGACCCATGAGCGATATTAATTAATAGGTTCCTCGCCTATATCTCATAAGAGTTCAATGATATTTGCTAATAAACGGTAATAACGAATAATCATTGAAGTCATGCACAAAATATCATGACATGTCGTAAGCGATAAGAAAACTATTCAACTACGTGCCAGAGCAAGTAGCATGTGTCACCTTTGTTTTCGACAAAAGAAGTAACAAGACAATAACCGTACACGTTGCATTGAGCCTTTGATAACTATGAACTGGCTGAATTGTGCAAACTTTAGTTGTTTGTTGCAAATCACAGTCCATGATTTATATAGCCATAGATCTATCTCCAAAGGCAAAGATGAATAAAAATCTCAGTCTGTTCCAGCAGGCTGCCAGCGACATATTGCTAGCAGCTATGCATAGATAGATTATGGTTGATACTCAACTTGTTTATGGAAAACATTTTACGATGTCAAAGAAAGTAGAGGGGATGCAAACCCTGATTGAACCAGTGGACGGTGGGGTAAAGCAATGGCACGTGCCTTGCCATAACTCAAAAAGTTGATAGCAATGGCATATGTTAGCACTCATTTGTGATGTGACTGGCAATTGGCATATAAGATCTTATATACATATACATTCATAACATCTCCAATAGCTAGTGAATATCTCACTAACGGAGATATATGAAAGTTAGTTAAAGGTCCATATTTAAAACTACGTTAGTGGTGCAGGAGTAGAGTAGTGCAGCTTAACTAGATGTGAAATTTGTATAACAAACCATATAATTTATACACAATAGTACAGTACATAGACAACCCATTGTGTGGATTGTCTGTAAGGATCAGAGCCCAAGTCACATGTGCCCGCCAAAAGATAACACATGACACAAACATCTACAGCTAGAAATATTCTATCAAGAATTCTTTCATGTTTCTAAACCATATAGATGCTAATTGTTAGATGACCTCTCTCTCTTTTATTATCTTTCTCTTCATTCCTCCAGGCATCAAATAAAATCCTATGTCGAATCATATATAATACCTGCATTTTGAATCGATCGAGCCACATAACTGCACGTGCTATTTCAGAGACCCTTCACGTATAGCCACGTCATCGGCCATTCGTTTTCCGTTGTTGCAACCCAGCTGTAGTCGATGTGCATGTACTAGTGGCGGCTATCCTTTCTCTACCTCTCTCTCTAACCTTTGTGCCATCATCATGCTTATCATTGTATGCAAAATTATAGTCGAGCGTTGTTATCCCTAACCTCAATTCGACACGTCTATGCACGTACACATTTAGCATCTATAAAGGCTAGCTTTCGTCCCGTGGTGGTGGTGTCCATTGGGCCTCCTCTCGTGCCCAAGGAAACCTGGAAATGGGCAGGCTAGCTCATCAAGCATCGATGCGTCTCCGTTTTCGACATGGCCGTCTAACTGCTTCGAGGAGTGTTGCTTTTGCACCTATCACGAGAGAGAGAAGGTGGTGATGGTACGTATTGTTCACGTGGTGTCGACGTGAGCTGGAATTAGCATACATCCACAAGGTGACGGGAGATGAGAGATGAAGTGGTGATGATGATGCCCCTTGGTGCTCCCTACTCCCTCCCCAAAATAGATGTCGTTCTCGCTTCTCAAGAAAAACAGCATCTTTCAACATTAACTAATTATATATAAAATAATATTAATATTTATAATACATCATTAGTATCATTAGATAGATATTTGAATCTAGTTTTTTAACAAATTTATTAGAGATATAAATATTGCACATATTTTTCTACAAATCGAGTCAAAGTTGAGAAAGTAACACGTGCACGCATCCTATAACGTCATCTATTATGGGACGGAGGGAGTCTACGTTTTTGGTTCATCATGTGACACGTGTAGAGAGAGAGAGCGCATGGGCTGATAGAAAACTGGCCACTTTTCGTGACTGTGCAAAGTTTGTTGTCAACTTGAAGTGGATATTTTCCAAAATGGTTTGAGAAGAGAGATGTCATGCATGGGACTAATCATTTTGCTCAATATCAATGGGGTTTATTTTATTAGTATATATACAAGACCTTATTAACTCATAAATAATTCATTATCCAAAAAGGCTCATAATAAGTAAACATGGAAAGTTGGCAACGTATGCATATTTCCCTATATATGAGTTTGTTTGCTGCTGCATGAACTTATTCGAATCTTGAAAGCGTTTTGCTCGAGGCATGTTAAGCTCGCAGTCCAAAAAAAAAAAGGTCGAAAATTAGATTTTCTTAAAAGAAGGTGGCCATCAGCCCAAAATTAAACCATTCTATATTCTTGCACTTACTAAATCACCTAAACTTGATTGAAATTCTTAAAAGAAGCTGCACTTGTAACCATTTGTTGACCAAAGTTCATTTTCCGTGTTTATAGGGACCATCAGTAACTGAAGCCAATACAAAATTAAAGTAAGCTTCAAAAGGTCACCATCTCCTCTTTCTCTCAACCCCTTTCTGAACATGCTTCTCTCTCTCTCTCGTACACTTGGCTATAAAAGGACTTGCCAGTGGCTTGCCATCCTTCTCCTACCGATCCATCTTCTCTCTCCGATCCCCACACACTTCTTTTGGATCAAGTTAGCTAGATACCAACTCTCTCTATCTCTCTCCTCACTACTATTTCATAATCATCAGTCAACGACATGGCCGCCTCCCAGAGGAGCAGGAGCAGCGACGGCGATGACCACCACCGCGGGGAGTCGCCGGAGGAGGAGCAGCAGCTGGAGCTCCGGCGTGGCCCTTGGACCGTCGACGAGGACCTCACCCTCGTCAACTACATCGCCGACCACGGCGAGGGCCGCTGGAACTCCCTCGCCCGCGCCGCCGGTAAGCAAGCAAGCTCCGCCACTTCGATCGATCGCCGCCGTCGATTCGACCATCCTCTCTGACTATCTGTCTCCCGATCTCTTCTTCACTACGATATACAGTATATATGCAATTATATATAAATGTATATATATCTACATGATGACTCATCGAGCTTGTATATATTACACACGCAGGGCTGAAGCGGACGGGCAAGAGCTGCCGGCTGCGGTGGCTCAACTACCTCCGGCCCGACGTGAAGCGCGGCAACTTCACCGCCGACGAGCAGCTGCTCATCCTCGACCTCCACACCCGCTGGGGTAACCGGTAAGTAATTAATTAACCAATTAATAATCACCTTCATCACAACTAATTAAGCGAGCACGTACTGCCACTTGTCCATCACGTCGCTGTTCCGGCCGGGCGACCACGCCGCCGGCCAGCCGGACTCGTGTGGACGCGAAGCTGCTATCGTGACCACCTCAACGGCGGCCGACGTGTCCACGTACACGCACCTGTCACCGACCGTATTCTATATGTATTTGTACGCACGTGCACGGTACGTCGTCTACGTGATGAGAGGTCGCACGTACTATAGCGTAGTTGACGGCGTGACACGATCACACGACGCGCAAGGCACACACACGAAGTTCGAGTCGTCCAAGTCTTGTCAAAGTGGTGTCTGTCACTTTCACTCCAGCTCTCCAGCTCGATCGCACTGTGCATGAAAGCTGCACCAAGTCTCAAAGCTACACGCCTACTTTCTCTCTCTACACATACTAGTTTTAGCAGTTTTAGCTTTGCTCCATCATCTTTCCCTCTAGAAAATGAAGTTCTTCGACAATTCCACCCTGATCGTTTCGTCTAATTGCATTTCCATCCTGGTGTAAATTAAACTAAATTTCTTAAATTCTCTCATCTCGATCAGGTGGTCCAAGATCGCGCAGCACCTGCCGGGGAGGACGGACAACGAGATAAAGAACTACTGGAGGACCCGTGTGCAAAAGCACGCCAAGCAGCTCAACTGCGACGCCAACAGCAAGCGCTTCAAGGACGCCATGCGCTACCTCTGGATGCCCCACCTCGCCGACGCCGACGACCACCGCCGCCGCCTCCTCCACGCTCACCACCACCACCACACCTCCGACTTCTTCTCCTCCGCCACCGCCGCCGCCGCCGCCGGGATAGTGGTGACGATGCCGACGACCTCCTCGTCGGACTCCCTCGCGACGGCGGAGTCGTACGACGACGGGACGGCGGGGATCTACCCCAGCTTCCACGCCGCCGGCGAGGAGATGCTTGTGGGCGGCGGCGCCGCCGCCGGAGAATGGGCGGCGCCGAAGACGAGCCAAGAAAGGACGATGTGGCCGTCGGCGGCGGCGGTCGCCGAGCAGTCGACGGCGGTGATACAGGCTGCCGGTGGCGGTGGCCAGTTTGAGGACCCGGAGCTCAGTGGTTGGGTGCAAGGATTCTCCGAGGGGATTACTGAGAATTTTTGGGCCTTGGAGGACATCTGGAAGATGCAATGAGAAATTTCACATTTTTTTTCAAAGGGATGAAATTTATAGTAAATATATATATATACGATTAGTGGTGTTGATATATAGATATGACTTAAGAAAGAAAAGTCACATATTTATATAGTTAGTGGAGTATATTTTCTAACTACAAAAGTTACTGTAACAAAAAGTTTGTACATATATACCACCCGGCCTTTTATATTTTGTTTGGGGGGTTCTTTATTCGTTCCCTCTTAAGGTGATCTCGTTCTTATAGAGGTTGAAAGGAAGGGCATTGTTTACGCTGAATATATTGTGCAATGTACAAACACATAGATTATTCCCTTTATTGGTATTGAAAGTTTAATTTTTTATCAGTTATTTGTACTATCAAAATATCTCTCTCCTCGTGTCAGTGCTTGAAAGATTCAAATCATCACGTACTCTTTCTCAAGATATATGGAGATGTATTTTTACTTTTTCTTTTTTCTTTTTACAAAACCACAGCAGTCAAGTAGAGATGTTCAACATTAATTGCAATGAAAAAGACTAGCTCAATATAACATCCTCAAGACATAAAAAAAAAGGAAGAAAGTATCTGCGCCACTAGATTGGAGAACTAAACTCCACTAACATTTGCCTTGCTCACAATGTGAAAGAAGAAAAGTAAGAGAAGCTATATAGCCCGGAGGAGAAAGATAAGGCACAGTAGAGGACGACTCACTTTTTGTCTTTGCATCACACACACAAAGACTCCGTTATCGATCACAAGTCGCAGCGTTGCATTGCATCTATGGTAGCTGCATGCATGGCTTGCACCTAGCTAGCTCCAAACAACTCCATAGTACAGCAAATGTGGACTATTCTTCCAGAGGTCATCATCCATCGATCCGTTCAACCTCCACTATAGAATAATTACCTAAAATTAAACCATGCACGTGTGAGAATCCCCAGCCGTAGCTTTGGTGTACTTACGTTCTAATAAAGCTTTTTTCTTTCAGTTCGCAGAGGGACATCAATGAGCATGTGCTGCTGCAAGCGTTGCTTCTTGATTTGGTCGTGTCCACTAATGCATGGCACCAAGGCACTCAACATGCGGGTTTAATTGGAAGGAATAAAGCTTGCTTTATGGTTGCTTCAAAAGCTTGGTCACCAAAAAAGACCTCAAATTTGTGGCTTTGCATATGCACTTGCTTGACCTTGATCGACAAGCAATTGGTTGGACAGGTAGAGTGTTAGGCATTTGGCCTAGATGTCATGCACCTGTCTACTTCTCACCCCTACATTATATTTGGCATCAGCCTTTTTCTTTTCTCTTTCTTTCTTTTTATTGATCAACTTGGAACAGCCGCGCGGGGGGGGGGGGGGGTACAAGAGTGAAAGAAATCGCGGCATGCGAGCTAAAAATGAAATATCGACTTGTGCATGAAATCAAAGATGGTAAATAACCTTTGGTTAAATCGCTACTTAATATTCCTTAGGTGTTTAGGACAATTAATTTTTTATAAAATTATGGCATTTAGAACATCTTGTCCTAAATGCCATATATTCTCTAAAAACACATTGATTATATTTTTAGAAAAACACAATACAATATTATTTTCCTGAATTAAAGTTGTACGGCCAAAGCGGGACATGTTTATTAATGTCTTACAGGATCTTTGTAGAGTTTTGCTAAGGTCAAGATGGTAAAACCCTTGCAAGAACTTTTACAAATTTTGCTAAGGTCTTTGATAGGTACGGTAAAGCAGTCCGTAGAGGCCCTCTCCGTGTGGGGTGATAATCAACTCATAGATAATCCAGTTTCCACCCATAAAGTCACTTCGAAATGACCACCAAGCTGGAAGCATGCAGAGGTAGAGGACATTCAAATTTCAAAGTAGCTAGGCAGTCCAAAATAACAACAGTCCCATTAATTATCTGCTACGTGCAGGAGCTGAGCTTCTCTTCTCTTCTTGTTAACAGCTAGGAGGAAAAGAAAAAAAAATATGTGAGTATCAGAGGGACGTGGCAGAGAAATGGTAAAACCTCACGTGCTCTAATAGAGGTATCAGGGTTTTATTTTTATTTTTGGAGTCGATAGAGCTATCAGGGTTAGCAAGCTAAAGCTCTGCTCATCGCAAAGTCGTCACTCGTCAGCCGACCCGCGCCTTCCCGGCCGCGGAGCCGCCACGTCAGCCGCCGGCTCGCGCACATCACGGAGGACGGGCCGGGGGGCCACCCCCCGTGCTGCCACGTCAGGCACAAGGGAGAGTCAACGGTCAAAAGGGAGGGCGCTGTCGCCTGTCGGTCGTCGACTTGTCGTTAACTGCTATCGCGTCTCCATAACTGCAATATACTCCATAATTTAAGGACGTGTTTGTCTCGCTGCTCTGCATATTCCAGAGCGTTAATCGTTACCATTACAGCCGTTTGTTTCGATGTGGTCCGCAATACGTTATCATGTAATCAGATACCAAACAGTTCACGGTCCATTCCACCCCTTTTTTGCCTGGTATCGATGCGATACCGCTCCTCTTGTGTCCCGTCACTGGTGCTTCTTCCTTTCTAATAAGTGATACCGTTACAGCTGGACACCGAACAAAGAATGCAATCGTTCATTCCATCACTGATACCATTGTGACCTGATTACGCTTTCATTTACATTACCGCACCTTCAACCAAACACCTCCTAAGAGCTTCTTCTAAAGCCTGAAAGCGATGGTTAGGTAACTAGCAGTCGAATCTAACCGCATGATTAGGGCTTAATTGACGGCCGGGGTTCTAATCTGATAACAAGTTGGATGCATGCATGGCCAGCTAATTAAATTCGAGCGGCGACCCGTCAACCTGTCCGGATCCGGTCGCACTACTAGCTACCGCTGCTTTTTTCCCGCCGTGGTCGGCGTGGCGGTCACCGTCGACGTACCTACGGGTCAGGGGAGAACCGGAGAACACGGCCGGTGTGCAACTGCGCAAGTGTGCTCGAGTAGCTACGACGACGAACACGTACATTACATATAAACGTAGAACGTGTAACGACTACGGCAGTACGCATAGTAGGTGACGACGATGTTGCTATACCAGTATACTTAGCTGCTATAGTGTACGATGAGCCGATGACGACACACAGCGTCTCGTAGGGGCTGTTTGGTTTCCTGCATGCAGCTCGTCCAGGCTCGTTGTATGCAGTGTGCTCATGATTGGTTGCCTGCATAACGCGTTGGGCCTGGCTTGATAGATGCAAAGGTGCCCGCGGAGCCAGGCTCGTTGGATACGAAGAAATTTTCCGTTCCCCCGCATGCAGGCTCGTCGGTGCGCTAATGAGATACGGATGCATGTACTGCAGATAGAAAAAGCGATGGGATTGCTTTTGGTGCAGTCAACCAAACAGCGTTGCTGCACGGCCTGGCTGCGTTGGAACGTGAGCCAAACAAAAGAGTCTGCATGTAGCGGGCCTAGCCAGCTCCAGCCTGTACGCGCTGGACGAGCCAGGCTGCTGCGCTACGAGAGCCAAACAGACCCGTAGCGAACGGTTTAAGGCTTTTAGGCCATGTTCAGATTCCCAACTATTCACTATCTATTCTAACTTTTCACTATTTATTCCAACTTTTCACTATTCCCTCCTCACAAAACACGTTTCCCAGCGAATGCTACAGTGTTTTTCTTATGCTACAGTGTTTTTTTCTACAATCTAAACACACCCTTAGCCGGTTCGTACGTTGTCACGACTCGTGTGCGCCCACGGACAGCCGGATGAACAAACTGCACACAGTACTGTCGCCAAAAAATATGTTTATTTTGCTCAACTGCTGCTCATATCAAAGGTAAATAGAAAGATTTGACACGATCTGTTTGTTACGAGGTTAATAAACGCTTTCTTATATTGAACTCATTTGTTCCCAAGATTTATGGAACCGACAAGCTACGTTGTTTTTTCTAGAACCAGTAGTCTTGCTTACTGATCGCAGCCAGGCGCCTTCTAGTCCACACTGACAACGCCAAAGCAACGCCCCTTCACCTCCAGTGTCACAGCCTCCAGAGGCACACATCGTGTGGAATGAACTTATGATCGGACTTGCAATGTTTCAAAACAAGCCTCACCAGTCACCATTAGGAAGACATGCAAATGTCGCGACGGAAGGCCGGTCTTCTTCTTAACAATTGAGTGGCAGAGCTGATCCTGCCATTTTTTATTTTAAATATTCTTTTTTATATATTCTTTTCATCCTATGAAAAATGCGATTCTAGCATTCTAAAAAGTAAAAAGTTCTATTGAAAATACAATTCTACGACCAATTTGATTTGGTGACTATTAAATCTGATTTACATGTGAAAACTAATAACTTCGAGCCACTACTAATCTGCCTGGGACTAGGAAGAGAACATTTTTCAACTGGATACGGTTCGTCTTTATCTTGATAGCTGATAGCTGCAACCGAAGAAGCGAAGACAGCCTGAACTTGGAAAATTAAAAGAAAAATGATCCTGGTCAGCAGTCAGCACCGACAATTCTGGCTGTACACTTTAGTGGGCTAGGCCCACAAAAACATTCTGGGCAGGCCTGCTTTTCTTTCCATTGCATCCGATAGTATCAGACCATCAATTCATTTTGATCCCTGCTCATTATTATATAGCAGGTTGTACCTGTTCTAGTAAAAGCGCACACGAACTGATCCCCAATCCTAAAAATAAGCTAGAGGGTGAGGCAACGGCTAAAAACTACTCCTCTTGCATGCACCCTCCCGTTCTCGCTCGCTCCATGTCTAAAAACTACAATATTTCATTCACCCAACAATCGATCAGAAAAGAAAATGCATAGCTACAGCTAGAAATTAGTCAATATAGGTCTCGATCGTCTTCTCACTATATTATCCGCTGACAATCCCTCCATTTTTCTTCCACGGCGTGCCATTCGATCGTCAGCCATGGGGCACAACGACTGTCGTTCAGCTCCCGCCGTTGATCCTCGAGTCACCGTTGCTGTTCTTGCAATGCTGCTAGCATCCTTCGTCCCGGTGACTACGTCGAACGTGCAGAAAGCCAGCTTCACCGTCAGCGCCGTCGGGAAAACAGCGAGCCCGAGCGGCGGTGGCGGCGGGCAGCAGGCAAGCTTCAACGTCGGCAACAATGGCGGCGGCCAGCAGGCGAGCTTCGTCGTCGGCAACAATGGCGGCGGCGGCGGCAATAATAAGCAGCAACCGCCGGGCGCCGCGAGCTTCGAGGAGTTCATCGCGGAGAACGTGGAGAGCTACAACGTGAACAAGGCGATCTACGCCGTCAAGGTGAAGAACGGGACCGGCGGCAGAGCCGTGGACGCGGCGCTCTCGGCGGCGGAGGCCGGGGCGGCGCGCTACGTCGTGAGCCCCGACGGCAAGGGCAAGTTCAGGACCATCACCGACGCCGTCAAGGCCGTGCCCGAGGGGAACAAGAAGCGTGTCATCCTCGACATCAGGCCCGGCACCTACAAGTATATATACATATATGTATATATGTTATTCCAATGGTGTCATCAAGATCCGTCGCATGCTATTGGCAATATATTTGGCGTTGCGATTATCCCACGAGCCTGAGAATCTTACGCGATTGATGGATGCAGGGAGAAGGTGCTGGTGCCATACACGAAGCCATTCGTAACATTCCTAGGCGACCCAAAGAACCCACCTGTAATCATGTGGAACGACACGGCCGCCACCAGAGGCAAGGACGGCAACCCCGTCGGCACAGTGGGCAGCCACACCGTCGCCATCGAGTCAGACTACTTCACAGCCTCAAACATCGTCTTCAAGAACAACGCGCCGCTCGCAGCACCAGGCCAGAAGGGCGGCCAAGCTGTGGCCCTCCGCGTGTTCGGCACCAAGGCCGCCTTCTACAGCTGCACGATCGACGGCGGGCAAGACACGCTCTACGACCACAGCGGCCTCCACTACTTCAAGTCCTGCGTCATCCGTGGCAGCGTCGACTTCATCTTCGGCTTCGGGAGGTCGCTCTACGAGGACTGCTCGATCGTGTCGGTGACGAAGGAGGTCGCCGTGCTGACGGCGCAGCAGCGGAGCCGGAGCATCGCCGGAGCCGGCGAGAGCGGGTTCTCGTTCCTGAGGTGCAGGATCTCCGGTGCGGGGCAGATATATCTGGGGAGGGCGTGGGGGGACTCGTCGAGGGTGGTGTATGCGTTCACGGATATGGGGAAGGAGGTGGTGCCGGTGGGGTGGGATGGGTGGAATGTTAGGGCGCCCGAGAAGAGCGGGGTGTATTACGGGGAGTATAGGTGTAGTGGGCCCGGGGCGATCGCGCATAAGAGGATTGGGTGGTCGCTTGTGCTCACTGATGCTCAGGCTAAGCCTTTTACGGGGGCGCACTTCGTTTTCGGTGACTCGTGGATCCTGCCCCCGCCGCCGCTGCTGCACAGGTGAAGTCGTCGTCGACGACGGCGAGTGGAGTTGTGTTTGGGGATGGTCAAGTCTTGATGGGCTACCGGCCCATTATGTTGCCACTGGGCTGAGGTCCTTTTTGTAAGGGTTTTATTTTTCGAAGACAACATGCAACGCTTTCCTTCGTCTTGTACGTGTCGTCACGGATGGAAGTTAAAGACCTGATGGAGCCAGACACCATGGATTTGGATTGGCATCAACCGCCGCGAAGGCGATGGCGATCTATCGGATCGAGATCGAATCCAACCAACCTCTTGAATGCGCGTGCCATCCGACACTATCACGGACTGCTGCTGCAGTGAGCTCACCATCAAGGCATCAACGATGGTGTTGATGACCTCAGGTTCAATCACTCGCGTTTAACCTCCCGGATGGATCGCCACTCAAGGCTACTACAGTCACGACGCGTACGAGAGGTAGCTCGACGCAGTAATGAACTGGCAACAGCCAATAGTTGATGGGAATTGGAGTGTCTCTCTCGCCTCGCTCCATGGAGATCGACCAAGAACACAGACCGATAGCGATGGACACGATTGGGCTTGCTCAATTGGTAATACAGCAGTAGTAATTTTGAAGTTTTATATATAACAGCAGGAAATTAAAAAAAAAAAGAAAGACCGTACATGCGTGGATTATTCGGAACGAACGAAATTGAACAGTTTGGTGATGGTGAACTGGTGATAGAGGATTGATCGAGCTCTCTCACATGCCTCGTCCTCGATTCCTCCTCGATCGTCGTCTCTGTATCACTTTCCTCTGACGACTGACGACGACGCGTGGTAGTTGTAGCTATGAATGGTAGTGGACACCAGTATGACAGTAGTAGTAATGTAATAGCAGTAGCAGTAAATGGCCGGCCGGCCATGGCCGCCGTGGAGATGTGTATCAGTTCTTGGCGACCACCGCCTCGGCTTGCTTGTTGTGCTCCGTGCTCAGCTCCTTCATCTTCTCCTCCACCTTCTCGATGGCGGCGGCGGCAGCCACCGCAGCCGCCTTGCCCTCATCTTTCTTCCCCTCTTCCCCGGCCTCCTCCTTCTCTTCCTTCCCAGAAAGGCCCCCAATAGCCGCCGTCAAATCCACCTTAGCGCCGAGGACATCAACCGTCCCGGGAGCCACCTTCGCCCTCACCGCCGTGCCGTCGGGCACCAACACCTCGTCAGTGACAGCGCCGTTACCGTTACCATTAACGGCAACGACGACATCCGCCGCCCTGGGAGCAGCCGCCGCCACCGGCGGCGGCGGCGGCGGGCCGTCGGCCTCGAACGCCTCAACAGGAAAGCTCCTCGAGATCCCCCCAATAGCCTTACAATGAAGCTTCCCCTGCGGCGGATCATCGACGCAGATCTCGTGCAGTGCGACCCAGATCATCATCTCTTTCGCCTTGACGCCGGTGATCTTCTTGAGCCGCCCCTTCTCGGCGACGGCCGACACCTCGGCGCCGTAGGACACGTGGCGCCCCGCCTTGGCGAAGTAGTGGTCCACCTTCTTGCGCTGCTTGAGCCACACGAACCCGGTCTCCTCCACGTAGCCGCACTCGATGATGTCCTTGAGTGGGAGCAGGCCGCTGGGCAGGCCCGTTTCTTGGAGCAGGAAGCGGGTCTTGTGTTGCCCCGCTTCGTCGCCGAGGTAGATCTCGGCCTTCGCGCGGACGTCCTCGGGGATTGTGAGCGTCATGGTGGATGGTGGTGGTGGAGGGGGAAGAGGGAGGAGAGCACGGTGGGTGGAGGGTGTGGGTTTGTTTGGACAGTTGGAGAGGTGAGGATGGCGTGTGCTTGGAAGGATTGGAGGAGCAGAGTGGGTTATATAGGAGTGACGGGAGCGACTGAGTGACCTTGGTTTGGGTGTGCCGGGCGACAAGGGGGTGAGGTGAGGGTTGGGATGCCGTTGGGAGTTGCCAATTACTTGCATTTTCCTTTTTTCAAGAGTTCAACATAATGCTTTCCTTTTCGTAGGGTAGGGTGTGTTTAGATTGGAAAAGATTCCTCGAAAAATATTGTAGATATAAAAAAACATTGTAGATGAATACTGTTATGTGAGTGGGACTGGGAGAGATGCGATGAATAGAAAAAAGTTAGATGAATAGTGCTTTTTTGGGGGAAATGTTTTGAAACTAATAGGGCTAGAACAAATTCAGTCTGTCGCCTCATTTCGAAGTGGTAGTGGTATTCTGTTTTTTTTTTTATCTGGGACTTGGTCCTACTGTTTGAGTTGGACGATACACTGTATGGCAACGGCAGGCATAATCGTTTCCCATTCACCGTCGGGCCGTCGCGATGATATGTACGTCACCACACCAGCGAAGGCAGGGATAGACAGAGGATACACAGGGAAACGATCGTTCCGTTCCGTTCCGTTCCTGGGGGGGATCTGGAGTATCCGCACCGCAGCCGGGAGTGATTGCCGGCGCAGCGCGGAGGCCGCCATGCACGCGCACACGTACTGCGTCTCGCAGCTCCCTCCGGCGATTGAATGCCCTCTCTGCCTCCGGCACGGTCAAAACCGTGTGGAACGTGCGGTGGCGAACTCCATGGCGCAGCTGCTGCTGCTGCTCTGCGTCTCCATCGACCGATCCACCACGACTGACTGCTGCCTCGCTGGCTGACTGCTGCCTCGCTTCGATCATCTCGCCATGGAGTGGACCAGGCGTGCGTGCGTGCGTGCGTCGGCGCCGGCCGGGACTGCACGCGTCATGGCGCAGTCGTCCGTGTAGGGCTACCGTAGGTAGGGAGATCGCGCCGCGTCACATGTACGTACGTGCCTCTGCCACTGTAGCACCATGGTAGAGTAGTGCGGCAGCACGGACACCGTGTCTTGGGCTCTTGGCTGCAATCCGTGCGCGGCGGCCGGGCACACACACGCGTGAACGCGTCTGCCGTGCACGCGGAGATATGGCGCGACGCGTGACCGAACCAAACAGTTTGTTGGTGGGTAAGAGAAGTCTAGGGCAAAGGGCAAGGCCACCGCGGCGGCATTCATGGCCATGCCCACTCGTCGCACACGCCACCGTTCCTCCGCTCACCGCCGGGCTGGGGGACGGCAGCACCAGGGATTGGATTCATGACGGCGACGTACGGACGGCATGTGGCTTTACAGCTCTAAGACTAACCGTTCACCGTACGGGTCGACGGTTACGGTTAACCGTGCAAAGGGAGGGTTAACAACCGCACAGCTTCCTCCCTGTCGCGCCATGAATTGAGTCAACATAAAGCACCACCACCACTCTTTTTCCCAGCAAAAGAAACAACAGCGAGGTGTCTCCATTCATCCTGTTCCTGTAATCGTACAGTATCACCGCCTCACCGGACGCAATTACGGATGCCACCTCCAGAGCACGGCCATGCCCATGCTTCGGCAATCAACACCACCACGCCGCGCGCTTGGATCCTCCCTCGGTCAGCTGCAGGCAGCTCGCATCTGATGGCCATCCACCGCCGCCGACTCGCCGCCCATGCTCATGAGCGTCGTCAGGTGCTTCATCTCCTTGGGCACCGACGCCGTCAGCACCTGCACCACAGCACCACCCATACCACAACCATCACCATTCAACTCGACCAACCAATTTCCAACCCAAATGCCCACGGCGGCGACCTTCACCCACCCATCACCATTCACCACCAGTCCACCACCCAACGCCCAGCGTCGAGCGATCGATCGAGCGAGTTCAGTGAGTCACTGTGCGTAGCGTACCTCGTGGCCGTGCTCGGTGACGAGGACCTCGTCCTCGATCCGGATCCCCATGCCGCGGTACCTCGCCGGCGCCGCCTCGTTCAGCACCGGGGCCGGCGGGATGTACACCCCGGGCTCGATCGTTATTACCTGCACATGGACGACGAGAGAAAACGGCGTCTTGCCAGTCAGTATTTGCTGCCGTGCAGTGCTGGCTGCAGCTGTGGAGCTCCCAAGATGGTCCAGCAATGGAGAGTTATTGGTGCCACGGCCGCCACCATGCAGTGGCGAGCTACGCACTTAGGCGACAGCAGTGCAAAGGAAGGGGACTACACACCACAGTGCTACACCCTAATATTCTGTGAGTCCAGTTGGATCACTACACTGAGATTCAGGTCGAGTCCAAAGACGGGCCCGGGAAACTGGAATGAAAAGGTACGAAGAGCATATGGCTACTTACGACGCCGGGCTCCAAGGGCTTGTCCTTGGGGAGTGTCACCGAGTCATGAATGTCCATGCCTAACGAGTGACCTGGAATCCGGGACACAACGCAAATGGTCATTTGTTATGCCTTGGTCCCCCAGGGGGGGCACCTCACCATCTTCTTGCATTCAACACCAAATCTAAAGAACGGATGGACAGCGGGACGGACCTATTGCGGTCGGGTTCAGGTAGTTGTATTGGATGGATTTCCCCTTCTGCAGGATCCCCAGTTCCTGGAATCCCTTTATCAGCATCTTTACCTGCAGTCAAGAGATTTGGGATGAGGATCTTCTGGATTTTCATGAATTTAACGTACCTTTATTTTTTTTGCGAAAGTAGAAAGAAAACCAGAATGGCACCAAAGACAGACCGAATGGTTGTGTATCTCATTGATGCTTGCACCCGGTTTACAGAGCTTTATGCACTCCTTATTTGTCTCCAGTATTAGGCTGTACAGCTCTTCCTGGGGTCAGTCAAGATGGAGGATTAAAAATCTGAGCCCCAGCAGTCTTAAAACACCAAACTAGGCCGATTGTTCTGGAGCATACGAGTACTGTGTATACATAAAGAGGACAGCAAAAATTGAGCATTTACCTGAGCAGGTGAAAATCTGCCACAGGGTGGCCATGTTCGAGTCAGATCACTTAGGTAGCCATGATACTCGCAGCCAACATCCATGAGCAGAAGATCATCTGTTTTGATCTGTCAAACAGCTGCGTTATTTGGCTTTACAATAAAAAAAGCTCTTAGATCTGGAATGAACCAATGAGACAAAAAGCAACTCCTTACTTTGTTATCATTTCTTGAGTAGTGTATAACGCTGGCATTTGCTCCTCCACCAACTACAGGGTGAAACCTAAGATATAGCAACAGAACACAAAGTAAATCATCTGAATACTACAACTTTCTCCATCAACAAAGAAAGTTCCTTGATCCAATGTTGACCTCATATTGCCTACGCACAAGGGATCAATTAACAAACGAGTGGATAACAAGGATACACGACAGAATTCTTACGCCATTCTTTGGGCGCCTCTCATTTTGCACTCGTATTCAATCCTAGCTGCCAACTGTCTTTCCTCCCGGTGGGTCCTCGAGAGCAACATTGTTTGTAGAAGGGACTGATCAAGTAGACAGAATACATCAGTACTCCAAAGATTCAAGTTGTCGCAAATATTTAAGTCAATTGTACAATATTTATGTGTCTTGTGTGTTTTAGCCTTTTAGACTTGACGTCCAGTGTCCTGCATGCTGCCTTGTTTGTGTCCCTAATTGCGCTACAAATTCCAGATGTACTATATTTTCAACGAGTTCTAGTTGGAGGCCCGACCAAGGGATAAGCATTATGTGGGGTGTTTTGAGTGCACAAAACTGTTTCATAGAGCCAACCAGGGAGCAGGGAAATATCAGGACAGCATGGTACGGAGAAATTGTGTACCTTTAGGTTTATCTATGTATTTTCAGAGGGCTTCGCTGGAGGCCCAACATATAATAGGGCGATGCAATATATGAGGTGCCTGAGTGCACAAACCTGAGTTATGGAGCCAACCAGGAAGTAGGAAAGCATGTGAAGGACAGCATGGTATGAATAATCATTACGAAAATAGTGTGCCTTTGTGTTTACCAAACCAAACAGAACTACATAATTATTCATACCTACCTTATTAGCTAGGTGTCTCCTGCCCTGTTAGTCCTCACCACCTAAGAAATAAAAACCCTCTTGACCCTTCCTAACAGAATAGTTCCTAGTAACTGTATCAATGCAAACTAAACTAATATTCTGAACTGCAAGATTTTTTTTAAAAAAAATCTGAGATATTTTCTATGCAGGGTTGAACTGAGAAATTAAGACTATGTCCTAAGATCGTGGGATGACAGAGGTAGTGTTTTTTTTAAAGAAAATACCTGAGAAACAATAGATGCCGATTCTCTCATCAACATAATTTCAGATTTTGACTTGATCCACCGTAATTCATCGGTGTAATATGCAAGATCTGTTACTTTATTGTTGAGTGATGCCCGCCGGAAGGCATCCAAATTCTTGTAAGAAGATGATGCTGTCTTTACATTGTGATATACCACCTTTGACCGCTCGATCATATCAGGAAGGATCTGCATTACAGTAGAATGGTGTCAGTGGTAGAAAATTCAGTAAATCAACAACTAACAAAAATGTACTAGCAGAAATGAGCAGCTAGTGATCAAAAGGCACAGAACCAATTATGCTGGGAAAAGAAGAATCTGAGTGCAGACCTTTTGTATCTGACTAAGTGGAAATGCTTCATCTGCTTTAAAGAATTCCACAGCAGCCTCAACTCCAGCAGTTTGACCTTGCCAAACTACATCCTAGCAGAATAACACATTAATAAGAATACTGTAGAATACCTAGAAAAGTTAGCAGGATAAGAGCTCATTACCTCCTTGTCTTTATCAGGCATAAACATGCATAGTCCCTTTTCTTCACTCAAAACTGCTACACCACCGGGTTGTGTACAACCTGTAATGTACAGGAAATCACCATTCTGTCTGAACGGATATGGCACTACATCAGTCATCATCTGCTGATCAGCAGATGCAATAATGGCCAAGCTTTTTTCCGGCAGCACCTCCAAAAGCCTTTTTCTTCTAGAGATGTACTCCTCATTTGTGATGCCTGGTGTGATCTCTCCATCAGCTAATAACTGGCTTGTAACAACACAATGTTAAGAAACAAATA
The DNA here is from genome assembly GCA_015342445.1 of Digitaria exilis. NCBI lineage: Eukaryota > Viridiplantae > Streptophyta > Magnoliopsida > Poales > Poaceae > Digitaria > Digitaria exilis. Next base: position 2,006,159 of record JACEFO010000191.1, on the reverse strand, counting down.
CAACCAAGCGCTTCAACAAACAAATAAAAGAAGCATGGAATAACAAGATTTGCACAGAAGCATATTTTAGTGGACATGAATGCTACACATGTGGGCCTATTTGGCATAATTCTGTGGACCAGATTATTGCTCTCATAACTTATAAGGTGGGATACCATGTCTTAGCTATAGATACTAATACAGAACAAGAGGGACATAATATGAAGATCCTATTTCGAGTGGCACTGAAAAAATGTTAATGTTGCTATGTTAGAACTTAAAAGGGATGCATATGTTTCCCAGGGGAGGATCCATCAAAAGAAATTGAAGTTTTCATAACAAGACAGGAAAGTATGCACCTAAACTGAATTGTACAGCCTACATCTAGGAAATAATACATAAATAGTTAATTAGGCAACATATAACAGCTCTCAGAAACAGATACATGGAAAACATAATGTGACTTTTAGCTGTGTCTAAACTAAGACACTGGACCTGTTTGAATGTAATTGCCTTAGAAAATCATGGTACCAAGAAACCAGAATTAAACAAGAAGTGCAAAAAAAAAGGTTCCAAAATTTTAACAATACCATGGTTTTTAAAACTAAAAAGTTTGTTGTACCCAGACAACCTATAGTTTTTCAAAACCAAACAATTTATAGTGTTTCTTCTAAAAATCTGAAAATCTTTTGGTTCCAAATCCCAAACAGGGCCATGCCTGCAAAATTTGGCATCACATCAATACCTCAGGGTGTGACCAGGGAGTTGGTTGGCCAACATCAACTAGTGCTCCAGAGGTGTATGCAGCTCGCTGTACCAAGCCATGAGAAGCAGATAGAAATTGAGATGCTACCTGGTACAACAATGCAAGAAAGAAACGAATCAGTAGTTGAGTACGCTGGCAAACAATGGTAACAGAGAGGAATCTGCTTTCTGTTCAAGACATCTAACTGAAGACAATGAGTCCACATTTCACAACAATTTAGGCGAAAAGATATTCCAGCCTCTGAAAAAATTTGGCACTTCTCTCATTACAAAAGGAGAAGGGCGGCCCTGGTGCAGCGGTAGTGCCTTACCGTCTATAACCGGAAGGTCCAGGGTTCGAGCCCCAGCCTCTGCACTTTGTGCAGGTAAGGCTGTGCGCATACATCCCTTCCCCAGACCCCGCGCAGTGCGGGAGCCTACGGCACTGGGTACGCCCTTTTTTCTCATTACGAAAGGGAAGCTTGGCCAGTCAGACTAACCAACCAAATATAATACAAATGCTAGTATCACTATATTGCCGTACTGGTGCTTTGATCTTTGTATCACTACAAATGCAAACATAGTCGTGAAAGAAGACAAGCTAAATCTTTGTATATACAAGGAAAACAAAACACATGCAAGTAACAGTCTAAGCCCAAATTAACCGAAAACACCATCTAAACTTGAAAACAGCTTTACTGGCACAACATAGAGGAATTTTACCTCAACACCTAATCCAATTTTCCTACTGAGGCCAAAGCATTCCAAACAATCTCACTTGGACAGACGAACACGACTGGTTACAAACGAAAGCAATAGGATTCCAGCCTCCAAAAGGCTACCTTGAAGCTACTCGCGCCCAGTGCAATCCCCGGAGCCCAGAATATGCGATCCGGCCCCGCAACAAGCCGCGTCGCAAGCATCAGCCATTCGGAAAGAGCCACGCGGATTCCGCCAAGAACACTCGGGTCTGAAGATCCGACGTCGACGGCCGAATCCCACAAAATGAAGAAAAAAACAGGAAAAGGACGAGAGGCGGCGGAGGGAGGCAAGCGGCAAAGGATAGATGGGGGCAGGGTGCTCTGCTTTACCTCGGTTGCTCGCAGCGTTCTCCGTAGCAGCCGCGCCGCCATGGCCATCGGCAGCAGCCTCCCTAAAACCTTGCTCGAGTTCGCTTCTTCTCTCTACGGGACTCTGCCCTCTCTAGCTGTCACCAATCTTAAAGCACAGTCCTAGGCCAGTTCGTTATGCCTGTTGTTCATGCTCGAGAAGACGGTCCTGGATGAGATGTAGGAATTCTGGGGAATTTTGTATCACTAGACTAATGGAAACAGAACACGATTACATGAGATCTGAATTTTAGGAAATTGGTATGATTTTGACAAGAATTTGCTCAAAGAATCACACAAACTGGAATACAAAGGGTGGGCAGGTTGCCCGGTCTGTTCGAGTGGTGGCTAACTTTGGAATTAGAACTTGTAACACAAAAAAAAATGATTTCACACAATAGCTCTGTTTTCCTGATGATATTCTGATGCCGAAGCGCCAGTAATCCTCTCCAGTAAGAACCCCAATTCGTTTTGCACAATCAGATTCAAAACACCAAATTATCAGCAAACAGGTTGGGCGCCATCCAGAACGCAAATTGTGTATACCAACAAATTACAACAGAATGCCACCACTTCAAAACATTTCATAGGAAACTTGATAGAAAACTCTTTATTTGATCGATGTAGGGCGGCCGAGTGGGGATTATGTGGCCCATATCATGCTCAACAACGGAACAGCAATCCTGCTGAAAAAGACCGGCAAGTTCAACGCTCGCCCTGTTTGCTATCTGCCTGTCATGGCCTTCGCCATTGCCGAAGCAATGGAGTGAGGGGAGCTTAATCGGTTCGCCATCAAAATCGCCCACTGGTGCTGGATATCCAGAGCAGAACACCCCAAACCTGAATTTTGGAGCACCACAGGTCTTCTGCTGCTGCCTGCAGAACAAGGCAGCCATGGCGGCGCCCTGAGAGAAGCCAAGGATCCCGTCGAAGCTCCCCATCTGAGAGATTATGTTTTCTAGGTAGGTGTATGATTCCTCAAAGCCTTCAGTTTGTTGCTGGTACTGAAGAGGGTCGAATGGTACATCTGCGGCTTTCCATTCTTGCTCGGTGTTGCAGCTGGAGTTTGGAGCAATGAGCCATGCAAACTTCGGTTTTGGTGTCACAGACAGTGGAGAGGGTTTGTCAGAGCAGTGGCCCAGGATTGGTTGGTATACAAAAGAAAGCTCGTGAGGGGCGTCTATGAAGACGAGCTCAGCAATGTGCTTCAGCTTCTTGGCAAGTGCTGATGTTCTTCCCTTAAAATTGGATGCGTTCTGACGGAAACCGTGCAAGCAGAGGATCCTCAACCTTTTCAGTGGCTCACAATCTGTGTAGCATTTCACCCAAGTTAGAGAAGCGTGAACTCTAAATAAATGCACATATAGCTAGATAATTTAAGCATTTGTGCGCTTATTAGTTCAGACTGAATGCACCAGGGAATATCAGAATAAAGTTAATATTGATATTATCATTACCCAGTTTAATACTATGCATTTATCTATCTGGTGCAAGCCCAGCACAATGCATTTTGTACTGTACTTCCGAACATAGGATAAGGCCCACGTGCATATTGCTAAGAACGTCAGTACATTATCGTCCAGAGAATGAGAGAGTGCAGGGAAAGCTGATACAGACCTTACCATTACTCCATGGAACTTTGGAGTTCACATTGTGATTGCTCATGGATGGCTTTTCAACGCCAGAAGGTTCACATAGCCCTATCTGTATTTCACAGTCTTGCTTTGTTGATATTTGGCTGGGTTCTTTTCCATTCTTTTGACATAGCTCGCATACATATTCCTTAGTGGAATCCTGGAGATTAAAAAGAGAAGTTTACATTTTGAAGCAATTACACCAAAAGTGCACAAAAAATAGTGCATTTGAGTCGACCTGACATGTAGGGCATACTAAGACCAACATTCTGCAGTGGCTGCAACGACACCGGGATGAGTAGTCATCATAGGAAGAATCACATATCAAACACGTTCCAAGTATGTTATCTTTCAGGCTTCCCACTGAGATTCTGTAAATTATGTCCACATGCCAGCAGTAAGGAAACTAAGGAAATCCTGAAGGGCGCATTTTGAGCTTTGTCAGACTGAATTAGATATATACTAACCTATGGTCAAATACAAAATTCTTTCCTTCAAAATAGCCACCATCTGGGAATTGCTCGAGATATCGCTGAATGCCACCATACAGCTAACATAGAACATTGTAATGAACAGTTGAGAACAATTCAAACTACTTAAGCATGGCCATGAACTTAAGAAAAAAGGCAGGCCAAAGAAAGTATAGCAGACACCTGAAAAACGTTCTCAAATCCTTCACCTTTCGAGCGAATATAAGCTGATGCCATCTCACAGCGTATACCTCCAGTGCAATACCTGTAATAAATAACAATAGCTTAGTTAAGGCTTGGTGTTAAGAAATGCATTGGCCTAATTCAAGGTTAACTCAAAGATCCAGCCAAACATACATCAGAATTGACTTCCCACGCAGCTTCTCGGTATGCTCATCTATCCATGAAGGCAGGTCACTGTATTGCCTGATTTCTGGATCTAAAGTCTCCACATTTGGTACATTGAACTTGCCAATCCGTGTCTCATACATATTCCTCGCATCCACGACAACCACTTCATTCTTCTCAGCAGATGCCGCCACATCCAGACTAGTCCCAGCTAAAAAAACAGTCCGACTTAGCAAGCACAATTTTATTCCTAAACCAGGAATTGGCAACCCCAAACAAACATGGGCAAGCCTCATTCAGATAATACTAACCAACATTTTGGAGCACTGAATGGAACTCAGCCGCCGACAAGTGTCTCCCAGCACTTGAAATTTCCGGGGGTGCTGATGTGGGATTGGAGCACAGGGTGACCAGCTCCTGCCAACCAATACAGCAACAATTCAAAACCCAGCAATGGATGGCTCTATGCCTCTTCCAAATGATAAAAGGTTAAACCATTCTGCTGGAAGGTGAGACAGGAACCTTAACGACCCGGACGGAGAGCGAGGTGAAGCCGCACTCCCTGGCGACCCTCTCGTCGACTGGATCCTCGCAGGACGCCAGCTTGAAGTCTGTGCCCTCAAACAGTGGGTTGGAGCTCATCTCCGCGATGTGCTTCTCTAGCGCCGTCATCCGGCCCCCAAGCTGCCAACACCAAATGCAAAAGGCCGGTGAAGGCACCACGAATGCATTATGAGCACTACAAAAATCGACAAAGCTCGAATTCTCTGCCCAAAGGCCGCCTACGAGGCTACGATGGGGAGGAGAGAGCGAAGTGAGGTATTCTCTAACCGTAGCGTTGACGCCGTCCGGGCCGACGCGGACGCGGCCGACGAGCGCGAGGCCCCCGCAGTGCGCCTCGTAGAACGCGGCGAGCGCGGCGGCGTCGGGAACCTCGGCGTACTTGTAGTATAGAAGCACGCCGTACCGGTCCTTGGATCCATCTCCTCTACGCTGGTCCTGCTGCCGCGCCGCGTCCATAGCAAAGATGAAACCCTAGCGGCGGCGGCGGTGGCGACGGCGGCGGCGCGAGGAGGACGAAACGGCGGAGACGACGAGGTTGGGGGCGTCCAGCTAATCTTGAAACTATATGGGCCGTACCGGCCCATCATATGTGACAGCAAATGGGCTCAACTTTCAGCCCATCTTACTGAAGGCCCAAAAGTTAGGTCGGCCCACTAAGCACCTTATCCACCTTCTCCTCAACTCCATTTTGCTCCGCGTCCCCACTTTCCCCCAAAACCTCCGGGCAAGAACTTGCTCTCGGGCGTCTCCGGCCACCTCTACCAATGGAGGCCACCGCTGCGCCGCGGGCTCTCTCCCTCCTCGCGCCGTATCCGCCGCTGACGCTGCGGATGAGCTGTTGGCGCATCTCCGTTGGAGGTGAGAGCCGGCGGGGGGCCGTGGCGGTCCGGGCGAAGAAGAAGAAGAGGGGGAGAGGTGGAGACGGCGAGGAGGAGGAGCGGGTGGACACGCACAGCTTCGCGCCCAAGTCCGGCGAGGCCACCGGGCTGTTTCCCGAGGCCGTCCTGCTTAGAAAGGTGCTGACTCTTCTTCTTCATCTTTGGGTTCACGCCAGGGGCGACGAGGAAGGAACATGGCAATGGTCCCTTTCGGGTTTATGATTGTAGATTCTCTATACTAAGATGAATTCAAGGATTTTTTAAATTGACGGTTATCAGGCAAATAATTGGAGTAGATAGGCGCTAGCGATTTGATGGTGGTTTTGCTGGATTTGAGAGTCTAGTATTATATAACTGGGTTTGTGTGAAGCTCTAGAATGCAATGGTTTCCTTATCTAGGGCTAATTTTCTCATGTAATGGAGGTTTCTTAAGCCATTGCCAATGCGATAGAGCCATTTGCCTACATAACTGAAATTCTTGGAAGGAACTGCTAGTTAGTAGAACTTAAGATAAGTTAAGTCTAAACTACTACAGGAAATAGTGAAAAAAACTATGCATTTTCTGCTGTCTTTGCTCCCAAAAGAGCATGGGATAGCAGGTGAAAACTCTGGAGGTTGTCATTTGTAGAAGAAACAGGAGATACACTGGAAATTACTAGTTTTTGTTGTTCTGTTTTGCAGAAAATGGCAAGAGAGGATGGTCAAGTGGCACCAGAATTTGCTGATGCAGGGGAAGGTGATATTTGTTTTTGTGCTATAAAGTTTCCTTTTCTTTTGAGATGTTCATTTTAGTACTGTAAACTTCCCTTTTGAGGAATATGTAAATATTTTGATCATTCTAATCCTTTTTTTTTGCAGAAAAGCTATATGACTTTCTTAACATTCAGCTTGAGAGTGATTTAAATCTAAAAAGAAGTAAGAGCCCTTTCCATGTGACTGTCTGACATTTGCTTGTGCTGGCATTTCATGTTGGCCATTTGCATGTGACTGTCTGAGATAAACTTGATCTTCTTTCTTTCACAGTGCGGCATTATGAAGTAGTTTATCTAATTCATGAGGATCGCGTTGAAGAAGTTGAGGATGTTGTATCGAAAGTACAAGGTACATAACTTAGCACTCATACATCACTTATGCATCTATGTATTCTTTTTAGCACATTGGAGCACCTTTTCTCTCTGATTATAACTGAAGTGTTATCTTAATCACCTAAATGCAAACTAAAGTACTTATATGTCATGTTTGTACTTGTAAGAGTTTGGCTCTCTCCTATAGCTGTTCCCTGCTAAACTAGGTACAATGGTACAGAATGTCTGCTTTGCTTTGGTGTCTTTTTTTTCCCATCTCTATATGCTATCTCAAGGACGGGCAGTGAAATGTTGTTTTCTCCATTCTTTTCTATTGTTTTGGGGTAATTTTTTCTGTTACATTTGTTTCAATCAGCCAATGTGCCTGAACCTATACATGTTATGTTTTCTGGAATAGTCCAATAGTTTATCAATATACACTGAAGAGTTGGCATGTATGTATTCTCTTTTTTCTTTCTCTTGTAGATTTTGTTAGGGAGAAGAAAGGAAGGATATGGAGGCTTAATGATTGGGGATTGCGCAGGCTTGCTTACAAAATAAAGAAAGCAACACATGCCAACTACATCTTAATGAACTTTGAAATAGAGTCAAGATACATTAATGATGTCAAGACCCTGCTAGACAAGGATGAAAGGATCATCAGACACCTTGTTATGAAACGGGATGAGGCAATTACTGAAGACTGTCCTCCCCCACCAGAGTTGCACACTCTGCGAGCTCAACAAAATTTTGATGACGAGTATGAAGATGAGGAAGAGGAAGAGGAAACGAAAGGGGAGGAGGATTGGGATGGCAGGAGTGAATTAGAATCTGCCGATTATGATGAGGACAATGTTGAAGCTGGCGACGAACCTGAAATTATTTATGTTGATGAAGCTGATCAGGATAATTACGAAGACACTAGAAGAAGGAACATGAAGCTGAAGGTGAAGAAATATACAGCAGAGAAGGTATTGAGGTAGCATTAGCATGTGGTTCAGTTAGTTTATTTTAGTTCTTATAGCAATGACCACCTGTGTCTGTATGATGAGGAAACTTCACTTAGTGCCTTTTCTGGTGCCAGGGACCACTACTATGATAATGAGATAGGTATATGTGTTATTGCCGGTATAACCCTTGTATATGCCTTCTTTAGAGCATCTTTGCTTTTTGTGAGTATCACTTTAATTGGCCGAGAAAACCAAATGATTAAATACTACATTATGAGTTCAAATACAAGTTATGAGTACACACTGAGATTGTAAAGGTCGCCTGCCTCAACTGTTCAGAGTTGCACAAATGTTGTAGCATTCAAGGGGTCTAGTTGTAAGCCACCCTTTGGTTTTTGCCTTCTGTCCATCTCAAGTAGTGTGGAGCAACATCAGGGTTGTTGTTGTTTCCCTCAAAAAAAAAAAAAAAAAAAGTACTCTGGAGCATAGAAGCTCCCCCAATCTGATGATCTACGAGTATTTGGTAGGTCTGTTCTTTTACTTTTCCTTACATTGTAGAGAAATCCATGCATGATATCACTTCAAACTTTTGTATTGATGGGAAAGCCCTTATTTCTGTTCTTTACAACAGCATGCTAGATCCATATTGTTTTTTTTTTTTGAATAAACAAGATCCATATTGTTACACTGAACATATTCAGCATCCCCTCATCATCAGTGCACTGAATGTGTTGACTTGAAGCCAGGGAGCAGGGATTAACATTTCCCACTTTATGTACTGGAGGGACACTACTAGTTATGAAGAGAACACGATTCAGATCATGTGATTACAAGTTGGGGATGCCGATGCTGATTGGGAGGGGACCTTATCTGAACTTTATTAATGATCAAACCTTTCAACAGTTATTAATTATCTAACAAGTTATACAGGTTGAGATCTATCAAATTATCAATAACTAGCATTAATTAGGGAATCTTGCTCCCGTCTCAGCTAACTTGTAGCATTTTAGCTGCAAAGGTTGGGGTAATCATGGATTTGCTATTTCTAACAGAAAATCTTCTTGATTGATCAACCTATTGTCAGCATAATATAGTAACACTGCTGAACAGCTATTTATCATATCTGAGTTTTTCTTTGATGGTTCAGATCTGCTATTAACCAGGGACAGATCATCTTTGTATCATGATGATGATCATTCTTCACATATATTTGCTTATGTTACGTCAAGCTGCTTCACATTTCCATAATATTTTATTAAAAAAAGTAATAATTGCACCTCGTTTTCGAATTTCTTTTTCCGTAACTTGCCCCGATGTAGCATTTAAGACTCCTTAGGGCACCCGCAATAGTTATAGAGTGCATGCTCTCTATATTGTCTCCATGTCAGCTGTAGAAAGCATCTATAGATAAGCCACTTAACGGATTGACTATAAGCTTCATTATTTTATTCATCTTCTTCTTCCCTCTACCCTTTTCCCCGTCCCTTCTCCGTCCATCCAGCAGCACACCTCCGGCCGTGTCTCTGTTGCCTCGCCGTCCTGTGCCCGCCTGCCGGCCCCTCCGCCCAATGCCTTCCCGGCCGTTGAGACTGCTGTGCTCTGCGAGACGAGCCGCAAGAGCTCGCCGTGCTCGTGTAGCTCGTCCCGGAGCAGGCCGTAGTGCGTAGATGGCAGCCATGAGCTCGTTAAGCGCAAGCAGTAGCACAAGAAAGCCAGGCACGGACAGCACCGGCAGCGCCTCGTCTCCGCCAACGCCGGCGACAAAGTTCCCTTCCTGAACATGCAAGGAGAAACAGAGGATGTGCTGCCGGGGAGCGGAGAGAGAACCGAAGAAAGATGCAGATGCGCTGCCTTGGAGCTGAGCAGGTGGGTGGGGCCCGCTTACCCTCGAAAGCAGCGCCTATCGGCTTACGCCAGGTTCGGCGATGGTTGCTTGTTCTCTTCCCTCCACGCAAGACGAAAACCTGACGTGGCTTTGTTGTAGAGAGCACTATCGCCCCGTTGCTGGTGCTCTTATGAGTTTGAGATGATATTGTGATCACAACTTGTATTAATTGTGGGGTACATGAGAATATCAATCATTTCATACTAATTAAAGGAATATTCCTGATTGATGAGCCAATTGTGAGTTTGCGATTCATGGCCATAATCTACTTTATGTCACTGTAAGGACCACCCGCTGTTTTCGCGTGAATAATTCACCGAATCGTTTGTAGTTTGTCCATTGATGCACTTCATGACTGATCAGTCTAAAAATCTCTTAATCAGTGTACTGCTACACATGTAGATGCTCCTGTGTATTCAATCAAACAGTGTGGCTATGATCTGGATGATCCAAACAGTGGCTACGATCTGGAAGTTTATCAAAAGGCACCCGTTCGCTTTATTATACTCATACAGTGTTTAGTGCATTTATTTTTATTATTTTTTTTTTGCCCTGTGATGTCTGTGCTTTCTTGAACAGTATAGGTACGGCCTTGAAGGTCTCGTCATCTCTCTTTGCGTAAATCTCTGTACTGGCCAATGGCTATCCTAGGCTCCTAGCAGGTTGGCTGGCATGCGACCTAGACGTCCTATTTCAGCAAATGATGGTGAGGAATATAATCCGGCTTGAATTTCATCAGTCAGTTCATTTGCAATTCAATGTTTTCCATCACATCAAGAGATAAATCGAGACATCATTTTGTCCTCGAATTCGGTTAAAGTTAAAGCCAGTTGTGCACAAATTGAAAGAAAACAAACACTACACATGGAGGAAAACCCATGTGTGGAAACAACCAAATGGAGATTTTAGCCCACCGCCTTGCAACTGGGAGACATTTATAATGTGGCTTTGCTTTTCTGGTTTGGTTGGTCATATTTATTTTCTTTTTGTACTGTGATCCGGAAAAGCCTTGCCCCTTGTCTGTGATGTGCTTAAATTCCTGAACGGCTTAGTGATTATCATACTGGCACAGAGGCACTTCGCAGGAACTAATGCTTGTGCGACGGTTAGTTTTGTTGTTTTAATTTAAAAAAAAAAGTTTTGTTGATTCCTCAGTTACAGCATGGATCATGTGTTTGCTCATTCGCAGGGTAGGGTGTTAAGGTCCTCAGTAAAAGCTCGCCGTTGGTGTTTGTTATTCCATTGGGAAAAAAACAGTGAACTGATGCCGTTGTAGCATGTTAGGAGTGGTTTATAGGTAGTTCTTAATTTTAATGGCACGAGCGCGTTTGTAGTCCAACGGTTAATTGCCTTCCAAGCAATAGACCCGGGTTCGACTCCTGGCAAACGCATAGTTTTTTTAGATTACGCGTTGTATTTCTAATATGTTTGAGGATTTTTGAATTCATAATTTAAAAAATCCTATTACGCTCCACGTGTCATCGCAGTGCAATAGTGCGCCATAGTTCTTTCCCATTCTTACAAGTTGGATTTAGAGAACCTGATCCCGGCCCTGATAATAGTAGGTGCTAAACTGCTAACCATCTACAAGATATTGCTTGATACTCACATTAAATCATTAACAGTGTGGCTTTTTGATTGGACGCTGACCATATTGATAGGAAACGCGACCTTTTGGTCACTCCTACATGACTCTATCTTGTGGTAAGTCATCATCCTACATACCCCCTTTTTAAGCAGCTAACTTACCTTTTTTTTTTTTTTTGAGAATGACAGCTAACTTACCTTTGGGAGGACTCACCTGAAACCGTTCGAGAAGCCCACCCAAGAAGCGGTTCCAAACATGGCCTGACAATGTTAAACACATAGTATGACATAATACTATTTCCTTAAGTATAAGTTACAATATTTTTACACACATCAATAACCTAAACATTAATCGCATCCACAGAAAATGTAAAGAAAAAAATGGAAATCAAGGCATCAAGCAACTTACAAATATACCTAAACCATTCATAAAACAAAAATACTACTATACTATTTCCCTTCTTTCCCTAACTCTCTTTTTTTTCTTCCGAGAACATACTGTCACCATTTTACTGTTTTATCCACTGACAGCACCAGCTGGCACACGCATGTCGGCGCACGTTCGCCGTGCCGGTGGCGGCGGCGCCGCCACGGCGCCATCGTTGCCGACGAGCATTCGGTACTTATCCTTCCTGGTGAGCGTGGTGCACTCATACCCAAGCGCCGCCGCGATGATCCCCTGCACGCGGTTCGCCACGTCGATGCTCTTCTTCCCTTCCGCCGCCGCCGTGTCGACCCTCTCAAGAAACTCCACCGTGTAGCACATCCTGGGGTTGGCCAGGTAGTAGAACGGGTCGACCCCCTTCCACCCGCTCGCCGTCGTGCCATAGAACATGCTCGTCTCCACGGCGAGCGCCACCGGCACGACGCCGCCGGCGACGGCGAGCTCGGCGAACAGCGGGCTGAACCGGAGGAGGTATGGCTCCCTGCATGTGGTCCCCTCTGGGCAGACGACCACGCTGTCGCCGGCGGCGAGGAGCCTCGCCATGGCGGCACCGTCGCGTTCGCGGTCGCGGGCGAGGCGCACGGTGGCGCCGATCGGGGAGAGCACGTCGGAGACGCGGCTCAGGCTGTACGACACGGCGCGCACCGGCCGGTTTAGAGCGATGGACACGTAGACCGGGTCGATGAGCGTGCGGTGGTTGCAAGCGTAGAGCTCGCCGGAGACGACGCCGGAGACGTCGCCGCCGGTGGACGGAGGGAGCGAGCCGCGGAGGCGCCATGACTGGCCTGTGGCGGCGTGCACCACCGTGGCGTAGCGGTAGGGGAGGGCGAGTGAGATGGCGAGGCGGAAGATGGAGAGGATGGCGCCTAAAGGGAGCCACATGAACATGGCCATGGTCGCCGGCGGCGTCGGTAGGAACGCCAGCCGGCCGTCGTGGAAGACGAGTGGTTTTGGGTAGTCGCGCCGCGGCAGGCGCCGCCACTTGCTCTGCTCCTCTGGGGTCACCACGTACAGCTCCTGGAACGGAACGAACAAGAGTTAGCATGTACTACTTATACAATTTAATCATTTTTCTTGTTTATAAAAGTTAGCAAACATACTAAAATTGAAGTCTTAGAATGAATTTTAATTAATATAAAAAAATGATAACAACAAAATATAATATTTTGTTTTTTAATACTCACGAACGACAAGGCGGCCATCGCTGTCATGCATGAGATTGTTCAATTCAATCATCTCAAGCAACAAGCGAAAACCAACCATACCTTGCAAATGGATGCCAGAGGGCTGGAAAGGAAGCTCGTAGAGCCGGCAGCAGAGAACCCCACGATGACGTCATCGTCTTCACCGCCTCCGGCCGCCATGTTCTTCTTCCTCCTCAGCAGCACCGACATCGCTTGAGAGTTTCCATGGCAGCCGTTCTCCATGAGGCCGGTGTAGAACCCCCACACCGTCTTCATCTCCCTCGCCGCGACGGTCGCCTCGCCCGGCACCACCTGAAGGTACTCTCTCAGGAACGGCTCCACCATGACCCTCGGCATCGAGCTCGCCCACACCTCCCTCGCCGTGTCGTCGCCAGCGGCGCGCCGCACGGCGTCGAGCGCCTCGGCGGCGACGTCCTCGAGGAGCCACCTCGGGAGCACGGCGCGGCCGGCGCGGAACGTGGCCCCCGCGCGGAGGCCGCAGAAGGCGACGGCGGCCATGGCGCGCACCGCCGCGTCGCCGCCGAGGAAGACGACGGCGGGGAAGAGGAGGAGCAGGACGAGGCCGCGGAGGAAGCCGCCGGCCTCGAGGGCGACGAGCATGAAGTAGGCGAAGAGGGAGCAGCGGCGGCGCGGGAGGAGGAGGGCGCCGTCGACGTCGACCACTAGCGTGGTGGTCCCCGCGCCGCCGCCGGCGAGCAGCGCCGCCGGAGGGGCGCGCCTGTTGATGGTCGCCGGCGAGAGGCGAGTGGGTGGTGGTGGACGGGGAGTGGCTGTGCCGCCGGTGAGGAGGAGGAGGAGCGCGGAGAGGAGCTCGTTGGCCGCCGGCGGGAACATCTTCCTCGCCATGGAGAGTTGAGTTCTATCTGTGACTGTGTGCTTCACTGCTTCTATTGCTAGGCAGCTGGTGTTGCGTTACACTACACCACTAACAATTGCTATATACACGTATATGTAATATATATACAAGTACCGAGTAGGAGGAATTGTAATGTGCCTGCCTCATTAAGTCAAAGTTGTTTGCCCCATCCCCTAGTTAATGTGCTGCGGCAGCGATCCATGCCGTTCATTTTGCTCTGAGATGTGCGTGTGTATGGAGATACAAAAGAGTGACAACGAGGATAGAGCCATGCCAATCCACAGGAAGGAGAACCTCCAAATTACTCATGTAAGGGATAGCTTTCTCAAAATAAAATTAGTGAGGTAGACACACATAACAAACAACTTATGTGGGAATGAGCTCCCCAAATTCCGCCGGAGCTATAAGGAAACTGTAACTTATGCTTAAGAACCAATATTATGTCATATTCACTAGAAGATGATGGGTTTATTTGGTAGCATAACCAATTTTTCATTATGTGTTTCGAGTCTATGTCACGAATCCAACACGGGTCCAGGGAAATCTCGAGGCATGTGATGAGTGATGACGTGGCTCTCGTTCTAAAGGAGGTGTGAAGTGTCACATCTACATGACCCCAATATATATATATGTACCATTTCATCGTTGAAGATTTAGACCACATCCGGCGCTCCCGGACTCCTAGCCCGCCACGTGGACTGCACGGTGAGCAGCCCCATCCTGCCGTTCCGTGCTGCATGTTGACGGGAGTAACTCTTCCGTTTTACCCCTATGCCTACTCGACGCGTGCCAGACCCGGTGGAAAAAAAAACCTGCTTGACACGTGGCGTGTGCATCGTCAATGTCTCTACGAAGAATTCCTGTCCACACGTTCAATCCTCCCCACCGTTCAACCTCTCCGGCCGAACTGCGCCGCCATCGTCAGGCACGCCGCGGCCACTTCTCCTACCATCGCCGCCGCCGATAGGTCGGACGACCACGGCAACGACGCTGGTCTTCGCCTTGGCAACGTTCATAGTTGTAGCTTTCATCGGAACAAGGCAGACCAGGGAGCAACTCGACGGTGGCTGTGCCAGCGAGGCGCAAGGCCAACCTTGGACGTCGAATCCGTCGATGGGCTCGCCAGCGGTACGACCTCCGGGCGTCGTGCCAACGGCGCGAGCGTGGGGCTGAGCTCAGGGGCCGCGGGCTTGCCGACGACACAAGCTCGAATTTCATCTCCCCGGCGGCGCAAGCTCGTGGATGACCTCGCGGGCGGCCGCAGGGCCAATCTCAACGTTGGGAGCGCGTGAGCGCAGGGTAAAGCAATGGAGCTTCGACGCGCCGGTTTGCCAGCGGCACCACCTAGCGTGACGACCAAGGGCCCACGCTCACCTCCTGGCTCATTCACAACTGCCCCGAAGCAAAAGACTTTGCTGTTGCTTCCTGGTGCCTGCTGTGCTTGGCGGATGGATGCAGGTGCAGCTGCCGCCTGTCGGACTGCACTTGTGGCCCATTCAATGGGTGACCTGCTCTCTGTTTCCGACCGTGAGTATGTTTTCCCTACCTTGGTTTCTTGCTTTGCCGAGTCATGCAACAAGCACGAGTTTGCTGCCTTGTGATTTACTGCCAGGTCACTCTTCACCACATGATGCTATGACTACATAAAATTTTAGTTTTGTGGACTCTTTATTTGTATATCCTCATCATACAAATGTACTAATAATGGGCCATGGCTTTCAACTTCTGTACAGAATGTTGGCAAATTGGGAAATAAAGATGGCTTCCAATTTTTTTATGATGTGTGAGGATACTGATACTGATTTTCATTGTGCCGTATAACTTTGATCGATGAGTTGCTGCTATATTTAATCCCACAATACATATTTGCTTCTCATCAGAACCTTTGGAATCAGCTGTAGAATTTCAAGTACTAAACATTAGTCCATGTATCTGGCCCTTGTGATGGGAGCTGTACAACAAATGCAAATGACCAGATGTGCAGTGGAATGTTTGGAAAAGTGGAAAGATGCATTTGAGCTCTCAAAGCAATCAGAAGCATAAGGTTAGCCATCATGCTAGGATGCATTACAGACATGGACAAAATCTTCCCATTACATGAAACACTTGCATCAACATGACTTCTTTTTCACCTTTTTTTGGATTTGTTTCTGGTCAGTTCTTAAATCCTTCAGACAAATTAAAAAGCTTCCACAGTTTCATGGCCCGTGGGTGGATCTGTATTCTGGACCACAGAGTTCTTGATTAGGCTCCAATTTGATATTATCATATCCTTGTGGTTAATAGGCTCAATTAGATACTATTCTTTTTTTTCCTTATTGCACATCACATCTTTACCTCTGCAGACGCCAGGTTAGATATAACTTTGTATATTTTTTCAGTTTGTCCATATATGTCCTTTTTTCTTACCTTTCTCACTGTACAGTAATCTTGACATCTTAATTGTTTACTTCAGCTATCTTGACAGCTACATTTGAGCCTGTATACACTCGCTCCATTGCATTCCACGACGACACAGTGAATTAGTAGGTGAAATATTGTGGTGGCCTCTTCATATATAGTAAGCTACTTAGGAGTTAGGAGTACATTTCTCATTCCATGTACATGCTCATGTTTCACATTTGATTTAATTATTGATCCCAATTGATGTTTACTTTATGCAGCTTACAAAGAAAAGATAAGCAAAATAACGAACCATGTTTAATGCCTGCTTGCGAGGTGAATAGAGAAATCATTCTCCTGCAAATTGTAAAAAGCAAACCAGGGATGAGGTGTCTTTTGTTTGTCTTTGGTTTGTTTGACCTTCACTAGATTTATCAGCTCTCCATTTATCGATGCACTTATGCTAGGAGGCCAACTAATGTGTGAAGTTACTTTAAATGTAATTATGAATTGTTTATAATAGAGAAGAACATCAAACAATTTGTTGGACTTTGTAAAGGCAAAAGGGCAACCTTGACACCTACATGATAAATAACAATTTCTGAATCCCACTGCCTATTGGGGGTTTAACCTTTCTTCCTAAACAATGTGTGCAGCATATTATGATTATTTGTGGCATCGAGTTCGGGTCTCAAAAGGAAAGAAAATAAATAAATAAAGATTGTGTCTTCAGCTGTAAATTATTTGTCATTTTATACATTGGTGTTTATAGGCAACCTCTGTTCTGTCAATGAAAAAGAACTCAAACTGCAAACCGAGATACTGCTATATACAGTGATGTACGCCTCATGCTAAGCACATCGCATGTTGACTCTTTAAGCCCAAGGCTCTGTAATGTTGTTTTCAACATATGCAACCATAGTTTGTTAAATCAGGACTTTTCCTGGACCTTTAGCCATAATATAATAATTTTTAATGCATTGTAAATACTATACAACAGTTGAAAATCCTGATGTATACATAAATCAATAATGTACCACGTTGACCAAGAGCTGTCCACTTACGGGAACGGCGGAGCGCGCCATTCTTCCTAGTACTCCTTATGTGTAAGTGTATCCCATGACTCACATCGGCAGTTCGGCGTAATATTCCATCTCTTGCCTCTTGGTATACTGAGTTCATGCAATCAACACCTAAAAATTGAGGCTAACAACAAAAGATATGATCTAATAATCGTACTTCAACATGTACCAATGGCCACACGAATGATTGAAATGGCTGCAATTGTAGGTAGGGAAGAGTATTGGTGGCTGCAGTGACCTCAATCTGAAGGCAGTCTGGTTTACTTCCAAATTTAAGTTGCTTTGCCAGGTCGATAACTAACGGCGTGCACCTCCTACAAGTTTCCCACCCCTTTCTAGTGAGAAAAATGGCGAAACATGCTGGGAACACCATAAAAATGGAATCCAAGCACTTCTATTTTTGTTGGAATGATGCATGATGGACATCATGGGCTGTGGCGTTCTGGACAAGTGATTATGCAAAAAAAAGAAACCCAAAGGATCATTGCAAGGGAGAACATCCTCTTTAGGTAACAATTTCCAGGAATAATGCATCAAAGAAAAATATACCCCGAGAAGCACCTTTCATTCCTGAAAAATGTTTTAGACGGCTTCCTAAAGAGCGATAATTCGGTCACCACTTGTCACATACTGTAGCTCAAACATTCTTATTGGAACATCCTAGTGCATTACCCTGAATCATAACTAAGCTAGCATGGCTGCAAATTTTGGAATTATGTCAGCATGGACACCAATAAATGAGTTAGATTCTTTTCTTCTAAGCTTACGTTTTCGATTCAAGGACTTGGCAGCAAATGTTGAATCAACATTTCTGTAGATCATAAAGAACCACTGTTGGAGCGTCTCCAGCACTTGCTAGAAATCGATCAGATCAAACCTCCATTTGTCCATTGATACAGGAATAATGGATGCAAACTGTCAGGAAGGCAAGATTTTGGACCAGGAATGAAATAATTTGGTGATGTAGCCAGCATGTAATTTTGCAACCTGACAATACAACAAGGAAAATAACGAACAAAAAAAAGGGCTTCACGTTCAGACAACACAGTATCCAATCATGAATGGAGGGGATGTCATAAATTCTGAAGAATTTTGGAACCATGGTGAAGATCTTTCCTGATTCAGAATAAATTCCCAGGCCTTTAGAATTTGGGAAGAAGACAACACTAAAAACTGAGGTGTTATTGGGTTGACAGCAACTGTCATCAGTGTATTATTAAATTCTCAAACTCCGTTGATTGCATCATTAGGTGGGCAAAAAATCAAACAACATTCATTTGAAGGCGCCGATTGGAGATGTATAACACCACAAATTCATCTTGGAAATAATTCGAGATCCCTGATCAGAGAAAATATAATTTGCCTAAGCAATCCTATAATTCCTGTCCACACGACACATGGCAAGCTGAACAAATTAGATTAAGTCAGACTGAAGTCCTAACCGGCAGCAACATACCAACCAGGCAGCTCAAAGAACTTATTAACTGCATACACATGCTCACGGAGGCTTCTGTTCCATGTTGGCGGCAAGAGAGATTGAGCCAGATGGCTCATTGATTGCATAAGCTCTCTGAAGCCTGAGATGGAGTTCTCCAAATCCTATCCGTGCCGCTGCATTCGCCATGTCGACGTTGTGGGCAGCGGTGATGCAGAAAGATGTGTACGTTGCATAACCTGGTCAAGCATTTATAAGGCTAGCTCCGACCAAATTCAAACTCTGCCCAATAAACTGGTCAATGCACAAAACTGCATTTTGTACGGTGTCAAAGTTACTGCAAGGCTGTGACAGAGTTCATATTACTGACTTCAGCTTCCATGTGAACATTCGGTAGTTCAAAGAGAAGATAGAGATGTCGCAGTCAGGCAGTTGTTAGTTACCCGTGATTGAAAAGGATCAGTCAGGCAAAGCTATCCTAAACGCCTAATGCCCTAATCAACCAGGCATTATTTGTATACGACCTGTAAAACTAGACCAAGTCAAATGGGAGCTCTAGCAGCAACAACACATCGCTGACCAAATTCAGGGGGACGTTAACTACACAAAGATGAAGAGTTATGGGGGTAGCATCAGTGTGTTAGCCTGTATGTGCTACTCGGATCGGACGATCAGAATTCAGAACACGCAATGCTTGTGAGGTTCAGACTTTAGGGGATCAGGGTATGCAGGTGCAGGGAGCTGAACTTTCTTCTCCTCGTAGACAGCGAGATGAGGGCTGACCAACAAACTTCTTGAAGGTTGCATCCTGTGCTCTAGGAAAGACCGGCCTGTCGGCAGTGGCGGCCGCCGATCGTCGGCGAAGTGGGCGGCGGCGTCCAGAAAGGCGCGTCAAATAGTGAGTTATAGGGTTAGCTTTGGCCAAATCCAAATTTGATGGTCAACTCTTAGCATCATGAAGTGTAGTTGAGCTCTGAGCATGTGGTTAGTGGAAGTCTGTATCTCAGTTCAGAACCGACTTGAGATTTTCATGTAATAGCGAGGCTTTGAAAACTCAGTACTGCAGATACGAAGAGGATATGACTCACCGATGGGTTAAATCAGGTAGTTGGATCCTGTTGGTGCATTAGGACAGCAGATCCTGACGGAGGCATCAGATTTCCACAGTAATATCCTGAGTGAAATCTGAGCACACGGCCTGTTCCAGGGTGTCAGTTCACTGGTCTGGTAGCGGAGGACAATAGGAACCTCCAGAAACAAACAGGAGCAGGGTGAGGGAGTATGTGGAGAAGCTTGCTAGTATGCGGAACGTCAGAGGAGGAAGATTCTACGTGGCCATTGCAAGCATAAGAAAAAGACCTGACCTTGTCTGAGAAAAAAAAAATAACAGGCTCTGAGAAAAAAATAACAGGCCCAAACAAGCGTCAAGGTGCTCATTCAATCAGAAAAAGAATAAGAAAAAGAATAAGTAAAAACAGGACATTGCTTAGATCACCGATATGGCGATATCCACCATCACCAACTGGCAACAGGAATATCCACCATCACCAAGCGGCACAGCCCACAGCTAGAAACGTGTGTGGCTCCCCTTGCGTCTAGGAATCAAATGGGCCAGCACACTATCGGGCCGACCCGATTTCCCACTAGTTTTGGGCCGTTAAAAGGGCCGGATCCTGAGCAAACTCCATGACAGTGAAGCTTTCAGCCCAGTCGCTTGTGCTGAAAACATATACACCCAGTCACACCAGAGACAGATGGGTCAAATCAGGCAGTTCGCAGCCGCGAATTAGCTTGACCCAGCTCTGGCATAGGAGTTCCTAAAAAAAAAAAACACTCTGGCATAGGAAGCTAAAGATGATGCAGTTGTCAGTTCATAATATGCATAATAATACCATTATATGTTGTAGAACATGCAATTATTTTTCTTAAATTAGCAGGCCAGTAAAAAACTCAGCCGATTGACACGGCAGATACCGACCCATAAACTTTATCGCGCCACAACGTGTATGGGCCGCATGTGCCAGGCAGGCAGAACTAGCTGGGGCTTTCTATCTATCTCATGGAAGATAAATAAGTCATCCATCTTTAAAGCTCAGTATGGCCCAGTTATATTGTGCAAACAAATTAAGTTCTGCAAATATACACAACATTTATATATCTCTAATCAATATCTCTGTAGATTAGATCCAACATTTCCTTTAAACGGACCCAATATTTGACTCCTGAACTGTTGAAAGTACGAAGAATATTGAAATAGCACACCGCGAATATTGAGACTACAAACAAAAAATATTGAAATAGCACACCACGAATGTTGAACATTTTCCCCCCGACGACCAGTAGCCACGTATGTACATGCTTACTAGTACACTGTAACCATTTGACCTGATTTTATATTACGAATAAGTTCAGCTCAATCAAGTACTTTAAGGGAAAGCATGTTTAACCATAATCTCTTCGCCATTAGAAGTTCAGCTCAAATGCTCAATCAAGTACTTCTTGCAGTTCCCGTAATAAATAAGGAGTTAACCTTATTATTCTGTACACTAACCTATCTACCACTTATAATAGATATAGTCATATCATTAATACTGCTTGGCCGAGTAGCAGCAGCTGCCCCTTCGTTTCCTAGCCTTACCAGGTTGAAAAATGCTGGGTGCTTTGGCACAACCAGGGCCATGGTTTTGCTGCTTAGCATTGCAACAACATCTAACATGGTAGGTCGATCAGCTGCTTTCTCTTGCACACACAGCAATGCAATGTTCATGCACCTCATCATTTCTGCTGAGTCACGAATGGGAATCAATGATGCATCAATGAGTTCGCTCCATCTTCCCTCTTTATATAACTGCCATGCCTGTTTGCAATTTCATCGTCAATTTATATACAGAGGATACCAAATAAACAAGAGTAACTTTTCAGGTCATATGTGCTATTGCAACTCACATATCCAAGGAGATTGAAGAAATGTCCACATTTATGGCCACCAGAATTCCTTCTTCCACAAATAATCTCAAGAACGAGGACACCAAAGCTGAATACATCAGATTTGATTGAGTAGAGGCCTTCGGATGCATACTCAGGAGCCATGTATCCACTAAAATGAGACATATATCAAATATTTGTGTATAGTTTAGCTGTCAATTATTAGTGGATTGATTTGTATGAAACTTACTATGTGCCAACCACTCTTCTTGTAGTGCTTCCTTCAGTGCTACTTGACGTAAATATTTTTGCTAACCCGAAGTCTGAAATTTTAGGATTCATTTCTCTGTCCAAAAGAATATTGCTTGGTTTAAGATCCCTATGTATGACACACAACCGGGAGTGCTTATGTAGGTAGAGAAGCCCGTGTGCTATTCCTTCAATTATTGCAATACGTTTGTTCCAATCCAGGAGGGCTCTTTTATTTTCATCTGTAAATCAATTAGCATACTTCATTGTTAACAAACTATGTCTCATAATTTCTGTCAGTCCAATATATAGTAGAGAGATCTCACTATAATAATTCTAATGGGCATGACAGAAACAAATAATTCTCGAGTAATTTTTAGTCCATTTTTCTAAAATAAGAAATGTGAATGTGTGCACAGTACCAAAGATGAAGAAGTCCAAGCTTTTGTTTGGCAAGTATTCATAAACCAATAACTTCTCCTCCTCTTGAGAGCAACATCCCAAGAGCCTAACCAAATTCATGTGTTGTAGTTTGGCTATGAGCTGGACTTCATTTTTGAACTCTATGAAACCCTGTTCCGAATGCGAAGCAAGTCTCTTCACAGCTATCTCCAGTCCATCAGAAAATTGCCCCTGGGGAAATAAATGTTAAAACTTGAAAGTGAGTCTCTTTACTGCCCGCACTCCACCTCCCCACAATGTGAGACTAGCTAGGTTCGAAACAAGAAGGTAGGATCGTATCTTCATACTACAGTCACCACATGCTACATAGCAGTGTGTTTGACTATGGTTCCCTATAAAAGATGGAGCCTGTTTTTTTTATTTAGAAAATAATGACGGATACAATGATATAGTCTATTTCTTCAGTGATCAAATAATGAGGCATGCATTCCATTCATATGCAAGTAGGAGTATTATTTACCTTGTAGACTTCGCCAAAGCCACCGTGTCCAAGTTGGTTTTCTTTTGAAAAATTATTTGTGGCCTCCCGTAACTGCTCAAAGTCAAACACTGAGAACTCTGAGTTCTTGCCTTGCCAGACTAATTCTTCCTCTCCCTGCAAGTCCCAAGGACGCCTTGATCCTGCTTGTAAACATCCCCTTTTACTTGAATATGTCAATGAGAATACATCTCTTTTTTTCAATCTTATATATGAGCTAACATATTCCACTAACTGGAGCTAATCTAAACGACATGATGGAGCAATAGTTCGGTAAAATATATTAATATACCTTTTCTGTACTTTCTGATCCAAGGGGAGCGGCAGAAGATGGAGCAGAGAATTGCTGCTAGAGGAACTGCAACTATTGGAATTGCCCAGAAATGACTCATCATATGCCCTGATGCATGACAAAATTCATCATCGATCCATTGTGTAGGCAGGAATTGCATACTACATCCATTCCAAAATACAAAACGTTTGACTTTTTTAACCTCAAGTTTGACCATTCGTTTTATTCAAAAAAAATAAAATAGTCAAATTTAAATCATTCATGAAATTCTTTTATTACTAAAGCAAGTTATAACAAAAAAAATATGATATTTTGCACAATGTTTTGAATAAGATGAGCGGTCAAACTTGGGGTAAGAAATATCAAACGACCTACATTTTGAAACGGAGGGAGTACAAACAAGCTTGGGAACTTAATTACTCTTACGTTTTACCGTCGACGTGGTAGGCATGGGCACCGGCGATGGCGGCTCGACAAGCACCATGGGTTGGCTGTCGTAGAATCTCGACTCCTCGTACCTGATGTAACACCGTATGACATGAATCTGTCCACCCTTCCGAAGTGCTATGGTGGTGTTGACCATGCCGAGGAGCCGATTCAGGCACGCCCAGCAGCTGGCCTCTGACAGGTCCGGCGTGCACTGCGCCAAGGTGTAGAACACCATCGGCTTGCCCATCATGCCCGTGGCGAACCGCCTCGGCGTCGTGCTCGCCGCCGCCGCCTGCGCTGTCTCCACCAGCAGCTGGTGAAGGAGGCCGACGGTGAGGCTGACGTCCTGGGCGTCGCCGGTGATGTTGTCGATGCTCCAGTGGGCCCCACCGCCCCAGCTGTACGCGTTCCACCGCGTGAAGGGCTCGTCGTCGCCATTGCTGCTGTTGCTGCTGCCATCTCCCGTCGTGTTGAGGATGTCGTCTACAGAGTAGATGACTGCACAGAGGTCACCGTAGTAATAGGCTGCTTCGTAGCATTGCTGCTGCGGTGGTGGTTTCAGGTTCAGTAGAAGGTTGAACGTGCTGGCCATGCATCCGCCGCAGACGGAGTCGTCGACGTCGCCACGGCAGAGGGCGAGAGCGTAGACGACGTCTGGGGCTTGGCCGAAGGTGGTGGTTGAGAAGTGCAGTGGGGAAGAAGAGGTGTTGTTGGAGAGGGTGGGGGCCATCTGTTTGATGTTGTCGCAGAGTACGTCGGCGGTTGATGGGAAAGGAGTGAGGCCGGCGACGAGCACGAGGAGCAGCAGGACGCCCAAGGCGGCGTTCATCGTGGTGGCTTGGTAGGCTAATCGTCTGGGGTGTAGTGCACTAGTGCTTGATTTTCACCTTCAGGCCAGATGTGATGATGCTCTGTCTATCTATGAGGTATTCAATCACCGCTACCGACTGCCATTAGAAAAAAGAAATAACATAGGAAAATATTGATTGTTATGCTTTCAGTAGTCAATGGTCAATGCTGAATACTACCTTAGAAAACATCATGGCACAATCAATACCTTGAGTGATTCATTTTCTTGTTCTGGGTTTGAAGAAAGATCATTCTAGACTATAAGAATGGACTAGATGTACTCAAGCTATAAGTCAGTAGTCTGGAGTTTATAACAAATTTAATTTGATTTTGTTCTCTTGTGATCTATTTCCTTGTCAGCAAAAGATACCATTTATCTACATTTTGGAATCGAAAATAATTCCATGACGTCATGATAAAATGGCTACGATGCATTCCCAATCAGTGCATCAACGATAGAAATATAGTTTTATTGTTACGGTGCAGCATGGCAAAACAATATTTGTGCAGCTTGACAGAACAAAATTTCTCCTGTGGGGCAAAGACAATTTTCATGTCAGCTTAGGGTGTCAGGAATAGAAGCAATAAAAAACCATTTTTTAGATAATGAATAAAAAAACCATTGACCATCAATTTCTTTGTGGGCCTAGTGCCGATATAAAGAATGTTTCTGTCGGTGGCAATTTTGATTTCCCCATCGAGCTACACCTATATTTTCTATTTTAAAATGTTTCTGCTTGGGACCGATGGAAAATTGGTTTTCTATTTTTCTGACGTTGTTTTGTATTTTCCTATCAATTCTTTTGCCTGGCAGAGGTATTCGGGTTTCCAATAGTGATATCCTTCTAGTATAATGTTCAGGTTGGCGTAAGCCTACCATAGAGTTTCTGAAGAAAAAATATACATGGCCCCTACTTTTGCTACAATAAACTAAAGATTCGTGAGTGTAAGACCAGTTTTAGTGAGAGTTTTAGTGAGGGTTTCATGAGCATTAAATGACATGACACATCAGCAAAATTGCTTATATGGCAGGATAATTATGAGGAAAGAGAAGAATAAAGTGTCATCACCATGTACAGTTACCAAGACATAAAACTTGCATTGAGAGCTGTTTTGTTTTTCCCTAGACACATTTAGTCATACATCATGCGAGAATTAAATGTTGCAGCTTGCATATGAAATTATGCCATGAAACTATGCACTGAGAGTGGGTGTTTCATCTCATGCTAAATGTAACATGGCAGTCTTGGTAACTGTGCGATGAAACTTTGCATTGAGGCTTGCCGAAGACATCGTGGTGTTTCATTAAAAAGGAATGTCGTCATCACGGTGTTCCATTTATCTCAAATACCAAGCTTGTCCTGATTCCCATTTTCAGGAGATAAATGTCTTCATCGCGGTGTTTCATTAAAAAGGAATGTTGTCATCGGTGTTAGATTCCATGACCACTGTACGACTAACCTGCACAAACTGTCTCGATTTACTCATAAATTGCCTCCAGCACCGTTGCCGGCCGGCAAAGGGCAACAAACTGGTGACCGTCAACCGAAAAAAGAATGGAGAAAGAACTGGTCGCCAGCAACCAAGATCGACTTTTACAACCTTGATGATCACTACCAAGTCGATTATGCTGAAATGGTGTTCTTCTAACTGCGATTTGTTTAACTAGGAACGCAACCTGAACGCATGCATGTGTCAAGCAGGTGCAGCGATGGATATTGTCCAATTATCCTTGGAAATTTCAAATAATTGGACTTATTTTGATTGTTCCGTTGTGTCACAAACACAGACTCACTCTTTGCGTGCCTTTTCAAACACTTCCTCTTTTTGCCCTTCATATTCCTTCATTGCACCATCCCCACTATGGCATTACAACTTTTTGTAAAATTGGTTAGGTAGGCTGATGAGTTCCTAACGAAGAATTGGGGTAAATCGATTTTTTTTCTAAAAAGCTAGAAAAATCATGAAAATTTTGAGATCCAAATTTTAATTTCTCCATAGTCATTAGCTAGTGTGCATTCTTAAAAGTATGTTAAACAAACTGCGGTAGCCTGTGGGGTGCAAGTATATATTTACCTTTGCTAAGAACTTACAGTTAGTATGAATGATTTCTCCTTCCGTTTCTCCTTGAATCGGTTTTTGTTCAGCCTCAAGTTTTACATGATGTCATATGTTTGCACGGTCGACACGCACATTAATCTTTTTGTTTTTGAATTTTGTTGTCGTCCATCTCTAGCACGACGACCGGCTCTGGCAAATAGGATCATCAACTGTGCGTGGGCTGGAAATGAACCTAAAAATTTGGTAGAGAGATTTTATTCATTAATTGGGCCTTTTAATACTTGACATTTAGTAGATGCTCTCGATACGGGTTGTTCCTTTTTCGTTCATTAGTTAATTAATATAAAAAGATATAGCTTCTTCTAGCCTGTTTATATGAGAAAAATAAATGCGTGTTTTAGAAAAGAAAATGGTATTATTATTATTATGAACTGATAGCTGCAGCATCTTAGCGTCCTATGCCAGAGATGGTGTCTCAAGCTCATTCGCGGTTGCTAGCTGCCTAGTTTGACAGTTTTCTTGGTGTGTGGTCGAATGAATGATATTATTGGCGTGAATCTTGAACATTAGAAAGACGGGGTCTATCTGAATATGAATAAAAATTCCGAAAGCACGAAAGTTTGATGGAGCAGCCCATGTCATATGCGATTTTAGCCCAGCCCAAGCTCTCCTGAACAGAAGCCCCCACCGGGTAGCTGCGCCGCCAGGCTCCTGTCATCCTCCTCCCGTCCCCTTCTCCGCTTCCTCCCCGTGCAGCCGCCCTCTGCTCCTCGTCCAAGACCTCCAAAACCTCTCCCAGAAGCTAAGCAGCTGCTCTTCCACAAACCAGCCGTGAGATGGCCACGGCGGCCGCGGCCAGCGGCCTCGCGGGGGAGATGGAGGTAGAGGCGTATCGCCGCCTCTTCCCGCTGGCCTTCCTCGAGCGCCACCTCGGCCAGTCCATCCGCCCCGATGCACGCCGCCTCTCCCAGGTCCGCGAAACCACCGTCGCCCTCGGCGCCGTCTCCACCGCGCATGGCTCCGCCCTCGTCCGCCTTGGCGACACCGTAATGCCGCTCGCCTCCTCTGTCCTCTCCCCCCTAATTTCCCTCGTGAAAGCTTGGCCTCGCGCGCGCGCTCCGCAACTGCTTGACGAAATGCCTCTCTGCAGACCATGATTGCGGCGGTCAAGCTCGAGGTGATGTCGCCCACGGCCGAGTCTCCAGATGAAGGATCCGTCGGTCCGTGGCCCCCCCCCCCCCCCCCCCCCCCGTGTCCCATGGATAACTGCTCTGCTTCTGTTGCCTTTGTTTGTTGTTATTTGTTAATTATCTATGTTTTGTACAGTTGTTGAGTTCCATATGCCACCCATCTGCTCCCCACTGGTCAGGCCAGGCCGGCCCGCCGATGCGGCGCCAGTTATCTCCAAGGCCCTTGAAGATGTTCTCATGAGGTTTTTGCTGTCTCATTTTGTTGCTCCATTGGCTTCAGCTCTTTGATTGAATGGATAGATATATAGATGCATAATTGAATCATTTGCAGAGAAGGGAAGTTTGCCAGGATCAAATTTTGTTGATCTCTACTAGAAAGTCCTGACTTTTCACTAATCTGCTTTAGAGTGGAGAGGACTGGTTTGGCATAGCCATTCTTTTAAATATTAGACTAGCATAACATTGCCACTTCAGTTTATTTAGCTTGGATCACTTTCTGTAAATAGAAATAACAGCATGACTCCTTCCATTTTTTGTATTACTAGACATAAATATAGCTGTAGAAAAATAATAGTGTAAGTTACATGTCAAAGACTGAAGTAAAAAATGTAAAAAAAGGAATAAATGGATTAGCATTAGTTTGCTTTATTGACTAGCGTGCATGTAAACTAATTCTTCTGATTGTAGGCTTTAGTAGCTACTTTGTCTGTACCTTTTTTTTTGTGTCACTTTGACAGCCTAATTATTGGTCCATAGTGGCACAGAGGTAACTCTGTTCCGTTCTCTTTTGCCTCTTATGCAGTTCTGGAATGTTGAATTTGAAGGAGCTCTGTTTGATCAGTGG
Organism: Digitaria exilis; assembly: GCA_015342445.1. NCBI lineage: Eukaryota > Viridiplantae > Streptophyta > Magnoliopsida > Poales > Poaceae > Digitaria > Digitaria exilis. The sequence goes on along the minus strand of JACEFO010000191.1, from coordinate 1,977,763 downwards.
GAAGGCTTCTTGGCTGGCATACCTGGTAATGCATCTAGGCTTCTCTCGTTTATAGTTGAACCGAAATAAACAATTCCCTGACATGAAATCTCATTTTGTCACTACAAGGGCTCCACATTGTACTTGTAGTGATAAATTAAATAAGTTGAATAATATGAGAGAGGGACAAAAATAATACCCAGGGGCTTTAATTTTGTCAAAACTTGAGTACCTAAAAGATCAGGTGACCTGGAATAGCATTATTGTAGTCGACAAATGCTAGAATAATAATACGCTTTATGATTTGTGATGTTTTCAGAATTCACTGCTGTTTTAAATATGCCTTACAATCAGTATAAAATATCTTTTCCATACGAGTTTTAATTATCCTATCCTGTGAATGCTAGAATAATAATATGTGTTATGATTTGTGATGTTTTCAAAATTGTTCATGCTTGTGACGCCTTTCCTCAAGCGACCCTCTTGTTTTGCTGACTTAATTGTGATCCCTCTGTCATTATTTTCTACTTTTTAGAAGTTGAACCCACCTTCATTTCATGTCTTTCCTCTTCTCTGAGCACTTTCTTATTACCTTTCCAAACCTTCTTTTTACTATCATCTTAGTATCTCATTTGAACTTCTGAAGGTTCAGATGATAGCACCAAATATGATGTTTTCTGTAGACTGATGCGCTGCATGTGCATTTCTGATATGAGTTCACAGTAATGCAAACGGCGTTAAAATCATGCAAAGTTGGACCTGCGACCTTTCAAAATTTTACCACATGGAGAATGCTATAAAGTGAACTAGTTGAAATTGTAACCTAAAGTAAGTTTCTTTAGTCTACCACTCCAAAAATTTTCAAAAATCATTGCCATTCTTACTGTTCTCTTCTTTGTGGCACCTAAGGTGCTGTTTTCCCCAATGAGCTCCACATACAATCATTAAGCCTTGTTGTAAGTCTCTGTTCTGAAAGGCGGTGCCTTGTAAGAAGCTTTAAAAACTCAATTTATATATGAAAGTGGAACAAATTAAAGGTGAAGGTCAACGAACTATGGTCATGGAACTGTAATGTCTTAGTATGCCACATTGCCTCTGTTAAACTTGTCATTACTGTAGCCACTTGTAAAAGGTACAAACGCTTAGGCATACCTAGGCAACGCTTAAGCAGTGAGCACTAGACTGAGCCTTACCGCCTAGCCTAGTTATTCTTGAAACATTATTGCCAGTAGCCTCATGGTTTACTTGCGTCATACATTGCTCTTACTTTAGGCTTTCTAGTGCTCTTAATGATTAGGCATGGAGCTTGCTGGATTGTCAGCACAGAGGGCAACCAAGAGAGAGCAGAGAGCCACATGTGTTAATAATGTTCAATGATTAGATAACCCTGTTTTGGGATGGCCTTTGCAATTTAGGTTGAAATTTTACAAATTGTTACATTCTGAAGTGGCACAGGTCTAATTTTCCTTGGAAACAAGCTGAGACGTTATGGATTCTAAATAAGTCTATACTTGAGGGCATTGTGTTTTAATCTTTTTCTTGACGTAAAACATTTGCAGGATATCTATTGTTTGAATGCTGATGGGTCTCTGTTTGATGCTGCACTGATTTCAGCAGTGGCTGCCTTCACACACTGTATGTTCCTTTATTTTCACTGTCCATATGGACATTGTGTCGCTTCCACCCACTATATCATTATGTACAGTATGGAAATATCAGTATAATACCCTGATACTCTGCTGCTGTTACTTACATTGCGAAGTATGTGTTCATGTTACTTCTATTTTTTTTTTGTGAAGTTTTCTGATGAAACCAACTGAAATGAACCAGCCTCTTGAGCAGATTTTGTCAGCCTATGGTAGTATTGAATACACAAATGTCATGTGCAGACCCATTAGGGACCATGCAAGGGAGCAACAGAATCAGACATACTAGAGCTGGCCTACTGTTTATACAAACAGTAACCATGGAACAGACACCTTAGAGATAGGATTAGATTGGGCTGTTCCCTTAGGATCAAGTTGTCCATCAATATAAGGAAGGGATTGTATCTCTTTTAATTAAGCTAGAAACAGGTCAAGAGTTCCTATCTCTTTATCCCTGACCTTATGGTGCGGCCGCTGTTCATCATCATGGTGTATGATGATGCATATCCTTCTGTGGTCCTAACATATTTCATGTGTTAGTTTTCGGAACCTGCTATAGTGAGATAGTTTCTTCCTACTGTGTTTTGAATCGTCTGTCAATTATGCCTGAAAGATTAGAATACAATGTATTCACGTTGAAGCTCTTGATATTTTTTTTGTTAAAGAAGTTACTCTTTTAGGAGGAATGAAATATGTGTATTTTTGTGTTCTAACTAGGTTTTTTGGTGATTTGATTAATTTGGAATATGATTTTTTCATACTTAACTGTAGCGAAATGGACATCTGGGCACCTTATCTGATGGATTAACTGATTATGCCCTTGCATTTCTCTGTTATCGAAGCAGCTAGTGCTCTTTTCTCTTTTGGCCATGCTCTGCTTGTCAATCGATAGCAGCTGGCTGTAGTAAGTAGTGGTAGTATGCAGCATGTAGCGATGCAAAAAAAAAGAGCTAATGTAGAAGTATGGTTGAGCTAGTAGTAGCTGGTATTGGGATCACTTGTACCTTGACCTGTGCCATACCTTGTTTATATGGAAGAGATAGGAGCAGCTGCAGCTCAGTTCAGCAGTGCCAAAGCAGAGAGTTTTCTGTTCTCCTTTCTTCCCTGTCAGTGCCCAGTTTACGTGTGACTTGAGGTGTTGCCGGGGTTGAGCTGACCAATATTATCTGCTACTGGAAAGATAATTATGTCTCGTTTTTTACTTGACTGAAACTGGCCTATGCTTAGCTCACTTGTACAAGAAAATTACTAGAACCAACCTTTACTGTCATTGAAATTTGAAAGTATGATGACTCTGTTGCCAGTGTAACTAAGCCTGTGATATCGTCCAATGTTGTTCTTGACACCGACCTCGAAATTGGTGCCTAGCTGCCTTCATATGCGTTGTGGCACTTGGCACCGTGTACTCTTGCCTTTTTATTGTTGAGTTTTGTTGGGTGTGTTTGTTTTTGCTGTTTAGTTGGTGTGTTTTGGGTGTGTTGTGTGCTCAGGTTGGGCCGTTGGGGACTTTCCCTAACCTTTGTACCTTTTTTTTTCTAACTTAATAAAATGACACATTTCTGCGTTGTTTGAGAAAACAAGTTGTGTTTTGTGGGTCGACACATTCACTCTATTCATCTTCAAATAGGTTTGGTTCATGGATTCCATTTTGTGTTCTGCTCTAGTGCCTTAGTGCTACTTTCTGGTTATACACTCCGTAATTTTACCTAATTTCATACTGGCACTAAAAAAATAAAAACGACCAATACTCTTCCACAAAAAATAAACATCAAGTATGGTGAGCTGTGAAACCCTTAACCACCGCCCAGATCCAAAGTTGGATCTCATCCTTAATGATCTGAGTGACCTTTGGCGGCTAGTGAGATCCTGTTGAATTAGTGCTACTATCTGCTGGCACCTTGGTCATTTGTTACTAATAACTAGTTCACTACATTTTGTTTTCTGAGAATGCACAAGAGAGATGTGTATCTTTGCATTAAGAAGAATAAACATGAGTTCGCTACAACTCGAGGCAGCGAAGCTCTTACAAATCACTAATGACTACTAATTCTATGTTATTTTTGCAGTGGAGACTCCTTTAGTTTCTGTTGGTGATGACGGTAGAGTATTCACTGTTGGAGGCAATGAAGGAAAAACCAAATTTGAATTTGTAAACAGAGAAAAGAGGAAGCTTACACTTGGCGACATTCCATTTTCTCTTACATGTGCACTTCACAAGGATATTATTCTAGCGGATCCAACTTCTGAAGAAGAATCAATAATAGAGACGTACGTGACTGTTGTTGTAGATTCGTCAGACCGCATAGTGTCAATACAGAAACTCGGAGGCTCAGTGGCTTCCATGGAAGCTATTAAGGTTAGTTAATCTAAGCTTTTTTTCCTAGGATGTTGTGTCAGAAATATTTCATTTATATTTTTTTTATCTTTGGAAAATGCGATGCTTATGATTGTTGCAGCAATGTGTCATTAGCAGGGAACATGTTTCTTATATTTTGTTTGATAATGATATTATCACTATGTATTAGGTAACTGTGGTCAATGTGATGCTAGGATAATATTTGTTTCTAATTGTATTTTGTACCTTATTCTGCAGGGTTGCATTAGCTTGGCCAAAGAAAGGAGGCACCAGTTAAGAGATGTTCTGACAAACTCTGTTGAGGCCATGGAGGTTGACCAAACTGAATAAGTCTGCAAATAGATCCAGTTAGTCTAACCAGATTGTTTCTTAGTGGTTCTTTCTCTGCTTCGACTACGTTGGTTGTAGCAGCGGTTTTGTTCTTTTACCTTACTGTTTAAAATATTTCTCCAGTGTTTCGCGTTTTACTGTTTAAAATATTTCTCCAGTGCTTCGCGTCAATTTAGCCTAAATGGCCACTTTGGGTGATATTTCAATGTGGAAGACATATTGCATGTACTTTTTTTTGGTGACATGTTGCCGACGCTCACGGGTTCGGTTACACAGCCCGCAATATTGCTCTACCAACATGTAACAGGGTTATTTACAACCTTCGCTGCTTGAAGAGCTTATTTGGAAATGAGTGCATTAGAGTTGGATGAGGCGGACCGAGTTTACATTTACCTATTTTTTTTTTTCACCAATCCCTCCCATTCCACTTTAACCCGCTAGTTTCTGAACAAGCCTTAAATTGTGTGTGGTTGCCATGTTCATTTTCGCTAGACTTCTTTAATGCGTGACGTGTAAATGAAGTGATGAACGATGGGTCATTTGTTGCTCTGTCGGTGTAGGTTTAGACATTGTTAGCCACGGCACCGTCAGTCCGTAGGCAGCCAATGTGTGAAATGTTGCCAAAAGCATGGAAAGAAACACACCAAAAAATTACTCACAGTACGTATTTAGGGTTCAGAGTTCAAATAAGACACATTTGGATCCTATGCTAAACTTTAGTCATTTCTTTTTAGCACTGATTAGATGGAGTAAATCTCTTTATACTAATTCTGGTGCATTCCCTGCACGAGGAGGTGGCCACGTCGGCCACAATTCCTCGGCCGTCGGATCGGCCGATATGACGGCCAGAATAGCTGGGGCGTAAATTCTTTTAAAAACACCCCCCGAACTTTAATAGAATCAAATCGTAGTCTATAAATTTTTTCAAAATAGTCCCTATGTTTTTCAAAAATACCATAAACTTTGCAAAAGAGACCCTATGCTTTCAAAAAACCCGAACTTCAATGAAATCAACCCGTATAGTCCATGTAATTTGACAAACGAGCCCCTAGGCTTTAAAAAAACATCCCAAACTTCGGTGAAATCAACCTACAGTCCAGGGAATTTTACAAAAGTGCCCCTACACTTTTCATAAACCCCCAAACTTCATTTAAATCAACCCACATTCCATATAATTTTACAAAAGAGCCCCTAGACTTTTAAAAAACCACGAACTTCATTGAAATTAACCGTAGTCTATGAAACTTTCCAAAAGAACCCCTATGCTTTGTAAATATCAATCTTACAAAAGTCCCCCCAAACTTTAACGAATTTGACATGTACTCTATTGATGGAAATTTGACCGTCGAATTGGCCGATTCGACAGCCACGAACACATGGCTAAAAAAAGACCCCAAACTTCGATGAAATCAATACACAGTCCATGGAATTTTTCAAAATAGCCCCTAGGCTCCTCAAATTGCGAAATCAACCCGCTTAATGTACATCGATGACGGGTTAAATCGCCTCGCACATTCATACACCGCACACCTGTTACAATTTCCTCGATATACATTTGTGCCGGGTCTCTCGGACGTTCCATACACATATCTCTATGGACTACATTTGACCAAGCCTATGATAAAATTTCATAAGTACAAATATATACATCTGTGACGGGTCTCTCGGGGAGCGCCAACGGCGCAACATTTTTCTAGTAATAACTAATTATAAAGGCAACATATGAGGTCTGTGTAAATAATAACTAACATTGATTGCATAAGTTACGGCTAATTGTAGAGGCCAACCAGGTCCATCTCGACAATTAGCCGCGACTGTGAAAATATTTTTATAGTGAACTCTTATTTACTCTATCTAACTGGCAAAAGAGATGACTAAAATATAGACCATGAGATCCAAACGAGTCCTAATAAATGATGGGGCCCAGAAGTCGTGGCATATTGTAAGATGAAATATATATCCTGAGAGGGCAACACTTATATTCGAATACCACGAAATGAAAACTGAGAAGGGATTGATTAATGCATACAACCACATGTTTTGGGCCTTTATGGTCTCGAGCTACGGTTGCGGCACCCTGATGCCATGTATTGGACTCTTTTGTGTTGCTTGTGAGCATTGAAAATGTGCCTTTTTTTTTTTTGCTTTGCTCATGACATATCTTTTCAATCATCTTACTATACTAAGTGAAAGCTTCTTTTAGAATCGCATCTATATTAATCCTCATGAAACAGACAAGCTAAAAATCATAAACCATTGAAATCCTTAAAAAAAGCGATGACATGATGGAAGTTAATTCGTGATGACGATTTGAAAAATGTTTTTCATCTCCTTATTCTTCAGATTTTGAAACAAACGATACTTGTGTTGCTGTCCCGTACAAAATTTTCAGGTAAAGGACAATGTTTAGATTAAACTCATGATGATTTTGACAGCGTGTTTAATTATCTCTAGACCTCTTTTCTTAATGGCGCATGCGTTCCTAGGCATGTGTTGTACGTGTCACTGAGAAGAGTAAATTTTATATGATGACTGCGCGGACTAGCTAACTAGAATGACGACACTGCCACTGTACTGGATAGCACCTTTTTTTTTTATATATCAGGAAACAAGTTGCCATTGTTATTCTGATCATGCTTTGATGCTCGTCCATCTAGAGTCCATGTTCCATGTCCTTAAATAGAGGAACATTGTACTCATCTCCACACACATCTCAGCACCACACATCACTAGCCTTTTACTCCCCTTCAAGCTATAGCTAAAGCTGCCATGGCTGCTTCCACCACTGCTATCAAGATGGCCGCCATCGTGATGCTGGTGCTGACCATGGGCCAGCTCATGGCTGAAGCGTCGCCGGCGCCTCGCCGGCTGCTGGAAGAACAAGCGGAGAGCGAGGTCGTCGGGAAGCCGGGCCCCGAAGACGACGGTGCCCTCGTCGACGGCACCCGCGGCAACCCCACCGCCGTTTCAGCTCCATGCTCTTTCCACTGCGAAATATATCCCGGCTGGTGTATCTGCTAATTGCCTTAGTTTGTGACTTGTGAGGTCGATCTGTTCGCTGTCTGAAAATAAGTTCGCTAAAAAAACGGGCAGGGGTATGGTGTTGCCTTTTTGCCTCTGTGTAGCTTGGACTTTGTGTAGTGCCTGGTGCATGTCTATGTCTTACTGGCGTGCTTTGTGTTTGGAGTCTCGAGTGTGTGAACTCCGTTAGGCCTTTTAATTCACTTGCTGTTGCAGCGTTGGTGCCGCCTTGGTGCCGCCTTTGTATCTTTATGCCACAGTTAGAATATGTGTGAACTTCAATAATGGATAAGCTGATGGTGTCTCCTAAATCTTTTCTTCATTCTCTTGTCCCGTCCAAGCTTTCATGATAAAAGTTTGGGAGGACAATTTACTTAATACTATAAGTTTATGGATAAAATGCTATTGTTTTCTAGAACAAAGTTTTAGGGCCTCACTCAATATTGATCACTCAAGGAAAATCAGTTCTATGCGAATCTCGACTCTCGTAACGTACGCTAAGCTGCACTTGCTTCTTCGATGAACTTTTTCTACATTACCAAAATGTACCGTAAAACAACACTATAACCAAGGAGGCGTCAAATTCTCTATTTGTACAGTTAGAATTATATGAATGGTAGAGTGCTGAGACAATGCGTTTGCTACCAAAATGTCTAAGGAAGAAGGCATGCAAAACCATCTTTTGGGCACCGAGTAGAGTTTTCTTCCGATGTACTGAAATGGCCACCGTGCCATCGAATATCTTTGGAAAGTTGTGATCGTAAGGGCAAATGTTGTGTGAAGTGTAATAGTGGCGGCTTTATATAAAGCTGGAATTTTTCTAAGCTGGTAATAATTGAGTTCTTATCTTCTTTGCTAGCTCAAAAAAAAAAAATTAAAACACAAAACATTAACATGTGACTCTGGATCACCGGCCTATTATTCTTCAGTGTACCTACCGACTAGTAGATCGGATGTCCCTACTAGCTAGTTTTGGGTACATTATTCTATGACGCTGAGGATACAACGTCGTTTTATTTGAGTGCAGCAGTTAGACTGACATGTGCACACACTTCCCATTTTTATTCGTGAGGAGAGTACGTAGGTGACAGTGACACACGCTCAATTTGGCACCTTCTGTATGAGTGAGAGGTGGGCAGGTGAATGCAGAAGCGAAAACCACGACTCGGGAAGGTCACGCCAAGCGGCGGACGGAGCTCACCTCGGATGCGCCCGCGGCTCGATGGGAAGGCAGATTGCAATATTGCAGCGGCACGACTTTTATTTATTTATTTATTTATTTTTGAGGAAGCGACATGCAGTTCTTGCTTGCACTTGGAGATGAATTTGTTGGTCTTAGTTTTTTTCTTTTTGACATGTTTGTTGCTCCTAGTTGAGAGCGAGCGAGGTATGAGGAAGGCCTTACAATTTCATGCATGGTAGAGCGACAGTCCATCGGCGGCAGTCGCCACCGCTCGCCGGCGTAGTGCCCGGCGGTTTGCAGAAAGAAAAAAAAAATGCAGGTAAAACAGCCTGTTCATTCAAATGTGGATTGGTGGTGGCTGCCGTGAGAAGCTTGCACATGATCTACCCCGGATTGCAGTCATGTAGAAGTAGAACGGTCATGCATCCGTGACGCATGAGCGGCGAGCGTCACGCTCAAGCTGGAACCCACACGAATGGTAAATTACTTTCTCAGAAATAATCCATCAAAACAGAACATGGGCATGCAGTGAAGTATCGTTTTCTACTATTGGAGTTCCAACACCATAACAAAACAGAATAAACGGACACATTGTTACACGGCAATGGAACCATCAACAACGAAGGGCACGCTATGATGGACTAATCTGCCAGAGGTCGCAAAAGGTAAAAAAAAAAAAAAAAGGTGTTCCAATCTCACTGGCTGGCCCGTAAAACAACTGATCAAGTTTCTTTTACAGCCTGCTTGCTTCTCCGCTGGTGCACATCCCAGTTGAATACCCGAGCAATTGTAACCTGATCAAGATATCATTCCACAGAACAGGTATGAGATATCATTCCACGCAAACTTAAAGAGCATCTGTTCTACTCATAAGCATTTTACCTGAGTGATGGTTTGCTGGTCTCGCAAGAATTGAAGATCAGCAACAAGGACTTCTAAGCTGGCCTTGGCGTTTTCCAAGTTCTTTTTCAAGAGGGTGTTGGCCTGCAAAATTTCCGAAATAAGAGGGCTGGCCCCATAAAAAAAGTGCAATGAAGATACAGATTGCAGAATAACCTCATCGCAGGAGTACTCCAGCATCACGTTTGCACCCAACCAGAGGCACACTGAGTCGGTATCCTCAATTTTCGCACGGGAGTAGATCCCCTCAGATAATTCAAAGTCAGCAATCAGTGCCTGCATTGGTTAATTGCAAGCAATAGGTAGTTTAACATTCACTGATATGATTGATGCTCTCAACTCAAGTTCCAACTTGTCCATCAAGATCTCAAAAGAAACTACCGAGAAGCCTACAACCTAATTTCCTGAAAATGGCGCTATGCGCATGCAGTAGGCAAGTTTAAATGGAGCCGCGCTATGTGTAGGAAGTAGGCAAATTTAGATGGGGTGGAGCTAACTATTAAACTACTTAACATGTGTATAGCGCAAGAATATATAAAACCACTGGTGCAGGCACACTTGCCTTATCCAATCATAACATTCCTTGGGTACTTTAGTAAGAATTCAACTTTTCATGTACTTTCAATGTTTATGCTTTGAACATTTCTAAACTATAAATTTGTATTGAACATTGATGATACTGCATACATAGTCACTAACCAATATAAGTTACACATAATACACAATACAACTATGGGCACTGTTGGAAAGCAATGTGTAATACAGGCTGCGATTTGAGATAGTAAAAGTACAGGATCGATAGTTCTGAGGTAGCAGAACACAGGTCCAAAGAGTAATAACCAAGTCCCCTGAATGAAGGAACCAATGGACCACACAAGCATCAAAACTGAACACCTTACTGGCCAAAGAGCTAGAGTACAGCCTTCAACGAAAGCACCATTGTCATGATAGAAAATGAAAAAAGTAACCGGCTTCCAGGATACTGTACAAACCTCACCCAAGGCCTTTTTAGCTTGTAATGCTGCAACAATATCCAAGCACTTCTCTATGTCAGGAATTTTTGCCTGTCGACAGAATAGAGGTAATATGTTACACCTGCCAACATCTAACATAAGTCACATTTATCACAGTGCTGAATAATATAGGCAACATATCAGGTGCAAACCAACCCTTCCATGCAAATTATGCAAACTTCAATCTAGGCCACACGATGGTGATCCAAGGGGGCGCTCAGGTGAGGTGCGAGGGTGATTTGCAAGGTGGGAGGGGTGATTAGAGACACTTTTGCAGATCACCCCTCCCAACACAAATGAGCGCACCTTTGGATCAACATCGTGTGACTCAGATTAAAGTTTGCATAGTTTCCACAGATATGTTGGTTTGCACCTGATACGTTGCCAATAATATAAGCCCATTCCATGAATGATATTTCAAACTTTTATACCACTCATTCAGTAGCATATTATTATTGATACTAGACTGAGAAAAGTATCATGAAAAAGTTAAGAACGCTCGAGAGGTATCATATATATTGCTAAGAGGTTCAAGGCAAAACCTCAATATATAAAATCAAACCGTCATGCTTTCACTAATAAGTTCACTTTGAATCATTATGTAACACAGAGTTTACTAGCCAGGCCTACAAAATTCCAGTGAAACAAAAGAATGATCACCTGAAGATCCCTTTGTTGTGCTAGAAGCTTCATCTCCACTATTTTGTACTGCTGCAGCCTAAAAAAAAGTGGAACACATGTTACGTTTCTTCTCAAAGAAGCACAAAAAGGCAAGATGAAAATACAGACATTCACAAAGAGAGACAACTTATGAACAATCTGCTACATTTTTTTTTCTGAAAATAATGTCTGCCCTAATTGCATCTAAGATTTCTCCAGATAGCACACTAGTTTCACAAGTAATACTGTCAGTTGATAAGGTAGGCTGAATGCAAAAGTTTTGTGAATAGAAGCAAAACAATCTCAATATCCTAAGGCAAGCAGATAATTATTGTTAGGGTGCATTTGTATGATAAATGTTCCAAAATCCTACAACCCTGAACACTGACAAGGTTATGCAAACTCATATTTTTGCATGCATATGCCTGGCCCTGGAGGCAGAAGCCAGTCCCTAAAAAATACCATGATCCTACGACCCTGAACACTGACATGGTTATGCAAAATCAGATTTTTGCACCACAACCACTTAATCAATGTGGAATAATCTTTGCCATATGATTGAACAGGGGGGGGGGGGCTTCCACTAGTTTATCGTACAGCTTATGGAGAAGAATATTATTTTAGCACTCAGTTGCAGCCTTGGACTCATTACCCCATTTAAATACCGGCCTAGCATAAAGATACTTCTAAAAATGAAAGAAAAAAAGAACATGTTACAAAGACAATGTCCATCTCAGAGCAAGGAGAAAATCAGTAGTCCACGATTTTTAAGTAGAAATATCGAATGAATGGAAAGCAACCCTTCATAAAAGATGATAAATAAATAGCTTTTCCCAGACGTCCAGACCAAGCACAATACAAGGAGGCAACAAATCTGGCGCAAGCTAAGGCAGCAAGTTTTTTCCTGCCACAACCAGCTAGCCTATATTTTCATTCCTAAGTGCATAATGAGTAAGATTGGATAAATCCTAAACAAAATAACGGAGGTACCTTGCAAATTACCATACGGCAACGTCCACAAACCATTATACCCAGTATCTGTGCTGTGCAATGAAAGGAACTGAACCACCCACTGGGTCTCCGCAAGGGTATTGAGTATCGAGATTGAAACCCAGAAGAGATCTATTCTAAGCGAAGGATCAACAACATATATGAAGCTAGGAACTAGTAGCCACCACTCTCACAGAAACCTGAAGCAGCAAGCGATTCGGTTCATCCCAGATCGTCAGCTCCACTAAGAAGCCAAAGGGACAAGGAGCCACCACTGTCACAATCACGCAGCTAGGATCTAAACACAGCAGCCACGCCTTCCGCCCCACGGACTTACGCAAAAGAGGAACTCGCTGAGAGGCGGGCATACCGGGTACCCACGCCGCAGAAGCAACTATCCCAATACGTGATTCCCGGATCAAGCGCGGGGTTCCGGAGCATGGTGAGATCCCTAGGCTACCAAATTTATTCCGGGCTCTCACCTTTCCTGGAGGAAGGCGAGGGCGGAGTTGACGTCGAGCCCGGACTGGCGGAGGTAGGCCTCGACATCCTCGACGAAGGCTGCGGCCGGTATGCCCCGCCGCTCCGCAACCCCTTGCGGCGTCGACGCCGCCGCCACCGCCGCCGCCATGAGAGTGGGGAGGAGGACGAGGAGAGAGGGGGAGAGGAGAAGGCCCAAGTGGACTAGCGAGAGGAGGCCCAGCCCCAGCCCCAGCCCCAGCCAGAGAGAGAGAGAAGAAGTGAGAGAGCATTGAGTTTTCTTTTCTTTTTGCTCGGTTCGGTTGTGTACATGGAGGCCCAAATCAATGGTAATCTAATAGTGGGCTGGCCCATTAGAACCTATGCGGCCTACGGGAGGGAGGGAGGATTAGGGCATCGCTAGCGTGGTAAGAAACGGCGACCCAAATCTAAAAATGCATCGTCACAGTAGATTTAGGTTTCCATCTCCTGGCAGCGGAGGTGCAGCAGGCCAAGCAGCGTGGCCTCCTCTCCTGCTCCCTGCTCGAGCTCGCTTCCCGCGCAGAGCTGCAGGCAGAGGAGCAGCAGCTCTGCTTCCAGATGCTGCTCGCGGCGGCCGCAGCAGAGCCAACCAGCAGCTTCATTTCGAGGAAGAAGAAGAGGAGCAGGAGCTGCCTGTTGGAGATCGACATCTTTGTGTGCTGCCTCTTTGCTACTGTACTGACCTTAAGCCGACCCTAAGGCCAAAAAGGTTAGAACCCGGTCGCATACTTGAGACCCGATCTTAACAAATAAAAAGCAGGAAAAGTGGAAGTGCGATGGCAGGTTGCGTGGACTCTTCAGTAAAGGACACAGGGACCATAGAGATCAGCCTCTCTGAGAGTTTTTTTAGTTTTTGAACAGGGCCCACACTAAGGCCGGTCTGGGTCATATCCACACCAGCATCGGTCTCAACCTGCCACACAGGTCTCACCGTTAGGGTCGGTCCAGTCTTATACGTTCGTGATGCCCTTATAGCCATGCCATCCGTCTAGACCGGCAACATATCACCAACGTCTTCGTACTCCCTCCGTTCCAAATTATTAGGCATTTTAGATGTCATTTTGAGTGTCTAAATTCATGGCATCTTCTATAAATCTAGACATATATATTTGTCTATATTCATAGCATCATCAATGAGTCTGGTAAAAAGCCACGATGACTAATAATTTAGAATGGAGGGAGTATAAACTATGCAAACTTTAAACTATGCCACACGATATTCATCCAAGCGCTCAGGTGAGGTGGGAGTGTGATTTGCAAGGTAGAAGGGGTGATTTATAAGGCAACATATTTTATGGAAACCAACCTCTCCGTGGAAACTATAGAAACCAAAATCTGGGCTACATGATGTTGATCCAAGGGCGTGACGGGATCAGGTGCGGGGTGATTTGCAAGATGCTCTTGCAAATCACCCCTCCCATCTCCTATGAGCTTTGCAAATCACCCCTTCTATCTGATCTGCGCGCGTCCTTGTATCAACATCATGTGTGTGGTCCAGATTAAAGTTTTCATAGTTTTCATGGAAGTTGGTTTCCACTATATACGTTCCCAGGAAGGTTTAGGGCGTCTTTGTTCCCAGCGACCATATTATATCTAAATACGTCGGCACTGCACGCCACATCAGCTTGTTTGGTTACCACACTTCATGTTGTTTTTTTTTCCTCATCGCATGTTAGGCAGGCGAGCCCCTAGGATTGCCGCTGCATGTGGACGCTTGATGGATGATGTGCAGGTGCACATACGCAATGCAGGACGAGTGCCCTAGCAGCAACGCCCACAATAGCAGAAAACACTCAGACAATAGCCTAAGCTAGATTATACAATTTAATTTAAACAGAAACATCCCTACATGACGGTTACACATAGATCGTCTTCCACATAGTCCCTGTTTGTGCCATCGGATCGGAGCTGTACATATGCTATATATGCTACTCGTTCTTATAATCAAAATTGTCACCAAAAAGTCTGAGGCCGTTGAAGAAGTTGGAGAGGATGTTTATGGTTATATTCAGCTTGCCACTTGTCATCTTGAGGATCACGTAGATGGCAAACGCCCATCCTAACACCCCCACGGACACCACCCAGCCTGTCCCGGGGGGAGCCGGCGGTGGCGCCTGGGGACCATCAGCCGCCGGAACGCTGCAGCCACCCGGCGCGACGACTCGGAACACGCCTCTGGCGGTGAGGAAGAAGGCGTCTTTGCTGCTGTCCTCGCCCACTGACAGCACGCGCCCGCCGATGCCGCTGCCATCGCCGCCGACACCGATGCCGCCGCCGTTGCAGGGCACGGGGCTCTTCTTGGAGCATCGGACGTGTAGGGGGCTCCTCCTGCCGATAGTCCACACACGGGAGGAATACACATACAGGTACCTACAATACATACATGCAACACATGCGATCAGGGCGTCACTGGCATATAGCAGCCGGCTGAGTACGTTCTAGTGTTTGTTCAAACTAACAACTGCGCCAATATGCATGCCAGGAATTTAAAGTCTCTTATGTAATAATGTA
Organism: Digitaria exilis; assembly: GCA_015342445.1. Classification (NCBI taxonomy): domain Eukaryota; kingdom Viridiplantae; phylum Streptophyta; class Magnoliopsida; order Poales; family Poaceae; genus Digitaria; species Digitaria exilis. The sequence goes on along the minus strand of JACEFO010000191.1, from coordinate 1,962,673 downwards.
CATGCATATATACCTTCCAGTGAGCCAGGGATCAGCAAATCCATGGTACACAATGCCGCCGACAATGGATGGCATCCTGCCTTCCTTGGGGCGGCCACGGTTGATGAAGGTGGAGATGGTAGCATTGGACGAGGACCTGCCGTATCTTCCACCACCTTCCACCAGATACACCACCTCGGAGAGTTGCTGCACGGTTAATTTAATTCCCAGGCAAAGCTCAGATTAAATTAAGCCGAATTATCTAAATTCCTGGAATAATAATGCTTCGATGTCCTACATCATTGACGTCTGCACAAAAGAGGCGCCATGGACTGTCCTTATCGAAGCTGCACCCGCTCGGGTTGTCAAGACCCGTAGCATAGATCTCAGGCTTCACGTCCATCATATTTGGAGTATTGCCACCGCTGCTTCCTCCTAGAAATTAAATCAAAACACCGAGCAGAAAAATATAATCATTATTGCGCGCATTCGAAGTATAGTACAAGATGGATATGGAGTACTGCTTGCTAGGCCGCGTTAATTCTTCATCACATACCCTCGCCTACATTGAACCTCAGGATCTTGCCGAACAAAGACGAGCTCTGGTCCCGGGAGAAATCACCATGCCCGGTTATGAGGTAGAGGTAACCATAGCTAACACCAGGTTGGATCAGGATCTGCCCAACATGGCTTTGGTAGGTATACAGCTCGTGGGCCCGGGGCAGACCCATGGTAAAGATCCTCCTCACTTCAGATGGAGCAGCATGATGATGGCCTAGCATGCAAATTTATATATGCACACTTGTGTGAGGAGGAGAGATTAATATATCATGCATACAATCAGAGCAGTAGGAGATCATTAATAGAACCATTTCTTGGAAGAGTCAGCACTACCACCTTGGGCAGAGAACTCCGCGACGACAAGATGGTACCTATGCGTCGGCGAGGATCCATTTCCGGCAGCGGCACCACAGGCCAGCGAGGAGGATCGGCTACTATCGCAGATGTAGGAGACGAAGAACCGGCCGTTGGTGGCAGGGTGGAACGCCATGCTCAGAAGCCCAAGCACGCCGTCGTGGTACACTCGATCCGTGAGGTTGGCGAAGAGGTGGACGTGCAGGGCGCGTCCAGATCCTTGTCTGGGCATTGTGGCCTCCCAGATGTTGCCATCCATGGTGGACAGGAATACCCGGTCCGAGCCGTCGTCTGCGTGAGCAACCATGGTTTGGAACGAGCGATCGCTGAGTCTCTCGAGGCAAAGTATGGAATTCTCCTGGTGCGATGAGCTTGTTGTTGTTCCCGTACTGATAGTACCCATGGGTTGGTCCTCGGCAGAGCTTGAGGAAGAGGTCGAAGCACAGATGATAGGAATTAAGCGCTTAATGGCAGCTGTGTTGAGCCCAGACGACGAGAGACCTGGGACGCATCTCTGCAAGAACACCGTACCAGTGAAATGTACTGTATATTAATAAAGTGAGCTTTTTATTTCTTCCACCAAAGTTAATAATTATTATAGGCTCGTCCGCGCCATCACATAACCATGTCAGAATAAGAGCACACGTAAGCCTAGCTGGATAGTCGGATAGAGTTAACCTCTTATTTTCTGCAGGTTGCATTGATTATCTACTGCAACGAGTTTGCACAAACATATCCTATAGGTATACTATATAAAGAACAAGATCAATAACTGAAAACGATCCTCACCAACAATCGGCTGCCACCTTCCATAGCAGCTTCCGACAATGGAGTCTCAAGTTTAATGCTGATTTTTTTTTTCTTTTAATCTCATTACAAATGGTTATTTGATTCCCCATCCTTCTTTCAATGTGCTCATGCTTCAGAGTAAAAAAATTTACTTCTTGCGGGCCTCAGAATGAGATCACCAATAGGATTGAAAAGAAATTTTGGATATGGTTATTAGGAAATTTTATTTTATTTAATTTAGTCCTCTATGCATGTAGGTAGAGGCCTCGAGCTAGGGATGTGGCATTGCTCATCTATCGCACATGGGTGAATGAATGAAAACATGGAGTGAGAACGGGGATATATAACAACTTCATGAAAAAGGTAGCCGCCTATGATAATTGAAGGTGAAAACTCATCACACATAATTTTCTGCAACTAACCATTCAATTTCCGGAAGTTGGAACTATTTTGTGACTGACTGGTAGCATGTATGGTTTTACCATGAAGGGTATATCTATTCCAGATATGTGATGCATTCATCTTCTTCAGATTGTGTGAAGTGATCTATAATAGGGATGATGGAATAACCTTGAACATCTCCAACACAATTGTTCCAATGTTAGTCTATTTAATTTTATCACTGGTTGGCACAATTCATGCGGAGGTGCAAATATAGGCGCTGAAAAATCCGTGGGACAGTTACGTCTATTTTCTTGCCAAATTGCATTGTTAGCAATAAGCACAGTGGCAAATCTACATCCATTGGTTATGTGGAGTTATTTGATGAAGAATGTACGATAGAGAAATGTGTATGTTGTAAATGCTGTTGCAAATGTTTAGTACTTTCCAGTTGCATGAGGCACTATACCTGTTTGGTTAATTTAGGGTCATTACTAGTAATGTGAAGGAGAGCGATTAATTTTAACCGGTGATATTACAATATCTCATAAGATGTACATTCTTCCCTTATATAGGATGGTTTTTATTTTCCTTCATATCCACTTTTTTTTGGCAAGTATCCTTGTTAGTGAGAATTGTATATGCTGCATGCATTTCTTTGTTGTCATGATACAAACACAAATTTACAGGTACTTTCTTTACAGCTTCTAACTGCTTTTAGTTATAGCGTGAGTGAGATTAGCAGTAGGAAACCATGGAATTGTTTACAAAACATTAAATCGTGTGAGTGTTGTAATTTCTATGCGTACCATTTTTAGTGGATATTAGTTTGTAACAAGTGCTTAGATCATGTAGCGGACCTTGCTATGCCACACCTTTATATCCCCCGGCCTTTGATTATAGAAAAATTCACTTAGCAATAAGTAAAAAGATATTAATCACTTTCTCAATGGTCATATGCATGAATGTAGAATGTTATTATTACAGCGCTATTATCTCTCTGTTCCGCCATATGCATGTCGTCACGAAGCTTATTTTATTTTTCCACCTACTAAGACACATTGTTATATTAAGGTTAGATCTTATTCGATATTAATCATGTGACACTTATGCGTTTGAAAATGCGATTGAGATCAGCCCTAATGCGTTCTAATAAAAAAAATACGAAGTGATTGGTCATGTACGGCCCTAATATTGACACTCAACCTTAATTTGTTGTCTGGTTTCATGTTTTGTCACAGGCGGCATGTAGAAATGATCAGCCTAATATAAGCACCTCAGTACATGTATCATTCTTGAGCTTGTAACTCAATGTGTAGTCCAAATTAAAAAGAACTCAATGTGTAATTACACGCAATAATTTTGTGTTCAAAATACCGACATATGTTCCATCAATCTACCATCGTTAGTCTGACACTCAGGAGGTCATAAACAATAATTGTTAGTGCTGCTCAGAAAACACGTTCTATATTCATTTAACAGGAAATCTTGCATGGTTCTATAGCTAGCACTTCGACGCAGAAGTATGCTATATGCGCATGGTACGGTGGCATTAGTGCAAAAATGCGGTGGCAGTAGTGCAAATATATGCGCATGGTACGAGGTGTGGTGCCTGTGATCTTGATTTTTAGGATATTTTACCTATTTACCAAAAGAAAAAAACTATATGTAGCGTTCCGATTTACCATTGTTTGTTCATGGGTTTAATTTATGTTATATGTTAATATATAAAAAAAGTTGATGAAAAGTGGTGTTTGATGGTGTCCGCAGTGTCTATATGTACATGCTGTCTGATATAGAACTAGCTAGCCATAAAGGTGGCATGCTTTGATGTTGCATCACTATCTGAGTAGTATTACTATTTTACTAATTCAGGTCATATATGCAGTAGTGGCCTCGGGTTTTGTTGGAATCTACTACAAAAGCATTAAGTAATGTGTTTTTAGAAAAAAGGTGCTTCTTAAAAAACAGAGACGCATGACCTTTCTGTATTCTGGTTGCTAGTAATGAAACTGTGATTTGCTAGCTACAGTTGGTTATAATTCAGCTTGACGGTGTCACTCTGTTATGTATATGCTGTAGCCTGAAATAATCCTGAAACATTCTGTAAATGATTATTTCTTGCTTCCTAAGGTATTGAGGTCAAGAGTTCTTTATATGATCTTCGGATCTACATCTTATACCATCATATAGTTTCTGATTTTGTTTCTTTTAGGTTTTATATAAAATTTGATGGTTAATGATTTTTTTTCTAAACAATACATGATTTCTTCTAACACGTACTTGTCGCACGTTCACTACTCTATAAGCTAGTTCAAGTAAAATTTGCAATATTGGAGACATCATAATGTCAATACATTAAAAATATAATGGTGAACTAATTAACATGAGATCCCCCGGGCTACATAGCATCATGCATGCGTCTAGAGAGAGAGAGAGGAGGGGGGGGGGGAATTAAAAGCAACACTGCTTTTTCCCTAGGCATGTTTGCCTGGCTTGCCAAGCCCTGATCGCGTCATGCAACGTATACACCCCTGCCCTCATCACCCCTCGGGGTAGCTAAGGGCCTGTTTAGTTGTCACCTCACTAATTAAGCCACTAGGGAAATTAAAAGCAACACTGCTTCTCTATGCGTGGTTGACAAGTACTAGCGCAAGCTAATTAAGCCACTAGGGTGCGGCAGTAGTACCAAGAAACATATGAAGAAATGGCTGAGCCCTGATCTGAAGAGCCCAGTAAGTAGGGTGCAGCATATGGTTTGGAGTCAGATTGTCAGATTGCTTTTGCTGTGGAGCTAGCTAGCTGTGCGGGAATGAACCTGGGGCGTACGGACGGATGATCTAATTAATGATCTATATCGAATCAATCAGTATGTATTTGAAAAAGAAAATTAGCACAAACTAGCTGCTCCCTCCGTTCCAAAATCATAGTATTTCTCACTTTCCGAGAAAATACTACTGCTAATTATATAAAAATATATATATTAAATTTTATGATAAAATATAGATATCATTAGATAAATATTTAGATCTAGTTTTTTATAAAAAATATTTAGAGATTTAAATGTTGAACTATTTTCTATAAATATAGTCAAACTCGTGGCACGAACACCCATAACGACTATAATTTTGAGATGGAGGGAATAGACAACAGTGGATTTTTTTTTCGGGGAAAACAGTAGTGGATCTAATATCATCGACACATGATAAACAAATCAGAGAAAAACAGGAAAGGTAAAAGGTGCGCGCTTGGTCATTAGAAATCCAAGAAAAAAATAAAATCTCACAGCGCATAGCAGCGACTTGATGCTGGCCACGCACCGCACGGCGGGGACGTCCATGGCGTCGTGCTCCTCCCGCAGCTATTCGTCGTCCACGTGGTCGCAGCAGCTGATGCCCGTGTGGCCGCAGAAGTGCAGCGGCTCTCCGAGCGTCACCGGCGGCAACCCTGCAGCGACCGAGCAGGGAGATTCGATCGATCGATCCATGAATCCGATGGTGGAGCAGGAAGCATGCATGCAAGAGCTAGCTAGAGCCTTGTCACCTGAGCCGGCGCAGATCTGAGAAGGTGCGGCGGTGGTGGGCGCTACGGCGGCGCACGCGAGGAAGAAGACGACGACGAAGAAGAAGCAGCAGCAGCAGAGAACGGGCGATTTCGTAGCAGGAGCAGCCATCTTCGGAGAAGCCAAGGGACAGGAGAGGCGACGACCAAGGTCGTCGTAGCCAGAGATAACGACTTGTGCTTCGCAGCGTGTGGGGGCACTATAACACGTTTAGATTCGTACTGTAAGTTCGTCTTCGTTCTAATCCTGTAGCTCGCACTATAGTCTATAACATGGGTTCGTTTTAGCGACTTGTTGCTAGTCTAATCCTGTATCTTTACAAAGAAGCCTCTGGATTTCAACGAAATCAACCTGCATTGTAACCATCCGGCCCAACAACATTTTTGGAAAACCCCTTGAGCTTTCTAACCCGCCATCCTTTTCCTCTCATAAATTTTCTTGAAAAAATATAAACTATGTGTTGGTACATTGTTTGAAGTTATTTGTATTTTATATATTTTTATTACTAGTAATTTTTAGAAAAAACAATAAAACACTAGCAACATATACAAATAGTACCCAAATAACTTTACATAGTGCACTAATAGGTAGGTTATATTTTTTAGAAAACTTTTGGTACCGGTTTCATATTTTTTGATTTAAATGAATTAGTTAAGAATTTTTAAGCTTAAACAAGTTTCTTTTATATTTTCGTAAAATGAAAACCACGTTTGAAACCACTAAAAGGGCTACATTTGCATAGTTTTGATATAGTGGGATTGACATTTGTTTTCGGTTTTGTATAGTGCAGGATGGCAATAAACTTTTTTTTTTTGGTAGTTGTAGGGTGAAATCCGGACTTTTTCCTTGTTAATTATTTTCTTGTATGATTAGGATCCACTAAAATAATGGAGAAATGTTTATAAATTCTGACTTGAAGGTTCCAAACAGATCTTCACATGGTTTCAAATCTTTTAGTAATTGGATAATAAGAAGTTAACAATCCTCGAAATACTTATTGATATACAATTTATATATGTATAGTCATACTTCCTTATTGTATTCCTATATATTTATTAAAGTCCTTGCACCACGTCCATTTTGGTTCATTTTTTTCTTTGCATACATGTGTGTGTCTGTTTTAGTCATTTTTTTTACAAACATTAGAACATAATTCATACGATGGACCTAAATAATTTGAAGGCATTTAATTTCTACATATGTTTTTTTTTAAAAAAAAAATTCAAATCCCCACTCTCGGTATAAAAAGGCAATGGATACTGCATAGACATGTCTTCTACCGCATCTATCACCTCGTAGTAGTATTTTAACATTTTTTAAATTTGATTTTATATAACTGACCTTGCCACGTGAAACTTTTTTTTACTAAAACATTGTTCCCATCAATCAAATCCAGCGAACACCATCTTGGTTCCAGTGTGACAATTTTGGCCACTACTCATCCTGGAAACATATGGTCCACCACCTTGTCCACAGTGGCGGAGGAAGGCCTAGGGCCACTAGGCCATGGCCCCAGGCCTGGGCCGAATTTCTCCACTACGATTACTGTAGCAACCACTGTAGCAACAAAGGCCCAATAGATTTTGTGCAATCGGTCCACAGGAAAGGCCCAATAGATTTTGTGCAATCGGTCCACAGGGTGGCCCGAGGCCTTGGGCCAGCCCAGCTCTGCCCCTGCTTGTCCATGCATCTCATGATCAATATGGTCACCCATATTGAAGTAAATGTGAACATTGAACTCTCTTCCATTATAATGAAGTTGTTTCTCAAAACATGTTGGAAGATGTGTTTATGGTAGAGTAAAAAAGTTGGCCTTGATGTTGTTCATATCAATCCTTGTTTCTTACTTAATGGTACATATTATTATATATAGCTTCAAAAGTTGGGCATACGCAAGTGGGTCTTCCATCTGTTGGTTAGCATGAACTTTATCTCCTTTTAGGGTTCACAACCTTCTTGCTTTTTCTCTACATGCTTTGCTCATTTGTCTTAAAGCATTATCATCATGATACACTAGTTATTGGATACATCCGGAGGATTTTAACGGTTTCATTTCTGCACAACACTATGGAAACTGCAAAAGAACATAAGTATTATGGGGTTACCTTTTTGCTTGATGTCTCAGGTATATGTCACTCTTGGTCGATCTAGATATTTGTTTCATTTTCGCTTTGACCTCCTTTTCGGGTCCACGCTTTTGTACGCAATCTTCAGAGTTTCTTACATGTACTTGATTGATTAGTTACGGTTCGACGTGCTAAATGTTGTATACGTGTCTACATGTATAATGGATTTATGTACATTAATTGCTAAATTATATATAATGGATTTGCAATGAGGTCAAGAAAAGAAGGATGGATAAATTGTGGCCGAGTAGTACCTTGTTTCTCTTTTCTTTTTTGGTTGCCGCAGAGCCTTTTTTCCTCTTTGAAAAGCCTCTGCTGAGTTGGGACAAGCAAAATCCTGCTGGTGGTATAACAGATTCTTCGTTTGTAGCAGTACAGAGATCCCGTACCCAAGAGAATCGACACGGCAGAGGTCGGGCAGCTGGTCGCCCCTTTGCTGGGTCGCTATTGCAGGATTCTTCCGCCATCAAGCACACCATTTTTTTATGCGTATATATGCATGGCGCGGCGCCTTCCGACGCGAAAAGCTGGTGCAGCATTTGGTGGCAGTGGTTGGTGCTTCTTGCGTCGTCCCGTCCAGCCAAAGTGCAGGAGAAACAAGTCAGTCGTCGCCAACGGCACTAGATCTCCATGCTCCAGCTTGGTAATATGATTAAAAAAAAATATTCATACACAGGTTATAAAATATTTGTTTGGGTGTGATGGACTATCACGTGACCCCCTTCCTCGCTTCTTCATCGACTCGATTATTATGGTGGACAAAGAAAACACATACATATAACTAACTAGTAATATAATCAGGCTTATTACCTTGTGTTCTTCCTCCTCGTCACACAGCGTCACAGCCTGATCCGCCTTCGAGAAATCGAGAGCAAAGCCTGATTTGAGCAACGAGATGAAATAAATAAAAAGGTAAAAAAGAAAGTCGAACTTCAACTTGAACAAGTGCCTAACAAATCCTTTCGGCAATTCCAGGAATTCGAGCTCTAAATTGACAAAACATTGAAATCCGCCCAAAAGAGAGAGCTCCATTTCTCTTGGTTTGGAACCTGCTGGAACGGTCGAGCGGAGCTTTGCTTGGTGAAGGAGAGCGGCTGCAGGTGAGAGCTCGCCGCTTGATGCTGAGCTGCTGGCCTCCTGCTCCTGCCGTGCGGCTGTGCCCCGTTGACCCCATGCGTTGAGGCATTGAGCATGGCGCCTCACAATGCAACCTGAGCTACTTCGTTCGGTGGTTCAAGGAAGGATGAACAGGCAATGGTGTGTGTGTGTGGATAAGGATGATATGTGGTGCCCTGCAGTCAGCAAAATAACCATAGGTCTAAAAAAACCATAGGGCCCACATGTAAGAGGGTCAGTGGAGATAAATTATCAGTTTTTGTGCCACGTTTTTTCTCACAAAACATGCTTCCCGCATACTCCCTCCGTCCCAAATTGTAAGTCGTTTGAATCTTTTGGCCCCAACTTTGACCACTCGTCTTATTCAAATTTTTTTGCAAAATTATATATTTTTTGTTATGGCTAGCTTTAGTAATAAAAGAATTAAATAATGACTTAAATTTGACTATATTTAGATAATTTTTTTGAATAAGACGAGTGGTCAAAGTTAGGGTAAAAAAAGTCAAACGACTTACAATTTGGGACTGGAGGCGTAGAATCTACTACAGTAAAGTTACACCAACTTATGCAACTAAGCACACTAATTTTTCAATAATGTGAAGTCAGTATTTTTGTTAGCCCAATGTTTTCTTGATTCCTATGTTATGGATTTCTTGCGATGGAAACAACCTAAACTTTATTTCCTCCATTTTGAAATCCTATTTTTCAATTTTCGTTTCATTTCATTCCAGGTTTTTCTCCATTCATGCGTTTTATATTTCTTTGTCCCAAATAGGCCTAATATGGATTTTTCCCATAATCTCTAAGTCTCAATTGCTTTGAATATCATAGTTCTCATATAAATGCAATTTTTGTAAATCCGCTTGCACTATTGTGTTCCTTGCGAGATTTACTCCTACAAACTAGAACACATATTGCACATGTTTTGAAGCTGTTTATTACACCTGTCAACTTATATATGTGTTGCATATACGTAATAAAGCAAGACAGTTAAACAAGTGCCACACGCTACACTCGACAGCGAGCTTTTCTCTTCCTGATTTGATATCTTGATTTTGTGTTTTCTTGTTTCGTGCACGATACAAGCACATGGTTGCTGCTTTAACGGAATCTTCTCTCTTCTCGTTCTTGGTACTTGCTTTGCTAGTCATTGGTCTTTTAAATTTTGTGGATCTAGCTTTAATTCGGGAAGAGCTGGTTGATTCGTGAGTAATGATTTGGCACTGATTTCTGGGGATAAACATTTGTATCCCTGTTTACGGCTTTGGCTCATGAACCGCTCGAGCCATATCGCGAGCTAGACCGAGGCTAACCAAGCTGCCTTTTGCGCTTGTAACCTTAACAAGCTAAGCTGAGCTGGCTCGTTTAGAAAATAAGCTACATGGAGTCAAGCCGATCTCAGTTCGGCTCGCTCGTTATCCACTCCTACCTCTAAATACCACCCGATACTTTAACATCACTGTCAAAGAGCTCTAGTGCACACGTATTCATATGCCAATTTAGAAGTACAATTAAGTTTGAACTCGACAACCACTTAATTTTGGAGTTGGATGATAAATTTGAATTCAAATAATAAACTAGGATAGATTGGATCCTATTAGAAAAAGTCCACTTAACCCCTCCTCCACGAAACTAGCTTTTTTACCTCCCGAACTTTTGAAGCCTGCGCCCTTGAGAGGATGGTGCGGAGGGGGGGGGGGAGGGCGGCATCCTTTCCTGTACCTTCATCAGGGATGCACGTCCAGAATTATAATTAGCTATCTTGAGCTCCACCAGAAAAGTCGCTTCACTAGAAGCCACATCCGAAGCTATTTTGTGTAGAGCCAAGTCCTGCCAGACGAGGCGTAAAGTATCACATCTATAGCATTAATACAATAGCAATCCTGGCATTCAACGAGACTAGATAAAAGTTCATCTTTTAAAAAAGGAAACTAAGATTAATGTTAGTTTCATCTTGATCTTTTTTTTTAACTTCAAAAGTTTGAGAAACTTTTGATATAGCATATACATATGACCTTTGTCTGTCGCACAAGCACGTTTGCTAGTTACTAAAATTTTAGTGAATCCAGTTCAGTAACTTTTGATGAGGATCATAAACGTACTCCTGGTCAAATTTGTCTGCAGCTTGTATTGTACGCACAGATAAATGTTGTGCTTACGAGTTTGCATAGAACCCAATGAGAAAACCAATCTCTTCTACGTACACAAGGTTGTGCTTACTTGAACAAATGCAATCTCACACGGCCCAGGCACTCGTAGTTCGATTCGATTGTGGATCCAATGAGAAAACAAATATCTTACAATCCTGCTTATTAGGGTGAACTAACCAATCTCACTTCTCACGTATCCCCAATCGGAACAAGAACAGCAACGACGCAGAACGTACAGCAATGCCGCCGGATCACAGCCGCCGCGAAGGAGAAACGATCACGTTCAAATTCTGTTGTTACATAAACTGAGTTAACATAGATCTGGAGCTTCACTTGGTACATATCAGAATTTAAGTAGGCAAAGAATTCGCATGAAGCTATCATTAACACAAGTTGAAACAGGACCATATTAACTCTTCTTCTTGTCGAATCCAAATTACACTTGTTCATGGCATGCCACGTCACGTGAACAAGTCCAATTTCAGTATTTCACCCCCGAGTCGTATTTCAATGTGGATCCAATGAGAAAACCAATCTCAGTTCTCAAGTATCCCCAATCAGCCAATCCCCATGGGAAACAAACAAGAACAGCCGCCACCGGCACACAGAACAGCGATGCCGCCGGATCGCAACCACCGCACAGAAGAAACAAGCACGTGCAAGCCGCCGGCTCCTCCGACGAGCATCCATGATCTCCCAGACGACCTCCTCGAGCTGGTCTTCCTGCACGCCGATTCGTTCGTCTGCCTCGTCCGCGCGGCGGCCACCTGCAAGCCATGGCGCCGCGTGATCAGCGACCCCTTCCTCCGCCGCTTCGGCCGCTTCGGCCACTACTACCACGAGCCCCCCAGCAAGCCCCTCTTCGTCCGTTCTCCAGCGCCGCCTGGTGAGGCCACCGTCGACGTCCACCGGCTCGCCGTCTCCCTCGACTTCCTCGCCCACCATTATGACCATGGCGACGTGATGGAACTCAGCGACGGCGGTAGCCTCCTCGCCTTCGTCAAGAACTCTTCTTCGGTCGTCGTGTGTGATCCTTGCACGAGGAAACAAATGGAGCTCTATCCTCAGTCTCCATGGGAACGGAACCCTGGCAGGTACCATAGCTGCACCTTTGGCGCGTTCCTGCTCAACGCCGGCGACGGCGACACCAGCAGCTGCAGCATGAACATGTCAAGCTTCAGGTTGCTATGCGTGTCTCTTGTTAGAGACGATGTCACTCGCACCAAAACTGCATGGGCGACCTTGATCTCGTCGCGACATGATGGGTGCTGGTGGAGAGCCTTGGGCAGCAGAGACGTCGGCGCCATCATGCCCAGACCCTCGAGCTGGATCAGCGCGAGGACAAAGTTTTTAGGACGTGCGGGCGGTCTCTGTGCTGGTCCGGCCAGGCGGTCAGCAACGCCGTGCTCCGGCTTGATGAGAGCTCCGGCACGTTCTCGATTTTCAAGTTGCCGGCTCATGCCCGTCGCAACCACTGGTCATCATACTACAATAGGGAAAACCTTCGGGTCGTCGATGGCGGCACCGGCTTCGTTCGCCTTGCCCGCATCATCGATGACGACCTCGAGGTTCTTTGGTGGTCACACGATGGAGGCCATGCGTGCATTGTTGAAAGGAAAGTGTGTCTGTCGCAGTTGGCTGGTATTGAGCTCATCAAGATAGAGTGGTCATGGAGATTCTTGGACACGGCTGAAACCTTGAACCCTGGACATGTCGTGGTGTTGCCATTCGAGGAGTACATGTGGATGTTTGACGTCAATGTCGAGACCATGGAGCTCACGCGCTTGTGGAAGAGCAAGAATGGGCAGGCGGGTCGGGTGTTCCCGTATGAACTGCCATGGCCGCCGACCATCAAGGTGTGCATATAATTAAGACACATAGTGCAGGAGAAATTATTTGTATTCAAATTTTGGAGGCAGGGTCATAAACTCTTTTTCAAGATTATTTTTTGAATTCAAGTTCATTATCCAACTCCAATTAAGTGATTGTCGAGTTCAACCTTCATTGTTGCATATGATGGGTAGGTGTGCATGTGTGTTCTTACCTGTACCTTTGCAAAATGTCTGACCAAGCATTATGCGTATTCAGTATTGGTTGTTCAAATTTTGTTATTCCATAAACTGAGGTAGAGTAATACTTCCTCCGTCCCAAATTGTAAATCGTTTGACATTTTTTACACCAACTTTGACTACTCGTCTTATTCAATTTTTTTTTGCAAAATATCATGATTTTTTGTTATGACTAGCTTTAGTAATAAAATTATTCAAGAATGACTCAAATTTTACTATATTTGTACAAATTTTTTGAATAACACGAGTGCTCAAAGTTAGAGTAAAAAAAGTCAAACGACTTACAATTTGAGACGGAAGGAGTAGATTAGGAGACCCACGGCCTGCTCCTGAGCTTCCTTCTATGGCCTTGATCCATGGCGAAGCGGCAGGAGCCAGTTCGCTCAGCTACGCTCCCAGTCCCAGCTACGAGCCTACGATGCTATTCCGCCGCCGACAACTTCTCCGGTGTGCGCCAGCTCACGTAAGTAGCAGAAGAAGCTGGCTGCCTGTCTGTGCTGTGATACACACACGTAAGTGTGTGTTGCCGCTGTGGTTTTATTTTGTCAATGGAGTGGGAAGCAATGGCCAAAGCACATGGAAAGCACTTGGACATAGTCTCTAGTGAATCAAAAAAAAAAGTCGAGGGGGACAAAACAGATCAGAAATGGAGTGAGTGTTACTGTCACTGTAGTACCTTAGAAGAGTCAGATAGTAGAAAAAAGGAACTCCATTTCAAATTACACAAACTAGTTCACAAAAGGTGGTTTGTGTTCAGTGTAAAATAAATAAATAAATAAATAAATAAATAAATAAAGGTTGCCGATGATATTCTAAAATTGCAGACGTGAAGAGAGTAGATGCATACAAATGAAAAGGGAAATTGGTAACCACTAGGTTGTGTTAGATCCGTGGATCGGCTAGGAGTAGATCGAGTGGGGTAAACTGTAAAACGATTTCTATGTGAGTCATACCTTTGGTCTGCGATGTCTCGTTCGTTGGTGGAGGTAGCGCACGGGCAGCGACGGTCGATGCAGTGGTTGACCACGTGGAGATGTAATGGCGGCGCCGGTGGAGCTTCCCGTCGCCAACAGCGTGTCCCTCTCGATCGGGCTAGGGTTTGAAGGTGGGGAGTGACTGGTGGTGAACCTCGTTCTCTGTGTCCTGGCCCCACCTCCCTATTTGTGGCACTGCGCGACAGGGGCCCACCAACCTTATTGGGTTGGGCATCCCCGATCAGGATGCGAGGTCAAGGGTCCAATGGGCCTTTGGGCCTATTGGGGTAGAGATCAACCTAACAATCTCCCCCTTGATCTCATCTTATTCTTTTAACCTTATGCTTCGAAGCAACTCTTTTTAAAGTACTCGTTCCATCACAGATTAATACATAGAGCATGGCTCATCGTCACGGTCTAATTACCGATAGAAATCAACAGCATGCCTCATCGTCGCGGATCCAGAGCCCCTTGTAGGCACCCTGGCGAGCCAGATCTCGCCCTTCTGGTTATACACGAAGGCTCTGGAAGAACCGTCATCAGGGAGCGCGGCCATGCCCAGGTACGGGCCGCCGCCGGCGACCCTCTCGAGGCATACGGCGGTGGCGTTGTCTTATTGCTGCTGGGGCGAGGAGCTCGTCGGCAGGGCCGCCGGAGACGAGGTGTACTGAGGCTTTCTCCAACACGGATAGGCATTCCTGGAGATGCATTCGTGGGAATGCATGGTCTACAGTAACTCCTAGTCCAATGCAAAATACTGCATCTCCAACAGGCAACGCATAAAGTTCAATGCATCTGGCCGGGTAGTTAGTTCGCGCGCTTTTCTTTCTTTCCCGCTCTTGCCGTTGGTTCGCTCCTGGTGCGGCCGCGTCGGGCATTGTATGGCCGTTGCTCTACAGTCGATTGCGTCGAGGAGAGAGGGTGTGCAAATATGGTTCGTCTCTCTCTTCAGGGGCAAAATGCATGAGCCAAATGCGTTGGCTGTTGGAGTCTTTTGCCTCGGCTACAGTATCAGTGGAGAGGCAAATTTGGTTTTGCATTACCGGATGCCTATCCGTGTTGGAGAAAGCCTGAGGAGGGATGATGGCGTTTACCAGTTGTGGGGAGGCTGACGGTATGCATCGCTGACAAATAAGAGAGGGAAGGAAAAAAAACAAACAAGCATTATTGATCGATCGGCTGGTTGGTTATCGAGGTCATCGACCACGTGAGACAGACGATAACCACGGGGCGCTGGCTTACCGCACAGAGGATGGTCTTGACGATGGTGGCGCAGGCGGCATCTGAACCAGGCACGTTCATGGCGTGGAACTCCTCCATGAGCGCGGCGTCGGCAGCGGAGTCGCAGCAGCTGACGCCGACGATGCCGCAGAAGCCCAGCGGCTCCGTCAGCACCACCGGCACCCCTGAAATGGAAACAAAAGCTAGTCAACAGCAGCTGGAAGAAGGAGAAAAAAAAATAGTAATATAATATAACAGGACTATTGAGGACAGGTAAAACAATTTTACATGCATGCTGGGCTAAGTGGGCTTTTCCCATAGGAGCGGAGTGGGCTTTTAAGTTATGACTTTATACATGTGCTAGGCTTGGCCCTTGGGCCTAAGGGCTGGGCTACGTGGGCCTTTTTCCTCTCCCTCTCTCGGCTTCGGCAACGAGGACAGCAAGCATGTCGAGGAAGAAGCCGACGGACTCTAGCTACTCGAGGGAAGGGAACGAGTCGGCCGGGCAAACAACTTGTACCGATCTTGATCAAGAACCCCAAAAGCTGCGCTTCTGCGCTGCAGCGTAGTGAATGATATGTCATGAAACCCGACAGATTGTTTCCAAATTTGGTTATATTGTTTGCACTTAAGAAGAAATAAAAGGCGAGTAGCTAGTGTAGGATGGAGCTCGTTGATGAAAAAGAGAAATGAAACGGCGATAAAAAAAAGCAGCAGCCTGAACTCACCCGGGGCGGCGCATAACGAGGCTGCTGCCGCAGTGGAGGGAGAAGAGTAGATGTCAGCTAATCCGCAGCTACACAAGGAGCACAAGACGCAACAAGGGCTTCGACTCCATTGCGCCTTGAATGAGGCAGAGGAGAGCAAAAAACCCGCCTTGGCTCGATGGCTCCGACCTAGCCCCCGCCAGAGAGAGTAATGATCCGCAGTGGCTCCACACTAGCGAACAACTCCTATGCTGCGTGCGATTGCTGGAAGTACTTGAAGCTAGCACGTGACACCACCAAGTGGGGCCAGGGGCACGTCGAGTCCACTCCCAGTGGGACACATTCCACCTACATAGGGTCGGAAAAAGCGCGGCTCTCTTTGCCAATAAGCCGGGGTTTGTTTCATAATAGGCGGGGCCCGTGTAAACGTTTGTGGTTTTTCGTTTTTTGTTTCTTCACTATAAATTGTCTTTTTGAATACGAGGGAGTAAAACTTGGTGCAAAATTCATTTGGACCTGTACCGGTGCATTTTTTTTCTCGAAATATCCGACCAAGGACCCCCACAATTAATGTATTTATAACAAGAAATTATCAAAATACACTCCTGGGCACTAGCTAAGATCTTGATCGATGGGTACGTACGTATCCAACTGCAGCACTCATCCATAATAAGCCCGAGAATTAAAATAAAGGATTGCAGTACATACGAAACTCTAAACTGAGGGAATCGATCAAGTCCGGCAGGTGACCCATCTTGCACTACCGAAATGAATGGTGGAATTCTCCTAGTGTTTTTAGGTAGTAATAAAACACTACCAATAATAGTCATAGCACATGAAAATTCTTACTAAGAGAAATTTAGTAAGAAAAGTTTATTTAAAATTTTTTATGTTGATTGAAATACTAGGAAAATCCCATCTCACTGGGAGAAGTTTTGGTTTCTGTTGGATTTGTTCAAAATCTTTGCAAGTGGTTAGGTTGGTGTTAACCTGGCGCAGAAAATAAGAGGCCCTTTTATTCTAAGGCCGGTGAACTTCGGTTCATGGGCCTTGCGATTTCTAAACATGTTGTTGCACGGGCCTACGAAACTGCGTATATTCATGCCTTTTTGTATGGGCCGACCGAAAGCCCCCCAACGTGGTGGTGGCCGCGCCGCGTGAAAACGGCGGGCAATTAATAAGCGCGGCGTCCACTTAGATAGATACTCATAATGTTAAATTAGTTTTCACAAAATGTTTATTTTGATTAATATGTTGAATGTGACGCTATCACAAATACGATAGAGCACACAGTGGCACAAATAAAAAATATGATTAAAGAAACCTAAATCCTTTGTCGCTCCCTATGCAGTCAGAAAGCAAGAGAGGCGCACAGCTTGCTTGTGCGATTGAGCCTTTCTTTCTTTCTTTCTCTTTCTTTTTTTTTTTTCTGTTTTACGCGATGCACTGCTGGTGGCTGCTATCGTGGTACATCTGTTCGCCGTTGAGTTGGGCCACGGGTGCGCTGCTGAACTTGGGTCGCACGCAGTACGTAGTTCTGCTACTAGAAGATGCACCTCGCCTTGGTGAGTTGGTGGCCAAGGGTCAAGGCGAAACGGGGGCACCACCACAACGGAGGAGCGCTAGGAGCCGTCGTCGACGGTGATCGATGTCGTCTATAGCGAGGTTCGCGATGAAACACACGGTCCGTTGGCACAGCCGCGCGCACAGTTATTTACTTTGACACAAGTTTTTATTTAAGAAAAAAAAGGATGATCGCGTAGGAGTAGTGTGGTGTGGAGTGTGCGCTGATCGAGAGGCACAAACAAACGAGCAGGCAGACAAAAAAAAAAGAAAAATGAAGGAAAGATAATAAAATACTGAGGTCAGGTCGCCGGGAACGAAGCACTGGTCCCGATTTTTTTATTTTTAAGCCCTTTTAAAAAACTTATTTTACATTTAGATCTCTGGAGAAACGAAACCCAGTTTTTGACCCAGGGGTCGGCGCCATAGGTTACGGCGCCGAGGTAATACATCTCGGCGCCATGACCTATGGCGTTGAGTCATTTACCCAATAGATGATATGGCGCTTGCATGGCATCCACCTCGGCGCTGAGCTCGGCGCCATGCCTGTTGGCGCCGACCCGTTGGGAAAAGCCAGCAGCGGCTCTCAATGCCTGCATGCAAAATGTCTAGGAGGCCAAAGGCTCTGCATGCCTTCGAGACCCGGGTCGCTACAGTTATGGACGCATGGGAATTAGGAATATGCAGGTACAATATGTGCACGCCATAGGACCTAGAGGAGGAGGGACAGAGAACACAGTGCCACATGTATTGAAAGTCGTGTAAACAAACATTAAAAGTAAAAAATATTATCCTTTCCAAACTAATTATCTAAATTAAATTTCAACCGCGTTACTATTTTTATTACAGCAAGATCTTCAAGATGAGACCACACTCGACTATATTTAGATGATATTTTTTTTATACATTTTGCAATATATGTAAGTGTATTTTATTGTTTATATTTTTTTCATTACACATGGACCACGCTTGCTGTATTAATAATTTATAAATATATGCATCAACAGTTGAATTATCATTAAATGCATTATTTTTTTGTGATAACAAAAGGTTAGGAGAATGTTCTTCAATAATGATGCATTGGTCATCGACTCATCATCCACAAAAGAAATTATAAAATAGATGTCATACACAAGAAATGCTTGTATGAGAAGGACCGGGATTGCAGGCCATGAATGAATGCTTCTCCCATGGTCTCGTAATTTTGTTTTGTGAGCACATATTTATAAATTATTAATACAAGAAGCGTGGATCACGTGTGTAATGAAATGAAATAGTCTTGGTTAAAAGAAAAAGAAAATATACTTATATATATTACAAAATGTATACAAATTTCATCTAAGTATAGTAATTGTGGTCTTGTTTTGAAGATCTTGTTGTAATAAAAGTATTAACGCAATCAAAATTTAATTTAGATGATTAGTTTGTAAAGGATGATATTTTTTTATTTTGAATGATGGTTTACACGAGTTTCAATGCATGTGTCACTTTGTCCTGTAACATCATTATCCCTCTCTCCTGGCCTCCTAGGCCCTAATGCCCTATGGCTTGTACCATGCGTGTGTATGTACCTGCATGCTGTGCATGCATCAGTGATCCGTTCCCAGTTCTTCATGCATCCATAACTGCAGCGTGTAACCTGCATGCAAACTGTTCAACGTTTCGCATGCAGCCTATTGTGAACGCGCGAAGCCGGCGCCGAGAGGTATGGCGCCGAGCTCAGCGCCATAAAATCTGGCGCCGAGGTGGCAGCCATGTAAGCACCATGTCATCTGTTGGGTAAATGACTCGGCGCCATAGGTTATGGCGCCGAGATGTGTTACCTCGGCGCCGTGACCTATGGCGCCGACCCCCTAGGTCTAAACCTGGGTATCGTTTCTCTAGGGGTTTAAATGCGAAATAAGTTTTCTAAAAGGGCTTAAAAACAAAAAAAGTCAGGCACTGGTCACCCATGGACCAGTGCGTCTCCTGCGCCCAAGCTAGGAGCCGGTTGGCGATGGACACCGGCGGGTCGACGCGGTCACTGGGGAGGAGATGCTGCTGCCGGGACCTCATCTGGGTTGTTGGTAGGAGATGACTTGGGTCCCGCTCCCAGTGTCCAGAGAGACATAGGGCGTGTTTGGTTCCCTGGACCAGGCCGAGCCAGGCTCGCCGCATGCAGGCCCAGCATGTTTGGTAGCCTGGGCCACTCTTGGAGCCAGGCTCCACGCATGCAAGACCCTCTCCTCGGCCAGGCTCCAGGGAAACGCAGGGAGCGGTCGTTTCTCCACGGCCAGGCTCAGCGCGTGCGAGCGCGGATGCGCGGGCGGCGAAAACTTGGCCGGCGGGAGCTCGCGCCATCCCGCTAGGGTTACCGCCCCCTTTTCGCGCCATTCACCGTGCTATATATCCCCCTTCGGCCGCCTCCCGTGCTCGCTCGCTCACCATTCTTCACCGCCGAAAACAGGTGCTCTTCTCCTCTCTATCCCATCGCTTCTTCTTTTTTCTCCGGTGTTGTTCATCGATTCTTGTTTGTTGTTCATCGATTCATGGTTGCTTAACCCCGTGTCCCCCTCTTTGTTTTGCTAGGGGCTTTGGATCTGAGTTCTTGCGCAGGTAATCCTTTTCCCCCTTCTGAACATCTGTTTTCCTCAGATCTAGACCGCAGATTGCGAGTTCACATTGTTTCCTTTGTAGATCTGGATATAGAAGTAGGTGTTTCGTCTAGTTTCTGTATGATTCCACTCTTTTCTCTTAACCCTAACATATTTTTGTTTTTGTATGATGCATACTTGCAGATCTGTCATCCTTTCATTCTCCGTCTGCTTTTGCTTTGGGTGCTAGCAACCAACCCTAGTTCGGTAAAATGAATCCTCCTCGCGGTTAATCTTGGCTCTCGATCTGATTGAAGCGCGGTTAATCTTTATTGTTTAATCTCGATGATGCTTGTGTGGTATATTGATAAGAGGATACATTGTTTTCCTGAGCATTTGTCCATACCTATGATGCTCACTGTGTAAACTTGTTATGTTCCTTGTAGTCTGAGCATTTGTCTATGCCTATGATGCTACCTGTGTTGATTTTGCTTGTATTCGGAGCTTGACTCCATGCCTATGATGCTCTATGTGATGATTTATCTTTGAGTCTGAGCATTTGTCCATGCCTATGATGCTACCTTTGTCGATTTTGCTTGTATTATGAGCTTGTCTCCATGCCTATGATGCTCTATGTGATGATTTATCTTTTAGTCTGAGCATTTGTCCATGCCTATGATGCTCTCTGTGAGGATTTATCTTTTAGTATGAGCATTTGTCCATGCCTATGATGCTCTATGTGCTGTGTTTGCTTTACTTCTGAGCATCTGTCTATGCCTATTATGCTCTCTGGGTTGTTTTTGCTTTACTTCTGAGCATCTACTAGCATGATCCAAGAACCAAACATGTCCTTATTTTTATATGACTGTTGTCTTGCGTTGTTGGTCATGAGAATTATATTGCTTTGCTAGATGACTATGGAGGACCAGTGCCGGATGTTGTTTGTTCGAGCTGCTGCTCTTATCACGGCTATGTACGCATTTTTGTGCAGTACGATAAGAATGCATCATACTTCACACCCTCAACTCACTTATGGGCCTCGAAGCATAATGGATGAGGAACGCCAACGTAATTTGAATTTAATTTACAACTGCAATGACAAAGAGTGTGTAGCCATGCTTCGCATGAGAAGAACACCTTTTTTTAGACTGTGTGATTTGTTTAGAGAGAGGCATTTGCTGAGGGATAGCATTAACAGTACCATAGAAGAGCAAGTAGCAATGTTTCTCCATGTTGTTGGCCATAACCAACGCTATAGGGTTGTTCACCAAAGCTGGAGGAGGTCTATTGAAACAGTCCACAGGTATTTTCAAGAGGTCTTGTATGCTATAGGGGAGCTTAGGCATGACATGATTAGGCCTCCATCCAATGAGACACCACTTAAAATAAGCAACAGCCCGAGATGGTATCCATACTTTAAGGTAATAAAATTGTCATATAGTTTGTAGGTTCATACACACTGCATGCATACATTTTAACTAACCAAAATTGGGTGTTCATGTAGGATTGTGTAGGGGCAATAGATGGTACTCATATCAATGCTAGAGTGCCATTCGTTCTACCAAAATTTTAACTGATGCAGTCAACAATGTTGCAGATGCCATTCGTTCTACCAAGGTTGAGGATTCCCACCCTGAGCTCTATGGCGCTGTCATGTTCATGCCTGGTTTCACTGACGAGTCTCTCATTGTTGCCTATAGCCACCTGCTTGACAACAAGGCCCAGGGGTCTGCTTTCGTGAAGATGAATGACTCTCATCGTGTGCTGTGGCTGAGGACCTTCTTGGCCAAGCACTACTACCAGTGATGTGGCTGTTGGTTGATCTTTCTTTTGTGCAGTGACGTGATGAGCATGATCTGATGCAGTGGTTGTGGCTATGGTTTGCTATGGTAGCTTCTTTTGTGGATACTCTGCTCTCTGGTGGTCTGTGCAGTGGACTGACATTTTGCTTTTGTGCAGTTAACCTGCATTCTTTTGCAACTAACTATGGCTAGGTCTAGCATATAGTTAGTGACTTAGATAACCCACTATTCTAGCTGCATCAACCTAGGTGATGATGATGAGTACTTGTCTAGGCAATCTGAGCATGTGTCCATTGCCTTTGATGTGAACCTATTATTCAGTCTTAAACTGAGCACATGTCTCTTG
This sequence comes from Digitaria exilis, assembly GCA_015342445.1. Taxonomy (NCBI): domain Eukaryota; kingdom Viridiplantae; phylum Streptophyta; class Magnoliopsida; order Poales; family Poaceae; genus Digitaria; species Digitaria exilis. The sequence continues at coordinate 1,940,400 of JACEFO010000191.1, read as the reverse complement.
CTAATGATGTTGTTATTCTACTTATTCTGAGCACATATCTCACGCCTATGATGTTAGCATTATCCTGCTGATTTGTTTTCCATTTGAAACTGAGCACATGTCTCATTGCTAACCTTGTTGATATTTTCCTTCTTTACTATTTGTCCATGAAGGTTTATCTAGCTATGACATGGTATGTTGTCACTGTTGGCCGCCAAACTGGAGTTTTCTCCAGGTGGGATGAGGCCCATGCCCAAGTCAATGGCTACCATGGTGCTTGCTGCAAAAAATACAAGTCAAAGGAAGAAGCATTTGCAGCCTTCCATGGCGTGAAAACTGATGAAATGAAAGCAACTACACCAAGACTGCCTGCACCAAAACTGAGCGAGAAGCATTTTGTCCTTGATGTTAAAGATGTAATAATATTGATTCAGTTCTTAGTCATTGCCTATTTAATTTGCAAGCTCATGTAATTGTAGTTACAATGCCATGTACAATTGCCTTCCTTCTGTTGCCCATGATGGTGGTATCCTTACCACTTCATGCAGGAGGTAACCCGAATACAATTCATGCAGGCAACCAAACATCCATACTTGCATATAGCATTTGAATTTTGGAATACATACAGGCAAACAAACAGAGTCTCTGCATGACCTGGTCCTTACCATGCAGGCAACCAAACATGCCTGCTTGCATACACACAACCTGGCTCCTGAGAGCCTGGCTGCCTAATACGAGCCAGGCTGCCCTACTCCAGGCAAACAAACACACCCATAGAAGACCAGAGAAGCAAACTAACGCCGCAGTGGACAAAGGAAGGGCAAAAGGAAACAACTCTATCTCCTAACAAATAGACAACTTCCTAAACGGTGCCGTCATGATCATATGTCACAATCGCCTGATCGTTTCTTTTCTTCTGCTGTTCCGTCAGTCGCATCGTTCCCCTTTTTCTGCCGTCCGACGCGTTGATCTGGTACGGAAGGGCAAACAAACAAATTCTATCCTAAAAGGTAGACAACTTCCTAAACGGCGCCGTAAAGATCATGTCACAATAGATGATATTTTCTAAATTTTTTAAACAAGACTAGTGATTAAACATGGGATAAAAAAACAAATGAATTGTAATTTAAAACAGAAAGAGTTATATGGTATTCTTTAATACAAAGTTTTTCTTGTAGATATTCGCAAAAAAAAGTCTTTTTTGTAGATTTAAATATATTCTTTTCTATAATTAAATGAATAATCCATAACTACATTTTCTGTGGTTACCTAGTTATCGTATGCTTCAATTGTATTAAAAAATATACTAATTGGATCATGTGTAACACAAATATTCAAAGCAAGCCCACGGATCATCTAATAATATCAAGGCAACCCTTCCAACTCTATCTATTTACAACGTGGACCAGAAAAACATATTCTAGGTTAAACTCATCTAGAATTTCCTGCATTAAACGATCAGGCCAATGTAACTATAACTGCTTGGCCACTGATTTGAGAATGGAGGGCTTCGGATCAATCTGTGCCGATCAGTTTACTTCGTGGATAAGAAGGCAACGAGGATGGATAGAGTGGTGGCGGCAGTCGCCGTTCAATGAATCAGTGACAGTCAATTTGAAAATTCAACAGTGGCTGCTTCTGCTTGATCCATACCCAGTAGGCTTGCTTGTGCTATATTATTTTTAAATTTACCGAGATCAAGGCATTGATAAACAAATAACTGTAACTGCTCGGCCACGGATAAATAAGGTGGCATCAATCAAATTTTTTAGACACTAGTTCTTGGGAATTGTTTGTGGAGGAGACTTTTTTTTCATCTGATTTTTTTTTTGCAAGCTCTCAAAACTGAGTTTTTAGAACTCTATTTTTTAGACATTGTTGGAGAACGCAAAGTGCATGAACTGTGATCCTTTTCCTTCAAACAACTACCCATACAAAAAATCTGCTATACATCTTTAGTATAGTTTAACAAAATTGATATATCTAAAAAAAAAGCAGTATATTCTATATAGGAGGATATAAAAAATGAAAATTTCACTCCTCGACGCCACGGTGCATGATGAACTGATGGTAGGTGGCGGGGTACAGGCTGCGGTGTGCCTCCTTGCCCCCGGTGTCTGGATCCTTGCCACCGCCGTGCAAGATGGCAGGCGGCGGTGTGCCTACTCTCCACCGCGCGCTCAGCAGCGCGTTCGCGCTTACCGCGTGGCCGCCATGGCGGTGGCTGTGCTCGTGAGCCTCGTGTGGTGCATGACGAATTTGAAGCAGGAAGTGGCATACTCATAGGAGCGGATCCAACGTGGTGGTTTTGGGGGCCGAATTTGAAGTAGGAAGTGGCCTGCTCACAGGGGCGGATCCAACGTGGGCGCTTTGGGGGGTAGTAGTCCCCCCTCCCACCCCCCAAACCCCACGAACTCCATTAGAGCTCTCACAAGCTCTCCAATCAATTTTAGCCATAGATGAAAAAGGAAGAGGAAGAAAAAGAGGAGGAATAAGAAGGGAAAGAGAAAAAAGAAAGAAGATAAAAAAATCAGCCCCCCTCGTCCCATGGATACGCCACCGTACTCACATGAGCCAGCAGCACATATTGGCATGGCCGGATGGGACGGAGAAGAGTAGCCGCAGGAACAGTTGCATCCGCAGCAGTACACCACCAGCAACAGCAAGAGCAGGGCATGCTTCTTTGGCGCCATGACACGCTTCCAACCCAGTTCCAGAGACGACGACGATGTAGGTGTGTGGTGTTTGGATTGGACCGGTAGCTCGAGTCTTTATAGATCGTCGCGCGGGCGGCCAGTGACAGGTCTTTTTCGTGTGCACAACTTTTTTGTGTGTGTGCAACTTTTTCGTGTCTAAAATACGTAATGCATCATCCATGAAGAAGTCGCTACCTTGTGCTTATGCGGCATCGGAGCCGGAGAGGTGCACCAGGACCTTATGGTTATGGTCGCGGCGTTTCCTATTGGCTCCTCTGGGGAGGCCGAGGAGGAGGGTATATATGCGTCGCTGACCCAAAAGAAAAAAAAAGTCGCGAAGGAAACAAATACTAAGCAACGAGCTCACCGTACGTTTAGTATGCTCCATCTTGCCTGACGGCCACATGTTTCTTTCTACGCGTGAGCTGGCTGGTAGTTTCTGCAGGCCTGGCAGGTGGGCCCGGGAATACAGCGATGTGAGCCCGACAGGCGAGGTTTGATGGGGCCAAAGCCAGTGGTGGTGGGAGGCGAAACCGCGAAAGGCCGAAAGCGATCCGGTCTGGACGTCTGCTCCGGTTCTGGTCAAGGCTGTGTTTTCTTCAGAGCATGGCCGAGCGGTGGCTGGGGGGCCACACCTCGTCAGCCAATAGCAGATGGTCTCAGCTCCGCTCCCTGGCTTGGCAGCCAGCAACTGTTCTCACTCCTCTACGCACGCTTGAAGCGGACGCGTCACCAATTGCCGATTCGTTTCTCTCGCAGGCCACGTAGGATTCCGTCGGCTCTTCGCCGATTAGTATACTTGCTCAGCAAGGCTGCTGTGTCGCAGTGTACGTAGGTTGAGACGGGCGCAGCCAGAGCCAGCTCGAGCTGCCTTTTGCCTCTCCTTTTTTTTCTTTGATTTTGTGATGGGTTTTTAAAAAGGGTCTTTTTGGAATCGGGGTTTGGTAGATTTTATTTTAGAAAACATTGGTCAGGGTCTGATGTTTTCTTTGGAGTGTATAAACGCCGGCTCTGATACCAGCTGTAGCGATCTTACCCGAGAAATGGGTCCACTTAAGTATATTTCACCTTCCGTTAGTGCTAATACACAAAAATGTTCCCAAATACGGGTACGACCGTCGAGTCGAGCTCGACTAAATGTAACTGAAGATCGTCCGTTCATACGCTCACTCGAAGGTGAGTTCCAGAGATCACATCATTCCACAATTCGAATTACAACAAGTCTCAGAGTTATTACAACAAAATTGAAATGATAAATAAATTAGTTCGATTCATGCAGCGGAAAGTAAACAAGATACTAGCGACGATCCGTATTATCGTCACGATGAAGTCAACCGTGACGCTACTCCTCACGATCCTCGGAAGAGGTCGGCTCCCACTCGATGCTGTAACAAGGAGGAAGCTGGGAGGCCCAAGCCATAGAGGCAGCTACCTCCTGAGGGGACGGTCCTGAAAATTTAGCCACAAGCAAGGCTGAGTATACCAGTTATACTCAACAAGACTTACCCGACTGGTGATCACTACATCACCGACTCCTAAAATGAGAGGCTGTTTGGCTAGTGGGGTTCTTTTGCCAAAAACGACTAAGCTGATCTCTAGCTTATCCATCTTGATTTTAATTCCTTTTAGCCTATCCATTCTAGGTGGGCCTAGCTAGACAACCAAGTTTTGTAATACAATTATTCCATACAAAGATTTTATCCTTCCAGGTTCACTTCATAATATGTCATACATCGGTCAAGCAGTCTCATTAACCGCGAGAAGCGGACAGTTCGAACCGAATTTACTACCTGGCCATGGAAAACCCACACACACGGAATGGTTGGAAATGCCAACACACCCCAATCCTTTCTCCTCTCTCTGCGAGTGGCTCCCGAGTCCCAAAGCCTCAGGGTAGAGGTTCACCACTACTGGGACTCACGCAACTACCCCCATGTGCCCATGGGATAACGTTTCCAAGACAGAGGGCTGTCGGACCTGCTCGCATTGATCGGGTACCGGGACTTACCGGTCCCATGGTCCGTACATATGTGTGGTACGTTCAAAAGCTTGACACAAAAGTACCACATGTTTCCAATTAAACCATTGATAGACGGGTATCTACAATCATCCGTCCATCATCTCTAGTGTTTCTGATGTGAGTAGTCATACAATTCCTATATCTCGCGGGTGTCGGAACACTCGACTTCTAACGGTCCTAAGCATAGCGACTATCGAACCTACGTACTAGTGTTCAATCAAAGGAAACTATGATCATGCAATCTAGGGTTTCATTCAACTCCTTGAAACTTAAATGCACAGACATATACTCAGTGTAACTTGCGTCAAGTAAAGTTAGGTTATGCTCCGGGGCTTGCCTTCCGGCTCGAAACGGTACTCCTGCTCGCGGCTCGGATCCACGTGCACCACGTTCACCTCGGACTCCTGTGCAATCTCCTCGGCAGCGGGGACTAGCTCGTAGACTCCGTCGGCGAGACCCGAATCTACACGAGATGCATGAAATGTTTAAATATCGAGATTTCATATAGTTAGGGTTTGCTTAATCCTTGGTTAATGAATTGGAAAGGATAAACATTAATTATAAGTGAATATACCCTTTTCATTTTGAACCTTGAATTTAATTTATGAGATTTAGGTTTTTCTCTTTTCTTTTTCTTTTTCTTCTCTTTTCCACCATTTAAGTCCTTTTTCTATTATTCAAAAGGTGAACTTACGAATACTATTTTCAGGTGTCATTTGGCCAGAGACTTGCTCGTGCCAAGGCAGGACCCTAGCCCAAAACTTGGCTCAAGGTGATTTTTCTATAATTTATTAAAAATGTTCTTGTCTTTTTGCCTAAAAACAAACTAAATTCCTACAAAAATAACTATAAGGTTTCTGTCCACACCACTTGGCACAGTGACTTAGGTCACCAAGAGTGACCTCTCTGCAAGTTTACATGTGGTATTGATTTATGGTTATTTTTGTGGAATTTCACCATGTTTAAACTACCAAAAATCATTTAGCCATTTTACAGTGTCCAAAAATTATCATTTTCATTTTTCTAAGGTTCCTAATGTTTTGATTAAGTTTCCGTGTGAAGGAGGTGCTTTTTCTATGAGTGAATTATGTTCTGTGATTTATTTGCCAAAACAACAAGGTATAAGTTTGGAAATTCATAACTCTAAATCCACTGGGAATTTTTGTGCACCACTTGGGAAGAGATCCTATGTCACCCATGAGTCTTCATGAGTGGATTTCGAGCTATGAAGAAAGGTGCTCAAACTTTGCCATTTTCAAATCTGTAAACTTAGCCTCAACTGAGTGAGGTGCAATGGAAGAAGTTTGACTTCTAGATTCACTGGTCACTACAAAATTTGTTTGGCATTTTTCTAATTTTTCTATGATTTTCTACGAATTTTTGAAGATTGCAGTGAATAGTGCTCAAAGGATAGAATCTATTTACGCCGTGAACCCTAGAAGATTTGAATCCTTACAAAAGGGTCCCTGGAATCTTACAGTCGGCCCCCTAGAAAAAGGAAGAAGACACAAGTGAGTCCCCGAGCTCGTTGGCGTTCGTACGCCGGCGGCTAGGCGGGGTCTCCGGCCTCGGTGAGTGGCGCATCGCGCAGAGGAGCTCACCGCGGTTCCTTGGAGCTAGAAGGCGACGACGGAGATGGCCGGGAAAGTGGTCGGCGACGGCGGTGGCGGCTCGGCGAACTCCGGCGAGCGGTGACTGGCGGCGTCGGGGTCGGAGAGGGTCGGGGAAGGGTCGATGAGCACCAGCGCGTCACGGCGAAGCTATAGGTGCCCTCGGTTCAGCCAGAGAAGAAGCGGAGCGTGCTGGCCACGTGCGCGACCGACGGCGGAAGCTCGAGCTTCTCCGGCGAGCTGCGCCGGCGGCTGCGGTGGCGGAAAAGGGTCGGGGCTTGGTCGAGGAGTGGCGGTGGGTGATGGGGAAGCTAGCGCGCGCCTTGGTTTGGCCGGAGGAGCAGCGGAGAAGGCTGGCCACGTGAGCGAGCTCGGCGGCGGCTCTGCGAACTCCGGCGAGCGATTTCGGCGCGGAAGAGAGGGGGAGCTGTTTGGGGCCAAACTGTTGGATATGTGTCGAATATGTGTACAAGTTGGTTACAATTGGACTTGAGTTGTAATTTGGTAGGTTAGGGATATAGTTGTAGTCGAACTTTGTATCCCGGGCCCATAAATATGAGGGCACTACCGTTATAACTGTGAGACGACTTGGTGGCTGGTGTGGGCGGCGACCTTGCCGCGGTGGTGCCCGGATGCCGGTGTAGCTGCTGTTTATGGGAAGGAGCGCCCGTAGTCATGCCCCGAGGATGTAGGCACATGGCCGAACCTCGTTAAAAAAATCGTGTCTCAGTGTCGTTCTCGTTTCGTGTGATCTTGGGGTTTGGTTCTATGATCCTGAGTTATCACTTCCGCGCTTTAATTCTAACACAAACATCCCCGGGATTTTTTATGATTGCGCTAATCTGTGGATTTCTATGCACCATAGCACTGTTTCTTCCTTGTCAGTGTCATAGCACTACCAAAAACTGACATGTTTTAGTATCCTAAGTTTGACCTTATAGATAAAAAGCTATCAATAGTTATACTATCAAACAAACATCAATAAATTAGTTACAACATATTTTTATAATAAATTTATTTGAAGCCATAAATATGAATACAATTCTTTAAAAACTTGATCAAACTTGAGTCATTTTAAATGGCACGAAATCCATCATTGTATGTTTTTTAGACAGAGGTAGTACCAACGAACAACCATAGCTCTAGGGGAAGAGTCTCTCCTGTCTCATCTGGGTCACTGTCATCCCAAGATTCACCATTTTGAAAGTGACGTTCCGACGCGCATCGCCGTGCATTTCCCATACGACGGTAGCAGCCCAATGGCAGTCAACTTGCGCACATCGTCGGGCACACACCACGCCAATAATTACGCACGGTGCAACCCAAACCATTCCGTCATCGAAACAAAGCCGATGCACACTAGTGTGACCGACTTCTGACTTCTCAAGCACCAACACAACAATTTCGTTAAATCTGCTTCGACCTGAAATTTTCTACTAGAAGCCTTTTGACCAGATGCACGCACCTGTTGGTTTGATTCCAATTCACCGTGTCCGATCCCAGCTTGTAACATGTAGATAATCTCGATATCAACGATAATTATCTCTAATAATGCACTCATACTATATAACATGTGAGACAATCTCGAAATGACGATAATTCTATCTATAAAAGAACGAGTAGAATTGAAAAAGTTTCTCATTTAATTTGGGTCCACCTTACCCCTCACGCTGGACCCACCTGTAAGAGTCTAACGGAGGTGAGAAGGGGGTCAAACTCAAAAAACTGATATTTAAAAATGTTTCTGCAAAAATTAATTTGTTTTTTTCTCACCGTTATCAATTTGTTTTTCCTTAATTCATGGGCATAAAACATTATGCGACGACAAGAGAGTCCAGAGTCCGCGCCTGATTGAGGCACGCTCTGGAAGTCACAGGGCCCGCGGCCCACAAGGCCGCCTCGTCCGCAAGGATGAGGTCGAGTCGTTTTGCAAGGCTGAGGCCGCCGGTGCAAATTTTTCATGTTGTTTTTTTCTTTTTATTGTGCCGGGTTCCATATCAGTCGTCTCTGAATTTGTATTTGCATTTGTACGTGCGATATGATGAACTATTGATACGTGTTAGTGTGTCACATTTAATTTTGTAGACACTCGATCCAATGGATATGCCTGCATATATACATACCTGGCACATCTTATTTGGTCTGCGCAAGTACGTACGTGTCTAGACACCCTTAATCATGTACACTTACCATTCAAAGACCAATTAGCTGTCATCAGTGTCATGCAATGACTAATGAGTAACTATAATTTCAAATAAATAAATAACTGACCTATTTTTCTGGTACTTGGTCCCACAATTTTGGTACTTTTGGATGGGTACTTTTAGGTACTAGATATATTTTCTACCGTTGGATTCTATATCCTGCTAGTACCATGGTACTTGCCAATCATTGTAAAAGAGCTCTAGGAGAAGTGTAGCGATCCTACCCGAGAAATAGGCCCACTTAAGTATATTTCACCTTCCGTTGGTGCTAATACACGAAAATGTTCCCAAGTGCGGATACGACCGTCGAGTCGAGCTCGACTAACTGCAACTGAAGATCGTCCGTTCATACGCTCTCGAAGGTGAGTTCCAAAGATCACATCATTCCACAGTTCAAATTACAACAAATCTCAGAGTTATTACAACCAAATTGAAATGATAAATAAAAATAGTTCGAGTTCATGCAGCGGAAAGTAAACGAGATACTAGCGACGATTCATAGTATCGTCACGATGAAGTCAACCGTGACGCTACTCCTCACGATCCTCGGAAGAGGTCGGCTCCCACTCGATGTTGTAACCAGGAGGAAGCTGGGAGGCCCAAGCCATAGAGGTAGCTACCTCCTTAGGGGACGGTCCTGAAAATTTAGCCACAAGCAAGGCTGAGTATACTAGTTATACTCAACAAGACTTACCCGACTGGTGATCACTACATCACCGACTCCTAAAATGAGAGGGCTAGTGGGGTTCTTTTGCCAAAACCGACTAAGCTGATTTCTAGTTTATCCATTTTGATTTTAATTCCTTTAACCTATCCATTCTAGGTGAGCCTAGCTAGACAACCAGGTTTTGCCATATAATTATTCCATACAAAGATTTCATCCTTCCAAGTTTACTTCACAATATGTCATACATCGGTCAAGTAGTCTCATTAACCGCGAGAAGCGGACAGTTCGAACCGAATTTACTACCTGGCCAGGGAAAAACCCACACACACGGAATGGTTGGAAATGCCAACACACGCCAATCCTTTCTCCTCTCTCTGCGAGTGGCTCCCGAGTCCCAAAGCCTCGGGGTAGAGGTTCACCACTACTGGGACTCACGCAACTACCCCCATGTGCCCATGGGATAACGTTTTCAAGACAGAGGGCTGTCGGACCTGCTCGCATCGATCGGGTACCGGGACTTACCGGTCCCATGGTCCGTACATATGTGTGGTACGTTCAAAAGCTTGACACAAAAGTACCACATGTTTCCAATTAAACCATCGATAGACGGGTATCTACAATCATCCGTCCATCATCTCTAGTGTTTCTGATATGAGTAGACATACAACTCCTATATCTCGCGAGTGTCGGAAACACTCGGCTTCTAACGGTCTTAAGCATAGCAACTATCGAACCTAACATACTAGTGTTCAATCAAAGGAACCTATGATCAAGCAATCTAGGGTTTCATTCAACTCCTTGAAACTTAAATGCACAAGCATATACTCAATGTAACTTGCGTATAGTAAAGTTAGGTTATGCTCCGGGGCTTGCCTTCCGGCTCGAAGCGGTACTCCTGCTCGGGGCTCGGATCCACGTGCACCACGTTCACCTCGGACTCCTGGGCAATCTCCTCGGCAGCGGGGACTAGCTCGCAGACTCCGTCGGCGAGACCCGAATCTACACGAGATGCATGAAGTGTTTAAATATCGAGATTTTATATAGTTAGGGTTTGCTTAGTCCTTGGTTAATGAATTGGAAAGGATAAACATTAATTATAAGTGAATATACCCTTTTCATTTTTCTAAGGTTCCTAATGTTTTGATTAAGTTTCCGTGTGAAGGAGGTGCTTTTTCACTGAGTGAATTATTTTCTGTGATTTATTTGCCAAAACAGCAAGGTATAAGTTTGGAAATTCATAACTCTAAATCCACTGGGAATTTTTGTGCACCACTTGGGCAGAGATCCTATGTCAACCATGAGTTTAACATATCCAAAGCTCAGCCCCAGTGCATGAGTGGATTTCCAGTTATGAAGAAAGGTACTCAAACTTTGTAAATTTTTAAACTGTAAACTAAGCCTCAACTGAGTGAGGTGCAATGGAAGAAGTTTGACTTCTAGATTCACTGGTCACTACAAAATTCGTTTGGCATTTTTCTGATTTTTCTACGATTTTCTACGAATTTTTGAAGTTTGCAGGGAATAGTGCTCAAAGGATAGAATCTATTTACGCCGTGAACCCTAGAAGATTTGAATCCTTACAAAAGGGTCCCTGGAATCTTACATTCGGCCCCCTAGAAAAAGGAAGAATACACAAGTGAGTCCCCGAGCTCGTCGGCGTTCGTACGCCGGCGGCTAGGCGGGGTCTCCGGCCTCGGTGAGTGGCGCAACGCGCAGAGGAGCTCACCGCGGTTCCTTGGAGCTAGAAGGCGACGACGGGGATGGCCGGGAACGTGGTCGGCGACAGCGGTGGCGGCTCGGCAACTCCGGCGAGCGGCGACCGACGGCGTAGGTGTCGGAGAGGGTCGAAGAAGGGGTCGATGAGCACCAGCGCGTCACGGCGAAGCTGAAGGTGCCCTCGGTTCAGCCGGAGGAGGAGCGGAGCGTGCTGTCCACGTGCGCGACCGACGGCGGAAGCTCGGGCTTCTCCGGCGAGCTGCGCCGGCGGCTGCGGTGGCGGAAAAGGGTCGGGACTTGGTCGAGGAGTGGCGGTGGGTGATGCGAAAGCTAGTGCACGCCTTGGTTTGGCCGGAGGAGCAGCGGAGAAGGCTGGCCGCGTGAGCGAGCTCGGCGGCGGCTCTGCGAACTCCGGCGAGCGATTTCGGCGCGGAAGAGAGGGGGAACTGTTTGGGGCTTTAAGTAGGAGGAAGAGGGGAGGGGAATGGTGCTCAAGCAGCACTGGATGGGGGCTGGGGCAGCGCGGAAACGGCTCGCGGCGGCAGTGGCTTGTCGCGGCCGTTTGGCACCTTGCGCGGCGTCAGCGCGGCGCAGGCGAGGACGGCAGGCGGCAGGCGCGCGTGGGCGAGGAGAAAAGGAAGGGAGAGATGAAAACGAGACGCGCGTGGTCGCGGAAGTCGCACGACGGACCGGTGGGCAACGGCGGCGGCGGCTTTACCCGGCGGCCCACGGCGGCGACGCGGCGACAGCTCGAGAGCGCGGCTTGGGTCAGCGCTACAGTGCGCCATCTGCCACGCGACCTGGCCAGACGCGTTCTCCATGAGCGGGGACATACAGCCGTGCCATTGGCCGGCTCAGTCGAGGACGGCCGGCGGCAGAGCGCTGCCGGCGGCGAGCGCGGGCACGCGCGAGCGCGGCATGAGCGCCCCGTGAGCGCGCCTCTGCCGGTGCAAAGTCAACTTGGTTGGCATGGCTCAAACTCCAAAAATTTGAACATGGCTCGGAAATTTTCCAACATTAAAGTTGTTTAGAATTTCATGGGACACATCCCTGCACTGGAGATTATGAGAAATAGATGAAAATTTGGCAGTGATTCAAAAGGGGAGTAAACCCTGTTTTGAACTGAATTTTAGAAATTCGAGGGGCTAGATGGCAAAATTGGCCAAAGTGCCAATGGAGGCAAAGTTCAGAAATGTGAAGATGTACAACTTTGTTTTTTGGAGATTTTGATGTCCAGTGGTAAAAGTTTGAGTTTTGGCTAAGATTCCATTTCAGCCTTGAATTTGAATTGGAAAATTCAAATTCCAGGGTTAGGGTTTGATTTTTGAGATGCTTTCAAGCATTCTTAGGCTATGGTTTTAAAAAGGAAATTTCTTGGTTTGACTTATACTCCAACTTTCCCATTTGCACTTTTTCAAGTTCTTAGGAAATTTTCAAAGTTTTCTTTATGGCTTCATTTGAATGGTTTTTGACTCAATTTGGGAGATTTTCCTCATTTTCCTTAATTCTACTTTTGAAATGTGCTTAGCTTAACTTAATCCCTATTTTAGTGTTAATTAACACCAGGGGTGTTACAAGAAGAATGAAGAATCGAACCACAACATGTACATGCGATGGTGTGTCTATCAGGGTAGGTTGGGTCAAACTCTCGCGGTGGAAGAAAACAGTAACAAAGAAAAAAAAAGGGTGGGGATGGACGTTAGGCTGTATTAAAACTCATCTATAATCATTTAATCTAATTGGTCTAGCAAACGCAGGTCTCTAATTGTTTTTTTTTGGCCATATCAAATATGCAGCAATTGAGGTAGATGAAGATGACAGTTAGTAGCTGCTTCGGAAATAAATTATTATTTGGCTTACGCGCTTAGGCGATTACGCCCTTCTCTGCTTCTCACGTAATCACACTTTCTTTTTTGTAATAATAAACGTGAAATACCAGATGTATAGCATTATCCTTATTTTTGATAGGGATCAGCAACAATGGGAATGGGAACAGGAGAATTATGAATTATGATCATTCAAAGCAAATGGAATAGATGAAAAATCATGACGTTATTGTTGACAACGACACTTTCTAGTTTTGTTCACAAGCATGCCAGCATCACAAGCTATGTAGATCACGAAGCACCCCCAGCAGACAGACCAGAGACCACGTCACGGGCAGGCAGGGGTGCAGAAACTTGTTGGTCGCCCCACTTTCATACCGGTTGTTTTCAAGGTTTGGAGTGTCAATGTCATTGGTTGTTTAAGCTATTGAATATTTCAGTGCCATGCCAATGCCATATATTATGACTATTTGTCTCGTGTCCATGCATGCCACGTGTGTCATGTTGGTGGTTTTCTATATTATGCCCTCATTTTCTTATCATTTTGCCTATTCTGTGCACTCGCCAGTCTATCACTGGTTAATATTAAAACGGGCAGAGACATGTTTGGAACGATCAAGGTTGGGATCAAGATCAGCTAACCGGCGTTGAACAGGATTACAATAAACTAGCAAGCAGCAATGGAATAAATTTAATTAGGATCGGTGGCGACTTGTAGTTATTGAGACGACGCCACGTTTTGGTCGGCCAAAATGTTCTTCCCGGGACATCTCGAAGCTTTCAACCCGGGGCATTATCTCACTGCTAGAGAACCGAGCATTCGTCCCTAGCACGTTAGTACCGGTTGCACTTTGAGCCGGTACTAACGTACAAAATAGCCATGCGTCGACGTCACTGGGCCAATTTAGTATCGGCTGGTGTCACCAGCCGATACAAAATGGCGTCCACCGACACCCATGACACGGCTAGAACAAGTTAGTACTGGCTGGTGGCTCCAGCCGGTACTAAAGGCTCACAGTTAGCACCTGCTGGTGGCTCCAACCGGTGCAAGGAATTTAGAGCACCACTAGTGGTGAATCGATACATGTCAGACTCACTGGCCACGTAGCAAATGATTTGATTCACTCTAGCGGTTTTACACCGTCGCAAGGGGCCCACGAGGAGTAAAAAACTTGATTTTCCTCTTCCCACCCATCTAGCTGATGCGCCGGATCATTTTGTAGGAGTTGTTTAGATACAAGATATTCACTATTCCTCCCATCATATTCATCATATCATTTCTCATCCTTCCCTCGCTATTTATTGGTACAGTGTATATCTGCTACCGTAAATCTCCACCAATCTCTACCAACTAAACACCCCTGTAGAGCCGGATCGTTGTGCTGTACGATGAATCGACGTTCTCTACTGGTATTGAATCGATTCATGGTCTGACACGCATGTCTGATGCACCGCTTTCGGAAGCCACTAGGGATGCTCTTAGTACCGACTGGAGCCACCAGCCGGTACTAAACATCTCCTGTTAGTACCGGTTTGTGGTTCCAGCCGGTACTAACTCCCCTCCCTGCCGGCGTCTGCTTTTATCTACTCCATCATCCCCTTGCTCTCGTCCTTTTCTCTTCCTCTCCTTAGATTTTCTCTCATCCTTCTCTCTCTCCCCTCACACACACAGATGCATTGATCCGGTGGTTCAATCGCTAGGCCCATGGAGGAGAGTCCTCCACCAGCAAGATCCGTGGAGGAGGCAGGCACAGAGGAGTGCTTGGAGCCGGTTTGGTGGTGCACGACGCGAGCAGGATCCATGGAGGAGGCGGGCACGGATTCGTCCATCGAGCGCGTGCGCTGCTCGGCTGCATCGGCGGCCACGGCCAGGTCGAGCCCGAGGTCGCGGCTGGCGGGAGGAGCGTCGTCGTTGTCGACTGCACCTGCTCGGCGTGTATGACGGCCACGGAGGCGCACAGGTATGCTCGTCTTTCATCAGTGACTTCCTGTGCGGGAATAAATTGGTTTGTATACCTCCATTGAGTGCATTTTGTTCAATTCATTCTAGGTTGCAAATCTGTCGGGAATGCGTGCAGTAAAGGTCCGCGGCTGGAGGAGTTCAGGAGCGGAAGATGCAGTGTCTTGTGTGCTCTCTGATTTTATTGTAGCTCGTGTGCTCTCAATCAAAGGCTATCGAGAATACATTTTGCTCAATTTATTCCAGGTTGCAAATTGACTTGCTTGTGTGCTCTCCGATCTGCTTTGTTCATGTGTTGTAATTTCCACTTTGTTGATTCCATTTTCCTCAATCATAATGTGCAGAATTTTTGTTGTAAGTTCTCAATCCACTTTCTTGTTCTAGTTTCTTATGCGTTCTAATTGAGCCTTCGAGCTTCCGTGCTTTTACTTGCACTTTCACAGCATGTGGTGGATGTATGCAACGAATTAAAACAAACAAAAAAGGGTGAAAAAAAAATCCCAACCTTTTAGCGGTACTAAAATGAACTGGCCCGCGTCGTGCTCCGTGGCAGTCTTTTAATACCGGTTGGTGTTACAACCGGTACTAAATGGCTACCCATTAGTACAAGAAACATAGTAGCGGGCGTATAAGCGGTACTAAACTGTTTTTGGCCCGGTAGTCAGTTCTCTGGCAGCGTTGGTAGATGGCAGCGTTGGTAGAAAGACAGGTCGTTGTCTTGGACTTTCTTACTATATACATTGCAAGTTCTCACAATCACGTTGACCGTTGAATTCGCAGACCTTAAAACCAGGAGTCCAGCACCCTGGGCTCCGAAAATCCTCTCGGGTTGAGGTTGAGGAAGGAAGAAGAAGAAGAAGATGAAGCCGGCCGACCTAGTACTCGCTCTCGCTGTGATGTCTCTCGCCTTCCCGCATGCATCCCCAGCCGCACCGCCGCCGCCTCCACCGCTGTGCTCTGCCACGGGTATCGTATCGACTTCTTCACCTCTCCTCTCCTCTCCTCTTGTTTCGTTTTTTACTGTAGTTCCTTCTTCCTTGTATGTACTAGTTATTTAGCGCGCCTTGTCGTCTTAATTTCCCCGGCCCCGTTAATTGTATTGTACGATCCAGGGAAGCCGCCGGTGATGGTCGGGGAGCCCCTGAGATTCTGCGGCTATGACAGCGGCATGACCTGCTGCGACACCGCCCAAGACACTGCCCTGGGAGCTCTGATCCAGTCCATGAACCTCCCCAAGCCCGACGCCATGGCCCTCAAGAAGAGCCTCTGCCAGGTTCGTGCCTGCCATCGTCGCTGTTGCCGTGCAAATTGCAGTAACCTCTATTATACTTGTATAATTTCATCGATCTTCTGGCCGGGCGTTTCTCTTCTACTCCTCCTTTCAGAAGAGATGCAGGCCCCAGGGATGGTCCAACGAGCAACAGACACTAGACTCGCTGGTAGAGCAGCTACTGGCGCCTCAGAACACCTGGCTGCTGTTAGCTGCGCCATTTATTTTGTGGATCTGGTACCGGGTGTCCAAGAACTTCGTGGCTTCCTGCCTAGGAGCACAGACGACTACACCACCGTCACCAAGAAACGATCGCCCCAAACCCAACGGCAGTATCTGTGCTTCCATGCTCTGCATGTGCTGCTCTACCATGTCATACATGAGCCTCAACCGCAACGACGACGGAGAGTCCACCAGCACCAGGGGCAACAAGCACGCTCATCAGGAGCCTCGATTGAGATGAATGAAGTTTAGTGCAATACTCGTCTGCTCAACACAGAACACAGGAGCCTCAGTCATGGTGCTGTTGATCTATCTACTACTTCCTGGAAGACTTGCTGTTGACCTATCTACTACTTCCTGTAAGACTTTCACTGGAGTCGTGCTGTTGTTTGTATCTTTATTCTTTATTAATTGTTATTTACATTTTCCCCATGAGATCCATACGAAGAATGAACAGACAGTTTTGTCAGGGAGATGTGGTTCAGTTTGTTTATATTATATATATTTGTTTGCTCCATCTGCTTGGACTTTTGGAAATGCTCGCATGCTTAATTTCGCTCTATACTCCCTGTTTTTTTTTCCCTAATAACCTAATGTGGTCCCCACCGTCCTTTCTGACCAAGTGTCCATCCACCACTTCCTCCTTTTGGTTTGTGATTATAGTAGTGTTTTCTCGGTGCCGTAGTTGGTCTGGACACTTAAGCCGTGTTTAGTTGGTGAAGTTGGGGAAAGTTGGAGGTGTGAATAGCAGGGTTAACCAAACCGTCGGGAACCGGTCCGGTTTGACTGGTTCCGTAGCGATCTTACCCGAGAAATGGGCCCACTTAAGTATATTTCACCTTCCGTTGGTGCTAATACACAAAAATGTTCCCAAATACGGGTACGACCATCGAGTCGAGCTCGACTAACTGCAACTGAAGATCGTCCGTTCATACGCTCACTCGAAGGTGAGTTCCAGAGATCACATCATTCCACAATTCGAATTACAACAAGTCTCAGAGTTATTACAACCAAATTGAAATGATAAATAAATTAGTTCGAGTTCATGCAGCGGAAAGTAAACAAGATACTAGCGACGATCCGTATTATCGTCACGATGAAGTCAACCGTGACGCTACTCCTCACGATCCTCGGAAGAGGTCGGCTCCCACTCGATGCTGTAACCAGGAGGAAGCTGGGAGGCCCAAGCCATAGAGGCAGCTACCTCCTGAGGGGAGGGTCCTGAAAATTTAGCCACAAGCAAGGCTGAGTATACCAGTTATACTCAACAAGACTTACCCGACTGGTGATCACTACATCACCGACTCCTAAAATGAGAGGCTGTTTGGCTAGTGGGGTTCTTTTGCCAAAAACGACTAAGCTGATCTCTAGCTTATCCATCTTGATTTTAATTCCTTTTAGCCTATCCATTCTAGGTGGGCCTAGCTAGACAACCAAGTTTTGTAATACAATTATTCCATACAAAGATTTCATCCTTCCAGGTTTACTTCATAATATGTCATACATCGGTCAAGCAGTCTCATTAACCGCGAGAAGCGGACAGTTCGAACCGAATTTACTACCTGGCCAGGGAAAACCCACACACACGGAATGGTTGGAAATGCCAACACACCCCAATCCTTTCTCCTCTCTCTGCGAGTGGCTCCCGAGTCCCAAAGCCTCGGGGTAGAGGTTCACCACTACTGGGACTCACGCAACTACCCCCATGTGCCCATAGGATAACGTTTCCAAGACAGAGGGCTGTCGGACCTGCTCGCATCGATCGGGTACCGGGACTTACCGGTCCCATGGTCCGTACATATGTGTGGTACGTTTAAAAGCTTGACACAAAAGTACCACATGTTTCCAATTAAACCATCGATAGACGGGTATCTACAATCATCCGTCCATCATCTCTAGTGTTTCTGATGTGAGTAGTCATACAATTCCTATATCTCGCGGGTGTCGGAACACTCGACTTCTAACGGTCCTAAGCATAGCGACTATCGAACCTACATACTAGTGTTCAATCAAAGGAAACTATGATCATGCAATCTAGGGTTTCATTCAACTCCTTGAAACTTAAATGCACAAACATATACTCAGTGTAACTTGCGTAAAGTAAAGTTAGGTTATGCTCCGGGGCTTGCCTTCCGGCTCGAAACGGTACTCCTGCTCGGGGCTCGGATCCACGTGCACCACGTTCACCTTGGACTCCTGGGCAATCTCCTCGGCAGCGGGGACTAGCTCGTAGACTCCGTCGGCGAGACCCGAATCTACCCGAATTTTTGAAGATTGCAGTGAATAGTGCTCAAAGGATAGAATCTATTTACGCCGTGAACCCTAGAAGATTTGAATCCTTACAAAAGGGTCCCTGGAATCTTACAGTCGGCCCCCTAGAAAAAGGAAGAAGACACAAGTGAGTCCCCGAGCTCGTCGGCGTTCGTATGCCGGCGGCTAGGCGGGGTCTCCGGCCTCGGTGAGTGGCGCATCGCGCAGAGGAGCTCACCGCGGTTCCTTGGAGCTAGAAGGCGACGACGGGGATGGCCGGGAAAGTGGTCGGCGACGGCGGTGGCGGCTAGGCGAACTCCGGCGAGCGGTGACCGGCGGCGTCGGGGTCGGAGAGGGTCGGGGAAGGGGCCGATGAGCACCAGCGCGTCACGGCGAAGCTATAGGTGCCCTCGGTTCAGCCAGAGAAGAAGCGGAGCGTGCTGGCCACGTGCGGGACCGACGGCGGAAGCTCGAGCTTCTCCGGCGAGCTGCGCCGGCAGCTGCGGTGGCGGAAAAGAGTCGGGGCTTGGTCGAGGAGTGGCGGTGGGTGATGGGGAAGCTAGCGCGTGCCTTGTTTTGTCCGGAGGAGCAGCGGAGAAGGCTGGCCACGTGAGCGAGCTCGGCGGCGGCTCTGCGAACTCCGGCGAGTGATTTCGGCGTGGAAGAGAGGGGGAACTGTTTGGGGCCTTAAGTAGGAGGGAGAGGGGAAGGAGATGGTGCTCGAGCAGCACTGGATGGGGGCTTGGGGCAGCGCGGCACGGTGTCACGGCGGCAGCGGCTCTGTCGCGCCCGTTGGCGCCTTTTGCCGGCGTCAACGCGCGCAGGCGAGTGGCAGAGCGGCAGGCGCGCGTGGGCGAGGAGAAAAGGAAGGGCGGGAGGAAAAAGAGGCGCGCGTGGTCACGAAATTCGCGCGACAGACCGGTGGGCAACGGCGGCGGCGGCTTTGTCCGGCGGTTTACGGCGGCGACACGGCGACAGCTCGGGAGCGCGGCTCGGGTCAGCGCTACAGTGCGCCATTTGCCACGCGATCTGGCCAGGCGCGTGCTCCATGAGCGGGGACATGCAGCCGTGCCATTGGCCGGCTCAGGCGAGGATGGCAGACGGCAGAGCGTTGCCGGCGGCGAGGGCGGGCACGCGCGAGCGTGGCGTGAGCGTCCCGTGAGCACGCCTCTGCCGGTGCAAAGTCAACTTGGTTGGCATGGCTCAAACTCCAAAAATTTGAACATGGCTCGGAAATCTTCCAACATGAAAGATGTTTAGAATTTCATGGGACACGTCCCTGCACTGGAGATGATGAGAAATAGATGAAAATTTGGCAGTGATTCAAAAGGGGAGAAAACCCTATTTTGAACTGAATTTTTGAAATTCGAGGGGCTAGATGGCAAAATTGGCCAAAGTTCCAATGGAGGCAAAGTTTAGAAATGTGAAGATGTACAACTTTGCTTTTTGGAGATTTTGATGTTCAGTGGTAAAATCTTGAGATTTGACTAAGATTCCATTTCAGCCTTGAATTTGAATTGGAAAATTCAAGTTCCAAGATTAGGGTTTGAATTTTGAGATGCTTCCACGCATTTTTAGACTATAGTCTGAAAAGGGAAGTTTCTTGGTTTGACTTATACTCCAACTTCCCCATTTGCACTTTTTCAAGTTTTTAGAAAGTTTTCAAAGTTTTCTTTATTGCTTCATTTGAATGGTTTTTGACTCAATTTGGGAAATTTTCCTCATTTTCCTTAATTCCACTTTTGTAATGTGCTTAGCTTAACTAAATCCCCATTTTAGTGTTAATTAACACCAGGGGTGTTACATGTTCCCGACCAAACCGCCCCGGACCGGTTCCGGTTCGGGGCGGTTTGAACCATTCAAAATTTAAAATTTTTAAATTTGAATTCAAAAAATAGAAAAATGTCGTAAAAATTCCAAAAAAATACTTCAAGGTGCGTGTAAACTGTTGGTGTAAAAATTTTTCAAATATTTGCTCATTTGGTATTTTTTGGTAAATACAAAATAAATCAAAAAAGAAAAAAGAAAAAATAGGCTCGGCCTATTTAAGGCCCGTCAAGGCCCAACGCCGCCTTAACCCTAAAACCCCCGCGCACGTGCCCCCCAACGGCCAGTCGGCCATTCTATCCACCCCCACCCCCCCCCCCCCCCCCGAGAACGTGCTCCAGCTCCGCCGCCGCCGCGAGACGCCAGCTAGCCGGTCGCCGGAGGCGGTTAGCCGAGCGGTTGCAGCGGCTAACCTAACCGGTCAGGACCTCCTACAGGGAATCCTCACAGTCTAGTTATCACTATCCTATTCCGGAGTTGAGCATGCATCCACCGATGAGATGGGTGTACGAATGGCAAGATCCCCATTGGTACAATATGTTACTTCAGGAATGGCAGACGACATCGGCCTGAACGGGCCAAACTTGGCAAGACTTCAAAGCTGAGTTGCTTCAAAGGCAGGGTTTGAATGTGATGTCCACCGCGGAGTATGAAATGGCCTCGCGATTCTACCGTTGATCTATTTGTATCCACTATTATGTGTATGGTTATTTGTATGAACAATTATTTGTATCAGAGGACTACTATACTATTTGTATGGATATTTGTATGCACAATTATATATATGGATATTTGTATGCATTTGTGGTTAATTTTTCCATTACTTTGCGTATAGGTCATGCCATTTTTTTTGAAGCGAACCGGCCGGCTAGCCGGTCCAACCGGTCGGCTAACCGATCTAACCGATCGGCTAACCGGACCAAACCGACGTCACGGGGAATTTGAATTCAAAATTTGAATTCGTTCGGTTTCCAGCGGTAACCGGTCAAATCGGTCCGGCTAACCGCTACCGCTAGCCGGCGGTTCGACGTCCCGGTTCGAAAAATAAAACCCTGGTGAATAGTGCATTGGTAAGCGTGTCTGTGAGAGAAGATGTGACTCGATGTGACTGGAAAATTGGTGAACTAACAAGGCCTAAGACATTTTGTTCTCGTTTTTGTTATTTTCTGTGCTAATCTTCCTCGTAATAAAATTCATGCCAAATCTCCCGCCGTTTGTTCAGAGAAAAAAAAAAGGATGCGCTCGCTCGGTCAGAGCACGGAATAATCTGACGGACGACTGAAGTGATTTTATTCCTTTTAAACGTCACATAAGATTTTTCATTTCTTCCAAGTTAGCAGGTGTGGTTTGTGGAGATATATGCAGTCGTATCTGCTATATGTCCCATTTGCGCAAAAAAAATGTATTTGCTATCTCAACTAGGAGTATCATCATATCATATTGAACGATGGCACGTACAGGTCTGGACTCTGGAGTCTGGACTTACATTGTTTACCCTGATAATACGGGGAAACTAGATGAACGGAGAGCTTGCTAGGCTGTCAGTGTGGAACTGGTCTTTCTGTACAACACGACTACACGCAAGCAAGCAGCTCGGCAAGTGGCAACATGTCAATCACTACTAAATTTTGGCATTTAGTACCGGCTCATGTTACGAGCCAGTACTAAATGGGTCCGCGGGGTATAGTTCAAAAGGAAAGCATATCCCACTTAGTCATAACTGATGCATAGGTGGGATGGTAGAGGGGGTTACGCGCGAGGCCAGAGGTTGTGAGTTCGAATCCCACGAACCGCGCACGCGCATTTACGTGTGAAAAATTCGCGAGCCTCCTGATAAAAAATTCGCGAGCCTGATAAAAAATTCGCGAGCCTCCTGATAAGCTTACAAATTTTTTTCTTTATTTTCTTGGCTCGAAACCTGTTAGCACCAGCCGGTACTAACTGGTCCGCCCCGCCGACCCTGCGGCCCCTTTAGTACCGGTTGCTGTAGCCGGTACTAACGGGGCTACCCATTTAGTACCGCGAGCTCGATACCGATTGCAAAACCAGTACTAACAGGGTTTTTACCCGGTACTAAAAGTCTCTTTCCTACCGGTGAATGCATCAGGTTCAGGCCCGCAGCTTCCCCGGACCTTCCCCCACCATTCTATCTCGGCAGCGTGGGGAGAGTAGTATAGAGGGGAACTAACGTTTTTCCTTCATTATTATTATTGTCTAAAACATGCATGCATGCTAATTAACTTGTTATGTACACCCTCTACGGGGTGTACTATTGTGCATCCGATATCCTGTGCTACATACAGAAGGTTCACGAGCAGGGTTAATTAATCCGGTCCGGTAGTTCGAACCGCCGGCTAGCGGTAGCGGCTAGCCGGACCGGTTTGAACGGTAACCGCTAGAAACCGGTCAAATTCAAATTTTGAATTTAAATCCCCGTGTCACCGGTTTGGACCGGTTAGCCGACCGGTTTGATCGGTTACCGACCGGTTAGACCGGTTAGCCAGCCGGTTTGGTGAAAAACCGGTCAAATTCAAATTTTGAATTTAAATTCCCCGTGTGGCCGGTTTGGACCGATTAGCCGACCGGTTTGACCGGTTACCGACCGGTTTGACCGGTTAGCCGGCCGGTTTGATCGAAAACCGGAACGGCTAACCGGCAAACCGGACCGGTTACCGGTACTACCAGGGCGGTTAGCCGGCTCGCGCGGTGGTTACGGCGGCCGGCGGCGAAAAATCGCCTGTCCTGGACGCGGCTGCGCGGGGGGGGGGGGGGGAGAATGGGAGCGCTGGCCGTTGGGAGGGGGGGTTAGGGTTAGGGAGGCGTTGGGCCTTCATGGGCCTTAATGGGCCGGCCACTGTTTTTTCTTTTTCTTTTTTGATTTAACTTGTATTTATCGAAAAAAATACCAAATGAGCAAATATTTGAAAACTTTTTACACCAACAGATTACACGCACCGTGAAGTATTTTTAGGAATTTTTTCGATATTTTTCCATTCTTTTTAATTCAAATTTGAAAATTTTGAACTCGGACCGGTTTGAACCGCCCCGAACCGCTACTGGTCCGGGGCGGTTTGGTCGGGAACCGGTCAAACCGGACCGGTTCCCGACGGTTAGGTAAACCCTGTTCACGAGACGCCCGCTACGGGGAGAGTGCTCTCCGTCTTAGCGCTACAAGACGCTGAAGATCAAGAGCTTCCGATCCAGGGCCATATATATGTCCACGTCGGTTGACGGCCCAGCATGCGCTAAAATCTTGGTAGGTGCATGCACCAGATGAGCGCGCGTCGTTTTTATAGGGGAAGTGGTAATTAATAAGCGCGTCGTCGCTGAGGAAACAAGCCTTTGTGTTTTGACCGCATGACTCGTAAATACAATTGATACGGCTAGCTACATGACTTTGATGATACAGTAGCGATCGAGGAAGAAGACAACGTTGCTGTTGCCACTACATCACAGCATACCTTCCAGTGTGATTTTGGTTAGTCAACGCCTCTCTGTTGCTCTTATTCTAAGGTGTTTTTTCACAACGAGACGAATAATATAAGTGTCTCCAAATACAACATAACTTGCTGCAATGTTTACATATAAGTTAGTACTTGTATTTAACATAAGTCGCTAGTAGTATAAAACGACTTCAAAACATATCAAATATTGATCTTGTTTCGTAGATAATTTTGCAAGAAATGCAATGGTGTAAACGGATTTAAAAATTGATGTCGGCTGAGAGAAAAAATGAACGTACAAAGAGAATGCAATTAGTTATGCTTGTTGATGTCACTGGTGATGTCATATGAAAGCGACGTCCAATATACAAAGATTTGTGGTTTTTGTGCATGCGGCTTCATGCATGCAGGTAGTTATGCTGGGAGAGGGTGTCGTACGTTCTAGTTACGCGCGAGCGCGATGGGTCGCGGGATCAGGGGCGCATCCTCCCCTGCATCCCAAGCTCTTGGATCTTTGAATAGTTAGACATTATGAATGAAGAATGGAGATCTTCAAGGTTGAAGAAGAGGAAGAAAAACCCTAAAGACATGAACGATAAGGACATGAAGAATTCACGTGTACGTAACTTAACAAACCCTGCCGAAACCTTATAATGAACTAACAGGTAGCGACGACGTCACTTTTCATCCCATCCCTTCTGGTACATGCATGCACACCGACCACTGACTGTCTGAGTCTGATTGACCCCGTGGAACTATCATGACAACATATCAGCTGTGACGACGACGTACCCCAAGAGCTGGGAAGTGGTTGGAGAGGACGGTTATATTAGAGCATGGCTAATAAAAACGGCGACCAGCGGGCGTATGAGGGTCCAACTCATCATCAGACCTGCCGAGCGGTGGCTGGGCCCATGTCTCGTCAGCCAATAGCAGATGGTCTCGCTCCGCACCGTGGCTTGGCAGCCAATAAGGGCATGGCCAGTGTGGTTCAAAAACGAACCATGGTTCGTTTTTACCGAACGTTCACCATAGTGGGTACCGAACCATTGATGTCTGACAGCAAAAGCGAACCGTGCAGACAAACACTCGTGGCCACGCCGGCCAATGCCACGTAACGCCCCAACTGCACACTGGACTGCCTTCTAGAATATTGACCCCTCCTGATGTCTGATGACCACGTCAATCCCTCTCCTGCAACAGTTGAAGAGAGCACGCTTATTTATTTATTTAGTTATTCGTGTGTAAGTTGGAATGTAAGAGCACATGATTAATCATAGAGGCGTCCAAGAGAATAACGAGATTTCGTTAGGGGCGAGCTCAATGCATGGTAGGTACAATTAATTCTACAGAGATATACGTACAACAAGCGCCAAACCGACCCGTTCAACGGCGCAAAGAAAATAGAATGAAAGAACGTGCAGTTAAACAATTCCTGATCACTAACCAAGTGGTGCTCACTCCTCACCGTTCCACCAACCCAACCCAACTCCTTCGTGAACCCGTTCCAAACCACCGTGCTATCCTGTTCCAAACTTCTGAAACGTACGTCCCTGTTAGTTTGTACGACTTTTGGTCACTGTTGACCGCTCGAACCCGGTGACAAATTTGCTTCCTGTCGTCAAACCCGGCGCCACCCCAGCACGATGCCGTACGTCAGGGCGCGGCGTCGAGAGGCTCTCCGGGAGCGCCAGTACACCTACGAAATTGTTGGCTTGATGCTTCCTACTGTGTATTTTTTTAATATAGGGGGCTCGCGCTGATGCAACCGAGGTCAGGAGGATCTTCGCCGCCGATCTTCCCCAGCTGCAAGTATCCAACCAGCAGCAGCATGCTGGAGGAGGGCAGATTCTGTTCGACCCTCGGGACGCGTATCTGTACCTCATGACGGGGCATGGCGGAAACAGCTCCCGGGACGAACCAGACTCTTTTCTCGGCAAGATTATGACTTGCGATGTCGACGCCGTGCCGCTGGGCAGCGGTAATTGTCAAGTTTTCGCAACAGGGCTCTCCAGTCCCACCGGGTGCAGCATCGACTACACCGAGAGCGAGACGCGCTCCCGCTTCCTCTGCGCCAACGTCGACCAGGTGATCTCCTAACTTGCAGCATGTTTTCATTCGTGCTCAGCTCGTGATGACCGCGATTCTTCTAGATATATGGTACGTTCGTTTCATATTTGGTATGGTAACGTATGTATAATCGTGAAAATGTTGCAGCAACTGCGCGAGCAGGTCAGCTTGATCTCGTCAACTGGTCGGAACAATGTATCCCCCATCATCAACCACGGCCGCCCCGCAGCAGGCGGTGCGCCGTCGATCGCCGGCGGCTACGTGTGCCACGAGTCCACGACCCGGTGGATCCCTCTTTAGAAGGATGGTACGTACGTGCACGTTGTCTGCAGTATTATGTTTGTCGACGCATTTGACTGCGAGCTTACGAACTATGCATATGCACAGGTACTTATACAAGTACGGAGACTCTGTGTGGGCGGCCAAGGAGACGACGGAGGGCAGCGGCCGTTACAGTACAGTCCGGATATCCAACATCAGTTGCTAGCTCCGGGAGCTCGCCGTTGCCCTGCTACGGCGACGGCATTGGCAGCCGCCTAGTCACGTTAGGCAAGGATAACAGCAACGGCGTCTTCTTCCTCGCCACCGATGGCGTCTACCTAGTCGTTGGGCCGAGCCACTGCAACTCTGCAAGGCTCCTCCTCTCCGATCACCGGCTGCTGGGTCTCCCTGGAAGTGGCTGAATGCTGTGCTGGGCTCTGCTGCTACTGCTGTTTTCGTTGTGGTGGTGGTGGTCATATACTACTACTGCAACGCCGGAGGGCAGCCAGGAGGAGGATGCTTCAACGGGTGGTCCGGCTTCAGCGCCTCCATCATGTGCTGCTCCAGGGTCATCAACAACCACTTTCAAGGGAACGGTGCGACTCACGCTTAGGCTTAGGCTATTGGTGGCCCGGGGCAAATTAAACCATCATCTGTTTTTTGCTCCTATCCGTCGCCTATACGCGACTTTTCCATTGCCATGTTATCATTTCTCATTCGAGCGCTGCTTCATATCTTGTTTAGTTTGTACTATGTATGATGTGAATATATATCGATCCATTGACGGAGTTTGTTCATGTATATTTTCGCTCATTAATTCCTCCAACATCTAGATGCATGAATTATATTTTAATTAGTCTCTGGGTATAAATACTCGCCCCCCCCCCTCCACCCACCCCAAATGCCCCAAATCTACATGAGCAAAATCATGTCCTTGAATACGTCAAATCTCTGCTCAACCATCTTCAAATAAGGAAACCTGGCCCCAAACTGGGAGATTTCGTTGGTGTTTCTTGTGCCCTGTTTCCACTCGTCTGTCACGCTCTCTTTAGTTTCATATCTCGTACATGATGAATTTCAGATGGAAATTAAAGATTAAAAAAGCGAACATCTAGATGAATTTCAGATGGGAATCAAAGATTCAGAAAAGGAACATCTAGATGAATTTCTGATGGGAATCAAAGATTCAGAAAAGGTGAATTTCAGATGGGAATTAAAGATTCAGAAACATAACATCCAGATCCGAAGTTAGAGGGAAGAGGAATAAAAGATTCGGAACCAGAAACATCTAAACCTAGAACCGATCACCGATTGTAGCAGCACGCGAGCGGCAGGCGCCGTGATGGACGGTAACATCTAACGGTGAAAAGCCGACTGTGAGATGCAATAGCCAACACGGGTAGTCGGGTAGATTGTAAATTGCCAACTATTAACGTTTTACCGACAGTCACATGCTGACGGTCGGTTTTTTTTTTATCAACTGGCCAACGGAGTAGCTGGTTCAATTCAGACACAATAATCTGATTTGGGGAGAAAATTATAGTAATAAACAAACCGGCATTGAAAGGCCGCTTGCATAAGTACCCGAGATTTGCCTGCAGGCTAATTAGTTAAACCAAGGTCACCGACGTCACTCGCTCGCCTGCACGCCCACCTCATCGCCGCCATTCTGCCTGCATGCCGGAAACACACTACGCCCGCTCGCCGGTGAGCTTGGTTTAATATGGTATATACAACGGCAAAACATGTAGTTTAAACTAGGAGATTATTGGGCCAGAAGTGATTATTGCTCTTGTACGCGTACGCGTAATATAAGTAAGATTATATTGGTCATTTCTTTAGAGCAGGTGGTTTGTGGAGATATATGCGGTCGTATGTACTATACTATCCCAACTAGGAGTATCATATTAGACTCTGATAATACTCCTAGTGGAAAAACTAAATGAAAGTAACTAGACCTTGCGTGCTAGGCTCTGTCACTATGGAACCGGCCTTTCTTTACACCGGCCAGGACAAGCAAGCAAGAAGCTTGGCAAGTGGCGTGAACCGGCCTTTCAGGCCCACAGCTTCCACAGAGCTTCCCACCATTCGATCTCGGCAGCGTGGTGCTGAGTATAGAGAGGAACCAACGTTTTCCCTTTACTATTGTCTAAAACATTCTTATCGTTACCTATATACTTGATGGAAGTATTGTTTATCTACACAACCATTTGGCTCTCTTACACGCCATGTATACGCTACACGGTGGCTCACCTTTGTCCATCTAATCAACCATTTTATCCATTTAAATGTTTTTTTCGACTGAGTAAGCTAAGTGATAGGTGACCGATTGTTTAGCGTTTAGCCTTTATAGTAACACTAGCTGCGAGAATGTTAACTCCTCCACAAGTTACAAAGGGCACAGAACGAAAATAAGACACAGCGACCGAGCAAAAGCAGAAGAAAAAAGCCAAAGAATCAATGACTTAGATCATGCATATATAGGTAGTGCTCAAGAGGAAGAACGACCAAAAATTTCACTGTGTTCCTTCCATATAATGATATAAAAGGTCCAAAGAGTTACAATTTACACACAAAATTGTATAATGCACGCACGCGGGATCCATCCAAACAACACAATCTCAAATTTAGCCACACTTGCTGGCCTCTCTCGATCTCAAAAACTAGTACCCTCAAGATCTCAAACTACGCCCTCAACGAACGCACAAATGACATGCGCCGAGGATCCACGCAAATGCTTGCATTATTGCAGCATACATGTACTACACACATGCAAACTGCACTAATAACACACGCACACCCATGCATGCATGCTACGCAAAGCCAATTTCATTGGCAATAAGCCAATGCAAGGAGACGATCTGCTGAGGTAGGTAACAAGTGCTACTCATGACTTACACGACGCCTAATCCGAGTCCTTCTCCACTGCTGGGTCCGTTGACTTAGACGGTTGTGCTGTTGTTGCAGTTGCAGCAGGAGATGCGGCACCCATTGCATCCTCCTGTCGTCTGATGTCCTGATCTGGTACTGCTGTCTGAATAACAACCGTACACCCGTCTGTACAGCCATTGACCGAAGCCGATGACAGCACCGATCCCCATTATGGCGGTTAAAATTATCCCTAGAAATCCCGGCGGCGACAACGACGGGCGAGGAGGAGCTCCGCAGTGCCTGGGCTCAACCAATTGGTAGATGCCGTCGGTGGCAAACAGGATCAAGTTTTTGCTATTGTCCTCGCCCAAGGCCACTATGCGGCTGCCGAAGCCGCCATCGATGTGGCAGGGCAGTGGCTGCTGTAGGAACAGCTGATGTTAGAGATCTGGGCGTAGGCGTAGTGCCGGCTGCTCGCCGCTGTCTCCACGGCAGCCCACACGGAGTCGTCGTCTTTGTACAGGTAGCTACATGCAATAATGGATGCATTATATTATATATCTTATATATGCATGCATTATAGTCTCAGACTGCGTGTGTATAAGCGCATGATAAGTATTACTCTTACCTTCCTTTCAGAGAGGGATCCGCGGAGCCTCGATACACCGAACCACCGAGAAAGGGTAATAACGTGCTGCTGGTGCTGGACACGGGATGGCCGCCGTTGCCAATAATGACCGAGGGACCGCCGCTGTAGTTTCCACCCCTTGAGAACAACAGCACGCTCTCGTACCGCCGCTGCCGGGATCGGACGTGCATCGGTTTCATTCAAACAAGAGGATCAAGATTTTTTTCGCCCCCAGAGACAAGCAGATCGAGCTGGTGGTAACTAATAATAACATATTTACTAACCTCGTCGACATTGGCGCAGTAGAGGTAATCAGGCATCTCAGAATCGAAGCTACAACCCCTGGGGTTGGCGAGACCCACGGCGAATACATCGAGCTCCCCCATGTCCGTGGTCGCCGCCACAGTGGCCGAACGGTTGGCAGTTGGGTTGCTTGTTCCCACTGCGCTTTGTCCTGAAAATCCCAGTGCAAGTAAGATACTAGTACGTCGTATCAATCACTAATTGAGGAATCGAACTGGCAAATCCATCCTTGGGAATAATCCTGATCTCGACTTGATCAAACAGGTAGCTAGCTATAGCAGTTAGCTGGCCAGTTGCATATATATGTATCAATTTTGCTGTTGAGGCGTTTACCGGTCACACCTTTGTCGACGTTGAACCTTATAATATTTCCAAGAAGCGATGACGTGTCGTTGGAGGACTCGCGGTTAGCTTGCTCTCCTCCGTGGCCTGTCACGAGGTAGAGGTAGCCGTCGCTAGGCCCGAACATGATCTGTCCACCACCTGCTTGCTGCTGGTTAAATGTGTGAGTCTGGGGCAGATCCATGGTGAAGAGCTTCCTCACTTCTGATGGATCAGCGCGAGTGCCCTAACACAAAGGATATTGCATTGACCAGATGAGCAAAGGATCAATAATTACATTAATTAGCACACAATAATCTTCATCTCAAAGAACTAGGCAGTCATTAATAATCTTCAATACTATATTGGGGTGCCTAATACAACCCAACTTTTTCCTAGGCTCGTGCGCTGGTCTATTTTTTTTTTTTTAAAAAAAACATTGACCTTCAAAAATGTTCAATCTCTATATCTGCATGTTGGAGACAACAAAAAAAATATCCTTCTAGGAATTCGTCCTAGTTTTTCTAGTATAGTTAGGTTTCTTTGAACAGATCAAAATATCAAGGGCTGGAAATTAATAATCCTCAGCTTGTGGAGGAAATGATGACGATGATCGTAGCCTAGGATTAGAAAGACACGGTGGTTATACCTTGGCTTTATCAGAGAACTCGGCGACGACGAGTCGATACTGGGATGGACTAGAACCCTTATTTCCAGTTTCAGCCGAGCTGCCACAGGTCGGCGAGGCGATGGTGTCACAGATGTAAGAGACGAAGAAGCGCCTGTTGGTTGCAAAATCCGGGTGGAAGGCGAGGCTCGTCAGCACGAGCACCTGTCCCTCAAGGTCGAGGAATGGGCGTGCGCAGGTTCGCAGGGTGCCTCCGGATCCGCTGGCCGGGACTGACGCCAGCCAGATCTTGCCGTCTGGTGTGTAAAAGGCGGAGGCGTTTGGTTGAACGGCCATGTTGATGAAGGAGTCCTCCTCGCTGATCTTCTCCAGACAAATAGCACCTTGCTGCTGGAGCGATGGTATGGAGCTCGATGAATCCGGAGATCAGGCCGATCGGTGAGGAATTGACTTGGCGGACGTCGTCGAGCCAGCTGGGGGCGTGTTGGACTTGGACCGCTGGCGGGGCGAGCTCGAGGGGATAGACCTCTGCGCATAGACACGAGAGGTAAGAAGAAAATTAAGGAACAACAACTACTACTTGTTGAGGGATTGGTAATCAGGAACTTCATCGCATTAGTTTTTCATCGCAGTAGTTGGGTTTGGGTTACTCGGAATCCTGCTACCTTGCAGACCATGTTCTTGGCGACAGCGGCGCGTGCGGGGTCGGAGGCGACGTCGTCCATGTCCTTGAACTGCTGATCTCTCAGCTCCGCGTCTTCGTCGTGTGAAACCGGACGTTGACCACGTCACAGAAAGGCAGCAGCGTCGAATTCAGCACGGCCACTACGGGGGGCTCCCCTGCAAGCCAAATTAAAGGCGGCCAGGATCATAGGAAAGTATACAACCACAGTAATTTCGATACAAGACGAGATGATGCAGCAGAAGGGCAGAATTGAAGAAACGATCAATCATACAATCAAAAGATGTATACTGGGGCGTCAAGGTAAGGGCATACAGCTAGCTATACTCACCTTCGCTCGAGACTCTGGGGTTGGAGCAATACTTGAAAGCTGCAACCACGATTGCAACCGCCTGGCAGACCTTCGGCCGTCGACCGGAGGCGGCCGGGGGAGGGGTGGTTGCCGCAGGGGAGAGAGTCGAGAGACGGGATGGGAAGGAAAAACGGGGACTGCTGGTGGTGATTAAGAATGCGCGCGCTTATTTATTATATATATAGAGAGAAGAATCACCAAGTGGTTGAGAACTTGGATGGCCATGGGTGCCAAGAATCACTACTGGCCGTACATTTATATGGGTGGAAAACGAAGCTAACTAGAAGTAAATTAATAACCCATTTCCCTGGCTAGCTAATAGCTTATTAGCTAACCATACATTTATATTGGCTAGCTGCAGGGAAATATTGAATTAGCATGTCTAAAATTTTGAATCAGGTTCGCTGATCGTTGAATTTTTGTTGTAAGAAACAATGTTCCCAAGGATTACACCAAGTCCAATCACCATTAATGTTCCTTTTGGCTATTGACCCACTACAAATGATCGTCGCATTGGTGGCAGCAATGAAAGGCATACCCAAACCGGTCCCTCCCTTATCACGAAAGGCATACCCAAACGATCTCTCCTTGAATATAATGCTTCATGGCATGTTTCCTTAATCCAATGACATGGATAAAATATGAAGCACTCAAGTGAACAACTGCATCATGTTTTGGAATTTGGAAACATGCTTCCTTTTGGTGTGCTTTGTTTGTGATTAATAGTGCTTTTTCGATACCGTAGTTTGTCTGGAGACCTTAGACATTTTGTTCTTTCTTATATATTTTCTGTGCTAATCTTCCTCGTAATAAAATTCATGGCAAATCTCTCGTCGTTTGTTCAGGAAAAAAAAAATAGATGATCTCGATCAGTCAGAATACGGAATAATATGTGGACGACAGAAGTGATTATTGCTTTTACAGGTCGCGTAAGATTTGTCAATTCTTTCAACTTAGCAGGTGGTTTGTGATGATATATGCAGTCGTATCTCCTAGCTATCCCAAGTCCCAACTAGGAGCATCATATTAGACGATGGCACAGGTCTGGACTTGCATTGTTTACTCTGATAATACGGGGAAACTAGATGAAAGGAGAGCTTGCTAGGCTGTCAGTGTGGAACCGGTCTTTCTGTACACGGGCCGGTACACACGCAAGCAAGCAGCTTGGCAAGTAGCAACACACAATGCACATAGGCAGGTTCAGGCTCAGGCCCGCAGCTTCCCCGGAGCTTCCCACCATTCTATCCCGTGGGGAGTACAGAGGGGAACTAAACTATAACATTTTCCCTTTATTATATTTTGTAAAACATGCTAATTAACTTGCTATTTTTGTGGACATCCGATCCTGTGCTACAGAAGTCCACGGGACGGCCGCTGAAAATCAAGAGGGATTCTGATCCAAGCATGTCCACGTCGGTCGACGGCCCAGCATGCGGTACGATCTTTCAATCCAAGGCGCGCGTCGGTTTTTTTAGGGGAAGTAGTTAATAAGCGCGTCGTTAAGGAACAAACCTTTGCGTTTTGACCGCATGTATATACATGCTCCTGTTCCTGACTTCCTGTTACGCGTAAATACAACTGATCTACATGACTACAGTGGCGATCGAGGAAGAAGACAGCGTTGAACATGACTAAGGTGACATCAATGTAATTTTTTGGACAACAGTTCTATTTATAACTATCGGCGGAGGGGACATTTTTTTTTCATCTAACTATTTTTTGGCAAGCTCACAAAACTGGGTTTTTGGATTATATTAGACATGGTTGAAGATGCTTGCAAAGGATAACTCTCGATTGGGAAGACTGAGGGAGCTAGAATGGAGCTCCTCTCAGCGGCGCTCTCCTCTCCCAGGGCGGCAAGACATCTCTCCGTGGAGTTGGCTTGGGTGAAGGCCGTCTGTGTCAAGCGCAATGGAATCCATCCCTAAGCTAAGTTTCTGGTGTTCTCGCTATCTCCCTCTCTTTCTTCGCTGGTTTTCTCTCGGTTTTGGCTTCTCCTTTCTACGGGATTTTCGTGGTTGGTTCAGTGGTCTGTTTCGAACTGCTCTCAAGTGATGGCTCAATCCACTGCTCTTGGGCTTGATTTTTCGGTTGGGGAACATTTTGAGAAGTTATTGAGATCTTTGGGCAGGAAGGTTCACGAACCTTCTAGGAAGGGCAATGTTTTTTTCCTGCTTGCCACTTTCAGAAGGTATTTGTTTCAGCTAAATGAGAACTCGGTTGCTCTGGTATTACAGTCTTGTCTTGGAGGGTCTGCATCTCAGTTTCAAGTGGAATACCAGAGCCATAATCATTTCCGATTCACTGTCTCTTGTAAACAAGTGGGTTTCAGTATCTACAATCCTCGTAGAATTATTGGCAGTTCCTTTGATGTTTACTTCCATCTTTGGAGCAATGGTGCTCCTATCTGGGAGCGTGAAAAGAGAATCTGGGAGGCTGAGGAAGCAAAACGATGGACTG
The DNA here is from genome assembly GCA_015342445.1 of Digitaria exilis. Classification (NCBI taxonomy): domain Eukaryota; kingdom Viridiplantae; phylum Streptophyta; class Magnoliopsida; order Poales; family Poaceae; genus Digitaria; species Digitaria exilis. Next base: position 1,906,134 of record JACEFO010000191.1, on the reverse strand, counting down.
AGGTTGTCTCTAAGCAAGGGAAAAAAATCCATGAAATCATCCTCTAAAAAAGTGCGTTTTGCTGAGAAAATTGTCGCAGAATCTCCTGCTGTCAAGTCCAGACCTCTAGAGCTCAAGCATGTTATCAGGATTGGTTCTTTTAATATTGATCTTCCTAGCTGCTCTTCCGCCCATGATGTTAATCCGAATTTTTCTGGCACTCTTAAGAAGGATACTACTTATGAGGATGATTTCGACTCCACTGATGTCAATTCGTCTGCTCAGTATCAAGATCCTGAATTCTGCTCGGTTAAGAAATCAAGTGATAATTATGCCACGCAGAATACCAGGAGCTCTTTTGTGCTAAACGAGGTGATTAATCACGCCCGTCGCATTGGAAGCTGTACCCGCTGCTTTAGCAATTCCCATGACAGAGTTAATTGCTCATCGATGCTTCGTTGCGCTGCCTGCTTTAACTACGGTCACAGATTCAAATATTGCACAACTCTGAGTAAGCCCAAGATCCTCTGGAGGCCCAAGAAATCAATGCAATTTGGAAGACAGCCGGCCCAAGCTGGCAAGGCAACTCAAGAGTCGAGTACGGAAACCGAAGGGAGAAGATCAACAGTACTTCCTCTCCAAATGCTCCTACAGAACTCTCCACGTCAGTTCCATTGCCACCTCAAAGAAACCACTGCTCATCTCCATCGTCGGAGTGTGATCACCAAGCGGAGGACGACATGGCCAACTTCGCAGTTAACCCCAACCCTTTTGTCCCAGAAGGCATGGAGATTGAAGACTGGGCAAGGCCTGCTCGTGGCAGAATCATCATCACCGGCAATCCACCTCGTCGTCATGAGGAGTATGCTATTGTGACTGTTAACCCCTCTCCCCCGCAAAATCTCTTGTATGAAATTATAGATGAGGTGATTGAGTTCTTTGAGGAGGAGCATCGCGCCAGAGTTCTTTCGAGTTGCCTGTCACCGTTAGGACTGTGCTTAATTCGTTTCTCTTCACCTGTGGTTCGACATGCTATGATTTCCATGAGTGCCATCCAGCTGGATCCAGAGCGTGAGATTGTTGTGGCAGAACATGATAGAGGTCGCAATTTAAGGAATTGTCCTTTTACTAGAACTTGCTGGATCATGTTTCTAGGATTCCCACTAGCCTTCCAGACCAGGGATATTATCTCTCAGGCTGTGGGACAATTTGGCACGGTGATAACCTGGACTGAAAATAGTAGATGCAAATCTAGAATTCTTCTCAGATGTAAGGTCACTTTGGTGCATAGAATTCCCAGAAGCCTTGTTATCTGTGAGGGCAGCCCACTCGGCGACAATGGTAACTCATGGACTGTGCCAATTTTTGTGCTCAATAGCCAACAAAATGATGTTTTGGCTGCAGATGAAAGTCAGATCCCACCAAATGGTAACCCTCATCCTGAGGATCAGAACAACAATCTTGGTAACCATTTGCCAGGCTTCTTTGAAGACGTGGGAGACTTGGGACAAGTGCAGCAGGAGAATGCAAATCCTGGTTGGGAAGCACCTCCTCCACCTCCTGCACAGGCTGGCAATAATATGGATTGGGCACCATGGCCTCAGCAAGAAGGTGAAGTAGTTGGGGAGAATGAAATGGCAGAAATCAACAACCCTGCAGAGATCGCAATGGCTAATGTTGTGGCCAATGGCATTATGCAACATCCTGAACATCCACAGGAAAGCCAGTCTGTGGACAGTGAGGAAAGAGCTTTCTTCAGAGCCCAAGGAGAACCAGTTACTCTGGAGTTTCCTTCGCCAGTCGGCCCAGCAGGGAGTAGAATGTTAACAATGACAAAGCATAGTGTCATGACGTTTGATAGTGATTACTTGATTCGGGAAATGGCAAACAGACTTGGGATCCATCAGAGTTTTGGACCTGTCCCCTCTATTGCTATGTTGCTCAACGATTTAGCCTATAGGGCCCAAGAAATTTTGTCTTCCATGCCCGTGAAGAACCCACAGCCAACCAGAAATTGGAGGTTCTCTCTTGGCAGTGGCACGCAAACCTGGCCTCTTAGTATGGATCATCCAGGCTGGGGCAACAATGCTGAAGCCTCCAGCTCTGTAGGACATAAAAGGTCCAGATTGGAACTAATCAGGAAGGAACCTATTGAGACTGAAAGGGGTACAACAGAGAGTAGAGCACTTATGATCCACATCCAGGCTACTGACAATCATCAGAATGTTATAGCTCCAAATTTACAGGTGGATTATATCCTGCCTGATCCCTAGTCAAATACAGTTGAGAATTTTGATTTGGAAGTAGAGCAATCTTCTGTGCAAATAATGGGTGGCCTGCATAATGAAATAAACAATGCCGTAGTACAGCAAAACCTTTCTTTGGGGGACAATGAAGAGAGACATCCCTCACCTATCATCCAGGAGGCCCAAGTAGAAGTGAACCAATCAGGGGATTCCCCACCCCCAGCTGGTGTTGTAACCCCCTCAGCAAGACCAAGGGAAGGGCCCCGATTGTAGATGATGGGGTCAGGAGGTCCGCTAGGTTCAAAAGAGCGGAATGTCTTTGCCACATCCAGCTAGATCATGAACCAAAAAAGAAAAAGGGTGCATCCATAAAGACTGTATCCTTCTCTACAGTGGAGGATCTCAAAGATGCCATCACCAGTAAGAAGCTGAATGAAGAAAATGAGCAAATCCAAGTGGAGCCAATCCTGCCATCCCTTCTAGTGGCATTAGGCACATCTTTCTGTGGTGTTCCTCATATGGAACTGAACAATACCACATTGCAGCCTGAAGATGAGGAGTGATCAAATGAAGACAACAATATTATGCTATATCACTGAGTGGTTGCTCAATGTTTTTTGCTCTTCTTTGATGTGCCCGGAGTGGCTTTCTATCTTTTCTATTCTGTTCCATTTGTGGTTATGGTGGTTGTACCCCATACTTTCTGCTGCTGTTAAACTAAATGTTTGCAATGAATAGTAGGTCTTGGAACATTTTATGCTGGAATGTTATGGGTTTAAATGACAAGGATAAATGGGACTCCATCAGAAATAAGATCGATGAAAGTGGAGCAAACATTTTCTGTTTACAAGAAACAAAGAGGGAATATGTAGACCTGCCTTTCATTAAGAAATTTGCCCACAAAAAGTTTGACAAATTTGACTACTGCCCCTCTGAAGGAGCCTCTGGTGGTATTTTAGTTTGCTGGGTGTCAAGCTATTTCTCCATTCTCACTCTAGAGAAGCAACACTTTGCTATTAAACTCACTGTTACTTCTGTCCACAACCTTGAAACTTGGTCACTGGTAGTAGTCTATGGCCCATGTAGGCTACCCGCAAGAGATGTCTTTGTTAATTGGCTTTATGAACTGAATATTGATGATGATGAGCTTTGGCTTCTAGTGGGAGATTTTAATTTCTATAGAACTGCTGAAAATAGAAATAGGCCTGGAGGAAATTTCAATGATACCATTGTGTTCAACAGCATTATCAGTCATTTGGGACTCATAGAACTACCTATCAAAGGTAGAAGTTGCACTTGGAGTAATATGCAAGAAGCCCCTCTGCTTGAACAAATTGACTGGTTCTTCACCTCGGTAGCATGGACCACACAATACCCCAACACTATGGTTTTACCACTAGCAAGAATCACTTCAGATCATCTGCCCTGTAAAATTCAGATTGGCACTCATATCCCAAAGGCAAATGTTTTTCGATTTGAAAATTATTGGTTCAGCCATCCTGGATGTATGGAAAATATCTCTAATGCAATGATAACCCCTGTACATGTCACAAACAGTGCCCAGGTGCTTAGTGCCAAGTTTAAACTCCTCCGAAAAATTTTGAAGTCATGGGCCAAGGATCTCTCAAGCCTCTCCAAGCTCATCAATAACTGTAACTTAACGATTGCCTTTCTAGATAGACTTGAGGAAGTCAGAATTTTACAAGGCCATGAATTTATCTTCAGAAAAGTCATTCAGTCTCACATCCAGGCACTGCTTGTTATGCCGAACACATATTGGAGACAGAGATTTACTCAGAGATTAACACAGTTTGGAGATGAAAACACAGTTTTTCCATGCTATGGCAACTGAAAGGTATAGGAAAAATGTTATCAGTCAAATTGTTGATGCATCTGGTAGAATGGTCACTGATCATGGTGAAAAGAGTGCTCTTTTTTACCAAGAATTTAAAAGAAGGCTTGGTACTACTACTGGGATTTCCATGCAATTTGATTTGCAGAGCATGGCTCGTCCCAACATAGATTTGGAACACCTCTGCTTGCCTTTCAGCCCAGAGAAAATTGATGGAATTATTTTGGACCTTCCAATGACAAAGCCCCGGGGCCTGATGGCTTTAACAGTCTCTTCTTCAAGAAAGCTTGGCCCACTATTAAGCACGATGTATATAAATTTTGTTGGGATTTTTACCATCACCAAGCTGATTTCAAGGGTGTCAATAACTCATACATCACCCTGGTTCCCAAGAAGGATAACCCTGAAACAGTGAATGATTTCAGGCCTATCTCCTTGCTAAACTCCTCCCCCAAAGTGATTTCCAAGCTTCTTGCTAATAGAGTGCAAACGGTGGCTCTACAGATTATCCATGAAAACCAATATGGGTTTATTAAAGGGAAGCCAATTCAGGATTGCTTGGAATGGTCCATTGAATATATGCATCAATATCATCACTCCAAGAGGGAGATTATTATCTTAAAATTGGATTTTGAGAAGGCCTTCGACCTTGCAGAACATGATATTGTGTTGGAAATGCTTAGAGTAAAGGGGTTCCCATCTCGTTGGATCAAATGGATAGAAAATTTATTCTCCACAGCAACCTATTCTGTTCTTCTTAATGGCACTGCAGGAAAAGAGTTCAAATGTAAAAGGGGTGTTAGGCAGGGAGACCCTCTCTCTCCCCTTCTCTTTGTAATTGCAGCTGATCTATTACAAATGGTGATCAATCATGAGTATGAACTTGGAAATCTTCTCCCCCCTTTTCCTCAAAATCCAGAGACCCCTTTTCCAGTAATCCAGTATGCTGATGACACTATCCTAGTTATGCAAGGAAGTGAATCACAACTACTGCTCCTGAAGGAAATTCTACAAAAGATCACCTTGTCCACTGGACTGATAATCAATTGCCACAAGTCCTGTATTGTCCCCATTAATGTCGACAATAAGAAAGCAAGTGTTCTAGCTAGCATTTTTGGTTGTTCAGTGGGAACTTTTCCTTTCACCTACCTAGGTTTGCCCATGGGACTCACCAAACCGCAGGTCAAGGACTATGCCCCTCTCATATGCAGAATCAAAAGAAGGATGTTGGCTACATCACAATTTCTAACATATGCTGAAAGATTGGAACTGATCAACTCAGTTATCTCCACTCTCCCCACATACTACATGTGTTCCTTGAAAATTCTTGTGACTGTCATTGAAATCATGGATAAGGAGAGAAAAAATTGTCTCTGGAGAGGAAGTGACATCAACAACAAGGGCTATAACCTGGCAGCTTGGGATTTGGTGCAAAAGCCAAAGGCAAAAGGTGGATTAGGGGTTATCAACTTAAGCTTGCAAAATGATGCTTTACTGCTCAAACAACTCGACAAGTTTTACAGGAAGGACAACATCCAGTGGGTTAAGCTCATCTGGCAAAAATACTACTCTGACAGTGTACCACATCTAGCGAGAGAGAAAGGCTCTTTTTGGTGGAAGGACATCCTAAGACTACATACTTCATACAAAGGCATTGCCACCTGTAATCCGAGCAAAGGGGACACAATTGGGGTCTGGGAAGATCTGATTGTGGGAAGAAATTTCTCTAATTTATTACCCAATCTTTTGGAGTATGCAAAAGACCCAAAAATCTCTTTATGGAAATTAAGAAATTCTGAAAACCTACTGGATTGCTTCAGGATCCCTATGTCTAGGCAAGCCTACAATGGGTTCTTACAGTTACAAGTGGACTTGGCTGCTATTGATCCAATTACACCAACCCTCAATGATCAATGGCTCTTTATTTGGGGTTCTCAAAGATACTCTTCTAGCAAATACTATCAGCACCAGTTTAGATCTCTGCAGCCACAAGAGTCAGTAGTTTGGATCTGGAAAACTAAGTGCATCCCAAAGATCAAATTCTTTGCTTGGCTGCTACTTAATGAACTGCTAAATACAAGGAACATCTTGAGGAGAAGGAAGAAATTCCTTGAGGAAGATATAATTGTGCTCTATGTCAGGATGGGGTTGAAGAAACTTCCAACCATCTATTCTTTGAATGTTCTACAGCTGCGAGTAGATGGTTTTCCTTAGGTATTACCTGGATTGATGACCCCAGTCCACACCAAAGGTTATATGCTGCAATTCAAACTTTCGGTCAGCCTTTCTTTATGGAGATCTTCTTGATTGGAGCCTGGTGCTTGTGGAAGGAAAGAAATGACTATATTTTCAACAACAAGACTCCTAGTATCACTTCATGGAAGAATGCTTTCAAGACTGAAGTCAGAACTCACTTGATCAGAGTTAAACCTTCCCTTCACCAATCAATACAGTGCTGGCTTGAGTCTGTCTAAGGTAGTCTCGCTTGTCTGACTCAAATGTGTGCTCGCTTGTTGTACATATCTTCTGTCCCCCCCTAGGTTGCTCTCTCCCCATATGTAAATGTTAGTGTCTTCTTCCCTAACCCCTAATTAGGCCTGTGTAAGTTCTCTTGTATTCACTTTCTCTGATTAATTTTAATCTGCATGGTTGCCGGGGGGCTTTGCCCCACGGTTGTTCGCTCAAAAAAAATAAAGATGCTTGCAAAGTGCATGTGTAGGCTTCAACTGCCCAAACAAAAGTTTTGCTGTAGCATGGTTTAACAACCAAACTGACACAAAAATTAAGTAAATGGGAAAAGCTAATTACCAACCAGTACCACTACCACCTGCCTGAAACTTAAGGCCAGTCTCGTTTGGAGATCTTACGAGAGTTTCGTGAGATTAAATCATATGACACATCAAGATTGGAGTTTCATCACTTTGAAACCCATCTGACACCGCTACTAAGTCTATTAAACACTATGAAATTCGCACTCATGATGTTATAGTTTTATCCATGACACACTCACCCATACACCATGTAACATTAAATGATGTAGCTTGTATATAAAATTATGCAATGAAACTATATACTAACAAAAAAAAGGTTTTATTCTACTAATGCGTGATATACATATACTGCATGATGAAAGTGTACGCGTCAAACTGCGGGCAGTTAGTTAAACGATTTCGGCTAGCTCGACACTGGCACCTGTCCCATCTTGACCACCGTCTCCCTCGTTGCCAAAGAAGCAGCAGCTCCATGTGAAGGAGTAGCTTGTCGTCGTCGCCGTCGCTGCCGCCGCCGACTGTTCTCCTCTGCTGCCATACATGAGCGAGTAGATGTAATAGATCGCAAATGGCATCGAGGTAGTAGATCCTAGGATGGACGCCACCTGCAGCATCCGTGAAGAAGTCGCTGCCTTGTGCTTGTGCGGCGTCGGAGACGGAGAGGTGCACCAGGACCTGATGGTCGCGGCGTTTATTACTGCCTCCGCCTGTGGGGAGGCCGAGGAGGAGGGTGCGCATTTTTTAGAGTTCCAGGGCATAGCCACAGTTCAGGTTCTCACACCCACATGGTGGAGAAAGTTCAGGACCTCACACCCACACGGTGGAGAGAAACTAGGGACTCATCCCACATAAGAGAAAGAAGGAGGAGGAGGGTGCGCATCGCTGACAGAAAAAAATTAGGTAGGAAGGAAACAAATAAGTAACGAGGTCACGTACGTGAATGAGCCAATGAGGCGATTGTTATACTGCACTTTAATTTCTGCTATTCCTATATAATATAAGTAGTAGGGGCAACCGTCCTGTTTCATTTAAGACAAAGGAGGTCATGTACTTAAGTGAGACGATTTATGATGATTTACCGCGCAGAGGAGGTTCCTGGCGCAGTCGCCGTCGGAGGCGGGCAAGTTGTTGATGGCCTGGAGGAATTCCTCCCTGAGCGCGGCGTCGGTGGAAGAGTCGCAGCAGCTGAGACCGACGTTGCCGCAGAAGCCCAGCCGCTCCGTCAGCACCACCGGCACCCCTGAAAATGGCTTGTTCAAAAAATACCATGCAACCAGCAGAGCAGATAGAAAAATCGTAAAAATAGCTAGAAAAGTAAAATAAAATTCAGCAGGATTCACGGAGAGCGAGGATTTGGCATGTACACAACCAACAAGTAGACATATAATTTTTTTTTCCAAGGACCCCGTACGTGGGCTTTTTTTAGGGAGTCGGTAAATAGCAGGCCTTTTCCTAAGTCCGGTGGTGAGTGGGCCTCGGTGGGCTTGGCCTTTATCCTAATTGATTGGTTGAGCAAACAAAAGCCAGCCTGCCCCTAAAAAACGAAAACAAAAGCCAGCCTGCCCCTAAAAAACGAAAACAAAAGCCAGCCTGCCCCTAAAAAACGAAAACAAAAGCCAGCCTGAGACGACGACGAGCGCCTTCAGGTTAACCTCCGGTAAAGGGAAAAAAAAACCAGAGATCGTGTTTATCGACTTTTCCAGAAATTTCTCAGATTTGTTATTTCTTTTCAAATAAAATTTAGAAAAAGAAAACCACATTTTGTACAGGAAACGACAAAGACTATTTCTAAACAATCTAACATGAAAAAGAAGACAAAACAATACATAGAAGTGAGCAAATATTAATATCACACAACAAGTAAATTTATCCTATGTAATTTGAAATATCACCGAGAATTCTATACAAACCGGGGTCCAGCGAGAAACACGTTTATCAGATTTCTCCTTTTTTTCGACGAGAAAGTTTTCTCTGAATGTCTGAATGAATGAAATAGAGGGGGCATGCCTCTGCTTATATATACATCCAAGGTCGGTTCGAATGCCTCCAAGTATGGTAGTAGATAGAACCGACATAGGCAACTGTCATGCTACCACCTTGCCAAAGGAGAAACCAAACCACCATTCTGGTGGGGCGGCCGAGTCCAGTGGACCGGCTGGTCCACTAGTACCGCCTTCGCGTGGTGGAGAGTGGGTTGGATTATTGGGCCTTCTATATTGATGCTAGCCTCTGTTTGACTTGAATTACGAGCCTCTCTATTTTCTTGAGCATTTCTAGGATGGAATATTATGTATTCTTTTATGCTCTTTTCCATGAGTTTTCACCCTAGGCTTCTGAAATCATGCAAACACAAAATACGAGTAAAACCAAGTCGTACTAAACAAGATATGATAGTAAAGTAGTATTTTTCCTTAAGATGTTGATGGAAATATTTAATATTTAAGGACCGTTAACCGTTATCTTTACCCCTATAGAACTTGATAAAAACAAACAGAGAAGCAAGATGGGGCAGACATTTTTGGAGCAAATTCCCTCTATGCCATAAGAAAATACATACCATCTCATGCCATAAAAAACATAGAGATCCCTTCTATACCATAACTTTTAATTTTTCATCTCCTACATTCCATAATCGTCATATTTTAGTGTTAACATCGTCAAACTACTATTTTGTTGATGTTTTTACCCCTCCATCGCAACGAGCGAGGGCACATGCGGCCTGTCAATCTCCTCGCGATGGTTTCCCAAACCGTGTATACACCGCCCGTCCATCTTTTAAGTAGTTAAGATCCTCTTCAACTACTAATACAGGTTAAACATATTATTACCGATCATTTTAAGTGGGCTTTAATTCTTTTATTGCAAAGAATAAAAGAATAAAATAGTCCAAGAAGGCCTTATGTTCCAACATCCATGATTATGCGGCTCATATCAGATCCGTGAGCTACGGCCTACAGGCATGCGTAGGCAGTACAAGTTGAATACATCCTGATTTCTTTTAAAAAAAAAAGTAGGCACTCTAATGAGCGCTAGAGGGGTAAAAACGTCAACAAAACAATAGTTTAATGATGTTAACACTAAAATATAACGTTTATGGCATGTAGGGGATGAAAAATTAAAAGTTGTGGCATAGAAAGGGTCTCTGTATTTTTTATAGCATAGATGGGATGTGTTTTATTTTCTTGTGACATAGGAGGAATTTGCTCAAATTTTGGAATGGGCCCTTGGTTACTTTCATTGAAAGGAGTTCTTTTTCCAGCCAAGGAAAAGGATATAATCTCCTATTTTCAGAGCATTAAAGATCGAAAAGTTATCATATAACTTTTTTTATCAATCTCATTTTCTGTTTTTCTTTATGTGTGTACCCTTTTATATATATTTGAGATGTTACATATTGTCATGTTTAATGAGTATGTTTATGACTATATGAGTATTTATGTCTTATATGTGTGTCTTTTAGGTTGTCAATTTTTTTTTGGCATCCTTTACAATCTTGAATCCCTATACTCAAAATCCTAGGAGAGCCCCTGCTGTCTTCAATCTATTTGTTAGTGGTGTCATTGGGTCTTATACCAGGTTCATCTTTTTTTGGCCGCCTTTTTTTATTAGAAAATTTTTTTGTCCCCCTGATTACCCCCCTTTTTCTCATGCTTGGGAAAAGGCCAAGCCCACCGAGGCCCACTCATGGGAAGGCCTATTTACCGACATGGCTCTCTGAAAAGCCCACTTACCGGCTCTTGGAAAAATGTCTGTCTAGATGGGCACTAGCCAAATCGTCGTCGCTGTCCCTCGATCCTACTGAATATTTGAATGTTCTACTATTTTTATGCTTTTGTAGCTGCTGTGCTGGTTGGCATTGACAAGCTTCTGTGATTCCATCTGCAGGTTTCCCAGCTGCCGACGCCATGCTCAGGCGGTGTGGTTGGGTAACCTAGCGATCTGGACTTTCTTCCTTGTCAAGCCACGAAGTCTTCGATATATAAAAAAAAAAAAAAGCCACGAACTCTTCTGTTTTGATTAGTGCTCTGACATGTGACATCTTTTAAAAAAAATCTGCGCAGCAACCAAACATCCAGCCCATAGTGCTATTAAATCTGGGACCTTATCTCAGGGTGTGTTTAGATTGGGAAAGATTCTCCGAAAGTACACTGTAGATAAAAAAAAATTATAACTAAGTCGTAAGAAGTGTGTTCTGTGAGTGCGGGAAGGATGTGATGAATAAAAAAAAGTTGAAAAAATAGTGTTTTTTAGAAAATTTTTGAAATTAAACGCAATTAGCTGTCTTGGGCAGCCAAAATTTGGACCGGAACTTGGAACATACCTTTCAAGCGGGTTAAAATTAGCTGGAACAGGGTGAGCTATAGAGTATATATATAAAGATCTCACCGTCCGGTGTACAGCATCTCGTAGGCAACAAAATCCACGCACTCTCCAAAGACACTGCTTCGTCGCCATCAAGGTTCGAAGCGTCGCCATTGACCATTGTGATGAAGAACCAGAATCGTTTCTCTTTTCCAGAATCGTTACGTTTTTTTAGGGTTGTAGAATCGTTAGTTCGCCATGATGACGGTCTCTATCTAAATATATAGGAACATAATCAAAACCTTAAAAAACTGATAACATTTGTATTCAGATGACAATGACACTCCGCGTAGATCTGCTGGGGGAACTTGGGGATCTAGCTTGTCATGTTTATGCTGCAGCCGCGCGCCATGTGCTTGTGGGTGGAAATTCCACGTGCCCGGCCTCCCCTTCCAAGTGGTTATCGCTGTGGCACGACGCACCGCTGCCAGATTTTTCCCCCGGCTTACAATTTATATATATATGTTCTAAATTTAAGGTTCCATTAGCACTAAAATTCTATTCCAAATTTTCAATTTATATGTATATAGATATATAATAACACGTTTTTCTATTCATTTCCATTTGTACCGTAAAAAGTGTTTTACATTTTAGGTCCAATGTTACACACTAATAATGTCAATTGTAAAAATGTTAAATGTGGAATGTAAAATGTAATGTGAAACTTAAGAGATAGATAATACAAACTATTAGAACTTCGACCGAGGTTAAGTTCTTGCTCTACCCGCTATAGTTGCTGGCCCACCTTACCTTACGTCATTACCTCAACGCGCGGGCCAAGAACTCCGGCTGCGAGATTACGGCGACGACTCTTTGCTCCGGACAGAGTGGATCAGAGTTAGGCGTGCCAAGGCGGCAAGGCTCCGTCCCATCAGCACTTAGAACGTCGACAAGCACTTTTCTATATATAAGGCTAACAATTTAGCAGCCAAAGCGCATATAGAAAAATTCGCCGGGACTACTCAACCGCATCGGGAACGAAGTGCCCTGCGACGATCAAGTGATCGGCATTCTCTCTCTTCTCCTTGTTTGTTCCTCCAGCTCATCCCAGATGCTGATTGTTGGCGATTTGACAAGCTATTGCGTACGTATATCCCTGCTCTTACATAAACAACGCGCTGCTATCGCACTATCGCTGCTAGCTACCGTACGTCGGATGCGAGTAGTGGACGGAAATGCACGGCGATGCGTGGCGCGTCGGAACAACGCCCTTTGAACCGGGTGAGCCGCAGATGCTGTATATAAAGATCCCACCATTCGATCGGTACATCACCTCATAGGCAACAAAATCCACGCCCTCTCCTCCAAACACCACCACTATACTTCGTCATCGTCTAGGTTCGAGGCGTCGCCATTTGTGATGAAGAACCAGGACCTTCTGCTGCTGATTTTGTGCTGCTCCAGCTGCCGCTGGACTTGCGGCTACTCGTCCCCGTCCCATCATCCGGCCATGCCAATATGCGCTGCTGGCTCAGGTGAGTGGCCACTCCCTGCTTCGTCATGCACCACACGAGCACAGCCACTGCCGATCGGCTACGCTGCGCTGGGGCCATGCGCTTCGTTCTGCGTGTGGAGGCGGTTAGAGGGGTTCTTGATCGAGATCGGTAGAAGCTATGCTAGAGGCGGCTAGAGGAAAAGATTAGAAGGCTGAGAAGTTAGCTTTTTTTTTTTTAGCATGGCTGAGAAGTTAGCTTTTTTTTTTTAGCATGGCTGAGAAGTTAGCTAGCCGCCATCGTCGTCCACACGCGCGAAGCTAGTGACGTTCCGACAAGGACTCCGTCATCATTGTCATTTTTTTTAGAAACCTCCGTCATCATCGTCTGCTGCATGAATTAGGACCACGGGCCAAGCCCACCGAGGTCCACTCACAAGTCACAATCGGCCTTAAAACGAAAAAGGCTTATTTACGGACTCTCTGAAAAGCCCACTTAGCAGCCCTTCGGAATATATCTGTCTAGTTGGTGCACATGCCAGTTATCTTAAAAAAACAACGTTGGTGCACATGCCAAATCCTCGTCGCTGACTCCCTTGGAGGTGCCCCGAGCTAGCTTCAAGTCCAGCAACGACTGCAGTGTGGTAGATGAACTGATCCCAGGGACTTCCTGCTCGGGTAGTTAGAGGCGGAGGAGAAGACTTTCTCTAGCGGGTCATATCTATATATAGGCTTGCTTGTGCTGGGCTGCTGGCCCGTTTGTCTCTCCCATTAAAATCGCCATATGGGTTTAAAGGTTTTGCTTCCTCTGCTGCTTGCGTGCTGCTGTAGCTGCAGCAACTCGTCCCCTTCCACTCCGGCAATCTCGATATTGTAGCACCCCTGGTGTTAATTAACACTAAAACAGTGATTAAGCTAAGCTAAGCATGATTCAAAAGAGAAATTAAAGAAATCGAGGAAAAATTTCAAATTTGCATCAAAAACCTTTCAGATGAAGCAATAGGAAAACTTTGAAAAATTCCTAAGAACTTGAAAAAGTGCAAATATGAAAGTTGGAGTATAAGTCAAACCAAGAAACTTTTCTTTTCAAACCATGACCTAAAAATGCTTGGAAGCATCTCAAATTATAAACCCTAACTATTTAAATCTCGATACTTAAGCAATTCATGCATTCGTGTAGATTCGGGTCTCGCCGACGGAGTCTACGAGCTAGTCCCCGCTGCCGAGGAGATCGCCCAGGAGTCCGAGGTGAACGTGGTGCACGTGGATCCGAGCCCCGAGCAGGAGTACCGCTTCGAGCCGGAAGGCAAGCCCCGGAGCATAACCTAACTTTACTTACGCAAGTTACTTGATTATATGTTTGTGCATTTAAGTTTCAAGGAGTTGAATGAAACCCTAGATTGCATGATCATAGGTTCCTTTGATTGAACACTAGTATGTTAGGTTCGATAGTTGCTATGCTTAAGAACGATAAAAGTCGAGTGTTTTCCGACACTCGCGAGATATAGGAGTTGTATGACTACTCATATCCGAAACACTAGAGATGATGGACGGATGATTGTGGATACCCGTCTATCGATGTTTTAAGTGGAAACATGTGGTACTTTTGTGTCAAGCATTTGAACGTACCACACATATGCACGGTTTATGGGACCGTTAAGTCCCGGTATCCGATTGATGCGAGCAGGTCCGACAGCTCATCTGTCTTGGAAACGTTATCCCATGGGCACATGAGGGTAGTTGCGTGAGTCCCAGTAGTGGTAAACCTTTACCCTGAGGCAGTGGGACTCGGGAGCCACTCGCAGAGAGAGGAGAAAGGATTGGGTTGTGTTGGCATTTCCAACCATTCGTATGTTTGGGTTTTCCCTGGCCAGGTAGTAAATTCGGTTCGAACTGTCCGCTTCTCGCGGTTAATGAGACTGCTTGACCGATGTATGACATATTATGAAGTGGAACTTGGAAGGATGAAATCTTTGTATGGAATAATTGTATTGCAAAACTCGATTGTTTAGCTAGGTTCACCTAGAATGGATAGGCTAAAGAGATTAAAACCAAAATGAAGAAATTAGAAAACAGCTTAGTCGCTTTTGGCAAAAGAACCCCACCAGCCAAATAGCCTCTCATCTTAGGAGTCGGTGATGTAGTGACCACCAGTCGGTTAAGTCTTGTTGAGTATAACTAGTATACTCAGCCTTGCTTGTGGCTTAAATTTTCAGGACCATCCCCTCAGGAGGTAGCTGCCTCTATGGCTTGGGCCTCCCAGCTTCCTCCTGGTTACAGCATCGAGTGGGAGCCGACCTCTCCGGATGATCGTGAGGAGTAGCGTCACGGCTGACTTCATCGTGACGATACTATGGATCGTCGCTAGTATCTCGTTTACTTTCCGCTGCATGAACTCGAACTATTTTACTTATCATTTCAATTTGGTTGTAATAACTCTAAGACTTATTGTAATTTGAATTGTGGAATGATGTGATCTTTGGAACTCGCCTTCGAGTGAGCGTATGGACGGACGATCTTCAGTAGCAGTTAGTCGAGCTTGACTCGACGGTCGAATCCGCACTTGGGAACATTTTTGTGTATTAGCACCAATGGAAGGTGGAATATACTTAAGTGGGCCCATTTCTCGGGTGAGATCGCTACAGATATGCGCCGCCTCGGGTGAGTTTCCGGCTCCCCCTGCCTGCTTTGCAGCTTGTCTTTCGTTTTTGTCCTCCTTCCATTCGTGCTTCAAGTTTATGTTTTATCGCCGTTTCAGGGCATGGGGTTCCTACACTACGTAATCACTTTTTTTCTTTCCTAACGTTTTTCCCTCGCAATAAACCGAATTTGGGAATGATCAGTCCGGGTGTCGTGAATTCGTGATCTCGCTTGTGATCGACTACACTAGCTGCGGCCTGCCCGCCGGTGGCCCCGTGCGCGATTGCGTGCCGGTCCGCCGGTGGCCCCATGCGCGACGACGTACTTCCTGAACTCCGTCCGCCAGCTCACCCCCGATCTGCTCCTCACCGAAGCCGAAGATGGGAAAAGGCCCATGTACCCGAGCCCTTGGGCCCACGGGCCAAGCCGAGCGCATATGTTTAACCAGAAAAGGCCTACTTTCCTGTAAGTCCAGCCCTTCGAAAAAGAAAAAAAAGTTTTTTCGTCATCCTCAACTATTGTCTTAGTCCGAATTTCGTCGCTCACATATGAAACTAGGTATCTAACCTCTCCCATGTATCTAATCTGTTCACCTTTAGTCCCTTGCCAGTTTTAAAGGTGGTTTTGGATGACCTGACAGTGGGACCCACCTACCTCCTTTTCCTCACTCTCTTTTCTTCCCCCTCCCCTTCCCACGCCGCACCATCGTTCTCTCCGGTACGCACCCTCTCGCCACCAGCTACGCAATGGCGGCCTTCAGGCACGCCTTGCAGTCCCCACCGGAGAGGTCCTTGGTGCATTGCGTCACGGCGCGCAGCCTTTGCTGCCCACCTGCCTCCCACGGGGAGAGGTACGTCGTCCCGGTCGGCCACCTCAGCAGTGCCACGAACTCCCGGTCGAGCTCGGCCGACCCTGACGACGACGATGATGTGGCGGCTCGGATCGCTAAGAGTTCGGGCGTGAAGGCGAAGTGGTCTTGGTCGAACTCGATGAAGAAGGCTACCGCGGAGTAGCGGAACGTGCAAGCGCTGAGCCACATGACGGCGTCGAACTTGGACGCGCACATGCGTCTGGCGTGCAACGTCGTGGTAGATGGCGATGTCGCGCATGCGGTCGTTGTCACCGCCAACGGTGGCGATGTCGAACCCGGCGACGGCTGCCTTGGCCTCGAGGTTGGACCCGATGCCGCGGAGGTTCCCCGTGAATGCACCATCGACCGCGACACGTCCACCAACGATGACGAGGAGCATGCTGTTGGCGAAGAAGAAGAGGCGGCGAGGACCACGAGCGGGCGGCTTTGCAGTGAAGCCATGGCTCTCCAGGTCCGCTCCCCTACCACGGCTGCCCACTCACAGTCCCTGGTCCGGCGCCGCTGACATGTGGTGCATCGTGTGGAGGGGAGGAGGACGAAGAGAGAGAGGGGAAAAGAAGAGGCATGTGGTTCCCACTCCTGACATGTGGGTTCCACTGCCACGTCATCCAAAACCGGCTCTTAAACCGTTGAGGGACCAAAAGTGAATCGATTAGATACACGAGGAACACGTTGGACACCCGGTTTTATACATTAGCGATGAAATTCAAACTAGGTCAATAGTTGAGGGGTGATGAAAGGATTTTTTCCTTCCAAAAATATCTAATTCACATGCATGAAAAATTGTCTTCTCTGCCGATCGGCCTGTCCTTTTTTTTTTTAGCACCGCCCTGTCCTCCCTAGCTCGATAGCTCCCTCTGTGAGTTGTGTAGTACTCCGTACTATTCTACTACTTTTCTGCTTCTTCCAGACGTTGCTGTTGACAAGCTTTTGATTCCATCTGCAGGTTTTCCGGTGGTGCTGACGGAGCCGCTGGGCTTCTGTGGCACCGTCGGTCTCAGCTGCTGTGACTCCGCCGCCGACGCCGCGCTCAGCGCGCAGTTCCAGGCCATGAATGTGCCCGCCTCCGACGCTGCCTTCGGCCCCATCGTCAAGGTCATCCTCTGTGCGGTAAGAATAAGCCAACGCCCCCATCATATCGTCTCACCTCTCACGTGGCCGACGACCTCGATAACCAACCAAGCACGACGCCGATCGATCAAATTGCTCATTTGTTTTTTTGCTTCCCTCTCTTATTTGTCAGCGATGCATTCCCTCGGCCTCCCCACAGCTGGTAAACGCCATCATTCCGCCGCAGTGCACCTCGTCACCGGCGGCCCTGCCAACGAGCTCCTCGCCCCCCCAGCAGCAACAAGACGACGCCACCGCCGTATGCCTCGAGAGGGTCGCCGCCGGCGGCCCCTACCTCGGCATGGCTGCCCTCCCGGATGACGGTTCTTCAACTTCAAGGGCCTTGGTGTACGACCAGAAGGGCGAGATCTGGCTCGCGACGGTGCCTACAAGGGGCTCCGGATCCGCGATGCAGCTCGCCCTCTTGGTCCACCTCACGGACCCGGTGCTCGTGCTCAAAGGGCTCGCGCTCTACCCGGGGTTCTCCATCAACGGCCGCTTCTACGTCTCCTTCGGCTGCGACACCACCATCTCGCCGGCCTGCGGCGGCGCGGCTGGAAATGCCTCCACGAGCTGGCCCTGGCGTTACCAGCTCGTCGTGGAAGAGTTCACGGCAAAGGGCGTTGACTATGCCATCATTGCCAAGGTATATATGGTACATTGGTACTACGTACGGATCTAAAAGCTAACTATGTATATCGTTCAGTATAAATATGTGCGTGTTGTTGCTCTCGGCTTCTTGTTCATCCGTCGTCGGTGGATCGATCGATCTGATTCCTTTAATTTCTGTCGTCGGAGAGGGTGATCTTCACCATGGGTCTATCCCAGCTGGCGGACGCACCAAGAACCAGCTCGGTGGTGGAGAGATCCTCTTCCGTCCAGCAGCTGGTGATGGTTACCTGTACCTCGTCACGGGGACGGGGCACGGCGGAGACGATGCTGTCTCTCCGTTTCTGGGCAAAATCATCCGGCTCGACGTCGACAGCATGGCAGCCACCGATGACGGACCACACAGCGCAAAATTACCGATCAAAGATTGCAACGTGATGTTTGCGAAAATACCTCCATCTGGTATTTTGCCTTCTAGCCTATTGAAGGACAGATTCAAGCTTTTCAAGTGAACAAAATCAGCAAGGAACTCGGGAATGTTACCAGAGGGATTATTGGAGGAGAGGTCCAGCCACTCAAGTCTACTCAACTCTTGAAACGACACTGGGATAGAGTCATCAAATGAGTTGTGTGATAGATCTAGATAAGTGAGCATGCTTAATTTTCCAAATGATTCAGGCACGCTTCCAAGAAAAAAATTTGAAGAAAGGTCAATTGCTGTCACTTGTTTTAACCCACCAACTTCACTTGGTAGTGTTCCACAAAATAAATTATTAGAAAGGTCCAGAAGCACAATTTTATCAAGGTGGAACAAACATGCTGGTATAGTAGAATTGAATTGATTATCGGACAACCAGACATATTCTAGCTTGGTAAGATTGCCAATGCTATCTGGTATAGGGCCAACTAAATCATTTCTACTAGTCTATCAACCCGTGCTATTGCACGGGCTATAACAATTATATATCTATGTGAGGCTCTCTTTCATCAGTGTTAAATATTCTAATAATACTCTAATATACATTTATCATTATATGTTTGTCTTGGATTTAGTCACTAACATTTGTTTTCCATTACATCACATTGTTTGATATTTACTTAATTGAACATTTTATTTGAGCTATGTAAATATGAAAATTTATTTTATCTCTTCCAAACCCTCAAACATGAATGGATGGTGACACATATTATCATATTTTTTATATAATAATAACAAAATTAATATGTTAAAAACTATAAAAAAAATTAATTTAGAATTTTATATTGGTATATTTTTATTTAACAAAAAATAATTTTATATAATTTAGATTCAGATTTAGTGGTTATTTAACTTTTAATAACGACATAATCAGTATTATTTTTAGGGAGTTATTTGTATTATTTTTAGGAGAGTTATTTGATATTATTTTTATGATGGTACAACTATATAATTTACATCAAATTAGGGTTTTATTTAAATTATTTTTATAATGGCAGAGGTGGGTAATTTAGGCACATGTTTAGGGGGTTACTTTAGTCTATTTTCGTAATGGCAAGGTGGGTAATTTATTAGAAAATATCATAGATCCAATGGCTATTATGATTAGAGTTGTTGGATTGATGGCCGGATATTTCTCTTTTTTGTGAGATTTTCTAGGATTTCTCTATTTTTTTAGAGTGTCCACCTAGGATCCTAGGTGGCTTCACGTGGCGGCCTCAAAAGGAGCCTCCAATTAGTAATAGTAAGATGGAGATAAAGTCTTTGTAAGTTCCTGAGCTTACTAATTTGTGTTGGGATAGGGCCTGACATGTCATTGTAAGAGACATCAAGCCATGCGAGATTTTGCACCCTTGTGATAGATTCTGGGATTACTCCAGTGAGCTGGTTGTTTTCAACAGTAATCAAGGAAAGACTGCTAAAATTTGACAATGATGATGTGAGACCACCTGTTAGCTTGTTGTGACCTGCACGAAACTCAAGTAATTGTGCAGATAGGTTCCACACAATTTCAGGGATTCCACCAGTGAAGGAATTATAATTGAGCTCAAGGAACTGGAGTTGCGGACAATTGAAAAGGGTCGACAAGAAATCAAGATTACCATTATGTTATTCTTGTTTACATTGAGCCAGTTCAGAGCTGCGATGTTCCCAAGTGTTGCTGGTACTGAACCAGACAATGAATTCTCATGCAATTCCAGAATAGAGAGTTTTGATAAACTCCCGAGAGAATTTGGAATTGGACCTGTTAGCTGATTACCTCCAAAATTCAAATACGAGAGTTCATGCATGAGGCCAAATTCTTCTGGAATCTCTCCTATCAGGTTGTTGGAAGAAAGGTCAAGTTCAGCAAGACGGGTGAGATTGCTAAGAAATGCGGGGATAAAGCCAATAATGTGATTACCACCCAAGTATAGATAGGTAAGTTCTTGCAATTGAGCCAACCATGCTGGAACAACATCAAGGAAGGAATTGTCATACAAAGAGATTGCCTGCAGGTTTTGGCATGATGCAAGACCTGATGGAATCTGGCCCACAAAGTTATTCGAACCAAGGTAAATATATTGCAGCATCGGAAGATTGAAACTGTGATTATTGTTTGGAATAGGCCCGGTTAAATTGTTTGATTCAAATGAGATTAATTGCAGCCTAGACATGTTATAGATGGTTGGGGTTATGGCGCCTGAGAGGTCATTCCCACAAAGATCGAGAAACCTTAACCGATGTAGCCTTCCAAGTTCAGTCGGAATGGGTCCAGCGACACTGGTCCATGTGAGGTTCAGCAGGGAGAGGAAAGATAGATTACCTAGGTGAGGTGTAAGCTCTCCATGGAGGGGCACCTCCGGCAACGACAGTGCAGTAACACGCTGACGGTGGCGGCTGCACGAGACGCCAACCCATCGGCAAAAGGACACGTTGGATGTCCAGCTGCCGGCGAGGACGCCGAGAGGATCTGCGAGCTGTTCTTTGAAAGCCAACAGCGCGACGAGATCAGTGTTGCTGCCATTGTCGTTGGTTACGCTCAGGCTCGGAGATGGAGAAGAAAAGACACCACCAGCAGGAAATACAAGTAGTGTTGGAAGCAAGATGGCCAGAGATGCTAGAGCAACCATTAGAGTGCTTGGAGCTGCCATTGGAGCAACCATTGGCTGTGTTAATTTACGAATGTGTTGCACGACGCAGATATATATCCATGGTCACCGGTGGTAATCTTGTATCCAAATACTTCATAGATATCCAAAACCAAAGTATTTTATAAAACCATGATAATTTTCTAAAACTTCAAAAATACTTTACATCCAAGCAGGTCCTTAATTAGACATGTAATTATTGTAAACAACTAGTATAACTTCAAAAATACTTTTTGTTGAAAGCACAGGAGGTCGAATGTATTGCATCAGGAAATCCCTCTCTCTGTCTCTCATCTTTAGCAAAATCTTAGCTCATATGCAAGGGCTGCCTTTAGCAGGGGCGAAGCTACGTACAGGCCAGTGGGTGCATCCGCACCCCCAAAAATTTCCTAGATCAGTGTTAACCTTTAGATTGTTACCTTATGCGCACCCCCCACTGGCCCAAACTCTGCACCCCCTTGGCCCGGCAAACAGGCTGACGACAGCCTAAAGCCAATGTTACCTGCTAAAGGCAAAACAGAGACATAGGCAATAAAAGAAAAAAAAAAGCACAAGAATTAATGTAGCACTAACCCACACATAACTTCTTGACTGATCATCCAATCTCGGTCTGCTGCGGCTTCGTCATCCTGATCAGGCAGCTGAGCGCTTGTGCCTGATGCTGATCACAAAAAGTCCATGATCAAAGGTGCCTTCCTTGCCATCTCGAGTAGCTGCTCGACTTTCACAGGATTACCGATTTGTTTGAACCACATCATAGTTAGGGTTTCAATTTGAGCACAAGAATTAGACCAGTCTCTTAGTTAGGGATTCAAGTTGAGCACAAGAATTAGGCCAGTCTCAATGGGAGTTTCATGGGCAATAAATAGAGTGCCACATAGGCAGTTTTGGTGATGTGGCAGTGAATTAATGAAGAGAGAGGTGAAATGAGTTTTATGGTGATGAAACCCTCCATACACAGTTACCTAGACAGCTTGTGTCTTGCATGTAACATAAGAAACAACAATATATGAAATTATGCATTGAGAGTGGGGTGTTTCATACTAGTTTCAAACATTTTTAGATGATGTGGCACTCTAGGTATTCATGTCCATGAAACTCCCATTGAGATTGGCCTAAATGTAGCATTAAACAGGTTGAACAACTAATTAAATGGACACGCCTCGACACCTGCGTTGTGTGTAGATGACAGGTAAATAGACGAGCTAAACAGTTATACCGAAGATTTTATATAAAAAGATGACCGCTTATATGATAAAAAAATAGGACTACAACTATCTGCCTAATTTTATGTAAAATCATTACCACTTATATTAAAATATTAATATTAAACATTATTATTTATATTATTAAATTATTTTTTTATTTATATTAATGTTAATTATATAGGGTCTATGCTAAAGTGGCGCACCCCCCTCAGTTTCGCTCTAGCTTCGCCACTAGCCTTTAGTGCATGCAGGTCACGTATTATCCGTTTGTAATACTTATTATTAGTACTCCCTCCATATCACTAAAGTGTCGTTTTGAAATTGTACTAACTCAAAAATTTTAAACTTTAATTGTAATTTTTTATATGTTAAGTTTAGAAATGTGAAAATTATGAATAGATTCATATTGAAATATAATTTCATAAAAGTATTGTTTAAATATATTTTACAAATATTTTATATTAAAAACATTAATCAAAGTTATGTTTTGGAGACTATGCAAATAAAGTTATTTTTTATATGCGCTGGAGGGAGTATATTACTAAGAATATTCTCGGTTCATGTCTTTTAAGGGTGTTGGTTAGCTTTTTCCCACTTTTACTTTAGTTGGGTTTGACAAGGAAAATTTTCCATAAGACATGAGTTAATATAATAATTCTGGTGAATCTAGCTTGGCAACATTTGACATATATCATAAAAATACTGTCGGTCAAATTGTCTCCAGCCATGCAATCTCCTCGCCTTCATCAACACTTGTTCCACGGTCGTGGTGTACTCGTGTGCGATCCTTGGGCAAGGCAACACACGGATCTCAGCCCTCCTCCGTCTCGATCCATGGCAAGGCATGTACGTGATGAGCTGCATCATTGGTGCGTTCATCCTGCTCGCCGGCGGCGACGAGCCTGTCGACACCATGTCATGCTTCAGGGTGATATGCGTATCTGCGTGGCGACGACTACGTGATGAGCTGCATCATTGGGGGCGTTCCTGCTCGCCGCCGCTGCCCCCGACGACACCAAAGTGGTTGTCCAGTTCAAACTTCATTGTTCTAAATTAGCATATGAATATATGTGTATTCTTACCACTTACAAGTACTCTAGTTTGGATCAGGACTAATACATGCAAGCATTGTAAAACACCTCCATGATTGATAAAAGCTACACAAAAAAGGGCAAACTAAAAAGCAGAACGGAGTACACTAATCTCATAGAAGAGGAACTTATGAAGAAGAACAAACATTTTTTTTCACTCTCTCCGTGAGTAAATAAATACCTCCAAATGCTGATGGACTAAATGCTTGCAAACAGTGACGAAAGCATACGCATGACGCGCACGAACGGCATCGATCATCGTCAAACAGATCGGATGCGATCGATCTCCACTACCGCCTCACCAGCGCGCACACAGCTGGTGCAATTCGCACGCTGTGCGCCAATGGATGAATCCATGAAAAAAATATGCGCAGGGTGCAGCACAAATGTACAACCACATGCACATACCTCACAAATACACTCAATCACTCATACTACAAAAGGGCAAATCTCAAAGGTATAGTTTCTTCTTGAGTGTCTATCCAACACCTGGGTATTTTTTATGTTAGGCTGGCATCTAGATTTTGGACCACTTTTTCTCTCCTCCCTCTTTCTCTCTTCACTATCATCTTCTTCTCCATCACCACCCCAACGACCCCCATCTGCTGCCAAGGAAAGAGGGGGTGGGGTGTGAGAAAATAAGGTGAAGAGAGAGAGAAATCCGAGCCATATATTTCTTAGATCCTGTATTGATTTAGGTACTAGCCCCATCAAAAACTCCCAAGTATTGGTTAGCTTTTCCCTTAAAACGCTACGCCAGTTGAAGGCCTGCTTGGCTTCCCGCACCAGGTCCATGGATGTTTGTCACGTTGTTGAAGCAGTTGCAGCACGAGCAGACGAGGATGGCCAAGCATCTGAACCACCCATCGCCGCCGCAGTTCGGAGCCCGCTGTCCGCCGGCGAGCACCTTCCAGAAGACGTAGAATGCGAACGCCAGCGCGCACGCCCCAGCGGACAGCAGCCACCGCAGTGCTGCCGCCGCCGACGACGACCGGGAACGGGGAGCGCGGCAAAGGCCAGGCTCGACAACTCGGTAGACGCCACCGGTGGCGAGGACGAAGGCATCGCCGCCGTTGTCCTCGCCGAAGGAGACCACGTGGCGGTCGAGACCCCCGCCGCCGCCGACGCAGGGTGCAGGGCTGCTGCTGGAGCACCTGGTGCTAGGGATCCGAACGGAGACGTAGCGCCCTCTGCTCTCCGGCGTCTCCACGGCGGCCCACGCAGAGACGCCGTACTTGTAGAGGTAGCTATATATATATTACATTAGCTCGCATCATCATCTGTACCATGCATTATACACACATGGAGACGGCGACAGGCGAATGCATGTGTGTGGTGTGTACCTTCCTTTCAGCGACGGATCAGCGGAACCTCGATACACGAGACCCCCAACAATCGATGGCGTGTCGATGCCGGAGACGGCACGGCTGTATCCGACCACGAGGGAGGCGGCGTTGGCAGAGGGACCGCCGAGCAAATACACGCTCTCGTTCTGCTGCTGATGCACGTAATAAGTTTGTGCCAAATTAAAGCCAGGTCTCGATCGCTACAGATTACAATTTTCAATTTCATGCGGATGAAATTATGAAGCAAAAAATTAATCGATGTCGTAAATTTTCATGTATATCGTATCTACTGTAACACCCTGGCACAGAGCTTAATAGGATTGATAAGGATACTCATACCAATAAGTTGCAACTTCTTTTCCGAAAGCTCATCCCGAAAGAACTCCGAGGTTAAGCGTGCTTGGCCCGGAGCAATCTCAGGATGGGTGACCGAACGGAAAGTCATTCCCGGGTGCGCACGAGTGAGAACAAAATACGACATGTGTTGGTCTGTGGGGACATTCTTAGGATTCTAGAGAGCTGCCAGGGTAGACGGGCCCGGCCTGGAGTGGCGGGACGTTACAGTTGGTATCAGAGCCGACCCTCGCGGTTTCACGGGCGCGTGCGGGTCAGTTGTGCGGGCATGATGCGCATGACGCGTGGGCCCTGTGTGGACACGGTATGGCACATGCGCCGACACTGGACGCACGGACGTGGCCGGAGGGGACGTTCCTGACTTGGGGTTGACCGACGAGGGCGTCGGTCTCCTAAGGGGGCTGAGAGTGACCGAACGGGAAGTCATTCCCGGGTGCGCATGAGTGAGGACAAAGTGCGCAGAAAAGACATGGGTTGGTCTGTGGAGACATTCTTAGGATTCTAGAGAGCTGCCAGGATAGACGGGCCCGGCGCGGAGTGGCGGGACGTTACATCTACCTCGTCAACGCTGGCGCAGAACATGTAGGAAGGCTTGGCAGAATCGAAGCTGCAACCTCTCGGGGTTGTTAAGACCAGCGGCGAAGATCTCGGGCTCCTGTATGAACGTCGTCGTGGCAGAGCCGTCGCCGGTTGATGGTCCGCTGCTGCTTCCCCCGCTTTGTCCTGGAAATCAATATAATACCAGGATGCATAAATACGCGGAAAAGTCTTTTTAATATAATAGGTAGCTTCCTGCTGGTTCGTTTATAAAAAAAAATAAATAGACAGAAAAGTCAGCACATTTACTACTTGGGAAATCATGGACCGGCTGGGCAAACTTTGGAACATCCAGTAGTGGGTGTCAGTTCTGAACTTTCTGGTTGACTTATCAAACTTCAGTCAGGTAAGATCTATATATATGCACATATGATATGGGCATATGGCACTTCATTAATTACCGTTTATGCTATCCACGTTGAACCTGATAATTTTTCCCAGAAATGGTGTCGCCGTGTTGTTGTTGAACTCCTCGTGGTTTTCTTCCTCTCCCAACCCGTAGCCCGTCATGAGGTAGAGGTACCGCCCGTCGCTAGGCCGGAACAGGATCTGCCTGCTTGCTGCTGGTACGACGAATAGGCCGGTGTGTGTGGCTGTGGCAGGTCCATGGTGAAGATCCTCCTCACTTCTGACGATCGATCAGCGAGAGTAGCCTGACAATTAACCGCAGACCGCGTCGGTGAGCGAAGAATGAAATTGTAGTTATTCATGTCACCCATCAAATAACGTAACTGAACAATCATTTTAGGGAGGAAATTAAAGGTTACCTTGGCAGCAGAGAACTCGGCGACAACGAGTTGATACTGGGATGGGCTAGAACTGCCATTTCCAGCTGGCGGCGAGCTGACCATACATGCCGGCGAGGTGGCGGTGGTGTCGCAGCTGTAGGAGACGAAGAAGCGCCCGTTGGCGGCGAACTCCGGGTGGAACGCGGCACCCATCAGTTGAACCACCCGACCCGTGAGGTCGAGGAACGGGCTGATGGCCCCGTCCGGGATCGTCAAGGTGCCTCTAGATCCGTGCGCGGGGATGGACAGCAGCCATATCTTTCCTTCCTGGGTGGAGAAGAAAGCTCGCTGGGAGCCGTCTGGGTGGGCGGCCATGGCGACGAACGAGCCGTTGCCGCCGAGATTCTCGAGGCACATGGCGGCTTGTTCTTCCTGCGGCGACCCCGGTGAAGAGAGGCATTGGGGAGGAATTGACTCTGAGATCGTCGTGGAGCCAGGCGTGTTAGAGGGGATGCACTTCTGCAAGAGAAGAAATTGAAGGAAATGAACAACAACTAACGGCTTGTTAGGTTAGGTTAGGTATACGGTATACCCGATCAACGGATTGTTGAGCTGAGCAACATCCTGGCTACCACGCCGATATGTTATTAAAAATCAACGGTGGAGTAGATTGAAGAGAACGTACATGATATGAGTTAGCATTTAGCAAAAATCGTACCGCGCATAGGTTGTCCTTGATGATTGTTGAGCACGCGGCGGAGTCGTTCAGGACGTCGGCGCTCATGGCCTGGAACTGCTCCCTCATCGCCTCGTCCTCGGCGGCGCCGCAGCAGCTGATGCCGGTGACCATGTCGCAGAAGCTCAGCGTCGACTTCCCCAGCATCACCGACGGCCCTGCAAACAAATTAAACGAGATTAATTAGCTTAATTTACTGGAGGCACGCATATGCAGCTGCTGTGACGATCTGTACGCGATACTCGTTAATGACTCACGCACCAAAACTGTAGCACACCGGCCAGGAAGCAGTGGCTGCTGCTGAGACACGCCGGGGCGAGGAGCAGCTCGAGAGCGCGAACAGGAGAAGCGAAACTGATGAGGGGGCAACCCTCCTCGCCCGCCTCCCCGGCATGACCGCGGCCTCTCCGTGTTTATGTGTGTGTGTATGTGTTAATAAGCTGCAATGCCGTACTAGCGCCTAGGGGTTGCGTCGTATTTGTAGCCTCCTGAATTGGTGATCTCTTGGTTATTCGCAAAAACAAAAAAAAAAACATAAAAGAACGGGTCTCTTTTCTCTTGGTTCGTTCTGATTATTTCTCAAATTAAAATAAAGATCATTAGATGTGTTTTTCAGACAAATTATATTATACAGACTTGTGGGCCGGGATATCCAAATTTTTTGCATATATAAAAAATGGTAGGCAGTTTAATGCGTAAAAAATCAAGTTCCATGCGCCAGCCTTACTCTTAACGCATAAACTTTTTTTTTTGCATCTAGCTACTTTACTCTTGGTGTCAACTCTTGAACGCATGTTTGGAAATGCTGATGATTGCGTAAACAATCGGACGTCACAATTTTAGTCCATGTGTACGTTATCTCAGTTGAAACGGCTTTGTACAAAAAATAGCACAATTTTCTCTAACAACCTTTGTAATGAAATTTTCCTATAATAACATACTTCATGGTACAATCGGTGAAAAATCTACTAGGATCATTTTTATATATCAAACTTAACACATAGTAAAAGTTACCTTTCTCGGTTCTGTAACCGTTGTCTATGGCCCCGGGATAAAACACTCCACAATGTTTGTCCTGATATCAAATAGTGCAGTTCCAATATTTCCACTCTCTACCATTATTTGTTAAATGCTCCTATATATTGAAGAGAGATTAACATTGACTTTTAAAACTACTATACTTCATATTAATCTCTTTGCACGGATGATGTGCTATACCCACCAAATACATCATTAAAATGGAGGGAATAATTTGTAACCAGAGTTTTAAATGGTTCAATTAAGAAAACACTAAAACCTCAGTTGTGGCCATCCGGAGTACCATGCACTTTCTCTTACCATTTCGTGCATTAACTGTACAACTCAATCTGAAAACAAGATACGTTTTGAAATAACATGCCGCACAAACGTCTTTTAGCATTACGTGTTGATAGTAACGCGTTTTCTAGCTCACTGCTCCCTCCTAATGAAAAACCATTCGTTGTCGTCCGTCAATCCCACTTCAACTATTATACAGTTGTTGAATTCCTTGTCGTCATTTGCTTGAAACAACAAACCATGGACTTGCAGGTTGGCGAGCTTTGTATAATTCGGAGCGTGACACTTGTAGTAGGATAAGTTGATCTTGCCAGGTCATAGTCCATCGTGCTGATGAGTATTCGGAAGAACTGGATGAACTCGAGAGAGACAAGAGAGGCGGAAAGATTCAAATTCAATATATGCAATGCCACGATACATGAGATGCGGTGCCATATACCGCAATGTGCCGCTTGATATTGATGCCCAGAGCTGTCAACACCACCAATCCTACGTTTCACACCTTCTGGTGACAGCGTTGGGCATCGATCAGATGGGGCCTGCTAGGAATTTTAGATCAGCTGAAACATTTCCTTTCCTTCACATCAGCAGCGTGTGAGCAGGTTGTAACGCGGGTACTTATCCATTCAGATATCTGGGAATACCTATATATGCACCATAGACAACTCCTAAATATTGACTGGAGATCAAATTATGAAAGAACGTTTTGAAAAAAAGTTATCATGTTGGAAAGCCAAGCACCTATCATATAGAGGAAGATTAATCCTCCTAAACTTAGTGCTCAGCAGTCTACCTACATTGATGATGTCCTTCTTTGAAATCCCAGAAGGTGTGCTTCACAAGCTACACTGCTACAGGTCTAGATTCTACTGGCAGGTCGATTAAGATAAAAGATAGACCTTGCGATCCAACATAAATGTTTATTAAGTGGAGTATCAATTTTCTTAATGCAGATGGGACATCGCAAACTCTTCTTAGGAATAAATACATAAGCTCGAAATCTCTATCACAAGTTCAGGCCAAACCTTATGACTCTCACTTCTAGAGAGGGCTTATGAAAATTAAGGATGAAGTTTTGAATCATGGATCCTTTCGTGGTACACGACAGTAATCAAACAAGATATTGGAAAGATACATGGGTAGGTCAGCGGTCATTCAAGGAGCAATATCCAGTTTTGTATAATATTAATCATCATCCAGATGTATTCTAGACCACTAAATATTATCCTTTAGCAGATCTTCGGTGGATGAAAAACTTATAGAATGGCCCAGCTTTGTAGCGAGGATCACATGTCAATTTATCGAGGGGGAAAGATTTATTCTTATGGAATCTTAGGGAACATATGTCAACATTTTGAAATGAAGTCATAAATGTTGTTTTTGTAATTTAGACGAAATAATTAAACATAATTTCTTTGAGTGCCCACATGCAAAACAAATTTGGAGGATAATGTATCTAGCTAAAGGTCTCCCTCACCTATTTAGTATCACATATGATCGGGAGTTGACTTTCCTTAATAAACGAAAAGGAGAGAGATACTATTTTTGTGGGGTTGGCTGCTATTTGTTGGGCAATATGGAGATGTTTGATGTTATTTTTTACAAAAAGAGATATTCATCATTTATGCATGCTATTTTCAGGGGACGTATTGGTTATGCATCTAGGTGCAGCTGCAACGTGAAGACACAACAAAGGAGATCTTAAGTAGATATAGCTCATCTTTAGATATTATAGCCTTGAAGATGGCTAGTCTTGGATAGAAACATAATAATATGATTGGTCTAGATGTGCTCTTTTTCCTTTGTTTACCCAATCTATCAGTAATGCTCGCTAATATCCTGTAATAAGTAGTCAATGTGTATGTTTTGTAGAGGCCGAAACTTTTGTTCCATTATTCAAATTGAGCAACGAGGTAGTAGTAGCAACAAGAGGCAGAACATATATAACTTGAATAAGATAACTTGGGGTAAAAAAGATGAAACGGATTCTAATTTGAAAGAAATGGAGGCAGTATATCATTTATGGGGCGTAGTCCTTGTCATTAATAGCAACCGACTTTTTAAATTACACAAAAATATCTGTTTCAAGGTGGTTATAAAACTCAACCACCCGGTCTAGCATGGTTAGCCACCCGGATGTGACCTTTTCAGATCGGGTATTTGGAGTCTACAAATGACACCGACTTCTCTGGTCTGAAAACAAGCTCTGCACCCATGGTAGCCCAGATTATATATTGACGGTTGTGTGCTTTTTTTCTCGTAGGGATCAGCTCGTACTCGGATGCTTTTTTTTCTCGTAGGGAACAGCTCGTTCTCCTAGGGGTGAAAGTGGGTAATTTGGAATGTTGGATGCATATTTAGAGGTAGCGGGTAATATAATTTATTAAAAAGGATAATTGATTCAATGGCTGTTACGATTATAGTTGACTATTTGATGGCCAGATGTTTCTATTTTTTTGAGAATTTGTAAGATTTCTTTATTTTTTTAGACTATGAACCTAGGATTCTAGGTGGCTTCATTTAGAAGCTTTGAAA
The DNA here is from genome assembly GCA_015342445.1 of Digitaria exilis. Lineage (NCBI taxonomy): Eukaryota > Viridiplantae > Streptophyta > Magnoliopsida > Poales > Poaceae > Digitaria > Digitaria exilis. The sequence continues at coordinate 1,875,242 of JACEFO010000191.1, read as the reverse complement.
GGAGTCTCCAATTAGTAATAACTAGCCTATCAACCCGTGCTACCGCACGGGCTAATAAATAGAAATGGTTAATAATTATATATCTATATGAGGCTATCTTTCATCTATGTTAAATATTTTAATAATACTCTTACATATTTATCATTATATCATTATATATTTTACATCACATTGTTTGGTATATATTGCATGGTGACACATATTATCGGTATTATTTTTATAGAATAACAATATAAATAATATATTAAAAACCTATAGAAATAGTAATTTAGAATTTTATATTGGTACATTTTAAGATTTTGTTATAATTATATAATTTTTTCAGATTTAGTGGTTATTTAACTTTTAGTATGACATACTTGGTATTATTTTTAAGGGGTTATTTGATATTATTTTTATGATGACATAGTTGGATAATTTGTATCAAAATTAGGGGCGTACTTTAAATTATTTTTTTCATATGTTTTCGTCTATTTTTTTCCAATTCGATCCCAACTCAGATTGGATGACATGATTTGTAATTCAGAGTTGTAGCAGGAGTAGGATTTGGGTATGCCAGTACTTATTTGATTTGAAGTCATGGGAGGCACTCACGGACCAAGACACACGCGTTTCGGCAGAGCAGATTGGAACCTGACAGGTGGGCCCATCTGTCAGGAACGGACGAAAAAAAGAGGCAGAAACCTTACGTGCTTTAGGAGTAGATATAGATATAATAGCACACATGCCCGTGCGTTGCTACGGGTTTTTACCTCCCTAAAGCCAATCTATTGGTCCCTTATTATTAAAGTGAACAATTTATTTTCGTCCGGCTATTTCTTAATTAACGCTCTTTATGATAATGGGTGATGACCCCTTCGAGCACCTATACTTTGAGGAGGCCTTTTACAATGCTTGGCAGGTACCAAGAGGTACTTTCTGTCTAATTAATCTTAGCCGTTGATTTTAATACGTATTTGACTAAGTATTTGTTTTTTAGAAAAACAAAAGAAAAGGGTATTAAGGAGAATTTGATTCATTTGCATCTCACGATTGGCCACGCAAGACCGTTCTGTCGTTCAGATCGTGTTCCTCCGTCCGCGACGCCTCCCTCCGCTCCAGCGCTGCCGTCGCCTCCTCTGGTCCAGCGCCGCCGCCATCTCCCTCTGCTCCAGCGCCGTCGCCGCCTCCCTCTGCTCCACAGTCGTTGCGGCCTCCTTGACGCCCGTCCCCGCCGCCTCTCGTCACCGTGCCCGTCCCCGCCGCCTCTCGTCGTCGTGCCCGTCCCCGCCGCAGACTTCGCCTCCGCGCCACCGCCTCCTCCGCATTCGTGGCGCTGCCGCCTCCGTGTACTCCCACTCCACCGTCGCCGTGGCATCATCGCCGGTCGTCCTTGCCGGAGATAATCGTCGTGCCCTCCTCACCGGTCATCCCCGCCGTGGCTCCCTGTTCTGTCCCACTCCTCGCTCACGCCGCAGCCCGTCGTCGTGTCCACCTCACTGGTCACCCTCGTCGCAGCTCGTCGCCGGGGCCTCCTCTCCGGTCGCCCTCGCTGCAGATTGTGGCCCGTGACCGTGGCCTCGTCGTTCCCTGGGCTGTCTCGGGAAAATCGGTCACCGGCGCCGGCCGCTACCGATTGGAAATAGCCAGGCGAACCAGGTACAAGTGCCTCGATTTGATTCCCATCGATCTGCTGTGTCTGCCGGATTGGCCCTGATGGTCTATGTTCACGCTCTCCCTTTCTGTCAGGCCACTTTGTATTGAAACTGAATTTTACCTACTTCTCTGAATTTAGTTCTTCTTTGGCAGGGGTGGATTTTAAAATCAAATTTCTCACTGTGGGTGGCAAGAAATTGAAACTGACAATATGGGACACTGGTATGTTTTGATGCCTGGTGCAGCAAAGGAAACATTTTCTTCCTTCTCAAAACCTTTTCATATTATGTACCATAATGATTATCAACTGTATCGTATTCAAGTGCTCTAAGGATATTTTGTTTCACTGGCTTGCAGCTGGCCAGGAGAGGTTTAGGACAATTACCAGTTCTTATTACAGGGGCGCTCATGGTATCATTCTAGGTAACTTGATCCCTTTCAAGATACATATAGGACAGAGATTATACTGATTAAAATCTTCAACCATTTATCATTTTTTTTCCTTAGTGTAGAGTATTTTTCTGTGCAGTTCCAGCTAAGGTTATGGTCTGTTTTACGCTATGTATATGCTAAAGTTGTGCACAATCCAATCTTGTCAACTATTATGGTTAATGTGCATGTAAGTATGTAACTGATGATACTATCGAATTTCAAGGTAATCCCTAAAATCAGTTTGACTACATCTAGGCGTTGATAAGCTTTATGAAACAGTCTCTAGTATGCCGGAGTAACATCTCTTTCATGCTGTCCACAACTATAGCTTGATGACTTATTTGTTTCCTTGAACTCTTTGGTAGGACGACATGACTGATTTAAGCGTAGAGGCCCTATCGGAGTACAATGAGATTGTGAACAAGGTGTTTGGTAGCGAAGATGAAGGTTATGGGTTTTATAACAAGTATGCTCTCGAGAAAGGGTTTAGTGTGTGGAAAGACTATGTTGAGTGGGATAAATCCAACACTGAGATTGTTCTAAGGAAATTTGTCTGTAGTCGGCAAGGTTTCCGTGAAGAGAGGTACATGAGTAAAGAAAATAGGAAGAGAAAGGCACGGAATATCACTCGTGTTTGATGCCAAGCTAGAATTGTGATTGCTCAGGAAATGGAAACTGGCCGCTGGTATGTCAATGATTTTATTGATGAACACAACCATCCTTTGGCCACACGAGAGCATGTTTGTATGTTGCGTTCACATAGGAGAATCAATGATGAGAAGAAAGCGTCAACACTAGAGATGCACATTTCAGGGATCCGGAAGTACCAGATCATGGATATTTTGGAAATGTAGTATGGTGGGTTTGATAATGTTGGATGCACAGATAGGGACATATATAATTTCTGCTACCGTCATAAGCAGGAGACAATAGCTGCAGGCGATGCTGATACGGTGATCCGTCACATGAAGGCACGACAAGAGAGGGATCCTGAATTTTTCTTCAAGTACCTGGTTGATGAGGAGGGACATCTGAATGGATTGTTCTGGTGTGATAGTCAGTGTCGGCTTGACTATCAAGAGTTTGGTGATGTTGTTGTTTTTTATAGCACATACAGAACTAACCGGTACAATATGCACGGGACTGCATTTGAGCTGAGTACTCGTTTGCACTCTATCATGCAATCAATCTCATAGCGCTCTACTTTCAACATCTGATCCATAATCTATCTCTCATTCTTCAGGCGTTCATCAATTTTTTGGCGTTCCTCGAACAATAGGTTGTCCAACTCCACGCGTTCTTCCCTTATTCGCAGATTCGTTGTTGCACGTTGGGTCTGAACCTTGCGATCTATATCTTCACGATGTGCCTTCAGTATGCTATCCATGTTTTCCTGGTCCTTGAGCACTTGGCGATCCATATCGTCACGTAACTTACGAACACCCCGGTCCATGGTCCCTGAGTGCCTGAACCATTCCATGTACAAAGTTAAGACATTGGCAATTAGAAATTGGTAGGGGAAAAAAAACAGGATGAATCCCAACCTGCTGGAACTTCCGTTGAGTGAAGATGGATCTTGACGAATGAGGTGTGCGCTGGCTGCAGATGACCTCACGAGACTTTCTTCTTTAATTAATCCAGAATATTCTAACAGACAGGGCAGACAATGGAAAGTTATAATGCAACAAAGAAAATCAAAATGACATTACAAAGAGAATACAACTGACCAAGGATGATCAAGTAATCAATTACTTTGAACATTCTCAATCGAAAAAATAGTAAGAAACCTATGAATATGCAAATGAGAAAAAACAATAACTAGCTCCTAAAAAACAAAGATACGTGAAGAAATCAAGTTATACTCTAGCACTGCTACCAAAGAACAATGCAAAGTAATGATACTCACAAGCACTAGTACAACGAAATGGTAGCGCAAGTGTCATAACCAGGTAACATACACCAGAAACTTTTTTTTGAACGTAACATACACCAGAAACTTGTGACAAATAATTCAAGAAAACAAAGATCTCACCATGCAGAACTGCAGAAAGGCTGCCCATGGGCATGAAGTCGTATACAAGTAGCGGCCGGGATAGATCCGTTCAGCTGGTTGAACGAGACATTGAACTGCTGCCGCTGCTGCTTCAAATCAGGAATCTCGCCGGAGAATCGATTGTTCTCAAGGAACAGGACCCTGAGGCGCATGAGATTGGCGAGCGCCGGCAGGATGGGCCCTGACAGGCCGTTCCCGTCGAGCGCGAGCCTGACGAGCCGCCGGAGGCCGAGTATCGCCTGCGGGAACCCGCCGGACAGCCTGTTGCCGTTGAGGAAGACGTTCCGGAGCGCGGCGGCGGAGGCAAGGTCGTCGGGGAGCGGGCCAGAGAGCCCGTTGCGGCGGAGGCTGAGAGTTGTGAGCGCCGTCAGGTTCCCGAGCGTCCCCGCCGGGATTACCCCCGAGAGGGTCGCCCCGGGGAGGCGCAGCACCGCCACGCGGCCGTTCTGGCAGGTGACCCCCATCCACGAGCAGGCCCCCGCAGGGTCCGATGCGTTCCACGCCAGGCGCCGCCCCACGGCGTCATGGAACGCCAGCAGCGCCCGCCCGTCGCTGTCGATGTCGTCGGCCCCCGCACCCGCCGCCATCGCCGCGACGAAGAGCAGGAGCAGGGCGAGCGCGGAATGGAGGCGCCGCCGGCGTGGCCTTCCCCGAGGCGGTTGCCGGCGCCTGCAGCGAGGCGGTGGAGGAGAAGACTTAGGGGTCGTCGGAGCCGAAAGGAACGCGGCGGTGGAGATGACCTTGGGTAGTCGTCGAGCAGAGGATGAGAGCGACTGACTGACGATCCCAGCAAGCGAGAAGAAAAGGGGATCGCTAATTTTCCAAAAAAAAAAATACGGGAGGATCCTATACCTCCGTAAAATACTTAGAACATCTAAGTTACGAAATTACCCTTTTTATTAATACAGATAATTATTTTTTGCTGGTATCTCGTGGTACTTCACCTCCTGATACCTCCTGGTATCTCCCACCTTAGCACCCTTAGATCTTTGGAAATGGACGGTTCTTTTTTTTTTCCAAGCATCGTAAAACTCCTCGTACTTTGAATGTGTCAACTGGCGGTGTCACCGGGTCAGGCTCCGCTATTGAATGGAGTGCACACACAAATTTAACTATTTTCCTTAGAATAATAGTAGGGAGGTGCACTAAAAGAAAGAATCCATGGTTCGTTGAATCACCGATCGTTGCATGAGGGCACGTTAGACATCTCCCATGGCAACGTGAAATGATGTAAAGACACGTAAAAGAAATCAAAAGAAATAGGTCCAACATTATAAATAATGAATAAGTTCTGAGCTTGCATCAAGGGGTTCTTAGATCCGAGGGACTAAACTTTAGTTCTCTTTTTTTTTTTACACCGATTAGATAGACTAAAAAAAGGCTAATTTTAAAATTGTACAAGTCACAGCTAATTATTGAGACAAACTTAATTATCGACGCTATTGCCTTTATTTACGGGACAAAGGACTAAATAGGGTCACAAAAGTTTATTGACGCTAATTGCCTTTATTTACAGTGTCAAAGGAGAGGACTGAATAGGGTCACAAAAGTTTAGAAACATACCGCCACATTGCTGCCTTTACAAGAGTATAAAAGATTTGGTTTTTATATGCATGAGAAATATAGTCAATCAATGAAGAAAAGTATACCGAAAAAAATATATATATATTTGCTAGTGACACCGACGAGGTAAGGCCCATTAACATAAGCCCAAAATTTTAGTCTGCGACGCATACATAAAACTGATACACCGATTAAAATAAAAAGAAAAGAAAAAAAAAACTCACCACGTTCTCGGCGGTCATATCCTCATTCATAGCCGCACACAGCAGCGTACCCGAATCTCCTGCTTCCTCAGGCCTCGAGGTCATCCCCCCACCAGGCCACCATAGTACCTGCTAGATGTGGCTTCTGCAGCGAGGCTGAAGGAAGCAAGATGGCCGGCCAGCGAGATGCTCAGCGCCGACCGCCGAGTACCCCGTCAGCTTGGCCACACGCGTTGCTGGATCCATGGGCGGCCTCGGTAGTGGAGTGCGGAGCTCAACGCCTCGGTGACCTTCCTCCCTTTCTTTGGACGACCTGCCCCTTCACCGGCAGCCAGAGTCCCCTGTCAAGCTCCAGAACTCGGCCGTATGTTCATGTATGCTCTTCATGGTTATTGGGTCCTTTCCTTTTCTTTTTTTTTTTTCCAATCAATCGAGATGATTGTTGAATCTTCACCTTTTTGTTCTTTCTCCTAATTCGAATCGTCTCCGGCTATGTTCTCTGTTCTAATCGAGGCTAAGCCGATTCTCTCCGTTGGGATCTTGGACCAACCGCAACAGGAGAGAATACACCTAGCTGACAGGTGGACCCCACCGTCCGTACGACGGACGAAAAAAAATGAGCAGAAACCTTGCGTGTTTTAGGAGTATATATACCAGTACATATGCCCGTACGTTGCTACGGGCGAAAGTCAAATATATAGGGATTGTCTACGTTCATAACATTTTCAACACTTGAAATTTGGCCTAGTCGTCATCTTCCTTATGGCGCGTTCACCTGTGGGCTCTGCGTCTTGCCCTCATCAGTCTCGCTGCCTCCACCGCGCCGATTGGAGCTTTGATTCTCCCACTGCATGCACAGCCCTACCAGGGGGAGGGGGGGGGTCTGTCGTCTCCGCTCCTCCGCCGTCTTGACCGCCGCCACCGTCCGCTACCCTACAGTCGTGAAGCTCCTATAGGTCCAGCGGAGTCCCAGAGTCATGAAGCCCCTCAGCGTCGAACCCGGAGCTCGTCGAAGTTTGGAGGAAGAAAATCAAGTGCTGGGAACCCATAGAACACTCTGAGTGTTCTTTAGATTTGCCGAATATATATATACACGTTACTCCTTCCATCTCAGAAAAAATCCAATATTGAATTGGATTGAGTCAAACTTTTTAGTTTGACTGAGGTTACAGAAAATATTATTTACTTTTGTAATGCTTATGAGCATGATAACTGAATTATGATTATTTAGAGTCGCAAATAGTATTAGTTGTTTTTATATATTTAGAAAAATGAGAATGTGAGAATTGTATTTTTGAGATGGAGCGTGTACTGCACTTTAATAATAAATGTGATGATTTATCTCCATATAGTTTTTCTGCTTGACAAAGCAGTTTAGTCATCCGACTTTATCCTTCCCCTTGCGCCCACGCTGTGGCGCTGTCATCCGTGGAATCTCACCGCCTCCTTTTTTTTTTTTCCTCTCTAGATCTCGCCGCGCAGCATCTCTCTCCGACTCTCTTCCCCACCAGCCGCCGCTGCCGCAGTCTGTTCTCTGTTCTTTCTCCACCCACGCAGCAACCAGCTCTACTTTCTCTGTTCTTCTGTACCACGAGAACAAGCTGCTTCTCTCCCTTTGCTTGCTTCTCCAATCGACACCACCAACAACGGCTTGCTGCATCTCCTTCTATAATCCAAAGAACATCTCAATCCCCAAGCCAAAGCAAGACACCAGCAAGGCAGCGCCCATGCTCCCAGCCGCCGCCTCCCTTTGTTTTTCCCCCACCAGCTCCGAGAGAACAACGGGAAGCAGAAGGGAAGGCAGTCCAGGAGGAAAGGATGGGAATCCAGGAGAGGAGAAGGACATCGCAGCCACCACGCCGGAGGCGCAGCCGCCTCCGCGGACAACAAGATTACCACCGTCTCGAGGAGCCACTACGCCGTGCCGGGGAAGCCGTTGCATCGACAACGCCGACGGGTACGAGCCTGCGACGACGAGGAAGCCGAGCCGGAGGAGTTGCAACGAAGACGTTGTCGATGTTACACGCCCAAGGAACCGTGAGCCAATCCAAGATGGCCGCACGCACGAACCAAGTTAGCTTCCCTCGCCGCCCACGACGCCGATGCCCGTCCACGATGCTGACGCCCGCGCCGGGAACGACGACGCCGACGAACTGGAGCTTCGAGACAGAGAAGAGCGGGAGCGAGGAGACGGCGGGGGCACTGCCAGGGGCGGGAGGCTTGCGAGATGATGCGGTGAGGGAGGCGAGGGTGCAGCCAGAGCCCGGAGAGGGATTGGTAGGGAGGCGACGCCACGACGGCGGCGGCGCAGGCCACAGGCGCCCGTCCGGTTCTGATTCTTCCGAACGAGGGAAGGGAAGCGCGTGCGTGGCTTTGGGTTCGGTTGACTGACAGGTGGGGCCCGCTGTCCGTACTACGGACAAAAAAAAGACAGAAACTTTACGTGCTTTAGGAGTAGGCAATATATATATATATATATATAGGATGGCATGAGTGTGTGATGGATTTCTCGATGCCTTGTTCTGAAGCCAGGGTTCTCCTTTTATAGTCGAGTGAGCGGTACTTCCTTCCTGTTTATTTAGCACACGTAACCTCCTTTCTTCATGTAGCAAGGACACCAGGTGTCTCACCTTTTCTTAAATCTCGAACACCAGGTGCTTTGTCTTTTGTCTTCGTCTTCACATAATTAGTACTCACTCTTTCTTGTCTTGGCATGCATGACGTCCTGGCATGCATAATTGGTGTACTATGAACAGTACTATCAACAGTAACCAGTTCAGGAAAATTCCTTTGCTTTGCACCATTTCAAATGGTAATCTTTAAAAAATATTTTGGATATGCAGTTTTACTTTATAGGGTCTCACCACGCTCACTCTCAATATTTGTATGTGTCTCACCATGCATGCCAAGACAAGAAAGAGTGAGTACTAATTATGTGAAGACGAAGACAAAAGAGAAAGCACCTGGTGTTCGAGATTTAAGAAAAGGTGAGACACCTGGTGTCCTTGCTACATGAAGAAAGGAGGTTATGTGTGCTAAATAAACAGGAAGGAAGTACCGCTCGCTCGACTATAAAAGGATGACCCTGGCTTCAGAAGAAGGCATCGAGAAATCCATCACACACCCACCAGCAGCCATCCTCTAGAGCGCCTTCCGCCTCTGCCTCCAATTAGTAGTAGTTGTAGTTCCCCACCTATAAAATAGAGAGTGTACTCCATTGTAAGATAACGCTTTTAAGGTAATTCTCCCTTTGTGTGTTTAAGTGCTTGGGGTTTTCCGAAAGGGAAAACCATATGTAAGCTGTATTTGTGGAAATGAAGTAGTGCTGTCTTTGAAAACCCCCTGGATATGATCTAGTTCTTGCATATTAATTGAGTTTTTATGCTAAAGACCCTATAGGAGAAACCTCTATGGTGTAGTCCTTGTCTTAGCCCAGAGCCGAAGGAGCCAATGAGCGGAGGCAACCGAGCTACATGACCTGGCACTCTGTCCCGTGATTATCGGCATTTACTATAATAAAAATAGGCCATGTTTGTTTTTGACTACACGTGCATGCATAGGTGTTGATGCACAAATGTGTCACAATATTTACATTTTTTTCTCTCGTAATTTGCTTTGTGTCAAATCACTGCTAGTAGGTTGTTGTCACTTTCTTCGGTGTTCTGGGCTACATGCAAGTATAGCACTGGAGCAGTATTTGGATTACGAGAAAGTATAGCACCGGTCGTTGCTGCAGCTTACGCGCGTATAGGTAGCTGTTCGAAGCAACTAGTTACTACAGTGACAATCAAATTTATCACCCAATATTACGAGAGCTCGTGGCTTAATATGATAGTAGATGTGTTACCACAATGTAGTGCTGTGCCAAGTCAATTTTATCCAAAAATATACTTACCATGATCCGTATGTTCCGAGATGATAATTACCGCACGGGTTACCATAATTTTGCGGTTGTGTTCCGAGAAACTAGCTACGACTATAGTGTCATCAAAATTCTTTTACCAAAAAAAAAAATACTCGTGAAAATTTCGATTGGCTCGAAACCATAATTAGGATAACACGTTACCATAATTTGGTGTAAAGTTATTCCAAGAAACATGTTACATTGTTACTACATTCACGAGATGAAAAAATAAAATAGTAACAATAATTCATCTTGCTTGAAAAGATAACTTGTACCAGGAGTACCATAGTCTTGATTCTAACGGTTGTAGGAAACTAATTACTACAGTGAGTCAGTGATGAGTCAAATTGACGAAGAAATAGTGACACGAATTCACTAGTTTGAAAAAGATAACTAGTACAAGGAGTTCCCATAATTTTGCGCCTATAATAAAGGCGATGAGTGCCAGCGGCCATAGAGTAGGACTCACCTGCTGCAGATCACCATCGAGCCGGCGCCATGGATCAACGTCGCCAGCGGCCACCGTCAGTATGCCTCCATTCCAGGTACGCCACGCTGTCGTTTCGGTGATGCCGCGCCGCCACACTGGCTGGTCACCGTCTCTAGAGTACGTTAGTACCTCTGTAGCCCCCTTGACCCATCCCTCAACGCCGGCAGCCACCAAATCTGGCGTACGTCTCAGGCGTCAGGCGGTGAGATCAGATTCTTCAATCTGGCCGGGGAGCAGCAGCTCGAGCGGTATTTCTGTGCCGTGTTTTTTTTTTGCGGATTCAAAATTACCCTGCCTAATTAGTTGTTGAATCGGAATGGAGCTGCTTAATTTAGGAGCCGAGCCGATTTCAATTTGGAGCCAAGCCAGAGGTGGGATTAGCCGGGTCACATGGTGGGTTAGTGCAGCCAATAGACTGAGTCCTTGTTTAGATGGGTAGGGTAAAGTTGGTCACAGTTGGCGAAATGTCACATCCATCCTTTTGACACTAATTAGAAGTATTAAATATAGACTAATTATAAAACTAATTACACAGATGGACTCTACATCGCAACACGAATCTATTAAGCCTAATATGTGTCGTCATTAGCGTATTTTTAATGACGGGTTACTGTAGCATGACAATGTCTAATGACGAATTAATTAGGCTTAATAGATTCGTCTCACGATGTGGAGTCCATCTATATAATTAGTTTTTTTTACACCCATGTTTAATACTCCTAATTAGTGTCAAACATTCGATGTGACAAGTTGGCAAAATAAGTTGGCAAAAGTTGGCGATCTAAACAAGGCCTGAGTCGAGGGCAAATGATGACCTGGCTACAAAATAATGATTTTGTAGCCAGCTACAGACTACATGGTCTATATATATATATGTATGTATATATATATGTATGTATATATATATATATCTCCTGAGTATTCAAAATTTCAAATAGCAAACAATTTTTTTGACTGTCTAAATTATTAATTCACGTCACAAAATTAAGTAGTAGCACTACTGCCCTTCCCCTAGTTTCTTTCGGGAGGGAGGAGAGCTGGCCCAGTTTAGCTCCACAACCCAATGTACATTGGAGAGCCTGTTTTGTAGGGGCATTTTCTATTTTCTGAACACATACTTGTTAAGGACTATATATACAATATTTTTTTGTCAAAAGAAATAATGGGTATTCAGCTGAATACCCACGAATACATGTGGGGCCGCCCTTGGCCTTAACAAACCAAGCAAGCAACTTCAATACAGACCATATATCATCAACCCAATTAACTCTTAGCGAAAGGACTTGCATGTCAATACTTATCCACAGAAGCAATGTTTATTACTATCAACACCATCATCGATGATGGATCTTCAGAGCTGTTGAGAGGGCGCGCCGAGGCACATGCGTTTCGTAAACTGTTAGCCACCACCGTCAAGCTCGATCACGCGGACCAAATAAAGAGGGGAACAAGAACAACCACGTCGTGAACTCGTGGTTAATTATTAGGCCGTGGTGTTGTTCGATGGGGTGGTCGTCGCCGTCTCAGGAGTAGCTGGTCCACTACTGGTGCTGCTTGTCATGTTGAGTCAGTGGCAGCTGATGAAGGTCCCGGCGATGCACGGCTGTTGCTGTCCGCCGCCGAACATCGTCGTGTAGGTCTGGTAGATGGCCAGCACCAAACCGAATCCAAGGATCAGCATCCATGCCAACGTCCATGGGTGAGGGCCAGCAGGACCAGGTGGACTACCGCCGCCGCTGCAGAGGCTAGGCGCGACGACTCGGTACACCCCGTCGGTGGCAAGCACGAAGGCTTCGTTGCCGTTGTCCTCGCCCCAGGATAGCACCCGGCCGCCAACGCCAATGCCGTCGCCGCCGGGGCAGGGAAGGGGCGTCCTCCTCAAGCACTTGATGTCAGGGATGGGGCTCGAGCTGTACAGCCCACAGCTCCCCGGCGTCTCCATGGCGGCCAATGCGGCCGAGCCGTAAATGTAGAGGTACCTGCGAATGCGTGCAGCATGCATGCGCATCGATATCACGTACGTATGGGAAATTAAAGGTAAACTTGGTTGGAGCATTACTGGAGCAGGACATGCATGGTCAGAGTGTATGCATGTTTTGTAGTACCTTCCTACCAACGAGGGATCCGCTGACCCTCGGTAGACGAGGCCGCCGACCATGGACGGTGCCACGGCGTCTGCGGGGCGGCGGCCATGGCTGATGATGATGGAGCCGGCCGCCTCATCAGCCGAGGAACCGCCGTGCTTTGCAGCTTTGCTGGAGATCAAATATACCTGCTCGTACTGCAGGTTCAATTCGCATGAATGTTCAGATCCAGATCGATATCATGGCCTGGCTTGAATAACAACGAACGTGTATATGTGTTGTCGTATACCTCATCGACGTTGGCGCAATACAAGTCCGAAGGCCTCTGCGAATCGAAGCTGCATCCCCTGGGGCTGCTCAAAGCCAGACCCATGGCGACAATCTCGAGCTGCTCCGTATTAGGAGTGGAAGAACTGTCGACGTCGAACCTAACGATTTTGCCATAATACGGACCCTTGGACAGATCTCTGACGCCTCCGCCATGGCCGACGATGAGGTGGAGGTAGTAGCTATCAGCATCCATGGGTGGAAACAGAATCTGACCTCCATTCTGCTGGTATGATGAGGGCAAGCCCATGGTGAATACCCTCCTGACTTCGGATGGATATGCGTGAGTCGCCTAACAAATAAAACAAAAAAAAAGTAGTTAGGCTCAAAACAAGTTAATAATGGAGAACATTTTTACGACCATTGAAGTCGTAAAGGGCGTGTACAAACAAGAAGACATTTTACCATGGAATAATCACCCGGTTCTCCTTCTGCACAGAACTCGGCGACCACAAGCTGGTACAGGCACGGCAAACCATTATTGCCAGCACCAGCCGAGCAGGTGCCAGCGGAGCCACATGTCGGCGAGGCGCTCTCGCAGGTGTAGGAGACGAAGAACCTGCCGCTGGTGGCGAACTCCCGGTGGAAGGCGATGCCCATGAGCCCTAGACCAAGGTCCGCGTCGTGGTGGACTCGTCCCGCGAGGTCCAGGAACGGCCTGGCCCCGTCGTCGTGGAGGCGCAAGGCAGCTCCGGATCCCTGCGAGGCTAGCAGGACCCTGCCGTCCCGAGTTGCCAAGAACAGCCGGCCGGAACCGTCCGGGTGCGCGACCATGGTCTGGTAGGACCCGGCGGCGACCATCTTGAGGCACATGGTTTCCTGCTGCGGCTGCTCGGAAGATGGTGTAGTGGAACCGCAGTGGAGAGGGACCCAGGACGACCCGGCCATGTTCGTCGTTGGGTCATTGTTGGAAGGCTGGGTTGAAAACCACGGGGTACACTTCTCCTGCATGATCGCATGTTACGTTACGTAGCACATACTGACAAGAGCCAACTTTGAAAAGCATAACACTCTTTTTATTACAGTATTATTATTATTTTTTTACTCTAGGGCTCTAAGGCTGTTGGTGTTGAGAGGGTTAGATTACTGGATTGTACCGGTACGCTAGCTGGTCCATGTACCTGCTTTCTGTTATACTTTTTTTTTAAAAAAAAAAATTGCACTTTCTTTCTGTGAAGCGGTGCAAGAATGTTATGTTTTAATTTAGCATGCCAAGAAGGCAAAGATTAGCCACGTACGGCCCAGAACTTGAGAGTGCATGGATGTGATCAGCATACACAAATGAAAACGTACGAGAAGTTATCCATTATTGTACATTTGGAGCAAACACATAATATAGTCAGTATGCATCGTGCATGCTTCAGTTAGCTTATGAACATGTAGATTTGCATTTCATAATTAAATTAAACCTTTGATCACCGAAATGGCTCGAAGTGGTGTTTGGTTTAGTCAGGAGAATGCAGTATTACTCCTTTAATAACCTGAATATTGGCTTGGGAATATATAATAACAACCCAAATTCCTTTTAAGGAAGGCGTTCAAATAAATTTGTGTTTCAACCAAAAGAGCATGGCAAATTCAGTCTTTTCTATTCCACGCATGAAGACTATATACCTAACGCGTGAAACCAGCTCATCCTCATATACACTCCTTTTTTTAAAAAAAGAAATGCCACCCCTCGCATGTCCCCGTACTAGTTTACAACCACGTAGGAGTACCTCGCAACTGCAGCTTGGAAGTAATAATAACAATTTGAAGTGTTGCATTGCTCTCTTCTCACACAGACAACGGTCGCCACCGCCACTGGTCACACTGCTAGCTCTCTCTCCCAGTCCCAGATTCACGAATACTCAAACCACAGGTAACCTCCCGGCCTAGCTGCCCCCATTGCCCTATACTTGAGGTTTAGGCTGAACAATGCAAGTGTGCGCCCTAAAGGCCGCCGGACAACGCGCACACACTGCACGCATGCAAATAAGGGGGTATATATAGACGAACGTACAGCGCAAGTGGTGGCCTTGACGGCGGCAGCACAGACGGGATCGGAGATATTCATAGCGACGAAGTGGTCCCTCAGCGCCGCGTCGGCGGCGGCGTCGCAGCAGCTCAGCCCGCTGAAGCCGCAGAAGCTCAGCGTCTCTCCCAGCACCACCGGCGTCGCCCCTGCAAATTAAGCAAACGACATGCATTTAGATACAGCTAGCAGAGGAGAAGAGAGGACAGAAGACATCGATCATCAAGAGGCGCTGAAGCATGCAGCTATATATATATATATATATATATATATATATATATATATATATATATATATATATATATATATATATATATATATATATATATATATATATATATATATATATATAGGCGCGCGCGCACATGTACACTCACCACCAGATCCAGCGCACGCCGGGAATGGAGTAGCGGACGCAGCAGATACTACCGGCAGGACCCGAGATGAGGCAGCACACGAGAGCGCGATCGTCGCTGGCAGGACCCACGAGCCAATCTTCGTTAGCAGCCTCTCCACGCCCCACCATAATCCGGCCATGGAGCGGCAACGCATGTATGAGCGAGCTTGCTTCCCGACTTATTAGGGCCTTGGTGGTGGCTTCAACAGTAATGGGGTAGAACCTTTTTATACACAGCAACATGCATGCCTCGAGAGAAAATAATATATTGCTGCATATTATTGCTACATACCCACTCCATCTCAAAAGACCGTTGCTGTAGACCCGAGCACGCGTGAACTAAAGCTCCAAGTTTTGGAGAGCTCTCATGAACCTTGGTCCCACATTGGACAGTGCAATTTTGGTGGGCCCATGTGGGACCCATGTCCTGTTTAGGTGGGACCTAAACGGGACCCACATGTGTTCGGGTGGGACCCATGTGGGACCCGCACAAATCTGTAGATGGGACCCACGAAGTTCGGTGGGGCCCACATAGTAGGACCAAGTAAAGTAACAATTTTTTATTATATTGCTATTTCAAGTGAAAATGTTTTGTGTAGACGAGCATCGACCTTGTTACCTTCAAGGGGGGCGGACCTCCCGCCGTGATAACAACAAAAAATATTATATAGGCCCTCCTGTCGTGATAACACCTCTTAAATCCCTCTAACAAACCTCAATATTAACTTTACTGAATACAGTTGAAGGAAGCTTCCTACAAGTTCCTATTGCCCATTTGAGTTTTTCATATTCATCCCCCCTCACAGAATACGCTTTCCATGATACTATTCATCCAAAATTATTTTTCTCTCCCACCCAACTAAACACAGAGATCCCCTGCTTATTGGGTGGACTGACTCTGGCCACTAGAAACGACGAGGGCCTAGGAGGCTAGGACGACTAGGACGAAACTTCATGCTCCTAGCTAGGAAGTTGCAACCCTAGCCGTCTGCCTTAGCGTGTGTTTAGATTGGGTAAAAGATTCCCCGAAAATATACTGTTCACCAAAAAAATACTGTAGATGAATAGTGTTCTGTGAGTAGAAGGGGTGGGATGAATAGTGAAAAGTTGGGGAATCTTTTGGGAGCTAAACGGGGCCTTAATTTAACCCTAATAACTGGTACTAGTTAGTAATTTAAAATGCTCTTAAGCGAATAAAGCGAAGGTAATTAATGCCACCCGGCCGACCTCCTGACAAAGAACAATATGAATTCTAGCGGGCCCGCTAAAAGGGCATGTTTAAAAGGAAAAGCTGTTCCGGTCGAGCGCTCCATGCTAGGTCTAGGAATTTTTATGCTTCCTAGCTCAGAAAAAAAGGAGGGCGATATTATAATATTAATTTGAGCTGGGCAGTGAAGCTCCGAGCGGCTCTACTAGCTCTCAGCTGCCGGTTACATATGTATGCCATTGCCATGCAACGCGGTGGTGCTCAACACCGTACCGTGTGCGCGTAGATGTCCATGCGTTATGCTGAGATCGGTCTCGCTCAACCCATACACCCCCCCACCTGGGTCAATGGCATTTCTTCAGATCAATCGCCAAAAGTGCCTTTGTTTGTCTCCTTCAACTTTCTTATTAGTCTCTCGGTATTGACTAGTAATTTAGCAGCTAGTAGGAGAGGTGCTTACGAGAGAGATCCCTACGGACAAGAAAATAATTCAAGTAAGGCCCTGCTGTTCAGATTCCCTAATTTTACACTATTCATTCTAACTTTCTACTATTCATTCTAAACTTTCCACTATTCCTCCCTCACAAAACACGTTTGCAACAAATGCTACAGTGTTTTTCTGATACTACAGTGTTTTTTCGTACAATCTAAACACTCCCTAAGTAAACAAGCAGCTAGTTAGCGTGCGAAACTCTTTACCTCGAGGTTAAAATTGTTTGAGATCAGACACTATATCTTGAAGCGGGCAAAAAAATAAAGAATCCGTGATATGCATAGAATCCAAACTCTGCATGTTAGTGTACTTTAGCGAGCTAGGGTACACACCACGTTGACACGATATGGCCAAAACTGCATGTTATGTAATGCTAGTTGCATCTTGGCAGCGTCAATTGTACGCTAAGTACGCCACCTAACATGCATGGACGAATCTCGTAGTCGAAAGGGGATAGGATAGAATAGCATGCATCGTGGACTAGGCCTGCCCACGCCATGACAAGGACTCGTGGCGGCTCTCCAAGATACTGGATTCCCGTGGCCGACAAGGGGCAACGCCATGGCGGGGTGGGACGAATCCAAGGCCAGCCGTGACGCGCGCGGCACGCGGAATCGCGAGGGCACAGGTGTCGTTGTGACGGCGGCAGCGTGGTGGAGTCAGTGTTTCTTTTTTTTATAGGGGGAGAGTGGAATAACAGGTGATGCGCGCAGAATATGCCTTGGGCAGCCCATGCCCGCATGACACACCCGGTTGCTGAGCTGGATTCAGTGACAACAAGCCTGGTTAGCTGGGTGCCAAATTCTTATTACGCCAACATTTTGGCTAGGTAAAAGTAGCTAGAAATTTTTTTACCATCACTTGGTTTGCTACCAGAGCTGCCTATACCTCACATTTAGCTACCAAGGGCGGTGCGGCACGAGCCCGGCGGCAATGTCCGCCGCCGTCTGTGCGCTGACACACGACCATGTCGAGTTGTACTTCGACGATGGTGGGAGGTTGGGGTTCAACCAGACGGATTACGCTACGCTGCGGCACTGGGAAGGGACGGTAGCGCGGCGGCAAGCTGCAGTTTCCAAGAATAAGACAATTCGACGAGGGACCAGACCAACCAGCTCGTTAAAATCTTCGACGACGACGACGACGTACTCGGCGTGCCGCGCGCGAGGTTGTAGCCATGGCTAGCAAGTCGAGGTCACTAACCGTATCTTTCGTCCATGGTTCTGTGAGCGCGTGTCGGCGTGTTTGGGAGGTTAAAAAATAGGCACGTCTATTTGTCAAGTGGGTTACATTTAGGGTATGTTTGGTATGGCATAGGACGGAACGGAGCGGCTCCATCGTCGGCATTGGTTGGTTGAAGAGCACGGGATGCTGGAGGGATTCCAGAGAAGCGAATATTCGGAGGAGATTCGGGAGGAGCTCGTGCCCAAAAAATCGACCGAACGAGCTCGTCCACTTCTTCTCCGTCGGCGCCGTCTTCCTCTCGCACGTCCACGTCCTGCTCCTGCGATGCGCCGAGTCTTCTTCGCCTGCGTCGAAGCTGTGTCCCAAAATCGAAGCTCTTCGTACAGCTCGTCGGGGGCACGGCGGTGGTCGATGGGCAGGCCCCTCCCATCCTCTTTCCCCTCCGGCGGAGATGTACAGTTCGCATAGTCACAAGCAAGCCGGCATCTCATCACGGAGATGCAACCTGCAGTTGAACTGAGCATTAGCAAATCAAATGCAGCTCACTGCGACGAACGGTGGGGGCATAAGAAAGAAGCAACGGCTTTTGCTTTCGGTGGCACCGGCAAGGTCGCAGCCTCGCAGGCGAGGCGGCCGGAAACAGCGGTGGGGGACGACACACCAGCAACTGACGAGGTCACGAGTTTTGGTGGCGGTGCTCTTCAGGCCAGCGGCAGTGATGAATGGATAAGTTAGAATAGAAGGGAAGGGTGGGCAGTAGGTAGACGACTGACACGCAGGTTGTAACGTCCCGCCACTCCGGGCCGCCTGTCTACCTGACAGCTGTTTAGAACCTAAGAATGCCTTACAGACCAACACATGTCTTTTCTACGCACTTTGTCCTCACTCAAGTGTACCTGGGAAGGACTTCCCGATCGGTCACCCATCCCGAAATTGCTCCGGGCCAAGCACGATTAACCTTAGAGTTCTTTCACGATGAACTCACAAAAAAGAAGTTGCAACTTATTGGTACGAGTATTCTTATCAATCATATTAAGCCCTGGGCTGGGGTGTTACACAGGCCCCACGTAAACGGTGACCGATAGAAGCTGGTACCCAATGCATTCATCCCTGAAACCAAACAAAGAATGAAATCGTTACATCCCTCCAACCAAACACGTATCATAGAATCATTCCATCCCTTAAAATTAGAACGGAACCATCCCATCCTACATAACTCTTCAACCAAACACACCCTTAGCTTGATGTAAGCCACCATCTTTTTTGAGTGACTTAGATTTAGCTATATGTCTCTTTCCTAGACGTTGGATGAGTATCCAATTGTTAATAAAATAGTAATTCAAATTTTGAAAAGTAGATGTGGCCGTTGAACCCTATTGGGTTCATTTTATGGGGTGTTTAGATGGTAAAAGTTGGGGGTAACTTTACTGTAACAAAATTTTACTGTAGCAATAAATAGTGGGGGAATCACGATTTTTAATGCACCGATGTGATGGAGGAATAGTGAAGTGGTAGAAACTAAACACCCCTTTAGTTAACGGGTCTGATTGTACTGTTGCTATGCCCGTTAGCAAGATTTTTGTACTGTTTTTGGGCTATCTGTTGACCTTTTGACATGTTGTGTCTGTTGAAAGCCCACAACAACTGTTCTGCCCACGACAGCCCAAAACAAATTAAGCCCAACACTGATTTAAATTTATAAATAAAAAAAGTATTTTCACATACCACTTTTAAAAATTATATATGTGTACATTTTTTTAGAAACCTGAAAAAGTACCATGATACACGCATGGTGTAGATGCATGCAGGTATAAGAAAAAAAAGTCATCTTATATCTATATATTTCGCTAGGCAAATTAATTTTACTACGAACGATATGCATACATAGGTAGGGCGACTCTATGTGGGTAGCCAAGGAGTAAAATATCCCCAAAGAAGTAGCTATAGATAGAGCTCTTGAATATTAGCTATCAACGTGTCCGAACCATGACCATTTCTTTTAGGTTTGATCTCTAGCCTTACCAAACTCGCTTGGAACTAAAGGCTATGTCGTTGATGATGATAAAAAAAATCAAAATGAGGAATTTGTTTCGGCCGTGGCAACTATAATCCCCGAGATCAGAAGACCTATTCATGATTAGTAACCATTGGTAGAGATAATTTAAGGGAAAAATATCTATTAGGAAAATTTCTCTGTTATAGCAACATAGTTGTTGACATTTATCAAAGGGGTCACTAAATTTTACATTCAGCACAATGGACAAACACATAAAACCTCCTTCAAAAGGAATGGGTGATTACGTGCTTCTAGATTTCTCTTTCATTACATTCCTCTTGTATAGCTATTGGTTTCCTCCGTTCCTGATTTTACCACTCTGTTTTCCCCTATTCAGAGTATGTAGTAAACTTCAATAATTATTCAAATACTTTTGCGTGAATCGAACCCCATCATGCACAATCACGTCCTTTGTCCAAATGCACGCGTGCTACTCATTCCTGATGGTGGCGTACCCCTCCAAACAAATTCTGGTGACAAGAAACCGCGAACAAAGCGATGGTGCCAGAACGGTTGCTCACGCTTATCTGCCCTCCGCCGGATAGCATCGTGCAGACCAAATAGAAGGCAAATACCAGAGCAAATATCCCCAGAGACATCACCCAGCCATGCCGCTGCGGTGACAGGGCAGGGGGGTGCTCCTGGAGCAACTCACGCTGGGGACCTGCGAGGAGGCATAGTGCTCGTTGCTCCCGCTCCCCAGGGGCTGCACATGTGTCCACACACCTTAGGCATAAATGTACAGGTATGTACAATCAAGCATATAACACAATCAGACATGGGAGTGCCATATATCAACAAAATTATGCCCATTATCACTTATTGGCAGTCATAGCAGAAGTTGAATGCAGTATGTCTCCGTACCTTCCGTACAGCGAGGGGTCAGCAGATCCACGGTACATGAGACCACCCACGATAGATGGCATACTGCCATCCATGGGATGGCCATGGTTGATGAAGAGCGAGGCATCTGCCTTGGAGGGGCTGCCGTGATTTCCACCATTGGTGATAAGATACACCCGTTCCTGGTAGTGCTGCATGGAAATTTTTCAGGAAAAGTGGGGTTAAGCCTATGAGCCAGATCATCATATCTCGAATGCATCATGAGAAAGATATAGATAAATGTACCTTGTCGACATCCGCACAATAGAGGTGCAATGGCCTGTCAACATCAAAGCTGCACCCGCTTGGGTTGTTCACACCCATGGAGAATATCTCTGGTTTTCCCATCTTTGGAGTTCCATGGCTGCCTCCTGATGAGAAACATACCCATGATGAGACATCAGAAGACTAAACAGTAAAAATGCCACATAATAAATATACGAACTTTCTGCACCTATACGTACCTTTCAGCATCCTGTCTACATCAAACCTCAGGATTTTGCCCAAGAATGACCTTCCGTTCTTTGAGAAATCACCATGCCCAGTGATGAGGTAGAGGTATCCGTCACTACCACTGGGCCGGAATAGAATCTGGCCATGATGCCTTTGGTATGAATACAACCTTTGTGGGTGGGGCAAACCCATGGCGAAAATCCTTCTCACCTCAGATGGATCAGCACGAGTCGCCTAGCAAACAGACCAGCAGTATTAATTACAAATCTTGAACATGAGCATTAGGTAATAACAGAATCTTCAGGTTTCCCTACTCGAAAACCAAGAATCCATCTCATGGGATTAGGAATAATAATCAGAGAACTATAAAGGGAATGTGGTTACCTTAGAATAGTTCGGACTACCTTTCGCAGAGAACTCGGCAACGATGAGCTGGTACCTGCATGACAAGGAACTGTTTCCAGGAGCAGCAACCCAGCACCTAACGGCACTGCAGCCTGGCGAGGTGCTGCAGTCACAGCTGTAGGAGACAAAGAACCGGCCATTAGTGGCGAAGTCTGGGTGAAACGCGATGCCCAGCAGCCCAAGCATTCGATCTGTGAGGTCAAGGAAAGGGTGTGCCCTGCCATTGTCCACCCGCAGGGCGACTCCAGATCCTCGTCTAGGCATTGAGGCCAAAAAGATCTTGCCCTCCTGGCTGGACAAGAACACTCGGCCTGAGCTGTCTGGGTGCGGAACCATGGCTCTGTAGGAGCCTGAGCTGATCTTCTCCAAGCACATGGTATTCTGCCCCTGCCGTGATCTGCTGGTAGTGGCAATGACAGGGTGGTGCTGGACAGGGGTAGACGAAGCAGTAGAAGCACAGAGTTGAGAAATTGCGAGCTTTGTTGTCATCGTCAGGTCAACAGTGTTGAACAGCACAAACGAGAGAGATGGGATACATTTCTGTAACAGAAGTGTTTCAAATTCCATTAGATACTCTGAACACCTTCTCACCATATGAACAAAAATGAACTCCAACAAACTCTGATACACAACATGAGCACATAAATATTTCTGTGAATGCTGTATTTTATACAGACTCATCTACATAAGCTGAGTGGAAACAAATTCATTGATGCTGAGGTAACAAGTTAATGGGAATATTCATTTAAACTTTACAAGTATCATAGCATCTTGCGTTGTTAATGAAAAGAGGTCAAATTAAAAGTCTACAAATGTCCCTGCTGCCCACAACATGCGCCAGTAAGATTTGTGCAAACGGTGCACTGATTTGCATAAGCTGATTGAAACAAATTCATAGATGTGTTGAAGTAAAGTTAATGGAAATATAAATTAAATTTTGCATAAAGCACCACATTATGAATAGTTAATGGGGAAAATGATAATTAAAGTCTGCAAATGTCCCTGCCGCCCGCACCATGCATCCATCCACCAGCCGTGGTAGCACACCTCGCCTTGCCACCACTGCCATCGTCCCTACGCAGACAAACCAAGCAATGGAGAGACCTCTATCTAACCCTAACCATGCCATTGATAATCTTCCGCCACCATGGACTCACCCATCAACCGAACAAGGATCCTAATATTCCTCTTTTTTATTTTTTAGATAGAAAAAGATCGCTGGACACCACCACTACGGCAACATACTGAGCCACATCACCCAGCCGTACCAAAGGATTTTCACTACAAACCTAATAAATCATGTCTATCTTTTTGTTTTTTTTTCTGCAGGTAAAGAAAACAAATGCGAGCTTGAAAAAAAGAAACCACCTCAAGATCTGAACAGCCACCGTTGGCCCCTCGAAGCGGCTCGTGAGCCGTCGGTTGGAACGTTAGCAAATAATACAAAAACAAGATTGAACACGAGACACGATTTTAACGTGGAAAACCCTTGCGGGAAAAAACCACGGGCGCCAACCAGAGCCAGCAAGAACTTCACTATGTGGAGGAGTCAGGTTACAACGCCATCACGGCGGCTTACAAGAATAAAAATAGATAACTAGGTGGACACCCCCAGTAGCGACCTAGGCCAAATGGGCCTTTGATTTGCGATGAAATTAGATCACAACTCAACAAACTTGTTTGACGAGATTTTGTTCATCAAATATCTAAAAAGCAATGACAACATGTCCCAATGCAAGATTACGTATGATATCAAGAAGCAAGAAAATAAGAAGCTAGGAAATGCACTAGCTTTTTTAATCAAGTGACAGCCACAGAGATGGCGTCTTGTTGCCTGAACAAAATCAATAGACATGTATACACTCCATGTGCATATAGGAGGCAACAAAAAAAGAAAGACTTGCATGGGCTTCACGTATACGAGCACGTCTGTATATAGCTTGATGGAAACACGCTCACGTGACAGCCAATATACATGCATTGCGTCCGTACATGCACGTTCATGTATGTGATCGTGAGGGCCATATCCACTAGTGCAGGCGCCCATGCATTATACACGTATGAGTCCTCTATGATACGTATGGTCATACGAAGATACGGCCGGGCCCACGGGACAGCTGGCGTAGTTTACAGGGTCTGGTGGCCGCGGAATACTCTAGAAGCCCCTTGGCTCTGTATCCTCGTCACTGAGCGGCTGTTATGATTTTCATTAACTTCGTATCCTTGAAGCCGGATATATGTGCGTGATTACCTATACGTCCAGCTGGGGTTTGTTTGATTAGCCCCACGTTACAGCGAGATGTGGCCGCCAGGGTGATTGGCTGATCGCGGATAGCTATCCCCTCCCTTGTTACAATTGAGGATAAACATTGCTTATCTTAACTAACACATGGCGGCTCTAACAAACACAAGGTTACGCGGACGAGAAGGCGGAGGGAGAGCCTCCAGGCTAGCCCCGCGCGCCATGGCCACCTGCAGGCCGGCGGCGCCCG
Source organism: Digitaria exilis (assembly GCA_015342445.1). Taxonomy (NCBI): domain Eukaryota; kingdom Viridiplantae; phylum Streptophyta; class Magnoliopsida; order Poales; family Poaceae; genus Digitaria; species Digitaria exilis. The sequence continues at coordinate 1,850,967 of JACEFO010000191.1, read as the reverse complement.
GCCTCCACGTGTGTGTCGTCACCAACCACCGTCCACCGCCGCGGCCGGAGCCAGCGGTCACCTGATCTTTTCCCTCGAGGAGAGGAGCCACCAGGGGATGCCATCTGCAGGGCTGCACCACGGAGGGCTGATCCACCAGAGGAGGCCAGCGCATAGGAGAGGAGGCAGGCGGCAGTGGCCGCATGGCCGAGCTCGGCGCCGGCGATGATTGGGACGGTGGCACCGGCGAGCTACAGGTCCTTCGTCGTCACCGTGACCTGGAAGCCGTCGTGCATCTCCATCAAGCGCTCTCCACGACTATCATCGTTCCCGCGTCTACTGCTGCAGGCGCTGCCGAGTCCATCTACAGGCTGATCTTTGCCCGGAGGAGCCACTATAATGGAGGAGCAGGAGGTCCGGCGCAGCGCATTGAAGCCGCACCATCCGACGAGAACTCTGTCGGAGCCCGAGGCCGCGGCCGGAGCCACGATCACCACGAGAGGAGATCGAGATGACCTGCGCATCATCCGTTGGTGAGCGCATTTAATGATTTTCTTTTCAGCCACATGCATGGTCGGATGAGGGCTTGGGCTGCACCTCACCGGAGACGAGATCGCCATGTTCAAGATGTGGCGGCCATCCACAGAGGCGCCACGTGCCAGATCACAATAACCTCCCCGACTGTTGACGTGAAGCCGGTGAGCTTCGCCGTCCGCTGTCGACGAGAAGCCAGCGAGCACATCGAGCGAGGCGCGGAAGAAGCCATGGCTCCTCTCTTAGAGCAAGTATAATAGTGGGCTGGGAGAAGGCTAAATGCTGAGGTGGATGAGAGAGAAGAGATGAGAGAGGAGAGGTAGACTGTAAGCTTGCAGCCTGCTCAGGCACAAGAACCAAGACAAACTGTGAGATAGACATGCATATAACTATGATGAAGACTTAACCATTATACTAGTAGGCTAAATGGTGGGCTGTAAAAATATATACAGCCAGCAGCAGGCTGTATTATTAACCTTGATCTTCGTCTCCGACGGTGCAGGTTGATGCGCCGGAAGCCAAGCCTCGAAAACAACAGCGCAGCGATGCCGATGACCGTTGACGCCGCCGACGGTGTCGGGATGCTGACGGAAGAGTTGGCGCCATGGAGTGGCCGGTGGCACCTCCACGTGCTGCCGTGAAGCCGGCGCTCACCAAGATGCAAACCGAGACGTACATGCTGCATCTCGTGGAGCAACGCGGCCATGTCGCCATGCACATACGTGCATGTACATGTAGCACGTGCTCTGATCATCAGCCAATTAGGAGATGGAGGAGAAGGAAAAAAGGCTATCATGAAGCTGTCCGTGTTTCCTCGTCGAGACATCGATCGTCATTTCGACCTCGACGGCTACTACTATCTCTACCTCCCTCGGCTACCTCGATGGCTGCCACGACTTCAGCAGCTAATTCGACGCTGATCGCTACCACTACCTGAACCTCAGCACGTCCATGACCCCAATGGCTACCTCGACAGCAACTGCTACCACGACCAGCTTCGCGACACCTTCACGGGCCGACGAGGCCTTCTTCTTCGACAATCGCCGACCAGCACCTCGACTATCAAGCTGCCACGACGTCGACTCAGTCACAAGCTACAAGTAACCATGCATCTATTACGACTACTACCACGACTTCACGTTGTTCGAGACCAACGAGGCCGGACAACACAGGCAGGCGCTGCTGACCTTTCAGCCCATAGACACCGACGAGGCCATGGATCATGCCGACGCCCATCCTCTACACCATCACGCCGTTCATGACCGACGAGGCCGGCGACGTGGGTAGCTGACGTTTCAGCTACGCTACACCTCTACACTACCATCACCACCACATGCATGGAGACGTGAAACGAAGATTGAAGACGACGGCCACAACAGCTTAATCGGAGGTACTCTAGCAAGCTAGTCTTGCGGAGGTAATTAACTGTGAGCTTTCCGAGGCCCTAGGAATTAGAAGACCACGTCGCCTATGTCTGATCTGCCCTATGGCAAGCTATGGAGCGCACACATGTAAAAGAAACCATGTATTTTTATTTTTAATAATATGAATAAGATATGTGTTCCTTTATTTCTTTTGTGTACTTAGTACACTGGCACGCCCGCATCTATTTTTCTCCCATGGGCTAGAGAGCGAAAATTGATATTTTCTCTCTAAACAAAAATTTATCTTGAGATAAATTTCATCTTGTAGCATAATCAACACCTTTATTTTGAAACAATAAAGATAATACTTCTGGCGCCAATAGCCTCTTGGGCTAATCCATCAAACCAACTAAGCCTGAGCATAGTTCAAACTTAGCAACAGGGACTGGCTTTGTCAACATATCAGCAGGATTATCAGGAGTGCTTATCTTGCATTAATTTAACTTGCCCTCTCAATCTCATCACGGACAAAGTTATACTTGATTTCAATGTACTTAGTCCTCTCATGAAACATCTGATCTTTAGTAAGAAATATTGCACTTTGACTATCAGAAAACAGGTTAATACAAGATTTAACTCCAAATCAACTCTTTGCATGCTTCACAAATAGCCATGTACTCAGCATCAGTAGTAGACAAAGCAACAACAGACTGCAAAGTAGCCTTCCAACTCACAGCACAATTGCCAACAGTAAAGACATAACCTGTGAGTGATATGCGCTTGTCTAAATCACCAGCATAATCTGAATCAACATATCCAACGAGCCCCTTATCTGTCCTCCTAAACTTCAGGCAAACATCTGACGTGCCTCTGAGGTACCTGAAAATCCACTGAATAGTCTTCCAGTGTTCTTTACCAGGATTAGCCATGTATCTACTAACCAAACTCATAGCATATGATAAATCTGGGCGAGAGCAAACCATAGCATACATCAGAGAACCAACAGCACTAGAATACGAAACTTTTGACATGTATTCAATATCCTCATCAGAACTAGCACATTGCTTAGCTGACAATTTAAAACGCGGTGCAATAGGAGTACTAACCGGCTTAGCATCATGTATGTTGAAACGCCAAAGAACCTTCTCAATGTAACTATTTTGACTAAGAAACAACAAACCAGCAGAATGGTCTCTAAAAATTTCCATACCTAGAATTTTCTTAGCAGCCCCAAGGTCCTTCATATCAAACTCAGTGCTCAACAGTTTCTTCAACGCAGTGATTTGTCTGCCGCTCTTGGCAGCAATTAGCATGTCATCAACATATAACAGCAAGTATATAGGTCAGCTTGGCAATTTTTCCCGTGGAGGCAGGGATCCGCCCCGTTTGGGGCGGGGATGGGGGGCAAATTCCCCACGCGGGGCGGGGCCCCGTTAGGATTGCGGGGCGGGGCGGGGGTCATTTTGGCCCCGTGGGGATCCACGGGGGCCCGTAAATAATAAAAACATGTAAAAGGCCCATACATATGAAGCCCACCTTGGCCCAACAAAGAGCAATATATAGGATTTTCACTGGAAACCCTAACCCTTCTCCAGTTCCCTTTCCTTTTCCTCCACCCTCCGGCCGCCGGCTCTTCTCTGTGCCTGCCGCCGCCGCAAGCAGAGGCAGGACCGAGCGTCCGAGCCTGAGCCCCCCGACCCCTGACCCCGAGGGCCGAGGACAGCCGACGCCAATCCCTGAACGCCGGCAGCCCGGCACGCCGCCAACGCCCAACGCCTCGACGGTCGGGATCTCGCCATCAGCCCATCCCCACCTCGGCCGCTCGGCAACTCCGCACACCGCCAGCCCCTGAACGCCGCCAGCCCGCCACCACCTTGGCTGCTCAGCGTCTCCCCATTCCTGCTCGTCGTCCTGCACGCCACCGCCCCCGTCCGTACGCCGCCAGCCCGTCGTCCAGCTCACACCTGACCCCCGCGGGGCCCGTTGGGATCGGGGATCCACGGGGAACGGGGATGGGGATCAATTTTGCCCCATTTACTTAACGGGAAACGAGGCGGGGACATGGTAACGGGGAACGGGGCAGGGATGGTACTTGCCCCCCGCCCACGCCCCGTTGCCACCCTGATATATAGATGATCCATTAATAGTCTTCATGTAAACACAGCTATCATATTGAGACCTTTTAAAGCCATGTGACAACATAAATGAATCAAACCTTTTATACCACTGACAGGGAGATTGCTTCAAATTATACAAGGACATTTTCAACTTGCAAACATAATTCTCCTTGCCTGGTACTATGAACCCTTCAGGTTGGTCCATGTATATCTCCTCCTCAAGCTCACCGTGCAAAAATGCAGTCTTCTAGAGTAATCATCAATAATGGTAAGCATGTAACGAGCACCACCAAAAGAAGGCTTACGGGAAGGACCCCAAACATCAGCATGTACATAATCAAGAGTACCTTTGGTGGTGTGAACAGAGGTATTGAATTTTACCCTCTTATGCTTCCCAAAAACATAATGCTCGCAGAACTTCCTGCCACTCAGAGTACAACCAGGGAGGAGGTCTCTCTTCATCAATTCTGCCATGCCAAGTTCAATCATGTGTCCAAGACGCATATGCCAAAGGTTAGTCTCTGCATTAGTGTCAGCAGCAGCAGCAGAAACAGAACCACCATGCAAAGTTTTACCTCTAAAGACATATAAACTTGTAGAATTCTTATCACCAATAAGCCAAACAAGAGAACCCTTTGATACCTTTAAAACTCCATCACAACCGGAGTATTTGAAACCTCTTTCATCAAGTGTGCTTATCGAAATAAGATTTCTGGTCATAGTTGGTATGAACCTCACATTCTCCAGAGTGCGAATCATCCCATCATGAGCCTTATCTGAACAGAGCCAATGCCCACAATCTGACACGGGTTATCATCACCCATACACACAACATCTCTCTTCTGCACAGGTTTATAAGAACTAAACCAATCTCTGTTAGTGTAGATATGAAATAAACATGCAGAATCCAGAATCCATTCATCACGACTAGAAACACAAGCAGCAATAGCCAGACAATCTCCAGAATCAGAACCCTCACCAGCAGAGACAACAGATGCCTTACTATTAGGATTATTCTTCCTCTTCTCCTTATTCTGAAGCTTAAAGCAATCCTCAATAAAATGAGTCTTCTTCTTACAATACTTAAAGAACTTCTTGGTGGTGGGTTGTGTGGACTTGGAGCGACCTCTATTCTTATCACGCTCGTTGCCATCATTGGAGTATCTCTGCTCAGGTCTGCCTCTAACATGGAGCGTATCGCCCTTGGAGGACGACGACCCATCATTGTGCACCATGCTTTCCATCTTCTCCCTGGATTGGAGTGCCTCATAAACATCCACTTGGGTTAGTTCATCACGGCTCAACAGTATGGTGTCACAAAAATTGGCAAATGAATTTGGTAGAGAACATAACAGTAAGAGGCCTAGGTCTTCATCCTCATACTTAACCTCCATCGACACTAGGTCGGCAACGATCTCCTTGAAAACAGATATGTGGTTCAACACCGAACCACCCTCCTGCATCTTGAGCATGAACAATTTCATTTTCATATGCATCTTACTGGTTAGATCCTTGGACATACAGATCGATTCCAGTTTGAGCCAAAGTTCTGCAGCACTCTTTTCCTGCAGGTACTCTTGCAAGATATCATTAGAAAGATGAAGCTGAATTAGGGATAGAGCTTTACGGTCCTTGCGCTTCTCCTCATCGGACCATGCCTCCTTCTTCGTGTTGCCGAAACTATCCAACGCCTCATCCAGATCATTGGGTTACGCCAGAACAGCCCTCATCTTGACTTGCCACAACGCGAACCTCGTGCTATAATCCAGCAGCGGTAGATCATACTTCATCGAAGCCATTTCAAAGAAAATAACCAGAAAAAATAATCCACAGTAATAAATCTAGGTACGTTACTTTGTAACCCTAGCAAAACCTGCAGCCCGTGTACACCTCTCGTGGACAATTAGCAAAGGGTAATGAAATCTCTGATAGACTTGCGTGTGCCGTAGCAAAATACACCGGATTGATTTTCACCGGCAACCTCCACAACGGAACTGACGCTTTGCTCTTGCTCGATGCGTGTGGGGACAACAGATCAGACCAGATCACAGCAGCAGCGGACCAGAATACCAGCTTTTTACTCGCCGGACTTGGACCACAAGATGGAACCACGGCCGTGAAAAAAAGATCGAAGACGACATACGATTTTAACGTGAAAAACTCTTATGGAAAAAAACCACGGGCGTCAGCCAGCCAGAACTTCACTATGTGGGGGAGTAAGGTTACAACGCCAGCATGGTGGTTTACAAGAATAAAAATAGATAACCAGGTGAACACCCCCAGTAGCGATCTGAGCCAAATGGGCCTTTGACCTGTGATGAAATTGGATCATAACTCAGGCCTTGTTTAGATCGCCAAATTTCGCCAACTTATTTTGCCAACTTGTCACATCGAATTTTGGACACTCGTTACGAGTATTAAACATAGGTGTAAAAAAAACTAATTACATAGATGAACTCCACATCGTGAGACGAATTTATTAAGGCTAATTCATTCATCATTAGACACTATCATGCTACAGTAACCCATCATTAAAAATGCGCTAATGACGGCACATATTAGACTTAATAGATTCGTCTTGCGATGTAGAGTCCATCTGTGTAATTAGTTTTATAATTAATCTATATTTAGTACTCCTAATTAGTGTCAAAAGGATGGATGTGACATTTCGCCAACTTTCACCAACTTTACACCACTCATCTAAACAAGACCTCAACATAGAAGGGACGACGGTGGATCTAAGAAGACAGATGCTGGGAGAGCGGCATCGGGGACGGCAGAATTTGGCCATGGCTGGGCTGCTGGATCTGGCCACGGAGCGCGGCGCCGGGAGACCGATTGATCCGGGTCATGGAATACAACAACCGTAAGCGCGGATGTTGCCATGGTTGCAACGGCCTGCCGGCTGAAACAAACGCTGCCGCCGGCGGCGTGGCCTGTCGGCCGCTGTTAACTCTCGAAGGATTCAGGTGAAGTGTGGGAAAGCGCTCGGGGGAGCTCGTACGAGTGGATAGAGGCAGCCTCGATAAATGGTTGGCACGTGCGAGTGGTGGGGCAATGTTTTTTTTTAACTTGTTTAGTTCGTCAACTTTCTAGTCACATCTTCTCTTACATATATGTTTACCAATACACTATTTACACCTCCAACTTTCTCAACTTCTCCAACTAAACAAGGCCTGAGTAAGGGTGCGTTTAGATCACGCAAGTTTTCTAAAAAATACTATTCATTCAACTTTTCCATATTCATCTTATCTCTCCCACTCACAGAACACGCTTACCAGTTTTTTATCTACAGTGTTTTTTTCCTCATACTATACACCTGCGGCAATGTTTAAAAAAAAAGATATGACGGAACGACCGACGCGAACGTGTCGTGGACCTCTCCTTTGACAAAAACAGGACGCGCGTCGCGCGGGGGATGCGGAGCCCCGGATGGGCGCCCTTTCTCCCTGCTATGATAGGTTTACAATACAACTTTACATATGTGTCTCTTTTTTATTAATTTAATTTGTGCAAATTGTACCTGCTAATAGTCTGGACCCACCTTGGTGAGACAAAAACCAAATCACCAAACTCTAAAATGTACGTGTCCTAGATTATCGTTACCGCGCACAGGAAGGCCTTTGCCACAGCGGCGCAAACGTCGTCGGATATGTTCATGGCGTCCAGCTCGTCCCTGACCGCTTCGTCCTCGGCGTGGTCGCAGCAGCTGGGGCCTGCGTGGCCACAGAACCCCAGCGGCTCTGTCAGCTCCAACGGCCTCGCTGCAGTGAGACAACTGTCGTGTTTAGATTAATTTTTTAACTTACTATTTATCTCTCCTATAAAACACGCTTCTCAAAAAAAATCTTTTTATTTCTTTTTAACTTTCTTATTCATCCATCTCACAGAAAAAAAAGTTCTTTCCTCCCTCACCAACTAAACACGTCTAACACGGCAAGCTTTGTGAAGAAGATGTCGAGACAGCAGCGGGAGGCGTCATAATTGTTGTTACCTTGTGATCCGGCACAGGCGTCGACCGGGGAAGGAGAATCCGTGGTCGCCGCCATTGCCGCACGCGGAAGCAGCAGGAAGCAGGAGCTCCACAGCGCCATGACGACGACGTTGATCATGACTGCCGCGGTGGTGCCGCCGGCTGATGGATCGATCGGCCCCGAGGAGGCTGTGTGCGTTAATTTGGAGCGGATCGGAGGTGGTTGCAGTGACGAATAGATAGCAAGCTTAGCAAGCCGTGCCTGGAAGTACCAACCGGAGAGGAGGGGGGAGGCTTATTTATACCAGCGCCGCCGCCGCGGAATTAACAGTGGTGTGATTTTGGTGCTTGACAGGGTCTAATTTGCTATTTCACCACCTTGGCTTTTGCCTGTTCCATTTGCACGTACATACGCCGCTAGAATTGTTTTAGATAGAAAAACGGCCCGCCACTGCAGTCACGAGGTTGACAGGGGCACAGGGCTGTGATTTTAATGGTTGACAGGGTCGGATTTGCTATTTCACCACCTCGGTTCCAACTACACGTCCGTCGTCACGGGGTATTTTCGTCTTGACAAGGGCTCCATTTGCTATTTCACCACTTGTTGCCGGTTCCATCTGTACGCCCTGCGCCGTTAGAATTTTTTTTGAGCTATATATATATATAAAAAAAAAATGGGGGCCGGTTCTTGCATGCTTGTCTAGGTTGGAAGAAGAAGCTTCCTCCCTCGTGCGAATTCATATGAGGAGCTTCTTTTCGTGGATATTGACAACTATCACAATCAAATTCATAACGCACAAAGACAATTATTTCTATGTATATATACACACAACTTTACTCTATAAGCACCTCTAGCAGTCTGAGCTGACTAATATCGAGATTACGAAGAATAACACTGAAAGAAGACAACTTTTTTTCGAGAATCACGGTACAAATAGATGTTCATAATGTGCAAAAACACATTCCTATGAATACATACATACAACTTTCGGCTGATTCGAGATTGACGAAGTCATCATAAGTGACTCACTCTACCGCTGAAAGAATAACACTGGTTAAATTTTGGAATAAATTCAGTAAAATGCGAGCACTCATGTTGAGTTGAGAACTTGAACCGGGTGAGCATGTTAAAAAAATTTATCACCTTGAGAGTTATGTTCGCATGGATGGTTTAGTTTCGGCCACCCATCGTCACGGGCGGACCCACGCCCTGGGCTCCGGGGGCTGCAGCCTGGGCCCTTGCCCAGGAACCCTAGTATCACCATGGAATGAGCTCGAGCCAAGCTTGGAGCTGCACCATCGACTACTTACTATACTTCATCCAATCTGCATTAGGAGCCGCCGCAAAACGAAGACACGATTCTAACCTGACGCTCGGCGGTCCCCCAATTACGTGGATCCATCATCTTTGCCGATGATACGATGCTTCTGGTGGCCTACGTAGGTTGCTAGCTTTTTTGCGGTTGTGAATTGTGATACGCTGCTATACTACCAGTTTTACTCTGCGGAGTGCAGACTACTGGATGGATTAGTGCTGAAGGACTTGGTAGCTTGCTTGGTCAATGGTACATATTTACTGGATCGATAATGAATTGATTTGAAGACAACATCACACGATTGAACAGTTGAGCTTTCTGTCTGTACCCTTGTAATTTTGAAACAGTATGCCTCAGAAAGTCTCATGTCCTCATTTTTTTTTATCTTTCACTATTAATTAGATCTCATCCTACACCGATCACTGCCCATGGTCGTAGTTTTAGTTTTAGAGCAAGTATTATGGTGGGATGCAAGAAGGCTAAATGCTGATGTGGAGGAGAGAAAAGAGGAGAGAGGGGAAGTGGGCTGTAAGTTTACAGCCCGCTTGGACACAAGAATCAAGAAAATATATGTGAGAGACATGTGGGTCATGAAGGTGCAACCATTATATGGATAGGCTAAAATATAGGCTGTAAGCATCCATTCAGCCAGCTGCTGCCTTGCTCCTATTGGCCATGGCGATGGTCACACAGCCCATTGGCCAATAGGACCCAGTCACACAGCCCCAGTGGGGTGCTTGGTCGTTGACAGGCGGTCGAGTTCTCGTGCAGCCACTAGACCATGCATGCACGGGCACCTGTGCATGCGTGCCACCACTGGATAAGACACGCCGTAGAGTAGCCGCAACGACCCGTTTAGTGGCTCTGTAAGAGTCCACGTAGGAAGGAGAACCGAAGAGAGAGTTGCATGTCGCCACCACTGCTCTGCCGAGAGCTGATAGCGTTTTTTTTTTCCACGCAACACAAGCGAAGCGAGTCCCAATTGGGAAGGATCAAGGATGTGGTGGAGCTCGGCCAACGCGCGAGGGATTGATCTGAATGAGCTCGAGAGTCGAGACGGAGCTCCAGGATCAGGACGCTGGGCTCGGCCGACGGCGTGCCGTCGTACGTAGGCGGGTTCGGCCATGCGGCAGCTTCGCAGCGCTGCGTCGCGCCGCGCGGAGCGGATGAGCGAGCCGAGCTATCGCACAAGGGGCAGGACCGCAGGAGCCGAGCGCCCACGACCATCCGTGCTCTCGGATGAAACGAAAATTTAACACGTGGGACCCACAGCTACCTGCTATAAAGATGAACTGTTGAAGCAGTTGATATTTCTGCTTGTTTAGTTGGTGGAGACAGGTGGAGATTTTCTATAGTAGATATGCTCTGTAGCAATGTATAGCCAGGAAAAGATGTGGAAGGATGTGATGGATGTGATAGGATGAATAATAAATATCTGAAATCTAAACAAGCCCTTTCTCTAAGTTGAGCTGGCAGTGACACGTCAGTGCTATAAAGAGCGATTCGTTAACCACTGCGAGTGCCCTTGTACCAAGGAAAACTTTCGATGAGACCACGTTCTCCCGCTGATTCGCCCCTGAATATCGATCGAGCGACCACGCAATCGTCGTTTGATCCCCAAGTGAAAACACACACACACACACCGAATTTAAGCACCTACCCACCTTCCTTTCCTTTCGTTTTTCTTTTCTTATGACATGCCACTATGCCCCCTCCCGCAGGTTTTGTTATAGCTTGCGCGTTTACGTATAAGCTTGTGTTTTTTTATTGATTTAGTTTTCTATTACTTTAATGTGCAGTGGTCATCAGTGGGAACGCGCAGACGTACGGGTCAAATTTCAAGCCTTATTTGCCCTGCTGTTATGTTATCGTATCAGGAACACGAACGGGGAGGGGACACACCATGAGAACACACTGCACCAACATTTTTGTCTCTCTTGTATATGTTTCTCGCGGTAGCATAAAACCTATGCACGTCACTGTTCTACATAGCTTCATTTATAAAATATTCAGGCTAAATGCTCTCGTATTGTACTGCTGCAAACTATAAGCCGATGGAATCTCATCTTAAATCTCTTACTAAACAAGTGCCATTGGATATATACACATTCCAAATGGGGGAAAAGTGTCTGCCATCAAAATAGTCTATAAAAACGTTTATCAACTACGGCACGTACAACGAAGAATAATGGTCCTAAAATTGGAGGGGGTAATTTTGCACACTAGATTAGATATAGCTGGAAAGTTGATCAACTCAAGCCAACGACATTTCAGTATAGGTGGTGCGTTGTAAACTCGTAATGCCCATGTTCTCTCTGGCGGACGGTCTTTGCACGTACACGGTCCTCTGGGCCCCGCATGACAGGGAGGCAGCAAGTCTAGTCTATATGTGATCCAAAAAGCTCGAAGTATATCTCTGACGTAGGTTAATCTGAATTTGCGTAACAAATGCAAATGTTCGTATAGTACGTGCAGCAACAGAACGAGCAGGTCTACTTGATCTCCGATAGGGCTGTCCAGGGGCGATTTTAGCGGTGGGGCGGCCGGGGCTAGAGCCCCCTACCGCTGTAGAACCCTTGGAGCCCCCCCTTAGCCCCCCTTAAATTTTTTTGCCATGGAAGGAAGGAAAGGAGGGGCTGAAGATGCCGAAGGTTGAGGACGACGGCGTCTCAGCGCCCCTGGGCGGAGGTCCTCTGCGATTTTGGGCTGACTTGACTGCTGGCCCAATAACTTCCTCCTCCCCTTTCTGCAAACTCAAAGCCCAAGCCCAGCAAAACAGCCCAGGCGTCCAGCCGGCCTTTTTTTTCTTTCTTTCCAGTCCGTTTCCGTGGCCGTGCGTGGCTCCTCCGCTCCCGACGCCTGCGCCGTTTCCTCGCCTCGTCTCTTCCTCTTCGGTCTTCGCTAGGGTTACGGCGGGCGGCGGCCGGCAGGTGGCGGCGGTGGCCGGTGGCGGCTCGGGAACCTCGTCTGGGTGCCTGGCGGCCTGGGCGGCAAATCGGCAGGAGCCAAGGAAACGCCGGCGGCGGGCATCGCCGTGTCGGCCCTCGGCGGCACAGGCGCGCCGCTTCAGCGCCACGACGGAGCGTGCAACGGCCAGCGGTTGAGCAGGCGAGGGCGCGTGGTGCCGAGCCGGCGTTCTGCAGGCCGCGAGCGCTGGGCGGCAGCGGGAGTGCGAGACGGCGCCACGGCGGGCCGGCAACCGAGCAGCCCGAGCGAAGACTGCTTCCTGTCCTGGGTAATATACTAATGTTAGGTGTTAATTACTAGCTTAATTTGGCCATTTGTATAATTGTATTGTATGCGTATGGTCTGATCCAAATGTCCAATGCAGCTAGGCAGATATTTCATCTTTGACTTATCTCAAAATGTCAAAAAGAACGCTGCACACGTATTATTCAAGTTCAAGCAGTGCAACTCCAATTCCATCCCCCAATGAAAACACCGGTAAAAAACCTAGGGTGGAGTTTAGGCAGACACATATCATTGGTGATCCAGGAAACCGCAAACCAATTGAAGAGTATCCCTTAGAAATTAGAGATCAAGTGAAGAGGGCATATGCTCTGGGTGGTCCAACCCAACCTAGTAATCATACTTTTCCTCGTAAATGGTAAAGTGGTGAATGGAGATCATTTCAGAAAACTTGGTTTGATGAATTTGATTGGCTGGAGTATAGTATTTCAAAAGATGCGGCTTATTGCTTATATTGTTATCTTTTCTTTGATCCTGGAAAGCCTGAAAAATTTGGAAGTAGTGTATTTGCAAAGCAAGGGTATGTTAATTGGAAGAAAGCTAAGGATACTTTTAGAAATCACAGTAGTTGCAAGGCTCATGTAGAAGCTAGGCTGAAGTGTGATGACTTCATGAACCAAAGGACTAGTGTGGTTAGAAAGTTTAATGATTACAGCAAAGAGGAAGAAAAGCGATATGAGATTCGATTGTCATCTTCTTTGAATGTTGCAAGATTTCTCATAATGCAAGCTGATGCTTTTCGTGGACATGATGAGTCATCTACTTCTCTTAACAAGGGCACATTTAGAGAGATGGTTGATTGGTACAAAGACAAAGTTGAAACAGTGAAGGATGCATATGATAATGGTGCTAAAAATTGTCAGATGTTATGTTCTGATATACAGAAGGACCTCACCAAAGCTTGTGCAGAGGTAGTGATGGAAGAGATAATGGATGAGATTCGTGGTAGGAACTTTTCTGTGCTTATTGATGAGGCTCGAGATGTATCTATAAAGGAGCAAATGGCTATGATTTTGAGGTTAGTAGTTGAGACTTTCATACTTTGTCTAATTTCAGATTTCAGATTATGTACTAACTTATAATAATTTTGATGTGTAGATTTGTGAATGATGAAGGAAAGGTGTTGGAGAGGTTTCTTGGACTCAAACACAAAAGAGAGATGTACAGCTACTGCTTTGAAAGAAGCTTTACTTGGTATGCTTTCCAACCACAAGTTAAGCATCTCTATGCTTCGCGGGCAGGGTTATGACGGTGCTTCCAACATGAGAGGGGAATTTAATGGTGTGCAGAAATTAATTCGGGATGAAAATCCCTATGCTTTCTATGTCCATTGTTTTGCCCACCAGCTGCAATTAGTTGTTGTTACCGTTTCAACCTCTACTCCAGCCATTGCAGATTTCTTTAACTATGTTCCTTTAATAGTCAACACAGTGGGTGCTTCTTGTATGAGAAAGGATGCCTTGCTTGCTAGTCATCATGATTTGTTGTTAGAAAAGATTGAGAATGGAGAAATTCTCACTGGAAAAGGTTTAAATCAAGAATGTAGCCTAGCTAGACCTGGAGATACTCGATGGGGTTCACATCTCAAAACTTTACTTCGGATTTTGGTGATGTGGGAGTCTATCATAGATGTCCTTGAGATAGTAAAGAAAGATTCTGTTAACCAACAAGTAATGGTGGAGCCTTTGGTTTGATTGGTAAAATGGAGAGCTTTGACTTTGTATTTATCATGCATTTGATGATCGAATTGTTGAGCATCACAGATAGTTTGTCACGTGCTTTGCAAAGGAAGGATCAAGACATTGTCGAAGCAATGCATTTGATTACTGGTGTGAAAGAAAGCTTGCAGGATATGAGAGATAATGGATGGGAGCCATTATTCAGAAGAGCAAAACAATTTTGTGATAAGAATAAAATTGAAGTGCCAGATATGGATAAGGAAATAAATGCTAGAGGGACATCAGCACGTCGAAGGCAAAAGGTAACAAACATGCATTTCTACCATGTTGAGATTTTTCTAGCCGCCATAGATGCCATTATGACGGAGATGAAGCATCGGTTTACTGAAATTAGTTCAGAGTTATTAGAATGCATGGCATGTCTTAACCCAAGGAACTGTTTCTCCAATTTTGATGTGGATAAGCTTGTGAAACTTGCTGAAATTTATGCCGAAGATTTTGACATTGCTGATCTTGCGTTGTTGCCAAGTCAACTTAGAGGATTTATTGGACGTGCCAGAAGAAATGAAGAATTTCTTGGATGCACTGAGCTTTCACAAGTTTCTGAAATTATGGTGAAGAGTGGAATGCACAAATCATATAGATTGGTTTATCGCCTTATTGAGTTAACATTGATACTTCCAGTGGCTACAGCTTCAGTTGAGCGGATATTTTCAGCTATGTCTGTTGTAAAGACAGATCGGCGTAACAAAATGTGTGATGATTGGCTAAATGACTTGATGATATGCTACACTGAGAAGGAACTATTTAGAAGGATTAGTAATGAAAAAATCATTAAAAGATTTGAAGAGATGAAAGGGCGTCGTATGTTAGTGCCTAAAAACAATATGGTGGTAAGCTTTATTCTACTCTTATTTGATTATTTAAATTCTATCAATAAAATTTAGGTTTGTCTCTAATTTGTTGTATTGTTCATTGTATGTAGATCATTTCTCGTGAGTCATGAAGATTGATATGCCTCGCAATTGGGCTCCCATATCATCTATTTAATTGGGTCTTAGGTACGTATGTATGCACCGTACGTCCGTCCGTACGTACTTGGTCACCTCAACTTGCTCTTGTATTTCAGCCCCCCCTATGTAATTTTCCTAGATTCGCCACTGGGGCTGCCAACTCCAGCACCGTCGCCTCCACGATGGCCATGACCACCGTCTCCCTCTTCGTCGACCACACGGCCGTCCAACCAGTGGCGGGCGATGGAGGACGGCGAGCGAGCGGGAGAGTAGGCAAGACCGACGGCACGGGCAGCAACACGGCGGGCGGAGCATGCGGCACGGTGACACTTAGGCGGGCGGCGTGCATGGGAGTAGTGAAGGCTGGCGGTGAACCCTAAGGTCGTCATCGGTGGTGGCAGAGGCGAGGCAGAGATGGAAGCAGAGGAGAGGAGAAGAAAAACAGTAAGCTCGGACCCACTGTCCAGAGAGGAGGAGGTATCCGGAGAGAGCTTATGGTCCGAGTACCCGGACCATAGCAATCACCTGATCGAGGTGCGGTCGTCCGTCAATACTCCGAATGGGCTGTATTATTGTACTATAGCCCAACACCTGATGCACTGAAAAGTTTCAGGGTGGTAGCAGAGGTGATAGAGCTATCAAAATGAAAAGTTTCGGGGTAGTAATAGTTAACAAATCTAAAAAAATACACAGCTGGAGATAGAGATGCATATTAAATTTGATGTAGTACAGTGAGGAAGTTACATGCCACCCTAAAAAAGCAATACACAGACTTGGCTTGATACTACCCATGGACAATCGTCTTGTCTTGACAAATCGAACCATACACGAAAAAGAATGATACAAAAACTAGACTGATAGGAAAAACACTTCATCATCAGGCTGCCTGAAAATATAATCGCCACTCCATTGGTTTAATTTGCTTCTTGACGAGTGCTTGTTTTGCTAGTTGCTATACTGCAGGGTTCTTTGATTCTTTTATGTGCCAACTGTGTTATAGATGTACCAGGGGCGAAGCTACGTGAGGTTCAGTGGGTGCCAATGCACCCACGCCAAAACAAAAATTTAGTGTTAATTGCCATGCATCCACCGTATATGCACCCCCTCAACTAAAAGCTCTGCACCCCCTGCTTGGATTGTCAGACATTCAGCCCAGCAGGAAGCCAAGACTTAGGGCATTTTTGTTTGCACTTGATCATGTAATATAGATTATACATTTTGTTATAATCTATTATAGGTAACAGACAACTTAGATTACTTTCCAGATTATAATCGACACCTCTAGATATCATGATCCAATAAGCCACCCAAGGGTGCTTATTTTAGATTATTTGTACACTAGCTATCTATAATTTTAATAATTTGAGCAAACATATTATCTAGAACCAATAGCTTGAATTATACAATTTAACACTAATAAATTAGATCATATAATCACTCATTTCAACAAATTTGGCCAAGGTTAAGCCCAAGCTACACTTTGTGTACAATAATAAGTTGCAACACCAATTAATCTCTCTCTCTCATGTATGTTTTAATATGGCATACTAGGAATATTTTTATATTCTAGTGTTCAAATTATTTTTCAACGCGATTGCAAGGTATCATTAATATCAAATTCTACCATTTTTACACATCATTTCTCCATTATTAAAAATATAAACTGGTGCATATAATATATTCTAAAAATCATAATTTTAGACGAAACAACCTAAAGACCTCGATTGTATTAAAAAGAAGACAAAGTCTAGACCCGACAATACAATGTAGAGAAATGGAATAACAACGCCTAAATTACCAACTCAATCTTCCAATTTATATAGATCAAACAATGCTTTTTATGAGATAAAAAAAACAATGTTTTTATGACCTTGGTTTGGCACATTCAGTGGTAAAGTGGTGCACCCCCCTCGGTTTGGCTCTAGCTTCGCCCCTGAGATGTACTGAAAGTGTAGAGTGTAGTATAGTTTTCTGTAGCCTAAGATATGCTGCTACACATGAGGGCGCGTCAATTCGACTTGATCCCTTGTCTCTCCTCCACCACCACCACCAGTAGGCCCATTGTTTGTGTTGGTTGTTGTTGTTGTGCCACGGCTGAAGCAGTTGCATGTGACGGACCAGTTTGCATTTGTAGGCTGATCTCCGCCTCCGGCTCCGCAACAGCTGCATAGCTGCCACGAGCAGATCATAGCAAACAAGAAGATGACCAATCCAAGGATGGACATCAGTATTGTAAACCAAGATGGCGTCTGCGACGGCGGCGGACGAGGAATGCCGCCGCAGAGACCCGGCGGAATGACCCGGTAGATGCCGCCGGTGGTGATGACGAAGGCGTCCATGCTGTTATCCTGGGCAATGGAGACGACGCTGCCGGCGATGGCCTCGCCGCGGCAGGTCACAGGGCTTCGTCCGGAGCACATGACGTTGGGGATCCGGGAGGAGGGGTATACGCGGAGGCCATTGTTGCTCTTGCTCGCCGGAGTCTCAACAGCTTCCCACATAAACGAACCGTACATGTACAGGTACCTATATATATCCATTGTTCACTATCAGAAGACTGAAGAAAGAGATTAATTATGCTAGCAATTAACTAATCCAAAACCAAGCCGCGCGTGCGTACCTTCCCCTCAAAACGGGGTCCGCAGAACCACGGTAGACATGACCACCCACGACGGATGGTGCCTCGCCGGCCCTTGGATGACCATGATCGACGACGACGAGCGAGACGGCGGCCATGGTCGGGGATGCGGCGCTGTAGTTGCTGTCAGCCTTGCTGGAGATTAGGTATATCTGCTCGTTCTGTTGCTGCACGTACGTTTGCATTTATACAGGTTCAGAACTTCAGATAGAGATTTAAGCCATGCATGACGAGATTTTTGTTGATATTACTATTACTAATTAGATAGATGATTTTTTTGAGACATCTGTATGAAGCCGCACATGATCTTAGCTGGAATGATTTACTAAAATAGGGTCTAATCAAATCTTACTATTACCAATATAATGGGACATTTTAACAAAATAGAGAACTCTTTCAAATTCTCACAAAATAAAAAACCTATATCAATTCGATAACTAGCTCTAATTATAATAGCCATCGGGTCCATTTTCCTTTCTAGTAAATTACCCATCTCTGACATTATAAATTTAGGATACGATACCCCTTAAACATGTATCTAAATTAGTCACCCTGTCATTATAAAAAAATAATCTAAGGTAACCTCTGATCTTCTAGTAAATTACGATCTATGTAATTATAAAAATAATATCAAATAACCCTCCTAAATTTGCATATATCCTCCAATTATGCTATATTATGGAAAAAATTAAATAACCATTAAATCTGAATCTAAATTATGTAATTACAACAAACTCTTAAAGAGGGTCAAATATAAAATTCTAAATTACTATTTCTATGAATATTAGTATATATTATTTGTGTTGTTAATACATATATAAAAATACTACCCATCTGTGTGTAGGCATGGTATATATGAATAGTACCTCATCCACGGCCGCGCAGTACAAGTAGGAAGGCCTTTGCGAATCGATGCTGCAACCCCTGGGGTTGTCGAGTCCGGTGGCAAAAATCTCGGGCTCGTTAGCTGGCGGCATGCGGCCGACGTCAAACCTTACGATTTTGCCCAGAAATGGAGATGTAGCTTCGCCGCCACCGCGTGCCGTGACGAGGTACAGATAGCCATGCCCCGGACGGAAGAAGATCTGGCCGCCGTTTTGCTGGTTGGACGACGCGTCCACCAGATGTGGCAGGCCCATGGTGAATATCCTCTTCGCTTGGGTTGGAGATGCTTGAGTCGCCTGATTGATGACACAGAGACGAAATTGAAGCAGATTGAATGGTAATAAGCACCACCTACTACGTGAAATGAAGCAAGCTAAGCTGCTAAGGCGTCTGATGTTTGAAATTTAGATCTGTGCTTGGCTCATTATACATACCATGCCGTAGTCAACGCCTTTGGTGGTGAACTCTTCAACGACGAGCAGGTACCGGCATGGCGACCTGCTGGAACCATATCCTCCCGGTGCCCCAGCGGCGCAGGCCGGCGAGGCGATTGTATCGCAAGCATATGAAATGAAGAAGCGACCGTTGGTGGCGACCTCCGGGTGTGGCGCGAGGCCCAGGAGCAGTAGCGCCCGGTCCGTGAGGTCCACGAACGGGTCGCCGCCGACCTGCATGGAGGCTCCGGATGCCCGTGCCGGCACGGACACAAGCCAGATTTTGCCTTGTTGGGTGTACAAGAAGGCCCGGCCGGAGCCGTCGGGATGCGCAGCCATCCCCAAATAGCTGCCACCGGCGAGCCTCTCGAGGCACACGGCGGCATCTTGCTTCCGGGTCTGCGGCGCCGCCGCAGCTAAGGCCGACGGTGGGCTCGGAGAGGAGGAGCACCGTGGGGGAATAGAGTTGATGACGGCGGCGTTGAGCGGCTGTGGGGACGGGGATGGTATGCATCTCTGCGAGAGATCAGAGTGAGTGGCCGGCCGGAGATGCAAATGAGTAACTTGGTAATCATTATTTTATTTTACTAGTGCATCCATCCATGATCTATCCATGGGGAGACGTTATTAAACAACAAAACACCGAAGATAACGAGGAAGGTTCACGTGAGACCACGATGGATGGTTGAGTGCTTACCGAGCAGAGGATGGTCTGGACCATGGTTTTGCAGGCGGCGTCTGAATCCGGCACGACCATGGCCTGGAACTCCTCCCTGAGCGCCGCGTCCGCGGCGGAATCGCAGCAGCTGAGCCCGACGACGCCGCAGAACCCCAGCGGCTCCGGCAGGACCACCGGCACCCCTGCAATTTAACGAGATCCACAGAAAACTTAATTGACGAAGCAGCCGAAGAATTCCAGGAATAAAAAAAAACTTAATCATCTGTTTCACATGAATTAGAGACATTTCTATGTGTACAATGGTGTGTGTATATAGATGAGAGAGTAAGCGGGCCTTTTGGCCAGTCTAGTGGGCCATCTGAGAGGCAATAAGTAGGCCTTTCCTGCTTAACTAGGCCTGGTTATGTTCTCGATTTGGCCCGTGGCTTATATATATATATATATATATATATATATATATATATATATATATATATATATATATATATATATATCTCAAGCCCTGTCGTCGTCCCCGGTGACGACCTTGAGCATGTAGACGGGGGCGTATGGCTGCCCGCAGGCCATCCTAGAATTATAGCTGTATCGGTGCCCTGGCGCCCCCACGGAACACTCACAGCTCCTGAATCAAAATAAAAACCCACGCGAGCTCGGCGACGCGATCTCAGCGAGAGCGATGTAGCACGGGCGCGTCGACGAGGCCGAGCTAACCCGGCGGCGGCGGTATGACGGCGGAGCCGGCGAGGAGCATGGCTGCAGAGGGCGGTGACGGCGGAGCCGGCGAGGAACATGGCCGCAGGGCCAGCGAGCCGACGAGGGAGTAGATGGTGGTGGTGCCCATGAGCAGGTCCAGCGTGAACGAACACCTGCTGCGCCCCGCTCATCACGCCGCGGTCTGTGACAGAGAGGTCGGCTGGCACGCCGATCGCCGCCAGGTCGCTCAGCAAGATTACGTGGAAGCCCCAGGCCTGGTGCATGGTCGGGCAGAAGTGCCCCGGCGATCTCAATGCAAGGTCATCCACGGCTACGTACGGCGGGCTCATCAGTCAGGCAGTGGCGTGGGACTAGCTAGGGGAGCGGGCAGCCGATCGGCTGTCAGTCGAGCAGTGGCGTGTAACAAGACCTTCAACCGATATAACAACATGCAGGTAAGTAGTATAGATCCTCATCGGCCCGGTGCAGTTTATATGCCATGTCTGTAACAAGACCTTCTACGGTTTTACCTTGTTGATTTTTTCGATAAAAAAAAAAGAAAACACACGTCGCAATTGAAAGGGCAGCATGAACTTGCAAAATGGAGTGAATAATTGATAGGTGATTTCTAGGATAAGTTAGAAATCGCAGAAGCACGGCAATCGTCTTGCAATTTCTAGTCATCTTTATTCTGAAGAGAAGAATACACGCAAGCTTATACATAGACACGACAGATCACGTGGAAGCCCCAGGCCTGGAGGTCAGGCAGAAGCTAGATGATGGCGTGCGGCCCTAAGGTCATCGACAGCTACGGGATCATCAGTGAGGCAGTTGCGCCGTAGCCTTGTACAACCCGTGCGACTGCTAGCTAGCTAGGAGGCGCAGCAGCAACTATGCTATTTGAGCGCGTGCATTGAAATTACCGCCGAAATCAAACCATACAATGACGAAGAGATGGATCAGGTGAAAGAGCAAAGGGACGACGGAGGATATCGGAGGAAACTAGAAGCTGCTGTGGAAACAGGCAGGGGGAGAGGAACTCACCTGAGCCGGCGCAGATTGGCATTGCTGCTGTAGTGGACGGGGACGAGTAACCGAGAGCCCAGCGGTAGCTGCTGCCGCAGACAAGCAGGATGATGAGGAGGACGAGCTGCTCCCGCGCCATGACACTATGTGTTCTGTGGATGCTTTTGCCTACGAGTACTAGCGAATCGGGAATGGGATGGCGGGGTCTTATATGTGGATGCGTCCGCCCGCCCATCCGCCCGTCCGCCCGTCCGCACGACCTAACCCGCCCATCCAACGCTCCAGGCTTCCTCTCCACCGTGACAGGCGCGTCCATTCCGACACATCCGAGTAAGACGCACGTGCGGGCAATTGGGCAGGGTTCCAACCCCAACCCGCCTCTTTGCACTGGAGCTCCCTTGAAACTCTACCAATCCTCTCAAAATATTAAGGTTCATCTATTTAACTCGATCTCGAAGCTATATTTAGGACCAATTATTGAAAATAATAAACCTTTTTTAAAAAATCATCCAAAAAACCTATGTAGATGGTTTCTCAAAAAAAAAAAAAACTCTGTAGACGGTTATAAATGATGATTGTGCTTTTGTGGCACGCTAATGATATGAGTAAACTTAGGTGTGGCATGTTGACACACATAAAGTTATCCTACATGGCGACTCCCCATTGTGTCAGTTACACCTTACAAGGGGTGTAAATTAGGTTGCGACGGATAATTCAAGGAGGTAGGATGGTTGGTGTGGCATCATGTCAGCCAAGACCATTAAGATGTTGTTTGGTTCGAGCGTTTAGCATTGTAATCGGTTCACGGTGTTATCAGGTGTCGTTATTTCGTGTTTGATCATACCAGTCCGTTAATCGATCACGGCGTGAACAGTTACCGACCTGTACAGAATCGATATCGCTCTTCACCAGGCAGTCCAATATGCTATTTTATTTTGTTGTAATAGATATCCCGTATAATGTGTCTCTTTTTAGTAACTAGGAAAGACGCACGTGCGACACGCACATGATACAAAGAAAATTAAATAACCATCAATATAAACCCAGTGTATCATTATTAATTGGGTGTTAGGGCCAGACGCTGAAATCTAATTCTTCTTGCTTCAAGTAGCAGCTATTTTTCCCTTTTTCTGCTACATTATAGTTCGAGTCTGTATTGTACAAAAGCAAGGAATAAAGCAAGTCACAATGACAAATACCCTAGTTTACTCGTAGTCCTCCTTTTATACAATCTAAATGTGTGTCCTAACATAAGTATACCCTGGAAAGGTTACGTGTCAAACTGTGTTGAGCTTTTTATTGTCACCCATTAACTCAAAATTGTTTGTTTATATAAAGTATCTCATTGTGACCAATTTGTCCATGAAAGGGAGACTGATCTTGATTGGCTCTCTTAGGCTCGACGCTTCGATTGGTCTTGTAGAGAATGTGGGTTTTGATCCTTGTTCTAAGTCACGAAATGAGAACATGCTCTCAAAGTCTCAATCACACATGAACACAGATGGAGTATTTACGTCGTGTGTGTGCATCTCTGAATATAGATCCATGATATTAATTAATATACGCATACCAAAAGTAATCAACATTGGGCGTTCGCTTATTATTGACTACTATTGGATTTTACATTTTAACTCCGAGAACGAATCCGATGAACACAACCAAGACATGCACATCATAAAGCTTGAGCTCACTGCAGCATTGCAGCAACATTGTTTGGACAAAGCACAGGGGAGAGGAACTCTTATTACCACTCTGCAATAATGCACGTCCCCTTTTGGCACTCATAAGAGGACAGAGGACTGGCTAATTACACACACGCATCACGCATGGCATATTGACAGCCAGAGCCACACTTCGTCTTTGTCCAGCTCAGCTGCTTGCAATAGAGAGCCGAGCAGAGCCGAGCAAATCTTGTGGAAGGTCTGTGCTCTGAAGGATGACGGCGCGATGCCTGCATTCAGCAAGACGTAGTAGTTGACCAGCATCCGCAGCTCCGCGGGCTTGGCCTTGGCCATCCGCTTCGCCGTCGTCGCGCGTCTGCCTGACGGCCGCCTGCCTCCGGCCCCCTTCTCGTAGCATCCGCCGTCACCACGGGCCCACGCGCGCGGGAGACTGCACACTGCAGGCCCGCAGCGGTGCCGCTCCACACTCGTTAACCATATTGTTTTGTTTAATAAACCGATGTTTCACAGGCCTACGGGCGGGTAGGCATTACGGTGACAAAAACATTTACTTTTTGGCAGAAATATTTTCTATATATTTGTTTTGGTGGGCTTGACCTCCTCCCCAACTCTTTGACCCTTACAGGTGGGTCCGGTGTGAGGGAGTATGATAGGTCTAAATTGGGTGAGAATTGTTTTCAATTCTACTCGTTCTTTTATGAATAGATTTAATTCGTGCAAATTGTACTTGTCTGAAAAGGCGGGGAGCAGAGGAGATCAGACACCGAATGAGCGCCTTTGAGGGCGCCGACGATGGCATCGCAGCTGGCAGCCCGACCGCCGGGAACCACCCTCCTACCTCGTAGGCTCGTACCCTCGCCTCACCTCTGCTCCCCTCTGCTCCCAAATCCCGTGAACACCTCACCTCTTTTTCAGCCGCTAGGAGCCACCGTCCCCCTTCCTCGCCACCAATCTCTTTGGTGCCAGCGAGCCGACGAGCGAGTAGATGCTGGTGGCGCCGATGAGCATGTCCACCGCGACGCCAGCGGGCCGATCGACGAGCAAGTAGATGGTAGTGGCGCCGATGAGCATGTCCACCCCGGCCGCCGCCAGCGAGCCGACGAGCGAGTAGATGCTGGTGGCACTGGCGCCGATGAGAAGGCCGTCGATGACGCCCAGGTCCGCGTGAACGAACATATCTGCTTCTCCCCCCGCTCATCTATCACGCCGCGCTCTGCGAGTGACCCATCCTAGAATTATAGCTGCATCGATCGGCGCCGTGGCACACCACGGAGCACTCGAAGTTCTTCAATCGAGAGGGTGTGCCGTGCCGATCGATCGCCGCCATGGTCCATCACGTGAACCGTGAGCGTCGCCGACCACGGTGCATGGGCGCGCCGGCCTGGCGGTGATGGCGTGCCCTGCTGGCGCGCGCGGTCTCAAGGCCATCGCGAACCTCGTCCACCAGCCAGCCGTTCATGCGGGTCGGCCACGAGCCCACGACGGGGTTCGCGATGGCCGACGGCGACGGTGAGCCAGGCAAGAAGCAACGAAATGGAGGAAAGATAATACAAGTCGGGAAGCAAATGAGCAAGCGGTGCTCACCTGACTACCTGAGTTGCCGCCACACACTGCCATGGCTGCACTGCTGCTGATGCAGCAGCACAAGAACAACAACACCATGCGAGCGGCGCCATTTGCCCCCGGAACCAAAGGACTCTGAAGTGCCTTGTGCTCTGCTAGGAGGGAGGGAAAAAAAAGGGTTCGGGGGCTTTTATAACCCGGACGCAAAGTCCTGCCACCGTTGGATTCCACAATCCATCACAACCGGGTGATTGGCCACCGTGGGATCTTTGGGTGGCCCACGTGCGTTGTTAGTCTCTTTGGGTGACCAAGCGTTGGACCTGCTCATCGGCACCGCCAGCATCTAGTCGCTCGGGCGTTCACGCCTTGCCCCTTCTCGGCACATACAACTTACAAGAACGCGGCAGTTTCAACGGCCCACGGCCTATCCTATTCGACAATCAGGCCCAGCCTGACTAGCTGGCTCCTAGAAAAGCCCACACACTTTGCTCAAAAAAAAAAAAGGAGAAAAGCCCACGCTGCAGCGCACGTGTGAACTTGTTGTTGCCTGTCGTTTCTCAAAAAAAAAAAAAAAAAAAATTTGTTGTTGCCTGTCACTGTCATCATCGTTGGTTTTCATGTTGTGTTTGGGGCCTGTTTAGTTCGTAAAAGTCCTTTTTACTTCCTATTCATCCCCCTCACAGAACACGCATCCCCAAAAATTCCTTTTTTACCTTTCATATTCATCTCCCTCACATAACACGCATTCCAGAAAAAAGTACATTTTACCAACCTCAACTAAACACGCCCTTGGTCCTCGTGCTTATGTTGTTTTTTCCCGTTGGCAGGGAGGACGCCGGTGGTGCTGCCGGAGCCGCTGGCCTTCTGCGGCAACGGCGGCGGTCTGATCTGTGACCCCGCTGCCGACGCCGCGCTCAGTGAAGAGTTCCGCGCCATGAACGTGCCAGAGGCTGACGCCGCCTGCGCCACCATCGACAAGGCTGCAGGAACAACAAACAACAACTTCACCTGGACCTGCTTACTCAAATACGTGTTATGTGACGGAGATGAATATAAAAAGTGAAAAAAAGAATTTTTAGAGATGCGTGTACGTGAGGGGGATGAACGTGCCATCCAGATGAATCAGTGGCACTACCCAGTTGACGTGTTCACAAACAATCTTCAGCGACAAACACTCTCATCATGAAACAAACTTATACGGGTCAATGGCACAACTAATCGACCAACACGGGAACTAACGAGAATTTCAGGCAGCTGATGAGGAGCTAGCAAACGTTGGATCTGGGTGAGGATCGATTTGGAGATATGCAGGTGAAAAGTGTGTATGTGTCGAATCTGATTGGATTGGTGCTGAATAACCTTGTTACTTTGTTCACATTTTATTCTCAATTCTTAATTTGTTCACATTTAATTGTTTAAGTCAGGCAACATTGGTCCTGTTGTTGCCAAACAAATTAATTTTCTTACATTCCTTTTGCGGGGAGGGTCTTTCGCGCACAAAAATTTTCTATTAGGAATTTTCGTGCACAATAAATTCAGGAATAAAAGTTCCGAAAAAATAAAATCAGGAATAAACCAACTCCTGTAATACAATGTTTTAATTTTGATATTTTAAATGTGCTCATGCGTATTTAGTTGTAAGGGTGTGTTTAGTTTGGGGAAGATTCCCCGAAAAAACACTGTAGATCCAAAAAACACTGTAGATGAATAGTGTTCTGTGAGTGGGAGGGGTATGATGAATAGGGAAAAGTTGGATGAATAGTGTTTATTTGGAGAATCTTTTTGTATCTAAACGCACCTTAAGACACACTATGACCTGCCAAAGTAAGTTTTTATCTATATAAAACTAATCTATCTCAATTGTTTAAGGTTTTACCCTGTCATTCAAATTGTTTGTGTTGACGAGAATAGACCACTTATGCACCGATTCACCAGAATGCCCTTAAGGGAAAAGGATGGCGGCGGCTGTGGGCAGCACAAAGTTCTTTTGGCCCGGATCTGGACGCAAGCGGCTATTCAATCTGCACGAGTAATTTTTTTGGTCATTTATCCATTTCTGATTTGTATGGGAAGAATTATTAGCCATCGATTTTATTTTGGGCCGGGCCATCGAATTAGCCATCTGTATGAATACATAAATATTTTATTTTGGGCCGAGCCCAAATTAGTGTCAACAACAACCAAAATGATATATATTTTTTTAAAAAAAAAGTAACTGGAAAAAGCTAATTAGCAAGTAGTACGAACTGCCTGAAACCACAAGTAACGCGTCAACTGCGGGCAGTTAAACGATTTCGGCTAGCTCGGCACTGGCATCTGCCCCTCCTTGACCACCGTCTCTGTCGTTGCCAGAGAAGCAGCAGTTCCATGTGAAGGAGTAGCTTGCTGTCGTCGTCGTCGCCGCCGCCACCGACTGTTCTTCTCCCCTGCCGCCATACATGAGCGAGTAGATGTAATAGATCGCAAATGGCATCGAGGTAGTAGATCCTAGGATGGACGCCGCCTGCAGCATCCATGAAGAAGTAGCTGCCTTGTGCTTGTGCGGCGTCGGAGCCGGAGAGGTGCACCAGGACCTGATGGTCGCGGCGTTTATTACTGCCTCCGCCTGTGGGGAGGCCGAGGAGGAGGGTATGCATCGCTGACAAAAAAAAAAATGCGAAGGAAACAAATAAATTATGGTTGTGTTTGGATTCGCGGACTAAAGTTTTCTTGTTACATTGGATATTTGATACCGATGAGAAGGATTAAACACGAGATAATTATAAATCTAATTTCATAACTCCTAGGCTAATTACCGAGACAAACCTATTAAACTTAATTAATACATCATTAGCAACTATGTACTGTAGCAGTATATTTTTTAAATTATGGCTTAATAGATTTGTCTAGCAAATTAGCTTAGGGGTTATGGAATAGGTTTTACCACGAATCTATATTTAATACTTCTAATTAGATAATAAATAGATAATAAATATTCGACGTAACAGCATTGGAACCAAACGTGAGTGAGACGACGATTGATGATGATTTTTACCGCGCAGAGGAGGTTCCTGGCGCAGTCGGCGTCGGAGCTGGTCACGTTCACGGCCTCGAATTGCTGGCTGATCTCTACGTCGGCAGCAGAGTCGCAGCAGCTGAGGCCGACGTTGCCGCAGAAGCCCAGAGGCTCCGTCAGCACCACCGGCACCCCTGGAAACGGAATCAAAAGCTTGTCGATAAAACACCAACCACCACAGCAGCAGCTGGATGGAAAAAATCGTAAAAAATAGTTAGAAAAGTATAATAAAATTCAGCAGGATCCACGGACAGCGACGATTTGGCATGTGCGCCAACAAGTAGACAGAAACTTATTTTTTCCAAGGGCCAGTAAGTGGGCTTGGCCTTTTCCTAAGTCCAGTGGTAGGTGGGCCTCGGTGGGCTTGGCCTTGATCCTAATTGACTGATCACGCAAACAAAAGCCGGTGAGGACGACGAGGCTGGCTGTGTGCTCGTGTGGTGCATGACGAAGCAGGCACGTAGTGGGCATGGGCACTCACCTGTGCCGGCAGCGCATATTGGCATGGCCGGATGATGGGACGGTGACGAGTAGCCGCAAGCCCAGCGGCAGCTGCAGCAGCACACAACCAGCAGCAGGAGCAGACGAATGCGCTGCATCTTCATGGCCATGGCGCTTGAGTTGAGACTGTAGCCAGGTGTGCTGCTTGGGAACGGGACAATGCCATATACAACTGCACTCGGGAAAGGCTTGCTTTTATAGTTTGCTCGCCGTACCTAACCGGAGAAGATAGACCGGGTGACTAAATGAGCATCTATCTCTTCTTTTAATCTCGTAGGTGGGAAAGAAACAACTTTAGTCGGGCCTATAAATGGACGATCTTTTGTGTAGGACATCAAATTTTGATCTGGGTCCCTAAAACTGGAGGCTCTCTATTTCCACTTCGAGAGTTACTTTCTTTCGCTGACAACTAAGACCCACGCTCCACTAGTCAGGTTGATTTAGGAGCCATCATTTGATCAGGCTAGTTGGAGTCTATTGAGAATTTCAAGCCCCTAGATTTCATGGGCCGATCAACCCGGGTGGAGTTGCTCTCGTCCACGCCGGTACGCCACGCGCCACGGACGTCCTCCGGCCAGTGATGGACAATTACATTTACACTGCTAGCCCACATGTGCATCCCCGACATCGTTTGATTGAAAGGGACGTTCCGACGCGCACCGCCGTGCATTTCCCATCCGACGGTAGCAGCCCAAGGGAGAAAATCCTGCACTCAGGCCCCACCAGTTGACAAGGAAGCCGTAGAAAAAAAGTCGTGGGGTAAAATGTTGCTTTTGGGATGTTGATTTTTTAGGGGAAATGTAAAATATGGTATTTTACATTTTTTTCTATTTTATACAAACACTCCCATCAAGCCGGCGCTCCTTTTATGTTTATTGTGCACGGTAATTCCAAATAGAAAATTTCTGTGTTCGAAAGATCGTCCCAGCAAAAGGGTTGTGAGAAAATTAATTTCTTTGGCTACAACACGACCCAATGTTGCTTGAACTAAAACAATTAAATATGAACAGATAAACGAGGTAATTCAGTACCTATCCAGTTACTATATATATCTACACAGTTTTCACCCGCATGTGTCCACATAAAAATAAAAATGTTCACCCAAGTCCAACATTTCCGAGCTCCTCCAGTTACTATTCCTTCCCCCCCACCCCCCCCCCCCCACCCCCCCCCCCCTTTTTTTTCTGCTGTCGTGCGCTTCCAACGCATTTTGGGCGAGCAATCCCATTCCCAGGCCAAGGTGCACGTGACGTGACGTGACGTGACGTGACGAGGAGGGGAGGCAGGCCGCATAACAGGACGGCACACACGCTGCGCTTTGGCGTCTGGCTGCACGACTGAACTCGCAACCTTTTCTAACGGACTTTCAGTCTTCTGGCCTCTACAAGTCTACAACAATTTTGTAAAGAAGATACATCCACCTCGTAATAATGTTTCTATGGGACCTTTTGCTATGCTTTGAGACATTTGAAAAGAGAAAATGTATAGTACATGGGGGACACTTTTAGGGCTAGTTTGGCAGCGATGGGTCAAATAACCCAGGGAAGGAAGTGGCCGCAGGCTAACTACAACCCTACTACGACGACGACGGGGACGCCGGCAGTAGGAACGCCGATGATGTCAGGGATATGCGACGGGGAGGACAGCCTGATATCCCTAGGCCGGGTGACTTTCCACGTGGAAACTGAGCTCGATCGGCCGGAGATTCCCAAGTCGTAGCCTCCAAACTCGTCGACGCTCAGTCGGCGGCTACCTTCCCCAGGTTATTTTGCCCATCGCTGTCAAACTAGCCCTTACGGTATACAAAAGGGGCAATTACGTTCTTACCCCTATTTCGAACTCCAACTGTGACTTTACCCATAGATTTCTCCACTTTACATTTTTACTCTTACTATTAAAAAACGAAGTCTCATTTTACCCCTACTACGTGAACAGCACATAACGGTGTTAACAAAGACAACTTTGCCCTTGTGAATATACCTATACTCCTTTAAAACTTTATAAATATACCCTTGTTTAACATTATATTTCAGCAGCATTTTATCACTTTCTTATCTCGTATTCTATTCTCCTTCATGTTCTCTGTTCTCTCTGCTCACAGGCGGTGGTGAAGACACTTGTTGAAAACATAAAAAAAAAAGCACAATAACTGTCACATCCGGTTTTATAAACATTTATGCAAATGAAATGTGGAAGCATTTTGACTTATAAATATGCTTTATAATAAAGTTATATATTTTAAAAATTTTCCACATGCTTTGGTAATCTAAGCACCCTGCAATAATTTTCCTATGTGAGAACTTACATGTCCTTATACGTTTAGGATATGTTATACCAAAAAAATAAAAAAAACAAATTAATTATAAATCATTGTAATAAATCATTCAAAATTATGTTCATTATTGAAGCAAATTCAATAGTAGCCAATAAAATAGTATGATGATATAGTGAAAAATAAATTTAAAACCAATATAACCTAACATCTTGAAGAACATTTAAACAATGGTAACAAAATTTAAAAACCTAGAGTGGACCCAGAGATGGTGGATCTAATTGTGGGTTCACGGGCCCACCATGGAGCCCACATCTTGGTTATAATTTTTTTAAAAAACAATTATAGTGGGTCCCACATATAACGGGCCAGTGGGGTCCATAAACGGTGGGGACCACTTGTAGGAGGCACGAAGCCGTGTTTGGTGGTTCCCACATCAACAAGTCCCACATGTAGGGTCACATGCTAGTGGGACCCATGGGGCCCACATATGGTGGGACCTAATTGTGGGTCCATGGGTCCACGATGGGCCCACTATTGGGACTCACGTCGCTGGGTTATATATTTTTTTTGAAAAATTAACTTAGTGGGTCCCATGTATAAGGGTTTAGTGAGGTCCACAGATGGTGGCCCCCATGTCAATGGGTCCCACATGTGGGGACACGTGCGTAGATCGAATTGCTCAAATCAGGAAAAGGCCGATATATATAGACCATCAGCGTGGACGATCCGATGGCCGAGAGACTACAGTCGGTTTGGTTCCGGGATTCATATATATAGAGAGATAATAGTAACATAATTTGATGTTACTAAAACTATGTTTTGCAGTAGTGATAGTCATGTTAATACCTCATAAGGAATTGCTGAATTCTCAATGTTTCCATACGCAAGTTTTGTTCTTTTTACACTTTTTTTTAAAAAATTTATCTTTCTTATTGAGTTAATTGCACCCACCATACAACAACTTGTCACGTGCGTGCAAATAGGTCCACTAACTTGTAAAATGCTCAATTTAGTACAACAACTTGATATGTAGATACGGATGGGTCCAATAACTTGTAAAATACTCAACTTAGTGCAACAACTTGGCAAATTAGTGCATGCAGAGTCTAAATGTTACGTTAACTAGTATTTGGCCACGAAAAACAATAAATACATGGTATATTTGCATCGAAAAAATGGCCATAGCATATTATAAATTAAAAAGAATACTATTGTTAGAAAATAAGAGGTATTTTGTTTTGTCCATATGAAATTATTTTATTCTAATTCTGACAGACAATTTCTATAAGACAATGAACAATGTATGCTTGATTTACGTCTATTTATGTGCTTTGAGTTTACATAAAGGAATTTTTTCTTCAATTTGAACTATAATTTTAATAAATAAAAGCCATTGGTTAATTCACTAAGGCTATATTTGTATCATGTACATGAATAGTAAGTTATAATTAGATTTATATGAATTAGTTGGTGTTTTATTAATCTTTTAAAAAGAACTTAATTCTATTGTGGTAAGATAAAAATATAAAATATGGTAGTGTGAAAAATTATAATAACAGTTAGACTGTATATGCACCAATTTGCCAAATTATTGCACTAACTTAACATTTCACATGTTGATGGACCAATTTGCACCTACCTGCCAAGTTATCGCACTAAATTGAGCATTTTACAACTTGTTGGACCAATCTGCACCCACCTAACAAGTTGTTGTATGGTGGGTGCAATTTACTCTTTTTTATTTCAAATTTGTATCTATATCAATTGTATGTTGTTCATTTCTCTGGTTATAGGAAAATTTGCTATCATACCAAGGCGTTTATACCTTTCATCTGCCATGTGACGATGCCGAATAATGTTGACCACGGTAACAAAAGAAGATGTTCCCTCCGCTCTGCTTTCTATTCAAGAACTGCACTATTCTCCCTGCAGTTTCCACGCGATAGACCTTTTGAATCATTACTGCCTCGTGACGAAATCAAGGAGCCCGTTGTTCAGGTTGCCCTTCTATTGGATGTTTGGTTCCATGTGCTTAAAATAAACCCTTTCATATCGGATGTTTTGATACCCTTTCATATCGGATGTTTTGATGCTATTTAGCAGGACTAAATATAGACTGATTATAAAACTAACCGTATAGGCCCTAGGCTTTTTCGCAAGAAGAATCTATTATGGTTTATTTTAATCCTAGGGGAACTAACACTCTCTTACCTCACCTATTTCTTTTATGCTTAGCGTAAAGGTTATGATAAGGGAAATGTTTATTACAAAAGTATGATTTTCAACCCACAACTGTAAAACCGGACACCAAAGACCCTCCAACTATCCAAACCGTGCAAAACTGGACCTTTGGGTGGTTTTGAAGGTGGCTTTGTATTTTTTCAAAAAAATTAAAATATAATTTTATATTAAAACATTAATAACTAATTTATTTTGAATTATAAAAATACAAATCCGGTGCCAATGTTTTTCTAAAAATGTGCCTTATATGTTGGTACACCATTAGAAGTTATTTACATATTATTTATTTTTATTCTATTTATTTTAGAAAAATAATGAGACACTAGTAATATAAACATATAATATCCAAATAACATTCAATAGTATGCCAATAGGTTGGTTAAATTTTAAGAAAACTTTTAGCACTGATTTCATATATTTTGAGTTATGGTTTCTTAAAGTTTAAATAATATTTCTGATATTTCTATAAAATCAAAACCACCCAAATGGCCAATTTTGCATTGTTTGGATAGTTGGATGGCCTTTAATATATGGTTTTGTGGTTTGAGGTTGAAAATCGGACTTTTGTAACAGTTGAAGGGTAAAAAATAGACTTTTCCCTTATAATAATGTTTCAGAAACTATTTGCACATAGTATGGTCATTTATTTGTACTCCGAGGATGTGTTGTTGTTGCAATTTTTTCCCGTTTGCTTTTGTCTTTGTAATATATTATTTTGAAGAGATGTAAGATTATTTATAATGCTGCTAATATAATATATGGTTACATATTCTCATAAACCGTAAAAAAGTTAAAATAAGACACAAAAATTATCAGAATATCATTTTGGAAAGAAATGTCTTTTTCAGGTGCGGCATTGGCATGCCGGCCATCCTAGTAGTGTACATCAACCGTGATGCTTCAACTAACAAATAAACTGATATATTGGCGTATAGTATGATTTTAGTCTAACAAAACTGATATACACGACCAAAATTATACAAAAATCAAGTAACTGTGAAATGCTAGCTAATTACCAAGTACCAACTTCCATAATTCTCCTGAAACCCACCAAAACCAATGCGTCAACCGCGGGTGCGTTACACTATTCCGGTTTTGGCTAACTCAGACCAGAGACACCTGTTCCTTGACCACTGGCAGGCGCGCTGCTAGTTCCATCGTCGCCTCTGTAGCCAAAGAAGCAGCAGATCCATGCGAAGCAGCAGTTTGTTGTCGTCGTCGTCGTCTGTTCTCCTCCTGATCTGCCGCCGTACACGAGAGAGTAGATGTAATAGATCATAAATGTCGCCATGGTAAACGCCACCCGCACCATCCAGGCAGTCGCTGCCTTGTGTGGCGGCCGCGCATGAGCACCGCAGAGGCACTCGGTAAATTCCGCCGGTGGCGATGACGAAGGTGTCCTTCCTGTTGTCCTGGGCAAAGGAGACGATGCTGCCGGCGATGGCCACGCCGCCACAGGGCACGGGGCTGCTCCCGGAGCACCTGACGTTGGGGATTCGGGCAGTGGCGTATCTGCCGCTCGCCGGAGTTGCTGTTGCAGCCCACATGGGGGAGCCGTTCAAATGGACGACTTTAAAATTATGCACAATGTCAAATTCTTTATTATGGCTTACTTCATCAATAGAAGTTTTCAAAAATAAGTTAAATTTGACTATGCTTGTATAAATTTTTTGAACAAGGTGAGTGGTCAAATTTAGGACATCAATTTTTTTTTGAGTATCTAGTATATACAGAGGAACTAAGAGAAGAGACGATGGTAGCATTGCAAGAGCAGGCGGCATATGCATACCATCACAATGAAGAGATGAACAGAGTTATTAATGAGACAACTAGAAGACAAATTGCTCAACTAGATTAGGAACATTTTAATTTCACCAAGGAAAAATAGCTACATAACTCAAACAATATATATATAGTTGGAGAATTTAATTGCCCAAAGAAATAAAATCCAACATTATGACTAAAATCATTGACGTAATTCTCTGAAAGATTCTTAAACACAACAGCACTCCAACATAACAATTAACAATATTTCCATCATGCGTCGCTTTAAGAGAAAAAAAAATAAGTTTGTGAAGAAATGCCTAAACTTTATACCATTCCTTGAGAACATAGATCAATGCATTACCTCAAAAATTGAGATGTAGGGCATCTTCTAGACAGTGAGTCGGAAGAGGACTAGCACGCCCACCCGGGACAGGCAGTCCGATAGGCACCCAGCCTCTGCCCAGGTCCACCTACCATCCCCCCTGCTCCCTCCCCCCCCCCCCACACACACACACAAATAGGATTGAGATGGATCCACGAGGTGTAAGTGGGTCAATCTAACAAACCCACATCTATCTAGCTAGAATATCCCCCCCCCCCTTGAATACATACCCAACCTTCTCTTTCAATCAAGCACCTCAAAAAGTGGGTTCAACCAATTTAGTTCAGTTCAAATCTTATAGATAGTTATTTTCCCCCTGCCCCCCTCTAAGTTTGATATTAATAGATTTTCATGTTTCTTACATATAGCTATTTAATTGAGCATATATTTTACATATTTACATTTTTCATAGCTGCCTTTTATCATTTGTCTGCTATTCAGGAAGTGAAGGCACTAGGCAAACCACATGTTAAGAGAGTCAGAACAGCAAGACACGCTTTATGCAAAGCAGACGATGGCCTATCCTGTGATACAAAAGGAAAAATTGCCGATTATACAACTTCTATTTGCAGTTCACTGATATTCACTTAGCCTACTACTATCACAAACTAAATAGTACTAGCAGTCTAGAGCATTAGTACTACAACAATTTGCAAGGAACAATCGTAGCAGATAATTTATACGAACCTCATAAATTGAATATTAATACTACTCCAGCTGAGAAGATGGAGCATTCAATAACAGTTTGCATCTTTTGCATAAAAACATAATGTGTTGTGTATAATGTATCATTATACTACGCTATGTAATAGCTGCATTGCATGAGTTTTAAATCTTGGCTTCCAAATATGTAATTTCAAGATTTTTCAAATTAAACAAAAAACACAAATCAATCAAATTTTATCTCTAATAGGTACCAACAAAAGCACTATAGTGACATGCACTGCATCTAGGATGCACCAATAACTATAACAAATGAAATAACCCAAAAGAAATAAGAGCTCTTGAACAAAAAAGAAAGAAAGAAAATAAATAAGAAGTCGATCAAACTCTATGCAAGCTGACCATTTCATTAAATTGGTGTCTTCTGATCTTTCCAATTCCAACCCTTGTTGGTTATACCAACACAAACATTGGTGCATTGTATATTACTGCCTAGCAAAAAAAAAAAAAAAAAACTGCAACTCTGCAAGTGATACAAGTATGCATAATTGTTCCTCCCAGTGCTAGAGAGAGCTGCTACCACTTTACAAGTTTGATATTCATAAATTTTCAGTGCATCATATTTTTCTTATAATTTACATATTTACATTTCTCCCACAACTAACAACTATCATTTGTCTGGTATTGACTTGACTTACTAACGCAAACTAAATAGCAGTCTAGAGCATTAGCACTATAACAGCTTGTGAGGAACAATGGCTTGTACGGTTTGTGGCCCATGATGATCGTTTTTTTTTTTGGGAGGAATACAGATGGGAAATTAAAGATGAAACAACGTTTGGTGTGGTTAACAGTGTTCATATGGCTGTTCAATTTTCTTCAAGCAAAATAGTAGCTGAGAACTATATGAACACAACGTTTGGATATATAGTTGTATCTCGTTACATTGCACTGAACATGGAGAAGAGAAGCAACCGGACGGGTTTGAAATGAAACACTAGTTTGTAGATCCAATTGATCTAGCAACACAATGTTGAAGCGAGCTCGAAGCCATTGGATGGTTGGAGGCTCTGCCGCTCTGGCATGGCGAATCGAACCATGCAACAGCTAGCTTTTGTGGTGTGGTCCTCGGCTGGGCCTGCGCATTCAGACGAGCCAGCTCTTGCTCCTCCTCATTGGTGATCTCGGGATCATCCGTCAAGCGCGACACCAGGTAGTACCGACCGTCCTCCTCGGCGTAGACAATCCCACCATCTGTGGACCCTATGAAACCTACGCTAACAAGGGTCCCACAAGTATACCCCACCGTGCGACCCATGGGATCCGACAACGTGGGTCCCATAAGAGGGCGCCACTGTGGACCCATGGGACCCATAAGTGGGTCCCACCGTCTGTGTTCCCACAAAACCAAATTGTGGGACCCACACATGGGTCTCAGACTCTCAGTTCAGGTGGGTCCCATTGAACTAATTATATGTGGGGCCCACTATACAATTTTCCAAAAAAACTCTAAACTTTGGTAGAATCAACCCACACTCTACCTATGTCGCTTCCACATAAAACCCCAAACTTTGGGAGATCAATCCACACTCCACGAACAACATATCCATAGAAAACTCTCGAGACTTTTGCAAAACCAACCCCTTAATGTGTATTGGTGACGAGTTAAAGCGTCTCGCACATTTACATACGACATATACCACAACATTGACACATTTGATGACTGTCACGTACTCTCCTCTGTTCCAAAATGTAAGTCGTTTGACTTTTCCAGTCCCAAGTTTGACCGCTTGTCTTATTCAAAAAATTTGTGCAAATGTAATCAAATTTAGGTTATTCTTGAAATTCATTTATTATTAAACCTAGCCATAACAGAAAATATGATATTTTGCAAAAAAAATTGAATAAAATAAGCGGTCAAAGTTGGGGCTGAAAAAGTCAAACGAACTACATTTTGGAATGGAGGTAGTACATGCTTTCTCTCCACAAACACATGATAGTCTATATATATATTTCAATGGTCTACACTTCCCACACATATAATTAACAATCCACCTCACGCTCAAATTTGACCAAACCCAAAACAAAACTAAGCACAGGTATATACATCCGTGACGGGCCTCTCAGAGGCGCCAATGGCGTGACATTTTTCTAGCGCAAGATCGAAAAGACAAGATATAAAACTGTAGTCAAGTTCCAATTCCTACCTGATATTTTGATGTAATTATCCAATTATTAAGTTATATAGCATGACATGTAGCTATTCACTGTTTGCTATTAATTTTAATGAAAGTGCCTTTATAAAAAAATATTGATAGCTAAGATTTAGAAAGTTTGTTGGTTTACACACTATTTAGGAACTTGTCTATTTTTTGAAGTCCTTGTAAAACTCTAGACCTGATAAATCCAGCGACAGGTGATTGGATAGAGAGTTAATTGAGGACATCTTCTGGGAAGAGGACCATCAACACATTCTTGCTATACCCATTCGTGCAAATGCTGAGGATGCTCTAGCGTGGCACTATGACAATAAAGGCCTGTTCTTTGTGAAATCAGCGTACCATGTTCTGCAAGACAACAATGATTGCATAGCAAAGAGACAGAGGGGCGAATCTTCTACGGGTAATGTTAGGGAGAAAGGACTGCAATGGACACAACTATGGAGTCTGGGGTATGTTCCGAAACTAAAACATTTTTTTGTGGAGGACGGGACATAATAGATTACCTTTACGCAAGAGTATATAAAGGCGAGGGATGGAAATTGACACGTTATGCCTCATATGTTGTAGACTTGATGAGGACAGAGGTCACTGTTTTTTTAAAATGCAAACTAGTGAAGAAATGTTGGCAGCAATTGAACTTGGAGCATATTAGGCAGGAGCTAATCTCTCTCACGTCGGCACAGATGGTAGTGCAGAAAAGTTTAACTTTGGAGGGGAGTCTGCGGCTGAGGGTGATAGCCCTATTATGGGCATGGTGGGACACAAGGAATAAAACAAATGCAGGAGAAAGGAGGAGAGAAACGCATGAAATTATATTTTTGGCGGCCAATGTCGAGTCTGACAACAACTCTTCGCTGAAGGGAGAAAAAGAAAGGGAAAAGTCTATTTTTTACCCTCTAACCATTACAAAAGTCTGATTTTCAAACCACAACTACAAAACCGGGCACTAAACACCCTCCAACTATTCAAACCGTACAAAATTGGCCCTTTGAGGGGTTTTGTATTTTCCAAAAAGAGTTTTGCTCCGGTGGTCCTTTCCATAAAACTTCATGCATCTTAAAGCAAAAAAATCATTTAATTTAATTAATATATCATGGGTATTATTTGGATCCGATCCTAAATCTATCAAGACTCCACCCAGCCCATACCCAGGAACCCAAGCAGAAAGTTTTTTTTATCTCATCTCCCGATCCAATATATCCATTGCGTTTCATAACTTCATTGCTTATGCTAAGCGGATGGAGAACGGCAAGGGTGCAAGGTAAAACCAGGGACGGAGGCCTCGGCGCGATCGCTCACCGGCGGTGCCGCCGCCGCCCATATACAAACAGTCGAACTAAAGAAAGCTACAAGCTAGCCGAGGTCTCAAGAGAACTGGTGTCTGCTGCCTAATCACGCTCCATGTCGCCTCCTCCACCATCGATCCCTGCCTGCCGCCATGACCCATGAACCACAAACTCGTCCCGCGATAAGAAAATGGCGCTGGGCGCTGGCGTCAACCATCCGCACGTGAGATGCACTTCAACGAAACACGAACCAGAAGAGGCGAAGGCGATCCTATTCTTTCTGGGACGATTGAGATCCAAAAATTTCGGGTTGGGCATGGACTGGGCGCCTTCTAGCATGGGTAGGGCTGGGGCAAGTGAAATCTTGAAGATAATTAATTAACGTTAATAACCCACCTGCTTTAAGATCCGTGCAATTTTATGGAAAGGACCATTGGAGCAAAACTCTTCCAAAAAAAATAAAAAATAATTTTGTATTAAAAAATTCATAACTAATTTATTTTCAACTAAAAAAATTAGAATATGGTGCAACTGTTTTTCTAAAAAATGTGACCTACATATTGGTGAGCCATTAGAAGTTATTTGTATATTATTTATTTTTATTCTAATTATTTTTTTAAAAACAATAACACACTAGTAATATAAATATATAATACCAAATAACATTAAATAGTGTGCCAATAGGTTGGTTATATTTTAAGAGAACTTTTGGCACTGATTTTATATTTTTTTTTTGGGTCCAAAATAAATCAGTTATGGTTTTTTAAAGTTTAAACAATATTTCTGTTATTTTTAGAAAATCCAAAACCACCCTCAACGCAAAGGGCCAATTTTGCATGGTTTGGATAGTTGGAGGGCCTTTAGTATCCGGTTTTATAGTTTGAGGTTCAAAATCAGACTTTTGTAACAGTTGAAGGTGAAAAATAGACTTTTACCAAAAAGAAAAGCCACAAAATCAGAGTAAGGTTTGGAATCCACCTCCAATGCATCTTTTGAAGGTGAATATTGATGGGGTTTTTTTTGAGAAGGAGAAAACTGGAGGATCGGGTTTCATTGTACGAGATGGTGACGGCCATGCCTTGTTGGCGGGTTCAGGGAGACTGCAAGCAGTGCATGATGCTTTATGTGCTGAAGCTCAGGCAAGCTTGGCTGCTCTCCAAGCTCTACGGACGAATGGTATGCTGCAATGTCAACTTGAGTCAGACTCTCTTTGTCTAGTGAATGCACTACAATCAGAAGCTTGTGATAATGCACTGGGTGGGGGTTTTCTTCAAGGAAATGAGGGACATGATCCAGCTCGAGTTTGAGTCGGTAGAAGTTCTCCATGTTCCACGATCTTGTAATTCTGTAGCACATGAGCTTGCTCGATTTTCAATGGGTGGGGACTGGGATCAGTTCGTCATATGCACTGATCCCCTCCCAGCGTTTGTAATTGAATATTTGGGGCGAGACTTGTCGCCTCCATGTCTTGATGAATAAAATGAATGAGCACACGTTCAAAAAAAAAAACGTTGCTTGGATGACATATCATTTATCTGATATTCACTGAGCTTGCTACCATCGCAAACCAAATAGCAGTCTCTAGAGCATTGGTACTACAACAGTCGCAAGGAACAAGGAACAATAGTAGCAGATAATTTATATGAACCTCAGAAATTGAATGAGAATACTACTCCAGCCGAGAGTGACGGTCATCTTCTTACTTCTGTATCTACACATAGATGTATCATTACATTGCACTGAAGATGGGAGAAGAGAAGCAATCGTATCGGTCGAAATAAAACACTGGATCCAAAGCCGGAGGATGGATTGAGGCTCCGTCATGGCGAGTCGAACCAAGCAGCATAGCAGCTAGCTTTATGGTGTGGTCCTCGGCTGGGCCTGCGCATTCAGGCGAGCCAGCTCTTGCTCCTCCTCGTCGGTGATCGTGGGATCCTCCGTCAAGCGCGACACCAGGTAGTACCGGCCGTCCTCCTCGTCGTAGACGATCTGCCTCATCCCCCGCGGCCTCCCCTGCTCCAGCTGGTCCTCCTCGTCGTCCTCCTCCGTGGGCAGCTCGTAGCGGCAGAGCGGGCAGACGGGGTTCCGGCGGAGCCACTCGCCGATGCAGCGCTGGTGGAAGGTGTGGGAGCAAGGCATCGCCCTGAGCCCAGGCGCCGCCGGCGCCTCCGCGTCCGGACGGGAATCGAACTCCTGGAGGCAGATGGCGCAGCAGTCGTCGGATCCATCCATGGCCGCCGCCGCCGCCGTCACCTCCCGCAGGCCCTCGATGGCCTTGCTGGAAGCAGCGGCGCGGCCGCGCTTGTTGCTGGGAGGGACGGCGGCGGCGGCATGGCCTTGTTGGGTGCCTGATGAGCCCGGCTGCAGCGGCGGCAGGACAACAAGTGGCGCCGTCGGCTCCTCGGCGTCTTCGTCGTCGGAGTATTGGTAGTCGTAGTTGGACGGGGCGGCGGGCCACAGCCAGGCGGGGATCCTCCGGCCATGTTGGATTATCGAACCAGGGGCAAACGACGGCGGCGGCCACGCTCCTCCGCGGGCTTCCGATCCCCAAAACTCCCAGTCGTCCATGGGGATGGGATGGGATGGGAGGTATGGAGGGAGAAGCAGAGACGATCGAGGAAGAATCAATTGTAAATGAATGGATCCATCGATTAATATTTGAAGGGAGAGGAGGAGTCGGATTGGATTGGGAGTCGGACCCGGACAGCAGCGACTCCAACTCCGGTTGCACGCGCGCGGTGTCCGATGATCTAGCGAGACTTCGGCGGAGTATCTCTTCTTCTACTTCTATTATTATTATTATTATTATTATTATTATATTATATTATTATATACTACCTCTACTTCTAAAAAGAATGGAGTTAGTCTTCACGTTGGTCCGTCGTGTCGCGTCGCCGCTTGGTGAAGCCGTCTGCGCTCCCTTCCGCCCGCCTGCTGTGCCTACTGTCCTGCCAAAATGGATCGTGCGCCGTCCGATCTTTTACTCAAGAAAACTGCACCACGAAGTCAAGCGCGCATCTTCCGTGATCTTGCACCCACCAATTACGCACCCACCCAGCAACCTGGTCATATGGTTTCCTAATTCGCTACGAAGCCGTCTTCATTGCCTCCTCCTTTAGACCTTGACCTCGCTCATCTTATGTGCGCAGGGCGACCAGGCCGTCGTTGATCACGTACGAACCCCCGCCTCGGCCGCCTGAAGTAGCTTGGAGCGAGGATGCATGCAGCACGAGGATCCATGGTTAGTCCTACGTGCTTGTTCATTTTATGTGCATGTGCGGTTTCTCTGTTTTGTGGATATACTCATGTGTGCCGCACGAGGATCCATGGCGCCGTAGTGGCGCTGCCCTTCTCCCTCTTCCCAGCGGGCCCCCCAATTGTTTGATACGTGAACCGCCGCCGGCTGCCAGCCATAGGATTGCGCCGCCATCCGACGTCGCGTGATAGATCGCATGTGTATTTTTTTCTCCTCTACTGCAATTGTTTTATCTGATCGTGAGTTCGAATATCTGATTGAGATGTTTGTTTGAGCAAGAAATACGTGCATACGATGCTGTTTGATTGAGATGCTGTTCTTTTTGCCGTGCAACACAGCTTTTCTTTTTTTTTCCTGCAACAAGGCGCCAGCACATCTCTTCTCTGAAGACACACTGAAATGATAGGCAGAGGGCCCCATAAACCTTTCCCCGCTTTGTTACGAATTACTAAATGTTTTGAAAAATCTTCCACTCTATCTGTTACATTTCACCTAACAGCCAGCAAGGCCCTTGCATCTCCCTGCGTTTTGATCTAAGACTGTTCACCTTACGACAGTAGACTGAAATTTAAGGAAAGAAACTCCTTAATTATTTTTTTTTCTTTTCTTTGATACCGTATGTTTTTTGTTTCATTAGTGGGTACTGTTCACCATATGACAAATAGACTAATTTAAGGAAAGAAACTCTTTGGTACAATGTATCCTGTTTTTTTATATATATTTTCATGACAATTCGCATATTTTTTTTTCAAGGATATCAATCGTAGATTGAAGAGAACCTGATGGTATAGTTATTGTGATAACATGTCTTTTTTCTGTCATTCTTTTGCCATAAGCCTTTTGTGACTTTCAGGCTGATTTCTGATTCTTTCTTACATGAAATCACACATGCAGCTAATCATTTGTTATCTGTTAGTAATCGAGGTTTAGCTGCTGAAGGAGCAGGCTCTTGAAGCAGTGGGGCTCCGTGTTGAGTTCCTGGCCTGTGTGGTGCCTACTTCTCTCAGTCTCGGGGGCATTGTAATCTCAATCGTCATTGTGGAGGACAAAGTGGAGGTGGACAGCATCCGGCTTTTAATTTTTTTTAAAAAAAAACAGCATCCGGCTTGCGTCGCTACTGGCACAAACTCGCCAATCTGCGTGGAGAGCAGTCGTTGGCAGTCCCGAGTGGAAGGCATACAATGTAAGACGATTCAGTTCAGGTTTATCTTTTACATTTAGAACTCCGTGCATGTGGTTGCAGTAATGTGAATATTTTTTTCTTGTGATCTCATTTTTAGCAAAGTCTTCTGTGATCTCATTCGCACATATGACTATTTAGTTTCACCCACGGAATTATTTTTTGGTTGCTTATTCATATACAAATATGAGGTAGGTTCATTGCAATAAACAATTTGTTCAGGAATCTACATTTGATCTGCCTCAAGCTCTATGATGACTAATAAAAATGAGGGCAGTACCAATTTCCAGTATGGCAATTTGTTCAGGAATCTACATTTGATCTGCCTCAAGCTCTACA
Source organism: Digitaria exilis (assembly GCA_015342445.1). Lineage (NCBI taxonomy): Eukaryota > Viridiplantae > Streptophyta > Magnoliopsida > Poales > Poaceae > Digitaria > Digitaria exilis. The sequence continues at coordinate 1,806,976 of JACEFO010000191.1, read as the reverse complement.
TTTGGCTATGTCATACCTGCTAATTTCCAGTATGACATACCTTCTATTTTCCAGTTGAATTGTTGCCACGTTGTGTTCATGGCTCATTGTTCCAATAATGCATACCTTTGTATGTCGAGCCAAAACATATAAAAAAAGGATAAAAAAGAAAAAAATAAGAAAAAAGATATATTGCCCAGGCACAGCCGCCGCTTACCTACTGCCATTGAAACAAGGTGCCAGACGGCGCCGCGCCTGGGCACCGGACGAAAGGATAGCAAGAGGCACCGCCTGGACGCTGAATCTGGACGGGAGGAGGCAGGTGGCAGGTGTGACCGTGTGGGCGTGTTGTGGCGGCGAGCAATCGGCGGGTGGGGTAGGCACCTTGCGGGCGTGTGTCGTGTGGTGTCCTGACGCCTAGCGCTCGCAGGCATGGACTAGGCCGCTGCCCCACTGGTGCCTAGCGTCCGGCACGGGTGGGTGGAGAGAGTGGGTGAGGTTGAGGCGTGAGATGAGACTATATACCTAGGGTTATGATCGATTGGTAGGCTAGGCTGAAAGTATTATTGGGCTTCATTGTGGACTGGCCTTGGTAGGTCTGCAGATAACAACCTAGAATGTTTAGTTTCCTGCACGACTGTCCAACTGAGCTCTTTCTGCAAAGGTGTAACTCTGGTCTTCATCTTTTTGCATGCCATATCGATCGTGCCTTGCAGACTTCCTCTGTTGACCTTACATTCAGCGTTGTTCAGCACCATTCATAAATTTTATTTGATGCTATTTCTTAAAGGCTCATACTGTTAAAAGTGTTTTTGTTTCCTGCTCAGCACTATTCAGTGGTTGTTTTTTATGTTTTCTGAAATTTTTTTGTTATTAATATTTCCCTTAAAAATTTCACTTGGAGGGTGGACTATCAAATTCATCTTTGTATTTTATTCTACACATGCAGTTTCGATTTATGAGATATGGATGAAAATCAATAATGGAAGCCAAACTCCATTTCGAGTCCCAACAAACACCACCAATATAGGTACCAATATATGATGATATTACACATGTTTTTTTTTGCCACACATTATATCTATATGAAATGTATATTACTTATTAGGTGACCCTACAGATGGAAGATCATCTACATCGATTGAGCATCAACAACCTCTGGATCCTAGAGAACAAAGGAGACAACGAGATAGGGACAGGTATGCACGGATGTCTGTGCAGCAAAAAGAAGAATTACTAAAAAAGCGCCGCGAAGATTACCAACAAAAGAAAACAGAAATGGCCAACATTACCATCAAAGACCAATTGCAAGGTAACATAGATAAATAATTGTTGACGTTTTTTTCACATAAAAAGTTATCATCTCATGAGTTTTTTTCGATATGCTTGCACCTTTGTAGAGCAAAAACAAAAATTAACAGAGGAGCAACTTGAATCAAGGCATGCAAAAGATAGGACGCGGTATGCAAATATGACTCCGAAGCAAAGGCAAGCATGTGATCGTCAAAATGCAAGTAATATGCAGCCCGAAAAAAAAAGGCAAGGAGGGACCAGTATAAAGCACGTCGAAAATTACGCCGCAACACTCTTCACAAAGACTCCATAGCAATGATCAACCCTTTATATAATCCATTGGAGGACTCTCCATAAGGTCTTGGAATAGTTACGCCGCAACACTCTTCACAAAGACTCCATAGCAATGATCACTTTGAAAAGAGGGGAAATGAGATGTTTTCTTGGAATAACTAAATTAGAAGTGAATGAAACGTTATGTATGACATCAACCAAATCAAGTGCAATCTATATTGTTTACTGGACTGATTTTTGCTTAATTAAAGCATCACGTTTGCCTTTTGAATTCTTGATTAACCTCAGAATATTATATTGCTTAGCTGAACACCAAATAGCCCATGTTTATTATATATGAAACACATACGGTTTCTGCTTATTTTTCGTCCTCGTATATGGTACCCACCTATCAGCTCTTGTATCTTGTCCCGTAGCAACGCATGGGCACGAAGCTAGTATATATATAAAAAACTGAAAGGGTGGTTGTGTCCTCCACAATGGTCCTGCCTCTCCACACCGCCTCCTACTGGTAGGGATGCAGGCGGGGTGGGTTTTTAAACGAACCCACAAACCCGCCCCGCAAAATCAGCCTTTGTCGCCTGAGCGGTCCAACTGCAAATTTTTACGAACATGTGGCCAGAAGCACGCAAGCCCAACGAGAAAAGGCACATAACCCTCAAAACCCACACGGTGCCACCCGCTGCCGCCGTAGGCTTCAAAGCCCCGTCACCGAGGAGTTGGAGTTCTCCTTCTCCTTGGATTTCTCCCACGAGGCCACGACCAACCCACAGTTTGGCTTCTATATGCTCCCTAGCCGTCATCTCTTTGCATTACTTCGCCTCGCTCTAATCCGTGGTTAATTTTGTTTCTGATGTGCAGTATCCGAGTGAGCTCAGCCTACATGGAAACCTGCATCGGGAGATCGTTAGCTGTAAGTTGATTGATAGCTCAAATTCATTCAGATAAGCTGGCTATACGTAGCCAGATTCCAATACTTGATCATAGAAATCATAGCTTCCATTAATTCCAGTGGTAGTTTGATGATGTATTACCACTTACTAACTCATTTCATGGGGTCATCATGCATGGAAGTGCGCTTTCAGAGCTGGCACACGCTACCAATAAGTTGTATCTTGACAAATGACATGTTGTGCCCCTCAAGCTGTATTTCTTTTTTTTTTTTGCGAATCCCCTCAAGCTGTATTTCTCTTTTATTTGCTTACCATGATCCTCAAACGATGCCTCAAAAATCTGCAGCGTTGAATGCCAGATGGTAATGAATGGTATGGGCTAGGCTTGCTGGCAGAGGCACCAATCGGTGTCATGTGTATAAAAGTTATTGGTTCTTGATGACCATTCTATGATATTATATTTTTTCAGCAAGTGATGAGTCTTTATTCCTAAAATTTCTACATTCGTCATACTGACCACCAGGAGGATAACTGGATAATCAATATTTATGTTCACTAAGAAAATACTTTATGCCGGGACTATAATTATTGAGTACTTGATAGCGCCAATGGTTCTGAAAGGGCAGTCGATAACATTATTGACCATTAAGATCTCGGTGTGCCTTAATTAGTGCTTGATTATACCCTTATTTTTTTTATTTTTCGTTGCATTAAACACTTTCTTTTATGTGTCGTTTCGAGTATGTGGATCCTAATGAAAAAGATGCTGGAATAAATGTTCTGAAGAAAGTAAAAACTATTGTTGGTGCATTGTCATAAAGACTAATAACTATTTTAATTTGTGCAATAGGCATTGCAGGTCATATGACGGTTGCTTAAGGAGGGCACACTGTTGTGTTGGTGCAAACTGATTATCTAAACCTATACTCCTGCAAGTATAAAATAGCCCTGTTGGTGTTGCAGATTATTTGGTCGTTGATGTTTTGACACATCAAGCAAATATGTATCGAAAGATCTTATTTTGTTTTACGACAAAAAAAACTATATTACTGAATTATTTTCTTTTGCGATGTTCTATGTTATTTGTAACAGTTTTTTGCAACGCACGGGCACTATGCTAGTTTATTTCAAAAAATCGGAGAGGTCGAGGCAACGCAGAAAGGGAGTAGGCCAGACAGCCTGGACCCTTTCTGGCCCACCTCAGCCTCATCTTTCACGTGGAACCTCCATGCGACTTTATTCTCTTATATCCTTTATATATGTGGGCCTTTTGACGTCGTTTGCTTTGGATATGATTGGATCCTTGATGACTTTCTAAATGTCTGCTTGATTTGCCTTCATCCCGAAGAAGTCCGAGTATGTTCTTCAAGCCTTTGCACATGCACATCCTTAGAGTTCGCTCACGATCTCGATCTTCATCCAAAAGTGCTCATTTATAGCTCAAACACCTGCATAAACCAAAGTCCTCCAAATATAAGTGCATATGCGAAAATGGGGTTATTTCATGTGCCAAGTGGCGGGTTAGTATATGAATTAGTCCAAAAACTCCACTTAAATGGCACTAAAATTATATCACTAAGGAGCACCAACATAGCCCCAACCAAGAGAAGTAGTTGTTGCAAAGCCGTCGCAACATTCTGCACCGTGGTGCCACCACAGCTAGCCACTTAAAGAGTCGTTTGAATCATGTGTCACTGACAGCTAGGCCACTTCAACGCACCATCTTATATGTGTCCTCTTCCTTGCATTATCAAATGAATCGGAGGGTGCAGTGTCATCCTTCTTCTCCAATTTCCTTTAGCACTAACTGATTTGATACCTCTTCTTGTCACCGCCGAATTGATCGGTGCGCCCAAAAACCATGCAGTACCAAACTGCATGTTCTAGTCACTTTGACCGACTAGTCTGATGTCCTCTGTTTAGCACCGCCGAATGAGTCGATGGTTGCAGATAGAGAGGTCTTCACGCTGGTCCAGCAAACTCTTCGGCACTGATTGCTTTAGTGCAGGATTGATGCACCACCAAATTAATTGGTGGCTCTGCAGAATTTCCTGTCATCTTGTACACCACATACAGGTTTGGTGGTACCTTGCACGTCACACTGAATGAATCAGCCATTGCAAATTGCACTTGCTTCTTGTTTTTTCGTGGGTCTTTTCTCCAATCTTCTTTGTCGTCATTTAGATACCCTTGATTTGGATGTCCTATCTTTCTTGCCCAAATATGTTTGGATACATGTCCAAAACCTATTTGAATGTCCATTAAGCATTTGGATATTGATAATCATTTGGATGTTGATCATTTGGACGGCCTCCATAATATCATTGGGACCTAAAATAATTTCAAAGATACATCTGGACAATCTTATTAGTCCCAATGGCTATATAGTCATTTCATCACTAAAGTCACAAAAATGACCTAGGGCTATTTTCCTTACACGATGGATGCTACAAGTCGGCCTTTGTCTCAACCATCACGAGCTTCTCTAGTCGTTTCTCCATGCAAGACTTGGTGGAGTTCATCGTGACCAAGATCTAGCCCCTTGCTCAGGAGTGGGAGTTCCCGGTGGAACCCCCGTCAAAACCCCGGGAGCTTGTGGGCAAGGACGATGAGGCGCATACCGTCTTCCAGCGCCAGAACATCACCTGGAAGGTGCCAGGTGAGTCCTCCAAGTGGGAGTTATGGTAACTGCACCAAGCCACTCCTGACTCTTCCTTTTAGCTTACAGCGGATATCTATATGGAGGAGGTGGAGAGCAATGTTGTCGGCCTGCTTTGACCGTAATGTGTGGCTGAGCATGACGCTCGCTTAGTCACTAGGACTGCGCGTCAACCAAATACTGGTCATCCAAGAAGTGGGTGTCCGGGAGTGCTCGGTTCTCCCGGCTAAAACCCCGAAGGGACAAAGGGGGCGGGGAAAGAAAAGTGCTAGGGAGACCAGCACAGGCGGCTCCTCGATGGGTCACTCGGAGGAGAGGCACGAGGACAAAGATGAAAAGGAGGGGTCCAATCAGGAGCATTCCGGGGGTGGGACTGATTTCCCATTTCAGGCTCGGGGGAGGAGTTAAAGCTACCCGCAGGTATGAGGGCCCACAATCTTTTGGGAGGGGGGCAATCGGCCCTCTCCCTTCTTTGGCATATTGTTCTTCTTTTTTGAGCTTGATGTATGAGGTAATGTTGGAAGAATTGTTTTAGAATGTTCCATAGGTTTTACTTGAGATGTTTCAATAGTTGATTTTGTAATGTTGCATCGATTTAGTCTAATTAAATTCTTTTTTATATATTTTTAAAATATGTTTTTTGAATGATGCACGTATATTTAAAAACGTTGAGGTTATAATTTTAAATTGTTAAGAAAGGTGTAAGCATCGATGTTGCAAACTTTGTTTCAATATGTCATCACTTTCACTGGAAGTTGCGTGAATCACACTGCCATGTTGCGGTGGGAATTTCCTATCATATGGTCGGATGATATAGTCATGTTTATACATGTTTTGCATTGTTGCAAACTGTAATATTAATATTGTGCACTGTAATATTAATGTTGCATCTAATGATTTTTAATGTTGCACCAAATGTCTGGCTAATAATAGCTCTGATAGTGTAACACCCAGATTTCCAAGAAACCCGAATGTCTCCATATGTGTGCCCAGGATGTCCACAGAACACATATAGATTACAAATATTGAATCACAGAGAACACAATGCTCAAATAAAATAGTTTACATCAGAGTTTAACACAAGACATAGTTTTACACAAATAACACAGCGGAAGTCTTGTCTTAACTAGGTAGAGCCTCATAAGCCACAGAGACTGGTTGAACACAGCTAGAAGTACGGCAGATCCTCCGGAAACTCAGCAAGCGACTGATTATTCAATGCTCCATCGGTTACCCATCCGGGATTTTGTTGAATAATTGCAAGTGTAAGTAAATCATCTTACTTAACAAGTATAACACGGGTTATGCAAGAACAAAAGGCTTGACACGGTTAAACTGCATTAGCACTTTTAATCGATTCATTTTATTATTATCCAAATTACTGCAAATGAATAGAATCCCAATTTTAAACCCAATAATAATATATAAGTAATTATAGAATATACCAACATCATCCACTAGCATCATCTTCTAATCAAAAAGGATCCAGGCCGCTCGTATCCGTGAGCACGGCTATCATGATAGATCAACACTTTGCGGAGGTTTCGCCCTTTACCCGTTGGTCACATAAATCCAAAAGAACTTATGCTACAAGGACTTTCACAAAACACCCTAGCAAACACAGTAGCTGTTTTGGTTCAATATAGGTAGCATAACCCAAGGCATCGAGATTGACTTACGCTCAGGGCGCAACGTGAGGGGGTCAATGGCGTCCAGAGCGAGAGCGCAATCATCGCAACGTGTGAAGCTGTCGTACATCGGGCGCTTACATCACGGGACTTTGCCTAACGAGACATAGCCAACGGATAAATCCGTCCTCGATGGATCAAACTATACTCTCACCCATGCTCCCCACATACGTCTTTCGGTAACCATTGGTGAGCTAGAGACGTACAAGTTAGTTATCCAAGACCAGAGCCATTATAGTTCCAACGACGGCGAACAAGTTCCTGGGTTGCCGCTTTAAGAACCGGACCTTACGGAGAGACATTAGAACAAAGCACGAAGCACATGCTCTAATTCCCAAGACCAAACCTTATGGAGACACTAGAACAAAGCACGAAGCGCATGCTCAAGTTCTCCGAACCATGTTGCTAAAAAGAATCTTTTAGTCATCATTGAAGTGAACCATTAATTCAATATTAACATTAAAATAGATGTTGGTCACAGCGCGTAGCAAATACTAACCATAATGCATATAACCCGGGTCATGGCGGCGGCTTTATAGGCTGGGGTAGGGAGTCTTGGCGTGCGCGCCAAGAAGAATGGAGGAGGTGGCGTAGCGGGGTCGGGCTCTGGCTTGGCTCGGTTGCGGCGCGAGGTAGGAGATGACACGCGGGCCCCGCGCGTCAGCGGCATGGAGAGGAGGGAAGGCGCGGGCTGCTGGCTGGCTGGCGGTTGGCCGGGCTGCCGTAGTGGGCCGAGCTAGGCCGCGCAAAGCTTGCTGGGCTGCGCAAGAGAGGAAGGAGAAGAAATTGGAGGGAGAGCGAGTTGGGCCGGGCTGAGGGAGAGGGGGAGAAAGAAAAATGTTTTTGTTTTTCTTTTTATTCTTTTCTTCCTTTTTCAAACTTAAGCACTCATTTGAATTCAAATTCAAATTTGAATTCAACAACCAAAAAGTAATGCACCAGCATGCAATGCGCAATAATGTTTCTATTCCTTATATTTTCTTTTATTTCTCTCAAAATTTTATTTTTCCTATCTTAATTATGAGCACTTTAATTTAAGAAGCAATTTATTTACTATTTTCAAAAGAGGCATTTTTAGGATGTTACAAATATAAAAGGCAAAATACATTTTCTATATGAGCAACTCAATCACCCTCTCTATGCAGCAGGCAGCGCCCTGAGCGCCTACGGGACAGAGACTATCTTTAGATGTAAATTTAATCTTTAGAACTAAAATCAGCTGAATGACACATTCTCTAAAGCCTATAACAATAAAAGATCCCAAGATGCACTATCAAACATCGATCAATAAAATTGCATTATTTGAGCACAGATGAAATTACCTAAGCAATGGCCTTGGCATGGTGTGTGTCGTCCATGTAGCACCACAAGTCCCGTCCAACTTCTCACTATAGAATGGGCAAGGCAGCTCATTTGCCGCCTGGGCCTCTACCACCCGTTCCTCGTCCTTGTTGCTCCCTTCTACCTCCTTCTCTACAGGCTCCCTGAACTCCCTGAACATGTCCAAGTTGAGCTTCTCGAACCTTGCACATGTGATGGGGTAAAAGTCAATGCCCTCATATAGCAAGTCAATCAAATGGCAGTATAGCAGTAGAAAACAGGGTCCTCTTCAGCATAGCCTATCCCCAGCCTCTGGAGGCCCTTGGGTTGCCAATGATGTCCACATCTTCCTCTAAAACAACTGGATGAAGTGGTTAACCATGTTGTTTGTAAAAGCACCCTCCACTAACTTGAGTCTCACTGTAGTTTCCTTCACCTGAAAGACACATTTCTCAATGGTAAGGAAGGACACATCAAAGGTCCAATCACCAAGGGCAAAGAAGGGGACATTCTCCTCTCCAACACAAGAAGCCTTGTTGATGGTAGCAGTTGGCTCATTGATCATACGCAACATGTTCGGGCCAACAATCACACTAGTATCATTGCCGACATGCCTCTGTGAGTTGTTGTTCAAGTTGGTAGGAATTGTGACATCAACGTTCTTGATAGTACCAAAAGGGGCATCATAATCCAAGAAAGTGGCACTGCATATGTCCATGCCTACACCCTGGTGCATCTTGTGATGCCCTTCAGCTAGCTCCTCCATCTTGCCCCCAAACTCGTCAGCCTCCATCAACATGTCGAGGCTAGCAATCACCACCGCTTTCATGGTGTCCTACCTCTATGAGCTGTTAAAGTAGGCAGGGACTGCGTCAACAGCATTCTTGATGGTGCTGCGCATGTAAGCTTCAGTGATCTCACACATCTTGATCAGAAACATAGCGGAGATCTCTTTGGCTGCAAACAACTTCTCACCCTTGTGCTAGAAAATATCCATGACCTTCTTCTCACCGGGTGCAGAAATGACCTTGAATGGCTACAACTTCCTACTGACGAGGTGCTTGCATATGCATGAGAACAATTGAGCTTGTTACGAATATGCAATACATATTTGGAACATTCTATATAGTTATGGAAGACACTGGTACACAAAACATTTTACAAAGCAGTGCCAAATATTTTCTGAGACGGTTACAAAAAAATATCCACCTCTGTTAATGTGAGTGATTAACATAGGTGGTTACATTCAGACCGCCTACTAAAATTGATTAACTGGAGTAGTTATTGTAACAAAACCACCTCTCTTAATCTATTTTAGGAGGCGGTCAAATGTAACCGGCTCCTAAAATGAATGTAACCGTCTCTGTTAATTCATTCTCAAATTTCAAATTTGAGTTTTTTTTCAAATGACCGCGGATGGAGAAATGACCAATATAACAGTTGTAGATATCAAAAAGTTAAGAAACTTTGTAGTTGGCAACTTTTTCATTTGAAATCATCTTGTCCACGAAAAGTACGTTTAAATATTCTCAAATTTGAAATTCAAATTTCACAAAAGACCTCAGATGGAAAAAAGACCAATATAAAAGTTGTATATCTCGAAAAGTTATGAAACTCAGTAGATGACAGCTTTTTCATTTGACTACGTTTAGGCTATCAAAAATGCAATATACACTCGGTTTGGTATAATATGGTAGGAATCAAAACAGAGTATAGACACAAGATAGAGTGTGGTGTAGTGGTAACGCATGATGCGCATGAGGGAGAGGTCATGGGTTCGAATCCCCTCAATCACAAGTGTGCAAATTTTGATGAAAAAACACAGTTGAACTAGTGGCTAGTCGTTGTCTGGTGGGGCCTCCCCGCAATTAAAAAATAATTTTTTGCTATTTTCCGCATTTTTTGTTTTTGGCTGAAATGATTAACTGAGGCGGTTATTATGCAACCGTCTCAGTTAATACCTGATTAACACTGACCCTAGCTCATAGACGGTTGCAAAAACCGCCTCAGAAAATAGAAAAAAGATCGTCTCAGAAAATGATTTGTGTAGTAGTGAGATACAAATTGTGCCATGCATGAGGATAAGGATCATGGCAAAGTAGAAAGCTTCTAGAAGATTTGAGAGCATGCTCGATCCATAGTTGTCATGCTTCATGGTGAAGTGTGGAATACTCTAGAAGCATGAAATTTTTGCAAGGTAGAAATATCAACCAAGTAGACAAGGATGAAGAGAATTTCAGAGTTCGATATTTGGTAAAGAAAAGTGTAGAAGGTGGACACATGGAAGCACTACATTACCCATGGTCTCCTATAAATAGGGTGCCCTCCCCCCTCCCCCCCCCCTCATTTAAGTTATGACAAGTGAAGGCTACTTGGAGATGGAATAGGTAGCCACCATGAGGAGTTACATGTAGTGATAGTATGCCATGTGTAGGAGTATGGTAGGATAGCCGCATAAAGAGTAAGTCCATGTATGGTATCAAGTGAATAAAGAGTATGTTAAGCTCACATATAGTGTTGGTCTCTCAAATTAATGTCAGTGTGAATGCCTACATAAAGTAGTATGTGTAAAGGTTCACATAATGAGTTAGTGTCAAGGTTAGGGGCCCTGCTCTGCCTTGTTGATCTTCTGCCCCGCTGACCTCGTCTGCTCCGCCTTTACCCATATCTCTACATCTCGTGCGTTGCCTGGTAGGTCACCCATGCCTAGTCGACATCCCTTGTTGTGCCTCCGTTGGTCGATTGCACCCTAGCGGCCTCACCCACTCCACCTTTACCCTCGCTCCACCTTTAACCTTTTCAGTTCAACACCACCCGCCATGCCCACACCTACTCGCCCACACAAATAGGATTGAGACGGCGCCATGAAGTGTCGAAGTGGGTCAAACTCAACCACTCAATTTTAGCAAACCTAACAAACCTGCATATAACTAGAGTATTTTTTTCCTTGAATATATACTCAACCTCCTCTTCCAACAAAAAAACCTAAAAAATGGATTTGACCCAATTCAATCCCCTTGAAATAGCAAAACAAACAGAATAAATAATATAGCAACTTTAAAAAAGAATATATGCGGCCAGGATAAGGTTTATATTATATACTACCTTTAGCTGCGAAAGCAGCTTTCTTGGTGGAAATTCATTAAATGTTGTACTGGGTGCATCGGTAGTTCCATTCCGTTCAACTAAACCTCCAATAACCTTCAAATTTTAAATTGGGTATTTCATTAGCTACAAAATATTACAATTAAAGTAGTTTGTAGGTAATTAGAGTACTAAGTTTACTGAATACTATTTATAAGAATAAAAAAAAGACATTTTTTGTGTTGTTAAGAATTAAGGATAAGGACTTTACTTAGTTACTCCCTCCATCCCAAACATATATTTTCGAACTTAAAATAGTGTAGGCAAAGCAACCAAAAGTCTAAAATGTCTTTCAATTACCATGTCATGTCCTAATATATTTGCATGCAACAAAATATACATTTTGTACAATATATTTGTATGCAAACAATTTGAACATGCATGGTAGTATATGAATGGATATATGAAAAGACATTTTTAGAACTCATTAATACCTATATTAGAGGACAAATTGAATAACCACACTCGGTATAATATGGTATCAATGGAGTACTTCTTAAATGTTCACTAGTATCTTTATTTTAGTTAGCCTATTTGGTGCTTTCTAGTTTCGGATTTTATGGTTTTGATTTAATTGATGTAATATTAGTTAATACTAAAAACATACATGTAGTTCTAATCTTTATATGATATTTTGTCCATATGGTTGCAATGTAATACACTATTTATACACATCTGACCAAATGCTCCGAAGCAGTCATACAAAAATTGTTCATCCATAGTTGGTTTCAGATTTGGAACAGTGATGGTCCGAATGGTTGAACTTGGAGCCTATGTCATGTTAGGATGGATGTAAAACCTAGATTTAAAAGAAATAGAAACATAATAGTTTATTCTATTTTCCTTACTACATTAGACACATCTGCCAAAACTTCTCCTCCTATTGAGTAGTTATAAATGTTTAAGTATCTACTTGCCAATAATTGAATGTATATACCTTAATTAACTTACATAGATTGTACTAGTGCAATATGATTGATGTTTAGCATTTGCACATATGCACACCACAGTATGTGATGAATATGGTTCAACCCAGAAATAGAAATAGGTTGCGGTCGGTATCTGCAAGTGAACTATCTATTCATGTCAAGATGGCACCAAAGAGAAGCAAACACAGAAGGAAGCACAATTGAGCCCCCATGCCATGGAAACAAGAGCATGTTGTAGCTCTGCTACCAACCAAAGCAGTAGAATGGTTTTATCATAGTAGAACACAAACAAAAGCAATTGCTGCACCAGTGGGCGTAGTATGTGGCCCCTACTGCCACCGCGCCACCAGCACAACTCCAGTCATGCAAAATACACTAACAATTGCGGTCATTTTCGTAGCTCGGCATTGCAAAGATGGAACAGAAGAATGCCACGTGAAGAAGAGAGGTATAGAAGGGATTATTCACCGCTAACATGTGCTGATTAGAAAAAATCATGAGCCAAGTAGGCCCCTCACGTGAGGCACGACTCGTGCCTGCCCGCACCACCTCCTTGCATCGTGCGTCCCCTACGCAACGCCTAGGTCCTCCACCTTTTCCCACCACACCTATCTCCCTTTGTGTGATACCACGCTCCACATCCACGCGCATGTGCTGCCACTTTCAAGCCATCTTGACCTTCTCATCGCTGAACTAAGCCATGGGAGATGGGTGAGCTGGTCCACCATGAACAAATATGATAAAGAGGGTGCTCGTTCTGGCGTCACTTGCTATTGGCTTGCGTGATGTCGAACGGGGTGGCCAGTCTATAGGGAGGTTGAGGTGGTGAATCCGGCGACAACACGGTGTTGGTTTCAATCCTAGTTGAAGCAGCGCCACTGTGATTCTAGCTCCAACAACAATGGTGTTGTGGTGGTTCCAGTTCTGGATGGCTATGTTACTACAACCTTCTCCATTAAAGTCGTTGGAAGGTGGGTCCCACATGTCAATGTCCATGGAAAAGCTAGAGAAAATCAAATTATGCTAGTTTGGATGGTAGTTGGTGATTCATCTCTTAATGTGATCGATGCATATGTCCCTCAGGTAGGCCTTAGTGAGAGGGCCAATAGGAAGTTTTAGGAAGATCTAGACAACATGGTTAGTACCGTGCCTATCAATCAGAAACTCTTCATAGGGGATCTCAACGTCCATGTGGGTGCGACTAGTGTAGGGTTTGAGCAAGTGCATGGGGCTTTCGGGTATGGCAATAGGAGGTGGAGGATGTTTTGAACTCACTTTTGCGTACAACTTGTTGATGGTGAATACCCTCTTTAGGACGAGGGAACCCATCTAGTGACCTTTTATAGTGGACAACTGTCGGGCCAGATCGATTTTATTCTTGCAAGGTGGGAGGATATATGTGCTTTCTTAGATTGTATGGTGATATCTGGGGAGTGTGTTGTGGTGACGGACCTTGGCCGGGCACTTGTCTCCACTGAGCTGAAAAGGAGTAGGTAGGGATGGCACCCGCTGATTCTGGTGTGGGTGCTGCAAAAAAACCCCACAGCTAAACCCGTGGGACAAGAATAAATCCGCCCGCAAGAAACTCGCGGGAGGATTTTTTTCATCCACGCCCGCACCCGCCGGGTTTGGGGTGGGTCTCGAGCGCCCGTGGGTTGACGTGACTCTGAGATGGGAAGCATTGACAGGAAGGTGCAGCCGTGTCGATGTGGCAGCACCGGCATGCGGTCGGCGAGCGTGGCGAAGAGCATGTCGGCGACGAGCGAGGATGGAGGTGAGGGGAGAAGTAGAGATACGCGGAAGCAGGCGGGCTGTTATTATGATGAGCATCTCGTGGATCTGGATGGTCCAGTTGCCATGCCATAGTCCTGCAGCGGGGACACCGAGGACAATGGCGGCGGTGAGGGCCCACGGGACGTCGGTGAGGGCGGCGTCAATCAAGGAAAGCTTAAGTTAAAAAAAAAAGCGTCCTATGATCAGATGAGCCGACGCTATGACGAGTTGGCGCTGGGCATCGGGATGCGAGGGCAGAGCGAGATGGGGTGTAGGAGATGAGGCAGCAGGAAGGAGACGAGGCGCAAGCGGCGGCCGAGCGGACAGCGCCGGCGAAGTAGCGGCCTGGCGGCTAAGGGAAGAGAGGAGATAAGTCTAGGGTTTTTTTTCTTATATATCGCTTTATTGGGATGGGTCTTTATCTCTAAGGTTGGTTAGGTTTGGTACATAATGCGGGCGGGTGTGGGTGCATTCGCGGGTTAATTACAAACTCGCGCCCGCGAATCTCGGGTGCATCAGTGGGTGCAATTTTGAACCTGCACCCTCCAGGTCCAAAACCGGTGCGCACACCCGTGGGTTGGATTGCCATCCCTAGGAGTAGGGAAGGTGCTTTATAGGAGGATCAGGGATCTGATGATGTCACAATTTTATTTCTGTTTGGTCTCTGTTTGTGCTGGAACCTGTAACCGAGCTGCGGAGTGTTTTTGCGACTCGGTGTTAGTGTTTTGCCGGTGGGCGAGCATGTGTTGGCGCTATGCGCGCCAAGCTTTGTAACACACCTTGTGTCAGGCGATTCGCCTGATGCTAGCGATTGAAGGAAAGCTTGAGTTTAAAAAAAAAAAAAAATGTGCAAGTATAATGTAACCTATAAAACGCCAGACAATGGGCTGCTTCAAAATACAAATCCATATGAAGTTCAGAGAAATGAAGGCACCAAGCAACCCAATGCAAAGGGTGTCAGAACAGCAAAAAAAACGCCTGCACAAAAGTGAAAAAGGCGGCGCGGTACGAAAAAAATTGCTGATTTCACCACTTCAATTTCAGGTCACGCATGATCACAATCGACCACATGTATACATCACTGTTGTCAGAACAATCTACACAGCATGTTCTTGCCACAAATTCAAGCCCGGATTGGATGTTAACCACTAGCACCGCCACTAATCAGAACCCAAGGCACCAACCAGCCCGAGCTCAGCCACTACCCTAACCTTGCTGTCAAGATTCAGGAATTATAGTCACAATTGCCTGCGGGGTGAACTCAACAAAACAGAAGGCACCTCATCTGTACAACAAATTTCCCAGCCTCAGCTGCCAGGGAGCAAAACCATACATGAGGTCTCGCACCATTCTCGAGATTTGACATGCCTCTGCAGCAGTGCCGACAAAAATACCTTCTCGCCCAATCACTTGCTCGCTTTAGCAAGCACCGACTGAGAGTTGCGATCTTCACTCCTCGATGTTGTTTTTTGCGTTTCGCTGCTGGATAGCATAATGTCTTTGCAGCTCTCGTAGCTTCTCAAGAAGTTCTTGAAACGATGGGCGTTTTTGTGGGTCACTGCTCACAGAAAGGGCAAAATGTTATCAGAAACATGCAAATGTTACAAAATATATAACGGTATTTCCTTCTAGAGTAAAATTCAAATATCTTAAAGTACTGTGAAGTAAGTTGCTGAAAACTACAGCTAATAAATGTAGAGGATTACTGAGAGTGGGGCCTGAAACTTAAAAGCAGTAAAGAAAGAAGGAAAAAACAGTAAGTACTTTTCCCAACAGCTTAGGATGATCGACGTCCATTGAGGATCCACATCACTCGGAATATCCAACCGTTGATTCATGAAACCAACTGCACCAATGACCTATATAAGAAACAAACCCTTGAGGGTTAGTATACAGGACTTGTCAAAAATATCAAGAAAACTAAACATTATCTCAAAAGGTCAACATGGTAAGGTGCACTCTGCAGAAGTATTTAGCAGTTAAAGTGCTATCAAGCCACATGAAGTCTATTGCTGAGTACAAAAACAGCAAGCTTTTTGGTGAGCGCAATAATCTAATCCTCAAGTGGCCAATTAAACTATCAGTAAAATTTTATTATTTTCCTAATTGATATATTAATTTTTTTAAAGATGCAACAATAAATAATGATACTGAGTTCAAAATATCATAGTCACAGTTTGTCACTACATGTATGGTCAAAATCAGACAGTTTAACAAAAACAAAATTACTAACAAGAATATACCTGCATCGAGTTCAGATTTTCCCAGGGTATCTTCTGCGTAACAAGTTCCCACAGGATCACTCCATAGCTATACACATCAGACCTACATTAGAACCATGAAAAGTAATTAGTGTACTCATATCAGAAGTGATCAAAGGACACTTCTATTGGCAAGATTCTCCAAGCTTACTTCTCATCTGAAGGTTCATTCCGCAACACCTCTGGTGCCATCCATTGCGGCTGGATAGGAAAGCCACGTCCAAGTTAAAGAGAAAACAATACAAGGCAAATCTTGAAACCAATCATGTTAACTGATATAAATAAAGGTTGCTTGAACTTACTGTTCCTTTCCCGGTTTTGGTTGTCAGGAAAGTTTCCCGCTTGAGACGAGAAAGACCAAAGTCTGCCACCTGGTTTAGTCTGATGAAATGAGAGGAGGCAAGCAGGAGAATGTAAAATATTTGGAAAACCAATAAATTGTCACGTACCTTCACAGTCCAGTTCTTGTCAACCAAAAGATTGGATGATTTTAAATCCCGATGTATGATAGGTGGGCTGGAATGATGAAGATAATTCATGCCCCTTGCCTGTAGAACACATGACAAAGAAACAGTGACTAGCGGATTGAAGTATGCACAAAGAAACAACGTAGAACTTTGAACATATAAAATTTATTTAGGACATTATTTCTTGTTCAAATGCGACACACCAACTAGCTGGCTACAAGCTATTCACCTAAGTCATGTGAATAATGGGCTCATGATATAAAGAAATGCGCTTACAATATCTAAAGCCATGTGAACGCGCCGTCTCACATCCAACTTGGTGCCGCTCCTTTGAAGTAAGCGAAACAAGCTTCCCCTGCATTTAAGAAGAAAGGATCAGAATTTGGAAGGAACAAGAAAAAAAAAATGTGTGTGTGTGGGGGGGTGGGGGGGGGGGGGGGGGAGGAGTCTGCAGGTAATCATCAATTCATCAAATGTTTGGTTGACACAAAGTGTTCTGAAGATGCAACTGAATCAATCCAAGGGAAAAATATACTCATTGACCTAATTGTAATAATACACACCCCATGAAGAATATCTTCTGGCTCAGATATTAGTAGTTGTCCATTTCTTCACATGCATCCAGATTATCGACAAGTTGGATAGAAGTACTTCTATTTTACAATAGTTTTCCGCATGAGGAGCATCATACTACATGATCCCACCTAAATGTGTGTTTTACCGGATACACCACTTCCAGAAACGAAGGTGTGCACATATCAGTGACTTCTCAGCCTAAACCATGCCAAAAACTTCAGACTTTCAGTTTGTCATGTCTAATGCAACTATTAATGAACTATAGTTCAACCATTCAATGAGATATAAACAAACTGATGAGCTCAATTCGATTTCATGAACATGAGTAACAGTGAGCAAATTCCAAAAAATAAGAACTTTAAAAAGTAGAGAAACGTACCGAGGGAGGAACTCTGTCACGATACAAAGGCGTTGTGGAGATGTAACCGCACCCATGAAGAGCAATATGTTAGGATGGCGCAGTTTCTTCATAAGGGATACCTTCACATATTATTGATATCAGTATAATTGAGAATCCAAACTTTGAAATGAAGTTAACAAAAGGCTTCATTACCACTTTCCAGAACTGAAGCTAAGGAAAGCATATATGGAGATTTCTTAGTGTGCCATCTTTATGTTTGTCTACATCAATATATTTGGTGAAAAAGGAAATGATAGGTTTTGCAGGAATCCTGAAACTGAAAATCCAAAGTCCATTTTTTATTTATTTCAAGTTTATCCGAATCATCGCAAACCATGGAGAAAGAACTAAAATTATGAAACTAAATCAGGGTCATGACTTAATAATCACTCTGCAGCTAGATGGCGAGCTGCATGCCATCTTGTCACAAGGTGTATGGTAGTTGTAGCTGGGGGTGGGTATCTACCTCTTGTCGAAAGGTCTGTATCACGTCTTCTGAATATTCTTGCTTGGAAAAAACTTTAACAGCCACATCCTGCCAGAACATGCCAAATAAGATGAGTAAACTAAAAAATAAAGATTAGTAATTCATTCAACGGCCAAGCAACAGAACATACCGAACCATACCACAAAGCATGATATACTGTCCCACAAGATCCTGCACGTAAGTTAAAGGCGCAATGATTAAAATGTATATCGTGTAGCATAGCAGCATGTAGTACAGACTACAGAATACACCTAAGTTTGCTTTCCATAGGATACTAGGATGTCTGTCAAGTTTGCATGTAAAATATTTTTATTTAAAAGAACCACAAATTCATATGACAATAACAAAGATCGTGCCAAGGCGTATTTAGTAAATTTAACTTTTCAAGAGCACCCATGTTAGTGATCAAAGTTATCCAGAGATTCAGATCCTAAGAGCAAACATGTGCTTGGTACAGGACAAACTTTAGAAACTTGTAGCAGCATAACAGTTTGAATTCAATGCAAACAGAGGCTGTCTAGATGAAAAAACAAAGGCTCTAGAACTAGGTTTCGCATCACAAGCACATGGTTTACACTTTGGTAAAATTAGAACCAAATCTCCGTCAAACAGGGGTTAAAATGGGTATATTCACACCTCCAACTACAGAACCTATCTAGCCATAACAAAGTTGCATACCTAGTGCTGAAAGCCCACATACAAGGTGTCTGGGGAAGGGAATTTCTAGAGGGCCTTAGCCTTGCTTAATTTTGCAAGGAGACTGTTTTGAACACAGGACCTCCAGGTGACTAGTGTAGAGACTCTACCACTATGCCGCCGCCAAGCCTGCCCGGTCATGGATAGTCGCAGGGGCAGAGCCATGTAGTATTCAGTGGTGTCCTAGGACACCAATAACTCTACAAATTACCATGTAACACCACTATTACAGCAGATAATTCCTTAAGACATGGCAAGATTATAGCTTAGTGACACCAATCGATAGATATTGTAGATCTATCCCTGGGTAGTCGGTTGGGTCTTGTAGGTCAGTTCAGCAGTATGGTAGGCCCTTTCTATCTAGCCATAAAGACGAAGTTAGAGGAAGAGATATCTCCTCTGAAGTACAGACATAAAGACTAGACCCAACGAAATGCTGATAAAGAACACTTAATAAATTAGACAAAAGATTTTTTTTCATTTGGGAGGAAAAAGGAATACAAAATAATGCATAAGCATTTCCATAAAATCAAGCAACCATTTACAAAGGAGAAGCAAATACCTTGACCTATTTGTTCTCCAATGACGAGGTCTTCCCACAGGATCTCATAATCCAGACAATCCGCTTCATGATCTACTTTGTAGAGAGCACTGCTGTTAGTGCTTCCAGTGCTGCTTGCACTGCTTGTGCTGTTATTGTTGAAAGAGGACCAGGAACCTGATGCCTCATTTTTGGTAGGCTGGTTGTGTTCAGTGCCTTGGGTGTCTGGAGCTATGCTAGAATCAGAAACCTTCCGATGATTTGGGCCATTTTCTTGTTCACCATGCAACCATGGCAATATCACATGATTTCTTTCATCAGGTCCCTCATTCTCCCGCCCTTTCCAAGGCCACGATATCCCTTTCTTGTTCAGCAGTGCCTCGGCCTTTGAACTCAAAATCCTGTGGAACCCTACTTTTCCTTCACCTGATTCATCACTATTTGGGTTGGTTGCTTTCCCAGGGGAGTGCTCTTCCATAGCAAAGGGGGCACGTGGTGCATCCCCTCTTGGCGTAGTTGTTCCACTAGACGTTGGCTCTTCCTTGGTAACACGATCAGAGCAATGACTCTCACCACTGCCACCTTCCCGTTCAATGCCATTCTCGTCTGTCCTGACCCGAGAACGAACTTTATTTGTGACCTTGGTAGCCTGTGTTGTGATTCTAAAAATCAAAAAGGAATATGCTAGCAACAAATAAGAATATACACTAAAAATGGACCATATTTGATTACCACATGAATTCCTCTGCAGATATCATTATAGAATTAGCAGACAGCCAAGGTGCATCTTCAGACAATCATACACCCCAGTACAAAGTCCTCATTAACTACTGTTGAGATAGTGTTAAATTCTAGGGTGTCTAGTAAATGGCCATTGGAGTAGAAAGGGACCATTAAAATAAAAGACTATCAATTTGCAGAATGGCATGTTTTTAACAACATATTATATGTACTTGGAAAAAATGATGATATATCTACAACTTTTGTTTAATAGAAAAAAAAAACAGAGCTTACCAAATTTGTTATCTTAGACGCTAAAGTGCTTTGTAGAGGTTGCTGAGGATCAAAAGGACTTCTGTTCAGCAAATTGGTTTTGCGACTACTGTTGCTGCAACTCCCATCACAAGATGTCCTAGATGATTCTGGTTGGGGCCTTGCAGAGGTCGGAGGCCTACAAAATATCTGCTCCAAATGGCGGGAATCACTTGAAACGCAAATGATACCCACCAAACTACCATCCTCATCGTAGAAAGGTGTGTTGGTGGCAACGGCTGAAAACCTATCTCCGTCTCTGTTCTTAACTGGAAACTTCCCAGTCCAACTTTCACCCATAGAAATACGTCGGAAGATGTCATTTACCACATTGTGGTCACGGGAATCAACCAGAAGCATGAGGACATCCTGACCAAGGGCTTCCGATGCAGAATAGCCAAAGAGATTCTCCGCAGACTGATTCCTATAGTAAATAACAGAATTTGATGAAAAAGGAAGCACTACCAGAAGAAAATGGGATTAACAGCACTTTTGCAGAAAACATTACGCTTTGTAGTGAAGTTAGAACCATGCACACTTATCAAACTAAGTCATTCATCTGATTAAAGCAAAGAAACAGTGTTTCAAATTTTACAGATGATAATTAGATTGCCAAGCAAACTTCATACTCTTTCAAAACTTAAATAAACAAATGCAACTAAAAAAATCAACTACAAACATTTAGGTGCAATGTGTGCCTCAATGCGGACCCTCAAGCAACTATCTTAACAATATGTATTCAATAAGGGCTGAACTTCACAGTACAAGCTCATTATCAGAACCAGGTTAAGTCTAGGCATCCCATCCGGCATTCCGTTACTGTGCCTTTGCACAGATGGTAATTGATAAGTAACCTAACATGTTAACATCCTTACTGAATAGGGTTCTATATGTCGCTAACAATATCACATGCTATGCCAGATCAAGATGACGAAGGGATTGCTCAAGTGTCTAGGATTGTTGGTGCCAAAACAGAATTAGTTTTGGCAGCAATTTGGATACACAGTTACTCACTTCACTGCAGGCACTAGAATCACACATCGAACTAGCATGACCATTGGATTCCATAGAACGTTTGTCGAGATAAAAGGTTCATGCAAGCAAATCAAGAACCAGTGAAGAACCAGAAATCTAACCAGTATATGATCCTCCCCTCGAGGTCGAGAATGTGGACGGACTGCCCCAGCGACTGCAGCACCCTGGAGTACTGCCTTTCAGGCAGTCTTGCGCTAGTGCTGGCGTCTCCAGCGCCTGCGGCGCGGCCCTCCCGCTGCAACGGTGACGAGTGCGGGAATGAAGCCGACCCCCGGGCCCACGCCCGTGGGTTGCCCTCGAACCCCCCGGAGAGCCTCCTCCCCGGCGGAGTTCCCTTCTTAGGCGGCGGCGGTGGTGGCACCGGCGCGCCGCGGCGCGGCGAGACCGACTGCGAGCGCCGCCGCTCCCCGACGCCGGGTATGAGCTTGGACATCTCCTGCTTGAGCTGCGCCTGCCCAACCTCAAGCTCCCGGATCTTCTTCAGGAGCTCCTCGCTGGAATCCATCCCCGCCGGCGCCGGGGCCGGCGTCCTCAAAACAACCGAGGCGGACTCGTCCTCCTCAAACCGAGCAAAGCGCCGGCATCACCGCCCTGCCCGAGCGCCCTAGAGCTGCTGCCGTCGCCGCTGCGTCCCCTCTCGCCTTCTCCACACGGCTCCACGGAGCTTGAAAGGCCGCTCCTTTCTCCGCTCCCGAGGCAGATTCGACGCCAGATGGAGCAAAAACTGAGAGCTCTCCTATAGTCCTATTCCCTGAGATCTCCAGCAGCGATTTCCCGTGCAGAAACCGTCTGAATCGAGGGAAAATACGATCTTTTCTGGGGAGCAGTTCGTGGCCTGTGCTCAGAGAGAAGAGGAGCAAATTGCTGCGGAATCTATCCCTCTCACAAGTCACACACACACGCATCCAGATGGAGATTGAATAAAATAATATCAATAATAAAGGGGAGAATATATGGTAGAGAGAGAAAATATATATAGGATATGGAGGGAAATGGTGACTTGGTGAGGTGTTCTTGAGAGTTCTCCTCTTTGTGATTGGTCAGCTTGGCAATAAAAAAGTTGCAGGGGCTGCTTGCTTGGCTTCCTAATGGCATTTTGTATCTGGTCTTAATTTTTGTTGGGCATTTTGGAGTGTTCCCAAAATATTTTCTAACCATTTCGATTTCTTCAATTTTAAGTTTTTTCTGTATTTTCTTTGGGTGTTGTGTTGATCCCCACAGGGCCTGTCCCTGTCCCTATCCATCTACCTTGCTGCAGTGCCAACCTGTTGTCATCCTGCTCAGAGAAAAATTGCCAATTGGGAAATTGGTTGGTGTACTACACATCAGGACGGACTTTCTATTCTCAACTGCTCGCCTGGTGCTGTGTTGCTACAATTTTGGGTTAGGGTTAGGGTTAGTGCAAGGCTCTGTCTAGGTCTGTGACTGCATGTGTTGCCGGTTTATGTGATTAGTTTTTGTTGCTGTTTGTGGGGCCCTTTTGTGGATGTATATTGATTAATTATCACTCGTGTCTGAAGCTGCAAGGTTGCCTGCCACAATTTGGGCCACCTTTTTTCACTTGCATTTGTTATACTACGATATTCTTTATGTGGTGGATATACCTTTTGACCAAAAGATCTGCTATGCCCATGTCTAGCTCTAGTAATAACCTAAGCAAGATGTACCAAGAAAAACGAGAGATATGAATACTAGTTCAACTATCATGGGATGGGACAAAGTTCTGATTAGATAGCTCTTTAATACTCCATGTGATCTGACTTGAATTCTAGATTATAAAACAAAGGTGATGCTTAGTCAGTTAGACAACATAATGGAACATATCTTTAGAAAAATAAATAATGAAGTAGTATTCCAGCCATAAACGACATTTTATATCGTCTGAAACACAATTTGTTTACTAATATTTTTGACAAATATTTATAAAACATAAGAGATTATATTTTATGAAACTATATTTATATCATATCTTTTTCCACAGTAATTTGTGGCCAAAGTTAAAATGGTTGACTGACACCTTAAACGTCACTTAGTTGTGGTTGGAGGGAGCACTAATTGGCCATGAGTATTTTGCCAGGTAAACTATCTACAGTGTCATCTGATTATCAACATTTGTTTTTGTTGGTTTTGACCATTGAACATTATTTAAGCGTTGCGGACTACTTCACCGCCCAAATAACCTGAAATGTCGCAGATGGTCCGCGTCACCAACCGTTGTCACTCAGACATTATATAATAGTAAAATATTTTTATTTTGTTGGCAAAACTTTTTACTTTTCCCTCGCTAAAATTGTCATGCGTCACGTCCAGGTAGGCAGGTACATTGAACCGTTCCCAAAGCCCCTCCCTTAATCCAGCTAAGAGATAACTACCCAGCAGTAACAATTAGAGCAAAAAGAAGAGCATTTATCCGAAAATAGTCAATCCGTCGACCAATCTCTTTCAGCTGTCAAGTTTGTCTATGTTTCCCAAGATTGTCCTCACACAAGGGCATATTCCTTCCAAAAACATTGGATCACAAGTAATCATTAGCTTTACATCAATGTGAAGCAAACCCTTTCCTGGAAGTGTTTTGCTCCCGGACGCAAATTCTTTCTTGCGCAGTGCATCCATGAAACTTTTGTAGATCAACAATCTGGATCCGGAAACGGTGTCCAATGCTTCAACTTATCATCTCATAAACATACCATCATCAGTTCTTTTTAAAAGAAGACGTCTTAATTTTCCCTACTGGTGTACTATGTGATCCAACACACATCAGCTTTCCTTCAGAAAGATAAAGAAATCAACTAGCAAAAAGGATATTTGCAGATCGCAATTGCATGCCCAACCAATTGCACACCTGGACCACATATACCCTTTTTTCTCTGGCTTCAATCGTTACACACAGCAAATAGTTTTAATTATTTCTTTTGACCTCCCCTCGTTCAAGATGTCATTTCAATGACTGAAAATATCAAAACTGGTTAGGAAAACACAAGTTCCAGAATTCAAGCTTCAGTTTTGACCCATTTGCATGGCTGGCAGGTCCCCATGTAAAAGTATCCATCTCCAGGTCCAAATTCGCAACATGAACAATCAGATATCGGCCACAGCTGCAAATCTAAATCAGCAGAGAACACATTGCACTGCTCTTCGCCACTCTTTTCCAGCTCTAACCTTTACAGCCCTCCCAGCCAGCCACTTGACCTGCTGCCACACGAAAGGGCCACAGCCACAGGCTGTTCATGAATGGGGAGATGTTCTATATGCATCTTAAGCAAAGCTGGCATCTTTCAAAGCAGCAAAGGCATCACGAGCCAAAGGGGGAAAGCAACGGAGGTGTCACCATCCATGAGCAAGGGTGGGTAGCTTTCATCAAACAAACCGAACGAGGAACCGAAGGCCTTAAGGGCATCATTGACTGCTCATGAATGGCGACAAAATGCTATCCCAGGTACTGTCATTTCTTTGGCGTTAAGGAAGCGAGGCACAGGTCCAAGGTCCGGACGATGAAGAGCCCATTGTGACGAAATTTTTTTTTTTTAATCTTGATGAAAAGAGTTGTAAGGCAGAATGCTAATTTTACAACATTAAATTTCTGGCTAAAGAAAAGCCTAATACACTGGGATTTGATAGAGTGAACTATTTGCCTATTTCCCTGAACCTATGATACACTACAATCTTCAGAAGGAAGGTGAGTAAGATCTCAAGTGAAGCCTGTAACAGACCGAACGCTATCAGGGATGATACGATGAGATCTAGGAGGGCTACAACTGCAATGCCTGTAACCTTGGTACCAGATTGGAAGGGTTTGCATGCTGTACTCGCTCGTCGCGGAGGAGAAGGATGTTAATGGTGCCAGATTCTCTCAACCAGGCAGCCACCACAGCACTAGGTGACACAAACCTTCCAATGTTAAAGCGCTCAACCTGAAATGGTGCTCCAATTGAAAGGAGCAACGCTTCAATGACACGTCGGAGAGTGCTCGAGCCAGCTATCTTGCTATGCTTTCCCCATCCGGTCAGAATGCTGTAGAGACAAAACATGGTGTTAGTTTAGGGGATGCCAAGAGGTTCTATCCTTCGATTTTAGATTTGCACAAATACAGCATAAAATGGAAATGCTAGATATCAAGGATCAAGTACCTCAAAAATTCAGGCATAGCTCGTCCTTCAAAGACAATAGACCGCACATTCAGGAGCCATGCATGAACCATTGCTTGAGCTGCACCACATGACATAAGGTGCAAGTCCAGGCAGAACTCGTTCCACGTGTTCTCCCAAACATGACGGTTTACCCCTTCAAGCACAACTTGCTGAGCTCCTTGTCTCTGAAAATTGTCCGGAAAAAGAATTTATGACACTAAGACCAGTAAGCTAGATTATAACAAGATAATAAGATATGTACTTGCATGGAAAGATTTTACAAAGCTCGTGCAATGAAAAGTTACGAGGGATGGTTGGGAGATTACAAACAATTGAAGTTGTCAAAAATGAAATAAAATATGGATATAGTCACCGTTCCAAGATCAATGGGGTCGAGTAACACAGAATGCTACTTGTGAAAGGTTTTTGCAAGGTGGAAACAAGATTGTTCCCCAAACAGTGACTATGTTCACAGCTCAATAACATCTAGCGTTGACCCCCTTTCTTGTGACTATTATAAAGCAGTTCTTCCCAAAGGTAGCTTAAAAGTATAGAATAATATTGCCAAAAAAACATCACTAACCTCCTAATGCTAATAAAACAACAGTACTTCAATCAAATACATGAGGAGTGAACCTACCTGACCAAAATGCCATAGCACATCAGTAAGAGCATTGTAAAAGGCTGAAGATGTTGGAGAATCCATGCGCCCCAACTGATTAAAGAGGGACCGCGCTTGAGACCAGACTTCTCGGTGGCCCATCAGAAGCCCATATGCAACCCCATATACAAAGTTATCAAACAAGCGAAGCTGTTCCAGTAAAAGGGCTGCATCTTCAAAACTATTACAGCGACTGCAAGGACAAGATTGAAGCAAATAATTAGAAACCACACAAACCTAAGAGGCTCACTAATACAAACATGATTTTCTAGATCTTTCGCTTTTGTGCTATTTGTTTTGAATAATACAAAGGCACAGTTGCATGCCTTTTTACTATCAAAGAAATTGGTTTTAGAATATAGATTACTTTTTGTATTCATGAAATATAAGAAGACTGTAGCTACCATTGTAAACATAAATGCGCATTGAAGTTATCTACTTTAAGCTGCCAAAAATACAGTTAAATATCCAGGGTAATGCATAATTTTCGACTAATACAATGCACAATTGTCTATTTTTTATGGCCAGAACAACATTAGCATTAGAAAGGTCTAATGAGACAATGAAGGCATACCTGCAAGCATTCAGGATTGCAGAAAATGTTACAACATTTGGCCGTACACCCTGCTGGACCATCTTCTGGAACAATTCCAGAATGAAAAATAATTCCTGGGACCTCCTCATCCGAACATCAATGGGAGAGCGCCCTCCTCTAGTTACAGGATTAGCGGCCCTTACAATCTGGCCACCATAAACCCCAACAATTTCCATGTGGCCAATCTCAGGGTCCTCCTCAGTAAGAATCTTAGACTTGCCGAATGCATCAATAATAGTGTTGTAGGTTACAACATTTGGCTTGATACCCATCTTCATCATCTCATCCAGCAAGGATAAAGCACACTCTACCAAACCGTTCTTGGCCAATGTATCAATAAAAGAGCTGAACAGAACAACATCTGCCTTTAAGCCAGATTCCTTAAAATCCAAATAGACATTGAATGCATCTCCATGCATTCCTGCCTTTGAATAGATATCTATTAAAGTTGAGTATGTCAGCACACTAGGAGCTACACCTTGTGCCCGCATATCTTGAACAAGGAAAGCAACCATGTCCAAGCGCCCTTGCTTCCCATATCCATTAATCAAGGAATTGTAAGTAACAGTGTCCTTGTCAATACCCAAACTCTCCATCTCTTCACACACAGTAGCAATTTCATCATATTTTCCTGTCTTCACGTATATGGCCAGCAAGGTGTTGTAGCAAACTCGATCAAGTTGAATTCCCAAAGACTTCATCTTTCCACGCAACTTGAGTGCGTCGTCATATTTCTCTAGTTTGGAGAAGCCATCCATAAGTGTACTATATGTAACCACATTTGGCTTGACATTGTTTGCTTCCATATCCAAGACAACCTGCATAGCCAGCTCCATGTTGCCACACTTGCAAATAGCATCGACAAATGTGTTGTAAGTGTAAATGTCACGCACACTGCCAAGATGGATCATTTCATCAAAGACAGTACGAGCATCTTCCAAATGGCCAGCCCGGCTACATGCAGCAAGAAGCGAATTAAACGTCTTGCGATCTGGGCAGAGTCCATCCTGCAGCATCTGACGGAAATACCCAAGCGTGAACCTAAGGTCCACACCCCCTTTTCCACATGCATCAATAACAGCATTGTATGACACCGTAGTAGGCCGCAAGCCTGCAGCCTTCATCGACTCAAGCACCCCCATGGCCTCAGTTGCGAGCCCACTCCTCGCATAGGCTGAAATGAGTGCAGAGTGAGCAAACACCGTGTTGCCATAGCCCCCTGCAATGCCACTATCAAAAGCCCTCCTTGCCAGGTCCGGTCGACCGATCTTGCCAAGTGCGCCAATGGCAGCAGTCAGAAGTTTGCCTTTATCGACAGCACCACCACCAACAAGAGGCAATGCAGCATAAAACACCTCGAAGGCACGGTATGCCGATTTATCCCTGTCGCCCAGGTCCCGGAGGACCTGGCAATAGTCCTCGGGAGCGACGAGCTCACCCCGAAAGGACGAAAGAGCCGCACCAAGCGCCCGACGGTCTTCAGGCGCAACGCGGAGAAGCTTTTCAACGCAGCGGCCCGCCGCGGCCGAGGACACACGCCCACGGTCCTGGGCTCCCGCGCCACCCCAGCCGCCGCGGGTGCGCTTGGAGATGGTCCTGGTGGTGCGCGCGCGGCGGAATTCTGGGCCAAGCGCGGCGGCCGCCCCCGCGGCGCGCTGGGGCTGCTGCACCCACGGCGCGCCGGGGCTGACGAAGATGGGGTTGTGGGCGGGCGGGCACGCCGCGGAGGAGGATGCCGGGGACGACGCCGCGAGGACGTGCGGCGTGGACAGCGCCGCCGCCGCGGCCGACGCCGAGCCCGGCGGCGCGGACGGGTGGAGGCGCGCGGTGGCCGTCGCCGGGACCGCCGCCGCCGCGGCCGCCGAGGGGTGGTGCGACGCCGCGTGCGCCTTCGACGGTGTGAAGTGCGTCGCCATCCCGGCGGCAGAAGCGGCCTCCCAGTAGAGCACGCAACCTCACCTCACCTCACCTCCTCCCTAACGGCGGCCTCCTCCTCCTCCCCCCGCAAACACGATCAAATTCCTCCCGCGAAATCCCACCAAGCTCCAATCTTTCCCACGAAATCACCTCCTCCACACCTCAATCCAACCGAAAAAGGAAGGCGACGCCGGAATCGAATCTCCGGGTCCTCCGCGCGGGCGGGAGGACACTATCCAAACAGGGACACCACAAGAAAGGCGAGGCCTTTGACGGCTAAACCGGGGCTGTTTCGGTGTGCAGCGGCGGGGGCGGTGATGAGGGGGTCATCATGCCGATGGGGCGATCGATTTGTCGATAAGGTGAGTGGATTTGGCGCCGGATTACGCGAGGCGGGGATTGGGTGGCTGGGACGAACACAGGCGTGGCGTGGGTGGGGAAGGAAGCGACGAAGGAAGGAAAGAGATAAGACGACTATAGAAAGAGGGAAAAAAACGAGCTGGTTCTTTGGACTGTTGTGTGGGGTCCCCATGCCCCCACCTCGGATGGTGTCCTCCACAAGCTACCGGCATTGCGCACCGAGCCGGGAATGGAAGGGGAGGGTGACAGGTGGGGCCGGAAGGCAGAGGCTGCTGAGCTGGCGTGCTTCGTGGCGGCCGGGGGCGGCTGCTGAGGTGGCAACGTGCTATGGGCACCTCGTCGAGTGGCTGCACTTTCGCTCAGAGCTGCTTTGTTGGGAAAAATCCGTTTGGAAAGTGTATACGAATTCAATTTGATTTCCTTGGAATTTCAGAGTTATTGCAAATGGTGTGTTGTTTGGATACTACTAGGTTGGGGCCAAATTTATTGCTCGAAGGAGAGGAGAAAACAGTTCACGAACGTGAAGAATGCAAATGGTTAGGTGTAATTTCAACCGTGTGTGCCTCTTTGACATTGGCAAGCAAGGATAAGGCTATGATAAAACGTAATATGAAAATATACAAGAATATTGCCAGGATCATATTGGTGTTGTGTGGTCTTCTTTTGTGATATGTTTGCAGCTTTAAGAAGAGGCTCGCTTTGGAAAACATGGACACACGATTTTATCATGGCCTTCGATAAGTACTAGATATGGAAATAGAGGTGGAAGTGAATTTGGATTATCCATGTTACAATTGGACTTTTTCCCTTCGAATTTTATTGGATTGGTCTATTTGGATTTTGGATTATGAAGTTCATACTTGATATGGATTTTGGATTTTTCATAATGCAAAAAAACCATCCAATGGATTTATTTGGACTTCACATTATATCTAGCTTCATGTATATTGACGAATTTGATGTGGGAATACAAACACATAAATCTCCCTGAAGTAGCTAATTGACATACCAAATCATTTTCAACAATTTTCAGTCAATTTCACTAAAAATTTATTGTGTAAATGTGATGTTTTAATTACGAGGTCCAGCTTTTGATGTGGTGTCCATGCGTGAATGCAAACACACAAATCTTCATGAAGTAGCTTATTATCATATTGAATTATCTCCAACAAATTTCAACAATTTTGTAGAAATTTAGTGTGAACACGAGGCTTTAGTTATGGGGGCCCATGTATGATGTTTTACTCTTAGGATCCAGCCTTTAATGAGGGCTTATATATAGTGTTAATACTTTCTTATTATTTGATCCATTGGACAGATTTGGTTTGGATTGGATTTTGAATATTTGTTTAGATGTTAATTGGATCTCTCTATTTGAATTCGGATCTCAACCCATTACCACCTCTACATGGAAACATGATTGCATGAATCGATGTACATTCTTTTTCTTTTTTGGCTAAAGCGGGTAGTAAAAAACAATGGTTGCGGTTTTCTATGCTTTATTTATCAATTATCATTTTCGAAACATTGGCAGATGGAGAAGATTGAGAGCTTATACTCAGAGGTACATGGTTGCTTGGTCTTATTCTAATACTTATTATGTTATACTAGTAGCTCACTAGTTTTCATAGACGGTACGAGTGTTCATTGATTTTTGCTTGTTCAAACGTCACATTAGTACCCACGAGTTTATAGTGTGGCTACTTTACAATGTAAACTATGTTGGATGGCATAAAAAAACCACTGCACACTCTGGTTCAATACCTCCTCTTGTGTTTCCTTTTTATGTCATATTAGGTTGGAAAAGTTAAACCATATAAATCTTGAACATTGATGGATGCTTAGTTTTACAATACTTGTATTGTATCACATATTTTTATTTCACAAATCTGCTCGCATGACATCAACTACATTTTGTAGCAACTGATGGTTAATGTTGTAAGAGAAATAAATGGTCATAGTACATATATAGTACATATGTATAAACCTCTCCAGATACTTTTACAATACACCTTACAAAGAAAAAATGGTGGAAGTAGTTCTCTTAAAGTGGCTTGAGGGCCAGCTAGCTAGACACGGCAAGGAATCTAAGATGCGCTGTCCTGTACTCCTGTCCCCAACTTTAGTATTTTAAAAAGAGTTAATTTCACAAAATATGACCACCCTAATCTGACAATCGATAAAATGTGACTTTAGAGACCCAAAAAAACCTACAACTTCGGAGATGAGTTTCACGTACACTTATTCACAAGCCTACAACATATTGCATGTTTTCGTGTGTCAGTCACACAAGACCAAATGTCGATCGGCACATGTATAAGTATATACCTTGTGTCACTGACACTTAAAGTATAAGAAATTATTATAAGTCTATGAAAGATATAACACAAGTAGTCGTAACTGAGTGAAATTTATCTCAAGAATTATAGTTATTTGTTAATTAGGCGTGAATAATTGAATTCTTGTAAAAATACTTACTTTATTTATCTGGATACGGGCTAGAATCAATTGAGCAGACATGGTCACAGCGGCAACTTATACCTATATTGCTTCCATGTCCAAGAAGATTTCACAAAGTTTTAGAGAAATATATTAATAGACCATGCCATCAATTCCAAGTCATGTGTGAGGATATTTAGAAACTTCCACGCTCGTTTTTTCGAGAGTTTCCTAGGTTCTAAACCCGTGCCAATGGATATAGACGACAGCGACCATGTGTTGGAACTTGGAAGCGACTCTCACACCGCATCAAGCAAAGAGTGCGAACTGAGCTGTAGCTCAGCTGGCGAGGTTTCTTGTGGTGGAACCAGCCCACCAGGGTTTGAGTCCTCGACTCGGCACTGGTGCTCGTATATTCCTGGATTTATTCCAGGATTTAACCGGCGCTATTCTTTCAGTGGTAGACGACGTGCCCATCGATAGCGAGGCGCCTGTGGTGACTTCGTCAATTTGGAGGATTTGCCGGCCCAGTCTTTCGGAGGTGCTCATAGGGGTAAGGTTGCGTGCGTATGTTTGTAGGGACAAGTGTGCGTGCGTGTATGTGAGCGTCTGCGTATGTACTGTATGATTCGAAAAAAAAAAAGACAGCAAAGAGTCAGTCACAAACCAGTGGCCTCGTCCTGCCCTCTCCACACAGTTGACGGGTTCCAGAGACGCACACGTTTCATATCCCTGCGACCCTGCACCTGAAAAGAAAAACTACACTTGGCACTTGGTCACATCCATGCGACCATGCACGTATTCCACACACAAAAAAAAGATGGAGTTTGCAGCGGTAGAGAGGAGGAGAAAAATTGGTGGCGCGGCGACTGGTTTTCTTCGGGCGGCTGGCGTTGCAACCAAAGGCCGTTGGAAGAAAGGACAAAAAAAAAATCCTAATCACTGTTCGGTTTATATGCCGTGTCTATGCGAGCACGTCTGATTTTTTTTCTTTCCTTTTTTGAGAACTAATCAGTGGCTTTAATCTCTAAAGTGAACGGTTTCTACACCTCTTGATGTAAAAAAATACCCCGTGCTATAGCAAACTGATTAGACTTCCTGTATTATCTATTTATCGTTTTTAGGGCAACTTCATCTATTATCAGTTCGGACATATTTGAAACCATGAGAAGTAGTGATTGTCCCATAAAAAATACCACATTATCGAATCAAATAATTGCTAGGAATATTTTAGAGGCTCTTTGTGAGCATGTCACATGGTCCATACAAGTAATATATGGATTCTCTTTTGGAATATATGAATTTCATGGATAGGATAAAACGGTTTTTTGTTGCATTAAAAAAACAATATATATGTATTACAAGTGGTTATTAACTATTTGAGGTTGACCATGGAATTTTTGGGTATCTATATCTATGCACTCCTATTTTTTATGGTTAAAATTCATACGCTCAAATAAGGCTAAGCCATACTGGGGCGAGTCTGATGTTGAACAAGAACAAGAGTACACAATGGCTTTACTGGTCATTTAGAAAAATGCCAAAAACACTATTGGAGCAACATCACTACCAGGAGTATGAGAAATTATTTGTGGCGTCGGGGCCAAAGCATGCTACTAGAAACACCAGTAAATTTATCGTAATTACTATAAACATAAATTTATATTCTTTCCGTGTGGAACTTCAGCACATCATGAAAAGAATAGAATAGAATGTGTATTCATTCTCCTATAAATCCCCTGGAGATTCTCATTCTTGAGATGGAAGAGTAGCTGCACTTTTTTTCCCTCCAACTCTGGGTACTCCCCGTCACAAAAACGTAGAAAAAACTGCATCCATCTGATCTCCATCAGACAGCTGGCCACGCCCCTCCTATCTCTCTTCCATCTTCGCCTCGCTCTCTTCTCCACTCCCTCACTTGGGAAGTTGCCAATTTGGCGCCCCCTCCTTCCTCGCCTCTGGTTCCTCCTCTCGCCTCGCGCCTCCGCCTCAAGATAAGGCTGCACCGGCTGCTGCAGGCCGCAGTGCAGGCACATGCTTCCAGAAGCTTCCGGAACCTCGCGCTGAGCCCGAACTCGTCTGCGGAGTCCGGTACTGAAGCGACTGCATGAGTAGTCCCGCCGCCGCCGTCGCAGCAGCAGAGGAGCCATGGGGATGCTCGCCGCCGCCGCAGCCTCCGCTTTCTTCGCCTCTCCCCAGGCGCCCTCCGTACGCCGGCGCCTCTCCGGCGCGTGGACGCTGCGCCTGAGGCCCACCGCCTCCCCCGGCGCCGCCGCGCTCAGGTGAGTGTCTGTCCGTCTGTCTACTCGCTGCCGGTATGCGCGGCAGCTCCTTTATTTGGGTACTCTGGTGCGCGAGGAGTCGATAAAGGTTCCTTTTTGGAACCCTGGAGTTCGCAAGGGAGACGAAGGGCAGTTTGCTAGAATAGGGGATGATTTGTGCATTGTGCAAGATTGGTGGTTGGGAATAGGGAAAGGTTGCTTAGCCTTGGTAGGTTAGTCTCTTCCCATTTGAATGCTTGGTGTGGGAATTTGAAGGTGGAATGGTGAAGGTTACGCTGAGATGTAGGCTTCAGTTTGGGGAGTGATCGTCCAAGCATTATTGTTCCTGAGGTTATTTTTTGTTGTGGATGTTTGGCTACTGGCTCCTTTGTACGAGTAGCTTTTAATGCTTTTGCCTTTGGGCTCACGGGCTATCCCGGTGGTTGTGGAAAAAGAAAGGCTAAATTTAGATTGTGTTATGGGTGTTTCTATGTTAGGCTGCTGGCATAATGTTTTGAACAGGAATCCGATTGAGTCACAATCACAAGGGAGGCTGATTGAATTAGAATTTAGAAATACCTATAATATTTGGTGGCTAGCTGATTGATCTCATATGATTTTGTTGTTTATTTTCTTGTATTAGGTTTTTCTCTTGAAATTTCTGCTGATTTAAGATTTTGTATTGTACATAATTAACATGTTGCATAATTTTTTTATCAGGTTACACAATTTTGTCCCCAAGTGTTATATTACAAATGTTGAGGTTGATGTTAATACTGTGAGTAAAGAAGAGGCTTTCGATGATCACCCATCATTTCCACCTCGGTGCTCCATTCCAGTTGTTGATCTTCGAGGAGATGTTCTAGATTCTAGTCCTTTTCCACTTCATGATAGGGCCTCCTGCCCTTCCAGTTTTGAGGAGTTGCCTGTATGAATCTTCTTCCTTTCCTTTTTTTTTGGTTGAATGGCTTCTTTTGTCCTCTTGTGACCATCTGTTTATAATTCAGGTCTTGTCTGAAGGAGAGCAACATACTTTGGCCTCCACTCCAGCTCATCCTGCTGGACTATATGGTAAGGGAATTCTCAGGACCATCTCATTGTAATATCTGTATTACTGTTTCCACAGAATTAGTTATACAAATATGCTGCAAAATCTTTGAAGAAAGAAGGTCCATGTTATGAGTAGTTCATTAATATGTTTAAGGCCTTGTAGAAGAAGTAACAACCAAATCGTGCCCTTAATGATTTTTCTTTTTATCTTTTACTTTAAGATCTTTCTGTCATGGAACCTAAACATCCTTTAAACATCGTACAACATTGATGCAGCTCTATATGCTAGTTACTTATTTGGTAACTTGGTGGAACAACTGTGGAATTTTGCTTGGCCTGCTGCATTGTCTATTCTTCATCCAAGCCTATTGCCTGTTGCTATTGTTGGTTTCTTCACAAAGGTACTTGCCACTATCCTTTTGATTAAGAGAAACCTTCTATATCAATAGTCTAATTAAATTAATGATATCCAGCTTTCAGTGTTTATTGGGGCTCCAATAGTTGGCAAACTTATGGATCATTTCCCCCGAATACCCATGTACACAGCATTGAATGCTGTGCAGGTGCTTGACCTTTGTCTTCTCTAGTTTCTTATGTATGGACGCACAAATAAGGATAAGTTGCCATGTACTCGAGTAAATAAACGACACAAAAACATGTATTTTAACTGATGTTGGTCTTTGTGCAACCTTGTTTTGCAGGTAGCCACTCAGTTGATATCAGCTGCAACGGTCATGTATGCTCTAAAAAATCTGAGCCATGCTTCTACAACAGCTTTGGTTCTAAGACCTTGGTTCATTGCACTAGTGGCAGCTGGAGCTATTGAAAGGCTTGCAGGATTGGCTCTAGGAGTTTCCATGGAGCGGGATTGGGTTGTGTTGGTAGGGTTGCTGATCCCATACCACTTTTATAGAGTGCTGCTTTGTTTGACTGGAATGTTTTATCTACAATATGAATATTGTGAGATGGAACTAAGAAATCTGCAGTAGTTTAAATGGAAAACTTTGTTATCTTAAATAACTCTGAGATTTCAGAATAACTTGCTTCTTGTTGTCTTTAATCAACTTCTTCCCTTACAGTTATTTTCTTTGTAAAGTTAGCAGGAACAAACAGGCCCGTTGCACTAGCTCAAGCAAATGCTGTACTCAATCGACTTGATCTACTCTGTGAGGTGTGATTTTTCTCATTCTTATACTTGCAAATCATCATCTTATTTGATTGATTGAAATCCTGTTTCGAGTGGACAAAGTATGTCTAATAACATTTTTTTGTGGTTTCAGACAGTTGGTGCTTCGGTGTTTGGCCTTCTGCTGACCAAATACCATCCTGTAACCTGTTTGAAGGTTGCTTGTGGTCTAATGATATGCAGTTTCCCTGTTCTGGTAAACTATATTTATCTTTACTCCCAAAACTTGGATAGCCAGACGTAACATACTCACAAGGCACTATATGGACTTTCCAATTTCAGGTTTTATTGGGTCAAATAATAAACAGAGTTTCGTGTCATGCACTTGATTCCTCTAGAACCGCCACTGATGAATCTATTTGTATTGACCTATTAGATGTGCGCAAGATAGGTGAGCAATTTTGATATGTTTAGCTATTGAATTTTACTTCGGTAGAGGTCTAACTGTCTCTTTAATCTTCAGTTCAAAATAGCTTTAGTGCTATCAAACATGGCTGGAATGAGTATAAGCAGCAAACAGTCCTACCTGCAAGTGCAGCTACCGTGTTCCTAAATTTCAATGTTGCACTTGCTCCCGGTGCCATAATGACTGCATTATTGATGCATCGTGGTCGGTTTCACTTCTCCTGTTCAAATCTGTATGACTCCCTTTAAAGCCTCTGTACAATACTTTATCTGTTGATTTCGAACAGGTGTTAGCCCGTCCATCGTTGGTGCTTTCAGTGGATTGTGTTCCATCATGGGCCTTGTTGCCACGTTTATCTCCTCAAGCCTGGTTAAAAGAGTTGGAATTCTAAAGGTTTGACCTCTACCTTGTTGGTTTTGTTCCCAAAATTTCTTTCACAGTTGATGCTAATGGCTGACATTATAACAGGCAGGAGCTGCTGGATTGATATTTCAAGCTTCACTCCTCTCGGTTGCTCTCACTGTGTATTGGGCTGGTTCAATTTCGCACAGAACACCTCTACTTATATTCCTAGCATCCATTGTAAAGACTGGAATCTTGATTTCATATTCCTCTTTCAGTAGAATTTAATCGAACACTAATTCACCTATGTTAATCTACAGGCCTTGTCTCGGTTGGGGCACATGTCTTATGATGTTGTGGGAACTCAGATTGTCCAAACAGGTGTTCCTGCTTCGAAAGCAAATCTAATTGGAGGGATGGAGGTCTCAATTGCAAGCCTTGCAGAGTTAGTCATGCTTGCTATGGCTATTATTGCGAACGATGTCTCCAACTTTGGCTTCTTGGCAATTCTGTCTCTGTCATCAGTTGCTGGGGCAGCATGGATGTTCTGCCGGTGGCTAACAAATCCAACAGATGAGCAAAGGGAACTCTTCATGTTTGACCCCCTTTACCAAGTTCAAGCAATGTAAGTATTGCTGTGTTATCTTTGCCATTTCTTTATTAAGATATCCAAGCTTTAAAGCATTTGAATTTTATGCTGGAGTTAATTGACAAGTGATAAATGTACGGTCTCAATTCCAGCAAGATATTTGCACTAAGCTATTATCTAAAACTTAAACTACTCATGTTAAACTTCAAACAAAATTATGTTAATCAGTCCATACATCCATCACTATGCAAGCAATTATGCATGATTCAATCTTCAGGCCTTGTATCATTTAACATTGATGCAGAGCACTCATTTTATCTTGCAGGTAGTAGATGAAGCAGGATACTCACTCCAACTCAGCCAGGAAAACTGCAGGCACCTACATGGATGCTGGTGCTTGTTGGATCTGCAGTACTCTTACGATGATGTGAAGATATACTGTGGCATTTAGATTCGATACTTAGGACACACTTAGGACAACTCAGAAGCATTTGCTCCTCTTAGTCTCAGCAATGCCCAGAATTCAATTTGTATACTTATTCATCTCCTCGCCTGTACAGTACATATGCGATCTGTTTAATTGTTCTTGTTATAGCTGATGTAGAACAACATTAACAGTCAACTGTAGTACCGAATCAATAAAATTTAACCCCCTCTCCTTCCTATGTCTTTCGAATGCCACAAATGTCTGGCTGGAAGTTTTTTTGTGAATGTACTGTCTTCTTTCTTCTGTCCATCGTGTTTCCTTTGTTACTGGAGTGGTTAATGTAAACACTGATCGTGCCTCTAACTAATTAGAGCTAATTACTTCCATAATTGTGTATTGGTGCTGTGGTGTAGTCGGTTATCACGTTAGTCTTACACACTAAAGGTCCCCAGTTCGAGCCTGGGCAGCACCAATTATTTTTTTATTTATTTTTTGGGGACTCATATGAGAAGCTCATTGACTGCAGTGCTTTTAAATTGTGGTTTACTCATTTCTGATGAGATACGAACTTATTACCATTTCAAATGTTTCCTCTTATATGCCCACTGCGTAAAATACATGCTCGTTGCTTTTATCCATCTTGGTACCTGAACTGATGTTTCATCAGCAATGTGGTTTCGATAGTTATGAATTCTGATGGATCATTCCCTGCTGTAGAATTCTACAGTCAATTTTTGAATTTCACACGGCACTGCTACTTTGAAATTAGTCCTTCCAGTTAAAAACGCAACCATAGTAGGGCCAAGAGTGGACCCTGAAAACGCAGAAGGGTGAAGGCCAAACCAGGCGACTCATTCAGAATGTAGGCTAGCATTTCATCTGTTTTTGCAATACATTAGCATGTGGCTGTGGCTGAAAAACAAGACAGGTGGCGTCAAAGCAGACTGAAGTTTTCCGGAGACTTGGGAGATCGTCATGTGGAGCTATCAAGATTCAAGATCACAAAAACTGTGGGGCACAAGCAATTCCACGCTTGAATTCTACTTGGTTCAATCATTCAGAAAAAAAATTGGAATCAAAATGTTACGTTTTTTTGAACAGAGAGAATTTCATATCACTGCAACACGAAGTTGTTGTTTTCCACTTTAGAGATCATACCTTTTCTGTATGGAAGACGCACTGACAAGAAATTTGTCGAAAGCTAGAGAAGGTTTAAAAGTTAAAAGTGTCAACTGAAGTGAGTTTAGCAACTGGTTTATTTCCCTTATCCTAATAAATTTGTGTCAATGCTTTTGCAGCCCTTTAAAAAAAAAGGTACTGTATGTAGCACAACAGAAGGTGAAGGGACCTGAGGGTCTAAAGAAAAGCTAAATATAAGAAATTGCGGCTATAATAAAATCTTATAATAAAAGCCATTTAAGTGGTGATTGAGACCATGGCAGATTGAACCCTCAATGATTCTGTCACAAATCGAGTAAGATGATTGAAATGATCTAAGGGTATTAAATCTGATACACAAATGAGAAACCACCTAAGATTACAAGCTTCATCATGAGGTAAGATACAGCAAACGCCATGATTGAGTGTTGACATTGTTAGCTGTGGTAGTTCACTCGATGCTACCGTACAACCTATATAAACATTCACTCTCCAAGATCCTAATTTGATATTTTTTTCCTTTTCGGCATCATAGGCTACCAGTGCACGCATAGCAGTAAAGAGCACACTTGCTAGCGATCAAATTGGCAACTTCATGAGAATGAACAGACGCTTTCAGGTTGAGGCAAGCACAAAGTGTACTTAAAGATGAACTGTTGGATCAATAATCCGGATTCAGATACTAAATTTTTTTTTTACAAACACACACAAGTAAGGTCAAACTTTTCACTTTGTTGTGCTCTAGGACAACAACCAACTGCCTCATTTCTAGTGTCCTATAAAGTCTGCATTCAAGATTTCAAAGCTTAAACATCTCCCCCTCCATGTGCCAACTTAATAAACCTACACGAGTTCCTCTTGTCATCTAGAAATTCCGAATCAATCCATTTAATCATCGATAATCATAGCCCCATTCAATTCATTCCATCGAAGTTTCTTTTCTTTAGTTGGCAATTATATCATATTTTCAAAAAAAATATTCCATAAAAATGGCAAAAATTAGCAGTATTTGTTCACCACCCACGATTTGCTATTTTTTACCCTTTCTATTTTTCCTCACCGGTTACTTTCACTGGTCACCGTCGCTCCCATTTTTTCCGGGAGAGAATGCAGCCAGCCAAATAAATCACTATTAAAAAAATCACGATTAAAATTAAACTAAATATTAATTGACCACGTCTCCTCCTATTTACTCCGACCCAGATCAATCTTTAACTTCCATTTCTCCCCCCTTCCTCCATGCACGCCATGACGCCGCCGCCGCCGCTCCTCGCCTGCCTCCTCATCCTCCTCCTCGCCACCGCGGTGGCGCCGCCGTCGGCCGTCGCCGTCTGCGTTCCGAAGAATTCCGGTCCACACAGCAAGCCCGGATCGCCGGCGACGAAGCCGAAGCCAAAGCCCACCACGCCGGCGGCTCCAGCGCCGCCGAAGCCGATCCCCCTCCCCCCCGGCGCCGACATCGTCAAGAGCCTCTGCCTCAAGACGGACTACCCCGACCTCTGCTCCTCCTCCCTCGCGAAGCAGCCTCAGCCGCAGCTCCCCGGCGGGAAGCGGCTCGACGGCGCCGGCGTGCTGCGGATGGCGATGGGCGCCGTGAGGGGGAAGGCCGGCGAGGCGAAGGCTTCGGCGGCGGCGTTCGCGAACGACCCCAAGACGCAGCCGATGGCGAGGGGCCCACTCCACGACTGCGTCGAGTCGTTCGACGACATCGCCTACAGCCTCGACCAGGCCGAGAAGGCCCTCGCCGCCGGCGACCGGGGAACCACCGGCACCATGCTCGACACCGTGCGCACCGACGTCGACACCTGCAACGATGGCTTTGATGATCGCCCGGAGCTCACCAAGGTGATGGCCAAGCAGGACGCCGAGCTCGCTAAGCTCGCCAGCAACTGCCTCGCCATCGCCACCGCCGCCGGCCTGCGCTAGCTCCTAGACACACCGCCATATATCGCCAGCTAATATATAATTATATATTAACTCTTCAGATATCGAAGAAGCTAAGCTTGTGTATCTATCCATGGATCCGGCAGGAAGAACATCTAGGTAGTGGAAGCATGCATTTCGATATATTTGTGCCATGTTGTAATGTTGCAATCATATCTTCATTGTTGACTTGATGATTTCCCCTTATTCCTCTTCATCTTTTACATTCACGACGAACTGACTGCTGATTGATGCCAATGTGGATGGGAAATGTATCAATGCGCTTTATCTTAAAAAGAAAGACAGTAACACACACTAAAGTAACACAATAAAACTGTGTGAGACAATCATCAAGGCCTTGAAACATTAATCCTTGTATTCACATTCTTTCTTGAGAGAGCAGTCATTGCTCATTTCGTTTACTGTACTTTTGCCCTTCTTCTGAAGAGCTATATAATTGATTATTTGAATCTATTTTCATCCAAGATCTCTGCAGACCTGTGAGCTGGTAGCCTGATACCTTCTGTTTCTGCCGTTGTGGTCATGCATCGGCGCTTAGCGTGTGACAACAACGCACAGCTTT
Organism: Digitaria exilis; assembly: GCA_015342445.1. Lineage (NCBI taxonomy): Eukaryota > Viridiplantae > Streptophyta > Magnoliopsida > Poales > Poaceae > Digitaria > Digitaria exilis. The sequence goes on along the minus strand of JACEFO010000191.1, from coordinate 1,765,485 downwards.
CGCATTTGACGGTTACACACCTACTAGAAAGAGGAAAAGTTAGGAATAATCTCCATGTGCAGCCATTTCATCTAGGACACCGTCACGGTGCAGAAGTATATACGTCCATGCACATTTTTCTGCACTGTTTGAATCATACATATTAAATTAAACATGCACATTTTTACTCTGATCTATGGATGCCAATTAGTAAAATTAAACATGAACAAATTATCAAACTAATTGCATAAGCCATGGGTATTTCGTGAGTAGAACCTACTGATCAATATGTTCTCACCAATTAGCCATAGTTATTTTTTTTTTGAAGCGGCAACCAATTACCCATAGTAACTTATAGCCTCAATCTCAGTATATCACACTTTCAGAAATTTATGTTGTCTCCGTTCATAACTGTGTTTGCAAGAAAAAGAGACCTTCAATTTCACATATATCAGTGCTATAAATGCTTTAAAAATATATGCATTTGAGAAAATGTAAATATATTTTGAGACAAGCAGGTAATGCATACTCAACTTGGTTATCACGTCATTAGGATGTCAACCCAGAATCTTTAGGGTAAAAATTTGAAAATAACTTCTATAGAAGTACCACTTTTCAAATATAGTTAATATACTATTTTGAAAATATTTTTTTTATAGTGAACTTCGCAACACCCATCTCATATTTCCACTTATGCATTTCTTTACATATTGATGCTCGGAGTTTTAAAAAAGTTTGACCAGCAGTAGTGAAATGGACGAATTTTATTTTTATCTCTACGCTAAAAAAAATTTATCTTTGTATCTCATGGTTACACAGAAGTATATATAGGAAGAAAGTATATTCGAGAAAGAAAAGGAAATGTATAATGTATGTTTCTGGGATTTTGATAAGTGTAGGTACTAAAGTGAAAATGCTCAAAATTACATTCTGGCCCCTTCATCCTCTTCCTCCTCCTCGGGTCCTCGCCGTCAGAGTCCAAACGAACCCTTTGCGCCTTCCACCGGCGGCAGAGGCCACGCCTCCCTCCTTCGACTGACGCAGATCCTTCGGTGAGCTGACTCGTTTCCGGTTGGTCTCTCTCCAATTTTGGGTTCTTGCGACGTTTTCTGTTCACGAATTTGGGCGAAAGCTCACGGTTTTCCTACCCCCTTGTACCGCGTCCAGATTTCTGGCGGATGGAAGGCGGCGAGGGCTCCGGATTCGACGGCGTGCACATGAAGAGGCGGCGGAGCAGCGCGGCGAGGAGGCCGAGGCCGGAGGGTGGCCCTGCCGCGGACCATCGGGACAACGCCTCTTCCCCTCCGTCGCCGTCAGCGTCGTCCAGGAGCGGCCTGAGGAGGCTGCCGTTGACTTCAGACGAGAACGCCACCGGGCCTGACGGGGGCAACCGGAGGCGGGAGTTCCTCCTGAACGCTCCCTCACCGGAGCGTGCCACCAAGGGGAGCATCCGGCTGCGTTCCGACGCCGCGGGCGTTGGAACCAGGAAGAGCGAGGGTAGCAGCAATGGTGGGCTTGTGTCTCCCGAAGGGAACCGTGGTTCTTCGCCGGCAAGTGGCAAGATGGGGAAGGTGAAGCTGAAGATTAAGAACGTGTTGCCGAAACCAAACCCTGATACACCGGATTCCAGGTCTTTGCCGGCGAAGCCTCCACGGCCAGTAGATTCTCGGCAGCAGCAGAAGGTTTGTAATCTGGCAGTTTTTGTTTTGTAATCTGCTCACATTTACCCAGAATTGCTACATGTACTAAGTTAATTCGGGAAAAAGAATACTGCCTTCTGAAACCAAATGGAAAGCTAGCTGATTTTGCTAAGCCAAACTGAGTTACAGAGAGTTGCACGCATGCAGTTTCAACTAGATATTGGGTTTTATCCCAACATTCTTGGATTAGCTTATGTCCTTTGCAAAAATCTTCTTGTTACCCTTAAAAAAATCTTTCTTTTGTTAAAGATGCACACAATTGGCAACTGACTCAAAATGATGATCAACTTGTAGACTGAAGGTGCAAAAGATTCTGATAGGTCAACCTCTTCGAAAGAGAAGAAAGCCAGGAAGGAGAGGTCAATTGACGAGGCAATGGCACAGGAACAATCAGCCAAGTTTCAGAGAGAACCATCTTCAGATCCTGTCCGGAAGAGTAGGAGGCTTGCTAAGAAATCCTTGTTGGACAATGAAATAGACGAGGACTATGATACAAGTAATACTGGAACTCCTGAAGATTGGGATGGTAATGCTCCTGAGGTTAAGAACAAAGGAGGTAGTAGCTCTAAGAAGAATGTCTCAAAGAAAGTTAAAAATAGGAGCAAGGCATATGAGGTTGACAATGAGTTTGTTACTATTAAAGATATCAAGAAGAGATCTAGGCAATCAGTTGATGATGATAATACTGAAGAGGAACCAATATCAGACAGTGAACCTGATGCTGAAGATGAGCAAAAAATGGTCACTGAATCACCTGTCAATGTTAGAAGTGAACCTCTCACGACACGTCGCCGTGCCCTTCAATCATGGATGGATGGGAGCAGCAATAGTACTATTGAGTTCCCTGATGGTCTACCTCTGGCTCCTTCGAGAAGTACGTAATATCTTTGGCTGCCATCTTATTCATGTTAATTCATTTAGAAACATCTGTCTTCATCTGTTTTCTAAATGCATTTGAAACATGGTTCTGTTGAACCAGGCAAGAAAGACAAACTTTCTGAAGAGGAGATGCTTGCGAAGAAGGCTGAGGCTGCTCAGCGGCGCAGGATGCAAGTGGAAAAGGCCACTAAAGAAAGCGAGGTACGAGAAATATTTGATATTCTTTAACATATTTCGATTTGAAGGAGTTATCAGCTATATATATAATCCCCCCTGCAGGCTGAAGCTATAAGGAAAATATTGGGCCTTGATTCTGAAAAGAAAAAAGAAGAGAGGAAGCAAAAGGAGCGAGAAGAGAAGGTACGCCACGTCATTTGATCATGCTCTGTTGACTGTTATGCTCACTAGCATTCTACAATTTCTACTACGACTACTCGAATTAGGAGCCCTCTGAACAAATTGTGCTCTTCACACAGGAGAGGGCAGCCAGGGCACAAAATATTGCTGCAAGCTCGATCCGCTGGGTCATGGGTCCCACTGGAACCACCATTTCATTCCCACATGCAGTAGGGCTCCCCAGCATCTTCAACTCCAAGCCTCACAGGTGTGCCTCACAAACCTTCGTATTCTTTGGCTCAAGAACTTCGTGAGACACATCGCCTCACGCCATCTCATCACCCTACTCTCTTGGTGCCATGCAGCTACCCTCCTCCACGGGAGAAATGCGCCGCACCGTCCTGCCCGAACGAGTACAAGTACAGGCACTCCAAGCTGAACCTCCCCCTCTGCAGCCTGAAATGCTACAAGGCTGTCGACAGAAACGCTTGACAGAATTCGGACATGGTTGCTATAGTTCGTCTGCTGTCGCGCTTCCCATGTTGGCATGTTGCCATTGCCATGGACAATGTTGGAAATAACGCAGCATGATTTGTCCTGGTGGTGCGCATTTGCGCTTGAGTTTAACCATGCAATAAGCGTCTGCCCGTATGTGTATAGAAAGAGATATCTTGTATATTTGTGGGTAGAGCTGTAGTCTGTAGAAGATTTTGTATTGAGTTTATGATAAAAGATGTACTGGATGTCATCCCACTGTCTGTTACATTTGTTTTTTTTTCCTCTGAGAAAGGAAATTATAGCTTGTTGTCAGTTGTTTCATCAGCCGTTCATAGAGCTAAACAAATCTGCAAGATTGGAAAGGAATGTTTTAAAAAAAAAGTCTAAAAAAAATCGGGGCATTCCGAGAATTGAACTCGGGACCTCTCGCACCCTAAGCGAGAATCATACCACTAGACCAAATGCCCTTTAGTGATCAAAGCGTTTTTAAAACTTATTTGTCCTGATCACATTTGAAAAAGACTGCACCTGTACTTCTTCTGACTTTTTACCAAAACCCGTTCGAGCATTGTCATGGGAGCACGCTTCACATTGAATAGAAGCTTTGTCATGGCAAGAACTCGGATCTCGGCTCGAATAGCATTTTTCCAGCTCAAAGGAACGAACTCACACTCACACACAGATACCGTCACATGTGCAAACTGCAGAGTGGTTCGAGTTCTTGGAGGTGGGTTCATTTGGCAGGTTAAAAAAAAAATTACCTAAACGTAGGTGAGAGAGCTGCAAATACGTAAAACCTGCACCGAACACGTAAATCTTGTGGGGAGCCAGTCAGCGCCCAGGGGCCACCAGCCAGCCACTCGCTCGCGAATAGGCCGGCTTTAAAGGGCGTCTCCGCAAAAACGCCACCCCACACGAATCGTTCGTTCCCCTCCTCTCGCGGCGGCGGCGCGCACCCACCTTCTCCATCTCCGGCAAGGTGAGCTCCCCTCTCCTCTCATCTCTCTCCGTTCCTTCCCCTGCGCCCGATCCAACCGCGCTACGCGCCTTCTCGCGTTTGGAGGAAATTTAATCCCCGTGATTTCATTGACCGTTCGGATCTGGCGCTTCCGTGCTGGGTTGGCGCGGCGGATCCGTGACGCTGGAGGATTTGAGGGCTTGTTAGGCGAGGTGGGGGTGGGTGGGTTGGGGTTGGGTCGTTGTATGGATCATGAGGGGTACGCGGGTGCGGATAGGGCGCGCGCCCGTCTCTGGTTTTGTTGTTGGGTTTGATGGTCGCAAAGGTTTGTCAGTCATGGCGTGGTGATGGTGTGTCCATCCGTCTAGTTTTTGCAAGGGAAATGCCTTCCTATGTCCTGGTGGTTTCATGCCTATACCAGAGCGATGCTGTTGATATTGGATGTGAATGGTAGAAAGGTTGAGTTTTTGCGAGGGAAATGCTGCCTAGTCTGTATGCAAGGAGATTTCTCTTCGTTGGTTGTGTCCTTGCCCGCTCAGTATTCATGGTTGCCTTGTCATCGTATGGCTGGGGTAACGCACACATAGGTGTATAGCTCTGTTGCATCATAGCTTAGGGTACAGATGAACTCTGCAGCTGTAGTGACCACTGGCTTGGTAAATTGGACCGGGGCTCTGGCTGCATTTAGTGTTGCCTCCAGATGGTGTACAAGCATAGTCACTTGCGATGTTATCGGGTATAGCATGTTTTCAGGTTGAAAGGGGCCTGCGTCATTGGTATTCATGTTTTGCTTGTATTAGGAAGTATCCAGCGCTTTAACACTGTTCAGTTTCTTAAGCTGGGGCTCGAGGACATTGGGTAGCATCTCATCTAGGGCAAGTTTTTCCCTGCCGAGGAGTATACTCTTCTCAGTATGCATTTGTGCTAAAACAGCCCATTGACTTGTATGGGATTTTGGATGCGTGGTGTTGATTCATGATGCAGTAGTCACTGACTTTGTAAATTGGATCAGGGCTATGGCTGCATTTAGTGTTGCCTCTAGGCGGTGTATAAGCATGGTCACTTGTGACGTTATTGGGTATAGCATGTTTTCAGGTTGAAAAGGACCTGCGCCACAGGTTTTCATGATTTGCTCTTCTTAGGCACTACCCAGTGCGTTAATGCAGTTTAGTTTCTTAAGCTGAGGCTCAGGGACATTGCATATCTCATCCAGGGCAAGTTTTTTCTCCGATGAGTACAATCTTCTTTGTATGCACTTGTGCTCGAACAGCCTTTTGACTAGTGTGGCCTTTCAGATACATGGTGTTTGATTCATGCGTACATCACATAATCTAAAATTCTGTGAATGCAGCAGTATGGAAAATGTAAATGGCTGTTGCAATGTATCCTCAGTTCCTTTTACAATTCGCTTTGGTTGTATTATATATACATCTGGGACTTTATGTGTAATACTGAACTATTAGAAGTGATCAAGTGACATTTTATTCTTGAGTCGTCAGCAACTTAGTATTGGAAATTGTCTGCTGATGCTAACATGTAAACCCTTGGTAAAGTTGCTCAGTGTTCTTGTTGTCCTAACACTAGGCACATACACATTTAGGCCCCGTTCGGATGGCTGGCTGGGCTGGAGTTCCAGCGCCAGCCCCAGGCGGCCACGTGTGCACGGGAGCCAGTCCCAGGCAGCCACGTGTGCACTGGCCACCAGCCCCAACTCCCAGCCCAGCCGTTTTAGCTCAACCGAACAAGCCGTTACTTGACCACCTGTCTGTAGATTAATTGAATCTACTTTTATTATTAGTGTTTTATAGCTACCTCCCAGTTCTTTCCTACACACAAACAGTTCTTTGTGCAAGCTCACCGAAGTCATATCCCTCATTTCTTAAGCTTTTGTGTTTTTTCCCACTGTTATTGTTTTCTGTTTCAAAAGTTAATCTGCTATCTATTTAATTGATCATCTTATTGCTATTTGTAGGAGTTTTTTTTATGTTAGATACTTGTGCTCTTTGCCCATTTTTTTTTTTTTTTTGGAACTTTTCTTTAACTACTTGCATCAAAGCAAACTTAGCTGTTATTCTGTTTGGAGTTTCTTTAATCTTGAGTTGAATTGAGGTTGCTCTTTTGGTCTTTGTTAAGCGTGTTTGCAACAACTTAGTTTTGCATCAAATCGAATTGAAGAAAAAATGCCCACTGAAAATCAGCCACATTTTATGTTTAGTAGGTGGTGAGTCAATGATTTAGCATTACACAATTCTGATAATGCTTTCTGTCTGGTCTGATATACACCTGTTAGGATACTGGATAGTTTGAGCTCTCGCTAGTGCAGATGTTAGGATGTTGATATTGTTACCTTTGATTTGACGGGGTGTCATAAGGAAATCCCTCCCACTGATTTGCTTTGCCGCATTTGTGGCTTTGTTTAACTGATGGTTGTGGTTTTGTGCGTGAGTGGTAGGTTAGGTGAAGAGTACTTTGTGTACATTTTTTTGGTACAGTAAGCAATGATTGATACCATAGCTGGAGCATCTTGTGTTTCATTTTGTTCTGTCCTAATTGCTTAAAAAGCTTTTATGGTGGAATTGGGTTATTTAGGAGGTGAATGCACAAGAATATAGGGAGCTGATTCTATTGCACAGTAAATTCATCCAGCATTTATGAATGCCTGGCTCACTTAACTTAAATTTCCCTATCTGGGCGCTATTCTTTATTAATTCTTAGTTTCATATTTTAATGTTCCATTTTTTACCTTGTTACATTAACATTTTGAGCCACTTTTGCTATTTACGTATCAAATCACTAAACATATAATCAAATGGAGCCAAAACGTGTGGTGCTGTATGCACATGCATGCATTTATTAAGAGTATCTTTCTACCTCAGCGAAGATATGCTGTCTGCCTGTTGCTCCCACGTAAACTCACAGAATCCCTCCATTTCTTTCAGGCATTTGGCATCTGACCTCAACAACAAGCAAATGGCAGGTGGCAGGGTTGCACATGCCACCCTCAAGGGCCCGAGTGTGGTGAAGGAGATCTTCATTGGACTCACCCTGGGGCTGATTGCCGGTGGCATGTGGAAGATGCACCACTGGAACGAGCAGAGGAAGACTAGATCCTTCTACGACATGCTGGACAAGGGCCAGATCAGCGTCGTCGTCGAGGAGTAGTTTCCTTGCGTCAAGTCTAAAGTTATTTTCGCCAGTTGTTTCTGAAACTCTCTGGAGAGCATGACAAAGTGAATGCTGTGGAGATTTGTCTTGAAAAATAAGCATAACCATTTGAGAACACCAGATTTTGTTGAATTTCCTCTTTTTCATGAATATGTGAACATGTCCATGCCATACCAAACATCTGATCTAGTTTTAGATAATTTTACGTGGTCTTTGCGAGTAATTGTGCTCTGAGTTTGCCCTGTTATGTGATTGGATCGGTGGGTTACCTAACCTGTGTTTGACATAATTCTGAGTGGATGAAGCACTATAATTCTTGACCTGTTTGCACGCACAGCTGATGCCATTTCATTTGGTAACGTCACAGGTTCGGTCAAGATCACCGTTATTAGGACCGGACCGGACCGCCGGTTCGATCGGAAAAACCGGGAACCGGCGGCCCCTCTGGTCTGTTACAGATAAAAGACCGGCAACTGACCCGGTAAAAGACCAAGGAACCGGTGGTTTTTCCGGAAAAACCGGACGGTTTTCCATCCAACGAATCGCTACTGGACCGGCCAGCCGCACGTGAAGGAGCGAACGTGAGGGAGAGAGGGCACTGGTGGGCAGTTAATTGGGCAAAAATCACAGAAGTGAGGTTTCGAACCCTGGCTGAGGGCATCCAGCTCAGGTGCGCTACCACTAGACCAACTTGTGAGTTGTGCTAGATGGGAAAATGTATGCCTATTTGAACCTCTGGCTCAACCGGTTAGACCAACGAACCATTAAACCGAGCACCTCAACAGTTCAATCACCGGTCCGGTCCTAATAACTATGGTCAAGATGAAGTTTTTAAGGTTTTCCTGTGGCTCTCACAGTCGTTTTCACCTCCGTCACGGAATAGTGACTCTGGTTTGATACCAGTTTCATTTTACTTTGATCACATAACAGGCGTTAAAAAATTGCTTGTTTACTAGGCGACGGAAAGGAGAAGCATTGCATACCGATGCAATAATGCATCTTGTCATGTGTATTTGTTTTGTTTCGATAAAAGAAGCATTGCATACCGATGCAATAATGCATCTTGTCATGTGTATATTTGTTTTGTTTCGATAAAAGAAACAAAATGCTCGTTTGTTACTGCTTCAATGCCAAGGAAAAGATCAAGCAACAAGCTAGGAGAGGGAGCTGTCAGCAGACAGAAGAATCCAGTGAAGAACTTTGGAACAGAAGATTTGCCCTTCGATTTGATCGCTTTATGTGTTACTTTGCACTCAAGTTGTTTTGATGCCTTTCTCCTTGCTTTGGGGTTTGATAAGAACTCACATCTTTTGTGACTCACATGCACAATCTAAATCTACCTTTATGATGTGAAGCTAGCATATCTCACCAAGCCAGAGATATCAACAATTCCATCACAAGTTGAAGAACTGGAAATAAAATTGAGACACCACCAGACCAGATCTGACTGAACTGATTACTACTGAGTGGGAGCAGGAGATTATAAATATAACACTTATTCATATCACATTACAAGACAGAAAATACAGAAACCAAACACGAAATTACGCCTTACATAAGATGAGAATCATCTTACACACAGACAAACAGACAGACAACAACAACAATTATTGAAGAACCAGACTATAGATTTAACACAGCAGCAGCAGATAGAGCCTATGTAATTCTCATAGCAGCCAAGTAGATGTGATCATGTGGGTAGGTAGTGCAGCCAATTCTTCTCGCCAACCACAACCGAGGTCCAGCTGCCTGCCTCCAATCCATGGCCGGTGGAGGCAATCATCATCAATCAGTACTGGAGCATGTGCGCGCCGCCGATGGGCATGGCGGCGGCGGGGTAGGGCAGCTGCCACGGCCGGAGCAGCGGGTCGTCGGCCGGCATCTCCTCCTGGATGTCCATGGCGACGCCGCTGAACTCCTCGACGACGCGGAGCACCTCGTTGACGGAGCGCAGCCTGTCGCCGAGCTCGGCGGCGCGGGCACGGAGCACCGTGTTCTCCTGCTCCACGCGCGCGTACTGCGACGCGATGTCGGCGGCGCGCGCCGCCACGCGCGCGTTGTCGGCCTGCAGCCGCGCCACCTCCTGCATCAGCTCGTCGAGGTGCTGCTGCTTCCGCAGCCGCGATCGCCGCGCTGACTCGCGGTTCGACAGCCGGCGCTTCTCGCGCCGGTGCGTGTCGGCCGCCGAGTCGCCGTCCGACCCGGACATCCTCCCCGCCGGAGACAGCGGTGAAGACGACGACATGATCTTTTCGCACGGAGCCTGGGGGCTAGATTACCACCAAATTCTCTACCGGTGCTGCTGCTGCTAGTGCTATTATTTATCGATTCTTCAGGAAAGCAAGAAGGAAGGAAGAAGAAAGAGAAGACGGGGAGAGCACGGGGAATGGCGGATCCGGGTGAGGGCAAGTTATGAGATCACATAAAACCAGTAGAGGAAGACAACCGAGAAGGAGTGGAGGAAGCAGGAGCGGCGCAGGTGACTGGCGATCTTCATAAAGCTCAGAGATTTGGCATCAAGATGCTGCTTCCCAGCCAAACCATGGCCAGCGAGAACGAAACCTCCCTCCAGCGCAGGAAAACCCGGAGAATCCCAAGACAAGAGTTTGGATCTTCCGCCAAGATCCTCTACCAAGAACAGCAGCAGCTCTTGGACGAAGAAATGAGCAGAGCTTCGATCGGAGGAGGCTGATCTGCTCGAGCTCAAGAGAACCGAGCTGAAATCTGGAGGAACTGGGGTGGAGCTGAGGATTGCAAGCTCGGGCTGGTTGGGGAAGAAGGTGAGCCACTCAATCAGAGGCAGAGGAGAGGGAAGGGGGAGGGGATCAGGTGAGGCTGGGAGGCTTATTTAATGCGAGACCGAGGGTGTTTTCGTAAACCCCCACACAGGGGCGTTTCGGTAATCTTGCAAAGGGAGGTTGCAGAATGGCTCCCGATGAATGAATGATGGGAGAAAGGTGAAGGGAATCTTTACTAATCTGGTCTTGGGTGGCTGTCAATGGCCCTGTGGGGGTGCATGTTGTTGTTTTCGTTCGTGCACATCATGGTGACCGAGTTGCTAGGTGCACCATGGTGGTTGTACCAGGGCGCGGCGTGCCGTGCCACGGGACGTGTCATTGGGTCACCGGGTTACGGGGTTCGGCGGTTTAGGTGGCGTGGCTGATTGATTTGGACCGTAACGAGTATCTTATGTTTGCGGCGGGGTGACATGTTATGTGTTGTTTTGATATGTTTTTTTAAGCTTGTACATTGGACTTGTGTTGATGGCAATGATCAATCTTATTGAAGGCATTAAAATGGTGTAAAATAATATTATGATACTTTTAAAAATATTTTTTTAGAGTAGTATTATTTTATTTAGATCGACAATAAGTATACTTAATTTAATTTAAACTTTAGTGTTTAGCTCATAGTACAACTTAAGCAATGACTGCTCTTGGCACACGACCACCGCCCATCCTTTGAGGGTGTGCACACAATAAACTATAGGTAAGCTAGACTTAGAACAAGTATAATAGTGGGCTGGGAGAAGGCTGAATGCTGAGGTGGATGAGATAGAAGGGTGAGGGAGGAGAGGTAACTTGTAAGTGAGACATGTGGGCCCTATAATTATGATGAAGGCTTAACCATTATATGAGTGGGCTATATAAATGTATACAGCCAGCAGCAGTCTGTATTATTAGTCTTGCTCTTAGTAAAGTATTTGCTTGACAGATCGTCTTGTCGGCACACGGAAGTGGACGCAATAACCCATTTTTATTACTACTTGATAGGATATGGATCTGTTCTTGCTCAATTAAATTTTATTTATTTCACATTTTATGTAACATTTTCCCCTTATCTTTGAAAAAATAAAAAAAAAGTAAATTTATGCAAACCCCATCAAACTGAATCTCAATTTTAGTACGAACAATCCTGTACCTCTCAATGCTCTTTTTTACTCCAACAAAACTTCAGGGGCAACATAAGAATCAGTTCCCTTCAAATTTTTTATCTCGATCTTAATAGCAAGAGATCATTACTTAACACGGACCACATGTGTCGACTGTAGACTAATGTGAGCCGAGCTGAACGTGTCTGTTCCCGTAATGCCCCTGTAAGGAATCTTTGCGCTTTTCTGAAAGTGCAGTTGGAACCAACTAACCCGGGGTCAGGCAAAGGATATTTTCGTTTCTCTTTGGGGCGAAGGTATCTCCAAATCTGCATGAATCATAGCGATTATGAATTTTGGGAGCATGAAAATAAGTACATTTGGTGGAGGGTAAATGTTATGAGTGACCATATTTAATTGTTTCTGCACATTTTCCAAACTAATTTATCCTATATGATCAAAGATTTCCAGAGAGTTAATTAGAACTTATAAACCGTATGGTATGAGTTTACCGCCGAAAACTGAATTTTAGGATGGAAGATGGAAGGCTATTAGATTGGTAAACCCGTTGGATTTTATTTTGAATCACAGCAGCTTAGCCATGATTTCTAGGCATTCTACAGCTTGCCATTAGTTAGAGCAATTCCGAAAACACATAATAGCAGACATCTTTATGGGTTCATTGTATCTTGTAGGTACTTGACTATGGTACCTCCTACATAATTGAAGAGCTCCAAGCCTACAACTTCTAGGAGCACATTTAATAAGTGCTTAAGCTTTGTACAATAAGTACTTAACAACATGGAGTTGGGTATGAAAGAATGATCCATAGTTAATTATGAATGAAAAATTTCTAATGGTCATGTAGTACTACGCATGATAACACGTGGAAGCACAGGAGATTAATGGGATGAAATATTTCAGCAACATTAGTCTGTAGTCGCATAAAAAACCAATTACGAAAATAAGATCTGTAGTACTGATTATTACGTACTAGTATAAGCAAGCATATCATCCTTTTTTTTTCAATTGATGACCTTTTGACGTGATCCCGTAGTATAGTAATCATTCTCCAACTAACCTTGAAGAAATTTTCTACCAAAACCCACATAATAAGAAGAAACAAAACATCACACTCAGCCTATCCCAGCTTTATTATTCATATCAAATAAGCTCAAGAAAAGAATATCCATTGAATCCATGATCATTTGGAAAATTATATGTAGGGGGGGGGGGGTGCATGAGTCCAAACTATACTAGACCACAAACAAATAAGTGAGCTGTATTTTCTCTTTTTTATTCATTTTTCTTAGGGTAAAATGGACTAGGAAAAAAAGAGACAAACATGGCCCCCTCAATTATTATTGTCCAGGTTCTTATATGTTTGGGCCTAACATCGTGGGCTCCACATCACTTGAATGTGATGCCTCCATGATTGCCCCTGAGAATGTATTTTGCGCATTCCTTGCATAGAATAGGCTTACAGCATTTCGTGCAGTAATTTTTTTCCAAGTATTGTAGAGTTTCTTGAGCAAGAAGGAAAATCACCCACAAGACCTTTTTCTAGCTATTTATGTATTTCGTATGCACTTTAATCAAGTTATTATCTTCAAACACAACTCTATTTTTCTAGAAATTGACACAGTAAAATGAAGAGTAATTAACATAAATCAAAGCTTTGGATTGCTGGGTGATTAAAGCTGACAATTAAATATAAAAAAAGATATGTAGGTGAGAATTCCACAAAAAGTTCCTAGATGCAACAGAACAAAAATAACACGAGTTAATCTGGACCACATTGGTCTTTTACTGCCTACTAGCAAAAGTTATATACTACATTAATAATAATTGATATGTTTGCATGGTCGGTGGGCATCTGCATGCATGTGCACACAGCCGTCCACATGATGCCTGTTAAAATAAAAGATTCTTAGGTATATTCCGCAAATATATTTATTTCATGGGCTTGTCTGGAAAGTATTCCTCCTCATGCTTTGGCAAATTGATTGGTCCGAACCAGAGTGGAGCATTAAAACACTAAAAGGAGTTTTTAGATGTTAACTAATATGTGCTGCTTTTGGGGTCAAATCTTGCAATAGATTTTGTAGCATATAATTATTAAATATTTGGTTGGGTAGTAAAAATACGCTAATGCATGCACATTGCTTCTTAGAAGATGATATTCACAAAAGAAAAATTATTGAGTTTGCTTATTCATGCCACAAAGTAAACCAAGAGGTCAAGAAGTAAATAGGCGTCACTGTCAAAGGAGAAGGAAACCACTACACTAAACTAAACAGTATTTTAGGGGTTGCTCATCTTTTACTCTATCTGAATATGTGGCATGGTCATGAGAAATGATGCTGACCAAATTATCCAGTGGATTACATGCGTCTTTCACCATTTCCTCAATGAAACACTAGATGTACTGTATTGTAGAGTGACTTTAGACTTATCAGTCATACTTAAGAGATTAGCTTTTTTAAGAAAAATATTACAATACATTTGAAACATGAGAATTGATCTACTTAAAGACAAATAGTCACACATATATTTATTACCCTAAAATCCACTCATGAACGTCCAGTTGTCTGGGAAATGATTTTCTAGTCAAACCATGGGAATTATACATGAAAGTAACCCATTTCTGTGGTGCAAGATCTTTGCAATTTTTTTTTATATTCTTCTTCCTAAATATATTAGCTACTTTAACTTTTTACCCTTGTATGGTGGCTTTATCAATCGGCGGCCTCAACAGTCATTTTTCTTAAAAAAATATTTTCCAACCAAACCAAATTCACATTGGAAAGGACATCACAAAGGATATGTTTTTAGAATAAATACAAATATTGCATAAACAAAAAAATACACATAAAAAATAGGGTGACGCTGGAATCTGAATGCTACCTTTGTAGCACTGTGATAAAAAATAGCCAGTAAAAGTTCACGCCAATGTCTATCAGAAAGTGACTCCTACCAAGTTGTCTAGTGGATTGCATGTGTTTCACTATCCTAAACACGTAATACGCAATATAGAATCTGTTGTAAAGTAACTACAGGGTGTGGTTTACTTAAGACTAGATTATTTCCAAAAAGAATTGGTCAAACTAAATCCAAAGTCGTACATATATTTAGGCCTTTCAGTTAAAAATGTAATCTGTATATTCTATTATTTTTGGTGTGAGTACTCGTTTGAACATGTATTTTTCCATGAAAGAATACATGGAGATGAAATTTAATTTCAACAGGGATAAGACAGGCAAGCCAAGTCAATTTCTTGGCAGCAGGTTTTCAGAATCACATAGGCCAACGCAAAAAGGGCGAGTTTCATTTTCTTGTTTCCAAAAGTATAACACCACCATATAGAGCTCTTTGAATTTATGAATGAAATATTTCAGAGCAAGCATATATAATGTCATCCTTTCACCAGCTCACAATAGCATTTAATGCATGTGTGATCCACGAGATTGGGGGATGAAATAAAATTTCTACCTGAATGATCTGTACTGAAAGAAGTATTAACTAGTGAGTTTGCTTCATGCCACAAAAGGAAGACCTCAAGAAGGAAAATAGACGTCACTGTCGATGGAGAAAGTGTCCACTACATCAATAGTTCTTTAGGTGCTGCTCATTTTTTACTCACCGAATATGCTGCAATTAATGTTGTGAGTATGATGCTACCACACTGGTTGAAAAAATATGGAGTAGATCCCCACTAGCCAATGTCTCTGTGAGTTCTCAACCAAAATATGTAGTAGATCCCCTGTATGTTTCACAGTCCCCATTGAAACACGTACAACATAAACTGTATTGTACAGTGTCTTCTTGGTGTCACTTAAAACATCAGATTAAAACACATTTGATGCGTGAGAATTAATCTGCTTAAAGCCAACATATATTTATCCTGACCCTCGAACCAAAATTAATAATTAAAGACCTGCATTTTACTGTTACTGTCAAAGTCCATGAGAGTAATTTTTTCTGGCATAATTTTGGAAGATCAGATTCCAATGAGGATTAGATGGGTACACCAAATCAATTTCTAGGGTCCAACCCCTTTAGCATTCAATATGCTGCTCTTTCTAAATATAATAGGCACTTTTTTTTGGGAACCCCTGCACAACCTTTGGTGACCAAGTCAATCCAAAGCGCTCTAGAAAGAATATAACAATGTGAAACAATATACAAAATAAGTACATATCAAAACTACACAAAGAGCATTCTAATTGACCACCATAATTCTCTTGATATCAGGCTAGAGCGGCTATACTATTCTTAACTCTTCCTCATTATTCAATACTACGAGATTGCATTGTCTAAGCCTACATAGTACGCCTTTTTCCACTGTTGCATGCATGGGCCCATATAATATGCATACACTAAACAATTCCAACTCTTGATGTTTATCCAACATTATATTAGCTCCTTTTTGGCATAACATATTTCATCAATTTTTTAGGATAATTTAATATCTAGTTAGGTTATAAACATATGTTTATAATGCACAACATAATTATTTGGACAACAACAAACATAATTTTAAATAATGGCTTTGCTTATCCATGGTACAAACCAAGCAAGGTTTTTATTAAGAACTCGCTACATTGATCAGAAGTTATTCCTGAGGTTCTTTATCTTTGATCTATTCAAATATGCAACATATTATAATGAGAGATGACGCTGTATGCTACACTGTACTTAAAAAATTCACTAAAAGTGTATGCCAGGAAGTGAGTCCTACGAAGTTGTTTTGTGGATTGCATGTGTTTCACCATACTTAACACGCAATACGAACATAACCTATTGTAAAGTGTCTTCTTAGTGTGGTAGAAGTGTATACAAGAAAGTGATTCCTACCAAGTTCTTGGCCGCGGGCTATTTAGGACCGCTTATATGTTCTTCATTCCAAATCTATTAGCCACTTCATTTTTTAATGTTTTGCATGGTGGCTATATTAGTCAACCTAACAAGCAGCCTCTTTTTTTTATTGAGGATAAGAACAAGAAGGAAGAAAATGTCTAAAACAAATAAAGGTAAAGCAGAAACCAAAAACATATTGCATATTAGGAGTACCCAAGTTGACTACCCGATTCTCTTGGAACCAGGAATATAATTCAAAACAATTCGCTGTCATTGTTTTTCTCATCCTTAATTCAAAAACGATAGGAGTACATTGTTTAATCCTGCTGTGTAGCACACATCTTTCCTATAGCTGCACGCATGGGTCCATGTACCCTAAGCATACATACTAAGACTTCAACTCGAGATGTTTATCCAATCACAATTAAGTTATCGAAATGTTTGACAACATATTGTGAAATTGGAAGTTTCTGGGCAAACAGAGAGTGACACATCTTGCTCCTTTGCTAGTACATGTCTTTTGACTTGATTTTCTTATTATCGTACATCTAAAGTAAAAAAAAGTTTCATATGTGCCTCTCTCTTTCCATGGTGCAAAAAGGAGCTTTGTTAAGCGGCCACTTAGCACCAAGCCCCCACAATCACTCTTTTAAAGTGGTTTTCCTCTGGTCACCAGACAATAGGAGAACACCTAACGCAAGGTTTTAAATGACAAGAGAGCATCAAGGCAATTAAGACCATCGCATAGTCTCTATGAACCAAACACAGGGAGCACATGTATGTGATAACAAAAACACGATCACCATGAATCAAGTTTTTTATTCCTAAGAGAAACAAGCTAATATTTTTGTTTAACCTATCAATAAACTTGTGGCAACCTAATAGTAGATGAACTGAAAGAATAATGTCCTACTCAAAAGGCAGGTCTGGTTCAGTGGTTCTCCTAGTTAGAGAGGACAGAGGATCGGACTAAGAGGAGAATACCAAAGTAGCTACAATCAAAAGAGAAACTTAAGAAAGCCAAGTGGGACATGCTCTGTCCCTCAAAAGAGCACCATAAACGTGCTTGAATCCAGTGGCCACATTGGCATGTTGCTGTGCACTGATTTGCTGATCTTTTCCTCCTTTCCGACCACGTTTTAAGGTTAGGTCCGACTCAAGAAAAGCTCCCGATTTTAGAAGCACTAACGAAGGTTCCAAATTCCAGATGGTCACTAAAAGATCTTGAGCCATCCAACATGCTTGTTCTTGCCATGCTTGATGTGTTGAGTTTGAATGACTAGTTTATATTCGAGCGATTACTGACCGAATACCAACCGGAAAAACTAATTGCAACATGAAATTAAATGGCTATCCATCAAAACCAGAGTTGTCTCTCACTAACCACCGATATAGTGGCGGTAACAGTCCATTGCCATGAAGATTTGGAAACCATGTGCCCAAGAAAAGAAAAGGTCTGAAATGACTGTAGCTACTACCAGTGTGCCACCGGCTCTTGCAGAGGAGTGGGACTCATGGTTTAGGAAAATATGGGTGTCCAGCGGTGTTTGATAGTGATAGTGTGTTCTTCCAAGTGCATGCATCCATGTGTGGCATCCCTAGTTTCATGCTTCCTTTTCTCTCTCTTTTTTTGTTGACAAAACCCACCAACTGAACCTCCATGATGTTATTCGATTCTCGGATGGATAATAACCAAGAAACGAAGTTGACAAAGCAAGGGCTGTGAAAGAAAGAGAGGATATTTTAACTTTTCTGAGGATAAAGTTGTGGAAAATGTACATGGACTCTACAGGAACAATGGATCATCTTAGTTTCACAAGATATAGCCGCCGTCTGCAGATAGGTTTGGACCTAGAAAGAACCATCCCGTCGAGTTCGAGTTGCGAAGATACTTGATGCCTGGTGGTCGCGTCTTTGACAATCCAATCCAAGTCTGAATGATTGCGATTAACAATAATTTTAGGGCTAGTTATATGGAATTGAAGGCCCTGGTTCATGATAATATTCATCCCTTCTTTCGAAAGTAAAAAAAACTCAAAATATCAACTTAGGGGGAAAAATAAAATAAAAGTTGTGGTTTTTTTATACGTAGAGTAGTTGTCGAGCGAGCGCAAGCCAACGACTGTTTCTTGATATCATTTTTACTTCCCACTATTGTAGAACACTTTGTGCTTCTTAGGCATACGTGAGTGAGCGGCAGTAATGGGAAACTATTGTAAAACACGTTTTTCATAATGTTGATTGTTCACTTATAAAATGTAAATAAAGCTTGACATGCCAATAAAATAAGTGGCACTATCTCTTTTTTTTTCTTGTGGGGTGGCGCATTAGCTTTTAATATTTATTTTCGAACAACTTTGCGTATATAAATTTATGAACACCCAATGTATGAAGAATTTCATAACAAAATGCAAATCTGGCAATTTTTTGAGCTGGGTGAATTATTTTCCTTGAGTAAAGACTAAAGAGATCGTTATTTGAACAGAAATGAAAAATCTCCAGCGTGGGGAAAAGAACAAAAGAAAAATCCAAAAGAGAGCAACTCAGAAGCAACTCCTGGGCTTATCAGGCAAAATAGCCCGATTCAAGCCCACATGATCCCAGCCCAGTCAATCTTCTAGGCCGACAATATCTCAGCCCACTGACGTTATAGGCCCACTTACCCTTCCCGCCACGCAGCCGGCAACCCCCTCCCTTCCCGCCAAAACGCCTCCTCTTATTCCCCCTCTTCCCGCCATTCTCGCAAACCCTTTCCCTCCCCCGTCCCGCCTTCCGCCCTTCTCTGTCTTCCTCCTCCTACCCCTCGCCGCCGCCGCCATCAACGCTGCCGGAATGAAGAACCCCGACTTCGCCGCCGATAGAGGTACGTGCTGCTATGGCAGCAGCCTCCAGATGCTCCTCGAACTGTTTCTTTGTTTGCCCCTGGAAGGTTCCAGAACATTTTGTGACGGCGCGCTGGTTCTTGGTGTTTGATTTGTGTCTCTGCAGCTCTCGCCAAGGACTTCCTGTCAAACTTCGCCGATGCGCACGGCGAGCCCAAGTACCTGAAGATCCTGGTAACTATAATCTCTTCCCCGTGTTCTAGATCCGGTTTGGCTTCGTAATTTCGCGCTGATTTGTCTCTCTGGATCAAGCAAAATGTCGCCAATCGGAAGATCCGGTCTGTACAAATCGAGCTGGACGACCTGTTCCATGTACCAATTTCTCCCCTTAACAACACCCAATTCCTTTTTTCTCTTTTACAAAATTCTATGGATGCAAGAATTCTGGGTAATGTTTTTTTCTGTTCTGCAGTACAAGGATGTGGATGAGGAGTTCTTGCAGCGGGTAACTGAAAACACGCGTCGCTACATTGGCCTCTTCGCGGAGGCCATGGACGAGCTCATGCCAGAGCCCACGGAGACGTACACTGTTGACGAGGACCGGGATATTCTGATGACGCAACGTGTGGATGAGGTGGGCGAAGGAGGCGCCGACGGCACCGACCCACTCCATAGGATGCCACCGGAAATCAAACGGTTCTTGTAAGTAAACTACTCCTAAATTTCCCTAGGTGCTCTGGATTTCAATAACTTGGGTAAAATGGACCTAAATGGAGAGGAAATTGCATTTTATGACAAAGACGAAGAAATTAGTGCTTAACTGCTTATACTGCATAAGTTTACAAATCTTTTACTCTCTATATAATCTGCGGTGAGTTAAGCATTTTGATGTGGCCTTGATAGAGCATTTGAGCACCATTAGCCTCTGAATGGCTCGGAGAATAGAAGCATGTCTTACAAGCTTGTGCTTTCTCCGATAGAGTGATGTAACCTGTCAGCTAGATATATCTGTGTCTTGCATTCTTGCTTACATTTCCTTAGTGTTGTTATAAGATGCTTCGAGCCACCTAATGCTGTACAAATATGGAATTGCACTCCAATGATTTGTCCTGTTGATCCAATTATCAGTCTTTGTTGATGTTATCTTAAATTGAATTTTGTTGTTGGCATTGCAGTGAGGTTTACATCAAGGCATTCTCAAAGATGACTCCACTCACTATTAGGCAAGTGAAGGCATCCAACATTGGGCAGCTAGTGAAAATATCTGGAATTGTGACTCGCTGCTCAGATGTGAAGCCCTTGATGCAAGTTGCTGTTTATACATGTGAAGAATGTGGTTTTGAGATATACCAGGTACTTGATCTCGTTTCAGGCATTCCTTTTGATAGTAGGCCTGATATTTTGACCTTTTTATAATATAATAAATTATCTTAGATTAGCGTGGGATAAATCCTGAGACATTATAGAATGAAGTATTATCTGTACTTGGGTTGAACATGTTATCATTTTGTCTATGCTTCTAAGTTATATTTGGAATTAATGTTCAAAATCTTTTGTTTGAATTTGGCAGGAAGTAACTGCTAGAGTATTTATGCCTCTCTTTGAATGCCCATCTCAAAGATGCAAGCTGAATAAAGCAAAGGGGAATCTAAGCCTTCAATTGCGAGCATCAAAGTTTTTAAAATTTCAGGAGGTACTAACCTTTCTCCACAATCTGGTCAAGTGTGGCTATATTTCTTCAATTAAAAGACCACCCTATATTTCAGCATATTTTATATCGCATTTTCATACAACAGCCACATTGTCTTGCAGGTGAAGCTTCAAGAGTTAGCAGAGCATGTACCAAAGGGTCACATCCCTCGCTCTCTGACTGTTCATCTAAGAGGAGAGCTGACCAGAAAGGTAAAGCAAATTGTAACTTTTTGTTTCACTTTGAGTAGTTTCCTTTGCATTCTTTTGCAGCACAATAGTCTCTACTTTTTGGTTGTAGTTGTGTACTTGTATGGTTAGCTTTGAAAGGAAGTTGCTTTCAGATTTCTGCTTTTGGTATACTGAATTTACTAACTAAACGTTCTTATGATCATTAAGGGTTTTCTATTGATATTCTGTATTATAACCAAGGACTAAATGTTATTTACTAACTAAACGTTCACATGAGCATTAAGGGTTCTCTATAGATATTCTGTATTATAACCAAGGACTAAATGTTATCATGATCAGGTTGCACCTGGAGATGTGGTTGAGATATCAGGCATTTTTCTCCCCATGCCATACTATGGATTCAGAGCGATGCGTGCAGGGTTAGTTGCTGATACTTACTTGGAAGCAATGTCTGTCACCCATTTCAAGAAAAAATATGAAGAGTAGGTTATCTGAGGATCGTGCCCTTCTTTCCATTTTTCTTCAGCAGTTGTCTGATTAGTGACTGTACACCATTGCAGGTATGAACTTAAAGGTGATGAACAAGAACAAATTGACAGATTAGCTGAGGATGGTGATATCTACAGCAAGTTGGCAAGGTCCTTGGCACCTGAAATATTTGGCCATGAAGACGTTAAGAAAGCACTGCTGTTGCTGCTTGTTGGCGCACCACATCGGAAGCTTGCTGATGGCATGAAGGTACGCATGCTGCTATGAATCAGGATGGCATGCATTTCCCACTCAATGTTTGCTCTCTCCAACTGCTCACATCTCAACATTGACTGTGAAATGTAAATGTACAGATCAGAGGAGACCTGCACATATGCTTGATGGGAGATCCTGGTGTTGCCAAGAGTCAACTTCTGAAGCATATCATAAATGTTGCTCCAAGAGGAGTCTACACCACTGGACGTGGAAGCAGTGGTGTTGGTCTTACTGCTGCCGTCCAGAAAGATCCAATTACTAGTGAGTTCGTCCTCGAGGGTGGAGCACTGGTAAGGCTTACTGTCTCTCTGACAGGCATTCCTGTTTGTGCTTTCACTAGTGTGTATGAATTATTTTGCTCGCAGTCCTGACTATAGCTGTTAAGAATCTGTTTATCTGCTTTCCTCTTGAAATCCAAACCAGTTGTTGAGATTTCATACCTGTCTTGCTGGTATACATTCCATTTCATTCTTTTGTAGAGTTGTCGCCTTAGCGCAATTAAAAACAGTTATTTGGTGTAAAGCACAGGCATGCAATCCTAATGATTAATCTCATAGTACAACTCTTGTGTTTCAGGTGCTGGCAGATATGGGTATTTGTGCGATAGATGAGTTTGACAAGATGGAAGAGTCAGACAGAACAGCGATTCATGAGGTGATGGAGCAGCAGACAGTTAGTATTGCCAAGGCTGGCATCACCACCTCTCTTAATGCAAGAACTGCAATTTTGGCTGCTGCAAATCCAGCATGGTAAATTTTTATCTGAATATCTTCCTTCTCCAAATGAGATAATGGAAAATAATACTGATTGATGTAAATGCAATTGTTCTCAATTATTCAGGGGAAGGTACGATATGAGGAGGACTCCAGCTGAAAACATAAATCTACCTCCAGCACTTCTGTCTCGTTTCGACCTCCTTTGGTTGATCCTGGATCGTGCAGACATGGAAAGTGATCTTGAAATGGCAAGACATGTTGTTCATGTACACCAAAATCTTGAGTCACCAGCACTGGGTTTCACACCACTTGAACCATCCGTTCTCAGGCAAGTACAATATTCCTACAGCTGCTTTACTTTTGTTGTCCTAATTTTGTGGCGTTTCCAAAAAAATTCCTAGTTGCATTTCAATTCAGGATATTATAAAAGCTGACACTGATATAAAAGTATGGTTACTATCTTTGTTCATTGTTCATTACTATCTTTGTTCATTGTTCATTGTTCACAATTTAACAATCTCGATCTGATCACAGAGCATACATATCTGCTGCGAGAAGAGTCATTCCTTCTGTTCCACGAGAGCTCGAGGAATACATCGCAACTGCATATTCTAGCATCCGCCAAGAGGAAGCGAAATCAAATGCACCGACCTCCTACACTACTATCAGAACACTCCTGAGCATACTCCGCATTTCTATTGTAAGTAAACCTCAAATGTGTCGTCCTTTTCTTCTGTAAGAATTATCTCCTGAACATGATGTTACCTGTTTATTGCAGGCCTTAGCAAGGCTTAGATTTTCAGAAACCGTGGCTCAGAGTGATGTCGATGAAGCACTGCGACTGATGCAGATGTCCAAGTACTCCTTATACTCAGATGATCGCCAGCGGTCTGGCCTAGATGCGATTTCGGACATATATTCCATCCTGAGAGATGAAGCGGCAAGGACGAGTAGCATGGATGTGAGATATGCTCATGCTCTTAACTTGATCTCCAGAAAGGTACAATTTCTACATACACTTGCTTGTACTGATGCCACATCTCAGAATGGCTTGGTTGCTGACAATATTGGCTTCAAATGTTTGTGAAACACAGGGATATAGTGAGGCTCAATTGAAGGAGTGCTTGGAGGAGTATGCATCTCTCAATGTGTGGCAGATTCATCCGAACACCTTCGACATCCACTTCATTGATGCCTAATGAGAAGCCAATCCCGATCACCTAACATTCCATCATGAATGAAGGGGTAGAACACCAAAGAGTTGATGCTTCATGATTTATGAGCAGAGTGTTGAACACCGTCCGTAGAGCCCTAACATGATTGGATAGTTGTAGTGATAGTGAACACAAACCATTCCATGATGTCAATGATGTAACGCTGGGCAGAAGCCTGTGAGAACTGTAGCAGTACAGCATTGTTCTTATCTGCCTAACGAGTAGCCTGGTGTTATTTTTACCTGCAACTCCTTGTTTGACACTTGACACTGACGTGTATGTACCTGGTGTGTTTTCTTAATGCTTAAGACATTGCATTTCTGCCAATTTTTTTAGTGTGAAGCTATCAGAATGCCACAATCAGGTCAGGGATAAATGAGCTGGGTGAAAAGAGTTGTATGTACCTGGTGTGTTTCCTTAATGCTTTAGACATCAACATCATTGCATTTCTGCCAAATTTTTTTAGTGTCAAGCGATCAGAATGCCACAATCAGGTATGGGTGAAAAGAGTTGAAAGATGAGAACTTTACAGTCTCTTCTGGTGGCATTGGTGTGTTTAGTTTGAGCAGTCATCTCATCAATTCATCATAGATAAAATGATCCATCACCACATTTGTCCATGAATTTTGGTGGTACAAGTGTACATTCATTGTTGGATCATGTACTTAACGCTGTGAACATGGGCTTTTGAGGAATCATGTCAAGGAACTAACACTTCTATTCCTCAAACCAAACAAGAATACTATGAGTAATATGTCCATTGGCCATCGTCATTCCATACCTCATACTAAATGCACCATAAGCTAATTGCAGATGAAAATCATGAACTATTAAATAACACTAAAAATTGAATAATTTCATCCTCAACATACCACAGCTTTCAAGAGGAAATAGTCAACTAATTTGTTCTATATTCAAAAGAGACATGAGCATCTGCTTTCTTGAAAAGTGAAACATTCTACAGCAGTTGCTTACAGAACTTACTGGTATGAACAGGAAGTATAACTTACCAATATGACATACAACCCTAGATTGTAAACTACAATATGCAGGATACTGATTCAACTTCTTATCATTCAAACACCAGAGCTTGTTCAGCCTCTTCACATTTTCTGGTCGCTATCATCGGACTCATCATGTTGTTCTGTAGCACTGCCATTTGGTACAGCACCTGCTCCTTTTCGGTTGATGTCGCTGAAGGGTCTTTTCCTTGATGAGGATGGTTCAAAAGAATCCATCTCCTTGCTCTTCTCACCCTCATCAATAGCCATGTCATCTTTCTCTTGATCAGCACCAGCTGCTGAAGGTGGAGGTGGCATCATGTCCATTCCACTGAGCCGGCAGAAGACTTTCTCAACTGTTTCGGTTATCTCTTTCCCTAATCCACCATTGTCAAGTATCAGCTCCCATACTGCCTTGGAAGCTTTCTCAAGGACTGGAGTCCTGCATTGCATAAAAACAGTCAGAAGTGCATTAAAATATTCCTTCTGATTGAGGTAAGAAACTGGGAATATAGCTGCAAACTGTGTGGAATACAGAACATGTAGATTACTAAATTTGGATTTCCCCCAATACATGTAATACATTGGAACAGTGGAAGGACAAGTAAAATCATAGGAACTAGACCATTACTCCCTCTCAAACAAGCAGCTGTGTGCAGATATGGTAGGAAAATAAGCTATCAACTATCATGGAGATATGTGTATGAAGTCAAGCCTATACATTTTTTTGGGTAAAAATATGTTACTGAGCATCAAAACAATTGATAACCTACAGATAAGCAGTTTGCAGCTGAAAGCCAAATACAAACCAAGCAATGTACTGTTACCAAGCACAATCTTTATCAATGTGATGCAATGTTATCGAGTCATACAGAAAAGACAAGCTTACTCCAGTTCCTGCCGAAGTGCATCAAACAACTCCCTCTTGGTCTTTTTCTCAGCTCCAGGAGTATTCAGTACCTTGCTTTGCTCCACCATCATCATAGTGTTTTTCTTCATATCCTCCTGAAATGAAATTTTAAAAAGTTCAGTGCTAAGTTTCACTTCACACTACTCCATTAGACAGGTAAGTCTGGCATAGAGCGATGCCATGATCGTGAAGAAGGGTATGTGTAACATAAGGCACTGCAGAAATGTCTGTGTTCAACACTGATAAGAAAGATCCTGCCAATACACATCAAAACACATGCACACTTGAAACTGTATGCTAATAAATAAAGAAAGAAAAGGAACAGTTTCCCAAAATGTAATGTTGATAGGTGGGGAAAACAGGAGAAACCAATGACACACACCAAGTGACACCAAACGGCAACTAAACACCCGAATTTTCATGAGAACCAACCCTCAACTTGTCATGTTAATAGGAAGGGAAAACAGAAACCGACTAGGAAACAAAAAAACATTTGCCACAAGTGACACCAAACGACAATTCCCGAAACGTCATGTGGATAGGAGGGCAGGGCAGAATGAAACCGTCGACGAAATAAACACGTGCTAAGCAATACCTAATATTAACTAAACATCCAAATTCTCATGCAAACCAATCCCCTGCTTAAAGGACTCTTAGAACATGCACCAGAGCAGCAGTTAAATGAGCAACTAAAATCTAACCTAATGTTAACGATTTAGTAGTCACAAGAAGTTTCACAGTTCCATCAGTTACAGAAAGCGCAGCATATATGAATTTAGGCTGTCCTGCACGGCACATTGCAACAGAGTCACATACTCTGAGCATATCTCACAAGCAGGGTCTTACCTACCACCTTAAGCTGCAAGTGATTTCTTAACCGCACGATGCTTCCTCATCATCATACGACAGACAATTTCCAGCACAATGCTAAAAAAAAAAAAGGAGCAAAAGGAACATCAGGGGATTGGGTTAGGAAAGAGGAGGTGTGCACGCACGTTGGCCTTGAGCTGGGCGATGATCTTCATGCGGAGCGCGTCGATGCTGCCGTCGTTCTTCAGCGACTCCAGCACATCCTCCGGCCGCACCACCTTCGACGACGACCCCATCCCTTTCCTCCTCCGCCTCCACCCCCAAATAAATCACCCACCGCCACCAGCCGCCTCGCCCGCGAAGATCCCTAATCCAATCCAAGGAGCTTCGGTCTCGCGGGGCGGAATTCGCTGCTCTATCCGCCGGGGGAGCTCGCCGGAGATCCGGGGGCGGAGACGACGGGGGGCTAGGGTTTGATTCCTCCTCTCTCGCTGGCTAGAAGAGAGTGGAGAAAAGAGAAGAACGCCGCGAGATTGTCACGTGCCCTTGTGTTCTTCTAATTTTAGGAAGAAATGACGAGACTGCCCCTCCGCGGCGTCATGAAACTCCCGGCTCGCTCGTCGAGTTTGAGTGACGTACTGTAGCAGTTTTGACCGAATAATTAGCAGAGTCGGGATGTGCAGCGATCTTTTTTTTTCCGGGATAAAAGAGAGCTTTATTTAACTAGGAGAATAACTACAATCAGAGGTAATGAGGTCCAGAGCACACGCAGGTGCCTGACGCAGCCAGACACTGCCGTATGAACATTTCTCCTAACTAAATGTGCAGCGATCTTGGCCTAGTATAACAAAGAACTAGAAAAGTCCGCGGCGTTGGCGTATAGTTGGGATGTTTTCGTTCGATCGCGTTTTGGTGGTCGAATTGTACGTATAGTGTTGCTTATATGGAAGTAAATAATAGAACGGTTTGTTACCTAATTTATGTAAAATTTGAGGGCGTTTTTAAGAAAGTTTCTGAGAGAGGGATGGGACGGCGGGTTGATTTTGAGAAAGCACAGGGGTTTGTTTGAAAATATTACTTGGCCGGTTAGGGTGGACCGTGGGTTGAGTCCGGGAAAATTCAAGGGCTTCTTCGCAAAAAGCCTTGAGAGAGGGGTGTGGACGGCGGGTTTTATTTCGGTAAAAGTTGAGGGTTTTTCTGTAAAATGCCAAAGATTGGCACGATCTTAGCCATCCGGTCGGTCGATCCGACTGCCGGGAAAAGCAGGCGACGTGGCCTGCTTCTCCGGCCGTGGAATTGGCCACGGATCGTAAGGGAAGATTAGCCTAATTTTACCATGATTTATTGATATTGGTCTATTTAATTCTTAACTTTTAAAAAACATCTAGGAAATTCACATTACTCCCCTCAACTTTGCATAAAGTCTAAACTTCAGTCTCAATCTACAGAACCATCTAACTTACACCCTCAATCTCCTCAAACCAGACAGCTCACCCCTTGACCCATACCACTGGTTTGGTTTTGGATCCTTGGTGGCATCCATGTCAACTGCCAAGTCGCGTGCGTCCATTCTCCAATCAATAGAGGAAAAACGCACATTCGTCCACCTTCCGTCTGTACCGGTTGCTTAGCAACCGGTACTAATGTCAATTTAGTACCGGTTGGTAAGCACAGTACCCCCGGGAACCATTTAGTACCGGCTCGTAACATAACCCGGTACTAAATATTGGCATTCAGTACCGGTTGGTGTTACGAGCCGGTACTAAATAGTCCTAGGGGCTTCCCGAGGCATCTTTTGCATTTGGTACCGGTTGGTATTACCAACCGGTACCAAATGCACCATCCACGGTTACTTTAAAAGGATAGCATCCTTCCCTCAACCATAAGTGCTCTATAGGTGGGATGGTTAAGGAAGAATCGCGCGAGTGGGAGGTTGCGAGTTTGAGTCCGTGGGACAACGCACGTGCATTTACGCATGAAAAAATCGCGCGACTTGTACCAGCGACGTTGCGCATGTGCGGACCCCTCCGGCGAGTTCAAAATTTTTTTTCCTATTTTTTTTGGCTCAAATTCATTTGGTACCGGTTGGTGTTACCAACCGATACATATGGCGCCCATCAGTACCGGATACCGGTTACATAACCGGTACTAATCGGGCCTTCCCAACCGGTACTGGGAATCCTTTTTTCCCGTAGCGAATCTCCAATCGATGGCCCGCCTGAGCCTGATCGCCAAGCCACCCGACCCTACGTGGCTCCTCCGCCGGTCGTCGACCCATTGGGATTCCTATCCGTGCGAGCTCCGCCCCGATGTAGAACTACACGCCCGGATGCGGAATGGCGGAAGGGAACAAAAGGCCTGACGCGAAGAAGAGCGATGGTATGGTGGGGCCATCTGTGGGTGGCGGGGCGGAGCTTGTTGATTCAAGGCTGCTGGTGGAGGGGGCAGAGGTCGAGCGAGACCGACAGAGCCTGTATGATAGTTACTATGGGCAATGGAAAGAAGGATTCTTGGCTAGATGGAAGAGCATCAATGGACATTGCTCCTAACTAATACTCCATCTGTTCCAAAATGTAGGTCGTTTGACTTTTTTAGACCCTAACTTTGACCTCTCGTCTTATTAAAAAGATTGCACAATATCATTTTTTTTTGTTATGGCTAACTTTAGTAATAAATGAATTTCAAGAATGACTTAAATTTAACTACATTTTCATAAATTTTTTGAATAAGATGGTGGTCAAACTTGAGGTTAAAAAAGTCAAATGACCTACATTTTGGAACGGAGGGAATACAGATGGGCATGGAGGAAGCAAAAAAACGGTTAGGGAGCAGCTGGAAAATCAAAGTTGTACATGAGGGTTGTGGAGGATGACTTCTGTGATTGAGATGTTTGAATTCATAAACTTATGGGACATAGTTACCTGTATCTCACTCTAGGACGACAGCGTCAGCATTGGCGTCTCTCCACAAGGTCTCCATCATGATGCAGGGCGGGCAGGGGCGATCTCAGGGACAACCAGCTCCATGATGGCGACGGCACAGGGCCGAGCTCGAGGGCAGTCGGCTCCACGGAGATGAGGGCACAAGGCCGCGATCAGGGCCCACAGGCTCCCTGCCAGCGAGCATGGGGCCGAGCTGGCTGGAGGCTTGCTTGTAGTCCGAGTCCTACAATTTTTATTGGCGCCTCTTGCCCTTTGTTGACTAGGAAAAGGAGGAATGAAGGTTTGCCCAACTGACATGGACAAACTAAGATGAAAAACCGACTATTTTAAGGGTTGAGGGGGTTGGATATGCTAGTTTGAGGGGATTAAGGGTGTCAATTAGACGATTTTGCAGATTGAGATTGATGTTTAGACTTAGCACACAATTTAGGAGGGTAATATGGACTTCTTCCTAGTTTTATAAATGGTTCTACCTACATGGCATTACATATGAATACTACCGTGACAATGGCATATTAAAAAATTTAGTTTATGACTCTAATTATGTAGATTTATTTACATAACCCCTCAACTATACAATAAGATGTTTAGTCCCCTTAAACTATTTTTTAGTATCCTCAAAAGCATCCCATAGGATGTTTTTTTTGTTTGACATGGAGCACTACTTAAAATGACATGGCGCAATCCTACATTATTCTTATCACGCTCTTTCAACTAGAGTGGAGTAGCATAGATATAGCTACCAAGACATGAATGTTTAGAAGTGAAGAATCATCCTCCATGTAGCTATCTGCATTAGCGAAATAGAAGGAAAAAACTTTGCAAGCGATGAACGGAAAAATTTTATTGGCTAAATATTCAATTATATAGTTGAGGAGTTATGTAAAAAAATGGCAGTTTAGATTTTAAAACATGTCTATGCATGTGTTTGATCATTGTAATAATGTAAGGGAGAAATGAAGATGTGGGTTTGATGGCCGGCAGATGAAATATTCAAATCAGCGCTACTAGCGCCTGGACATTCGATGAGGGCATCTCCCATCGCATGGTCCTTGTAACATGCTAAATAACGTTTGCAACATAGAAACAAAGGTCATGTTTCGTCAGCAAAGTGAAAACTTTTGGACGCTTGACATTAAATAGGAGTACTAAATATAGGTCATTAGTTAAAAAAAATTTTACACAGATGTAGTATATTGGCGAGACGAATCTATTAAGCCTAATTAAATCATGATTTGATAATGTTGTGCTATCATGAACATGTGCTAGTGAGTAATGACGGATTAATTAGGCCTAATAGATTTGTCTCACAAATTACACTCCATATGTGTTATTTGTTTTATAACTAATTTATGTTTAATACTCCTAATTAGTGTCAATCATCTGATGTGATATCGAGAAAAGTTTTTAACATCGAAAAGTTCAGGAAGTACACTAAAAAAATGTTCAGGAAGTAAAATGATCTGGAAGGAAAATTCTCGTTGCAACATCAACACTACGTTCGTGCAACATTTATATGAAACATATATGCGATAACAATAGTTACAACATCGGATATTAACTATTGCAATATGTGGCAATATGTCTGAGCCGTCTCCCATCGAACGTTCTACGTCAAATATGAACCAAAGTCCGAGATCGATAATCTGCACAATTCATTTTTGCTACCGTTCCACCCTTCCATTTTCAAGGATCGATTCATGGATAGGGTAGGCCGTTGTCGCATCGGATTCAGCAACCGACTCCGATCTGGTCTATGCCCTGTATGGATCCTTGGTATATATATGTACGGAGTAGTATATATACGTAAGGGCTAGCGAACCAAGCTGCTTCCAGCAATGCCGCCATGCATGTCTAATCCGACTCTTCGTCAGGCTAGCTCCACGAAGGCCATGTACTCATCAGAGGCGTTGCCCCCGCCGGTGGACCACCGCCGCCACGCCGGCGTGCGCGAGGCCCCGTGTCCCTCCCGGTGTCGTGCGTCCACGACGGCGGCGCCCTCCTCAGCGACGCGGCGCTCCGCGAGGCGCTCCTGCAGAGGATCTGCGGCCACTTCGAGGCCGCCTTCAAGCTCCTCCCCGTCGCCGAGCACCCGGAGCTCTTGGAGTGCCTCAAGCTCGGCGCCGGGCTCGGCCTCGACCTCCTCGAGCCCGTCTCCAACATCGTCGCCTACGCCGTGATGGACCACCGGTGGATGCGCAAGTGCGTCATCCACACGCGGCGGTTTCGCCGCGCCGGCCGCGGCGACCCCGACCCCGTGGCGGCGGCGGCGGCGGCGGCCGTGGCGGCCTCGCTGGGCGGCGACACGACGCGGTGGCTCGACCTGGCGCGACGGTCTGTGGAGAGCCTGGTCTTCTTCCACGGGGGCCACTACTTCCGCCACCGCGCCGCGTGCGACCTGCGCCGCCGCAAGTATGGCATCGACCGGATCGTGCTGTCGCCGCCGCTCACCTGCGTACGGGCACCGAGACCAGTCGAGGGGAAAGAGCCTCACTGTGCCTACGAAGAAACCTTGAGGAATATCCTCCTCGACGCCATCCACATCTGCTACCTACAGGCCTTCGCTCGCCTGGCCGACCCGGGCGTCGTCGCCGCCATGCACATCCCCATCGTCAGGTCAGGCTTCTGCTTCGGCCCTCTCGACGATCCCGTCGACAACATCCTCGTCAACGCCGTCTGGTTCAAGACAGCCTACCCGTCCCAGTGTCCTTCGGCGTACGGCGACCGTCTGATCTGCGACGAGCGGCTGGCCGTCCTCTCCGCGCGCTCGCTCGACGCCGCCGTCGCCTACCTCTGCGCGAGGTTCGCCGACACCTTGTCCCGCCACGACGCCACGCTGCTCCTCTACCGCGCCGGCGGCGGCGGCGCTGCCACGTGTCGCGCGCCAGCGAGATGGCCGAGCTCGCCGGCCACGCGCCGCGCAATGATAACGATGGGGCTGACGTGGCTATCCGCGCGGCGGTCAAGGCCACCGGCGGCCACGGCGAGGAGGCTCGTCGCATGGCGAACTTCGTCCACGTGCTGAGCCTCGAAGCCAAGGCACGTATACTGGCTCGCCTGCGGCAGCCGCGGCCTCTCGGGATTGGTGACCTCGACGACATTGCCGGTGCCTTCGGTCTGGATTTCTACTTCCCTCTCGACGATGGCCTACTTCCAGACGAGAAGCCGGCCCATCATGTGTTGAGCACAGAAGCCCAGACATTGCTGAACAGTAAGGCAGCACTTTATGAGGATCAGCAAAAGAGTGTCATCCCAAAACTGCACGCGATGCTTAACAACGAGAAAGAGGTAATTACGTTCACTCTTTTTGTAAAATCTTTGAAATCGTCTACTATCAAAGTTGGTCTGAATTAACTAACAGTAGCTTTTCATTGCATTACAGCTTCTTTGTGTGTTCGGTTCATCAACAGAGATCGGGGAAGAAAGATTCTTCCATATAAACTTTTTAGCTCGCGATGTCAATGGAGCACACTGGGACCTTTTCTTTGCTCAAATCTTGGGGATATACGGCACACCGTACGGAGACCGCTACCGGGCCCTGCTACGTAAGCTACGTCCAAATAGTGCTGCTGATTCATTTTTCCTCCCGTTGCTATGGTCGGAAAAGTTAGACACGCCTATGTCAAGAATTCAAGGTCCAGATTTGTTGGCACTGGCCATGAGTGCAGGTATGTATGTAATCATCCCTTTCATTACTTGCATTGTCATAGTAATTCAGAAATAAATTCATGTGCGTAAGTCAGTCCATTTTAGAATCCTTATGTTATTAGTTGTAAATATATCTTTCAACTCCCAACCATGGGAACTTTCATTAGCTAGCTGGTTGGTTTTGGAGCTTCAGACTCAAGTGGCCTTATATGACTCGTCTATTTTTACAGGTCGTTTCCTCGATTGCCAACACAACAGGGCAAAGATATTTCACCCAAATTACGGGCGATCCTACCTCGGTTATGAATGTTTAGTACATTTGGTGCTTGATGGGCAAAATAATGATGATGAGAACATCCTAGAGTCAGATTATGTCTACTTCAATGATCAAAAAGATATCAGACTTATCGAGCGGCTAAATTGTATGGTACATGAAATGCCATTTGCCCTTGATTAGGTTCCTTGTGTTTGGACTAAACTATCTAGATTCGAGCCATTGACTTTGGCATGGTTGTTCACGGTATGCTCTGTCATGGATCAGTAGTGTCAAAAAAGAATGTCGGATATCAGACTTGATTTCTGACACCACACTTCTGACAGGGAGAAATATGATAGTCGTTGTCATATATATAACCCAAAGCTGACAGTTTTCTTACTCTGTCGACAATTTTCCAATGTCATATATGCTATAAATTGTTGTTGTAGCTGAATTTTTTCTTACATTGGCATGGACGTTTCATACTATGAAGCGAACGGCTGGTCAACAACCATACGTGCTGATGTTGGGCCAAGAATTGGACCTAATATGTATATTGGGCCCTCCAAATTTGGAGGCCTTGTTCCGTTGCATGGGCCGCACATGTACTTGGCCCGGCATGGGTTGCAGAACTGCTGCCGGCGCTGCATCGGGCGTGCGAGGTGAGCACACGCTTACTGGTCGACGGATGGAGCAAGGGAAGCGGCCACGACAGCCATCGAGTAGGGGCTGTCGCGTCCTCGCGCTTATTGGTCGGCAGAGGGAGCACAGGGAGCCGAGAAGGGGTGGCGTGGAGGCAGAGAGCGAGTGAGAGAGAGAAGTTGCCGGCAATGTGTGGAGCAGGTCGGAGATCGAGAGGAGCAGTCGACAGCATGAAGAGCGGGTCAAAAATCGTGAGGGAGATCGAGAGGAGCAACAACGAGATCGAGAGGAGCAGTAGACGGATGGGGAAAAGAGAGATCGACATAGTTCCAAAGAGAGGAGAGGGATATGGTGTAGAGATAGAGGAGAGGGCCCACAGTGGGAAAAATAATAAAAAAAAGATAAGCGAAAAAAGAAAAAAAATGAAGGATGTCGAACACGTAAGGAGAGAGGATATGGTAGTTTGAAGTGTTGAATAAAATATAGGGTAGTTGAGATAGAGAAAGAGTATAGAGCAACGATGAGTACGGGAATTGGTACCGAAAAAGGAATTTGACCAAGACAGAAAAAAATAGAGGGATGTAAGCCTAAGCTCGGATCTCAGGCTTTGGCTGGAAATGAGGAGGTCATCAGCATGGTGAAGGAAGGCCGAAGGCACCATGCACGTGCCCAATGCTCTGCACGCAATATAGATTAGCCTTGGGAATGGCGAACCATCTTTTCGATGCGATCTCGAAGCATCGAAAGTAGAAATTCTGCCGTAACCATTTATATTTATAATCTCCAAGCAAAAGTTGACCATCTCAGCGCACTCTATATAACAGCATATATAGTAGCAATGATCCACTCAAGCCATACACCCAATGAAATTTAGGAGTTGATCGATAGCTTGATATTATCATATATAGAGAGTGACTAGTGAGTTATAACAGGCAGCAAGAACATGTCGTTGTCGCTGCGCCGCAGCTCAGTTGTGGTCGTGCTCTGGCTAGTGCTTGCGTCGTCATGGTCTCCGATGACACAAGCCGACCCCGACGGTGCTTCCAACGCACATAAAACACCTATCCTGGCCCATCTGGGCAAGGACCCGGCCACATCCCTCTACACCATCACCATCAAGGACGGCGATCACCCACTCGTGGTCGACCTCTCCGGGCCGCTGCTATGGTCGAGATGCCCGACGGAGCACCGCACCATCTCGTGCCACAGCAACACATGCCAAACCTTCGACACCAACATCCCACTCAGCACCTGCACCCTCACCGGAGCCCACACCCAGTGCGACCCTAACTGTGACATCCCCGATTTTTGAAAGGCACGAAGTTTGACCAAAGTCAAAATTTGGTCAAAATTCGACATAAATTTGAAGTAAAAATGTATAAGTGATCAAGAAGATTGGGGGAGAATGTTTGAAACAAAATTTAGATGAAATGGAGAATGGAAATAGTTCAATTAAATGAAAGAAGGAAATGGAAAAAGAGTACTGTTCACCGCCCGACAACAGCACTTAGCTGTTTTCAGTTTTCGCTGGAAAAACATAATGAGCAGCTATCTTTGAGGTGCGATTGTGATCGATCTGCGGGTTATCTGTCTTAGGTGTCTTAAACAAAGGTGTAAAGGGAAGTAATTGGAAAAACTTTTGTTTTTGGGTCACACTCATAAGATGGCTGGATCAAGAAGAAAAACACGAGAGAAAGTAGTTCAGAAACTGTTTTCAAAAAGTTCAGTAAACTGACAGCTGAACTGAAATTGAGCCATTTGAGTTTGAATTTGAAGTTTTCTGCAGAAACTTCCAACTAGGAAGTTGTGCTCCTGAAGGTGAATTAAAAAATCGTTTTTGACAACAGATGCATGTTCTATTCAAATTTTAGGAGTAATTTGAAAAATTCAGTTAGTACCTCTGAATTTAAAATGTGTTACAGCAGCAACTTGGAAGCTCGAATTGGACCTCAATTCGTGCTCAAATGGGGTAAGTGCCAATATAAGAAATGTAATTCAATGATCCAGCTACAAGTTTGATGTTGGGAGTTTTGGAAGTTACCATATGTTTTTTGGAGAAAAGAAGTGTGCAATGTCGAGGTTTGAAGCTGTCGGAATGGGGAAAAGTGACGTCGGCCAGCTGCTAGGCAGCTTGCCGCCGGCGGTGCCGTGCAGTTCGCCGGCCACGCGTCGGAAAGAGGCGCAGCAGGAGGTGTCAAGCCGCGGCCGCTGCAATCCGCGGTTAAAACGCCATCGACGGGTTCGTTTTCCCCTCTTTCACCACGTCGTCCTCTGCTCCCCGCCATGGCCGCTGGCGAGCCGTAAGCTTTCTACCGTCGTCCGACCCTCCCCGCTCTGTTCCTCTCCACCAAAAGCTCCACCGTCTTCTCCTCGTTCGATTCCGCCCGCTCTTGCTCAGTTTTCAGCTCACCGTCGTCATCTCGCCGGGGTAAGAGCCGCTCGTCGTGTTGTGCTGTTACAGTCGAGTTTGGCCAGGGTTAGCAGGGGGTTCTTAGGTCGAGAAGCGTGCTTGGGGGCTTAGTTAGGTGGGCGCGACATTTTCCGGGCCGGGAACGGCGTTCGTCGCCATGGCGCGTCTCCGCCATGGCCGTCGCGCGTGAACAGCCTCGCTCGGGCCTTCTCCGGTCGAGCTGTGGTGCGCGCTAGATGTGTCTAGGTTTGCTGATGCTCTCGGGGTAGGTTTTGTTCGTCGTCTTGTCTTGGTTGCGCCGCTAGGCTCTCGCCATGGTCCTCGCCGCGCGCGCTCCCGCCATGGATGGTGTGAGGCGCTAGCGCGCGTAGTGCCGCGCGGGCTGGCTTGGTGTGCGCACAAGACGTCGTTGGTCTTGGTGTTGCTCGCCAGCTCGTCGGGGGACCAGTTCGGGCGGTGAGTTCGCCGGAGCGCGGAGCGCCGTCGAGCCTCGCCGCCGAGCCGCCATGGGGGCTAGGGTTAGAGCTTACCGCGGGAGTTTAGGGCTAGAATGGGTGCGCCGTCGTGTGGCGTGGCCGTTGGGCTAGCCGTCATCGTCGGGGGACCCCGCCGCCGGCGAGCGTGCGCGGGTCAACTCCGGCGAGGGCTCGGTCCACGCGGGAGTTCTTCTCTGCGGGGGCAGGGACCCTGGGAGAGAAGGAGGAGAAGTTGAGGGGGGTTTCTGCAAAAGTGTTTAAGAGGTTTTCTAAATAGATTTAAATTTCGAGTATTTCACCTTTTAATTCATAGAAAATCATAGGAGAGTCTAAAAATGATGAAATAAATTTTGTTAAACTTGTTTTTAAGTTTATCATCCATTAAAAATGTTAAATAACCTTGTGTAGATAATTAATTTAATTCCTTTGTTTAGATTAATTAAATAAATGTTTAATAATTTCTAAAGGGTTAAAATTCTGAATAATTCTTTTATAATTAGAAATAATTTCTAAAATTGTTTTATGTATTTATTTAAATGCTTTATCCATTTAGAAAATGATTTTTAAATCATTAAAAATAAACTAAAAATGATTTAGGTCAAGTTTTATTAAAGGAAAAATATAGGTGTGTCTTTAAAAATCTTGGGGTAGCTTGTGTTGGCTTGCAACTTTGTCGAGAAGGAAAAGTTGCTTAGTTTCTTTGAAAAGTGTCGCATAGCATATCGCTAACTTGCATTACGTTTTAGTATCTCAAGCTTCGGAGTACGAGCTCGTTGGATTCGCGGAGGAGCAGCGACATGTCAAGGAAGTGATCGTCATCGCTCCAGAATCTCGTATCGCGGAAGAATCTAACCTGCTCGTGATTCCAGGCAAGCCCCGGTGCATCTTTGAATCACCCATTTATTTCATAATATTTATGAGTCCAAATCTTATGATTTTATGTGCATTAGGTTAGGGATTGGTTGAAAACCTTTGATGCATGAGATATTCCTTGGTAGAACTATCCTTGCTTAGTTAAGAAATTTGATTAGCAATGTCTACATTGGCTATGCTTAGTAAAGTTAAGTTAAAAGATGATGATCTAGGCTATCACCAATCTTATATGAATCATGAAAGATCTGAGTTGAAAGATAGTGGGCAGAAGCTGGTAGGAGAGATTGAGGTAAGCTCGATCCATAGTTCTGCCTACTTGTTTAAGTGACTAAGGACCGTTCCGATTGTTTAAGTGATTGATCAAGTGATTCTACCTGGTTTCTTACTGGGTTATGGGACCAGTAAAGCCAATTAGATTAGTCGGTTCATTGATTGAAAATATCGCTTACCCGTGCTTGCTGGGTCGGAGAAAGGCGGGACCGTAGCCTGTAACTCACGGGGTGGTCGCAGACGTGGGACCCACGTGGGGGTGCGTTCCCGGGTTCGAGTAAGGATATTTCTGGTCGTTGGTCCAGCTGATTGAAAGGTTGTTGCGTACAGTAAGATCGACTGTGCGTGACTGGGGGCTGGGTATCTCCTGCAGGATGTACATTGATCCGGATCGACACAACTCTTGGTTATGAGTGCACTTGATCAGGTTTTAAACATCATAGAGGAAACAAGTTGAACAAGATCATTGTGATTCATAAATGCTGATTGAGCTTAGTACAACCTGTATGCAAAATATTTTATAACCTAGATGGATAAGTAACAACCCAATTGAGCATAAAATAAAGAAAATATAAGGATCAAGTTTTAGTAATGCTTTTTAGGCAAAAGAGTCGAGTCAGCCAAATCCACATACAGCCCACTCATATTCCTTGGGAGTCTTTTCTTTGGTAAGGCGGGTAAGTCTTGCTGAGTACCTTCGTACTCAGGGAATCTCCCTTTTGTTTTTCAGAAGAAGCTATGGATGAGATCACCAAGAAGATCCAGAAGACCTAGATCATCGTGGTCCCGGTGATTCTAGGGGTAAGCCGGAGGCTGTTGATATGTGTGATATAGAACTACCTAGACTGGTTTGTATCAAACTCTTAGTAATTGCTTGACTTGCATTTAAGTTATCTTCAAAATCTAGCTTGTAATAAGTAAGAATCTTGGTATGTTATGTAAAAATGATAATGTTCGTTGTGTTCTCCTTACCGAAAACGATCCTGATATATGGCAAAGATATGAGTTAACGTGGTTCATCGAGAAGTCCTTGGGACACTCGACAGATCACTAGTTTAAACTGTTTGAAGTGCGTCCGATGACCGTAACAGGTCGTTATGGCGCACTTGAGCCAGTTTAAATTGGCGGTTCTGCCACACTAACGACCCTTGCCCGACCTACCCACTCGACCCGATCGACGGCAACTGCGAGGTCACCGACGCCACCACCTTCACCCTCTCGGTGAACGCCACCGACGGCGAGAACCCGCTGTTCCCGGTGACGTTCATGGCGCTCGGCGCCTGCTCGACGGACATGCTCTTCGCCAAGTCGTACCCCGCTGACAGCTGGGGCCTCGCGGGGATGCCGACTCAGGTCACGTCCAACTTCAAGGTGCCCAACCAGCTCGCCCTCTGCCTCCCCAGGAGTGGCGCAACCGGTGCCGCCATTTTTGGTGGAGGCCCGTTTCATCTCATGGCGTCTCCTGCCTCCGTGGATCTCACCGAAAGCCTCCGTCAGAACCAGATCCCGTTGCTCAAGCACAACAAGAATGGCGGTTACTACATCCATGTCAACGGCATCAACGTCAACAATGAACCAGTGGCTTTTTCGTCTGGGTCCTTCGACCTAAACCCTGATAGCTACTGGGAGGGTGGTGGTGTTATCCTCAGCACCACCCTCCCCGATCAGTATGGGTAGGGGAAGGTGGCTTCATACACGACGCTGCGCTCCGACATCTACCAACCGCTTTTCGACGCCTTCGACGCGGCCACCAGCGGCATCCCGCGCGCTCCGGCGGTCGAGCCGTTCAAGATGTGCTACCAGGCCTCCGCGCTCGGCGTCACCCGGCTCGGCTACGCCGTCGCCAACATTGAGCTGCTCCTCGACAATGGCCGGACATGGTTGATTCCGGGTGGGAGCTCGCTTGTCCAGGTCGACGACAACACCGTCTGCTTCGCGTTCCTTGAGTTGAACACCCTTCCCAGGGTGCCTGGCTCGCCGGCGGTCTTCTTCGGTGGATACCAGCTCGAGGACTACCTGTTGCTCTTCGACCTGGACAAGGAAACGTTCAGCTTCAGTGGGCCGCTCGCCGGAATTAGCACCAGCTGCAGCAACTTCAACTTCACCATGTGAGACGCCGGTTTCGAAGAGCCAAGAAGACTACGCTCTTTCCTCTCGTGTTTACATGCATGAACGATCTCAAGTCAACGCCACGTAATACCCTCTTTCTGTTTGCATTCCAAGATGCATGTGTACTAGTACGTACCATTTTGTTTTTTTTAGTCTAGTCGTCGTGATGGAACAGCATTTCGCTCGATCTGTCTCACTTAGCCATGTACACGTTATCAATAAACTACTAGTGCGGGCAACCAATATGCATGGTCTCCCGCTCTTGTTCTGAATGAAAACAAAGAGCTGAAGATGCTCTTTGCCCATTTCTGTATTTCATATGTCTATCTGCCCGTTGCATAACCATCTCTTCTCCGCCTACTTCGTTACTACTACTAATTTTTAGCTATATGTTTTGACAGTTTGATATTATTAACAAAACATACAATAACATAAAAAATAAAGTAATGTGAGCGGGCCACGAAAAGGATCCTCGGTGTGATCTACGGTACAGCCTTTTTTCTGGAAAAAAAGCAGTGCTTCTCGCACGGTTTTTAGCGTCCATATGAGCGCTTTTATTTTATAATAAGTAATTACTGATCATAATCAAATACACTGGCAATAACTATTAAATTATCAATAAATAATTACTGGTAATAATTTGTACTAATATATATGTACCGAAAAACTACTGTTACTAAAAACACATCTCCGACGTGCCGTCGTTGACATTCCCAACCCGAGGCCTTATCGACTGCGAACCCAACAACGACACGTGCGGCGTCATGCTCAGGACCGTGAAAGCATTTGAGATGTGCTACCAGGCCTCCGCTCTCAGCGTGGCTCAGGCTTCGGCTCGAAATGGAATGACAAGGCCGGAGCACGTCGAGTCCATGACTCCATGGTGGATGAAGGCTCAAGGCACCATGCACATGCACGTGCCCATTTGATACAAACAGATAAGAGTGATGCTACAAGTACGACCGTACGACTGAACAGTAGACTCAGGTACAACCATATGCAAAACAAGAGCTTGGTCCCACACAAGCTTTTGTTTTTTAGGCAAATCAATCGAGCTTATATCATAAAGGCAAGATTACAATCAAATGGGAGTGCATTTGACAGGAAGTTTAGAATGCTACTCTCCGAGTACATAACATATCAACCGGGTTTGCAAAATTTGCACATCATTGAGCTGCACCATTTGCTCACCTGTTGACATGGCTGAAAGAAATCAAATCAAAATCCTTACGAAGCTCGTTGAGTCCCACAAGCTTTTGTTGATTTACGTTGCTGTCGGTACAAAGATTTTTAATATGCTCGATCGGACGCGTAGCTTTTCCCCGCAGATAAATAACCTTGGGATTGCTAAACCACCATCTTTCGATGCGATCTTCGCCGGATTCGCCGTAACAATATTTAAAATCTTGAACCTGAAGTTGACCATCCAAGCCCTCTATGTAACACCACGCATTAGTACTTTTTTTTTAGACAATGACAGGTGCTCTGACATTCATTATAGAGCGAAGTTAGACCGGCAAGTAGTGCGTCGAGTTGTCCAAGTCCACGGTAGATAAAGGATATGCAGTGTACTGTACGTGCTCATTTGCTCGATCTGCACGCATACAAATAGTCTTGGGAATAGCCAACCATCTTTAGATGCGATCTCCACGGGGATTCGCCGTAGCCAGATTAGTATAATAAGTTGAAGTGGAAGTTGACTAGTACTATCCTGCAAACGACTCTTTATATAACAGCACGGCAGTGTTGATCCAGTCACGCAGTAGCCATTCTAATTAGGGAGCTGATAGCAAAGTTAGAGAGTGACTAGAGAGGTAGCAGCTAGCAGGCAGCACGAAGTAGGTGCCCGGCATGTCGTTGCTGCGCTGCAGCTCTATGCTTGTGCTCTGGCTAGTGCTCGTGCCATCATGGTCTCCGACGACTATACAAGCCGGCGACGTCGACGTACCTTCCATGCCTATCTTAGCCCGCCTGAACAAGGACCCCACCACAACCCTCTACACCATCACCATCAAGCACGGCATCCTGCCCCTCGTGGTCGACCTCTCCGGCCCGCTCTACTGGTCTCGGTGCCCGCCCGTGCACCGCACCATCCCGTGCCATAGCGACGTGTGCCAAACCTTCAACCAGGGCATCCCACCGGGAACCTGCACCTTCACTGAAGCCCACCTCAAATGCGCCAACCCAAATGACCCGTGCCCAACTTACCCCGAGAACCCGATCACCGGCGAGTGCGCCATCACCGACGCCACCACCTTCACCCTCTCGGCGAACGCCACCGACGGTGAGAACCCGCTGTTTCCGGTGACGTTCATGCCACTCGGGGCATGCTCGATCGAGGTGCTCTTCACCGACTCGCTCCCCGCGAACACCTGGGGCGTCGCGGGGATGTCGAGGCTGCCTCAGTCGTTGCCGACCCAGGTCGCATTGATGTTCAAGATGGCCAAACAGTTCGCTCTGTGTCTCCCCCGGAGCGGGGGGACCGGTGCCGCCATCTTTGGTGGAGGCCCGTTCCATCTCATGGCGTCTCCTGCTACCTCCATCGACCTCACCGAAGATCTCCGTCAGAACCAGATCCCCTTCCTCAAGTACTCCAACAATGGTGGCTACTACCTCCATGTCAATGGCATCAACGTGAATGGTGAGCCCGTGCCATTCCCTCCGGGGACCTTCGACCTCAACGCCGGCACCGGAGAGGGTGGTGTCATGCTCAGCACCACACTCACACAGAAGTACGCAGGGGAGGTGGCGACTTACACCACGCTGCGCTCCGACATCTATCGCGCTCTGTTCAACGCGTTCGACGCGGCCACCAGCGGCATCCCCCGTGCTCCGGCGGTGCACCCATTCGAGATGTGTTACCAATCCTCCGCGCTCGCCGTCACCCGGCTCGGCTACGCCGTCGCCAACATCGAGCTGCTCCTCGACAATGGCCGGACATGGTTGATTCCCGGTGGGAGCTCGCTGGTGCAGGTGAATGACCAGACCGTCTGCTTCGCGTTCCTTGAGATGACCACCGTTTCGAGGGTGCCTGGCTCGCCGGCGGTCTTGTTTGGTGGGTACCAGTTCGAGGACTACCTGTTGTTCTTCGACCTGGACAAGGAGACGTTCAGCTTCAGTGGACCCTTGGCTGGGATCCGCACCAGCTGCAGCAACTTCAACTTCACCATGTGAGACGCCGGTTTCTTAGGATCGACCAATAAGAGGGATGCTCTCATGTTTCCACGTAGAATGATCTCAAATCAGCGCCACACCGGCCCTAGCTGGTTGCTGTGGTGTCCCCAGATTTTTGTTTGATGTGCCATATTTTCAGTCATCATCTGTAGTCTCCATGCAACACTTCCGCTTCAGTTTGCCGCATTAGCATAGACAATAAAAACTAGAGCAGAAAGAGAAGTATTCCAGTGATATTCTGTTAGAGGATCTTGCATAAGAACCCGTCGAATCATCTTCCTGGTGTACTACTCTGTTACTTCTATATACTACTCTCTCCGCTCTTAAATTGTTGTCGTCGTTGATCTTTTCTGCTACGTTTGACCACTCATCTTATTAAAAAAAGTTTCAAAATTATCATATGTTTCATTATAATTATTTGTTTTATCACCGAAGGAAATTTGAACATAACTTATGACTTTACATATTCGATCAACTATTTTGAATAATCAACTATTTTGAGTAAGACGAATGGTCGAATGGTCAAACGTAAATAAAAAAAAGTCACCTAAGAAAATACTTAAGAACGATGGGAATATTTTTTTAGCGATATTGTGATAATAGTCTTCTTAAAAAATACTCTTTTTAGGGGCTTTTAGGAAAAAGATAGTCAATAAGTATTAGTACTGATTACTGAAACTGGACCTGCATTTTAAAGCTTTCGCTCAGCCCATTCTTATATGGCCCGTCATAATCCTAAGTGGGCCTTTATTTCCAAACCCACAAGAGGCCATGATCCGTAACTCTGACACGCAAGGGGTAGTTGATTTTGGGTCTACTGTGGTGAATTCAATTTTGCGTTTTATTCCAATTTCCTGATTTGATTCAATACATGCATAAAATACGGTGC
This sequence comes from Digitaria exilis, assembly GCA_015342445.1. NCBI lineage: Eukaryota > Viridiplantae > Streptophyta > Magnoliopsida > Poales > Poaceae > Digitaria > Digitaria exilis. The sequence goes on along the minus strand of JACEFO010000191.1, from coordinate 1,721,452 downwards.
TATATTTAGCACGTATGTGTTTTGCATTATCGTTTCGAGTAAACATGTTTCTTTTTGGGTTTGGATGCCATGCACCAATTCAATTTTGGGATTTATTCGGATCTGATTCGATGCATCACTATTTTAGCACAATAGAGGTCTGTACTTTTCATTTTTAAGCCCTCATTACAGTCAACTTAGGAATCTATACAGCCATACAAAGAGATATGTTTGGTTCTGCAACACAAAGTTATCTTATGGCTACACTAGTCAGATCCTATTCAACTGTCAATGTATAATGTGCAAAAGCCAAATCTTCTTAAATATTATAAAGCACGAGTTTTTTAGAAACATTTTTTATTCCATGAATTTCATTAAAAATAAAGGATGTTTAGTCACACAAACTTACATGGATGGTTACCTGCCATATTTTCTGGATTATTGATTATCAATGATGCATAATCCATCAGCGCATGATCCTTTCAGAGGGACAGTACTACAGGTTTTAGTTTTCTTTGACTACAATTTTGACTTGCGAGTCCCTATAAACTCTCTCCGTGTCCCCACAAACAGCCAGACAGCAGCATCACCCCCACCGAAGCAAGTTGGCATCAGGAAAGGATATTTCTAATATTATTCTCCGCCTTGTTCATCCATTTTTAATATTCTCCTCCTCATTGGTATTGGCTCACCTCCTGACCAAATCTCCAATCCTAGCAGCACCCATTCCCAAGCATCCCTCACCCCTTCCCGAGCTTAAAAAAGGAATACGATTAATCTCAGCTCAGCCCAGCTCCATCACTGGAAACCACCAAGAGCAAGATCTGAAGTAGCCAGGGCCCCAGGCAGGAGTCAACCCGGCAGTCAAGCAGGCTCTCCGACTAGCAGTCAGCAGCCATGAGTACCATGAAGTTTTGCCGTGAATGGTAAGCCCCTGACGACGACGGTCCCGGTGATGTTGTCCTGCTCGTTTCCTTGTTCAGAGATGGGATTGGAGGTTCTGATTAATTCGATGCCGTTCTTGTCAGCAACAACATCCTGTACCCCAAGGAGGATAGGGAGCAGAAGGTGCTCCTCTACGCCTGCCGGAACTGCGACCACCAGGTTCTTTCTTCTCTCCTCCCCCAAGCTACCCAGACCATCATCCACTCGAGCTTCCTCTTCGATTCATTCCAACCCCATCTCTCTGGAGTCTGGAGCAAGATGCAGATGAGATGGGCACCAGCAGCCGTCGATTGGATATGTGAAAGGGGAAAGAAAAAAGAGATTCATCAGTACAAAAAGGGCTGTAGATAGATAGATTTAGGAATAGAATGATGCTAGATGCTTGCCAAATCAGGCTGTTCGTTGCTTTGCGATGTGAAAGAAGCTCTTGTTTTTGTTCTGAATTCTCTGATGTGGCAGCGATTTGAAAAATTGCTCTGCTGAAACTGATGCAGGAGGTCGCGGACAACAACTGCGTGTACCGGAACGTGGTGCACCACAGCGCCGGCGAGTTCACACAGGTGCTCCAGGACGTCGCCGGCGACCCCACGCTGCCCCGCACCAAAGACGTGCGCTGCTCCGTCTGTGGCCACGGCGAGGCCGTCTTCTTCCAGGTCGGTTACCTTTTTCTTCAGAGGCCATATGACAACTGCACATACTTCAGAGCTAGTATCACCATGGCTCGGATTCATCTTCTTCTGCAGGCCACGGCGAGGGGTGAGGAGGGGATGACGCTCTTCTTCGTCTGCTGCAACCCCAGCTGCGGCAACCGTTGGAGAGAGTGAGGAGCTCATGTACCCAGCAAAAGGATCCCTCTCTGATGCAATAGCCAGAGGGACATGATTTTTGAAATTCTCACCAATGGTACCACGAACTGATTGTGTGTTTCAAGCACAATAATAACTTGAGGGAGAGAATCAGGTCCACTGGGATACATTTCCTGGTGATTCTTTTGCATCAATGAAAGAATGAGATGAGGACAATTTGGAATTCAGTCGCTGTTTTCATTTTATCTTCTTCTGCAGTTTTGTGGTAGTTCCGGTAGTAATCAACAATGCTCTCGAGTTTCATCCGCTCGAGCAAATTAACCATGAGCTTCAGAAATTGGCTACCAGTTGATTTGCAATTGCAATGGTGTTTCGTTTCCAGTTGACATGGCACATGGTTACGCCAGTTTTGATAAAATTCTGGAAAAGCCATGCACTATTTTTTTTTTTGTGCTAAAATGATCATCCAAACCAAGAACTAGCTCAAATCCAGCCAAACATTCTATTCTTGCACGCCTTTGAGGAGTAACCTCAATATTTGGATCAGAATTTGTGATAAACTCTGTATAGCTTGTTGAACAACAGAGTATCCCATGGTACAACATGGCAGCACGCATTGTTGAAACAATACAATAAACATCGCACTATATCTTTAGTACAACTGTTAAAATTGCAGTAGTAAAAATTGTGCTACAGAAATGATCTCAGTGCGACATCCAAATCATGAAGTACAGTTTTTGAGCCAACAGTTGAGCCGTGAAAGAAACTTGGTAGTTCCCTTTGTCATGTTAACGAAACAATGGTGTTTCCAGAAAGGAGCCCAAATATATGCTTTTGACAGTTCAGACTTGTCTAATAAGAAAATTTGCGCATATCTTGTTTAACAATGAATAATCCATGATACAGCATGAGTGCATCTATATACTTGCATACTTCAAAGATGAGCAATACTATAACAAATGACTCTATCCCTACAGCACAAATGCTACAACTAAAGCGTTTAAGTCAAAACTGTGCTGCAACAATTGTCTTGGTATTTTTCCTAAAGGGAGGATTTTGATAAACATCCCCCCAAGAAAGATAAACACTGACCAATCCTACTCCCAGAATTGTGTATCATAGTTTTCGGTAGTACATAGTTATAGCCTAGGCGGATATTTCAGTGTCACAGCTGGAGCATTGTGTATGACAATAAAATCATGGGAACTTTATCGCATTGTTGAGATAAAATCTTTTGCCCATGAAGGGAGAGTTGACTGGACATTGACAGGCAATCCGGTGATAGGGTGTACAAATGACAAGCTCTCTGCATGCAATGCATGTCCATCACACTCTAAGCCGTCCCACTCAATCACCCCGCCATACTTCACATCCCCTCTGATCGGGAACCCAAGATACTGGCAGTGTAGACGAATCTGATGTGTCCTTCCACTTTGAGGATAGGCTCTAACCAAAATTGCACTGTTCTTCACACCATCATTACAAATCTGGTCAGCTGCCTTTTCTTGCACAGTGATTGACTCAATATCATCAGTGTAAAAGTTGTAGGGTTCTCTAAACTGCCCTTTACCATTAACTCCTAAAACTTCAAACTGTGTGCTCATGTCCCTTACAACCGAACCCCCTGGTAGTGACCGGCCAACATCAGGCATAGCATAGACACGCCAAGCACCATGTTTTGACCGCCCATGGCCAGAACATATCTTAATCTTCTCCCACCTTGGTGGGCAACCTATGCAAAGAGCAAGATAAGTTTTCTTGACTTTATGATCAGTGAATGCCTTCACTAGCTTCCCTGCAACTTTGTTGCATTTGGTAATAATCATGAGCCCACTGGTGTCACGATCCAGTCTGTTGGCAAGGTGAAGGTTAGGTTTTGTTGCTGAATCCCCTGCAAGTCACAAAAAATGTTTGCCAATTGTTACAACTTATAAGTAGTGTGGGGGGAAACAAGAAGCATTCAAATTAAAAAAAAAATTGGGTCTGATAGTGAAATTTAGATGAGAAACATAGCATACCAATATTCTGATACCATAATTCATCGGGCCACTTATTTCCTCACCTCAGCATGGCATCAGTTACATCAAAAGTACTAACTATACTCCTTAAAAGAAGGTAGTCTTAACCAGCTATAACTAATTCCATACAATTTGGGAGACTATGTAAGAAACAAATGCCATAGCATAAATTAACTACTCAATTCAAAAACTCCTGAACAAATGAAGGGTACCACACACAAATTTCAGAACGATACATCTATATAGCCCCAAATGCTATTATTACAGCTCATACCAAGTAGTATCCTATAGCCATTAGTTTGTATTGACATGGTTTGTAGACAAGACATATCGGTCTGTACAAATGCACAACATATGTCCTTTGCTTATGCGTCAATGAACATAATTCTAGTTCCAGAATAAGTATTCTATATGGGAAATGGCCAAACGGGATTCTAAAGCTTTTTCCTTCCCATGCAGGTGGCTCAACAAGTTGACAAATTGTATGTATTTTCTGTTATTATCATAGGACGTCATACTTTCAGTATGGGAGATTCACTAAGTCACTTGCTAGTAGTAGTTGGAATTGTCACACTAGTGTTTTACAGATCACGCTATATGAGCTTGAATCATTTGGGAATAGAACAAGAATCAGTGCTTGAATTCAGCTTGTTTCATGCATATGATGAAAAGAAAAATTGCACATTTGCTCAGACCAAATGTATTCTTCATTGTAATTCTCCTAAATAATCTCCATTATTTACAAGCGAGACCTTTGCAGAGCTAAAAAGGGATAACTTTTTTTTTCACCTGAGGCGGCCGGGCGAGGGATGGCGCTGAGGAGGGAGTCGCAGTAGACTCCGGCGGGCTTGTCGACGACGGCGAGCCACTCGTCCTCGAACACGACGTCCGCGGAGGTGAACACCGCGGAGCGGGCGGAGGCGGTCATCGCTCGCCGGAGCTCCACGTTCTTGGAGGCGGCCGGGTAGGGCGGGGACACTGGGGACGGGTACTCCCCGCTCACCGCTGCCGTTGTCTCCGCCGCTGACATCGCTGCGAGGCGGCGCGTGGGTGGCAGGAGGGATCGCAGCGGGGAGGCGGCGCCGGCGGGAGGCGAGAGGAGGAGGGGCAGGGGCAGTTTAGTCATTGAAGTAAAATACGGTAGCACGTGACTATCTCGTGCCTCTTTCCCCGGTTTTTTGAAAGAAGAAAAAAAACCCTCGCCTCCGTACGCCGTGGGCGCCGGCGGCTCTCCCGGATCTCCGGTGAAAGCCCCCAGAGGCGATCGTCCCGTGAGCCTGAAGCCTCTGGGGTTCGGGATCCCTGGTTCTGCAGTGTGTGGCGGCGGCGATTGGTGATTTGGGGCGGATAGGGAGGATGCGGTCGTCGTCGATGGTGGCGCCGCCGCCGGACGGGGAGGTGGAATCGCTGGAAAAAGAGGGAGCCATCGTATCCAATGTGGGTATCCGCTTCCTTTCCTCTCCCAATCCCCTCCCGTTTCTCTCACCATGCTTTTCGTGATTTCTGGTAATTTGTAATGCACTTTAGACTTTACATCACCTGCTGCTGTATGAAACTATGAATATGAATTCAGATGATGTTGGTATGCAACTTGTGGCTCTTCGAAGAGGGACAGTCGGATTCATGCTTTACTTTCCCTGCATTGTATAAAATAGATGGAATTGTGTACACTCTGACCAAATTGCTGCCAGCATGTAATACCTGAGTTAAATTTTATCTGCTGAGGTTATTGTCATCCAGTTGATGTGAGCCAACCATGTGTTTTTTTCAATACAATTTGAATGCCAATTTGTTGCTTGGGCACAGATAGAGGACTTGAATGGGTAACCACATGCTTTTTCCCTTTTTTCTAATTAACATATCATTTTTTATGCTTGCTTTAGCATCAGTGCGTAGAGAGGGTCGTTCTTAACAATGTACCACAGAGTATAGGCTTTTTCATTATTGTATAAAAATGTATGTAGTTGGTCACAGTTTCCTGACATCACTCACCTCCAGAATTACTTGATTTATGAAGAAAATTAAACTTTTGTAATTTTATTTCAGGAGGACATGACACGACACACCATGACGATGGTGGAGCTAGACAAAGTTCTAAGATCTCCTGGTGCAGAGATAACTTCCGAGAGGGCGTTCTTTGACGCAACTCAGCAGAAACTGGAGTAAGTGCCTTTCTTCCCTGAACTGATCAAAAGCATTGTGTCACATTAAGCAAACAGATTATTATTATCAATAACAGTCCATTGTTCGCTTTGACTTTTGCGGGAAGCAGTATCGAGCTTGTCTTTATGGCATCGATGGTTTTGATGCTATGTATCATTATTACTGCTGAGTTGCTGACACTCTCATTACAGTTAAATGTCCAAGGCAGCTCATTTGGTACTTCTCATTTTCCTAGTATTACTTTTGCGGATTGCTCCTTGTCTGTAAAGCACTGATGATCTAGCTTCAATGGTATCACTAGTACAGTGTAGGGTGTTACTGTTTGTAGTCTGATGTACCATTTGTATTGTGGGAACGCAATGGAAGTTTCAAAATTTACATCTTATGCATTTGGTCTGTGGGTAGTTGAACCCACATCTCAGAAGATGTGTGCATTTTACATTTCACTAGAATGCGTAGACAGTGTACCCACTTCCCAGTTGTGTTTTCATATTAGCCTATAGCAATGAATATTCCATATTGGCATGCAGATGCAGGAAGAAGGCATACTCACAGGAAAGATGTGTTCATGCGAAGGAGTTGCAGGGAGCAGGTATTCATGCAAAGGAGTCGCATGCAGCAGCTAGCCATAGTCATAGTGTGCCATCTCAGGGAAATTTGGATTGTGCTTTGATGGATGATGAGGGTATTTTTGTGGATGGTGATGCTATCTCTGTGGATATTGGGCCGTGTGCAAACGCCAATGCACAAGAAGCAACCAGAAAGAATCAAAGTGAGGAACTTAAGGTGGAGCCTATATATTATGCTGACACTGCTGCAAAAACTCCAGTTGACAGTAACACAGATGTTAAACTCACCATTGTGTATGACAAGGAAAATCCAAGAATAAGGGTCAATGAGTATTTCCCTACGATGGAGGACTTGAGGATGGCAGTCAGACAGCATGGAATAAATAAGGGGTTTCAGGTGCACAAAGTGAAGACTGATAAGACTAGGTATAGAGCTGAGTGCAAGGCAACAGGCTGTCCCTGGAGAATTGTGGCTCGCAAACTGCAGGGCCTACCAGCTGTTGTGGTACTAGTCTGACTTGCCTAACTTGTTTATTTGCCTAACTTGTAATTTATCTAATTTGTTTTGTGTTTTCTATTTTGCAGATTTCCATGCTGCCTGAAGAGCATAATTGCTTGTCTACCAGTAACCTTGTTACCACAACGGCATCTCAAAAATGGGTTGCAGAGAGGGTTGTTGGTTGGTTGAGGCAGAATCCAGATTTTGGAGCAAAAGAGTTGCAAGACAAACTGCAAGAGGTCTATAGTGTAGAGATTAACTATGCCACAGTATGGGCTGGAAGGCAGAGAGCGCTGAACAAGATTTTTCAGTCTTGGGAAGAAAGTTTTCAGATACTGTACAATTTCAGGGCTGCACTTCTTTTGAGATCTCCTGGCTCAGTTGTGGATATTTCCACCAAGTTATATGGAGCTGATGTGCACTTCGACAAGCTTTTCTTTGCTTTGCAGCCATGCATAGAGGGCTTCAGAAATGGCTGTAGACCTGACATTGCTGTCAATTTCACAGACTTGGATGGTAATTTTTCAGGGAAATTAGCATGTGCTTGTGCCCTTGATGGCCACAATTGGATGTACCCTGTTGCATGGGCCATTTTCGAGTCGGATTCAAATGATAACTCGACTTGGTTCACGGAACAATTGAAGAAGGCTATAGGAAATCTACCAGGATTAGCAATTTCCACAGATGAACATATGGGCTTTCGTGATAATAATCTAGCTGAAAGTTGTTACGAATGGACTATGAACATAAAGGATATGGCTTTGGTTGACATGGTTGATAGGTTGAGGCAGATGACAATGGAGATGTGGTACAAGAGGAGGAGTATTGGCAGCAAGCTCTCTGGCAATATTCTCCCGGCTGTTATTGAAGAACTTAATGCAAACAGAACAAATTTGAGAAACATCAAGGTCTGTAGATGCGGCTTGCAGATCGGTGAAGTTTCAGGCAACTCTCTGGACATGAAGCCGTGGAGGCACGTGGTGGACTTGAATGAGCGCACCTGCAGCTGTGGGGAGTGGCAACAAACCTGGAAGCCCTGCCTCCACGCTCTGGCTTGGATAATTACAGAGAAAGATTGTGACATCGAATCATTTGTCCATGACTACTACTCTGTAGAGAGATTTAGGGCCGCTTATAGTGGTATTGTTCCACCCATGACAGACAAATCGCAGTGGCCTCAAGTGGACCCTGGTTTCAAGCTGCTGGCACCGCTGTCAAAACAAGGAGCCGGGAGGAGGAAGAACAAGACCAAGGCAAGTCAGGAACCAGGTGCAAATGAGCAGCAGCAGTGCGAGCAATGTGGAGAAGTTGAGCATTGTGAGAAAGGCTGCACACTGCATTTCCTGAAGAAGAGGTTGATGCACTAACTTGATGTTTTTCTTTTCTCTCTACATGTTTTATGTGAGAAGTGTAACTGGTATTACTTGTGTTGCACTGTTGCAGGAAAAGATGCCAAGCTGAAAAGAGCAGCGAGACAGAGGATGGCGCTAGCTGGGATGTTTCTAGCTGAAAAAATACCTCCAAGGTCCAGGGAGATCAAGATGCTCCGGTACCTCTGCTACCACAGCACCTATTTTATAGTTTTCTGGGAAGGAGGTTTTAGGATATAGTTGCCATGGAACCGGACCTGGGTGAGCCATCCGTGCGATCGTGACTAGGATGAAGCTTGGATGAAACTAAGAGGATGTCCGAACCGACTGATACTTAAGAATCAGCGGATGAGAAGCAGTTTTTAGGATTTAGTTGCCATAGCGTTGAGTTCAGTTACCCTCAGAACCGAAACTTCAATTCATCTGTAGCTGGCTGTGTGTGTATACATTGTTGCACCAAAGCTGATGCTATCATCTAGCATGATCGATTGGGATATGAGAACTGATGGATGCAATGGTGTCTAATGCCCTGTGGCGCCCACTCCGTTTTGGTGTCGTTGATTGCATTGGATTGCATCCCTACTTGCTCCTAGCATGTACGATGTGTGGTTTCACATCTGACATCTGAACATGCTGCTCTTGATGGTTCTCTTCGAGATGGCAGAGCTTTTCTCCGGTAGGATGCTTATGGTCGCCTTGCCATGGACAAACGTGTTTTACATGTTTGCATGTCAGATATGAAGACAGCGGTTCAAAAGAGATGAATGACTCTGTCTTTCTGTTCACCAACAACCAGCCTATAGCTAAAGGCTTTCCACGTCCACACGGGATTGCATCATCGTCAGACTTTGGCTCACCAGATCTTTTCCATGATCTGTACCTGCAAGGCTGTAGTCCAGCACTCCTAGCAGGATATTTTTTTAAACTCTCCAAGCAGGATAATGTATACCAAGTAAAAGAGATTAAACATTTGCCATGAAATATTTCGGGGGAGGTTGCTTTTTCTAATGGCCGAGGTTAACATTTTCCTCTGCCATTTGGCAGTATGGAATAGATATTTTCCTAGTGGGTAAACAATTAAATTAGTAATCAAGAATTCTTAACAACATTTGTAAAAAGCGGTCTGCTTCTTGGTAAGTAATTCCCAATTGCTTAAATGATGCTAAAAAAGCCTCGACTATTTTTCTTAAAAAAAGTATATAAATAAGACCAACGAACACCTAAAGAATCATAAAACTTTGCAGCAAATAGAAAAGATAAAATGTAATATTGGTGTTAGGGCAAGTAGTTCTAGATAGGGCAAAACTGTCCATGTTCATTTTTCCATATTTATATCATCTATTCTTGAAGTTGAAGAATTTATATTTTTCTCGTCTTTATTAGATTTTGAAAGAACAAAATCTGACAAAAGGGGAGGCATACGACCTCACCAATCTATAGTGGTTTTGTTAAGGTTGGTAAACAACTTGGGAGTAAAGACGAAAGATAACGTTCGAAAGATAGCAACCATATCTAGAAATTATTTATTGCCATCACATAAACTGCTCGTTGCAATCTTGAATGAACATTTCATCTTCGTTGCTGACAACCATGTCTATCTTTATAAATTGTTGTTGTTGCGTTGTGTTTTTTTTAAAAAAAATAATTCATTCATTTCAACTATATCACCGATAATAGACACAATATCAAATGTTATAATAAGATTACTTTCTGCCATTATTATCTTTATAATTTATTTAAAAAATAAACTTATACTAACTACCACTACCATCTATTCTATCCGTGGAAATTCAAACCTTATGTATCGGCAGATAAAAAAAATGTGTCTATCCCATTTCTTCCAAATAACCATTTTTGTCTATCCATCTATGGAAATGTTACATTAAAATGGGGCTTGCTAGCGCCCGGACGTCCGACGTCCGGGCGCAACATCGGACGGTGTTACAGGTCGAGTGAAACATGGAACATATGATAAACTTTGCAACATGCAATTGAATGTTTGAAACATTACAACATGCGAGTGAAACATGCAACAATGAAACATCCCCGAGCAGAAACATTGAAACATTATACATTGAAATATTGCAACAAAATCAAAATTTGAAACATTCATATAAATATTGAGACGTAGAAACATTACAACAAGCATCTATTCACATGCAAATTTTGCAACATGGCAGCAGAGAAATAGACATTGCAACGTAGTTGTCTGATTTATTACTGCCGCTCGGACTACTGAGCGAGAGCATTCACTGTTGCGTGCAACATCAGGCACATGTACGTGTAATATCACGTCGATTTCTGAAACATCGCAACAATAAAATATTGAAACAGTGAAACATTTGCTCTGGTTTTGAAACATTGAAATATTTTCTCTTGATTTATGAAATATTTACTCTTAATTTCTGGAACATTACAGCAATAGAACATTAAAACATTTATAATATTCATATGAAACATTGTAACATGAGAGCGTCCGATTGTTTGCCTAGCCGGCGGACGTCAGTTGGGTAGCATTACCGTACATTAAATATCCCCGTTTGCTAAAAGTCGAATAGTATATGTTTGAAGTTGCTGTATCTGGATACCGTACGTTTAACCATTGTACATGATCGTATACAGTCCATGTACACCAACGGGAATCCGTGTGCGCGCTCGGCCCGCAGTATCATTTCCAAGCAAACCAACCCCCAACCTATCACTCTCTGCCAAAAGGGTCCCACTGTGCGCTCAACCCCACCTGTCATACCCTATGGCATCCTCAGATATGTCCTATGCGCAACGGTGAGCTGAGGAGCCACGTCACCATTCGCTCCTTTCGCCAAGGCCCCCAAGATCTTCCCCCGCCGCCGCCTCCTCCTCCTCCACCGCCCGGCACCGGCGACCAGGCGGCGCCTGGCAATCGAGTGTGCAGGCGGGCGGAGATGTTCCTGGTGGACTGGTTCTACGGGGTCCTGGCGTCGCTGGGGCTGTGGCAGAAGGAGGCCAAGATCCTGTTCCTCGGCCTCGACAACGCCGGCAAGACCACGCTCCTCCACATGCTGAAGGATGAGGTCGGGATAAAATCGCTTCTTGTTTTTTTTGTCTTATTCAAGACTACTGATGTTTGTTAGTTCTTCTGGGGATGATTGGACTGAGCATTTGAGCTGGATGGTTGGGTTGGTCTGCCCCGGGGTGGGGGAAGGGTTCGCTTCCTTTGAGCTCAAAGGTCGCTGCTTTGTTGGGATTTTGATTTCTTGATCGATTTCAAATGCCCGTATTTTTTTTTAACTTCGGTGAGGTTTGGAGGAGTTGTGATGATCTGGTGGATCCGTATGTGTTACTTATATCAATTCGCGAGGGAATTATTTCATATATACTTTCTGGAGTAAAAAATAGCAGGGCCTTATGCGCAAATATATGTCCTACGCGCGCGGTTTTTTGTAGAGTCAAGGGTGGTGTTTCCTCTCGAATTTTAGTTTTCTGGGTGATTTTTTATGCAACAATTCGAAGTGTACCATTGTGAACTATTCAAGGACATGCATTGCAAAATTGTCTCCTTCCACTAGGTCGACGAATGAGCACAATCCAAGTATTTGACCATATCTCGGTTCACCCCAGCTTGCTGGATTCAGTCGGGTAGCACTCTGGATATTTACCTTTTAGGATAAGGACTAAAAACAGTAGTTTCGTTGGTAAGGATATGGAAGAAGTAAAAGTTTTTTATTTATGTTGGGTACCTGGGTTGTCTTGTTCGGTGTGGTCTAACCCTTTGTCTTACCGCTGGAATACTGGATTTCTTGCTAGATCTGGAAAAGATCCATGTGGTACTGAAGAATGCTTTGCTTCCTTCAGTTATTCGGGCATAAGATTCCTTGTTAATTTTCTGGAATTATAGGGTGCAAAATATGGGGAAGGTTGTTTGTTTCAGTTTATATCTGGTTGACATGCCTACCTGGATAATATACAATGTGTCAAAAATCAGAATTTGAAGTTTAGTTTGCTAATAAAGAAATAAATAAAAGACTTTTTTAGGTGTAAATAAAAAGACTTTAACTTTACAACTATTACTTTGTGTTTTCATTTTTTAAACTGGTGAATCCTGCTGAAGAACTGTATGTGCTGAAGTTAAGCAGATAGCAAAGGAGAATTTTATGCAGTTTATATTTTAACACTTCTTTGTTGAAGAAGTTTTGTATTTGGGTCTGTATTCCTTCTGGCAGAGATTGGTTCAGCATCAACCTACACAATATCCAACTTCTGAAGAGCTGAGTATTGGAAAGATCAAGTTCAAGGCATTTGATTTGGGAGGACATCAGATCGCTAGGCGCGTGTGGAAAGATTATTATGCCAAGGTCCCTGCTTCATCTTCCCTCTTTTGTTTTGTTTTTCTTCACAATTACTGCATAATATGTTCATCTCCTATGGGTGTGATTTATGTGGATATCAGCATTTTGTAGTTGATTCCTGTATTTGGAAAGGTACTAGTAGCTGTGTGCTTGTCAAGCAATAAATGTTTTAGTTTATGTCATTTTCAGAGGACATTGGAATATGTTGGTCTTTACTTTTGCTCCCACTTGCAACACCTGTTGCTTATTACCAGATTTTCATCAAGTTGGTCAGTGGGGGTTTAGGTCCTGGAACTGCAAGTAGGCGATTACCCAACACTATATGCTATGCCACCTTGGTGCTGCCAATATATCACTACATATATATAAATATGAACTTTTGTATTCTTAGTGGGAAATATGCTTAATGGTCTGTGAACACCATGATCTGTTGAAATTATGTCGGCCTGGACTTCTGGTTTTGTCTGTGACTCTGTGTTTCTGTGTCCAAGCATATGCATTCTTGCAATTAACATTATATTATTTTCATCTCTTTTTTTTGTTTTCTATTGTTGAAATGGAATGAGCTTAGTAGACTAGGGGATATTTTTCTGTAACATGAGAAACACATATAAGTGACTGTATGCCAATATGGAGAAAAAATTGAACTAGGGCGGTAGGGCCTGAAATTGCTGGAGCTTGAAGTGGTATGGAATTTCTATTTTTTTATTCATTCAGATGAAGAAAAGATGATTCAAAAAGTTTCATGATGGAAGGAGATTTAGATAGGGATCCAACATCCAAGGATGGATAGGGTCTAGAGAAACTCCAGATTGGAAACAGCTAATGAGCTAAGCCTGCAAAACAGAAACTGTGAATTCCTGACAGGATACGACCCATTTAGAAATGGGAGACAATTATGAGTGCCTGAGAGAAATGCATCTCCCTTGTGAGACGCATCTTTGTATGGCGTATTTACATGGTTACATCATCGCTGAATTCTTTATGTTAGCATACCAATTGCTCGTTCTTGTTGTGTTGCTTGAAAATAGAACTGTTTCCTCCACTTGAAATATGTCAGACTTTGAATGACAAAATACAGCCTAGAAGGTTCACGGTTTGAACGAGTTTTGGATTTGGGAAATTGTTTCATAAATAGAGCATGAGGTCCTAACTTTATGTGCAGCAGTACTTCTTTGGCTTGAAGCATGCAGTGTTGTCCTAACTTTATGTGCAGCAGTACTTCTTTGGCTTGAAGCATGCAGTGTTTCGACAACTCGTGTGACAATAGGAGTGTTGTCATTTTACCAAAATCATGTAATGACCCCACGACTGACGAAATGTAACCTAGGATGAGGTGATTCCTGAGGGGGTCTGATTTAGTGCATTACACTTATGCTCCTGCTCCTGCTGCATACTTGTTTGGCCACTTTTATTGTTCCTCACGCCTGTTACTGTGAATGCTGATGGACAGGACGTGTGTTCTTGAGTTTCAACATCTGTTGGCTGAACGTTCCCCTTTTCATTCTGAACAGGTGGATGCAGTGGTGTACCTCGTGGATGCCTACGACAAGGAGCGGTTTGCCGAATCAAAGAAGGAGCTCGACGCCCTCCTCTCGGACGACTCCCTAGCCACCGTACCATTCCTGATCCTGGGGAACAAGATCGACATCCCTTACGCCGCATCGGAGGAGGAGCTCAGGTACCACTTGGGGCTGAGCAACTTCACCACTGGCAAGGGCAATGTTAACCTCAGCGACTCCAACGTGCGCCCCCTGGAGGTGTTCATGTGCAGTGTCGTCCGCAAGATGGGGTATGGTGAGGGGTTCAAGTGGATGTCACAGTACATCAAGTAGGGTTTGTTAGCTACCATCATACCCCTGATTCTGCCTTAGCTTGCCACAAAAGAGGGATGGAGCTAGCTTCCCTTTGTCATGGACTCGTGGTGGTTCTTAGTGCCAGTACATATATATGTGGTCATGGTAGTGCAAAAGTCTGGGATCTTGTGTAAGCTTTGCCTTCAGTTCCAGTGTGATCTTGGAAGAGGAGCATCCTTTAAACTTGGGTTAATTGGATACGTGCCACTGCAATTTTGCAAGTTCGAAAATATGTCATTACAATTCACCTATTTGTAAGCATGCCATTATAATTCGTAGGAACTTTGAATCGTGCCATTTTCTACGTCTGGCGCGACCTCGGGCCCACCTGCAGACCTGACCGGCATAGCGTAGTTTCGTATTGCCACCACTGCCCCTGCCTGCCCGCGTATTTGGTCCGGCCGCACCAGCTCGCGCGAACCAGGCCAGCCAGTCGCACGAACCCTAATCCCCCATCGCCCCAACCCTATTCGAGCTGGGCGACGGTGGCGGCTCAACCATCGTCTTCCTCTTCATCCCCAAATCCACTGCAGTTCTCCATGTCCGGCTTGAGGGGGAGGGATGGCAACAGTCTGATGAAGGCGGGCTCGTCGTCTGCAGGAAGCAGGAGGCAAGCAAGTCGTAGCATGGCTGAGCCCATTCCGTTGATTGACTGCCCGCAATGCGATATTCCAGTGATTAAGCTCCGGAGCAAGAACCAGGAAACATTCTTCAAGTGCCCCAACAACTTCAAGGTGAGTTGTACCCTTGCATTTGTGATGTGCTTTGTCTACCCCAATTGAATACACACATTGATCTGTGACAGGATGATGACACATGCAAATACTTCTGGTGGAGAATGAACATGTGGAGTATTTGTGTGCACGGGAAAAGAAGCAATTCCCAATCCATGAAGAACATCATGAAGTCTCTACAGATGCAGTGGATGTGAGTGGATACATGCGGCAGAAAATGGTAGACCTCAGGAAGGAGATTATGGATGTGAAGCTGCAGATGATGGAGTTTAAGCATGAATTTAGCTTAGGAAAAAAAAGGGCTTTGTAATGGACAATGTAATTGTGGTAGCTATATGTATAGGTGTTGTGATTGGTGTGTTAGACACACTGCTGTTGAAGTGAATTGTAATCCCTTATGCTACCTGGCAATGATATCATGCTACAAGAAAATTATGTCTCATTTGTTCACAAAGCATTCATAAGATTCACAATGACACAAGGACATTACATAAGGTTCACAACACACATCCACTTAAGGTTCACAAGCACTTGTTCACAAGCACAACAGGTTCACAGGTTCAGTCATTACATGGCATTGTTGCCTAAAGTACCATAGACAGACCATAATTAAGACTTAAAAGTGGGGCATTACATGCCCAGCCAATCTGTGAGGCGTCTGGCAGCTTTTGGCGGCAGTGGAGCAGCTGCAGCCTAAGCCTCTTTCTTCTTCTTGGGGGTCTTCTTCTTCTTAGGAGTCTTCTTCTTCTTGGGGGTCTTCTTTTTCTTGGGAGCCTTCTTCTTCTTGGGGGTGAGCTTCTTCTTCTTTGTGGCATTTGAAGGGCCGGCACCTCCATCTTCTTGCCTCTTCCTAGAGCAGACATGGGAAAAAGATAGTTAATTGCAATACAAATTAGACAAAGAGAGTTGTGGTAGCAAATAGCTGGGGGGTTGTGCATACCTTTTGCTTGGTGTTGCAGGGTCACCGTCTTCGTATGGCTCTGATGGCTCTGCTAGCTTGCAGGTCTTGGCAAAGTGGCCATAACCTCTGCATCTGCTACATTTAACCTTTTTTTTGTTGCATTCTTCTCTAAAGCACCCCTGATCCTCAGAACTTTAGGCCTCCCAGGAGCTCTTTTCTGTAGTGGTGGAAAAACTTGGAAGCGTAGATCAACTTCAGGCCATTGGGATCTATCTGGCATTGTGGGAACCCTGCCTTCATAAGCTGCTTTGAATTTGGCCACAGAGTAGTGGAACAGCTCTGTTTGACAAAATCCATGCCAGTGCATGTTTGCAAGGCTTCCCTGTCAGCTGCCAAACTCTGCATGAACACTTGTGGTTTCCAAGATCTACTGAGTGCCTCCTAGCATTATTGTAGTCATCCAACGAAGTCACTTCAGCACACTGATAATCACTTCTTACAACCTTGACTACTTTCAGGTTGTTGCTGATAAGATTGAGCTCTTTTATAACATTTGGCAGAATGCCTTCCTCCATTTGAGAGCCCACCTGCCTCCTCAGATATCTCTTCTCCATTATCAGCTCCCTTAGACCATCAACTAACTCATGAACCAGCAGGCCCTTCATGTGTTTTATCTGACTGTTGAAACTCTCTGAGACATTGTTAGTCAAATAGTCACACTTGCTTTCCTCAGAAAAAGCACACCTATACCAAAGTCTATTGTGATTCTGTTCAAGCCATAATATAGCATCTGGGGCAAACTCATGAATTTTATTGATGTGCCATCTGAACAACCACTCAGTGTATGCTCTAGCCGCTGGATACAAGTGCTCAGTGAAAACATCATCCTGATACTGCTTAAGAAAGTTCCCATACAAGTGCCTCATGCATTCCCTATGTTCAGCTTCAGGGAACACAACACTAACATCATTTTCTAAACCTTTACAAGCATCAGTTGATATGACCAAACCTTTAGGTGACCCTATAGCTTTTTGCATTTGCCCCAAAAACCACACCCAATTATCCTCCGTTTCTGTGTGGAAGATTCCATATGCCACATAATACAACCAGTTGTGACCATCAACTGAAGTGGCACTTGCTAATTGGCCAGTATACCTGCCTTTCAAACCAGTTGCATCAACTCCTATGTACGGCCGACAGCCAGCCAAAAAACCATCTATGCATGGCTTCAGTGCTACAAACATCCTTTTGAAACACATTTTTTTCCATATCTTCTCCAACTCTATCTCTATGATGCTACCTGGACAATTTATCTCCATTTGTGCTTTCCAATTGAACAATAGTTGAAAGGTTTCCTCATATGTACCATGAATCTGGTCAATAGCAAGCTTCATACCTGACCAAGCCTTGGAGTACTTGAGCTTGATGCCATAGTCAGACTCCAATTTCTCTTCTGCATCTTTTGTTTCCTTGCTGGGGTTCTTCTTCACCCAATCTGATAGCCTATCAGCAACCCAGGATTGAGTGGCCATCTTCCCTTCAACTAGCTTGGTGGTTGGACAATTATGCTCTGGCTCCAGTGTTTTGATCTACACACAAGCAACAATAATCAACAATAATCCCTAGTATTAGCAATAAGAAAAAAACATGTTGGTGATTTAACCTGAATTGTTCTAGTATCTTGCACCCTGGAAGCATGTATGCGCCATGGACAGCTTTGGTGTGCACATTTGGCAATAAATCTTGTTTTATCTGTCTTCAGCCCACCAAACTCAAACCCTGTTACTCTGCATGATGCCTTATTGCTTTCCTGAAGGTAACAATATCAGGAAATAGTGCACCCTTCACAATGTTTGGGTTCTCAAGGTCATGAAGCACATGAATATCTTCAGGATCTGCATCATTCACCTCAATCTCAGGTTCACCACAAGCATTAGCAGCAATGTTAGGTGGGTCAGTTTCCTGTGTTGGCTGTGGTGGCTGGGTGGGAGGTGGCACTGGCATGTACATATGTTCATCATCAACACCAACATACTCCTCTGCATTGTCAAATATGTCAGGCTGTGCTGGTTGAGTGGGAGGTGGAGCTGGCTCGCCTGAATTGTCAACATGTTCATCACTTCTTGTGTTTGGTTCATGTAAGGCAATGACTGGTGGTAGGAGTTCATCTCCAAGAGGAGGAATCACACACAGAGGCTGTAAGTTACCAAGCTCTTTCTCAATTTCTTTCTCTACTGCCTCTTTGTCAAAGACTCCTACAACTAATTCACATGTCATCTCAGGCCTGTACATATCAAACATGTCAATCATTTGGATCTCATTTTCTAGTCTGACATCTTCGCACATACACTTGTCAAAGTACCAGACAGTGGCAGTCTGGTTATTCCCCCATTTTACCGCATTAGACAAGCTTGTTTTTAGCAACTCAAGTGAAAACGAGCCAATCTCCATCTCCCACTTCAACATAGTGCCCTTTGTGTATGACTTTCTACCGTTCGAATCCATCGAAACAAAAGCAAGCACCTTAATCTCTAGTGCGAACATCTCTTTCCTACGAGCAGTTACAATCACAAAGACAGGAGGCAAACCAATCACAAATCTACTCGATTCTATAGTTAGCAGCACCAGATCTAGAAAGGCTTACCTCGTCGTGCTGTCCTCCATCTCCATCGCCATGCCGCCTTCCATCACCGGCACCTCCCGATGCGGGTTACTCGTTTGCTGGAGAGGCGTTTCCATTCGTTCCCATCACCAGCGCCAAGGAAGACTCCGCCGCCGCCGTCGCCCAGCTCGAATGGGGTTGGGGCGATGGGGGATTAGGGTTCGTGCGACTGGCTGGCCTGGTTCGCGCGAGCTGGTGCGGCCGGACCAAATACGCGGGCAGGCAGGGGCAGTGGTGGCAATACGAAACTACGGTATGCCGGACGGGTCTGTAGGTGGGCCCGAGGTCGCGCCAGACGTAGAAAATGGCACGATTCAAAGTTCCTGCGAATTATAATGGCATGCTTACAAATAGGTGAATTGTAATGACATATTTCCGAACTCGCAAAATTGCAGTGGCACGTATCCAATTAACCCTTTAAACTTGGTTGCTGGTCAGCTCTTCATTTCCTTTACTATTGCGCGCTCTGCTTTGGCATTCGGCAATGCCTTTTGGGTGCAGGGCATCATGCCCTAACATCAATCTCTGCAATTCTGATAACAAGAGCTAGGCTGATTCCCATCTAAACGGAGATGATCTAGCACAATATGGGGATGCCATAGGCATCAACATTAGAATTCAGAACTGTGATATACGGCCGGGATAATCATAGGAGCAGATCTGAAATGTATCCCTCCAGGATACCGGCTGGAGCAAGCGGCACACTTCAACGAAACACACAACGAGTGCATGAGCAAAAGCAACAATGCAAAATGGTTGAAGGAAAGAAAAATCATTACTGAGGCAAAAGGAAATGATAGTGCACAACGGATAAAGAAAAAAAAATATCATTACTGAGGAAAAATCTTCAATTGTTTTTTACCCTTCACTAAGAAATCTAAAAATGCTTCGACATTGTAAAAAAAAACTACCTAGACGGCTAAAGCTTGTAGAAGTAAGTATTCATGTGGCCAGTTCCTTCAGTACAAAGAGTTCCATCAATGCAGCGGGAAAATTAATGGATCCTGTGCTGACTGTCTCTACAAATTTTAGATACTAAATTTTCCTAAGTAAAAAGGACAGACTAAACGAACTTAAATTATATTTGTGACTGGAGGACGTATTCGAATATTCTAGGTAAAAAGGTATCTGGTTGTGTACTGACACAAATAAGTGGAGCCTTAAGATTTGGATTGCAAAACCAATAGAGAACCAGTAACATTTATCTTTATCTTCCAGCAATCGGTAACAATGCAGTAGCAACCAAAATATATCATATCAGAGCCGCAATTAAAAAAACTAGTTGATCGATCTCAAACTCATGATGAAACGAAACCATATCCTAACAAACACCTCCCTTTATCTTCCAGCAAGCAACAATGCAGTCGCCAAACAAAATCATATATCAGTGCCAAACTAAACTCACGATGAACCCAAACCATATCCTAACGAACACAAGCTCTCCCTAGACAAAACTAACTCTCACTAATTGATGCCCTAAAAACCTAAATAATGTTGGATAATTATCTGCAATAGGCCATATTTTAATTCCAAAAGTTATAATTGAATTCATGAATATTTGCATGACTATAATGAGTGAAACGATCCATGTGCACGTGTTCAAATTTAACACAGATCTAAATAAGAACACGAATAAGATAAAGGATAACAGTTCGGACATCGAAAAGTACCCTGGGGCGGGACCTCTGCCAAAGGCATTGGTTGCGCCGTTACCAGCTGGAGGAATATCATCTGTACTCATGATATTTCTCGACTGGCCTTGCTCGAAGTAGTCGTACAGATTCGATGCAGGAAGATCCGTTGACGCAGTGCAGTCCGAGCGCCGGAGTCGTGCAGGAAGAAGACGAGGCGCAGTGTAGTCGTTCGACGGCGGCGGAGTCCCCAGGACGGTGAACCGTACGCCGGTGAAGACGTAACAGTTCTGGGCGAGCAGTCGCGTAGAGACGCTCCCCAGAAACCTGATTGCCCCGATATCCCGAGCAGGATCTCAAGGAGGCAATGGTGTCGGAGGCACCTGCTCTCGCCGGTGGTGTGCGCGCAGCGCCGGCGATGGGGAGGCAGATTTACAGCAGAGGAAGGAGGAGAAGTAATGGACTCCAAAACTCAGTACCACAGGAGAAGATGGCTCTCTCTATTCATAGCCCTTGGGTGAGACGAGAGGATGAACCTGGACGGGAGAGAATCAGGAAGGCTGAGTTATGGAAGGCTGAATTATGGAAGGCTGAATCATGGTATCAGTGATTGCCATAATCAGCTCTTCCAATTACCGCGTCTTCAGTTTCCATAACCAGCACAGGGAGATCCCTCCCGCACGCAAGTCAGGCTCAGACTCAGGCCAGCGCCAGGGTTCTTTGAGAAGCGCCAGGGTTCTTTGAGAACCCCCAGGGTTCTTTGAGAACCCCCAGGGTTGTCTGCGACCCACAGGGTTCTCTGCAGAATCAACCCTGTGACTCGTACGTAGCGTTGCCAGGGTTCTTTTCCAGTCCGAGCAGAGTTCTTTTCCATTACAAGTATGGTTTTGACCATAATAACTATAACATAAAAAGTAGGCTGTAATCCTTTAGACTAACTAGAATAATGGGCCAGACCCAAATATTCTAACAATCCCCACCAAGGATTCTAAGCCGTACTTGAAATGTTCTCAGATCCTCTTTGATATACCAGTATTTGATGGAGACTGTTAAGTTGAACTTCCATCTAGAACTAGGGTTACATTCGTTCACAACTGAACAATGGACTATGCCTTGAATTGCCAGTTTTGTGCGAACAAGTTTCACCAGAGCTCTACACTGATACTAGGCTGCAGTAGCATCCCCGCTGTTTTGGAGCTTATGGGTCATACTCCATGCCTTTCATGAGTTTCTAGAGATCACCCGAATCTCATAGACTGTGACCAGTAGTCAGGCTCATATAGGTGTGTTCCTTAAAGATGTTCTGTAGGACAACATCTCTGTTTCAATGAAACAACTGCCTTGTTCCATGAAACCACTTGGAGCACATTAAGGTATACACCATCCTACCTTACAGGGTTGAAGAGAAATGCATCTTCTCATGGAATGAGCCTTCATTAAAGGTTCTCTTCTCTCAGTTACACTATAGCTTGTTGCTCCATACTGCTTCACGGGATCTCCGATCACACAGAATGGGTTTCAACCATAGAGTAACTCACGTGGGTCTCAAGCCCAATTCCAAAGATGCATAGTCTATCACATTGCGTGAGAGACCCTTTGTGAATTGATCTGCCAGGTTTTTAGCCGTCTGAATATAATCCAAGGCTATAACTCCGGAGTTTCTCAGTTTCCTGACAGACTTTAACCGCCTTTTTACATGTCTGGATGACTTCATGTTGTCCTTAGAACTGTTCACCTTGATAATCACAGTTTGATTATCACAGTTCATCAGAATTGCCGGTATCGGTTTTTCAACTATCGGCAGGTCAGTAAGGAGTTCACGAAGCCATTCAGCCTCAACTGTGGCAGTATCCAGTGCTGTGAGTTCTGCTTCCATTGTTGACCTTGTTAAGATGGTCTGCTTGCAAGACTTCCAGGAAACAGCGCCACCTCCGAGTGTGAACACATAACCACTCGTGGCCTTGAGCTCATCAGCATCTGATATCCAGTTCGAATCACTATACCCTTCTAGAACCTTAGGGTCCCCGGTATAATGAATTCCATAGTCCATTGTTCCTACTAGATAGCGCATTACTCTTTCAAGAGCTCTCCAGTGATCATCGCCTGGGTTTGAAACAAACCGACTCAATTTGCTTACAGCGTATGCGATGTCAGGCCTTGTAGCGCTGGCTAGATACATCAATGAACCAATTATTTGAGAGTATCTCAGTTGATCTCTCGTTATCCTTTTATTCTTTTTCAATATCAGACTGGCATCATAAGGAGTTGAGACAGACTTGAAGTCACTGTAACCAAAGCGACTCAACATCTTCTCCACATAGTGGGCCTGTGACAGAGTCACCCCACCATTTCTATCCTTTACCAGCTTGATATTGAGGATAACATTGGCCTCTCCCAGATCTTTCATCTCAAAGTTCTGAGAGAGAAATTCTTTGACTTCCTTAATCACACTAAGGTTAGTCCCGAAGATCAGTATGTCATCCACATACAGACACAGAATCACTCCATCACCTCCACCAAAACGATAGTACACACATTTGTCGGCTTCGTTCGAAACAAAACTAACAGAGGTTAGGGTTCGATCAAACTTCTCATGCCACTGCTTAGGTGCTTGCTTGAGGCCATACAAAGACTTCAACAGCTTGCACACCTTTCTCTCTTGACCATTTGCTACAAACCCATCAGGCTGATCCATATAGATCTCCTCTTCCAACTCCCCATTTAGGAAAGCTGTCTTCACGTCCATTTGATGAACGAGAAGCCCATAGGAGGCTGCCAGTGAGAGTAGCACTCGAATAGTGGTCAAACGAGCAACAGGTGAGTAAGTGTCAAAATAGTCCTCTCCTTCTTTCTGGGTATAACCCTTGGCCACAAGTCTAGCCTTGTACTTTTCGATAGTACCATCAGGCCTAAGCTTTTTCTTGAACACCCATTTGCATCCCACAGGCTTGCATCCATAAGGGCGATCAACAACCTCCCAGGTACCATTAGTCATGATAGAGTCCATTTCATTTCTGACAGCTTCCTTCCAGTAGTCAGCGTCAGGAGTTGAATATGCCTCTTTAATGGTCCTAGGCGTATCATCCACGAGGTATACAATGAAGTCATCACTAAAGGACTTTGCAGTCTTCTGTCTCTTACTCCTTCTAGGAGCTTCGTTGTTATCCTCCTCAGGATGTCTCACATGAGAGAACCCATCGTGTACGATCGGTTCGGCAGAGATATCATCCTCGATAATCTCTTGCCTAGATGAACTTGTTCCATTTTTCATTGGAAACATGTTCTCAAAGAACGTAGCATCTCTGGTCTCAAAAATTGTACCGACCACCATGTCAGGTACTCCAGAGTTCACTACCAAGAATCTATATCCAACGCTATGAATAGCATAACCAAGAAGAACACAATCTACAGTTTTAGGTCCAAGTTTGCGCTTCTTGTTGATGGGCACACATGCTTTGGCCAAACAACCCCAAGTACGCAAATAGGAAAGCGTTAGTCTTTTCTTTTCCCATTCCTCGAATGGTGTCTTTTCTTTATTCTTTGGAGGTACACGGTTTAGGACATGACATGCTGTCAATATAGCCTCACCCCACCATTCCCTAGAAAGTCCCGAGGTATCCAACATGGCGTTAACCAAGTCAGTCAAGGTTCGGTTCTTTCTTTCGGCAACCCCGTTTGATTGGGGAGAGTAGGGAGGTGTCCTCTCATGAATAATACCGTGTTCTTCGCAGAATAAGTCAAACGACTTTGAAAAGTACTCGCCACCGCGATCTGACCTAATCCTTTTGATTTTCTTCTCAAGTTGGTTTTCTACTACAGCTTTATAGATTTTAAAGTAGTGAAGAGCTTCATCTTTAGTTTCCAACAAGTAAATATAACAATATCTAGTGCTATCATCTATAAGAGTCATGAAATATTTCTTTCCACCTTTTGTCAATACTCCATTCATCTCACAGAGATCAGAATGAATTAATTCTAGAGGTGCCAAGTCTCTCGCCTCAGCAGCCACGTGTGGCTTGCGAGTTTGTTTTGAACCAACACATGCAAGGCACTTAGAATTCTTGGCAAAAGTAAACTTTGGAATTAAACTCAGATTTGCAAGTCGTGACATACAACCAAAATTAACGTGACAAAGCCTCGAATGCCAAACATTAGATTCATCAACGTTAACAATGTTGTTCACTACTTTATTACATCCATCATCAAGTGAAAAACGGAACAAACCTCCGCTATCATAACCTTTACCAACAAAGGTTCCAAACTTTGACAGGATACATTTATTTGACTCGAAGACTAATTTAAAACCATCTCTACAGAGTAGAGAGCCGCTGACTAGATTCTTCTTGATGGTGGGGACATGCTGCACGTTCTTCAGCTGCACGATCTTTCCCGAAGTAAACTTCAGATTGACCGTACCAACACCAAGTACACGCGCATGATCTCCGTTCCCCATCAGCAAGGAGGTAGTCCCCCCGACCTGGTATGAAGAAAACAAGGAAATGTCAGCACATACATGAATGTTAGCGCCAGTGTCCACCCACCACTCGGGTGTACACATAACTGAAAGAACTGTAGGTAAATAATTACCGTACCCCAATGTTCCTACAGGCTCGCTAATAACCATGTTGGCAGACTTGCCTTCTTTGCGTTGAGGACACTTTCCAGCAAAGTGATCCTCACTCCCGCACACATAGCAGGCTCCCTTCTTCTTCTTGAACCCGGCGGTTTGTTTAGTCTTCCCAGGGTTCTGTGGCTGAGGCGGTTTCTTGCCTTTGCCCTTGTTGTTGGTGCGAGCATTAATATTCTTTTGAACAAAGTTCGCGCTTGCACCGACAGGTGTCCCCTTGTTACGTACGTCCTTTGCTCTCGCCTTTTCCTCCACATCAAGAGTGCCAATGAGTCCATCAATCGTGAACTCCTGCCTCCTGTGTTTCAGAGAAGTAGCAAAGTCCCTCCAAGAAGGTGGCAGCTTGGAGATGATACCTCCGGCCACAAACTTGTCGGGCAGCACGCAAGGGTTCTCTTTGTTGCAACAGCCAAGGTCTTTAGCCAGCACATGCAACTCATTAGCTTGTTCCACCACAGGACGGTCTTCCACCATCCTGTAGTCTAGGAACTGCTCCATAAGATACAGCTCACTGCCGGCATCAGACACTCCGTACTGAGCATCAAGGGCGTCCCACATCTCTTTCCCAGTCTTCTTCTTAAGAAGGGGATTAATCAAATGTGGGGCAATCACACCAAGGATGCATCCGCGGAAGAGATTATCTTTAACCTCGAACGCACTTCCCTGCTCGGAGGTGCATTGTTCGGGCTTCCCTTCCGCCACATCCATGATGCCCATGGTGGTCAACCACAGTACCATCCGTTCACGCCAACTCACAAAATTTGTACCGTCAAAAGTGTTTGGTTTAATGGATGAAGCAAATTGAGCAACAGAAAACCTATCAACATAATTATCACTAAAATCAGGTTTCTGGATTGTTGGATAATTATCTGCAATAGGCCATATTTTAATTCCAAAAGTTATAATTGAATTCATGAATATTTGCATGACTATAATGAGTGAAACGATCCATGTGCACGTGTTCAAATTTAACACAGATCTAAATAAGAACACGAATAAGATAAAGGATAACAGTTCGGACATCGAAAAGTACCCTGGGGCGGGACCTCTGCCAAAGGCATTGGTTGCGCCGTTACCAGAAACCTGATTGCCCCGATATCCCGAGCAGGATCTCAAGGAGGCAATGGTGTCGGAGGCACCTGCTCTCGCCGGTGGTGTGCGCGCAGCGCCGGCGATGGGGAGGCAGATTTACAGCAGAGGAAGGAGGAGAAGTAATGGACTCCAAAAACTCAGTACCACAGGAGAAGATGGCTCTCTCTATTCATAGCCCTTGGGTGAGACGAGAGGATGAACCTGGACGGGAGAGAATCAGGAAGGCTGAGTTATGGAAGGCTGAATTATGGAAGGCTGAATCATGGTATCAGTGATTGCCATAATCAGCTCTTCCAATTACCGCGTCTTCAGTTTCCATAACCAGCACAGGGAGATCCCTCCCGCACGCAAGTCAGGCTCAGACTCAGGCCAGCGCCAGGGTTCTTTGAGAAGCGCCAGGGTTCTTTGAGAACCCCCAGGGTTCTTTGAGAACCCCCAGGGTTGTCTGCGACCCACAGGGTTCTCTGCAGAATCAACCCTGTGACTCGTACGTAGCGTTGCCAGGGTTCTTTTCCAGTCCGAGCAGAGTTCTTTTCCATTACAAGTATGGTTTTGACCATAATAACTATAACATAAAAAGTAGGCTGTAATCCTTTAGACTAACTAGAATAATGGGCCAGACCCAAATATTCTAACAAATAAACATGACGCTCTCGCTCTGACGCTCATTTGTGGTCACAAAGATGCTTCATTACAATCTCTAACATGACAGCATTAGAGATGATCGCTTTAACCTTCTCATACCCTTCAGTCTCCATGACCGCCTTCAAGTTCTCCGGCCGAGCAAGGAACTCCATGCACGCCTCCTTGAGCGCTCCACACCCGTGCTGCTCCGCCGCCGCTAGCGTCACCGCCGCCGTGCTGACGTCGATGCGCTTCGCCAGCGTCTCCCCGCACATCGTCTTCAACCTCTCGAGCTTGAACCTGTCCGCCGCCGCCAGCAACCCCCTCGCCATCGCCATGGCGTCTCCCTCTGCCTCTTCTCCACCCTCCTCCGCCATCATCTTCTCCGGAAGCGCGTCGGTGTACATGTAGTGGAGCACCGCCTTGAACACCTTGGGCTCCACGCCTTGCACCTCGATCCGGCGGTGGGACCCATCGCCGGGGGATTTCTTCTCCTTCGACGCCAGCAGCTCCGCCTCCAGCACCGGAGACCTCGCCGCGAGCAGCCACCCGTGCGCCTCGAACGTCGCCCCGCCGCCGACGTCGACGGTGACGTCAGCGCCTCGCTTGTGCTTCCACAGGAGATCCACAAGGTGCTCGTGCTCGTACGCCGGCGGCGGCGGCGGCGCCGATCGCCGGAGCTGCGTCGTCTTTGCAAGGGGAGCCGAGATCTGTGGTGAAGGTGACGTCTCACAGGACGGTGAAGCGATCGTCCTCGACGCACCCAGACTCGTCGAGATCTTTCCAGCTGACGAACTGCTCGAACCCGTGGTACCTGGAGGAGGTGTAGAAGCCGCAGGGCGAGCAGGAGAAGTTGCACCAGTCCATGGCGCGGGTGAGCTTGGGTTCGCCGGAGGAGGGATCGAGCAGGCTCAACTTGAAGCTGACGTGGCCGGCCTCCCTGATGGCGCTGGCGCGGTGGAGCTCGAGGAAGAGGGAGACGTGGCCGTCGCTGCGGTGGGGGTAGTACCGGATCCGCCAGCTGTGGCCGCCGACGGGGAAGGGCTTGGAGTCCCAGTTCCAGCCGCAGGGGAGGGCCTTGGATGGCTTGCACCCGTCGATGGTGAGCTTGTGGGACCCGCTCACCTCGCGGAGGACCATGGCGGACGCGGTGGTGGAGCGTGAGAGACGTCGGGCTGCTGCGGCGGCGGACGCCATGGCCGGCGGATCGGAGCGGGGCCGGGCAGAGGTAGGCAGCTCAAGATCAGATTGATCGCGGGTGCTCTGGATACGTACGTGGACGTGGCTCTATATCTCGACCGATTAATATAGGCCGAAAGTAAGCATGCAGGAATGGGCCGGGCTCGAAGAATCTATATTTTACACGCCGGCCTGGATAGGAATCATGTGTCTTCCAATCTTGGACTGTTGACACAATCGGAGTCTTGCAAATTCGTGGACGTCTTGCAAATTGCATTTGTGCGTCTTTAGAAACAGCCTGGGATGGCCTCTCGTTATTTTGTACATAAGAGCTGCAATAAATGCAGCAATGTGTGGAACATTTTATTTTACCAAATACTCTATCACTAGCTCGTTCATGGTTATCAATTATGTCTTGAAAACTTAAATATTTAGTAGGTGCGGACATGTCTCTAGTTGAGTTCCTCGAGGGAGCGAATTTCAGCCTGAGGCTTCATTTGCGTAGGCGGGTATTGTCGTTGATTGGGGGCTCAAAAACCCCGGCTCCGATGGAAGAGTACATGTCAGGATCGATGGTGATGTGCCATCACCATCCCTACCACCGCCGAGCTTCCAGCAGGCCACTCCGGCGACGGCAAGGCTGGGGAGCAGCCAGAGGCCAGGCTGGTGGCGGCGCTGGGCAGTTCCGCCCGAGTCGCTCCAGCCGAGCCACGCGGACGTGGGGTCCCTATCGTACTCCCTAGCCCCCAAATAGTTAAATTTAAATCATGCTTTGTGTATTAACGCAAGATGATCAAATTAGTAAGAAAATACTGTTATACACTTTATTTTTTTCGCATCTTATATGTACTACTCACATATAGGATATTTATATTTTTTAAACAGACGGTGAGGGCGTATACTTCCCCGATTTTTTATTAGAAGTAAAAAGAGAACGATCTTTATAAGGCAAACCAGACTTGAAAACCATACAACTTTGGTCCATCGAATCTACTAACTCACACCTTAATACTCCACCCGGACGAATTAGTAGATTGGCACAAGCCAACAAATAAATCACAAACTACAACTCTTGCCGGTCAGATTAGCATATCGACACATACCAATAAAAAACAAGCTACTCTGGTCTATCAGACTGGAACATCGGCGCGGGCTGTATGTTGTCACGCCTTCAAACTCTGGCCGGTTGGTCGAGACATCGGCGCAAGCCAAAAGAAATTACATTACTCCACTCGACTTAATCCAACACAACAAAAATCACCGTCGTCATGACATTGATCGGAAAATTTACTTTTGAGAACAACATTTTTATAGTGGCTGTGATGAGCTTGAGGGTCGTGATGGATTGGAGGATTTGTTGGCGGGGAAGAGTG
Organism: Digitaria exilis; assembly: GCA_015342445.1. NCBI lineage: Eukaryota > Viridiplantae > Streptophyta > Magnoliopsida > Poales > Poaceae > Digitaria > Digitaria exilis. The sequence goes on along the minus strand of JACEFO010000191.1, from coordinate 1,692,096 downwards.
GCGGCACCGTGGTAGTGTCTCGAGAGGCACAGGTAGGTAGGAGAGCAGCTAGCCTCGAGAGGTTGATGGTGACCAAACCATGTGTCAAATCCCACTAGACGTTCAAGGCACGTCGCTCTGGAAATACTGCAATTAATATAGCGTCACCCTTATTTCACCGAATTAGTCGACATGTAAATGAGTCTCCGCTGCTCAGTCTCCCTTCCTTGGCATCTTCAGCTCTCTCTCTCTCTCTCTCTCTCTCCATGTTCCTAGTCTTCCTTGCGCCATCAGTTGCGCGTCGCGTCACGAGTTTGGCCACTACTGTGTCACTTCCTCCCAATCCTTGTTCAGTGCCTGAAATCAGATTTTTTAGAATTGTTCCTTTTTTTTTTTGAGAGAGAATTAGAATCGTTCCTTCGATCGGCACGATCAATTCAGCCACCTTCTTGGATGCTACGATACCACCAGGTAGACCTGCTTAATTCTGGACCCTTGTCCCCGCTTCAGATCGTCCTGTTTCTATAGTAGTGCATATTTTAGGCTCTGGCACTATATAAGGATAAAAACACAACACCATGATTCACTATACTACTTTATAATATTACAATCCAATTGCCCCGGCCCGATCATCCATGTGTGTTTTGGTGGAACACTTGTATATGCAGTACGATTCACTTTGGATGAGTATATGAGATGACCCACCACATGATGGATAAATTTATCACTCAATAAAAACCCCCCTTTCATTTACACTCTTTCTCGCTGTTTTTTGTTAATATGAACATAAATACAGAGTTCAGGTAACGAGAGATCCAGACACCGAAGGAAAGGAAGGGGAAAAAGGGGCCTAGAACTCTAAGCCTGATTCAGGCTAGAGGTTCTAGACGATGCCTCGCAGGGCAGAAACATAGTTCACAGAGTCCTACTCAGAACCAACAGTCTAACAGGTGCTAAAACTACAAAAAGAGATATTTAGAATTGGAGGGAGTACTAGCAAACATTAGGTGATACTCAAACGCATGTTATTTCGTGATGCTCTATCTAGGCCCTTTTCTCTCAACTGATGACCACATCATGCATAATTTACTGTTTTGTGACATGTTATTGCAAAACTAACAATTCATAACTGCCGTGAAAATCACCTCCTTTTTTACGGCCGCCCCAAGCCACACAAATTGTGTGAAAATGGTTTCTATCATCGGTTTCAACATCCACTAGTATTTATTGGTGGTGTGGTGTGGGCAACCACTGCTAGACAAACGATTTTGCAAGATGGTACCCTTTTATTAACGGATCTTGGTTAATGCATATGATTAGCGAAGGCAGACTCTTTTATTCAAGGAGACGGTCGCTTTTGTTCACCTTGGAAAATTGATTTAAGATGGGATTTTAAAACAACTGCCTCAGAAAACAACCTAATTTCGGAGGCCATCATTGTAAAAAAAACCCGCGTAAAAAATCCGCCTCTGGAACTTGAATTTTTGGAGACCAACACCTTATAACGAGGCACACCTTCTAAAATACCGAGCCCAAATAAGCCTAGAAAGTCCATTACCAGATTTCTATTTAAGTCCGTGCTTGTGACTTCTTATCTCTCCCTCTCTCGTTTCTACCCCCCTGATTGTGGTGCACCCCCCTCCCCCGTCACGTTTCTCTCCCTCCCGCAGCCCACCACCTCCCTGGTGGTGCTCCCCTCCCCTCGACTCCCCTTCCTCGGCGACACTCAACTTCCCTCCCCTCCCCTGGCAGCATCCATGAGTACCCAATGGTAGGGGTCCCCACACACGGCACTGACATCCACGATGGCGGCGGCCGACACTCAGATCCGGTAGTGGCGCCTTGTCTCTTATGCCCACTTCGGCGGGCCTGCTCTCGGTGCGTTGGATCCGTGGGGTCAGAGGGTGGATCTGGTGACTGGCACCTAGATCCCGGCGGTCACAAGGCCTGGCGAGGCTACAGGCTCCAACGGCGCGGATGCAGGCACCATGAGCACCAAGTGGCAGCGACAACCGTGGATGGGCTCGACGAATCTGGGGTTTTTCCTTTTTTATTTTTCCTATTTGATTAGCAGAGATGGACAATCCGACCTCCTTCTTAGGTCACGATTAACTGTGACCTTTGCCTTTGCCAGCCTCCAAAAATCAAATACGTCGGCCTAAAAAAAATTCCGTGGCAACGGTAAGTGTCTCTAGTGGTTGACGTAGGATAGGATACATCGTAAAATTGAGCAATGCGAACGACAGAATGGCCTATGAGCCCTAAAGGTTAGTTAAACATGACCATCCATGTGCCAAATCCCATCAGATAGATGTTCTAAGGACTAAGGTACGTCGCTTTGGTAATAATTGTGTATTCCGTGGAATCATTAGAAGTTGACGCAGCCGTGAGTCTCCACTCAGTCGCCCTTATTCGTCGTCATTGCACTCTCTCCCGTCTTTAAATAGGCTTCCATTGCCACACGTTCCCTTCAGATCTACTAGCCCACATCATTCACCACACCTCCTCGTCTTCCGTGCTCCAGCGTTCACCGCTGCGCTGCTGGTCTGCTCCACCTTGTGTACTGTCCCCATCGCGTGCGGAGTTTGGTAAATTATTTGTGCATATATATTCCTATGCTTTCTTATCAAGTCAAGAGCCGACTGTAAGACGTGACTGTACATGTGGATGACGGTGTTGCATGTACTCCCTCGGATCCAAAATAAGTGTTGTTTTGGGTGTCCGTGCCGCGAGTTCGACTGAATTTATAAAAAAAGATCTAATATTTAAATCTTCAAATAATTTATATAAAAATTAGATCTAAATATCTATCTAATGATATTTATATTGTACCATAATTTTAATATATTTTTATATATAATTGACCGAAGTTTTTTCTCATGAAGTGAGAAAGACAGTTATTTTGGGACGAAAGTAGTAGGGTTTGCACTATCGATAAATTAAAAATATCAAAGATCAGTGATAAATGATAATATATATTTTTTTAGATAATGTAAATGATAATATGTGTACAGTGGAATTCTATTGGAGATAAAAAGAAATCTGCAAAAGATTTGGAAAAAAAACTCTTATTTGGGCAGAGACGAACATATGTGTATTCTTTGTAGACATGCAACGTAAAAAACTACACATGATTATATATAAATATGAGAGCGAGCACATGACCGGGAGCGAAGCACGAGGGCTGCAGCGGCTCTTGCTGAAACGTGACGGATAGTGTCGGAACACGGATATTGAATCCTAAGCTTTTTTCCCTATACTTTAACTTGTGTGCATGTCTACTACCAGTCTTCTGGCATGTGTGCATGTCTTCCTTTAATTTGGTTGCTATCGACCTACAGTGTAGCCCTTTTTTTTCCTGTTGGTGCGACATTGGGGTCAATGAACATGGCGAAAGCATCTGAAGAGGACATCACTTCTACGGATATACACGAGGTTTCACCGCTGGACATTCAAATCATTGAAGGTCCAATTACAAGAGCTCGTGCGAGACAATTAAATTTAGAGGTGAGCTCGCTCCTAAATGTTCCTATTAATAGTTTTGAGAATGAGTTAATATCTATTGTTTATAATGTGATTAGGAACCAAGGAGAAGATCAACAAACACATGGAGGATGGCTTGGAGGCGTGGAGGACCAGCGAGGGTCGGCCAAGCTACGTGGAGGTCCATTACAACTCGAGTTCGAGTCCACCTTGGAGTCCAGGAGCTGCCTTCGGTAAAACGGACGCCCAGGTCACATACGGAGTCCAATTTCGACGATCCACATATGGTTGGAAAGAAGGTTTTATAGAGCTTCCAAATGCTTTGGTTTGAGGCCCAAATTCATCCCGAGTCGTCGGGAATCATCCAAACAAGATGGCGTCCAGAATCTGTCCCGGTGTTGCGTCACTGTCTTTTGGCCTTTGGCCTTGTATCGTCGTCGAGCCCATTAGGGGGCATGTCCAGGGATCATCCACGACCCTAAGCTCTATAATTCAGTAGCCGGCGCTTTTCTTAGGGTTTGGGTTTTGCTTTAGATTAATCTATCTTTGAACAGTCGTCGTCTTCGGTTTGTAGAACCCCAATTTGTGTGCTTAATCATTCATCCGCAGATTGTCACCAATATTGAGAGCTGCGTTGTGTGGCGCTATAATATTCACAAAGATTGACTTGCGTAGTGGTTACCACCAGATTAGAATGAAACTTGGAGATGAATGAAAGACAACTTTTAAAACTAAATTCGGGTTGTATGAGTGGTTAGTGATGCCTTTTGGTTTAACCAATGCACCTAGTACTTTCATGCGCTTGATGAATGAGGTTTTGAGGTCTTTTATTGGTCGATTTGTGGTGGTTTATTTTGATGATATATTGATTACAACAAGTCTATGGATGAACATATGGATCACTTACATGCTGTTTTTGATGCATTGAGAGCAGCACATTTGTATGCTAACCTTAAGAAGTTCACCTTTTGCATCAATTGAGTCTCTTTTCTTGGCTATGTTGTTACTCCACAGGGAATTGAGGTGGATGAGACAAAGATTGAAGCCATTCAGAGCTGGCCGCTGCCCCAAAACGTCACACAGGTGAGGAGTTTTCTTGGTCTTGCAGGTTTCTACTGCCGCTTTGTCAAGGATTTCAGCACCATTGCAGCTCCACTACATGCCTTGACAAAAAAAGATGTGGTGTTTCATTGGGGAACAACACAAGAGGAGTCCTTTGCCACTTTGAAGGACAAGCTTACACACGCGCCATTGCTGTAACTTCCGAACTTTGGTAAGACTTTCGAACTTACTTGTGATGCTAGTGGAGTTGGCATTGGTGGTGTTTTGATGCAAGATGGTAAACCCGTTGCATACTTTAGCGAGAAATTGAATGGCCCTGTTTTGAATTATTCTACGTATGATAAAGAATGGTATGCTCTTGTACTTTCTTTACAGACATGGCGTCATTATTTGTGGCCTAAAGAATTTGTTATACACTCTGATCATGAAGCGCTTAAATACCTTCGTTCACAAAGTAATCTGAACCGTAGATATGCTAAATGGGCTGAGTTCATTGAATCTTTTCCTTACATCATTCAACATAAGAAAGGAAAGGATAATGTGATTGCTGATGCTTTGTCTAGGCGATATGCTTTGCTGTCCCAACTTGATTGTCGGATTTTTGGGTTTCAAACAATTAAAGAACAATATGCGTTTGATCCTGACTTTAAAGATGTGATACTGAATTGCAAAGAGGGACGTACATGGAACAAATTCGTGATTAATGATGGGTACGTGTTTAGAGCTAACCGCCTATGTATTCCAGTTGGTTCCGTTCGTCATTTGTTGATGCAGGAAGCGCTTGGAGGAGGTTTGATGGGACACTTTGGCGCTAAGAAGACGGATGATGTTTTGGCCATACATTTCTTTTGGCCAAAGATGAGGAGGGACGTTGAGCGGTTCGTTGCTCACTGCACTACATGTCAAAAAGCTAAGTCGCCTAAATCCACATGGTTTGTACATGCCTCTTTATGTGCCTTCTATTCCTTGGGCAGATATCTCTATGGATTTTGTGTTAGGGTTGCCTAGGACTAAGAGAGGGAAGGATAGCATTTTTGTTATAGTGGATCGATTTTCTAAGATGGCTTATTTTATACCATGTCATAAAAGTGATGATGCTATTCATATTGCTGACCTCTTTTTCAAAGAGATTGTACGCTTGCATGGTATGCCTTCTACTGTTGTTTCAGATCGTGATGCGAAATTCTTGAGTCATTTTTGGCGTACTTTGTGGAACAAGTTGGGAACAGAGTTGTTATTTTCTACCACTTGTCATCCACAAACCGATGGACAAATGGAGGTAGTCAACCGTACGTTGGGCACTATGTTGAGGGCTGTTTTAAAGAAGAATTTGACAATGTGGGAAGAATATTTGCCTCATGTGGAGTTTGCATACAATCGGGCAACACATTCTACCACAAAGGTAAGTCCTTTTCAGGTAGTGTATGGTTTCAACCCCGTGCTCCTATTGATATTCTATTGCCTACTACTGAGAGGATTTATAGTGATGCTAAGGAACGTGCTGAGTTTATATTGAAAATACATGCGACGACTAAACACAACATTAAAAAGATGACTGAAAAGTATAGAATTGATGGTAGCAAAGGTAAGAGAGTTAAAACTTGAACCAGGTGATCTAGTGTGGTTGCACTTAAGAAAAGAACGTTTTCCAGATTTGAGGAAGTCCAAGTTAATGCCTAGAGCTGATGGTCCTTTCAAAATAATTGAGAAAATAAATAATAATGCATATAAACTTGAGTTTCCTCCTGAGTTTGGGGTTAGTCTCACCTTTAACATTTCAGATTTGCGGCCATATTTGGGAGAAGAAGATGCGCTTGAGTCGAGGACGACTCCAATTCAAGAGGAGGAGGATGATGAGGACATCACTTCTACAGATGTACACGAGGCTTCACCGCTGGACATCCAAACCATTGAAGGTCCAATTACAAGAGCTCGTGCGCGACAATTAAATTTAGAGGTGAGCTCGCTCCTAAATGTTCCTATTAATAGTTTTGAGAATGAGTTAATACCTATTGTTTATAATGTGATTAGGAACTAAGGAGAAGATCAACAAACACATGGAGGATGGCTTGGAGGTGTGGAGGACCAGCGAGGGTCGGCCAAGCTACGTGGAGGTCCATTACAACTCGAGTTCGAGTCCACCTCGGAGTCCAGGAGCTGTCTTTGGTAAAACGGACGCCCAGGTCACATACGGAGTCCAATTTCGACGATCCACATATGGTTGGAAAGAAGATTTTATAGAGCCTCCAATGGCTTTGGTTTGAGGCCCAAATTCATCCGGAGTCGTTGAGAATCATCCAAACAAGATGGCGTCCAGAATCTGTCCCGGTGCCGCGTCACCGTCTTTTGGCCTTTTGGCCTTGTATCGTCGTCGAGCCCATTAGGGGGCGTGTCCAGGGGTCATCCACGACCCTAAGCTCTATAATTCATTATCCGCCGCCTTCATTAGGGTTGAGTTTTTCTTTAGATTAATCTCTCTTTGAACAGTCGTCGTCTTCGGTTTGTAGAACCCCAACTTGTGTGCTTAATCATTCATCCGCAGATTGTCACCAATATTGAGAGCTGCGTTCTTTGAAGTTCTTGCTTGTGTTCTTCGTTTCGCTTGCAGGGATTAGCCTTCTTGGCGAGGTCAACCGGGTTGTGACACGGTTGATAACCAGAGAAGTCGTGTTGCTAAGATTGCAGGGTTCGAGTTGCTGACTTGAAGCCGGATCGATGTGTTTCACTCCGCCCAAACGAGAGTTATCCTTACCTGACGGAAGATCGGCCACCTACGTCTCATCAGCATCCAAGGACACTTGTGACTAAAAAAAGAGAACATTCCGGTCATGGCACTATTCAATCATTAATGACTTGAAATTTGTGTTCAACAAAATATAAAGGGATTTATGAGAGTTTTATAGACATTGAATTTATAGTCATACTAGAAATTTTAGTGACATATAGCAAGGTAATTAAGATAAGGAGTTTCATAAGATAAGAGAGGAGTTTCATAAGGTAAGAGAGGAGTTTCTTAAGATAAGAGAGGAGTTTCATCCCTACGAAACTCAACTGGCACAACTACCTAGTTGTCAGTTTCAAAACTTTCCATTGAGATTGGCCTTATCTGTCAATACTATGGCTCGTCCATGACATGATTAATAATATCTTGGTCTTGACTCGTCACTACGAATAGTTACAAGAAACAACATATTACCTGTTAGAGCATCTCCAACAGTACCAAAAAAATAGTCCCAAAACATTGGTTTTACAAACTTGCTAAAAATTATTGGGAGTTAAAAAAGCCTTCGTCTCCAACGGTTTCTAATAATTAATCCTAAAATAGTTAAATTTTAGGATTGGGAGTGTAATTCAAGGGTAAAAAATAGCTCTAGAGCCCACTATTTTTGGGAGTTTGGAAAAAATAGCCACCAATTTAGGCCACTGTTGGAGCAAGATTTTTTTGATGGGTTCCCAAAACAAGATTTTAGTAACCTATTTTGGACACTGTTAGAGATGCTCCAACCTTTAAATTTACTAGGTCATCAGTTACGGCTCTTGCTAAAACGTGAAGGATTGGTTAAGAGATGGGAACGGTTAACATGCCATTAACATTTGGTTATTTAATCAATATCAAGAAAATTTGTATTCATTTTTTGAAAGCATGAATTTGTATCCAAGTTGTGTCACCTACCAATTATGCTCAAACCATCAAAAGGAATATATATGACTCAAATCCCAAAGGCAAAACCTGAAGACCCTGGGATCCCAGACAAGGGAGATAATATAGGTAGTGCCTTAGGTTCTTATATGTAACTACTCAGAAATAGCAAAATCAGCATGGCATAAGGCCATCATTGCATAAGAATAGAATAGATCACAGAAAGATGCATTCAGAAGTAATTACAATGAACATAGACGAAAAACAGGACCTAGCTAGATATATGTTGGGGAATGAAACGACCCGGATTTTCCGATCTGAAAACCCGAATCCCTGTACCCTGGTGGTAGTCCCTGGATCAGTTGCTACCACGTACAGAACTCGAAACAGTCGAATAACAGTTCCAAACCATCGATAGAGCATCACAGAGTTAATAAGTTATTACAATCCCAGAACAGGATTCAAATTATTCGCCACGCAGGGCTAAACAAGCAAAGTAAAGATAACTAGCGCTAGGAAGCTTGTCGGCAGACCACCATCTTCTCATCTCCTCCACAGGCTGGCTTGAGCATAGACCGTCGCCTAGTCGTACCAGTAGTCGAAGTTGGAATCGAACTCCGCCTCATCTCCAGGATACTCACTCTCTGTTCCCAAAGGGATGGAACAGGCACACGTCACCGACTGAATGCAGCTTTAAGTGGACTAATATACTAATGGTATAACAATAATGTCAAAGGAAGTAGGCTTGGGGTTTTCCTATGCAAGCGGCAAAATAAGTATATAAGTAACTTCATCACACCATAACCCACATCACTGTCTCTGGGCTAGTCCCATCACATGACGGGTTCCCAGCGGCATCCACCTCAACACACACCTCCGACTCTCGGCGATGCACAGCTTCTATCCTGGCATCTCAAGAGGGATAACCGGATCTCAAGGTAGGCGGAGCACAACCTACCTCTCCCCGGCTACCCCTACGTCCTCACCCTCTCACCTATAAGGGGAAGAGAAGCAGATCCCAAAACAATGGCCAACCACACTGAAGAACACTGCGTTATCCTCAGTCGAAACTCCGGCTATACGTATAGATCATGGCACTCAACAGAGGTTGTACACCTGTACCCAACCCGGGCTGCGACTGGGGATCAACCAGTCGAGACGCAGCCCACAACTAGTAAACCTCCTAGAAAGAATGGCACCCTCCTGGTCTCCCGGGTCTGGATGCCTCCGCACGTAGACGTCAGCCCCAAGGAAATGTGAAAGCATACTACCAGAGCTGCCCATCGGGGGTGTAAGGCCCGGGCACTCACCCCTCACACATACACAAACTTTGATCTCCTGCATTCGGGTGCCACCTTAACTAGGCTAGTCGTTATCGGTCACATCTCAGGCAAGTTGGCGTGTACGGTACAGTGAACACAGGACAGTCAACAAGGTTTAAGGTACCGGTACGGGAGGCAGTCTTCCTTCCTCACCCTCTCAAGTAACCTCCTACACCTGGCTCCAAGTCATACAACCACTAGGGGGTCCAACCCCCTAGAGTCCACCAGGTGACCCAGAAGTCACCCTGCCCCAATATAAGATCGGGTTGTTATTACCCGCACCGGCAAAGACCCAGTAGGGCCAAAATCACCATACACCTTCCCAGTTTTATCCCCACACACACGCCAAGAATATCTACCACATATCCCGCACACAAGCAAGCATAGCATCTCATCATCATCATGTAACAAGGTACGATATGATAAGCAGTAGGTAACAAGGCATATGATAAGTAAAACAGGCTATGCAAGGTTCATAGCTCAAGCAACACATGCAAGCCTAGCGTTTCTAGTAAGCATTGCCTATGGGGACTCAAAGAAGCAGTCGGGCGTGAACCTGAGCGAGTGGGGTAGTCGTCCTGCTCGGTGAAGTGGTCCTCCTCGGTCAGTGCTCCTCCGATGGCGGCTCTTGTTCGTAAATTAGTATAAGTCTAGGGCCTATTTGCAAATAAGAGCCAAATGGAACACCAATAAAGACCCAAGTAACTTCATTTGCATTTTTAAATTGTTATTCATGATTTTAGGAAATTATAGAAATTGATTTCATATTTTTCGGAGTTAAACTGAATTAGTTATGAATTTTCTAAGTTTAAATCATTTTCTGAAATTATTAAACATATTTTGGAAAAAGGGAAAACCCGGAAAATACCACAGCGCGACACGTGGCCTGCTGACGTCATCATGACGTCATGCTAACATCAGCACAGGGTCCACCGGGTGATGACGTCAGCAGTGGGCCCTGTTGACGTCATCGTTGACCGGTCAACGGTCAACGGTCAAGGTCAGTGGGCCCCCACATGTCAGCTCGTGGGTCCCAGCGCCCGTGCGGGCAGCCGTGTACCGCGAGCGGCGCGCGCCCACGTGCGCTGCTCGCCAGGCGTTCGACAGGTGCTCAGGTTCACGCCCGAACGGCGGCGTGCGGCGTACGCGGCGCGTCCGTGCGTGTGCGTGTGCGCATTCGCATGCGCAAGCCACCACAACACGCACGAGTGCGTGCGCGAGCCAGGCGAGGCGCTGCAACGCGGCACGGCGGCCGGAACGGCTCGCCTCTACGTCGAGTTCGCGAGGCGGCGGCTACGCGCGCCCGCGGCCGCGACTTGGGCCAAAAGATGGCGCCTTGGGGCTCCTGCAAGCGGCACGAAGGCCTATAGAGGGGGAGAAGGGTCCTAACGCGGCGGCGCTACGGCTTGGCTCGCGGCGAGCTCACCGGAGCAAAGCAAGGCGCGGCGAGGGGGAAAAGGCTCACCTTAGGCTCGAAAATGGCGGCTTGGCATTGCAGGACGTGCGGTGGTGCAGTGGCGAGTCGGTGCAGGCAGGCGTGCGGCTCGCGGTCGTCCTTGGCGGAGCTCCGGTGTGGTGAGGTCGACGTCGAGGTGCGGCTCGGGTGCGTGCGTCGTCCCTCCTCCACGGGCTCCTCCTTGTCTTCAGGCAGCGGCAAGGCTCCTCCTTGCTGCAGCCTTCTCCTTCCTCTCCTCCTCTTCTCTTCTCCCCTCTTCTTCTTCTTCTCCGGTGGCAGCCAAGGAAGGGGGAAAACCCCAATTAGGCGGCTAGGGCTGAAATTGAGGGATGCCAGGGCTTATATAAGGTGGCGCTAGGGTTTTGGGGGCGCTCGCGTGGTGGTAGGTAGGGCGTGCGGCGAGGATCCTCGGCGTCTGCGCTGGCGGACACGCGGCGTGCATCCGCGGCGCTTTTGGCTAGGGTTTGCGCGGGCTGGTGGCTGTGGGGCCTGCGGGGAGCGGGCAAACGCGCGGGCGCGGCCTCTAGAAGGCTCTGCGGCAGTGGAGCGAGCGCGGGAGGCGACGGCGGCAGGGTCATGCGATTTGCGTGACCCTATCGGGAGGTTGAAGGTAAAGCTGACAGGCGGGCCTGGCCTGTCAGCGAGCGAGTGAGCGAGGCGAGCGTGAGTGCGAGGGACACGGCGCCGACAGGTGGGGTCGGGCTGTCAGCGAGCGCAAGCGCGAGCGCGCGACGCGGAGAAGCGCGCTGACACGCGGGCCCCGCTGCGCAGAGAGAGAGGGAGAGCGCGGGCGCGTCGGATGGCGCCGACAGGTGGGTCCCACCTGTCCGCGAGAGGGCACGAGAGCGCGGCGCGGGAGAGAGAGAGAGAGCGAGTGCGCGGGCTGGCGGGCCTGCTGGGCCGGCGCGTGGGGAGAGGGAGAGAAAAAGGTGGGCAGGGCTGGTAAGTTAGGTGGGTTAAGGCCCAAGTTAGTTTTAGGTTTAGAATTTGAATTTAAATTTAAATTCAAACCCCACACAAAGACCCAAATAAAATTCCAAAGAGATTCCAAATGCCACTCTAGTATTTAAATAGACCTTAGGCAATAAATTTTCTTTTTCTAGGAATTTTTAGGGGAGAAAAGAAGACATCCTTAAGAGTAGACCAAGTTTTTCAAGCACAACAAAAGTTTCAAAATTTTCCTATTTTTGAAAATAGTGGACAGTTACAGGGAACATGTTGGCAAATGTTGCCGTACCATATTGTGACCATTTCATCCAAGGATCCCTGCACGGCAAAAAATAGTATACTATATGTGCACATCACAATTAGTTGGTAAAAGGTTGTTGCAAGAGACTTCTACTATGCAAAAAAGACACAATACGAACGTGCATAGTCCTACTGCAAAGAAAAAAAATTGGATCTAATCGCAAGAAATATATTTCCTCCACAAAAAATGTGTACAGTTACAAAATCTTATGTTCATTGCCGTGTTTTTGTATTTCCATATAGGCCTTCATAGTTCATTTTCAGCTTTTAAAATATAATCGGAGCTATAATTTATCCTTCCATCTGTCCCCAGTGAGAACTATCCAAAAAGCATTTAAGTAAAATCCTTGTGGTAGTTGTAGATGTGGTTTTGTTCATTGTGCGCTACACCGGGACTGTGACGTGGCGAGTATATACTTTAAAACTAACAACAGGTTGGGACCAATGGCGTCCGTCTGCTCGATGAACGAAAGTAAGGCCAATAGGAAACCATCGCCTCGCCATATCACCATCATCCACACGCATCACCATGTGCCATGTGGGCACAGTGGACTTTCTAAAACTACAGGGTTTTGGATATTTGAGCGGGCGAATAGACTTATAATTTTATACTATACTATGTCTTATTTATCTTGTACAAGATTTATACATAGACAGATATATCAACTTATTATGTTAACTTGTACGACAAGTTGGGTACTGACAGTATAACAACTTGTGTAGTATGTTTGGTAGTAAGTAGAGATGATGTGTCAACTTAATACTTCAGGTAGGTAAACAAATGATTGTAAAAAATGTATTTTTAACAATTAATGTACATCATTTATCGGAAGGTTTACACATAAGTTGTTACACACCTAATATATAAGTGGTTGGTCTAATATATGCAACATGGATCTTGTTTTAACAAACAGGATGATGCAAACAAAATTGAAAATGAATACTCTATAGGATAATTATCATATTTTTTTTTTTGGAGTTGGGACCAAAAAAAGAACAACAACATGGGCCCATGAGCCTCAATCCCACAAGTTGGGCCGCTGCAGGCTATGTGAGAGGTCGTCGCACACTAAAGCCTACTCCCTTCATTATAGAAAGAATGCAATTCTGAGTTTGGATAGAGTTAAACTTTCTTAGATTTGACTCAGTTTATAGAAAATATTATTGACTTTTGTAACTCTAAATATTATAATGTGAAAATATATTTGATAACAAATCTAAGTATAAATATTTGGTATAATAAATAGTTTTACTTGTATATACTTGGTCAAATTTGAAATGGATTGACTCCTCGGGATGTGAGAATTACATTCTTTTTGGGACAGAGGGAGTACACACGATCGCCCGTTGGTTAGAATTTTGCTTATCAAATATTATCGGAATTTGGAGTGTTTCACAAAACTAAATGGTGCATAACACTGGATTGGATTAAAACACTGGATGTTTAACTAGATGAGTATGTATAGGCTAGTTTGCATGATAGAGAGGGCAAGAATATGGCAGCGCCAAATCTTATGTACAGACCAACTACTACATACTTCCTCCTTTAAAATACATACAATTTTATTTTTCCACCAATGATCACTAAAAAAAGGGACATTAATATTGAACCATACCCCCCATCAGTGCGGTACTGATGCACAGTCTGCGGGGTTCAAACTTATGATTTCCAGCCTCGTGTGGGGTGAAGACTGAAGAGTGCCAGGGTTTTTTTTATTAAGAAGAAAAACCTTTTTTGAGTCTAGAAAAACACCCAAACTCTGGCTATGCCAGCGAGGGGATTTTTTTAGAAAAAATAATACTAGCCCGTTAATTAAGTCCCCTGTGGAATTGAACCCGAGAGCCAGGATATATTTTCATTAATATAAATATTAATGTTTTTCATTAATAAGTTTCATTATATTGACACTGCGATGTATTTTTAGACTAAATCTTTTTAAGAACATAATTTTTTAGAGTTTCGTGGGGATGAAAATCCTCTCACATCCCATGAAACTTTTGCTCTTAATTACCCTGCCATATCATCAAAACTACTGCTGTGGCAGTGAATTGAATGCCCATAAAACTCTCATGAAACCCTCCATTGAGACTGACCTTAGTAAACGCGAGCGAGAGTTGCCTTTTTTTTTTTATCCCTGCCTAACTCGAACGGATCGAGTGACGTCCATCATGCCTCCCAGTCGCAAGTGCATTAGACCAAGTATAATAACAGGCTGCAAGAAGGATAAATGCTTAGGTGGATGAGAGAGAAGAGGAGAGAGAGGAGAAGTGGTCTGTAAACTTACAGCCCGCTCAGACACAAGAACCAATGAAAACTGTGAGAGAGATATGTGGACTATTTATTAATGAAAAAGGGCTAACCACTATACAAGTGGGCTAAGAGGTGGGCTGTACTCCCTCCAGATCTATTTCTTAGGCGCAGTAGCATTTTCACAAATAGGGCGTTATATAGGGCGTGGCCAGATACCAAGGCACTGCTGGGTGGAATTGCAATAGGTAATAATGAAGGCTTGTGCAGAAACCGAGTTCTTTTGCCTACTGCATGCACGAGCTCTTCTCTCCTAGCGACTGTTCGTATGCATATTAGCAGATGGAAGCGTCAGAGGCCCTGTATGCGCATATGCAAAAGTGGAGGCACAGAGTTTCTCCTTGGTATATGGAACGCTCCTCCTTGCGCCCAATAAAAGGGTCTGGAGGGAGTAAGAATCTATACAGCCAGCAGCGGGCTATATTATTAGCCTTGCACTTGCCCTAGCCTTGCTCTTACCCAATTGCATGTGCATTAACTTCTCCACAGTGACTTGCCAACATGGGCGGCTCTAGAAGAAGCTTCAATTCGGAGGATCGCCTATCGTTGCTAATCTCCTGTCTGCTGCTTGTCCCAATTGACGAAGTCTTTTGAGAAAATAATTCAGAGTAGACCTCAGCTCAAGTCGCGCCAGCACAGCATATATAAATAGCCGCGTGCCGTGCTTAATCTTTATGCTCCCAAGAAAGAGGCAAAGACATATATAATCGAGCAAAAGCAGCGTGCCACTTGGGAGTTGGGAGAGAGCTACGACCTAGATCTTCTCCCTATCCGATTCAAATCCCAAGTAAAAGGCCCGGTTATTGTACCTAGCTATATTTGTCATCAACTGTTTATAAAAATATTAAAAACGACTAATAGGCTGCTTTCGTGGATTGAGCTTTGAATCTTACTATTATTTATTACTAATTGAAGATTTTTTTTAGAAAAAACCTCCACATAAAGCTACCTAGACACCTAGGTGGACACTAAAGAATAGCTAGAGAAATTTTAAAATTCGACAAATCTAATCATAACAGTCATTGGAGCTGTTATCTTTCATAATAAATAACCCCTAAACATGTATCTAAATTACCCACATCTGCCATTATGAAACAAAATAAAAAATAATCTCCTAATCTTCATGTAAATTATCCACCTTATTTCAGCAAGGTACAAGAGTACCCAGAGTTACTGGTAGGTATCTTTCATATTTTGATACCAATTGGTACCTCGTGGTACCTCTTATGTCTTAGCCGTCGATTTTAGCCTCATCGACGATCCTCGTTTATTTCAACCATAGTAAAATCCATCAAGGACTTAATCCAGATATCCCAATTGCGAATGAAACTGGATGTTCCAGTTTAGACCTATGCTAAAGTACTCCACTCACCTTCTAAGTGGTAAGATAAAATAAATCTCAACCATCAACTTTTAAGATAAATGAAATATTTTGGTAATAAAAATATTTAGTGAAAATAAAAAAAATCCTAGGATCTGCACCCCTTTGTTAGCTGCTCCTCATCAGCTCACCCTTCCTTCCCACGCTCCTGGGTCGCTTAAGATTATATTTTCTGCCGTGAGTAATAGAATCTTGGTGATCTGATCTGCTCAGAAAAAAAACTTAGGACTGAACCGAATCAACTTTAGGTACAACACAATTGGCACACAACTTCAGAGATTATTGTGCCGCCTGTCAGAACTACTCACTTCTCACACATCTGACCTACCTTGTATTGCAAACTATTTCCGTGCTATTTTCTTGGACTCACAAGGCAATTATTTGTTGTTCAAATCATGTCTATGATTACTTAGACAAAACATATACATAACTTTGAATGTTTGCAAAAGTTAATTTGATTCATGCCTAAGTCATTTCTCTTTTTTTTCAAATGATCTGTGTTAATCCATGAGACCAAAAAAGAAAAAAAGAAAGTTAAATCTAACTCAATCAAGTTAGATCGAGTAAGAAGATATATATTTTCTCAGATTTAAAAATATAAGTATTAAATATTAAACCTATTACCTAATATGATGTAATATGTCCTTAGATTTTTCTTCTATAGTCATTTTGGAGTACCTTAGAGTATCTCCAATATTGCCTAAAATAGGTTTCTAAAATCTTATTTTGGAAATCAATGGAAAAATTTCTGCCCAATATTAGCCTAAACCGGTGGCTACTTTTCTCAACCCCCCAAAACATTGGGCTCTGGAGCCATTTTTTCATCCTTAGCGTGTGCTCCCATTCATGAAACTAACTATTAGGAACTGTTGGAGAAGAAGGCTTTTTTGCTCCTAGATATTTTTAGCAAGTTTGTAACAACAGTGATTTGAGAGTATTGTTCTTAGGCATTGTTGGAGATGCTCTTAGAAACCTTCTAGTTTATTAAATATTATACAAATTTGAAGTGTATCATGAAACTAAATGGCTTGCCAAATGTATTACAAAAGTATGGACTAAAACACTGCATGTTTAACTTGCTGAGTATATGTGTCCGGTTGGCATGTCAGAGATCGAGGGCAAGAATATGGCAGCACCAAAAAATCTTATGGACAGTAGCATGCTGGAGGAGCCGAGGGAGGGAGATTTGCAGAAATTTAAAACACGCCTAGATGACGCGGAGTCATCAAGAACGATGACAAGCGATGACAATAACATGCCTTCGCAACTGGAATCCGCAGGTGATGATGATTCTTATACTCGTAGAACCAGTTTGTAAAACCAGTTTTGGAACTGTATTATGTTTAGGCATGGTTGGAGATGCTCTTAGAAAAACCTTCTAGTTTGTTAAATATTATACAAATTTGGAGTGTATCACGAAACTAAATGGCTTGCCAAATGTATTACAAAAGTATGGATTAAATCAATGGATGTTTAACTTGCTGAGTATATGTGTCCAGTTGGCATGTCAGAGATCGAGGGCAAGAATATGGCAGCACCAAAACATCTTATGGACAGTAGCATGCTGGAGGAGCTGAAGGAGGGCGATTTGCAGAAATTTGAAGAACGCCTAGATGACGTGGAGTCATCAAGAACGACGACAACCGACGACAATAACATGCCTTCGCAACTGGAATCCGCAGGTGATGATGATTCTTATACTCGTCGAACCAGTTTTGGGACTATTTTTTTAGGCATTGTTGGAGATACTCTTAGAAAAACCTTCTAGTTTGTTAAATATTATACAAATTTGGAGTGTATCACAAAACTAAATGGCTTGCCAAATCTATTACAAAGGTATGGATTAAAACATTGTATTTCTTAACTTGCTGAGTATATGTGTCCGGTTGGCATGTCAGAGATCGAGGGCAAGAATATGGCAGCACCAAAAATTCTTATGGACAGTAGCATGCTGGAGGAGCTGAGAGAGGGCAACTGGAAGAAATTTGAAAGACGCCTAGATGACGCGGAGTCATCAAGAACGACGACAACCGACGATTCGCAATGGGAATCCACAGGTGATGATGATTCTCATACTCAGGTGGTACGCACCGGAGAGGTGGATCCGCAGGTTCTCATGGTCCTCAAACGGGTCACACGTTCTGGGGACGGGGTGCTCCATGTGGCTGCCAGGCACGGCCATCTAGAGCTGGTGAACATGGTCTTCCGGAGAGCGGGAATAGGTGGAAACGATTCAAAACAAGGCGGACCAGAGGAAGCTGGAGAAGGAGTAGCGAATGAAGGACTATGGGAGTGGGTCTGTGCCATCATAGCAGATGCAATGAAGAAACTTTTTCATTGGCATCACTCTGACCGTGGATCGAATCTTGATGATTCGGCTCCAGCTGAAGGAGATGAGAATCCCCAGACCCAGCACATGGTTGAAGATGAAGCCCAAGGTATGACAGAGTTTTTGGAATGGCTGAGGGCGAGGAATGACAGGGGGGAGACGTGCTTGCACGAGGCGGTCAGGTTGGGGCGTAACATGATAGTGCGACAGCTCATGCATGCCGACAATATGCTGGCCAAAAAATACTAGCAGCCCTGCCCTAGCAAAGGTTCTGGACCGTGATGGCATATCCCCACTCTACCTGGCCACAACTCTGCGCAGATATGACATCGTCAAGTGCCTTACAGACGAGAACTACAAGTATATTAGGGCATCCCCTGCTGGGCCTGATGGGAAGAATGCCCTCTATTCGGCTGTTCAGTTGAGCGCACGAGGTATGTTTACAAACTACTTCTCCGACACGTTTCAAATTATAACTCGTTTGACTTTTTTACTCTAAGTTTGACCGTTTATCTTATTCAAAACATTAGTACAAGTAGTATCTATCCCTCACCTAAGTGATTTGAAGGCTTTCCTTACCCAGATTTTGGATAATTAGATATAAAAAATGACTGATTCAAATCTATCAACCTCCTCTCTCTCTCCTTCCATGGACCCCGCTGCCTTTATAGGGGGCAGATTTTTTATATTAGGGAAAAGGATAAGGTGGGTGATAGACTGATAGCTTCTCCCTAATACAAGTATATCTAAAATTTGGGTGAGAAAGACCTCCAGGTGAGTGATAGCTTCTTCCTTTGTACAAACATAAATAGTCAAATTTAAGTCATTCTTGAAAAAGTAAGAAATTAATGTTTTGCATTTTTTAATAAGACGAATAATCAAAGTGGGGCAAAAATGTTAAATGTCTTATAATTTGAAACAAATGGAGTATTATATACCCGTTTCATCTATCACCTTGCACTATTAATTTTTCCAATTCTATATGTATATGCAATGGCACCAAACAATATTAATTAGGGCCAATTGCAAAACTGCCCTTATTTTTATCCTCGACTGCATGTTTGCCCCTTCTTTTTAGACTTTGCATGATTGTCCCTGTATTTTTAACTCAAACCATCAGTTTGCCACTGTTCTGTGAAGTGGACTTAACGATGTTAACTGAATGGTAAAATGACAAATATGCTCATATCCTTTCCCTTCAGGCTTCAGCAAGTGCGGCTCTGGATTCTCCGATGGAAGATCACGGACTCGTCAATGTCACTGGATAGGCAAGCATGTGCCACGCCCTGCGGCCCTGCAGTCGTGCCACCGGTTGCACCCTGCGCAGCGTCCGCCGTCATGCGAGCCTGCAGGTCATCTGCGTTGCCCCGCCTGCAGGCCATCTGCGTTGCCCCGCCTGCATGGACCCATGCGTCGCGCCGTCGACCGCGTCTGCCGCGCTGCGAG
The DNA here is from genome assembly GCA_015342445.1 of Digitaria exilis. Taxonomy (NCBI): domain Eukaryota; kingdom Viridiplantae; phylum Streptophyta; class Magnoliopsida; order Poales; family Poaceae; genus Digitaria; species Digitaria exilis. The sequence continues at coordinate 1,672,442 of JACEFO010000191.1, read as the reverse complement.
CTGGACGCCGAGCTGTGAGCCGCCCGCGTGCGTCCCTGCACAGCGCCCGCTCTAGGACTTGCCTGCTGCGGGGAGGCAGAAGGGAGCACGTTTGCTTGCCGGCGGGGGAGGCAGAAGGGAGCAAGCTGCGCGGGCCTCTGCTCGCCGACGGGGAGGGAGACGGCAGTGCAGCACTGGCCTCCTGCTCGCCGGCGGGGAGGGAGAAAGGATGCACCGTGCAAGCCTCCTGCTCGTCGGCGGCAGCCCTGCTCGCGGCCAGGGAGGTAGAAGGGGAAATGATAAGGCAGGACATGGGAAAGAGAGGCACGGTGGTGCTGTGAAGTTTAGATAGGGCAGTGGCATATGGGTCATTTCACCACTTTTTATCTTTTCCAATCTTTTTTTCTACCAAACCTACTCGGTTAAAAGCCCAACTGCTTACGGCGTTAAGAAACGAGGGCAGACGGCCGAATAATATTTAAAAAATAAGAGCAAATATGCAAAGTCTAAAAAAGAGGGGCAAACATACGGTTAGAGTTGGAAATAAGGGTAGTTATGCAATTTGCCCTATTAATTATGGTGTTACTAGCGCACGGATGTCCGATGGGGACGTCTCTCATCAGACGGTCCTTGCAACATGTTTCACTGTCCGATTTTATTTTCATTAGACATCCTACCGCTAGCGTTACCGTATGAATGAAAGCATGCATGCATACCCAATTTTAGTGTGACAAAATTCCATTTGCTTTATTTGCTGGTTTATCAGTTAATAATTATATATATTGGTAATAACCTTGTGAAACTGCAGAGATATGTGATTTGCTATTAGAATGGGACAAAAACCTTGCAACATGCCAAGACAGCTCGAGGAAGAGTCCACTTCACTATTTGGGCAGTATGACGGACGCAGCTATTACCGACAAGATATTGGATTCCGATGATCCGCCAGTTTACCTCAAAGATTCGGACGGCTGGTTACCCATACACGTAGCGGCGTCGAGAGGCAGGCTCGATATAATCACAAAGTTAGTGGAAAAATTTCCTGATTGTGAGTCATCTTGCAACGACGACGGCGAAACATTCCTCCACGTTGCTGTTCTCAACAGGCAAGCCAAAATAGTCAAACATGTGTGCACAGATCCAAAGTTCGCGCACCTTCTGAATGCGAGTGACAAAAATGGAGATACAGCCCTCCATCTAGCTGTGCGGAACAAGCATGAGGACATATTCTGTTCTTTATTCGGGAACAAGAAAATATGTTTGAGTTTCGCAAACAAGGATGGGTGCACTCCCCTTGATATTGCCTTCTCGAGCATCAAACCGGATCACGTATTTAGCCAGGTATATCGTTCTTGCTATTTGCTAGCATTTTTTTATCACTTGTTTAAAACTTAATTGTGCTAGTAGATGGTTGGGTGCACAACTCATGTTGAGGCCAGAATGAAGAAATTTCCTTTTCTAAAATAAAATTATGTGCAATGCATTACATTATTTGCGTTAAAAAAATATATGCCTGGTAATGTAAGTAGTTATTATGTGTGTAAGTATATATAGGATGAATACATATTTCTACATAATTTATTTATTTAGCGTACGTACTTTTCTTCATCTATATACCACCAATAACATGTGTCAATGACCCCACATGTAATTGACTATATACCACGCGTTTGTGCAGCAAATAGAGGCGTGGACCGTCAACGACTTGCTAATAGCCGGAGCAGATTTCTCTTGTTACCGAAAGGATAATCATTCCAGTAACAATAATGGCATAGAAAGACCTAAGGATGACGAGGAAGAATCGGAGAAACTAAGCAAGTCGGCTGCACTTATTGCCACAGGAGCTGCCCTGATCCTGAACATGTCATTCTCAGCGCCTTTCACCATTGCAAACAAGCATCTGCCCACAGGGGACGGTGGCGGCAATGATCTCCACCATGGAACAAATTCAGCACAAATCTTCAAAGACCTCGTGGAGTTCGACGCCTTCTCGCTGACGGCGTCGTCGCTCGCCATATTTTTTCTGCATGGTCGCAGGGTTCCCCATGTCGAGGATGTGGCCCTTGTTCTCGGTGGGAGCTTCCTCTACGCAGCTGCCGAGGAGATCCTTATGGTCTTCGCCATGGGGCTGTCCCAAGTGTATCCCCGGAAGATGGCTGCACATTTTGTTTGGTTCGTGATCATTGTTCTCAATGCGCTTTGCCTCGCCGCAGTGATCCAGACGCTACATCTACGGGGAATTGCTGCTCATCTTAGGGCACGATACAGCAGGCTCGGTCTAATAGCATCGCTTTGCAGCTTGCTCCGTTGCCCACCTGGAGGATCGGCGATTCCACGGTGGCATATCGCGCTCTATGTTGCACTTACCGCGTCGTGGGTAATTAATACCAGGTACTTGTTCACGTCCAAGTCCATGTCCATGTACACATAGAGGATCTGACGCACAAGAGATCCGATCGCGAATGATGTACTACTAGGGTTGCATGGGATGCCATGCATGGGGATATATATAGATATATCATAGTTGTGTATGCTTCACACCACGGACGGACGTCGTCTATATATGCCAAGAATAAATGGACGTGAACGTGGTGGTAAACTTATTTTGCTTGTTAATGATTTGCCTTTCTGGATTGTTTGTTCGAGAGATCAGCTGAATATATAGCTGCCACACTTTGTAACAAGTTTTCGTTATGTGAAATAATTATGAACTACAACACGTGTGTTATATTTACTGCAGAGACATTATAATTCTGTAACAATATAATATTGTCATCGTTAGGCGATGCAAAATTCTACTTCTAACATAAGGTGGCATGGAAACTATAACAAGGATTCGGCGGCCAGTAAAGGTCATAATTGATCCTTTTGCATTGGGACAGTAAATATTATAATTCAAGTGCATATATATAGACGTGAAATATAATGTCCACAAACAGAGGAGCAGATAACTTGCATACATCCAAGGTGAGAGCATCAGCATTAACAAGTTTCAGCATTAGCAGGTCAAAGTTTGTAGGAAAAAAGTCGAAAGCAACAAATATCTTGAGTACGAGAGTATCTGATGAACAGAAAATGATAATAACTGATGAGACGACACCAAGATGAAGGATCAACAGAAACAAAAAAAATAAAAATAGCACCTCTATCTGACATTGTTACGTTTGATACTACCATGACTGTAGCAAACACTATGATTAACGTATGTTGACTCAGGAGGCCAACTGCTTCATGGCAACATCCAACATACCAGCAAGGCAGCTATCTTTCGTCTTCTCAAACCCTTCAGTCTCCATCACCTTCTTCATATTCCCCGGACGAGCGATGAATTCCAAGCACGCTGCCTTGAGAGCATGGCAGCCATTCTCCTCCGCCACCGCCAACGTAACCGCCACCGAGCTCACATCAATGTGCCTGCACAGAATCTCCTCGCACACCACCTTCAACCTCTCGAGCTTGAACCTATTCGCCGCCGCAAGCAACCCCTGCGCCATGGCCACCACCGTCTCGTCTTCCTCCTCCTCCATCGTCTCCGGCAGCGCATCGGTGTACATGAAGTGCAACATCGCCTTGAACACCTTGGGATCCACTCCCTTGATCTCCACGCGCCGCCGGACACCGCCGGGAAGCTTCTCCTTCGACGCCGGCGTGGCGAGAAGCTCGGCCTCGAACACCGGTGACCGTGCCATGAGTAGCCACCCATGGGCGTCAAAGCTCTCCTCGCCGACGTGGATGGTGACGTCGGCGCCTTGCTTCTTCCACAGCAGATCGTTCATGTGCTCACGCAGATTGGACGGCGGCACGACCACACGTGGTGCCGCCGGAGTTTCAGCGCCGCCGCCGCCGCCGCCGGTATCGTCTTCGTCGTCTACCTTCGTCCAGTCTTGGGAGACGGTGATGTCGCATATGACGGTGAAGGCGTCGTCCTTGACGCACCCCGACTTGGCGAGATCTTTCCACGCCATGAACTCTCTGACGCCATAAACCTTAGTCGCCTCGCTGAAGACGTGGCCCTCGACGCCGCGGCTGTGGGCGGCGTTCCCGGCACGGTCGAGCAAGGAGAACTTGAAGTCGACAGGGTCGGTGATCCGGTGGACGCCATAGAAGCTGTCGACCTCGAGCTCGAGGAAGAAGGAGATGTGGCCTTCGAAGCAGCAGGACGCGACGTTGGGGAAGTACTTGATGGTCCACCGGTGGTCCACCGCCTCGAACGGCGGCGACCTCGACCACCAGTTCCTCGGGATCTTCCTCGACGCCGCGTACCCGTCTATGGTCAGGATGTGGCTGTCCGTCACCTCGCGCCTGCCGATGGTCGACGCCGAGCGCGAAAACCGGCGGGCGGCGGCGGACAGCATGGCGGCCGTAGTCGCCATGGCTAGCGGTTGGTTGGCACGCAGGGAGGGAGATCGATCGCGGGTGGAGAGGATATGGCGTGCACGCGATGTTCGCGCTGGTGGTGAATGTTCGTTATTATATATATGCATATATATGTATGCCCTATATGTATGTATATATATTTATATAGATATTATATATCTATAGACATGGACAGTATATCTACACATGGGATGGGAACCATTATCTTCCCATATTGCTGTCGAATCTGAACAAACCAACAACCCCGTATATCTTTACCAAGATTCGTTGAAAATGATCGCCGTCTTTTCTGTTCATTGGCAAAGAGGTTCCCCGGTCGTTCACAAATAGATTCCTTTTTTGTTCCTCGTAACCCACACGCGTATATGACCGAATAGATCCTCCTCAAAATCTCCTGGATCTACCGTGCCAACAAACATAACCTATAGCTTTTGCAAGCCATGGCGTCGGCCGCCGCCTCTATGCTGTCCGCCGCCGGCCGCCGGTTGTCACGCTTGTCGGCGTCGACCATCCTATGGCGCGAAGTGCGCGGACAGCACAAGCTGACCATCGATGGCTGCGTTCCATCAACAAAGATCCCAAAGGATTGGTCAGCAACGTCGAGGACATTCGAGGCCGGTGGCTACGACTGGCAGATCAAGTACGAGCCCTACGGCTACGGCAACAGCTGGAGCGACAAGTACATCTCCGTCGAGCTCGTCTATGGCGGCAAGAAACATACAGATCCCCTCCACTTCACCTTCAGCCTCCTCAACAACGCCGGCAAGCCGGTGCCGAGGTACAGCCGCTCGACGCCGGAGGTCTGCTACTTCGACGACGGCTACAACCACAAGCAAGGGTTCCAAGATTTCATCAGATGGAAAGATCTGGAGGAATCCGGGTGTCTCAAGGATGATCGCTTCGCCATCCAGTGTGACATCACCGTCATCAAAGACTGGTCCTTGAATACCAACGGCGACGATGACGTCAATGGCGATGACGTCACCGCTCCGGCGAGTGTCGTGGTCGTGCCACCGCCGGACCTGCACGAGCACCTTGGATACCTCCTGAGGAAAAAGCAAGCGACGGATGTCACGATCGATTTGGGAGGGGAGACGACATATGACGTGCACGGGTGGCTGCTGGCGGCGCGGTCACCGGCTTTCGAGGCGGAGCTGGTCGCCGCGACCAAGGCCAAGAGCGGAGGCCGTCGTCGCGTGGAGATCAAAGGCATTGAGCCTGTAGTGTTTGAGGCGATGCTCCACTTCGTGTATACCGACGAGCTGCCGGAGATGGTGAAGGAGGGAGACGCCGTGGAGATGGCGAAGGGATTGCTTGCGGCAGCGCATAGGTTTGACCTCGAGAGGTTGAAGATGATGTCTGAAGAGATGTTGTGTGGACGCATCGACGTGAACAATGTGGCTGGTATACTGGTGGTGGCAGAAGAATGTGGTTGCCGTGAGCTCAAGGAAGCATGTGTTGAGTTCATCGCTGCTCCGGGGAATCTGAAGGCGGTGATGGAGACTGAAGGCTACGAGAAGATGAAAGCCAAGTGCCCCACTGTTCTGGTGGAGTACTTTATGAAACAGTTGCCTTGAGAGTGGACAATTCATAAGTTTTATAGTATCAATATGATAAATTTTTTTCCTTCGGGATATGAATAATGCTATATAGCTGGCAGTTGTGTCAAAAACTTGATGAAATGTTCATTACGGGATAGGGTTTATGAGTGGTCGATCAAGTGCTAGTCAATTGGGTTAGTTGAATTGGCAATTATATGAGAACAAAATGTAGGGGATCTTCAATTTATATGGGTCACGATCTATATATATTCTATTGTGCTGTAGTTAGTGATACCGATTTTGTTTAGAGGGACACTTTCTGTAATAACATGGGAGTTATGAAATCGGTAGCCTGTCACGATGACATAATAAGTTTCCCATTCATCATATATAAAAGCATGACAAACAGTCAAACACAGAAGGCGTCCTTTTGGTTCCATTTTTTTTCGTATTATTTGGCAATGGGGCCACAAAACTTGTATAGTTTGAGGAAACAATTGATCGGCCAAATTTAGCCATCAGATCATTAGTGTCTTCCAATTTCCAAATAGTATCCAACCTTCTAAATAAGTAATAAGTAAGAGTTTTAGATGTTCTGTGATACTCCCTACGTCCAAAAAAAGTCATACTAGGATTCAAGTTTTTTCATGAAAACAAGTAAATATATCCTACTTCATCCATTTCAAATTATAAGTCATTTCCAATTTTCTTTAAGAGTCAAGCTATTTTATGTTTGACTAAAATTATAGAAAAGTCACAACGTTTTATGACACCAAATAGATATACTATAAAGGCATATTGTAACACCCAAAAGACCATCACAATGAAATCATTGTAAGCAACAAATCATCATAGCTTTCTCTTAAGGAATTAATAAATTAATAAATAAATTTAATCTTTAAATAATTTAAATATCATTTGAATTTATAGAACACAAGTGGTTGTGCATTCATAATTTGTTGCATGGTTTTTTAGTGAAGTTTTGTTTTAACAAAATCCTGGAAAAGTTTAAATCTTAAACCTTTCCCTCTCTTTCTCCTTTCTCAGCCCAGCCCATCTCTCTTTTTACTCTCTCTTGGCCCGGCTCAATTTTCCTTCCCTCTTCTCTTGTTTTTGCTCGGCCCATCTCCCTCTCTCCGACGGCCCGGCCCAGCAGCCCTCCTCCCTCCCGCAGCTCTCTCTTCTCCCTCACTGATAGGCGGGGCCCACCTGTCAGGCCCATCCCCAACCTCCAGCCGCGCCAACGCTCCGCCGCGCCGCGCCTGCTCGCCTGCCGCCGCGTCCGCGCCTCCTCTCGTGTCTTCTCGCCTTCCCGAGCATGCGCCACCTCCCACCGAACTTCAATCGCCCCCACTCAACCCCCACTTCCTCCCGCAACGGCCGCCGCCTTCAAATATCCACTCACTTGCCATTGATGGCAAGTGGAGCTCCCCCGACGCCATCCGCTCCTCTCCTCTCCCTCTGGCGCCGCATCGACCCGCGCATCGACCCTATAAAGCCTTCTTGCCCCCTCGCTCGGTCCCCCATCTCCAAATCGAGCTCTTGCTCGCAAACACCCCAAACCCACTGTCGTCGACGTCCATCTCCTTCCCCGCTGCTCGTCCTTCTCTGACCTCGTCGTAGAGCTTGGTAAGTGGGTAAGCAAGCCTCGGGCTCTCTTTTTTCCCCTCTCTTTTGCTTTCACACACGCGCGCGGCTTCACCGGACTTGGTCTACCGCCGCCGCATGTCGCCATCCACCATCATCGCCCAATCCCCTCCAACGAGCACACCATCACGTTCGCCATGGTGTCAGCTTTCTCCCGAGCCAAACCGTGCTCGAATCCGTGCCCTATGGCTCGAATCCGAGCTAGCTCCGGCGAGCCCTCGCCGCGGCACCGCCTCCACAGTCGCCGCCGGCAACCAAAGAACCCACACCAAACAGCAGCCACCAGATCTTGATCCGACGGCCCATGATCATCCCAATCCAAGTCAACAAGTCCTATACCCGTCCGCCCTAGCAACTTTTGCAAGACAGCCCTTGTAGTTTTGAGAAATAAACCCGCAGTCCACTCCTATTCAAAGATAATCACAGTTCAGTCCTTTTATTTATGTTTAGCCCCCTGAACTCCACCAGAATCTAGCCCGCAGTCCTGAGCGCCCTTTTTCACATATAAACCCCTCGGTTTATATGTACAATTATGTAAATAGGCTATGTTTCTTCTGTTTTAATCCCTGGAAGGATAGAATAGTAGCAGAGAGGTCCCTTAACTTGTTTTAAACATATTTAAACCATTCCAAACCCAATTTGAGTGACTTTTACGCTCACGCGACCGTCTTTGCATGCATGTTATATTTAGGTGCTTCTTTACATCTTTTAAATTGAATGGTGTATTGTTTTACTTAATTTATTGTATGCTCTTGTTTGAATCGTAGAGAACGAGCAACTCGAGGAAGAGCCCGTGCAGTTCAAAGAGTCGGACTTTTTAGCTGAGCAAGGCAAGTGGAAATTCTCCCCTTCATATTCTTTTGAACCTATCTACATAGCATTTTAATTAAGTTTATTTTATTTTGTTATTGCATTAATTTTGACGGTACCCAATTAAGGACATCTAGTCTTTTACCCATACCTTGTTACACCGGGGTTTACGTTTTTGTTGGGTAGTGATGCTAGATGCTTAACTTGGGATATGGTTGGGATAAGCAAACATGATGAACATTCTTTATATGTTGAACTCTGGTAATACAAGAACACTTTGGTTAATTGGAACATGGAGCGGCAACCTGAGATTTTACGTACAACCATAATACCACAATGGCTCTGGTCTTGGCTGATTAATTCGAAACCTTAGTCAGGGTGATCTTACCGAAAGGGCAAGAGGGGTGGCGGTTGACGGTGTATAGCCCGGTTCTCTTGCGAAGTGGGCTTGGCTAAGACACTATGCCCATTAGGGAGGGTTATGCCTGCTACCGATCCGGAAACCTTAGCGGGTCATTTCTGGCTAGGGAATCTTTGTAAAGGCCTCGTAGCGTCCCTATGCAGCCACACCTCGGAAGTGTGGTACGTGCCTGGCCCGCATAGCATGGTTGGGTTTAAAAGTTCTTTGGAGCTTTTACGCGAATTGTGGTGAAAGTGTACAACCTCTGCAGAGTGTAAATCTGTTATAACAGCCGTGTTCGCGGTTATGAACGGCCCGGATCCTCACATGATATTTGAATTTAAAGTCGAGAATAAATTGTGGTTCCATGGCTATTTCATTGGATCTTTATGCTTAATTGGGTTGGTATAAACTTATACCTTAGTAATTAGGTGTTGCTCAATAAAACTTACCCAACTAAAATGCTAACCGCTGCAAAACCCTTAGCCTCCCTTGGAAGCTTGCATTATCCTCCGCTTGCTGAGTACCAACCATAAGAGTACTCATCCTTGCTAAAATTTAGATCAGACGAAGAAGAAGGTGATGACTACCACAGTAAGTTTGATGACTTCTAGGCGAGCGTTTCCCCCAGTCGGCTGCCTATGGTGGAAGATTGATGGAAGACTTTACGTTTTTAGTTAACGTGTTGAACATTTAAAGGTCTTCGTGCCTTCATCGTGAGTGTAATAAATCGACAGTTTTTACTTTACGTTTTGAGCACTGTCTTTTGTATTACTCTTACTTCGCTATATGTATGGAACATGATCCTGACATACATATAGTTATGCATCCGGTTTTCTTTATAAAATCGGGTGTGACACATATTTAATGAATAAACTAATGTCCACTTAATTGGTACCATTGATATTAGTACTTTGTTGTCCAAATTTGGTCAAACTTGAGTATGTACATGCAGACGCAAGAATCAATTAGTGTCAAATATGGCTAATAAATAGGGGTAAGTAACGTCATTTTACCTTTTTCATAATCCATCCTAAAATTTTAAAAATTATTTATTTTTTACATGGGGAGTGCGTTATAAATTGTTCTCGTAGTATTTGCTTTGTTTCCTGTTTGGTATGATCATGTTGGCGCAACAACAAAGGCGCATTACATTATTGATTGGTATGCCATCTATCAATGAAACAAATATTGACAATAAGGTGACATCCAGGGCATTTTGTATTTGTTCAACGAGGTCGACGTAAATATCTTTTGAAAACTTTCAATGATAGTACCATGAGAATTCAAAGCTACCTCCAAAAGACCGTATGTCATTGTTTGTAATTTTGGTGATTGAATGATAATATTGTTATTGGGAAGAAAATGACTGTTAACATATACTCCCTTTCGAATTAGATTCATTTGACTTTTTTGACCTAAAGTTTGACCATTTGTTTTATTCAAAAAAATTTGTGCAAATGTGGTCAATTTTAAGTTCTTCTTGCGGTCCTTTTACTAAAAAAAGCAAGCTGCAACAAACTAGTATGATATTTTTGCATATCTTTTTTAATAGGACGAGTGGTCAAACTTAGAGTAAAAAAGTCAAATAAATTCTAATTGGAAACGAAGGGTGCATATATTTGTAGACTTTTAATGTTCCAAGGATAATTTAGGAAACCATTCAAATAATTTAGAGCTTACGTGTGTTCTATGGGCCATAGTTAGGTTGAGGCACACTCTAGCTTACTTGGTGGGTTGCTATAGCAGGCCGGCTTGGTTGGGCCGCAGCTTGATTAGTACTAGTATTCAACAACTTTGACTTTGAGGAGCAGCATCGTCGACGTGTCTGTTGGTGGGACCATTCAGATGCGGTAGATCACAGAACGAACCTGACATCCCTGTGTTTAGTTGGAGAATAAGTTAAGTTTCTTTTTTATCAATAGTGTGTTGTGAAGCGTGTTCTATGAGTGAGATGAATAGAAAAAATTTATTGAATAAGTACTTATTATTGTAGGAACTAAACATGGGGTTGACGACGACTCCGATTCTGTCCTGACGTAATGTTTCCCAGTATAGGTCCGCACGTACGAGCTCTCGGTGGACAACGTGGGCGTGTAAATTCCTACCCGGGCAATCCCAATGCCCCACACAGGCAGGCATCCGGCTAAATCGAATCTAAAATCCACAGACTATTCATCTCAAAAAAAAAGTATAATTATAGGTTTAGCTCGAGTCAAACTTCCTTAAATTTGAAAAAAAGTATTATTAGCTTTTTCATTTCTAAAAATATATTTTATGACAAATCTAATTATAATTATACTAATTACAAGCATGGTCAAAGTAGAATTGTATGTTTTTTTTGACGTCAGAGGGAGTAGAAAACACAGCACTACTAAAGGTTTCTCCAAATCATCATGGCGGCTATGCATGCGTTCCTCTTCCTCCTCCGCGTGGTGTTGCTGCAGGTACCGGCCTCTCTTCCTATGGGAGACGTGGGCCTGAACATTAGACTGAAGTGGATGTTGAAGAGAGACACAAGATACCGATGGAGTGAAGACGTGAACTGATAAGTACTAAGGAAGTTATGCAGCAGCCATCTGGAGCATCATGGCGCAGTGGAGCAATGTGCAACTTCCGTCACTGACCAACATCCAAAGTGTCAAGGCATGGTGGGAACAAATGACCCAGAGAGGACAGCTGGCCATCGTTGAACATTTTCAGACACTAATATACACATCATGGCACATTTGGAAGGAGCGTTGTCTCCGAGTTTTTGAGAATAAGGCTCTGACTCCGACAGATCTTGCAGGCCAAATCCAGAGCGACATTGCAGCTGAAAGAACGGCGTCTAATTTTTTTAGCGAGTAATATCTTGTATAGCTATTTTTTTCCCATTTCCTGTCACCACCACTTAGAGGAGGTAAAAACTTTGTTTGTATGCTTTCTTCTATAATGAATGGGCAGAGCACCTGCCGTAAATTGCTCAAAAAAAAAAGTAGTAAGGACAAAGAACAGATAAAAATAAAAAGAATGAGAAAAGATATTTTTTAGTTTAGAATATAATTATATTTGGTTGATTTTTCCGTTGCATATCAAGCGGCATCATATAAATTATGACAACATAAAAATCATCTGCACAACAGGTCATATATAGCTCAGACATATCGAACATGATGAAAAAGAAGATGAATTCATTATGTCAAACGCTTTTAAAACACCTTCAGATTCATCGAAAAAAACTGCTTCAACGAGCTAGGGCTACATATATAACGGCTCGACTTGGTGCAGCTCGTTATCTAATTGAATTGGCTCGGCTCGTTAATGAAAAACAGAGAACGAAGCTCGCAGACATACTGTGCTGACTTGGCATGGGCCCCTCACCAGCCTAACAAACAGTATCCGGATGTGGCAGCCTCTCGAGCCGCCAGTCATGATAATATATGCCTCTGGGCCGGGTGGTGATCTCCTCGATCGAGTCAGAAGGGAATGATGACAGTGTCCTAAATATAGCAGTACACGTAATACACCTACCCTAAATACTCCCTGCTGTCTGATTGCAAGTCTGGCCTCATATAGCACAAAAAGGTAGGGAAGTGCAAACTGCTACTACCTCCGTTCCAAAATATAGGTTGTTTGAATTTTTAGACCCTAAGTTTGACCACTCGTCTTATTCAAAAAATTTGTTGCAAACTTAGTCAAATTTAAGTCATTCTTGAAGAACTCTGATTAATAAAGCAGGCCATAACAAAAAAATATGACATTTTGCATAATTTTTTGAATAAGACGAGTGGTCAAACTTGAGGTCAACAAAGTCAAACGACCCACAATTTAGAAGGGAGGAAGTACTATTAACCTTATTAACCTTTTGACCACATAAAGGGAAGCTTTTAAGCCACCCCTGGCTCGATCCTTTGCATGCTTTCAGTTTCATTTTGATAGAGATCGAGGAGGTAAAGCACAGGTGCTAAGAGACCTTTTGCCAGGTGAGCTTTTTTTTTTTGAACGGATGGCAAAAGTTTTGCCAAACTTTTATTAGAAGAGGGACAGAACAAACAAGAAAACAAATTACAACTTCAGTAACTATCTAGACGCCAGAAACCAAAAAAACTACACAGGAAAACAACAACTGAGCGAACATACAAATGAAAAACTAAAACAAAGGTCTATGCTAGAGAAACATTTTGCCAGGTGAGCTAGTAGCTTGTTACATATGGAGAATCACAGGGCTCTTTTCTAGGCTTGACCTAACTTGCTGCAGGCGCAGCTGTCAAAAGGGAAAAAAGGAAAAGCAAAAAAAAAAAAAAAAACCTCATGGTGACCCCGATCGATGATATTCTTGACAATGAATGCATGACCCGAGTTCGTCATCGTCAACAGGAGCTATATATCCTTCGCAGGGAAGTTTCTTGCACCCCATGGAAGCTAGCTCGGCCTCTGTACATTGTTATCTTTATTTTTTTTTGTTAAAAATCCAGCGAGCTTTCTGCGCTGGATACGGATCCTTTCCTTGCTGTTGGAGATTAAGTAGCACTTCACTAATTCACACTGGAAGTTCTTTGTTAACGTGCTTGTTTGGTTACGTTATGATCCAGTTCTTATATCTTAGACCGCCAGCAGCAGGCAATCACCATGTATGAAATTGTGTTACGTTAATTATGTCTCAACTCGAAGTGCAAATACCATCTGCGATTTGCCAATTAAGCTTATCATCACTATATATATTTTATTTAAATGAATATATACGGTGGTTTTAAAATGATCTAAAAATGGTCTTGCATTAGATCATCTCAAAGAAACAGCTACAGTTACATCAGGAGGAAGTTTATATTATCTTGGAAGCAAGCAAGTATGTATTGCTGGTCTTCCAGATAGTCTAAGTACTTGAAGGCTGAGAATGCCAATCCCATTGTAGAGCATATTCCGATGTTTGCTTTCTGGAACGGAGGAATAACTATGCTAGATTTTCTCTACAACGAATAATCCTTAATTTGAAGCATCCTTGGACCCTCCCTCACCAAGTCACCATCACCTTCCACTTCCGATTGCCCCCCACTACCAAAACCAAAAGTTGGCACGGAGCGCATGTTGGCGGGCCCTCGATTGGCGTCGCTGATGCAGACTGTTATTTTTAATTAAAAACGCTTTTGTGGTTTTGGTTTAGCAAGAGTACGTTTCATCAGTCATCATTGTGCTGAGGAGAAAAGGGGCCGGGCAACAGATAAATGGATCAGAAGAAGAGAAAATAAACAAAATTAAACTAGAACAATGAAAACTTGTGGCTTATTGTTAGTACATACAATATATATACCCTTTTATTTCCAAGAAGATGGAAGATTGATAAACTCTTGGGTGTTAATAAGTAAACTGCTCCTTGCATTATTGTCCGGGCAGGGCTTAGCCGATGTGGAGACCTGTGTGCTCATGGAATAAAGATATGGCGGAGGATGACGTCCATGTAAAACTACAATCAATATAATCAAAGCTTTAGCATTACGGCGGAGCTGTGTTCAATCTTGGTCTTGACACCCTGGAGCGGGGCCCTCTTTTACTCGGAACTGAATCCAGCGGTACGGTCGACTTACGCTTCAAGCTAGATATCCTCTCGTCTCAAGCTAGATATCTTTCATTGAAGGTTCAAAGGGTTAGCTTGAAGCTTATACCGTACAATGGGGGTTCAGTGCTACCGTACAATGGGGGTGCTACTTTGCTCTCAACCCATGGCAGGCGGTAGCGTCGATCTAGCAGTATGAAACAATACGAACTGATCGATAAGATAGCCACCGCAAATAGTGCAGTCTTTATTTTTGTTTTTGTGTTCATACTAACATTTGTATTAATTTTATGCTTTTATAATCGGATTGATATAGAATATTCTTAAAATTCCCTATTACTTTGATTTCAAAATAAGGTATATATACCAATCGTGCTCTCTAGTCTCTACTGAAGTGGTAGTAGTTTCTTTTAACATTATCAAACTAAAATGACAATGCCTATAAGAAGACATTAATAAGATAAATTGGCATATAGGAGCAGTAGTGGTTAAGGCTGTATTGGCATTTTTATTTAAGAAAATTACGTCATCACACCATCTATCCCCATCCGCGTCTTGTCTATTCAATCTGAATGAAGAGACATAGTTTGCACTGACATACAAGTCACTCCATGTCTCCACGGTGGCCGGCGGTGCCCTATAAATATAAGTAGTAGTAGTTGATCACGTAATGCACCAATGCACCATTCACACTCAGCAATGGCGCTCCTGCTGCTGCTGATCGCGTGCCACGTGGCGACGAGCGCCGCTTCTTCTTCGTCCCTGCCGGTATGTCCTGAATCATCCATTAAGCTCAATTAATTCATCAGCTGATCGATCAATGGCTTCACTATGCATGCCGCATGCATGCGCATAATGGTGTACTAAAAGCTAATTCACCTACACGCGATTACGCGGAATGGTGTCGTCCAAACTAACCAGCTAATTAACATCAGCTCATTGATCTGCTTCATTGATTAATTTCGTCTTCATTAGGCTGCCCGCGCTGTCCCATCCCAAGTCAGGAGGATCTTTAGGATGGGGTTGCCCTGCAGCTTGCCTCACAATGATGACAACAACACATCCTCAGGGCAGCTTCTACTCCGCCCTACTTATGATGGCTACCTCTACTACCTCGTCACGGAACGGCGGCGGCGGCGGCGAAAGATCGTCGTCATTTCTGGGCAAAATCATCAGGTTCAACGTCGACGCGGGTTCCGATCCAAAGCCCGAGATCTTCGCCACGGGTCTGAGCAGCCCGAGGGGATGTAGCTTCGACTCCGAAAGGCCATCCGACCTGTATTGCGTCAACGTAGACCCGGTATATATGTCTCTGTGCTGTGCCAAATATATATATTTTTTCTCAGATGGATAGGAAAAGAGCTTTCAGCAGCTCTTCAATTTACATATAGCAAGTAATTAAGAAAACTGACAGAAAATAGAGCAGAGCACGCAAGACATACGTCATGGTCATGACGTCATGTTCACGACGTCATGTTCACGGCTTCTCTGTAGCGCCTTGTCCACATCTTCAGAAGTTGAGCAGAATATTAGCTCAAAAAAAAAAAGAAGTTGAGCAGAATAGTTGCGCTATCGGAAACATGGCCTCCAAGCAGTAAAAGATTTCCACACCTTCCTCGAACAAAACTTTGGTATTAATCATATATACATCACCAGGAGATCTGCAATTATTGACTACACCAAATCTGCTGGCCATATCAAGGTAGCTTCCAAACATTCACATTAGCTGAAGATAAAACATATTCTGTCTACCCACCACACGCTCCAAAGAGAGATATGGTGAAGTTTCCCATATCCTCATCACTGAGCTGGCACGTACCTAGCTAGCAGGTTTGGCGATGTTTCCTTTTAGCAAACTGACATGGGTGCGTGTATTTAGCGCGTGAACATGACAGACAGTCATCATTAGAAGCGCCATAAAATATAATGGGTGTATATATTTGCGTCTCTTAATAAGCTAGAAATAACTTGCAGGGACAATACGAGGCAGTGCTTCTCATCCCCAAGAAGGATACAAATTGCAGCAGTCCCTCCTCATCAGCCAAGGCCACGGCAATGGCCTCCCTCGTCGTCGACCACGGCCGTCTCGCCGCTGGCAGCATGGCTGCGCCATCCATCACCGGCGGGCTCGTCTACCGAGGGTCTGCGGATCCATCGTTGACAGGAAGGTAAACAACACCACCCCCACTTTGGATCCCATTACGAGTTGATGAGTGCTTGAGTCTGATGGCCCGTGGCCCCCATGCATTTTCTTATAATATATAGTATGAGCTAGCTAATAGCTAGGCAAAGTAAGTAAACACCTCCATTATGGAATTAGATCCCATTTAATTTATTATTGAATGTAGTACCCGATTAACGAAAAGATTCGTCGACGTTTACTACTGCATTTCTTTTACATGTGTGTACGTCATCGCATGTGATTCATGCTCGTATATATAGGTACCTGTACATGTATGGATCCTCAATCCGGGCTGCAGTGGAGATGAGCGGCCGCTATGCCTCGGTACAGATCCCCACCAACATCAGGTGCTCCGGCAACGACTCCCTTCCATGCCCGGTTGCCGGAATCCACGCCGTGTCCTCTCCTTCGGCCAGGATAGCCGCAACAACGCGTTGGTCTTGGCCACCAGCGGCGTCTACCGAGTGGTCCGGACGGGTCTCTGCGCCGACGACCCTCCTCCTCCGCCACCGCCGGCTCCGAAGACGAGACGGCCTAACGCCTGGCTCCTGTCCTTTGGGGCGTTTGGCTTGGCGTTCGCCCTGTTTCAGGTCTACCTGACAATATTTGCCAACAACGGACAGGATGCGACGACGCTGGCGCAATACATGCAGTGCTTCCTCAACATCGTGTGTTGCAACTACATGAGCAATGTGACCAACATCAACCAAGGCGTAACTGAAGGCCCATGAAGGAGTGAATGAACATCATCGACGATCACGTACATGGTACACTAGACCAAAACGTTACCGACGAGCGAGGATAAATACAAGTACACTTGCATACTACTTCACGGATTAACCATTTGTATGGCAATTATACATTTATAGAATTGAAGGAACTCGTGAGTTGGGTTGCGCACGGGGACATAACGTGTAACAATATAATCATCTCAAGAAACCTTTATATATGACATGTGCTCTGGCATACATAGTTTTATCAGACTATGTATTTGTGTTCCTGCAACGCAATAAACATTCTATACTAGTTGTATTTGTGAGGGATTTGATGGACGTGGCCAGAAGCAGAGCTCCTCGCTAGGCGGCACGACGACGACAGACTGCTCAACCGCTCGATGGCCCGATTCCCCGTCAACTGGGATCGTCTGCCGTGAGAGCAGAGGCATGGAGGAGGGCAACACGGAGGCGGAGTAGGAGGAGAAACGGCAGAGAGAGAGACGATGTGGAGAGGAGAGAGGCATGCATGTCCCACATGTCAGGTCCACGTCATCGTGCCATCAGCATGCCATGCAAGCAGTTTAACACGGATTATGGAGATTTTGACCTCACTATATCAATTACCAAGTTTAGGGACCCTATTGTGTATTTTAAGAGTTTAGGGACCGGAATGGCACCTCATACCAAGTTCGAGAACTGCTGGTGCGTTTTACTTAAAAAAGGCAAACAGTTAAAAACAGGAAATGTAAAATTATGTTCATTTAAAGAAATAAATTAACAATACTTGATAATAAAATAGAACTCCTTCCGTTCCAATCAAACGGCACTAGAAATGAAATCTTTGACACCATGTCCAACAAAAATGCTTTCTTGCACACATGGCAAACTTGCAAACCCGAACAAAATTTTCCAATGTAATTACCTAATATCCAACAGTGGCAACAGTAAAGAAAGGCTATATATATTGCAACCACGAAAATATAAGTATGACTGTAATCTCAACTACTCCTTTCGTTCCATATTATTAATCATCCTGGTTTTTCTACCAGATTCATTGATAATGCTATGAATTTAGACAAGTATATATGTCTAGGTTCATAGAAGATGCCATGAATTTAGACACTTAAAATGACATCCAGGATGACTAATAATTTGGAACGGAGGGAGTATATACTATAGCTTCTAATGCTCAACCATTATTTTCAACTATGCTAAGATTTTTTTGTTTATTAATTATTTAGTAAACGACTAAACAAACATGTAAAATCATTTTACTATGTATGAATATATGTACCTAATAATTACTTATATTTAAACCAAATGCTCCTTCTATTTTTTTTATATGTTGTATTTGGTTTGTCCTAAGTTAAGTCCATGCGACTTTCACAAGATATTTATTTGGAAATTCCATAACAAACACGAAACGTCCTAATGATATAGTGTGACTTTCATCCTTTATGTTTTAATTGGTGCAAATCAACCCCTTAAGTAACTAAATTGGTGCACTAATCATCCTAACCTCGTTTTACTAACAATTTAGTGCCCATTGACAACAGTTTAAGCCTTCTAATCATCTCACTTGTATACTAACAATCTATGCTACCATATAATCGTTAACATCAACACCACATATTTCTTTCTTACAATTATGTGTCTCATTCATCTTTATTTTTTCATAGCCTTTCCCAACATTTACTGTTTATGAAATTTATGTCTCAACTTAATTATTATTTATCTTTTCTTAAGTATTGATTCATTCACTCATTTTTATATGAAAAAGTAAATAAAGTAATTTATGTTAATGCTACTTTTTTTAGAAATTACTCTACATTGATTATCCTAAGAATTCAAGTTCAATGAAGAAATCATATAGAACTAAACCTACGTGTGGTCTGACGTTATATGACCCGATATCTATGTTGCATATAATGTTAAATCACTCATTTACCAAGCCAGTTTAATTAGTTAAAGGGTTGATTTGCTTCAATTAAAACATAAAGGATGAAAGTCACACTCTTACAATACTTGAGGGATGAGAAATACACTTTTTCCCCTAGAATAAGATTTTGCGAATTTGAAGGTCTGCTAGTCAATTTACTAAAGGGCGCTTGTAGAATGGGTTGGTTTGTGTTGGATATAGCCTGCATGCATGTCACGGTTTGTGGTATAATTTAATTCGTATTGAAGACAGCACACATATTTAAACTGCATAAAAACTTCAGTATCAGAATTTAGTACATTTGGATGGTATTTGGATTGGAAGTTTACATAAAAACGCTGGTAGTTGGTTTGTCATTTGTGTTAGGTTAGCGTACGTACATGCAAGCCAGGGTTCATGTTTAAATTGATGGCAATTAAATATAAAAAAACCAGAGAATTTTAGTTCATTTGGAAGGTATTTAGATTAGAACTTATGTTGACAACCAAAATTGGCCTAGATAGTCAAAACCGGAACTTCCGGAGTCCGAGAAAATTAGGAGATTTTGTTAGATTCGTATTTGTAAAATGATTCCTTGCGGGGCAAGACCTCCCCACCCTATAAATATAAAGGGTCACGGCCGATTGAGGGGATCCAATCGACAAAAACAAATATATCTTTTATCTTTTACCTTTAATGTCTTTACCCTAATCGTTTCCAACCTATGTGCCGTTCTTCTCTTGTCTCCATGGCATAAGGAGGCGTCCTAGCTGGCCTGCCGAGCCTAGGACAACCGAGAGTGCGCCTGCCCCGACGGGGTTCCTCCCGGGCGAACGTTCTTTGGTTTCTCGCCGGAACAAACTGGAACTTCCAGTTTCCGAAACCAGAAGTTCCGGTTTTGAGCTACGGCGCTGCAACGTGCGCCACCACTCGCTGCACGTGCTAGTGCTCTTGTGTGTTGGCTCTGAATTTGCGCCAACACATTTTGGCGACTCCGTTGGAGATGAAGATCTCGCTATCATGGCCGATTCATCAACCCCAAACAATATGGTGGTGCATAAAGATGATTACGAGGAAATACTTGAATAATACACTCAAGAAGCTGATCGGATCTATATGGAATCGCTTTCATCTTATTACATACAAACTGAGCAAGGCGTTGTCAAGATAAAAGATTGGCAACCACCATCAACCATCGCCATACTGAAAGAGTTACAATCTTCAGTACTATATCTACTCGCCTATCTAATTTTGTGAGTAATAAACTCAAATCTTTTATTGATAAAGAGGATAGCGTAGATTTGATATCTGTTGTTGAAAAGTCGGCTATTGACAAGTCGTCTGATGTTATTATTGATTCTTACCATGATTTATCAACTAGTTATGAAAAATATATTGTTGATCGAGAAATTCGGCCATCTCAAGCCGAATCTACTGAAAGCATAAAAATTACATATAATACTCCTAATCTAAGCCAAAGATGTTGAAGCTAGGAAACCTGAGATTGGTATTTGGAAAACCATTGAATCCAAAAGTCGTCCCAAGCATCAAAAGAAAAAGCCGAAGCCTGTTCTTGGAGAGCTTCCGGCTAAATCCCAAAAACAAAGTAATGATGCTAGACGGCCTAACAATTCCAAACAATCAAAATCACCTCCAAGACAGCGATTTAATGATCGGAATCGGCATAGGAATAATTTTTCTACATCAATGCCAACTTTGGCATATGGATCGTCTATGCATGTACCATATGGATCTTGTTTTAGCATGCCTTATTTTTGTCCACTATGGTTTTTTAATTCATTAATGCCGTCTATTCCTAGATATTTTTGTCCAGATTATATTACTTATAGAGAGTCGGTCATTAATGAGTAATCACCTATGCATAATGACTGTTTTGATCAAAAGAATCGGTCTATCAAGAAAAGTGCTACAAGGTGGTCATACAAGTTTGTTGTGTAAAAAAGGATGGTAGATTAAATAAAAATTTAGATTTGACAATAGATATAGAAAAACCAAACATTGGAGAATCATCGGCTAGCTCCATTGATCCAAATGCCCCCAATGGTGATAATGTTTTAAACAATATAGCTGAACAACAATCAAGTTCGGTTGAGGGGCAAGATGATCACAAAGTAGTTGATTCAAAAGAAAAGGTGATGAGGAAGAAGCCGAGCTTTGTTGAATTATTGCATAAATATCAGAAAATAGCCGAGCAAAATAAAAACAATCGGCTAGGAGATGATCAAAGTACCAATTCTTCAGCACCAAGAGCAAAGAAGCGTCAACGGTCATCATATTGGTCTTCGGTGCATGAGCCATGGAATACATATTCAGGTATGTCTAATTATAACCCGTGGATTTGGTATAATCCTTGGTTCTCATTTATAATTATTATTATGCTTATGATTTACCAAGGAGCTGCAATTAGTCACCATGGCCATATCAGGACTTCACTTATTAGATGTGCTACTTAGAAAGCTGAAATAATAGTCTCATACATATTATACTCATAAGGATTTTGTTTTCGGCTACAAAAGCATGCATAAGATAATTTAGAGTTCATCATCGTTCTTGACAATTTTGGTCCGGAAGTTTATACGCTAAGCTTTACCAAGAAACAGGAGGCATATGTTGACAACCAAAATTGGCTTAGATAGTCAAAACCAGAACTTCTGGTTTCGGTAGGGAGTCCGAGAAAATTAGGAGATTTTGTTAGATTCGTATATGTAAAAAGATTCCTTGCGGGGCAAGACCTCCCCACCCTATAAATATAAAGGGCCAAGGCCGATTGAGAGGATCCAATTGACAAAAAAAAATCTATCTTTTATCTTTTACCTTTTATGTCTTTACCCTAATCTTTTCCAACCTATGTGTCGTTCTTCTCTTGTCTCCATGGCATGAGGAGGCGTCCTAGCTGGCCTGCCGAGACTAGGACAACCCAGAGTGCGCCTGCCCCGACGGGGTCCCTCCCGGGCGGACGTTCTTTGGTTTCTCGCCGGACTGCTGGCAGAAACCGGAACTTCCGGTTTCTGAAACCAGAAGTTCCGGTTTTGAGCTACAGCGCTGCAACGTGCGCCACCGCTCGCTGCACGTGCTAGTGCTCTCGTGTGTTGGCCCTGAATTTGCACCAACAACTTATTAGAAGTTTTTTTTTTGGGGGGGAAACGACTTATTAGAAGTTTAGTTTTGAGCTGCTTGCTAGTCTGCTACCTTATAAAGAGATGGATGAAACTACACGCCGCAACAACCAAAAGAGAAATGCATACGTGCAAATACATGTGTATAGGAAAAAAGTCGTTTACATAAAAATCACAAGCGTAGCTTACTTAGATTAGATCGATGTGTAAACAAGATTGAGAGAGATGAATGATCATCCCATCATATCTGATCGCGAGATCTGTTAATATTTAGCCGGTAGCCATACCATACCGGCCGCGCGTGATCTCGTACGTGGATCCTCTACAAACAACCAAACACATCGGAATATCCCTTCCATTCTATCCATCCACATGTATATAATAAAAGCAAAACCTACTGCCCCCTTCTCAACCACGATTTGCACGTACATTACCAGCAACCAACCAACCAACCACCGTAAGCTAGCTGCCTCGTCGTGCCATCGTCGTCTCCGGCCATCCATGGCGACCTCCGCCGCGATGCTCTCCGCCGCGGCCCGCCGCGTGTCTCGCTCGGCGTCCACCATCATCACCCGCGAGGTCACCGGCCACCACAACCTAACCATCTCCGGCTTCACCCCCTCCCGTAAGATGCCGACGGACTGGACGGCCTCCTCCCAAGCGTTCGAGGCGGCGGGCCATGGCTGGAAGATCACCTACTACCCCAACGGCAACAGCTGGTCGGAGCACGTCTCCCTCTACCTCGAGCCCGTCCATGGCGACGGCCGCCAGAAAGTCTCCGACACCGACCCCGTCGAGTTCGCCTTCACCCTCCTCGACCCCTCCGGCAACCCCGTCCCTCACGTCGCCTTCGCCTCCTCCAAAGGCGTCACCTACTTCGACGGCGACTCCATGACCAAAGGGTTCCAGAAGTTCATCAGCTGGTCCGACCTCGAGAGCTCCGGCTGTCTCAAAGACGACTCCTTCACCGTCAGGTGTGACATCACCGTCATCAAGAACTGGACCGAGACCAACACCAACAACAACACCAACTCCGGCAATGGCGCCACCGTCGCCGGAGCAGCTCCGGCGGCGGCGCCGCCGCGTGTGGTGGTGCCGCCGTCTGATCTGCACAAGGACCTGATGAACCTGCTGTGGAAGAAGCAGGGAGCGGACGTGGTGATGGAGGTGGGAGGGGAGACGTACGAGGCGCACGGGTGGTTGCTGGCGGCGAGGTCGCCGGCGTTCGAGGCGGAGCTCCTCGCGGCGGCGAAGGAGAAGGTCGCCGGCGGGGTGGTGCGCCGCCGGATGGAGGTGCAGGGGGTGGAGCCCAAGGTGTTCGAGGCGATGCTACGGTTCGTGTACACGGACGCGCTGCCGGCGGAGGTGGCGGAGGAGGAGGGCAGGGACGCGGCGGTCGCCATGGCGCAGGGCTTGCTCGCGGCGGCGCAGAGGTACAAGCTCGAGAGGTTGAAGACGATGTGCGAGGAGATGCTGTGCCAGCGCATCGACATGGACACGGTGGCCGACACGCTGGTGGTTGCGGAGCAGCATGGGTGCCGGGGGTTACTGGCGGCGTGTGTGGAGTTTCTTGCGAGGCCGGGGAACTTGAAGAAGGTGATGGAGACGCAAGGGTACGAGAAGATGAAGGCCAGCTGCCACAGCGTCGTGCTCGAGCTCTTCTTGAAGCAGTTGGCGGCGCGCGGCTAGTTATAGCTTTTCTTGAATTGATTGACTAAATAAAATGCCCAGTTATCCAATTTTGGAATTTAAATTTCGTTAGGGTTTTAGTGATGGTTTGAAGTAAGGGTTATATTGGTCACTATTTTGTTGCAACAGTGTATGCCTTTTGTTCAGGTCTATGTAGTACTTTGGTTATTTATGGTTGTTGCTGAGAGATAACTTCTCTTGGTTCTTTTGCTTGAATGCCAGTTGGGAGTATTATTCCATTTGATATTCATGCCAACGCATTATGCATGCATGTAAAAATGGACATGAGTCCAGTTTCATTCTTTGCAACTGAAAAAAAGCCCGAACAATCGAAATTCATACATGTGCTCGAGCTGCCATAGCGTTGTGCTCGAGCTTTTATTGGACCAGTTAGCGGCCTAGCTAGCTACTCATCATATAACTCCCATTCAAATGCCTGGTTATTTGAGATTTCAAGTTCGTTAGGGTTAGTAGTAAAGTAGTAATGGTTTCAAATAAGGATTGATTATCACTATTTTTTTTTGCAATAATGTTTATCACTACCGAAAAATCGATATTTGCCGTGAGCCAGAATGTTTGGCGTGAACTTTTTATCGTGCGCTCGGCAAAATAGACGTTTGCGGAGGGTTTCAAACGAAACCGTTGGCAAACATAGATGCTCGGTAAAAAGCATCTTTGTCCAGAGTAGACAGATGTCGCCTCTCGGCTAACAAGGAAGCCCTGGGCATAGGTAGCCACGTCACACGTGCGTGACCGCGCCATACACCTGCTGTGATGCGGCCGGTGGGTTCGCTAACGGCCGTCAGGCCTGTTGCCAAGAGCCCGTCGTCAGCTCTCCGCAAAAGGCCTGTTTGCCGTGAGCTCATCAGGCCCACTCGGCAAACAAAGCGGCTGCAACAGCTGCCGTTGGCCGTAGGATGCTGTTTGCCAAGAGTCCCACATCAGCTCTCGGCAAATGGTTATTTGCCGTGAGGCAGAGGGTGGCTCTCGGCAAATATTTCAAATTTATTTCAACTTTTTCCGCTTAATCAAATTTGAATTCGTAGCGGGTGGGTTTGGCTTGAATGGAAAACTATATCGAGAGCACCTGTTTGCCAAGGGCTTTAGCCAAAGCTCACGGCAAACATCACTTTTGCCGAGGGCTCCAGGCGATGCTCAAGGCAAACATTGGACATAATTTTCTGATTAATTCTTTTTTTAATTGAAAAATAATTCCAAAAATAGAAATAATTCAATGAAATAATAAGATTAATGAAATTAAGTGTAATGTGAGACTTTATCCAGGAAATAAGGGTTCATTGCGATCAAAGCATGAAAAAGACCATGTGACCAAATAGTTTTACAATTATTTAAAATAGGAAACGAATTATGAAAATCATGAGATTTGTCTATGTCTAATTATTTGATGCACATAACTTGTGAAAAAGTTTGAGAAGGTTTCACACGACTTTGTGTCATCCGATGCACAAACCTGAACATCTACGTAGAAGTTTCATAAACACGAGAAAGGATCACTAGTGTTTTGAAAGCCAAATGAAGTTTGAGTTTGACTTCAAAACATTTTGTATATGCTATAGACACTAAAATATGGTCATGCTGAAATCACAAGAAATAAGATGAGTATTAGCAGGACTTTATAAGAAAGAAACAATAGAAAAGAGATAGAAAACAATGAAATTTTAGCACACTTTGCCGAGAGCCTCCAGGAAACTCACGGCAGACATCACCTTTTGCCGAGGGCTTCATGCCGAGGGCTTCAGTCGTCGCTTTGGGCAAAGATTTTGAATTACCATGATTTTATAGTTACAGAAAAATAACAAAGAAATGAAGAGAAAAAAATAAATTATTTGCCGTGAGCTCAGATCTGGCCCACCGCAAAGGCCTGTTTGCCGTGAGCTCAGATCTAGCTCTCAGCAAACAGCCCTTTGCCGTGGGATGGATCTGAGCTCACAGCAAAGGGGACAATACTTCAACCGCCCCCGGGCCCTCATCCCTTTCATCTCCAAGCCGCCACCGTCCAAGCCGTGTTTCCCCAAGCTGCCACCGCCGCTGCCACGCCCTTCGCTCCCTGCATCGGCCGCTCGCCGCCACCCGCGCCGGCCCCCGAGGTGCTGCTGCCCCGGCCCTCCTCCTGCGCCGCCGCCGCCACCGTGCCCTCCGCTCCCTGACGCGCGGTCCCTGAGGAGTGCTGCCCCACGCCGGCCCGACCCCACACCGACGCCCGGGCCCCACCACCGGCCTGCGATGCCCGGGCCCCGAGGGCTGCTGCCCCTGACTGCCCCTAGCCGGCCATCCAGCGCCTCCTCCGGCAGGTGCCGGCTGACTCTCCGGCCGCACCACAGCCACCCGCGACGCCCACTGACCGGTAAGGTATTATTTTTTAATTTTTACTTTTTGTAGGTACATACGTAACTCATGAAACATAGAATTAATGTGGTTATTTACCTTTGGATATTTTAGTTAATAAGTTAGAAAATCAATAGGTAGCAATGAATGCATGAATGTGGTTATTTACCGTCCATGGTGGTTGAATATTAATGTGCTTGCCATTAGTGGTTATAATGTGCTTGAATGTGGTTATATGTGGTTGAGTGTGGTTATGTCTGGCTGCCGGCCATCGTGCATTTGGATGCAAACTGACAAACTGTGGGCACTCAAGTCTCTGTACCTCCCCTACAGCTTCAATTTCAGCCACCGCCTCATCAACAAACTCCTGTGAGTATAAATGCTTTAGTTTGTAACTCCTGGGAGTAGGGTAATCACTCCAAAGTTAAGACTATATAGTGGTAGGCATTCCTCTTGGAAGTCTTTAAAAAGTGCCATAAGATCTCCCTTTATTATCTCTCAGAAAACTTGATAGAATTCTGCAGGGAAACCGTCTGGACCAGGAGCTTTGTTGTGTTCCATCTGAAACACCGCTTTCTTCACTTCCTCTTCAGTAAAGGGAGAAATGAGCATATTATTCTCCTCCTCACTTACTTGTGGTATGTCATCTATCCGACTCTCCACAAGTGAGAAGTTATTTTTCTCTGGTTGGCCAAAGAGGTTTTGTAATAGTTCGTGATATATTTTTTCAAGTCATTGTCGCCTACAATCACGCCATTTTCTTGTTCTAATCTGAAGATGTGTTGTTTCCGGTGCTTACCATTAGCAACCAAGTGGAAAAAACGGGTGTTATTGTGTCCAGGAGTGTTTTGACCTTAGCTCTCTCATACCATTTTATCTCTTCCTCTCTTAATAAGAGGACCAGCCTTTCTTTTAGATAATGTTTCATATGAATCTCATTATCCGAAAGATTGTTGTGTTCCGCCTTTTTATCTATGGCAGCCGTTGCTTTTCCTTTTTGTATGATCCAGCTGTATTTTTTGCCCAGCCTCTAAGGTACTGCCTCAAGCGTCTAATCCTATTTTGCCACTTTTCTAATGCAATAGTGCCGCTGATTTCAGATTGCCATAAATTGGCAACCATATCAAAGAAACCATCACGGATCAGCCATCCCCTCTCAAATTTGAAGGTCGGTCGTTTGTTGTTATGTGTAGAAGAACCGGTATTTAAGAAACGGCAAAGCTTACCTTCCTCCAAACTCATGATATTTTTTTTATTTTAATGATCATCTAAGCACTGTATAATTTTTTATTAGAAATTCATTGACTTTTAGATGTTAGTAGAAAAAGACGTTATGTTATGTCAATTCTTAATTTTGATAGATGAAAAGATAAAATTAGTAATGGTTTGAATTTAGGAACCGAAAGCAAAGTACAAAAACCATTACAACCATTATAAAGTTATTATTGTTGGTTGCTACAATACCCCAAACCGTGTTTATGGGCCCTAAGTGACTGGTACGCTGTCTCAAGGTCTTTTAGGGACCCCAATGAGCCTCTATTTATAGGCCCAAGGGGTAGGTAGGCCCAATAGACAATAACACCCTTAGGGTTTATCCAAAAAAAGACGGTGATGCCCCTATGGTGGTATGGGGACACATTTGAAGACCGCGTTTGTAGAGCTCCCTAAGGGGCATTGTGTCTTTGTGCAAGTGGCTTCCCTTTACATGCATATACATGGCGGCCAAGCCATGAGAGAAGGGAGGTGACCTCTCCTAGATCAAGGCTTTCCGGGGATGGACCACACCCTCCGCAGGCAAGCTTTTGGGGGTTGATCTCCGTAAGGGTCCTTTCGAAAATGGTTTGTCTCCCCTCCGTCTAGGCCATCCCCTCGGCAAGATGCCCTTTCGATGGGTTACCCCAATGGGGTAGTCTTCCGAACGAAGGAGAGTTGGAACTATGAAACGGTTAGCTCCAGAAGGCCTCCGGAACCGTAGGCACCTTGTCCCCCTCTCTCCCCTTGGCTAGTGGGCTAGGCTCCCGGTCATTAGCGTGACCCGTGCATACATGCATGATGGCCCCGACCCTATTTTTCCAGCAATTCGTTTTAGACATAAGAAGCTACAATTTTATTTTATATTTTCCATAGAAATAGTAGTAGATAATTTTTTTAAATGATAGACGTGCTAAACAGGACCATGGGTCCCGTGGAATATGTGTGGATCCTACCTAAAATAATTTGTATGTCTCACATGGGTCCCACCTAAATAGTACATGGGTCCCACCAGTGCATGGGTCCCACATAATATAAAATAGTATGCATGTCCCATGTGAGCCCCGCCAATATATGGATCCCACTTAAATAGTGTACGTGTTCCATGGGCCATAACTTAGCAAGCTCCAATTCTTAGAGCATTCATATCCCAAATATCTCTCGCTACTATATTAAATATATAATTGTAAAATAGAATAATTAATTTTCGGGCTCTACAACCACATGTAGCCAAACCTTTACGGATCTCAGTATTAAAAAAATACAACCCCAGCCTGCGGGGAGGTCAGGTGAAGGACTGCAGCGAGCTAAACGATCTACAACTCAAGCTTGCCGGCGAGGTACCACGTGTGCGCGGCGAGCCCAACAGAGGACGCGAGGGTGGCCACCGCCGACCGGACGTGCGCCGCCCGGAACCTCCCGTTGACGGCAGCGAGGGCGGCGCTGCTCGTCGCCGCCGCCTGGACGTTGCACCGCCAGCCGTCGAGGAAGACCTGGCCACCGATGCCGAGGCTCCTCTCCACCTTGTGCCTCTCCTGCATCACCTGCAAAAACTCTCGTGATGAGTGTCTGTGTGACTGTGTAAGTCAAATTACGCGCTCCTCTGGGAAAACAAAAAATATAGCTACTCAACAAATTAAACTTCGTGCCCTCGCGTATGAGTGGGCATTATTATATTATGAACTGGTCAACCTAGCAAATTGTTAGCAAGCATAGACATGCCATGCATTACCTTGAGTGTCCTGGGGGTGAAGATGAACAGGTTGGTGAGGTCGAGCCCCACAGCAGTGAGGAGGACGACGAGCTGCCGGTGCTCCACGGCCCATGCCGCCTGCCACGGGTGGTGGAGGTGGAGCCACGCGAACGCCGCCGCGGACATGGCCGTGGACGCCGCCGTGAGCCTGAAGCACGCCGGGAACACCTTCCCCCGTAGGCCGCCCATCATGTGCCTCGGCAAGTTCCTGCAGCATCATGCTCAAATTAATCATATACAAGCATGCAATAACTAATTTCAATTCCCAAGCCAAAAATTGCAAGCAAATATATACTACAGTTTAGACGGCATTGTTCAAGTAATTTTACACAAATCATGGGTATATATACATGAATATGATGAGGCCGCCGACGAAGATGGCCCAGATGGTGGCGCCCCAGGATGTGGCCAAGCACAAGAGGTGAACCACCTTCACCACCGTCGTGCCCGGCGAACCACCGAAGCTGTCTTCCGGGGACAAGATGAAGCCACCGGCGAAGAAGACGGCTACGGCTACTAGTAGAGCAGCATTTCCGAATTTGGCATGTTGCTGATATGCACACAATACTTTTGAGGCGCGTTGCTTAAGGGAGTACTACGTACTTATATATATTCGGAAGACATGTGCATCTTTGGCTGTTCGTATACAATAAGTTTAGGTGCAATAATCGACGTTAGATCATTCTCTACGAGAGTTTCATTCGACATAACTGAAGCATCACATGCATATAGTAAATAAGGGTGATATAATGTTTGAGCTGTGAAAATTCCTCTTTCAGGTTTGAATTTTATTTCGTACAATCCCTTGTCCAAATTGCGTCACATCATGTACTATGACTGCCTATGAAACAATTAATACAAATGATGACGACGGAGATCCAGAAGTAAAAAGAACACAAACAGTAAGGGCACCAGGGTCGTACATTAAAGCCAACCACGGCCATTTTCCATAGGTGTGGTTTCATCAAAAAGCTCATTGTTATTAAATTATGTGACACGCCATGACGTATTAAAACTGACACCACATGCACGGATCACATAGTTTCATATTATTCTACTCCTCTAATCATATATACGCATCATAATTAGAATTCTATGACTTGCCTTAAAACTTTACAAACATGAAATCGACTAAACCACATGGAGGGGAAGACGCCATCCGGCAAATGTACGGTCAGGAATCGTCGTCTGAATAAAAAAAAAAGAAACAGCCAACTACTGTTAATAAACGGCTCAGCTGTTTTATGGGCTCCCATGATCGTCCCATCACCACCGTCGAACCACCCACCGCGGAGCCCTCCTCTGATCGATCGTCCACAGGCCACAGTAGCAGTGTGGGCGCATCCTTCATGATTTTATTATTTATCTTACCAAACAGATCTACCCAACACGAAATCATCACCACAAATGCAAACTTTTTATACGTGTTCTTCCGAAAGCCACCCGTTTTCTGGCTCCGCTATACCCGCAATAACTGTACATACTATACATTTTCCCTCAGCCTTTAGCCCGTACTTATTATGTATCTTTGTCTACAACTCGACGGGTAGATAAACCACACACCAGGAACAGTATACTAGTTTTGGCAAGAGAACAACTACTCTAGTACGTACTCAAGTGCGCTGAGGTACTCCCTGTTGGAATTGACCTCGGTCATGTGTAATCGGGCCATCAGGCCCAATCCTAATCCTACACTACTCGCTATTAGTTGCCTTTGATTGGAAGGCAAACTCAGCCCACTTAGGGCCTGGCCCCACGTCTACAGCACCATATAACTAAGGGGAAACCCCTAGGTTTCCCTAACCTAAGTTAATCTCTGTGTTAATCATGAGTTAGCCTATGGAGCTCATTAGAACCCTAAACCTATCAATCACTAAGGGTGCTGGAAGGCGTGGAAGCTTGGTGTCCCTCATCTACATCGACATCGGGGCGTTCTGCTACGTCTACTTCCTCTACGGCTCTACGGTGGAGTTCTGCATCCTCTGCTACACTTCGTTAAGGATCCACGAAGGGATCAGTATGATGGTAAGTCAAATTCCGTATTAAAATCTAAGTGCTAGGTGTGATCTATGTTAGACTAGATGATCCTGTCAGTTTCATGCTAAGTTAAGATCAAATTAATCTAACAATTGGTATTAGTCGCCTAGATCTAGTTCTTCTAGATCCCTAGCACTTAAACCCTAAGCTTTGATTTGGTTTGCACTAGATCAGTTAATGTTTAGGCTTTATTTTAAGATCTAGTGCTACACAGTGGCGAATAAGCATGTTTTGGCTAAAGTTTTAATCTACTCAGTTATGTTTCGCTTAGTTAAGGTTAATCTTAGCTTAAGATTCTACATGTTCAGCATAAATAAACCCGAGACCTACTTGCTCAGTGATGTTTTCAAGGTTCACTTCAAATTTTAGCCTTAAGATCTATTAGCTAGGGTTTCCCATGTCATGCACACATCAAGTTAGAAATTAGAAGAAAGGGTATTGCAGAACACCGAATCCGAATCCAGTCAGCACACCCACTAAGATCCGAAACCAAAACGCTAACCCTAAGATTAAGCAGACCTACCTGGTCTTGGCGGCCACGCGTAGCAGCGCATGCTGCGCATGCGACCGCCGCCGTCATGTCCAGCGAGGCCATGGCTCCTGCGCGAGACCGTGACATCAGCTAGTCACGGTGCGGATAAGCCGCCTTGGCCGCGCATGCGCCTCTCAGGCCTGTGTGCCTGCCTACTCGCGACACTGCTACCGGTCGTGGAGCCCCGCCGTCGTCGCTATTGAGCTCCGGTGGAGCACCTCGACGAGCCGCGCGTGCCACGCACGCGGCGCGCAGAGGAGCACCACGGAGCTCCGGCTCGACGGCGCCAGGCTGGATCAATGCTCTCTCTCGCCGGAGATGGGGGCAAGAAGGGAAGTAAAGGAGCGGCGGAGACGACGGGGAGCGGTGGCGCGCACGTCGCCGGCCGCCGCCGCGGCTAAGCGTCGGAAACGTGGAGGAGGAGAAAATGAAACCCTAGGGTTTCCTCCCCTGCACGAACCGACTTTTATACCGTCTGATCTCTGCAGTGAGCCGTCCGATCATGACGGACGATCGAGATCGCTGCGGGCGGGTGCGGGCGGGCAAGGCGCTGAGTTGGGCCGATTTTGGGCCGGCCCGTTTTCGTCCGCCCCTGGGCTCCTAGCCCAATAAGTTTAAGTCGTTGAGCCGCTGCGCCGAGCCAAGCCGTGATCTTTGCTGTGAGCTGTGCAGAGCAAGCCAACCTAAGCGCCCAGTCGCTAAGCCTAGCCGAGCCGTTTCAAGCCGTTTAGCTGAGCCAAGCCGAGCCACGCTAAGTCGCATAGCCGAGCCGCGAGCAGCATCGCGCGCGTCTGCTGCGCTGTATTGCTGACTGGATGCACTGCTGGGCTACGCGCTGGGCTGCGCGGTTGGGCTGCGATGGGCCGCACACGTGTTAAGGGTTAGCTGCGCGTTTTATGGGCCGTCGCGGGCCATTTTCAGATCTGGGCTAAATTTAATTTTTGCCCTTTTCTTTTAAGTTATTTCAGTATTATTTATTTTAAGCTCCATTAGTAATTCCGTGTTTTAAGTTAAGTAATAATTAAGTATTATTGTAAGATTAGTTTTGCTGCGAATTTTATAAGTGAATTTAAGTTTACTTTTAGTAAAATTTCTAATGATTGTCTAATTATTAATTGGAAAATTATTCTAAGCTTAAGTCTAAGGATATTTTAAGCTAAATTCTCAGTAATTATTTTGTAGCAATATTTATTTTGCTATATTTTAAGCTTCCGCTGTCATCTTGAGACTAATTAAGTTTTATTAGTATTTAATTTTCTAAATTCAATTAGAGAAACAGTTAGATTTGTATGAGCATAGTAATTTAAGGTATAAGCTTAAGATTAATTTAGCTATTTAGTTGAGCTAATATTTTGGGCAATTTTCTTATGTACACAGTACATATTTCATGAGTTTATTATGTTTTATAGAACTATGAGTTCTTAATTATTCAAGTCTTTTGCCAAATTTTGAATTTAAGAATCTTCTCCCTACAACTTTAAACATGGTTGGGATTTATTTGATTAAGTTAAATGCCCAATTTAGATGGTTTTTTTTCCTCACCATGTTTATGTCTAAGATTATATCATATTTGAATTGTTTTTTAATATTTATTCAAATATTTTGCTAAGAATATTAAGTATTGATCTATTCAGTCTTAGTTATTCAACCTTAGTTATTTGTAGTGCAATTCATTTTACCATTAAGTCCCTTTTCTAAGTTTAAGGTGCAAGGTCAAAATACTTTTGTCTTTGCATATTGTTTTTTAAATAACAATTATGGATAAGATTTGCATTGATTTTACCTAAGTTGAGCTCAAACTTTGCATTATTCATTTTCAAATAAGTTAAGCTAAAAATTCCCCTTCCACCAAGTGCACTCAGATGCCTCTATTTGAATGGAACCACCAAGAAGTTCATTTAGAGTACACTTGTAATTAAATCTGACCACCGCTTTTAATTATGAGTTTAAGATAAGTTACGCTTGTTTTCCCCACCGGTGATGCAAGTTGTTACTTATTGCGTGAATTTAATCAGACCATCGTAGGGTTAAATTCATGCATTTATGTGCATCTTACTGTACTGCTACAGAGACATCTTTATGAATTTTTAGTAGATTATACAAAGTTTTCAGCATCATTGAGCATTGTAATGGCGTAAAATTCCCTAGTTGGAATAAAGATGCGCTACGTGAGGATAAGCCAACTGCTCCGGCGGTTGGAACTCAGAATTATGTTGGTAAGATCATTGAGTACAACTCAAATTAAATGGGAGAACTCCACTTATTGGCAAAAATGGTCAAACCATCATTGGGGCCTTGATAAATTCTTTGCCTACTAAGACCAGAGGTAACGAATTATCAGTTAAGGAGTAATTGTACTCAATGAGAAAATGTATAAACATAAGTTAGCAAATTTCCTCATCATGAAATTAACAACCTCATGTTACAATGATTAAGGTGTATTGAGCGTACACAAGCATAGTCAACATAGCTCACGGGTTGAAAGTGCTTGGGATATATATATATATATATATATATATATATATATATATATATATATATATATATATATATATATATATATATATATCTCAAGGGTTATATGCATGCTCAAGTTATAAGCAACTTTTAAGTCAACCACATGCAAGAGCAATACCCCAGATTATTACATAATTAAGTTGTCTCATAAGTTTTCATTAAGTTTATTTGCTCCCACTATTTTGGTGGAAGAACTCAAGTGCACTTGCACATATTGAACCTCCTCCAAGTTTTCATGGACTGTAAAGGAGGAGAGCTCAAGGGAGCATAGTCTACAAGACTTCGTCGAAGGCAAGACTCTGGGTTTTTCGCATTACAATTAAGTTATTTGCTTTAGCTTAATTTGAAGCTGATGATGTACTTTAGATTAAGAAAGAACATATTTGTACTATGTGATAAGAAATCATTGACTTTTGTGTTCCTCATAAGTAATAATACATTATCAAGTTTGTTTATTGTTTATTATTGTTTATTGTCTTTGACCATTATTTAAGTTAAATAAGTTGAAAAGTGATGAGACCTTGTCGAATATGTGGCATTCACATTTAAACCACAAATTCGAGGGGGAGAATTGAATGTCTCATCAGTTTAGAGTTGACACTCTTGTTGCTCTTGTCAGTTGAGAATTGAACTGAGAACTACTCAGAGATATTCTCAAATATTCTCTCCATA
Organism: Digitaria exilis; assembly: GCA_015342445.1. Taxonomy (NCBI): domain Eukaryota; kingdom Viridiplantae; phylum Streptophyta; class Magnoliopsida; order Poales; family Poaceae; genus Digitaria; species Digitaria exilis. Next base: position 1,637,405 of record JACEFO010000191.1, on the reverse strand, counting down.
ATATTTCATTGTCCATAAGTTTTCAAGGGCAAAATTAAGAATAAAGCATAATATACTCGTTATATCGTGCTACTTAAATTAAGAATAAGTTTAAGAGCAACTTTATCATGCTAGACATGATTATTCAAATACCATTGTGAAAGGACTAACACTCCACAAACACCAATTGTCTCAAATAAGTGTGAATTTTATCCTTTATGCTGGCCACCGCTGGGTACGGGATAATCTTCACAGGTTCTGTTGTTCTATCCATTTCCGGCCACAGCTGTTATGGATTAGTTCAACTGGAATCTGAGATGATTGAAGTATGGTTGTGTTCATAATTCTTGGCCACCGCTGTTTTATGAACATTTAATCATAGCTTTGCTACTCTAGTTCATTTTCTGGCCACAGCTAATGTGGGCTAGGTTAGCAAGGAAAGTTGATCAGTGGTATAGTAAATGTCGCGCCAAAGATACATAAGTTAAAGAGCTACCATTATGAATTATTTTAGATAAGTTTATGAGGCTGACATATTTAATGTTCTGATTGTTCAGAATTCAATGGAAGCTCACTAAGAAGTAAGGAAATGGGGGAGAAGAAAATCTTGATGAGATATAGGATAAGTTTCCCTATATTGATGATTTAAGAGATATATATGATTTCGTCATATACATCGTGCCATAAGTATTCCTCCATTCTTTAACACACTCTATTAAGGATTGACATTAGTTGTCTAACCAAAACAGAAACATGAAATGTTTTAAGAGATAAGATAAGTATTGGGCACAAAAGGAAAAGTCTTAGTCATTTTATTTATAATGAAGAGGTTATAAAGGAGTATGTGAACTTTAAATATAAGTACAGTTCTTTTCATAGCAATTTTCTAATGGAGTCAAAGCAGTAGGCTATAATGGGTCTACAACTCTTGATAGTGATTTCAAAAGAAACTAAGATGCTAAGTTCATAACTCACCATAAGTATGCATCATGGGCAACCGTGATTCATTTGTAAAGTCAAGGTGGATTAAATTGTTATCCTGATACTCTAAGGTGATTGATCTCTCCATTAGCTAAAGAGAAATAAGTATGCATTCCAATAAAGGAGAAATATGTTCATCATGTCTTTAGGCACATCTTGGGTAAGTTTTCCTAGATTCTGGGGGAGCATGACACTTATATGGGACCTAAATAAGTATTGGGATTGTCACTGAAGAGCAAAAGTAGAAAGAAGCTCTAAAGTGACAAAATGTGAATGCATATATACAGTTATGCCTGTTTTCTTTGTGTGATATAGCAAAGAAAATCATAAGTACAAAGTTAAGAATAAAATAAATAGGAAGACGTTCCTAAAGCTTCTAATGAAGCTATATGCTAAGACATATGAGAAATTGACTTAGCATAACAAGTCGGAATGCTTGACAAAATTTTGTTAGTCTTAGTCCAGGGGAGGTCCACTGGAAAAGGTGTTAAAAGTTTAATACACCAAATAACATGCTTATTTAATTAAGTACTACTCAGATAAGATTTTGTAAGAGTGTCTGTATATAAATGTGCACAATTAAGTTTTGTATCCTTCACTCTTGTAGATATAAGCGATTCTGTAGAAAGCTCTAAAACAAGATTAGCATTATTAATGCTGATTTTGTATGGCATGTTTTAACTCAGGTAGGCATATTGAATATATTCTGGCATAATTATGTTTGGATTGATTAAATTCAACGTTGTTGTATTTGATTACAGTATTCCTTTCAAGTAATGACATATAGTTGATGGTGTCAAGCCGATTGACAAATATATTGTTATGAAAGAAGGGTTCCAGGATCAAGTCATTTTAATGCATTAAGAAAATAGCTAGCAATGTGACTAATTCAGGGTTTTATCTCTTATCCTATTTTCGTGAAATTAGTATGGATTTGATTATTAACCTGAAATGTGATTCTGGATGAGGTCGAATAAACAAACTCCCAAATAAGTTAATAAGTGTTCTATCAAGATACTATAGCGGGCTTTAGTTAATGATGTCCCGGTATGGCTGTAGTCCCTGCCGATGACTCATTCGCTAGGTGTTGCTATGGTATTGAGTGTGGACATAAGATGAACATAAGCTTAAGTTTTAAGATTAAGGTTGTTCGATTAAGAGGGAGATTATTGAATGTGTGTATCCACCTGCACGTGATCAATATAACAAAATTGTAAAGAATAAGTCGTTGACCTTCGGTCAAGGGGGAGAATGTTGGAATTGACCTCGGTCATGTGTAATCGGGCCATCAGGCCCAATCCTAATCCTACACTACTCGCTATTAGTTGCCTTTGATTGGAAGGCAAACTCAGCCCACTTAGGGCCTGGCCCCACGTCTACAGCACCATATAACTAAGGGGAAACCCCTAGGTTTCCCTAACCTAAGTTAATCTCTGTGTTAATCATGAGTTAGCCTATGGAGCTCATTAGAACCCTAAACCTATCAATCACTAAGGGTGCTGGAAGGCGTGGAAGCTTGGTGTCCCTCATCTACATCGACATCGGGGCGTTCTGCTACGTCTACTTCCTCTACGGCTCTACGGTGGAGTTCTGCATCCTCTGCTACACTTCGTTAAGGATCCACGAAGGGATCAGTATGATGGTAAGTCAAATTCCGTATTAAAATCTAAGTGCTAGGTGTGATCTATGTTAGACTAGATGATCCTGTCAGTTTCATGCTAAGTTAAGATCAAATTAATCTAACACTCCCATATTCTCTCACAGAAATAATAATTCACTAAAAAGTGCATGGAAAATTCAGCCGAGATTATGAATCGATAAGAAATGCAAGGGCGTGTTCATGCAAAAGTTGAAGTTGAACAAAATTTTAGAGAGAGAGAGAGGGGGGATGGGTTTGCAGGTCTAGATGAACCATAAATCCAACTCGATTACATGATGATTTTTCTCTTATTTTTGTTACTTGCACAAAAATTTATTCAACATCAAACTTGAATGAACATAGATATACAATAAAAATTTTGGTCAAAATGAAGATGTTTTGACTCTACAAGAAAGTTGAAAAGACTTACAATTTAGAATGGAGAGAGGGAGGAGTAATAGTGCACATGCGAGAGCATAGTTGATGGACGACTAGTTAATCGCGTGGTAACCAGCAACTCCATTGTTGGTCATCCAACAGTGTACGATGTGTGGTAATCAGACCGATCAGGGTAGGTAATCGACGCGTTGGTGTTGTGCTAGCTGAGTAGCTGTTTCTTGGACAGGCGCGCACTTCAGGAGTCCAGGATCCAGGCAGAAGTCAGAACCGATCAAGAAGCACATGCAGATTGACATGCAGGGGCAGCAACGCCATCCCGATCCTGTCTCTCCCCCAAACCAGATCATTAATATAATTCCAAATCCATCTTTTCTTTTCAGGGAAAAGAAACTCACAAATGGCGATCGTCTCGAAAGCGGCCGATGCCGTGGCGGCGCTCTTCTCGCTGCTGATCGCCGTGGCAGCGCCGCTGCTGGACTCCCAGGTCGTCCTCCCCCGGCATCTCTACCCGGCGCGGCTCGTCGACGTCCACCAGTGGTTCGCGGCGGAGTTCGACCACTACCTCGTCGCCGACCCGCCGCCGTTCTTCCGCGGCCTCGTCTGGCTCGCCCTCGCCTTCCTCTGGCCTGTCTGCGTCTCCAACCTCTACGGCATCCTCGCGCGCCGCCGCTGGGTCGCCACTACCTCCCTCATGGCCGGCGTCTTCATGCTTACATACTTGGTACTATGCAATAACCATGCATCTACCTCTCTCTCTCTCTCACTCTCTCACACACACACACATACTTGGCTCCTAAAGATTAACTGGGCAAAAAGGTGAAGCTTAATTTAGTTGCTTCCTTGGAAAAATTCCTTCAATCCTTTTTAGTTCAATTCCTTCAATCTTTTAATGCTTATTTTCGTGCTCATTTTCAGTCTGCAATGTTTGGGGAGATGTTGGGCTCCGGGAGAGCAACAACAAGGCTGCTTCAGTTCTACGTTCCGTTCGTTGTGGTTGCGTGGCCTCTGCTCATGCTCAGAATCAGAGGTGCAGGCTACTGCAGCAGCTTCGTCAGTTGAATCTTCTGCTCAGAAGAAGAGGGCCGTACTAGTTGCTAGCTAGACTCGCATCAAGTCAAGGATATCTCTTTTGATGAAAATCAGTTCGAGCATCACCAGATGTGACATGCCATGGCCCTGCTGACCCCCTGAGAGTTTCTGGCCTCTGGTTTGTCACTTGTGCTACCTGAAAACCAGCTTGTAGGTCTAGCTTGTACGTCTAGAGAAGGCGGATTGAGGTAAAAAACACTGTAGCTGCAGAAAAACATTGCAGCTAAGTCCTGTGAAACGTGTTCTGTGATAGGAGAAAATAGTTGACAGTGAAAAGTTAGAATAAATAGCGTTTAGTTTATAATCCGAACAGGGCACCAGTACACACAACACTCTTCCAGTATAAGAAATTCAAGGTGGTCAAGTTAAAATCCATACTCTCGCTCCTACCCAATAAAACAAATCCATACCAAAATTCATTTGATTTCACGACATTTAATCCAACTTGCTGCATAAGGTGTGAGGCCATGTATTATAATTAATATGCTAAAAACATTGATAATTTTGTTTGGGTAAAAACATTGGCAAGTGTAACAACCTCTTATGGCAAGAGGTCTATGTGTGGCCACGCGAAGCAGGAGGTAATTGATGCAAAGCAGAGACCCGATGGATAACTCCCTCTGGTGTCCATCAGTCCATGTATCCTTTTTTTTCGTGAAAAGAGAGCTCATTAACAAGGCAGGGATAGAGTTAACAACCATTCTTGATCAAGTCAATGACACACGCAGGTGCACGACCTAGCCATATACACACAGGTGTCCATGTATCCTTTTTTGAGTGTTTCTTTCCACAACATTGTTTCTACTTCTGGCTGAAGGAGAGGAGATGTGTGATGCTTGTTAGGCCAGTCTTAGTGGGAGGGTCATCACACAGTTACCAAGACTGCAAAGTTGGAGACCTGTGCCAGCCAATGGTCACGATGATGACCCTCCCCTCTCATCCCATGACTCTCTCCCTCCTCTCTCTCCTCATAAATAACCCTGTCATGCAAGCAAATTTGCTGATGTGGCATGATATTTAATACCATGACCCTCGCACTGATACTGGCCTTAGGCAGCTTCTACCTCTGAAATGGTTGAAGTTTCAGAGATAACTGACATAAATGCCCATTGCAAAAAAAAAAAGATTTATACTTCTTTAATGTTAAGATACGTCGGCTCAGTCCTTTATAATAAATACTTCATGTAGGGTGTGGATGTGTAAGTACGTTTTTTTTTGCTATGTGTAAGTATGAGGTTTCTGTATAGATGTTGTGTCTTAATATATATTTATATTGTTTTCCTCTAAGCCTCTTCAGAGAGTGTTCTGATACCCTAAGATGAACGTCGATCTACTTATTATTAAATGTGTTAGTACTGAAATGTCTCCATTCCACAGCTTATTTATTGGACCGTCCTCCCGCTTGCTGCTTGGTTGCAGGGATCTTTGCACCAGTTTGTTCGTCTTAGCTAGACTACAGAAGGTATGTACTTGTTGCGGCAGTCGACGATGTTGCTGCTTCTTCTGATGGCAGCAGCCGTCCTTGTCGCCGGCGGCAGTGCATTTACCCCTGCGGGGCTCGGCGGCGGCGGCTCGCCTTGTGCGACGGCCGCCGTGAAGGTGGCGTACCTCCTCTGCTTCGCCACCTCGTGGGGCGCCACCGTCTGGGCCGTCTTCATCAGCGGCGTCATTATGTTCTTGTAAGCACACGCACGCACGCATATGATGTGTATCATGTGTCGTCCATGCATCTCTCTAGCTACCTCTCTTGTCATCTTTACCTTAATTACCTCTATGCATGTGTGATGTAACTTGCTTGAAATTAAAGGAACCTGCCGAGGCACATGATGGGCAGCCTGCGGGGGAAGGTGTTCCCGGCGTGCTTCGCGCTCACGGCGGCGAGCACGGCGGTCTCAGCGTCGGCGTTCGCGTGGCTCCACCACCTACCCTCGTCGTCTTCGCCGGCGGACCGGCGGCAGCTCGTGGTCCTCGCAGCAACCGCTGGGCTCGACCTCGCCAACCTCCTCGTCTTCAGCCCCAAGACCCTCGAGGTACATACGCCATATACAATACAATACAATGCCACGTTATCATATCATATATATTTGAGCCCCGATCTCCACATTTTATTATCGGTACGCAGATCGATCTGATCCGGTTTTCATGCTGCCCTCTCGAGGTGTACTGGTGAATATATTAGCGCATCTGCAGGTTGCACGCTCGATCGGAAGTCACGACCTGCAGATGTTTAATTTAATTTGGCGCGCGTTTTGCGTTGAAGATCGCGATTTAAGCGTATTAGTAGCAGTTTAAAAGGAAGAGTGGCTATAGTGAACAGAATTATTGCTTCACGAGCAGGTTCTCGATCTTTCAAATAACATGAAAACACCACTGCATGTGCACCTCGCTGACGATGTCCAATAGTTTAGCTAAGTTTGTTCGGGATAAGATTTCCACAGCATGAGGATGGAGTGTCTACACACACCCCATCAAGGCATCAATCCCAAAGACGTTGTACTAAGTTATTTGGTTTTTTGTTATTTGGAACGCCCAAAGAAAAGGTATCCACTTATTCAGAGAGCAACACGGAGCTGGATTTTTAAATGAAAACAAAAAAAAAATAGGTAAGAGATGCATGCGCTAGGATCCTCCAGCAGCGACCTACGGTGTGATTTGTGGATGCGTGACAGTCGATCTCTTTGCAGGTGGTGCGTGAGAGGCACAAGGTGGAGAGGGGCCTTGGCATCGGCGACGTCGGCTCCTTGGACGGCATGCGCAGCAACGCGCGAGCTGCGGTGACCTGCACCGCCCTCGCCGCGGCCAACGGGCCCACGCGCTCTCGGTGCTCGCCACCGTCGCGTCCGCCACCGGGCTCGCCGTGCACTCGTGCTATCTCGCCGGCAAGCTTGCGCTATGAATGCCAAGACAGTACACTGATACAAACTCATCCATCCTTAAATACACGTTGTTTAGAACAAGCTGCTATTAGTTCAAAAAATGAACTAGTTTACTTGTTCTAAACATTTGTATATATTCGTGCAGAATGACTACAGTATGTATTAGGACAATTAATATCAGATTAAAGCTGGTACACAAGTAAGCCATGTACATCCATATCGTAATAGGGAGTCTGATGACAAATGTCTTAACTTCCTCAGGAGACCTTTTATTATATATCTTCCACTTTATATAATTAACCTACCTGCTTAGTATTGATTAGCTTCGTGCTCAAGGATACATGATAATATTTCACTCGTATCGAGTTTCAACGTTTAGTACCACTCCCTACTACTGTAAAAGCAGGTATAGTGGAAGACCGTGAGCAGGTGAGAACCAATGACGAGGAGAGAGAAAAATAGTGAGAGAATGAAGCCAACGTCTCTCGCGACTCACTAGCCGGCCGCATGCCATATTTGTGGGACCGCCAGCTTTGTCCGACATTTTTATTGGTTGCCATATATGCTCAAGCATATAAACATATTAATTGACGCGGGCCTTTCGACCACTGCTCTGCGCGAGATCTATTAGCTTTGCCCTATGCTAAGATCAGTGGAAGCAGCAGCTTACTGGGGTCATGCATCGCAAAGTAACCGTTCATCATCATTGCTGGGTCTTCTTAATACGTGTTTGGTTGCTTGCATTGGATTCTGTAGACTTGTATCATACATCTTCGGAAAAAAAAAAGAAGCATGTTGAATATCCTTTTCGCCATCATTCCGTATATTAAAACGACCGAACCACATCACTACACCAAACCCACAATTCCAAAAAAAAAAAACCTAATCCTGAACCTAAACCAGGCGAAAACACAAACCCTAGACCGAAAAAACTAAAATTTCTCAAACCCAACTTCAAGCATGAACCAAAAACTGCATGAACCAAAAACTCCATCCTATAACCACTAATCCCAAACATTAGAGATTCGATTCGCTTACTGTATTGAAGCGGTGGTTCACCTCCCAAGGTCGCCACGGGAAACCATGAGTTGCTCCTGGCACCCAACTCTTCTACTCATTACTAGGCGAAAGTCGTTGTCGATCCCCTCGAGCACCGTCACCGCCTTCCAGCCCCCTGAGCAAGAGCTCCAAGAGGACAATTGAGTTGTGGAATACTAGACTGTAAAATGATGTGCATTTCTTTCCGGCATCGCTTGCACACATGTGGCAAACAAGTGCACTTTTGTCCATGTCAGTGCCCACTTGGCACTGTCACGCCGAGAAAGAAGGTGACCTGGTCTGTTTTGAACTGGCAATGAGTGAGATAAATAGTTGATGGACCCCAAAGATGCAATTTCAAAGTTGATGGCCCTAAGTGACACCGGCGCACAAGTTAATGGACTAACTATGCATTTTACTCTTTTTAGAAAAGGAAATCTATTGATTAATATTTCCACCTACGTATGGACTAATACATATATAGTTGTTCCTTATTACAAACTCTAAGACACTCACCTAAGACAAGTTTAGGGTATTAATAAAATAAAGTACCTACAACAAATGAGCCTTCTCCCTCTATAGAAGTGACAAAAATGAATCCATTATGTCCCTTTGAAAAAGTACCCGAATAAATGATGATATCGTTGATCTGTCAAACATAGTATACATCATTATGTTGCAAATTAGTTTCCTTAGATTAATTTTGATTTCCCCCAACCAGTAAGAGAACATTTGCTGAAAGATAAGTAGAGGAGAAAAACTAAAAGAAACATCGACGATGTGCCAATTTTTTTTTTTTTTTTGCTTTTCACCCTCAAATTTTTGCAAAAGTATGATTTTCAATCTACAAATAAAAAACCAAACATCAAGAGTCATCCAACTATCGAAATCGGGCAAAATTGGCCCTTTCGGGTGGTTTCAAAGGTAATTTTCTATATTTCAAAAATTACAAAAACTAATATAATATAAAAAATCACAAATAATTTGTTTTAAATTAGAAAAATATGAGTCAAGTGACAATGGTTTTCTAAAACAGTGACCAATAAGGTGGTGCACCATTTAAAGTTGTTTACATATTATTTATTTTATTCCAAAAAATTTTAAAAACAATAAACACAAGCAACATAATGAGGTATGTTACATTTTCTAAAAAGAATTGGCACTGATTTCATAATTGTCTAACTTAAAGTTAATTAGTTATGAATTTTATATTCAAAACAATATTTTTTTAATTTCCATAAATCAAAAAATACCTTCAAAACCACTCAAAAGGTCAAATTTGTCTGATTTCGATAGTTGGATGGTTTTTTATGTCAGATTTTATAGTTGTGAAATCAGATTTTTGTAACGACCCTAGGGTAATGAATAGACTTTTCCCAGTTCTTTTAGCAAAATTATCTTTTTGCCTAAATAACACCTTACAAATACCAAATGAAAATTTTAATTTTAATTGGATCTTTAATTTTCCATATTATCATCGCAAAAGGCAAAATTTGTGTTAATGTTAGGGCTCCAGACATAGATTTTACATGTAAAATTCCATTCCGATGTAGTATCCAAATAAATCTATTTCTTTGTCATGTACATGACCAAAGCTATTAACTGGTGTCATAAACAAAATTTACCCCCTAATTGAAATACAATGGACATGGCAAATTTATTTTTTTTTTAACAGAAACGGCACGAGCTTGTGCCTATTTCATTGATAGAGAAGAGTTTTACAAGCTGGGAAAACCGACGAACCGAGAAGATTTATACAAAAGCTAGAAGGCTCGCCAAATGTGTGGCTCCTGCTCTAATCCAAACTATCGCCTCGTTCTTGATGGTGGTCATATGTTAAAAATGTTTAAGAATCTATTCTTTACATTGTCAGATACTATAAAATATCTTTCCAGAATCTTTTCCTAGTCGTGTGAATCACCCGACACGGGTTCTACATCGGATTCTACATCGTGTGTTTCAAAATTATAAACCTAATTTTCCGAATTATCTCTAAGTTAGAAATCCCCAACTCTTTCAACAAGATTCGATTAATCTTTCAGACATCGACCCTCAATAGCTCTTACAATATTTGATTTTAAAATATAGAAATCATTAGGGAGAATTATTATTGAAAAATAATTTCGTAATTTCATATACTTTTTAACTATTATAATTTTACTATGATTAAATAAATATGACCAAAATTGTATCGAAAAGACTGTAAAAACAATCATCTCCGTCGTCGCCATCTCCCCTACCAACCTACCCCAACTTTCCTTCATGAATCTCCTCTGCTGCACGATTCCCCAACTACCCAATCCCAAACTCTCCCTCACTACCCCCTTCCTCTGATCCTACACCGGCGAGGCGGCGACCGGCATCGAGCGATGGGGTGGGCGACGCGGTTCCTGGCGGCGGTGTGCTTCTTCGCCGCGGGCGTCCTCTTCGTTCCCGAGGCCATCCTCGGCTCCCCCTCCGGCGCCGGCGCCGTCACCGCCGCAAAGCTAGCCCACCTCCTCTCCTTCTCTACCTCCTGGGGCGCCGCCCTCTGGGCCACCTTCATCGGCGGCATAATCATGTTCAAGTAAGCCCCGACCCCAAAGATCCCATTTTTTTTTCTTCCTCTTCTTCCTGCCCCAATTTTAGGAACTAAGAATCGTCAGGGGGAAATTCTGATCCAATAATCGATAGATTGATTGTGCTGATACCGTGCTGTGTTGTGGTGGTGTTCAATTATGGTAGGAACTTGCCTAGGCACATGTTCGGTAATCTGCAAAGCAAGATGTTCCCGGCATACTTCACGCTCATCTCAGCCTGCGCTGCTCTCTCCGTCGCCGCCTTCGCGTACCTCCACCCGTGGAAGACGGCGTCCACCGTGGAGCGCTACCAGCTTGGATTCCTCCTTTCCGCGCTCGGCTGCAACCTCTCCAACTTACTGGTGTTCACCCCAATGACAATCGAGGTGAGCGATTTCCTCATTAAGAAAAGCGCTTACTTCTTTGCTTTGAGGAACGAATGCTATGGGAATATAGGATAGCAGGATTTGTGATGGCGATAGTGGAAGTACGGTTTTTATGCTTCATAAGTAGGAGAATAAGTTACTCATCAGTAGTAGACAAGTCATTGACTAGGGACTGTCGGTTGATTTGTGCTATTCTACTAGAAAGCTAATTTTTGTTCTGTGGGCTTTGTTTAAAAAAGGGCTCTGTGGGCAGACAAATTAGGTAATTCCTAATGAGCAAAACAGGCTTTGTGTTATTGCATAATTACTTGTGCATAACCTCTTGAACGAAGCCAGAGTTGAAAATCTAGTTTTCATTAATGCAGCCATAATCTATTTTTTCACTGAAATATCTCATGCTTAATTATATTGCTTCATGTTATGCAGTCTTAAAATCTATATCTTTTTCACAAATATGCCTTGTATAATGGTATCTGTTGCTATGATACACAATTTTTAATAATTGATTAATCATTTTGGCTGAATAGTTTTCAACAATAAATGCAAGTGTGCTATGGTCGTTCTGGATGTACATTATGCAGTATCACCTATCAGTCCATATATGGCTGGGCATTCAAATTTTGTCACTATTCTGAGAAGCCTAGGCTAAGGGTGTTGAAATAGGAGAAAAATGATTTTTCTCAATCTAACTGCTCTCTATCCTGTTGCGATGAAAACTACAATTATAGTTTTCCATCTCATCAATACGTTTAGTTCTTGATCTATACTAGTCTCAAAACTAAGCATTATATTACAGAACTCGACAGCACACCTCTCACACAACACACTGAGTGAACACTATTAGTTGGTATAAGATAGCAGCCTGCTAGAAAGATAAACATGCTACAAGAATTCAGGATTGATGATGGCTATGATATAACCATAAGAGTTTACACAAGCTAGTGAACAAGTGAGTCATCACTAATATCGTAACTTAGAGTAAATTGAGTAGTACTTTGCCTGTTATGCAATTTATTATAGAGTAGAAATAACTGGCCCTGTTTTGAAAGTTGAACGCAAATCCTGAATGTAGTCAACTAACGAATAGCAACTTGGCTTAGTTCACATGCTCCTGTTAATCTGATAGCTTTTTTAAGCTAATACTAGTGAACTACTTGCTGGAAAGGCATATGGTTCTCATTGTCTCTGAACTTCTTTTGTATCTTAGAAGGTTACTGTTACATATTACTCTACCATCAAAGTCAACTTTTGAAATCTTGGTTTGGATTACAGCTATATTTTTTAATGTCCAACAAGCACATTAACCTTCAGTTTTTTGGTTTTTGCTTGTTTCTGTAGTTTTTAAACTGAACAGGATTACAGCCAAAACCATTTTTTTCATGCAAAATTACATGTAATCATTTGGTGTCTGTTGGTGCTCTAAAGCATGTTTTCTTTCACACAAATCTGAATTAATATGATGGTTGCTGCTATGGTAAATTATTATTCTCTAAAATATTTGTGCCCATGTTGTCGAATAGCTTTAAAGATATGCAAAAGCTGTGGTTTTGGTTCTATATATCTTCAACTCATGATTGCACAAATTGTTCTTTCATGAGTACTTGAGTTTCGCCGCCACTCTGCAAAGCATTAATTAAGGTGCTAATCATTTGGTACTCTGTAATGTTGTGGTTCTTTTTATTGAATACATCGCGATTGAAATGAGAATTCAAGCTAGTGTTCTATGACTGAGATTGAGTGATTGACACTTAGACAGTGGAATCTATGACTGAGTTGAGAGTGGAATTCAAGCTAGCATTCTTTATGGATAAAAATTGGATACTTCATGCGTCTTGCAATTGCGTGTTGTGTGAACCCTGTGTGGCTAATGTGTAGTTGGCAGGCGTAGGTTTCCGTGTCCCAGGCAAACCAATTTGTTCTGTGTTCTTTTAGAATGAATATCACAACGCTCCACTTTTTTTGTTAATATTTCACAAAACCACACTTATTCTAGACAAGTTATCACATTATTCAGGCTTTAGTTTCAGAGAACTAAGCTTTCTTTGCTACTTTTTTTTTTGGCAAAATCACATAGGTTCAACAGCCTTGACCCACATGGCATATTATGGACAGTGTGATTATATCATGGTTAGTTTAAGGACAATGCAAGTAATTGGGATGTTGTGATGTAGTTGACAAGGAGAGGGTACCCTGTACCAGGCGAAGTTCTTTTATCCTATGTTTTATGTCGTCAAACCTGTTCATGTTTCTTTCCCGAAAGGTTTCCCCCAAATATTTACCACATGATTCGGATGATGGTTATTTTAAGGATGATACAAGTAATTGGGATGCTGTGTGAAGAGTGAACTACGTATACACATTTAGTTGGCAAGCACCGGGTGCCCTGTATCTGACATTTTTTTTATATAAATGTGGCAAAAACCTGTTCATGTTTCTTTCGTTGATTGCAATATGGTTGTATGTCTTTCGGGACAAGTGTCCTAAATTCACCACACAATTGGGATGGTGATGGCAAGGTTAATCCAACATCTCCTAAGGGCTTTTTATATGCAAACAATATATTTTTGTCTATACCGACAATTGAGCTATGATTCAGGTTTTTCCATTATCAAGCTAATTGCACGACAAATTGTGAACAAATTTCAGACTAACTAGAACACGTTCACCTAATCTTCTGTGGCACAACTCCTTAACATGGTCGATTGCTCATTGCAGATGATGAAGAAGAGGCACAAGATCGAGCGGGACCTGAGCATAGGTGAGGAGGTTGGGTGGTCGAAGAACCAGCAGGTGGCGAAATCCAACCCTACCCTCAAGGCAATGAACAGGAAGTTTGGGATGATCCATGGGCTCTCGTCGCTGGCCAACATCATGTCCTTCGGCAGCCTGGCCATGCACTCCTGGTACCTGGCCAGCAAGATTGAACTGTGAAGACACCCATCTTCACCAATTGGTTATGGACGTCATGCTACGAGATCGCCAGTAGATTGAGCTGTACTGCTGCTATTGACTTCACAGTAGTTAAATTGTAGTTAAAACAAATCCTATGACATGCATGCTGCTCCAAAACCTGCAGTTTGTAATCAAAATAATCCAGCTTCTGCTTCTGCTTCTGCTTCTGCTTGTTACACATGCACGGGAGAGCTCAGCCGAGTGGATGACTGCTTCTGCTTGTAGGTCTCCGTCAAGATGCATGGGGGAATAACGTCGATGAGCAGTGTCAGCTTTGTCACTCAGTTTGTGTAATGCCAGCGAAGATCAGTGGACGGGGACATCTAAACAACCGATGCCCCGCTAGATCTGTTTGCATTATTCAGAAGGCCAGAATCTGAGAGACGTGCCGGGAAGGTTGCTACAGTTATCTTTTTCTGTTTTTTTTTATACACTTCTTGTTGGATTTGATGCTGCCACACCGAACGCGCCGTATTGTCATTGTTTGCTAGATCAATCCATCAGCTGATTAGCCTGATGGTCCACTCACTAGTAATTGGCACCATGTATAGAAACTGTTTTTGCCAATAATGTAGGATATTATTTTTTATACAATAATGATTGTTACAATGTATTACACGAGATATTTGCACACATAAAGCAAAGCAAAGCATTACAACTCTGGGGGTGAAGATATTTGCACCATGTATATAGATCTAGCTCAATACCTCTCTTTGTGAGTATATATATACACCCACACAAGCATACTGATATACACAACACACAAGGCAAAGCATTACTCCTACTTGTCAGCTCAGATTGGGAGCGAGAGAAACAGCACCCCCACCCCCCCCAAAAAAAAAAGAAAAAAAAACACGGTTTTAAAATCGCTAGCCATGCTAGACGACTTGCTTCCTCAACAATGGAAGCTCCTCCTCCCAACCACTGTCCTCCTAGCGATGCTCCCTCTTCTCTCCATCATCCTCCTCACAGCAACACGGCACAGGAGCACCACCACCACCACCGGCACGACCAATCGCCACCGCCATCCGCCGGGTCCGCCGCGGCTGCCCATCATCGGCAACCTGCACCAGATCATCATGCTCGTCGGCCGCGGTCAGCTGCCACATCAGCGCCTCCGTGACCTGGCGCGACGTCACGGCCCCGTGATGGCGCTCCGGCTGGGCACGGTGCCGGCCGTGGTGGTGTCGTCGGCGGAGGCGGCGCGAGACGTGCTCAGGACGCACGACGGCGACTGCTGCAGCCGGCCTGACACACCGGGGCCTCGCCGGCTTTCGTACGAGCACAACGACGTGGCGTTCAGCCCTTACAGTGAGCAGTGGCGCGAGAGGCGCAAGCTCATGGTTGTTGAGTTCCTCAGCAAACGCCGGATCCAAGACACCTGGTACGCCAGGGAGGCCGAGGTACATATACATATATATACATAGATGCTAATCATGCTATATATATATTTATATATATCATAACGTTAATTGATTGTTTTCAGGTGGACAAGCTCATCAGCGGACTAGCAAGCGCCGGGCGAGAACCTGTGCTGTTGGAGGAGCACGTGTTCAGGTACATGGACGGCATAGTTGGCACGGTGGCGTTCGGCAACATCTACGGCACGGAGCACCTAGCCTACAAGGAGCACTTCCACCACGCGATCGCCGATGCCATGGTGGTTCGTTCCAGCTTCACCTTCGAGGACTACTTCCCCAACGCCCTCGGCCGCCTCGCCGACCGCCTCACCGGCGCCGCCGCCCTCCGCGAGCGCGTGTTCAGAGACTTCGACTCCTACTTCGAGCTCATGCTCGAGCACCACCTCAACAACCCCTCCGACTCCAGCTCCTACGCCGGCGACAATGGCGACGCCGGCCGTGGCCTCATCGACGTCCTCATCGGCCTCATGAAGGAGCACGAAGGCTCCTCCTCTCTCAAATTCACCAGAGACGTCGTGAAGGCACTCTTGACAAACACCTTCATCGGGGCCGTGGACACGGGCGCGGTGACCATAGTGTGGGCCATGGCGGAGCTTGTCCGTCACCCACACATTCTCAAGAAAGCACAACACGAGATCAGAGACATGGTAGGCAACAACAAGGCGAGGGTGGAACGTGACGATCTTCCAAAGCTCAAATACCTGAAGCATGTGGTGAAGGAGACGCTACGTCTACACCCAGCACTACCACTCCTCGTGCCGAGGGAGACGATGCGGCGCATCGAGGTCGCAGGGTACGACGTGGCGGTCGGGACGAGGGTGCTCGTGAACGCGTGGGCGATCGGGAGGGACCCCGCGAGCTGGGGGGACCACCCGGAGGAGTTCGACCCGGAGAGGTTTGATGGGGAGGATGGCATGAGTGGTTTGAGCCGGGCGAGGTTTGAGTTCTTGCCGTTTGGTGCTGGACGAAGGATGTGTCCGGGGATTGATATGGGGGTGGCGACGACGGAGTTCACGCTGGCGAACTTGCTCTATTGCTTTGATTGGGAGCTTCCGGAAGGGATGGGGAGTGAGGATGTGAGTATGGAGGAAGCTGGCGGGCTCACTGTTCATCGGAAGGTGCCGCTCCTGCTTGTGCCGACTAGGTACAAGCCTGGAATGGATTCGCAAAAAAGAAGAATCAATCAGCTGAATCAGTAAATGAGACACGTCGTATGGTTTGTTCTTGGTACGAAATACGGCTTTAGGCTTTGTGTCGAGGAGCCATAGAATCAAGTTAGTTTGAGCTGTAACACTCCGGCGGTTGAGGGGTTCCAAATATAGAGTATTAGAGTTCTTAAGTGTAAGTGTACAACAATTCACACAAACTCCACTCCCCTCTGCCTTCCCATTTTATCTGGATACAAGTGCAAGAAAAAATCATTTATGGGGAACAAATCATGCAGGTTTGTTAGCAAAACAAAAGGTTTGTACCTACCTTTTAAGTTTTAAACCAGACAAATGAAGTAAAAATAGTTTTCAAGATGACAAAAAATTATATACCTAAAACAAATTTCCAAGCTCGCAAAAATTGAAATGTTGAACAATACTTCGGCTGAACGATGCTCAACCTAAACGAAGGGAAAAGTCAGAATAGAATCACTGAACTAGCTTCTTGTTTTTCGTGGGGGTACATGGGCCCCTTTCACAGCCCCAATCGAGCCCGTTCAGAACATGAAGAGCAACTGAGCTTTATTCACCGATTCTTTTCTTTCTGTTTCGTGATTCTCCAAGAAGATTAGTTCCTGCTGTGCTAAATAAGAAGATTAGTTCGGCTGACATTGCTAAATATAGTTTCCATCTGTCTCGGTTTTTCTTTTAGGTTTCCCTCTGATTGTTGATGGTAGCAAAATGAATCTACAGCTCATTTAATAAAAAAAAGAATCTACAGCTACTTACTTGATACAATCATTATTTTTCCTTTGTAAGAATGATTTAATGCAGGATATTTACATGTATTTTGTGTGAGTTTAACCATGTGAATCAAAAGTTCACATGCCTGCATTTTTAGACTTTTTAGTTTTTTCCCTACAGGTAGAAACGTGTGCCATGCAAATACATAAAATTGTATTTTGGGTGTAGTTTAATCTCTATGAGTTCCAAACTTTTCAGATACCTACAGTCATTATTTAGATATCTCTCACAAGAAGAAAGTAGCTATAAACGACAAACGTGTGCCAGAATAACTGATACAAAATGCATAAAAGAAACACACACATAAAGCCATAAAGGTGCACATGCTTGTTTGTCATTATTATTGAACATTCATTCCTGCATGAATGTCCTACTCATGGTCCATTAAGAATGATAAAAGAGACTGCTGATCCCTTCCTAAGCTGTTGCCAAACCCAATTATGGCTTTAAGATACTCTTGTTCGCAATCACATTTTGTTTGCCTCAATTCTTGACTCTTCCTTTGAACATTTTGGGTCCACAAAAAATCCGTATGATTAGCATTCACGATCACATAAGTGCCACGTTTCTTTACCATTTTTTAACTATCTCACAAACATCAGTGACAGTTCGATTTAGTTTTCCTACAATCATTTCTCTTCTAATACAGTATTAGTATCTTTCTTTACAATATCAAAAAACTATTCCCTGCAAAACAACAACGCAAATTTGTGCATATGTTTGTTCAAAAAAAAAATTTGTGCATATGGAATCACTCTGTCATGACTAATATGGATTCATGATCTGAGAGAAGAAGAAAAAAAGCTAAAAGGGACCAAGTACCTGGCAAGCAGTTTTAAGCTTCCTGTCACACGCTCCTTATCGTCATGATAGAAAGCATGCAATTCAATGACAGGCAGCTTCTTTCCCAGTCAAAAGAGGACACCGATCTTCAGGTAAAAACACTAGATAAGCATCATCAACTAGCCATTGGATGGACTAATAATCATCTAGGCGCCATCATTTGGTTGGCCATTTTGCATCCAATCACTTCGATCCTGTGATTCTCAAAATGGGAATGTTCTTGTTCATGTTCAGTGCCCATAGTTTATGAATTCCTTCCTGATTTGACATTCTGAATGACAAAGAAATGAATCATCTTGCATGTCTGGTGTGAACAGGTGAAATGATTTGAAATATCCATTTAAGAAATTCCTTGTACGCCACATCCTCAGGATTTGCATGTTGTGTCACAAAATTCAGGTACTTCAGACACATATTAGGTATTGATATTTTCAGATACAGTTTTTTTCCAATCCTAGCTGTAGATCTTTATAGTCTTGACAAGACAAGCTTGAACATAAAAAATTAACGCCCCTGTATAACGTGGCTTACTTTGCTATCCACTGAACGCTTATTAGATTTATATTTAGGACTTGTTTAGTTTCCAATGTGAAAATTTTTTACCTTGAAAACCTTTTATCTTGTTTGTCTATTAAACATGGACTAATTACATAGATGGAGTGTAATTCACAAGACAAATCTACTAAGCTTAATTGTACCATAATTTGACATGCAACATTAAATATGTGCTAATTATGGATTAATTATTTTGGCTTGGTAGATTCATCATGAATTATGTTCCGTCTGTATAATTAGTTTCGTAATTAGTGTCAAACATCCAATGTGCCGGGTGAAAAATTTTCACCGAAAGATCACTAAACAAGACCTTAGGTTTCAGGTTTTAGATTTTTTTAGGCCATTCCTTGTTTCCATTTCACAACGCAAATACCGTGTACATGAGCATACACAAACCGGGAGAGGGAAAACAGGAATACCGAGTACATGAGCAGACACAAACCGGAGAGGAGAAAAAGGGGAAGGTATCATCAGGTTTGAGATTAGGGTTACAGGATTTCCGGTGTCACTCCTACTCAAAAAAAAAAAAATCCCCTAAGCTTCAGTGAAGTTTCACCACAGTAGCAACTACCAGTACACAGTTCACGTTTCATGCAGCATGGCCACACGGTTCATCTGACCCAACATCCTCCGCAATCTGCATTGTTGTTTCAGTCAGACATGGAGTGGCTTGCCTTGCCGGGTTGCCCCCACAGCCCACAAGGCACAAGAATCAGACTGGGACATTGAAAAAGATAGTGGTAATAAAGAAACATATCCAAAACACCTTACATTTCGTGTTCAGAGTTCCAGCCGCAGCACAGGCACCACATGTCGCTGCACAGTACTCCTAGTCACTCAGCTTATCTGCATGCGAGTCCCTGTCTGGCCTGCCAAAATCTTTCATATTCTAAAAAAACTGGAGCAAAATCAAAAGTGGAAAAGGAAATCTACCAGTACCACGTTTTGCAGTGCACACTGCCCAGCATCCCTCTTTGGTCTTTCTATCAGTGATCAACTGATCATTCGTCGCTTCACCAACTTTTCTCCATGCCCGGCTACAGGCTTTTACCAGATTCTTCACTACTGGTTGCTGAAGATACAATAACAGGAACCATACAGTGATCCAGCCCCCAGGCCCCAGCAGCAGCAAGCCAGCAACGGCAAAACAACCTTCACCAAAAGCAACGCTCGAGGAAGGAGACCAGGAGAAGCATTACTTTCTCTGAAACATTCTACTCCAAACAAGTTTTATGAATAGCAAACTCCAAATAAGGGCTTGTTTAGATGGAGTCGACGGCTGTGTTTAGTTGGGGAATAAGTTAAGGTCTTTTTGATAAATAGTATGTTGGGAAGCGTGTTCTGTGAGGGGAATGAATAGGAAAAATTTGTTGAATAAGTATTTATTGGTGTATCTGAACACGGTTGGTGAAAGTTGACGAAATGTCACATCTATCCTTTTGACACTAATTAGGAGTACTAAATATAGACTAGTTATAAAACTAATTACATAGATGGACTCTACATCGTAAGACGAATCTATTAAGCCTAATATATGCAGCCATTAACGCATTTTTAATGATGGGTTACTGTAGCATGACAGTGTCTAATGACGAATTAATTAGGTTTAATAGATTCGTCTCACGATGTGGAGTCCATCTATGTAATTAGTTTTTTACACCTATATTTAATACTAATAATTAGTATCCAAACATTCGATGTGACAAGTTGGCAAAATAAGTTGACGAAAGTTGACGATCTAAACGAGGAAGTTGGCAGAAACGAGGCCTAAGAAAGAAAAGAATTGCTAGGAATTGCAACCTTCTTGGTGCTATGATCGTGTCTTGGAACTCACATGGTGCTATGATTGTGTCTTGGGAGTTACCGACCCCAAGAGCAGCAGGATAAAAAGAACTGTCATATCATCTGGCCTTGTCCTCCCAATTCAGGAGTACTCGTTAGCACCAACATTAGGGGCCTGTTTAGTTCGTGGTGGGGAAAAGTACTTTTTCTCTGGGATGCGTGTTACGTGAGGGGGGTGAATAGGAAAGGTAAAAAAGAATTTTTGGGGATGCGTGTTCTGTGAGGGAGATGAATAGGAAGTGAAAAGGACTTTTACGAACTAAAGAGGCCCTAGTGCATCTGCTTGCGATTAGGCTGGAATATGTCAGTTTTTGGAGAGACTCAGCTCAATTACCAACACGATGTGGCACATTCATCACCTCAGATGCATGAAGCAGGTACAGATGAACTGAAGAACGCAATGAAGATGAAACAGAGTATCTTCACACCAGATTCTTGTTGGCTCCTTACTACTGATGATCTATTACTGTTTATCTTCCTCATTGCTCACTGTATCCATGATTGTACACCAGATTAACTTAAGTTACACATTTTGAACTGCGATTCAACATACAACACGACACTGACCAATTTATGGAAAATATGTAAACATGAATGCTTTCTAAACCAAGGTCCAAGGATTCTCGTTGTTCTTGCTACTACGAGCTACGACCATCCAACTTACAGACATAGCTAACATTTGCTTCTACACGGGGTAAATGCCATGGAACTGATTAACTATTTTACATAAAAAAACTCACAATGAAAAGGCAGAAGAAAATAATGTTTGTTCCTCGCTCTTGCCAAAGAACCCCAACAAGAACAAGAAGACCAACTTTTCCAGCAGTCAACACTTACATCAACATAGATCACTACCAACCCACAGAGATCAAACAGCCCATTGATCCCTTTTCTATACAACAAAAGTAAAGGTCAACCCCTTTTTTTCCAGCTACTCACGGAGCACTTGACATTACATACTTAATTAACACTAAGCTAAGCCATGAACAGTTGAGCTCCAAGAATGACAGAGGAGGAGCGTTCATGGAGGTTGGGGTGATGAAATGACAGCATGCGTCATGGTCTAGACTTGCCGGCCGCGGCGGCGGCGGCGAGGCCGTGCATGGCGCCGTAGCTCGGCGAGCCGAGCCCAAGGCAGCCAAGGAGGAGCCCTTGCCGGTACGGCAGGAACGTGCGCCGCCGCATCTCCTCCGCCTCCGCTCGCCGCGCCTCGTACAGGCGCGCGTGCGCCGACGACCTCGCCCTCCCGCGGCCTCGCGACGGCGCCGGGGAGGGGTTCCTCTTGGGTGCCGGACGCGGGGTCGACGGATTGGAGGATAAAGGTGGGTGCTTGCCGCTGTCGGATTTGCTCCGGTGGAGGAGGTCCTTCAAGAACCCCCACCTGCGGTAGCTTCTTGACGAGGAAGACGACGCGGAGGACGCAGTCGAGGAGGACGACGACGACCGCGACGCCGATGGGGCCACCTCACGAGCCGCTGCCTCGCCGGAGCTCGCCGCCGGAGCAGGATATGACGACGGCGACAGCCAGTAGGTGCGGAACGGGGAGAAGGAGCGGGACCGGCGGTGCACCGACCGGCTCCGGAAACGGCCGCGCTCGTCCGCCGGCGCTGCCTTCGCCTCCGCCTCCGGCGGCGGCGGCGCCGGATGGCATGCTGGGACGTCTCCGTTGAGCAGCGGCGGGAGAGCTTGCGGGCGGAGGAGGAAAGACGCGAGCCGCATTGGACGGATCTGGCCGTTGTGGAAGAGCTCGTCGGCGGAGGACATCGCGGCCGCGGCTGGCGACGGGCAGCGGGAGGAGAAGTCGAAATCGAAGCCGAATCCGAGGTCGCGTCCATGGACATACGCTCCTTCGTCGCCGGGTACGGAACCGCCGCGCGCGGGGCTCGCCGGCGCGCTGTAGAAGCAGCCCGCCGCCGCAGACAAGGAAAGCTCGCGGACGGGGCTGGACGGCGCGCTGACGAAGGGGGTGGAGCACGCGCTCTCGTCCCCGTCACCTCCGCCGCAGCTGCCGCTGGCATAGAGGTCGCCGGAGCTGGCGGCCATTGGTGGCGGCCGGTGGGAATGGCGAGACGCGGAACGGCGGAAGTAATGAGGATTTAAAGCGGTGGCGAGAAGTTAGTTGGGTGATGAATGTTTTGCGATTTGACCCCTGACAAATTTGAATTTCTTGCACGCCTTGGTGGTAAGGCAACCCAATGTCCACAATTTTAAATATAAAAAAATGTCCAGAATTTTGATTTCGGTGGAATCAAGCTTTAAGATAAACATTCAAATGTACGTCTTCTCTAGGCTAGAGAGCTAAAATGGTGAACAAATAATCTATTGTCTTGATTTCTTTTAAATAACCATGTTTTCCTTAGTGTTACGTACTTTCTATGTTCCATATTATAGGCAACGTACTAAATAGTGTTCGTAGCGCCTGCAATAGCGGCTGCTACAGTGGTAGCGACCTCTGCCACTACAGCTACTAGGTAGCGGAACTAAAATAGCATGTTTGGACTTAGCGTCCACTATCGTCCGCTATTCCACTTAGCATCAGCTATTTTGGGCCGCTATTGCTGATTTCATACGTTATTTGCTATGTTAATAGTTATAGTGATGATAAAGATGAATCAAGTGACAATAAAAAATGTAGAATATGGTGTTTTAAACAATAATAAAGAATGACGAGCTAACAAATTATGTTGTTTTTTATTAATGTGATGATTTAATGCTAATATACATCTATGTATCTTCTATTTATACATTTATTTAAACTTTTTCGTGAATCTCATACCAAAACTTTAAACTTTTGACCAAATATGATGGTAACTGTTCAAATATGCCATAAAAATGTCTAATTTTTAAATTCCTCTATTTGGACTTAGCGCCCGCTATCCGCGATGCGCTACACGAACACTAATCCACTACCATACCGCTAAACGCTATTTAGTACCTTGATTATAGGTCGTTTTGACATTTTTAGATCCATGATTTTTGCTATGCATCTAGGCATAATGTATTTCTAGATGCGTAGCAAAAGGTATGAATCTAGAAAAGCCAAAACGATCTATAAATTAGAACGAAGGAAGTAGTAATTTGTCCTATGCTCTCTTCTATTCCATGTACTACCTCCGTTCTTAAATATATGACACTATTGACTTTTTCCTTCAATTTTGACGAACGATATTTTATTAGTTACTTTGTTAAATAGCATAAAATGGGTACCACTACATCTATTATTGATAATACTTTGGATTTAACTAGTAGACTTATCTAATTGCATAAATATTTGTAGAAAAGACGAATAGTCAAACAAAGAAAAAAAAGTCAATGGTGTCCTATATTCAAGAACGGAGGGAGTACTAACTAGACAAATAAGGTAATATATGAATTACCTCGCATACTCATAAAATTGATATCACTGGATTCAAATCTAAAATACTTCTTTTTAATTAGTTTTATTATTCTAGTCGCAAAAAAATTAGTTTTATTATTCTATAATAGCTATCAACTGATCATTGTACGTAGATTGTGTTTACAGTTGACAGTCTATGAATTTTGGACAAATAGTCAAACTAAAAAAAGCAATGACATATGGAGTGGGTAATTAAAAGACGAGGCCTTTGAAAAAGTTTGACGTCCAATGGCTGTTTCGTGGTTTTCATCAGAAGCTTGAATTCATATCCGTTGGGTAGTTAATTCAGTTGCGGCCATGAAGCATGCGCGCCACACACGAACCATCGGTTTTTTTTATACTAACCATCGGCTTGAGTTTTTTACGCCTCTCGCTTCTTGAGAGCTCAGCTTCTGACGTTTCCGTCACAACGCAGCTGGTCTTCGTTCGAAGGCGTATTTCATGCGTTTGGTTCGGATGCGGTAGGACGTTTGTCCGTACGCTTTATTAGGTAGAAAGCGTCGTCACTGAATTCTGTTACGTATATATATATATATACGGTTCATGCCTCTTTCAGGTACAACGACGTGCCTTTACAATTATAAACGTATAGGCAACGTAGTTCATTCGTGTCTACTAGTCTATCTACAGTACCAGCTCACGAGCAAGGGCAAGGCATTTTTCATGCACTCTGTCACCAGACACTCAGGTTGCAAAGAAGGTTCATGATTCTTGAAGGTCGAATTATTATCAATATTTGGCGGATCAAACTAAGGCCTTGTTTAGATCGTCAATTTTTGTCAACTTATTTTGCCAACTTATCACATCGAATGTTTAGACACTAATTAGAAGTATTAAACATAGGTGTAAAAAAACTAATTACATAGATGGACTCCACATCGTGAGACGAATCTATTAAGTCTAATTAATCCGTCATTAGACACCGCATGCTACAGTAACCCGTCCTTAAAAATGCACAAATGACGACACATATTAGGTTTAATTAATATATTCGTCTTGCGATGTAGGTTTCATATATGTAATTAGTTTTATAATTAATCTATATTTAGTACTCCTAATTCGTGTCAAAAGGATATGATGTGACATTTCGCCAACTTTGCACCTCTATCTAAACAAGAGTTAAAGTGATAAGCTATATGTAGGCATGTAACCAGTAAATGTCCAAGTACATTGCCCTTTGTTCACGCACACGTGACACGCCCATTGCGTGCGGCCGGCTTTATACAACGTACGGCTCAGCAATCTAGCAATAGATAATTAAGTGTGATTTTACGTTGCACGAAGCTGTAAAGCATTTTAAAGACAAGATAAATAGTGTGTGAGAAGTGTGTTTTGTGAGGAGGATGAATAGGATAAATAGTGAAAAAGTACTTTTGGTGGAACTAATCAGGGCATTTGTTTTGTATGGTCGACTCGAAGCATAGCGATTTGCGACCCAGGAAAAACGCAAGCTATATTCTATTGTGAGCAACAAAAACAAAAGAAAGAAAGAAGAACAGAGGCACGAAGCAACTCAAAAGCAGAGACTATAGAACGGAAAGCATGGGGCCAGGCCCGCAGGCAGAGCGCGACAGCCGTCCGTGCGCGATCGTACGGCCGGTGCGCTGCGCCGTCCTTCCCGTGCGTCAATAAATGGGGCGACGTCACTGGTCGGTCGGCACAGCGCTAGCGCCGTAGTAGGGACGGGGTGACTCCTCATCCAGCGTGGCGCCACGTGGGTTCCGTCACCTTCGTGGCCCCTCTCTGTCTCAGGTTCTCATTTTCTCACATGAAGACGTGACTGGCGTTTTCATCCGCGTCACGAAAAATCTCTAGCCGGATCCAACCGATCGCCCTCGCTCGCCGGAATTCCTACTGGCCCCTCGAAAAGCACGGCCCGTGGAATTTTCCGTACTCCTCGCACACACACGCCCCGGAAAAAAGATAAAATCTCTTTCGTCTAGATAAACCTTTCTTTGCACATGCACAAATATCTCGGAATATGGGTGAGGAGGCTAGAGGCGTTGCATCAGATTCAATCCGGACCGGAAATGATAAATATAATAAGAAAATTATGATAGGTATAATAAGAGGCCGAAATTCATTCCGGGCCAAGAGTTAATTTACTCATAATAGTGACACCAAAAGACCATAAATCAATTTAGTAGTCAAGAGGTAGGAAATCATTTCGGGTCTCTAGTTGACAGGAATAAATCCCGGTCTCTAGCTTTATCTATCATGAATTTCTTGTTATATCTATCATTCCTGGTCCGGATTAAGGGTTGTTCGGTTCCATCGGATTCAATCCGACCGGAAATGATAGATATAACAATAAATTCATAATAGGTATAATAAAAGATCGGGATTTATTTCGGGTCGAGAACTAAATTACTCATGATAGATACAACAAGAGACCGGGAATGATTCCTGAGCTCTTGACTAGTGATTTGATTTTCGGTCTATTGGTGTACCCTATCATGAGAAAATTAGTTTCCAACTCGAAATAAATCCTAATATATTTTTGTGTCTATCATAAATTTCTTGTTATATTTATCATTCCGGGCCTGGATTGAATCCGATCTAACTGAACAAGCCTTAGCAGGAGGGGCTGCTTACTATGCGAGAGCATCTACTATGGTAAGCTTCAATAGTCGTTACTAATCATTGGGGAAATAATGTCTGGTTATGCATGTGTGATGATACATTTTTTTTCTAAGACGTTATACCTTGTTCTAGTTATATCTGAGCACGAGCGGCTTGATCGGGGTTGTCATAAAGTCTCGTTTGTCTTGGGGCCTAAAATGGATGCCCAAATCTAGCCTTAAATCCGTCTTGGCTCGAATATGTGCCATGAGCGGGCCAATTCATCGGTGATTTATAGGTTGAAAAATATATTAATGAATTAGATGTCCTCGAGCCGTTAAAAGTAACTTTGTTGGAAAAAGAAGAAAAAACTTGAAAATATAGAGACATTCCTAAGATTTTGTCCTAAAGAAGCGGCTACCAAGATTCGAAGCTTTCATCATTGACCCTAGAGTTGGACGCTCTAATTGTTACAATGCGAATCTTTAGTCTTTTTGTCAAAAATGTATGCTCCAACAAGACTCCATAGACTAATCTTCTTGAGCAAGACAAAGTCGAGCCATGGTTTGGGCTTGGTCCGGTCCTCGTATGAAAAGGCCCCTATATATAACTTAACATGTCCAACATCAAGCATGACACCCAACATGTTCCAAACCCAGATCCAGTTTGAAACTACACGAACTAATTTACTTGAGCGGGCCAAAATCGAGCGATGGATGGGCTGGGTCCAGTCCTCGTATGAAAAGGCCCTATGTAGCCCATTTGATCCACACCAAGCCCAAGGGCCAACTAGGGTTTTTTTGTACCGTTTGAAACCGGTCCGATTCCCGCTAAAATCGGTCCGGACTGGTAGCAAAAAATCTTGGTTACTGCCCCCTAACTGAATCTAGCAAACCGAACCATTTGGCTAACCAGTCGGTAGGACCGGTTTACCGATCTGATATTTTGTTTAAAAAACCGGTACTGCAGCGGTAGAAAAAACGTTGGGGCCAACATGTTTTAAACCTCGAATCCATACCCAACATTTAAAAATTGAGCCCCTAGGCTTGGTTTTTTTTATGCTAAGGCCCTTATATCCAAATTCTAGCTAGACTCAACAAGGTGAGAACCCACATCCAGGGCCCGATAGGTCCAAAACCCAGATCCAGTCTGCCAATCCAAAACATAGGCCTGTCGTTGGGGAGGGTATGGAGCACCCAAATCCACATCCAAATTTACCCTTATGTGACATCCCCGATTTTTGAAAGGAACGAAGTTTGACCAAAGTCAACATTTGGTCAAAATTCGACATAAATTTGAAGTAAAAATTGTATAATTGATCAGAAAGATTGGAGGAGAATGTTTGACACAAAATTGGGATTAAATAGAGTATGGAAATAGCTCAATTAAATGAAGAAAAGAAAATGAGAAGGGTTACTATTTCAAATCCGAAAATAGGAGTTTGAATTTCAGTTTTTGTCCATGTTGAGCAGCAATGTTTTAGTGATCATAAAAATTTCTTGGTTGATCTTTTGACCATGGTACAAAAACGAAAGTTGTAAAGTAAAGTATATGGAACAACTTTGTTTTGGTTTCAGCTTGAGGTTAGATGCAAATCAAGGAGAAAAATTGGGTTAAAAATCGAATCAGAAAAAGGATTGAGGAAATTCGGAGTTAAAAGGGTTGAAAACTTCAGTTTCAAATTGAGCTCAAACCGTTGAGAATTTGAAAGACGTCCAAAAATAATAAATGAAATTCAAGTCAAGGCAAAGAAATTTTATGTTTTGAGGAATAGCATGTTCTATTCAAAATTTGGGAGTAATTTGAGTTTGAATTTCTGAGCAAATTAGGGTTTCAGGATTCTGATGAACACCTTAACCCGACCGATGATCAAAGCTTAAATTCGAGCGTTTGGTCGAGAATTTCAACATGGAGTCAAAATAGAAAAGGAAATTGAATGTGTTACGGACAAGTTTCATTTGGGGATCGAGGAGAGTTTGAATGTGAATTCAAAATTAATTTGAAGAATTTGATTTCAGGGGTCTGAAAATGGGGAATAGAATCGGCCGACATTGGAGCTTCAGATCCGCGTTGTGCACTGCTTGAATCGAAAAGTGCAACATGAAAGTTGGAGTGCTATGTTTCTTCTACAAGTTCTATGTTTGGAGTTGGATGAGTTGAGAAGGATTTTTGGAAGTTTTTGGGTCGCAATGTCGGGTTCCGAGCTCGGCTCACACAACTTTGGCGGCCGACGTTGGTGGGGGAAGCGGTGGCTCGGCCACGTGTCTCCGGGCATGGCATCGCCGTGGTGGTCTGTTAAGCGGGAGGTGGCAACCTCTATGGCGGTGGAGAACGTCGATAAGCACTGCGGCTTGGTCCTCTATCCTTTCTCCTTTTCGACATCTCGTCTTTTTCCCCGTTCATATCCGTCGCCAGCGAGCTTGCCTTCGCTTCGCCCATCATCCTCCGACCACCTCCCTTCAATTCCTTCCATCCCCAGTACCCTCTTGACCTTCTCTACCTCCCCGACCAACTCTCTTTCGCTCTCATCACCTCCAGAGCTTCTGCGCCGCCATCTTCCTCAGCATCTTCGGCGAGCTGGGTTCTTCAAGGTCGGCCTCCGTTGAGGTCGTGTATGTGGTGGGTTTGGTCGAGAGGTGAGTGTGGTTCTGGGTTGTGCTTGAGTCATAGTTGGTGTAGGAGGGATCGGTTGGGCGAGAGCGGCTTGGGGCAGTTGGGGAACGCCGCTCGCCGCCGTGCGCACGTCCGCCATGGCTGGCGCACGCGAGCAGGGCGCCTGGGGGCATCTCGGCTCGCGCTAGGCGGTGCGCTAGGGTCGCCTTTAGTCTCTGGTGCTTGTAGGCTTGCTCGCGAGGCTCGCGGTGTTGAGGTTTGGTCGGCCAGCGAGCGCCACCCTCTCGCGGTCGTCGTGTCGTCGCCGGCCAGCTTCTGAGCACCAATCGAGGGGGAAGAGAGGGGGAGTAGGTGTGCTGGGTCGTGATGGTGCCGTTGGTGTCGTTCCCTTGGCCAGAGAGGCTCGCCGTCGGCGAGTAGCCGCGGTCAAGCCGGCGGGGACGCCAGCCGCGCCGTTCCTCTGTTTGAACAGAGGGAAGGGCCGTCGGGGGAGAAGAAGGGTTTTTCTAGGGGGTTTTCTGCAAAATGTCCTTTTAGGTTTTGAAATAGATTTAAATTTCGAGTATTTCACCTTTTAATTCATAGAAAATTATAGGATAGCCCAAAAATGTTGAAACCAATTTTGTAATCTTGTTTTAAAATTTTTTATCCATTAAAAATGTTAAATAACCTTGTGTAGATAATTAATTTAATTCCTTTGTTTAGATTAATTAAATAATTGTTTAATAATTTCTAAAAATGTTAAAATTCTGAAGAATTCTTTTATAATTAGAAATGATTTCTAAAATTGTTTTATGTACTTATTTAAATGCTTTATCATTTTAGAAAATGATTTTAAATCATTAAAAATAAACTAAAGGTGATTTAAGGCAAGTTTTATTAAAGGAAAAATATAGGTGTGTCTTTTAAAAATCTTTGGGTAGTTTGTGTTGGCTTGCAACTTTACCGAGAAGGAAAAGTTGCTTAGCTTCTTTGAAAAGTGTTGCATATCATATCGCTAACTTGCATTACGTTTTAGTATCTCAAGCTTCGGAGTACGAGCTCGTTGGACTTGCGGAGGAGCAGCGGCAAGTCCAAGAAGTGATCGTCATCACTCCGGAATCTCGTATCGTGGAGGGATCTAACGTGCTCGTGGTTCCAGGCAAGCCCCGGAGCATCTTTGAATCACCCATTTATTTTATAATATTCATGAGTCCAAATCTTATGATTTTATGTGCATTAGGTTAGGGATTGATTGAAACCCTTTGATGCATGAAATATTCCTTGATAGAACTATCCCTGCCTAGATAAGAAACTTGTTTAGCAATGCTTAGTAAGTTAAGTTAAAAGATGATGATCTAGGATGTCACCAATTTTATATGAATCATGAACGGTTAGGGTTGAAGGGTAGTGGGCAGAAGTTGGTAGGAGGGATTGAGGTAATGTAACACCCTAATTTCATCACATTAAAAATCTATTTAGGCAACTAATTTTCCTAGTTTGTTTTTAGGAAATATTAAAATGCAAATGCAAATATTGGCCCATAAACATTTAAACAACATTTAAATTAGAGTCAATAAAGTCTTTGTTGCATTCATGCTGATTTGCATATATTTTGGTTGTTGTTTGATTTTGAAAAGAGTTTGCAAAAGTTTAAACTAAATTCAAAACCTTTCTTTCTCTCTCTTCTTCTAGCCCAGCCCAGTTCTTTTTCTTGGCCCAGCCAGCTCGCGGCCCGTCCCTCGCGCAGCTGTAGCGGCCCAGTTCGGCCCAGCTCGCACGCGCCAGCAGCCCAGCCCAGTCGTCCGTTTTTCCCTTCTCTCTTTTCTCTCGCTGACGCGTGGGCCCCACTTGTCAGTTTCTTCTTCGTCGCGGCCGAGCCGGACTCCTCCGCCGAGCTCGAGTCCGAGCGCTTCCCGCCTCCGCGTCGTTTCCCCTCGCGCAAGTTTTCCGGGCTTTTTAAGCGCGCTGTCGAGCCTCCTTGAATCCCCAACCCAAAACCCCGAGCTCTTCGCCGCAAGTCGCCGCCATAGCCGCCAAACCCTAGGGTTGAGCCGCCGCCGCGTTTCGTGCCCTCGAGACCGCCTTCGTCGCTCCAAGCTCGTCGTCGAGGTTCGCGTTGAGGTTTGGAACCCGCCTAGTCGCTTTTCCCTCTCTGTCTAGCTCTCTCGAGGTCGCGCGTGCTCACCGTCGTTCCCGAGCCGCCGCTCGCCGTCGAGAGCTCCCGTCGTTGCGTAATCGTCGTTTAGATCCCCCAAAATCGTTTCCCCGTTGTCCCAGCTTCTTCCCAAGCCTATCGCGGCGAGGTTTCGAGCTTCCTAGCTCGAGATTCGCCCGTCTCCGGCGAAGCGCCGCCGCGGGTGCTCGACTCCGGTCGCCGGCGCCGCCGAGGTTAGATTGGAGCCGTTCTGAGCCGTTCGATCGAGATCTAACGGTCGAGGATCGAGCCGACTCGAGTCAAACCGAGCCTTACCGGTCAGTCGCGCCACTTTTGCAAAAGAGCCCCTCGGTTTATAGAAATTAACCCGCGGTCCAAGCCAGTTCAAAAATAATTAGATCTAGGTCCTGTTTCTTTCAGTTTAGCCCCTGATCTTTCTAAAAATCTAACCCGCCGTCCGGTTTGGTCGTTTTTCATAAAAGTCCTTCGGTTTTTATATAAAATTATGTTTTAGGTCCCTGGTTTCTTCTGTTTAAGCCCTGGAAGGTTAGATTTAGTTCAAAGAGGCCCTTAAATCTTGTTTTAGCCATATCTTAACCGTTTTAAATCCGTTTTGAGTGATCTTTGCGCTCACGTGATCGTCTCTTCATTAAGAATAGTTCTAGATATGTTTTTGCGTCTTTCAAAGTTGTTTGGTGTATGGTTTTGCTTTTATTGATTGAATGCTTGTGTGAATCGTGTAGAGAACGGTCCGTTCGAGGGAGATCAAGATCAAGTCTACGAGGAGGAGCCACCGCAGTACTTTGAGCAAGGCAAGTGGATTTCTCCCTCTGCATAATCTCTTGAACCTATATACACTGCATGACAACAAAGTTTATATTTATGTTCGCGATGCATTAATTTGATGGGTCCTATGTAAGGATGACTAGTCTTTTACACCTAAGCCTTGATACACCGGGTTTACTTTCATGTTGGGTAGCTATGCTAGATGCTTAACCATGGTTTATGATGGGTTCTATCCAACATTGATGAATATCTTTATTATTTATATCTTGTTATGTTAATACAAGACCACCATGTTAATCGGAACATGGAGAACCACCCAGGATTAACCGTACAACCACAATACTATATGGCTCTGGTCTTGGCTAATTAATTAGAAACCTTGGTTATGAATGATCTTACCGAAAGGGCATGGGGGGTGGCGGTTGACGGTGTATAGCCCGGTTCTCTCGGGAAGTGGGCTTGGCTAAGACACTATACCCGTTAGGGAGGGTTATGCCTGCTTCCGATCCGGAAACCTTAGCGGATTGTTTCTAACTAGGGAATCTTTGTAAAAGCCTCGTAGCGTCCCTATACAATCACACCTTGGAAGTGTGGTACGTGCCTGATCAGCACAGCATGGTTGGGTTTAAAGTTCTTCGGAGCTTTTACGCGAATTGTGGTGAAAGTGTACAACCTCTGCAGAGTGCAAAACTGTTATAACAGCCGTGTTCGCGGTCATGAACGGCCTGGACCCTCACGTGATTAATCTATCGAAACCTGAAATCAAATCATTGCATGCATATGTTATTGGTTATGTTTATGATTTACTTTATGCTTACTTATTGTTAATATGTGGGTTGGTATATACTTATGTCTTAGTAAATAGTTGCTTGTCAATAAAACTTGACCAACTAAAATGCTAACCGCTGCAAACCAAGCCTTTCCTTGATAGCTTGCATATTTCCCCCACTTGTTGAGTACCAACCACAAGTGTACTCATCCTTGCTTATATTGGATCAGAAGGTAATAATGGAGCGGAGTACCTCAGCGATCTTGATGAGTTCTAGGCGTGTGTTCCACCAGTCAGTTGCCTGTGGAGTGCTTTTGGAGATATCGTCTTAGTTATCGTGTGAACCAGTTTATTTTGGCCTTTGTGCCATATTCGTGAGTGTAATAAATACTTTATTTATCAAATATTCGTTTGAGTACTGTTTCTGTTATTCACTCACGGTCTATCATATGTGTGAAATTTGATCCTGGCACACATATGAGATATACTCGGTTTTCTTTCTAAAACCGGGTATGACAGAGTGGTACCAGAGCCGTGCTGACTGTAGGACGCTAGCCTAGGTAGAATGGTCGAAGTAAGGATTTAGTTTAGGAAGCCAAGTCAGTTTCTTTAGAGGTCTTATTTTATTAGTTAAAAATTCTCTGAACTTCTTCTCCTTTCTTTGGTCACCTTTGCCTCTATTCAACTATCTTTACTAAGGTTCTCTCTCTATGCTTAGATGGCCAAGAGCTTCCAGACTGACCCAGCGCAGCCTGCACCACAGATGGATGATGATGTGCAAGGAGATCCCGTGTGGGTGTGCTTCTCTGATGATGAAGATGCATCTGACCCTGCTTCACCCACAGTGGATGTTGAAGGGAATCCAGATGGTACTGCAGATGAGGGTGATAAAGTCTATGATGATGAAAAGGATGATGAAGAAGAGCCCAAGGTGGAGATGATCACTTCAATAACAGAGCTTGGTGCTTTCCCACTCTTGCTTGAAGATGTGTTGGAAGCAGTGGGCAACTACACCAGGCCACTCTACATAACCACTTACAGTTCCGCTGCAAACTACCAGGAGTATTACCATACCCAGGTTCATGTTAGGGAGCAAATGGAGAATGCCTCTCGCTTCAAGACTTGGTCTATTCATGAGTCGAGCCTTCTCCATACTGCCTATGAAGCTGCAGTCAGTGATGCCGCCAGGAGGGCAGTGACGTCTATCAGCCACAAGTTTCGGGTAGAACTGTCTCGTACAGAGTACCGTCATTTGCCTCGTCGCTGTCCCGGAACTGAGCAAACCATTGTCATGGGAGGAGGACCAACAACAGATCCTCGTCTCAATATTCTTGCCCGAGTCACTGCAGCATTGAATACTGATTTGGAAGGTGTTGTAAATGAACTTGCCCAAGCCCAGGAGCGGATTGCAGAACTCGAAGAACAACTTGCTAAGCAACAAGGTCAAGAGGATGATGATGAGAGGATGGCCAATGCTTGGTCCCCGCCTCGGAAGAAGCTTCGCTATGGAGCCCCTTTCTCCATCACACAGTTTAGGGAATAGGTTATCTTTAGGTTTCTTTCGTAAGTTTATCGTTAGTACGGTTTTGTGAGGTCGGTCGTCTGTTTAATGCTTGTTGCTTGGATAAATGTGTGAGTTGGAATCTTTGTTTGTGTGTCTTTGGTTGTGGAGTGATGACCACAATTAAAGAATATGATAATAAAATATTAGTTGAGTTTAATTCTAGTCCCCTTTTACCGTTTTCTCTTAGTTTCTTATCTATCTCTTCTCTATCCGGCATCTATATCCCTTATGTTGAAATCTGCTCGCGCCGATAGCTGACACAACAGTACTGTTTTGATGATTTCGAGAGTTACACATATCCGTTTGATCTCAAACCAGTAGGGTTAGTTTTAGAATTTAATGAGTGAATTTCTGTGATTTTTCCATAATTTTTGGAAATCTGTGTCGAGGGAAACATACTAAAAGTTGTCAGGTACAGAATCTGTTTTTCCAGCTTGACACACGCAGCTTGATTATTTTGTATCCGGAGTTTCAGAGGTCCGATTGAGGTGATTCTAGTTGGATTGGATTCATAGCTTTATGAGTATTGTTTTGGAATTTTGGTATCATTTTTGGGAGCTCATGATGGAGTTATTCAGTGTGCCAAGAAGTCAGTGTTATTCACAAGTCCACAAGGAGATCGAATGGAGTTCCAGATGAGTCCAGTTATTCGAGAAGAAGCAACAATCAATCAGTTGAAAGGAAAGTCACTGGAGGATATCAGAGTCATGTGTGAATTTCCGGATGTTTTTCCTGATGATTTACCAGGTATGCCGCCTGACCGATCCACAGGTAAGCTCGATCCATAGTTCTGCCTACTTGCTTAAGTGACTAAGGACCGTTCCGTTGTTTAAGTGATTGATCAAGTGATTCTACCTGGTTTCTTACTGGGTTACGGGACCAGTAAAGCCAATTAGATTGGATTGGTTCACTGATTGGAAATATCGCTTACCCGTGGTTGCTGGGTCGGAGAAAGGCGGGGCCGTAGCCTGTAACTCACGGGGTGGTCGGCAGACATAGGGCCCACGTGGGGGTGCGTTCCCGGGTTCGAGTAAGGATATTTCCGGTCGTTGGCCCAACTGATTGAAAGGTTGTTGCGTATAGTAGGAACGACTGTGCGTGACTGGGGGCTAGGTATCTCCTGCAGGATGTACATTGACCAGATCGACACAACTCTTGGTTATGAGTGCACTTGATCAGGTTTTAAACATCGTAGAGGAAACAAGTTGAACAAGATCGGTTTGATTCATAAATGCTGGTTGAGCTTAGCACAACCTGTATGCAAAATATTTTATAACCTAAATGGATAAGTAACAACTCAACTGGTCTAAAATAGAGAAAAGATTTAGTAACGCGTTTTGGGCAAAAGAGTCAAGTCAGCCAATCCACATAAAGCCCAATCATTTTCCTTGAGAGTCTTTTCTTTGGTAAGGCGGGTAAGTCTTGCTGAGTACCTTCGTACTCAGGGAATCTCCCTTTTGTTTTTCAGAAGAAGCTACGGAGGAGATCACCAAGAAGATCCAGAAGACCTAGATCATCGTGGTCCCGGTGATTCTAGGGTTGAGCCGGAGGGTGTAGATATTTGTGATATAGAACTACCGAGACTGGTTTGTATTAAACTCCTAGTAATAGTTTGATTGTGCCTTTAAGTTCTCTTCAAAACCTGGCTTGTAATAAGGAAGAATCGTGGTATGTTGTGTAAAAACGGTAATGCTCGTTGTGTTCTCCTTATCAAAAACGATCCTGATGTATGGCAACGATATGAGTTAACGTGGTTTATCGAGGAGTCCTAGGGACACTCGTTGTGTTCTCCTTATCAAAAACGATCCTGATGTATGGCAACGATATGAGTTAACGTGGTTTATCGAGGAGTCCTAGGGACACTCGACAGATCACCAGTTTAAACTGTTTGAAGTGCGTCCGATGACCGTAAATGGTCGTTATGGCGCGCTTGAGCCAGTTTAAATTGGGTGTCTGCCACACCTTACCCACTTCAAAATAAATTGCCCATACCCAATTGAAGTGGATAATACCCGTTTGACCATGGATTACCCAATGACGAAAATCAAAGGAGAATCAGATCGAGCTCCAGCGGCAGAGGGGAAGAAGAGAAGTCCTGAGGCAACAGAGGACCTCTGGTGGCGCGCAGGGGGAGGAAGAGCTCCGCGGGGGCTTTGAGCTGCTACCTACAGACATGTGGCGGTGCGCCGACAGCAGGGGCAAGAAGACGAGCTCCAATGGCGGCACGCGGCTGCTCGTGGCCGTGTGGTGGAGGGAGGAGAAGCTCAGGCGGGGAGAAGGAGCTACGGTGCAGACGCACCGGCAGCGGGGGAAGAGGTGCGACGGCGCCATGCCGCGGTGCTGGACGTGCTGCTCGCGGGCTGTAAGGAGGCGCACCGGCGGCGGTGGGGGGAGGGGGAAGAGGAGCTCCGCTGGTGGCGGCGGGAAATAGGAGCTCCACTGGTGGCGGCGGGGAAGAGGAGTGCGAGATGGACTGACGGAGCATGGGCACACCGGCATCGGGTGGCCCCATGGAGAGATTTCTCTCTTCTCTCCTTCCATGGGGAGATTTCTCGTGCTCTTCTCTGGTTCACGGGAAGAGGAAGGTGGAGAGGCAGATAAATTATCCAGCTTGTCCATGGGTAATACCCTCCCCATATCCAAATTGCAATGGGGAGACTACTCTTATCCATACCCTACCCAAATAGCACAGGTACGGAGTTGGATATGGATTTTGGGTACCCACCGACAGGTATACCAAAACATAAGCCCAGACCCATACCAGGGCGGAAAATCCGGGCCGCTCCCAAACAAAAGAAGAAGGTTGGCGCACGGAGGGGGCCGAGCGTG
Source organism: Digitaria exilis (assembly GCA_015342445.1). Lineage (NCBI taxonomy): Eukaryota > Viridiplantae > Streptophyta > Magnoliopsida > Poales > Poaceae > Digitaria > Digitaria exilis. The sequence continues at coordinate 1,600,238 of JACEFO010000191.1, read as the reverse complement.
CGCTTGCTGCTACAGTTCCCCTTCCCCACGGAAGCGCAGCGCAGCATCTTCCCCCTCCTCCCTCCCCTCCTCGTCGGCCTCATGTCTTCGCCACCGGCGCCGGCGGGGGAGGAGCAGCCGGCCGCGGCGACCAAGTACGTGCTGATCACGGGCGGCGTCGTCAGCGGGCTCGGCAAGGGCGTCACCGCCAGCAGCATCGGCGTCGTCCTCAAGGCCTGCGGCCTCCGCGTCACCTGCATCAAGATCGGTACGCCCCGTTCTCACCTCCCCTCCCCTCGCTGGCCCCTCTGCGGCGTCGCGAGGCCGTTCTTGCTGACGCCCCCCACTTATAATACCCTAGGAAGGAAATCTTGCGGTTCTTGGGCGGTGGATTGTTGGGGAAAGTCGGGGTGTGCTATTCTTGGAGTGAATGCGACTCGCTTCCGTGATCGTACTAGGTTTTAATCTATCCTTGATTAGGTAATTGCGTGCGGAAAGCGGTAGTTTGTTGGTTTCCATCTGGAGTCTCAGTGGTCAGAGGCAATTCTTTACTGGTTTTGGTGGAAATTGGGGTGCAGTCAAAGATTACCTCTTGGGGGTTACCCTGTCTACCTTCTCTCTGATGGAATTTACTTATGAATTCATGAGCCCGTCTGCAACGATGTGAGATTTGAAAGGCTTGTCGCTGTCTCACTAGTACAGTTTGTTGTTATTGCTTTTTAGTGGTGGAACTTGTGGCGTGTTTAGGTAAGGTAAGCTTTCGGTTCGAGTGTTGGTGTTGGGCCTTTTAAGGATAAACATGTGTCCTTTGATTTTCGTTTTATTGGTGGGATGGTGCACTGTGTTCAAGCTTTTGGGCTTCTGAATGGCCTTTTGTGATTGTCCTTTTAAAGACTTAAAGGTGGGGACCTTCTAGGATCTTTTGAGTATGTGATGTGAAAAGGTTAAATCAGTGAGTTTTTTCCCATATGATATTGAAATCCCCATGATCTCCATGTGTAGATTTATAAGTAGTAAGGATTTTTTTTTTGCCTGCGTTGGTCTCTTCCTGTCTTTTCATCTCGAGTTTGAAGGTTCAAGCACTTTATGGTCTTAACTATTATCTATCTCCTGGGTTTGTAGATCCGTACTTGAATACAGATGCTGGTACTATGTCCCCCTTTGAGCATGGTGAGGTTTTTGTCCTTGATGATGGTGGAGAGGTACAGCTCCACTCCATGCTTTCATCAAATAAACAATGTTTAAGTTTGCAATCTTGGTGCTGAGGTATGACTGAAATGTGGTATGTAGGTTGATTTGGATTTAGGAAACTATGAGCGTTTCATAGATGTTACTCTGACCAGGGACAACAATATTACCACTGGAAAGATATATCAGGTGAGTGTATGCCCCATGAAAATGCTTGCTTTTCCTCATTTGAGATTGTATATAAACCGATGGTTGCTGTTTCTTTCAGTCTGTCATTGAGAAGGAGAGGAAGGGTGATTATCTCGGAAAGACAGTCCAGGTAGTTCCCTTGTGGCATCTGTTGCTGTAGTTGCATTGTATGGTATGCCCATATTACAAAATATGAAATGCTTACAGTTTTAAACATCCAGGTTGTTCCTCATGTAACTGATGAAATAAAACAGTGGATACAGTCAGTATCCTCTGTTCCTGTGGATGGGCAGACTCGTCCAGCTGATGTTTGTGTTATTGAATTGGGAGGCACTGTAGGTATGGTTTTATGACATCTTATGATCTGACATTCTTTAATTATCAATAGCAATGCAGCAGATAAATTGATTTGCTCGTTTCAGGTGATATTGAGTCAATGCCATTCATTGAAGCTTTGCGCCAATTGTCCTTTTCTCTTGGTATAGTAGCTTTTCCATTGTTATTTCAGTTTTCATATTTTATGCTTGCTGTGATGTGTTTTGGTGTTAAAACTTACAACTCATCTAAGACTCTCATCCTTTGGGAATGGTTGAACCATTGATTTGGATACACTTTTTGTGCTGCCATTTTTCTGTGCAATGTGGCATGCATATGCTTTACACTTTTTGGAAGCAAAAACGTTTTTCTTTTTAGTGTCTATCATATCATGAATGTGACCTATACTTATATATATATTTTCTAGGGAAGGAGAATTTCTGTCTGATACATGTTAGCCTTGTTCCGGTATTGGGTGTAGTTGGTGAACAGGTAAATAGTTCTTCCTCTAGCGGCAATTATGAATTCTGTTTATTGCATCTTCTACATCCTAACTCCTAAGTCCTAACATTAGGGCGGGGAAACCACATTGCACTTTTCGAGTATTCTATCATGACAAAGAGTTGCTGGTATTTGGAACCTGACTCCTTTCTTTTCTTCTTTTTGTAGAAAACTAAGCCAACACAACACAGTGTACGAGAATTGAGGGCCTTGGGGCTGACTCCTGATCTTCTAGCATGCCGGTCAGCGCAGGTAACGCATAAACGTAAACTCCCGTGCATAATTAATATATGTTGCTTTAAAAATGCGATATTTAAGTCATTACAGAGATTTCCGATCTTTTCCCCATGTACTATTGGATACTTGTGAGTTGTGATGGCTTATTTTCTGTTAAGTTTGTATTTTATTTTCTCATAATGAATTTTGTTAGCCACTAGCCATTCTCATCTGCCCTGGCTTAGTACATATACTTTTTGTATTCATTACTTTTGTGCTGTAATCCATTCTTCTATTGTTCCATTGATTTTAAGTGCTTTTTGATCTGACCTATATCTATCTGCTCTCTCAGCCACTAATAGGATCTGTTAAGGAGAAGCTTTCACAATTTTGTCATGTGCCGGTATGTTATGAATAAGTCAGAAAAGCTTTGTTTATCCACATTATTTTCTGACTTACATTCTGTCTTCATTCCTGTAGGTTGAGAACATACTTAACATCCATGATGTTCCAAATTTATGGCATGTCCCACTTATTCTTAGAGTGAGTAACTTTCATTAGAACCTTAACCTAGACTTTTTCTAGAAATGTATTGAGTCTATATATGGTTTGCATTTAGTGTTGGCTGCAGCACAAATTTTGACGAGTATTATTTTGCAGAATCAAAAGGCTCATGAAGCTATAATCAAACAGCTAAACCTTTCAGGGTGAGTCAGAAAATTACTTAAAATGGCTTCTCATCGATGCATTTAGAGTATTTGGATATTTCTGCACATAGAAGTTGTAATTTACCATGCCAGTTCTTTTTTTTTTAGAAATGCTAGGCACTTGTTAGGTGGTACCTAGTGCTTAGGCAGCGATTTAGCGGGATAAGATGGTTATGCCAGGACAGTCATAAGTCGCAAATAGGTGCTAGGTGGTAGGGTTGTACAGTTGTACCTATCACCTAGGCACCCACTTAAATGGTCTAGGCATTTGATTTTTAATCATTGACACTACTGTCGAGGAATGATGTATTACCATTATTGATAGATGATTATTTTATATTTGCAATATTGAACTTATCACTTATATTTGAGGTCATTATAATTAATGTGGAAAGGTTTACTAAGGCATATTTGGTTGACTTGAGGTGGTTACATCATATTTCCTGCAATGGCGCCACTAGTTTTATGCATGGTGTTATGGTTAGTATGCTCGGGAGATATATCATCTTGACTTTTAATTCATATAGGTCTGCTGGACAACCCGAGTTACGAGATTGGACAGAGATGGCTGAGTCATACGACAACCTTAAGAACTCTGTTAGTATTGTCATACATTATTTGATTACTGATTGATTCTTTTGTTGCAGAATAAGTCTGAATGAGTATCAATATTACACAGGTTAAAATTGCTTTGGTTGGGAAGTATACTAACCTGACAGATTCTTATCTATCAGTGGTGAAGGTTGGTCTCATATATACACAAAAGTAGCTTGATACTCTTGTAATATTAAAAGTTCTACTGTTCTTTAGTAGCTTGCCAATGTGAAATTTAGTCCACAAACACAAGCTTTTACTTATATCTTACGTGGTACAATAATTATACTATAGTTACAGTTATTTCCATGGTTCCCTAGAGTAGAAACAGTTTTTTTGTTTTACTGTTGATTCAATTTGGGATTATGATACATGAAAAGGTCTATTTCTAATTCATTCTTGCATGTCCCGTTTCGTTCCAGGCTCTCCTACATGCCAGCGTTGCCTGTTCATTAAAGCCATCTATCCAGTGGATTGCAGCTTCAGATCTTGAAGATGCAACTGCAATAAATGTAAGCCACTAACCATGTGTTCAGTAAGATAGGGACAACTACAGTAATAGCACATGATGATTTTTTTAAAATTAAATAATAGCAAATGATGAATCAATGATCCATTTTTTGGGTGCCGATAAGTATAATCTCATTTGTATCGTTGCTGGGTTATCAAGTTTCTGTGTCAAGTTATACATCTGGTTCACATTTGTAGCTGCATTCATTTCTCCCATCATATTTTCTGTTTATTCTTCGTTTGTATGTTATTGTATCACATGTTGACAATTCTTTTTATAGGCACCAGATGCCCATGCGAAAGCCTGGGAAACTCTTAAAGTGAGTATGACAATTGCATTACTTTCCTATTTTAAATATCTAAACTCAAATTTAAAAAATATTATTAATGAATGATGAAAATTTCAGGGTTCAGCATGCGTTTTGATACCTGGAGGATTTGGGGATCGTGGAATCTCAGGGATGATATTGGCTGCAAAATATGCTCGTGAGAATAAGGTTCCATATCTTGGCATTTGCTTGGGCATGCAGATATCAGTGATTGAGATGTCCAGACATGTGTGTTTGCTTCTTTTTCTTCCATTTTCGTTTTAGTTATGAACCTATCCGTATACATTCTTGATTTGATTATGCTTTGCTAGGTCTTGGGCATGGCAGATGCAGACAGTGAAGAGTTTAACAAGGATGCACCAAACCTTGTCGTTATGTACATGCCTGAGGTACTTCCTTTTCTGCTACGATTATGGAAGAAACAGGGCTTTGGTCTAATGCCTTGACAATGAACTGTTTCAGGTTTCAAAAACACATATGGGAAACACAATGAGATTGGGCTGCAGGAGAACATTCTTTCGCAAACCTGATTGTCTTACATCAAAACTGTACGGACATTTGATTCTTTCTCGGTTAAGTTATATTCTTTGGCACCATTTGATTAGTTAGTTTGGAAGCGCAACCCATTGTTATTAGCACCATTAAAAAAAATGTTTCACACAGTTGTATTGTCTGGAGCCTTCCTTATATAAATTGTTACACACATTCTAATTTGGACTATTGTACAAAACTCTTAGGTATGGAAGTCCTCCACATGTAGATGAGCGTCATCGTCATAGATATGAGGTTCTGTCCATCTTTGTCTCTTAAGCATCCTGCTATCCTTTACGTGCACTGTAAATCATGTGCTTTGAACTTTATTATTTCTTTCTGTTGTTTAATAGGTCAACCCCTCTTTTGTTCCCATGCTTGAAACTGCTGGTCTTCATTTTGTTGGTTGTGATGAAAGTGGAAATCGGATGGAGGTACTAAGCAAACAGCCTATGTTCTTGCTAGATTTTTTGTTTCAAAGGCTGAACCTGCTTGCACCTATGAACAGATTGTGGAGCTACAAGATCACCCTTTCTACGTAGGTGTTCAGTTCCATCCAGAGTTCAAATCTAGGCCTCGAAGACCATCACCTCCTTTTACAGGTGAAAGCCTTTTTTTTTTTGTTATACTTGCGAATCAAAACTGAAAGTTATGAAATTCATAGATCCCCTTTCTGAGAAATTTGCATTGCTTTGCTTCTTTCGCAATCTGGATTATTGTGGATACTGCAGCACCACCATGATCTCAATTCTCAGTGGGCCTGCTATTGCTTTACCTGTATATAATCCATAATTTGCTATACAGGTATAATATTATGTGTTTTGGGAACTACACAGGTCTAATAATGGCGGCCACCAAACAATTGGGAACAATTTCAAATACCTCCAATGGTCACGTGGAAGCTTCTGAGTAATGCCACTCTCAATGTCAGGTAAAGGGTTCAGATACTTGGTTATTCAATGAAAGCATTTTCTCACTACATCGAACTAATGTTACTGAGCATTCATTTTATAATTAAAACTTTTGTCTCTTTTCCAGATAGGGAATCTCCCTTTGGGTGAGGAGTTGAAGCATTTTGCAACTTGCTGCTGAGACTCAGCTGTTTCTGTACACATTATATGTACCGGAAATGAAACTGCACTAGAAGTAGAAGAAACCTTTTTGCCCCGGAGACTGGCGTGTCTGATGATCGTAGTATATGGGGTCGACCTCATGATTTTGTCCACTGCTATGAGCTTATCCTGTCAACCCTATTATTGCGATTGAGCATTAAAGCTGCCATTTTAACGGTCACGGACTAGGCCACTGCATCTGCATTCAAGAGTCCCAGCGCACGCTGACTATCAAATGTGGCCACGACCATTTTTTGCTGGGATTCCAGCTTACGTAAGAGAGTGCCGAAGTCCCAAAGAGAGAAGCTAGGCTATCCTATTACAAGCTCATAATTAAATCTCGACAATGTCAGAGTTTGGGATAGCGCTCGGCCTAAGTTGCTTAGCCATTCCCCCACTCGCTTTGCAAGCTCCGAAGACCATCGTATAGCTTGGGGATGAATTTCATTTCATCATGTTGGGGCGACGGAGGCCCATCTCAGGTTTCTGGTTGCCACTTTTGTTTTGGTTTGAGTTGGTTATGGGCTTAAGTCATTCATGTTGGCGTGTTGCCATATGATATATTTAAAGTGTTGAATGCATAAAAACCATAATACTCCCTCCGGTGCAGGAATAGAAGTCCCTTAAGACCAGATTACTTCTACCAAGGAGTCATTTATTAGGGGTTGGTGCAGGAATAGAAGGCTATCCCCAACCCAATGACTAGGATGGTGTCCATGACATTAAATAGGCTGCCATATAAGTAATTTGATAATGTGGCAGATCAAGTAAGGAGGAAAGAGAAGGACATGGTGTCTTGCATGATAAATCATGTGTACACAAGAACCAAGAAAGAAAGCATGATGATAGGGAGAATAAAGAAGAGAGAAGATATATGATTGGGTGGTAATTTATTTTCAGGAAACTATGCATTGGGGAGGTGGTTTCTATGTGTAGTGGCCTGGTGGGCTTTACAGATCATGCGCTTAATCATCTTATCGAAGTAAGGAAACATGACCATTCTAACTTTTCACTATTCAACTATTCTCACTTCTCAGAAAACACGCTTCCTAAGACTTAGCTACAATGTTTTTCTAGAGCTATATTGTTTTTCTTACAATATAAATACAACCTTACGTTGAATTCCTATCGTAACACTACATGGAAATATCGTTTGTATAAGAACAGGTGGCAACCTATCAGGACTAAGTGGTCGATGGGTTTCAAAACCTCTTCTTGGAGTCTAGGAACAATCTCAATGTATATTGCTTGTAATTTTGAAAACATGTTAAAGATGGATTGTTGTTACAGATTATAAAATAGGAGTAGATCTGTTAATTATAAGATCTTTCTGTATTCGAGATAAATCTAGACATTTCACGTACACCATGAGGGCCTGTTTCCATCCATCTTATTATTACTATTAGTTGGACACTTCTTTTGGTTGGTAATCATCTTTTTTTAACGTGTTGGTAATCATCCCTGATAATAACCACCAGTAGACGTATTATATATTTTTTTTCTTCAAAATTTACACTTTTTTAGGCTACTAAAATTGTCTAAAATAACCCTATCACACCTATATCAAAGTACTCTACTTTTGCAGTATGAATATAGTTTACATAGCCACTAAACACATACATTGAAAATCAACGTAATGCTTGCAATCTGTTTGACAGGCATCACGTCTCGCCTCACATGACGCTGCAAGCGTTTGGGTTCTCGTCGTTAAAAAGCCGGTATGAATCTGCATGACCATGAAGCGTAATCCATGATGGTAACGACGCGTTCGTTCCAGGTGGACGGTAGAAATCTGGGTCCAACGGTAACTCCAGCGGCATGTAGGGCAGAAGTGACTCAAGGGATGATGGTTTCCTGTATGAGACAGAGTCGGGACCGGATGAGCTCTCCTGGGACTTGTCGACGGCGCCAACAGGCTTCGCCTCCGGCTGCTTCTTGCCCTTTGTCCTCTTCTTCGCCTCGTTCGCCTCGTCAATGCTAGCCTCCATGGCAGCAGCCACAACTGTTTCCTTAGCAGCCTCGATGCTCTTGGCCATCCTTAGCACAGATCTAACCTGCTCATTATTTTATTCCAATGTAATTGTTTTATTCCACATCACTACTGTGGTGCAACAAAAATTAAGTTCTTGGTGATCTTACCTCTCTCTCATTATTTCTGCATTCTGCAGCTCCCCAAGTGAGCTTCTTGATAATTTGCCGTATTGTTGGCCTTTCAGCTCTTTCATATTTCACGCAGAGTAAGCCAATCTCAATGCACATTCTTATCTGTTGGCAATGGGTTTCTCTTGATCTGTGCCCCACTGTGTTTTCCTTTTGCAGCCTATTTCTCCACTTCTTAAGCACCTGTAAAATCAGACCACAAACCGATCGATCTGGATTGTTACTGTACAAAAGAGAAAGTGTATAATTATAATGTAGCATCTCTCTAGAAAAAGAGGCATTTATTATCCTCCTGGAAAGTTTAAAACAAAAATGACTTACAAGATCAATGAATCCCTGGGATGACGATGTTTCGTCCTTATATGGGTAATGCTTGTGTCCTGTCATTATCTCTATGATTACTACGCCCAAACTGAATATATCTAACTCCTTTGTGATTATACCTCTGTTTAAGTATTCTGGTGCCATGTAACCCCTATGTCCCAACATGAGTGGGTTAACTGCAAAGTCTTATCAGAAATTTAATAACAAATAATATGGCACTTGATGATGATATGAAATTATTTTTTTCTCAATTAACACGCAGAAGAGCTACATATCAATATATTAATAATGATATATAAAAAAGCGATAGAGCCCTTACCACGCTACACACACCCACTCACAAAGGTTTGAAAGAAACAAACGTGTCTATGAACAAAAGAACAACCATCTCGATACTAAAAATTTTTTTGTGATAGTTCGAGTTTGTTCTTCACCGAAAAGCCTTGACAAACCAAAGTCTGCAATTTTGGGCACCATATTGTTGTCGAGCAATATGTTTGCTGGTTTCAAGTCCCTGTGAATAATAGGGGTACTTGCTTGCCACTCCTCATGAAGATAATATAAACCATAGCAAATATCCTTGATAATTTTGTACCGTGTGCCCCAATCAAGTCCAGAACATTCATCTGCACAAGAATAATAGGACATCGCAAATTATATATCAAATAATAGTTTACTATTACTAGTTAGATACTCCTGTTGAAGCTTTCACTTAATCCTTATGAAACACGCTAAAATAATGATAGATCCTAAAAATTCTAATAAAAATGACAAACATATGCACATTACACTCAAATAATCATGGATAACAATATCAAGTTGATCTATTATGCTTTATAACCACCCATTTCGGCCATATTTTTTGAACGAATACCCACTTTTGCCATTATGAAGATAATCTAGAGTAAGAACCTTAATTTATATACAAATGATACAGAGGAATTTGCAATTAATTAGATTAATACTGGATAAAGGTATAAGAAGGTGTCTGCATGAGAATATTGTGTCAAATACAAATAAAGTGGAGAAAGATAGCAAAAATTAGTAGTTTTTTTTTATCTTCGTATTTGTCAATGTATCTCTATTTCATGAAAAAACTACTAGCCGAACATGGGTTCATGGACTGGTACAATATAATATGTGAACACGAACTAAGCAGTTACCACACATTTTTTTAACACGATGTTGGATTGCAATACCTGAAATATGGTTGCAAAGGTTTCCTTTAGGCAGGTACTCCAAGCAAAGCAACCTTTCTGACTTCTCAGCATAAACATACTTTCCGTTGTGCTGTACAAGTTCTTTCTCTGTTTCGGAACAATATCCTACTAGTTGTACTATGTTTGGGTGTTTAAGTCTCATGAGATGACGGACTTCATTCTCGTAGTGCTTATCCTGAATTCCTGTTATTGTCCACGTAAGCTTCTTGACAGCAACCATATCCCCATTCCGTAGCACTCCCTATTCAAACAATATGAAATATATGGATCAGATAGCGACTTGTGAATAAAAGGCTGGTTATTATTGGAAACGATATGATTTAATCATACCTTATAAACCTTACCGAAACCACCTTGGCCAAGTAGCCTCTCATCAGAAAAATCATTTGTTATCTCTTTCAATTCATTCAGTGGTAGATTGTGTGGTTCTAAACTTTAATCTTGTAATATGCTCTCAAGCTTATTGTGTCTGCTAGAGCTAGACTCACCGTCCATATTGGCTCTATTTTATAAGTCCTTCACATGGTAGAAGACATCATTGTATATATAACATATGCTTCTTTACTTTGCTTCCGCAGGTTGTAGTAACTTGGACAAGTCTTGTTGTTACAACTTGTGAACTGAAAATTCACCACAAAAAAATGACTTACTGTATTACAAGAGAACGAAAGACTTGTGAACATAACAAACTGTCAAATGGGAAAGAGGGAAAAAGAAACTATATATAAACAGATACTATTTTTAATTTTGTTGCATCAGAGGAGAGTCCTCTGATCCTGCCGTGGATCTTAGCATGAGTTCTTTTACGGTGCCTTATACCGGTGTATACTAGTACTCGAAAAGTACTATAGTATAGAAGCATCCGACGATAAAAAAATAATTGTATACTACTAAAAGCTTCACTAGTAGTATGTGTAGTATACATAAGTAGTATAAGGGTATTATAAGAAAAAGGACAAAAATAATATCACAATAATATATTTTTGAAATTAATAATAATATGTATGTAATTATTACTAAATTACCCTTAACAATGGATGATTTGATCTCATCTATATTTCATACTGACACATAGTATTATAAGGCACGCTAAAAAAGCTCTCTTAGCATTAACCGAGTATTTTGCTGATAAACTCATTAGGAACCAGAAATATGTGGAACGGTTAGATCCCGTGGAAAATGAAAAGTCCAGGAAAACAATCAAATAACTCTCTGTGGTAAACAAATTAAGATGAGAAATAGATCGTGGTACCGTTGTCGGGGTACACACATCAGATTCAGGGCAAGATGCAGCATGCGAAGGCCGGCATGCAAAAGAACACTTGTAAGACAGATGTGAGCACTGACCTGCTGGGTTTCATCCCTTGGAGATGCTGCTTCGACTCTGAAAAGGGTCTGAGAGTTGGATTGTTAACCTGCTGCCGGATGGAAGCCGGCTGGCTATCCTTCTTCCAGGTCCATTGAGAGTTGAGAATTGAGACACACGAAAAAAGGACCTAATGCCTACTGGGGTGGTTGGCTGCTTGACTATAGTGAAGAGGTTTGGTCGTCGACGGTCGAAAGAGGGTTCCTGTATACGTTTTCTATATGTTCTTTACACATGCCCGCTCCGGGTGGCTATAGTTTGTGATGACTCAGCGTGTGACTCTCCTCAAGTCACCATCCATTGAGGTGCAACGTTGTTCTCAAGAGTCAAGAGTCAAGACCCATCTTGTTTACAACCCTTTTTTAGGCTGATTATTAACAACATCAAGCTCAATCGATTTTTGGCCAATGAAAGGTTGGCTAAGCTCATAAAACACTTACAATCCAATTTCATATTGCATACAAATTGATTTTGGGGCCGGTGCATTGTCCATCTCGCACAGAGAATAAGCACTACCATATTCATATTGTTTCATCACAGACACAAATACACAACTCACAAACTATCACAAGGTAATCGTGTCACAGAGAACAAAACTGAAACTGCCCATGTCCCTAAAAAATAATTTAGCAATAGGTATACCTGAGGGCTGCTCAACTCAATTCATTCCGCAAGAAATTAATGATTAAATCTACATGATATTATCAATCAACCATCTAAAATTGCAAATGACAACATGTCGACATTTGATCACTTCTTTTCACTTCATGTTACACACACACATCGACGGGGCAAGAATTGCACGGTGGATACGGAGAAAAGTTTTATCTGAGTGTTGCAAAGTACTTTCTATAGCACGAACGATATAGATGTCATTATGGCTAGCCTTATAACCAATAATATCCAATACCATGCTAGGTACTCACATTAACTCATATACATCTCTGCAAGCTTTGCATTTGCCTTTAGTCAACTAGATATGTACATTTTTGCCTACCTCAACTTGCTTGGGGTTAAAAGGGTCTGTTGCCTACCTCATATACGAGAGCGATTTTTTTCTTAGATATGTGTGTTCGTTGAGAAAAACACGATTGAACACATCAAAAGTTTCACTAGCTATGTGAATACTTAATAGGTCTAATGTAGCCCCACACTTAAGCTTGCCCCTCAACCTTGTTAACACTTAATAAAAACAATAAGAAAAAAATGATACACTAAAAATTACCCCAGCTGAGAATGAATAATCATAGAGAATCAAGTACTACTCTACTGCTTGATACATAAGGAGGCGAAGAAATTAAAACAATCGTACCTGCCAGAAGGCAGACGTTTCCCATCGGTCGCACCAGCAGCTTTCGCGGCCCACTCGCTTGGCCCAACGGCGCGGCAAGCTTCCTCGGCCTGCGGCGCAGAAGCCCAGAGCAAACCCGCTCGGTGCTGGCGTGCTGCTTGATGCGGCCCAGCAACCAGCAATGCACGTGGCCCAAGGAGGGTCAGGACATGGGGCCAGTGATCTACTTCCTCGGCGTCGAGGTCACACTCACACCTTGCGGCTTCTTTCTCTCCCAGTTCAAATACGCCTCCGATATGTCCTCGACTGCACCGGCATGTGCAACCGCAAAGCCACCACCACGCTAGCCGACACCAAGCTGAAAACCCTCCGACACCGAGGGCAATCTTCTTGGGACTCCAGCTGCTACCACAACATGGTCGGAGGCTTGCAGCAGGTGTGCTTGCTCCACGTGATGCCCGCGGCTAGTTTTAGACATTATCCTTTCTCCTAACCGTGAGTGTACGTGTATAAGTTGTTGAGTTGTAAACAGACTTCTGGATATAGTGAAGTTCTTCTTGGCTGATGTATGTGGTTTCTTTCCTTCCGCATCGGTTGGGGTTTCCACGTTAAATCTCGTGTCCCCTGTGGTGTGATTGTTTTCTTGTTTATCGTTTATTCGCTTGTGCTTATAATACAAGTATGACTCCAGAGATCAATACAAGAGTAGTTGATCCAATCTCTTTCTACAGGGTTTCTCGACTGATCTACACGGACAGATGGTCACTGATGCAACTCATTCGAACACAAGTCCATGTACAGATGAAGGCAGACCGTATTACTTGGCCTATAAAGATATCTAGAGTAACTGTACACATGTTCGGAATCATAGTACAGCGTCAGACAGGATAACACTCCTGGGGCAAATAATTAAAGGGAAATTTAATGACGCCGGCCACTAAAACATGGCATGGGAATACATGATCTTAATTCGATTTACCACTCAATTATCGTGGTATATGCGTCACGTGTCACGCATTTTCAGATGCCTTTGCATTATATTCTTTCCAGGAAAAAAAAGGAAGAAAGAAATATGTGCATCCTCATCAGGTTCGGTCGATGGAACATTTACCGGACGATCGATGCTTGACCTTGACTTAGATAAAAAAAAAAGCAAGAGGCCACCCAGCACATATCCGTTTCGATCGTGCTCCACCTGACGAGGATGCTGCTAGTGGCCCAAGAACATGGACACGTGTCCAGAAGCATCCCTGCATTGTCAGATAACTAACGCGACCTATAAAACCGGACCCAGGCCTGGGCTCACTGCAACTAGCTAGCACCAAAAGTCCAACACTGCATTGTAAAGAACAGGCAATGCAAAAACAAGGTAGTTCATCATGCATTCATGCATGCCTGTAGGGATGCAACAATAAATTGGTCAAATAATTAGCTACTAGATAGTTGGTCAGTTTAGCCCCTGAATCGGGGGCTTGAGGTCAACTCGACCAGAACCCAATGGATTTTAAACTAGGCCTAAGCTTCTCCCTCTTCGGCGGCTCTGGCTACGACCATGGCTACAAGAAGCCCCAGACGCCAGTCGTCATGAACGTGCTGCCTTCTCATCCTCAACCCCACTGCTCATGTAGGGACTGCAGCAGAGGCCAGAGGAAGACGACGACGACGAAGAAGAGGATGATGACCAAGGAGGAGAAACAGAGCAGGGTGTACCAGTACCACCATGGCGTCAGAAACTACGGCGGCGGCGTGCCGCAGCAGAAGCACGCGTACGCCTCGTACAGTCACCGCCAGGCGGAGGTGTACGCCGGCAGAAACGCCGCCGCGGGGTCCGGGTACGGCGCCACCGCCGCGTACCGCAAGTACAAGCATGAGGTGTACGAGAGCGAGGAGGAGGAGGAAGAGGAAGAAGAGGAAGAGGAGGACAGCGAGGAGGAGAGCGACAGCGAGGACGAGGACGATGATAGTGAGGAGGATGACAGCGACGAGGAGGAGAGGACGGTCCATCATCTTCAGCCGTGCAAGGCCGTGGGAAGGCCTCAAGAACACGTGCAGCGCTACAGGAAGTACTAGCCGGTATAAATGGCCGGGACTAGTGCCGATGGGGGCACCTCCAACTCTTAGAGTTGGAGGTGCCCTTAAAGTCCACCAATTTGTACCCTCTAAGTACCGGGCGATCCGTCTGGCCATCTATAGCCGACCCTTCAAGATAATACCTATGATAACTCTATGTTGCGAGCATGCATAAGCCTATGTGCCCTTAATGGAGGATGATGTGGCTGCTGAAAGGCTAAAGCACGTTAGCAATAATCCAGTACCTCCATGTGGAGTCTACTTTCTTCCTAACATGTATGATGATCACACTTCGATGTATATGTTCTTTGTGGGTGATTTCAGTCTCTAAGCTGACCCTCCAGTAATCAGATGCTCATCAGGACAGATTATGTGAGGCCTATGGGGCCAAATGTGTCATGGCCTCATGGGATAACTCACTCCATCATTATAGCAAGTGTGTGGGATACTGGGATTTAGCTCCACCTTGCTAGCCTAAAGGAGGCTAACCAATTTAAATAGTTAGAAAGCATTGGAAGTCGTTTGGGTTAACATTTTTACATGACTCGAAAACAAAAGTCGTAAGAAGTTGCCGTGTAGATATGGTTCAAAAGTCGTAAGAAGTTGCCGTGTAGATATGGTTCGCTCAGTTTGCAGAGTGGATGTGAGTCATTTTTAATGGCGTTGTCGTTAAAGATTAGTACGTCGATAGTGAAGGATTATAAGCTTCTCCATATGTATATGGTATAAAACCTAACATTTTGAAATGGACGAAACGATTAAATAAATGAGACAATGATGGTACACGCCGAATTGGTGATAAGTGACATGAATCCCATTTGAATACTTGCAATATTTCCTCCGAATCAATTTCAATCTTCGTTGAAAGGCTGAACCACGAAAAGGCAGGACCCAGGTACTAACTTGGCTAGATAATTTTTTTAGATAATGGAAAATTCCGGCTTGAACCCCTCTCAAGAGAGGAATCAGTCCACACATTATTACACATAAACATAGTCCACAAATTTTATTTTAGAGCATAACTCTCATCAATAACCAAGCCGTAAACTACGCGGCCATCCATAGGAAGCAAAGAAGCCAAGTGCCATTGTCTCCATCGTTTGGCACACCTGAATCATCATCTCCTTCTGATCCTCACTGCGCTGCAATTATGCCCAGTGACGAAGCCAATGCATTCCCCTAAAAAGAACCTGCATAAAAGTTTTTGGTTGGCATTTGTCAAAAACGACCTCATTTCTCGTTAACCAGATTGCCCAACATAAAGCAGCAACCCCTGTTAAAATGGATAAATTTGGTGTTTGGCCCCCTTGTTTTAACCATTGATTAAATATATCACCAAAGTTAAGAGGAGGTGCAACTCCCATAAACATATGAACTGCACGCCAAAGAAATCTTGCATAATGGCATTCGAAAAAAAGATGTTGTATCGTTTCCTTCGAGCTACAAAAGCTACAAATCTTACTCCCATTCCAATTTCTACTTGGCTAGATAATTAACTAATGGCAATTATATTGATGTGTCCAATATACTGTCTTCTGTATTATTGTCACGTTATTTTGAGCAGACAACTCCTACGCTAAGTTATTTTTTCGTAGTCTTCTAGTAAATGCGCAATATACGTGAAAACAAGAAATATTATGAATTATTACTACATGACAACAATAATGCTGTTTAAAATCATGGTGCTTATGAATCCTGATTTTTTTACTGCGGCTTATTTATATGTGCTGTTTTTATAACAAAGGTTTTATCTAGGGAGCAGCATTCCTATTCAAGTGTATACCACTGTTATATTTTCTGCTCTGACAGAACCGCTCAAATGTCTCCAGGTCCCCTGCAGCAACAAGTTTGTCTCAGTCTCAGGGCCTGCAAAGGGAAAATTGCACTATAGACCCTAAAAACACTGTAACTAAGTTCTGGGAAGCGTGTTCTATGAGTGGGATGAATAATGTTTTTCTGAAACGATACCGTTATTACCAGGCCGTGCGTTCAAAGGCGAAAGGCGATTTCCTTCTTTTTTTTTGAAGAGCAGAGCAGGGTTCCTTTCAGCTAGCACAGCAGCGGCAAAACCATGGCTTTTGTTTGGAAATTAAAGATCCCATAGAAATCATAGCTCCATCAGTTCTTTCTGTAACGAAGGAATGGGGGACAGCACAGGTGATCCTCGAGCAGCAGTACCGCAGCACATGAGTGAACCGGAACCTGAACTCCTCGGCGTCGGTCATCGACCCGATTATCTTGTTCTGGGTGCGCCGCGACGGGGGCGGCCATGGCCCGCGCAGGCAGAGGCGCCGCCGTCTGTGCTGCATGAATCCAAACAAGAGGAGGGAAATAAAAGATGAATCAGGATGAGCAGGAGAGACATGGATGGCAGCATAGTGCAACGGATGTGTAAAGTTTATTTTGTTCCCCTAAACTTATGCTCGAGTTTGAAAACACCCACCCCGAACTATAAAAACCAGAAACCAATCATAACTTAATTCTCAAAACCATTCAAAATGGCCTCTGAAACCTGTCAAAGCAGCAATCTGGTCTTCGTGACGTGACATATGTGTGGCATGCAGGTCACACGTGCCAAAGTCTGCCACATCACCTATATCGGTTTATCCACCTCCCTTGTTATATTATCCTTGTCTCTCCTCTACCCCCAGCAACCCGTCCACGCCCCGCCACAATCATATCCCCCTCTCTCGAATTTTGATGACTGGTGAGCTGTGGAAGGCCTCCACGGCGATGATGAAAGCGACGGAGGCCAGCCCCACGACGGCACCGTGGATCCCAGCGAGCGGCAGGTTCGGTGGAGTGTGGACATAGCGCACGCTGGGATGGGGTGTTGCGTAGTCGAACTGCTGCGCACATACGACCCTGCTAATAAGATGTCACGGCCACGAATGGAAGAAGCAAAACATGGCCAGAGCGGAGTTCTCGTTCGGTGACATCCTGGTGGCTATGGAACACTTTGTTGGAAACTAGTCCTAGAAATTCACCCTCTCATGCACGGACGGAGGAGGAAGACGATGAACAGTGAACACACGAGAATGGCCGCACACACGGCCTGTATGTATGTTGGTTTCTATTCCATCTCAAAAGACTCGAGACGAATCTTACACAAGGATTACATGGCCATATATAGCCTCAGCAACGTCGCAGCGCCCACATCATCTACCACGGCGAGCATGCGTGCACCAAAATGCTCTCTGCCCACAAGAACCGGTCTCCACCTCCACTCAGCTGCCAGATCGTGATGCCTTCCGTAATTGACGCCCAGGCCAACAACTTGGCCAACCCTGCAGCAACAAACTCTAACAAACTAACAAGAACACGACGTGTCGACGTGAACGGACACAATGCGAGCCCGCACACGTGCCGTCCGTCTGGACCTGCAACTCGCACCAACACGAGCACATACTCGTGCACAACGTTGCATAACACCTCACGCTCGCTGCACCACCTTGCCAGGACGCACGCACACACGAGCGTCTGAGCGACATGCATGGTCTGGAACGCGACCACACCAGCGCTCCGACCCGTACGCTGTCCATGGCGCGGCCCTGAGCTCAAACTCAAACACTAATGGACACCACTGACTCCTTAGACTTCCAACGCACATACGTGAACACACACGCCGTGGCTTTAACACACTTCAACTAGGCCTACTGGATCTGCAGGTGAAGATTTGGGAGCTTGATTGTACCGGGCCAGTCTCCCTGCGGGGCACAGTCTCATCGTGAAGCGGCACATGCCGCCGGGGCGTCACCAAATCTATGCTCGAGCCGAGCTCGTTGGCGACGGGCCCCGCTGCTGCCGCTCCCTTCGGCCGGATTGATCGCCGCCCGCATCATCTCCTCCGCTCGCTCTACCACCCTAGCCGCCTAATCGTCGCCTCGCCGATTCCAATCGTGCCGCCGCCGTCCAACCTCGCTGTCTGCCGCCATCCATTGCTGGTTGCCCATCCACCGAGATTAGATGCGGAATGGGTTCCCCTCACCTCAAGGATGCTTGCCAGCCTCTTCTCTCTCGCCGGAACCTCGTCGCCGGCGAGTAATTGGCTTCTCAAACCGACGGGTGGCTGATTGGTTTGGAGAAGTTGTTTGGAGACACGGTTGGATTTCATCGTCTTTTTACTAGCTATTTCATTTTACATGATAGCTAAATCAAGAATTTAGCTATTCATTTTTGAATAATCTGTTAGAGATGCTCCCAGAGAGACCTTTTGCATCTGGCAGGCCAGGCCAGCTACCAAGATGAGGGAACCGATCATGCGCCCTTGCCTCCCTTCAGCTCCTTCCCTTAACTGATGAACCTTAGCTGCACGAGTGTACGGCCAGTTGGTCACTGATGCTACTCATTTCAACACAACTATTAAATCCATCCAGCTGCATTATTTGGTTTATAAAGATACTCTAGATACCCAAACATACTATTCATCTTCACTTTTTACTATTCACCCCTCTCATAAAACACGCTTTCCAAGACTCTTCTATAGTGTTTTTTCACATCTACAATGTTTTTTAAACCGTACGAGTTCCTAGAATTTTTTTTTCAAAAAACACCATTCATCTAACTTTTCTCTATTCATCTCATTCCTCCCATAACTTAGCTACAATGTTTTTTTTTCTACAATACTTTTTCCCATATCCAAACACAAAATAAAGGAAAATCAAAAGACGTACGCCATTAAACATGCCGTGAGATTACAGGATCTTGGCTTTACCGCTCAATTATCGTGGTATATGCGTCACGTGTCTCCCATTTTCAGATGCGCATTCCTTCCAGGTAAAAGGAGAAAAAGAAAAAATGTGTATCCTTATCAGGTTCGGTCGATCGAACATTTACCCGACGACGATGTGCCTCACTAGATAAAAGTGCTATCAAGTCAAGAGGCCGAGCACATATCCGTTTCGATCGCGCCCCAGGCCTTAGCACATATCCCACTGATAACTAACGGGGCCTATAAAAACCGGACCCCAGCCCAGGCTTGGGCTCACTGCAAGTCTGTCTGCAACTAGCAAAGCTGCATTGCAAACAACAGGCAATGGCAAAACAAGGTAGTAGTCGATCATGTCTGTAGGCTTAAGGTAGGGATGCAAGTTTTGGTCAAAGAAGGTACATACTAGTTGGTTGGTTTAGCTAGCCTCTTATATATAATCGGGTTTTGGGTCAAACAACTCGACCAGAAAAAATGGATTTCAAAACAGGCCTAGGCATGTCCCTCTTCGGCGGTTACGGTGGCTATGGCTACTCAAAGCCACGGCAGCCTGTCGTGATCAACGTGCTGGCTCCTCCCCACTGCTCCTGCAAGGCCTGCAGAGGCAGGAAGAAGAAGAAGCCCAAGAAGAAGAAGAAGACGAAGACGAAGAAGAGGACGACGACGACCAAGGGTAAACATCGCAGCAGCCAGGAGTACTATGGCGTCACAAACTACCGAGGGGACGCCGGCGTGCTGCAAAAGTACGGCGGCGCCACCGGAAACTCCTCCGGGTACGGATACTCCGGCGGGTACGGCTACGCCGCCGGAAACGCCGCTGGGTACGGATACTCCGGAAGCTCTGCCGCCGCCTACGGTCATCAACAGGTGTACGCTAGGAAGGCTGCCGCGGACTCCGGCAGGCACGGCGGCGACCCCACCGCCGGGTACGGTTACCAGAAGCATCAGGCGTACGAGAGCAAGGAGGAGGAGGACGACGAGGAGGAGAGCGACGAGGACGACAGCGAGGAGGAGAGCGGGAGCGAGGAGAGTGACGACAGCGAGGAGGAGAGCAGCGATGACGACGATGACGACAGCGACGAGGAGGAGACGGCCCATCATCATCAGCCGTGCACGGCCCGGGGAAAGGCCCAAGAACACATGATGAACCGCTACAGGAGGTAGGTCGTCAGCCGGCAGCAGCGGCAGGACGTGCTTGCTTGCAGGTGCACGAGAATAGCTGTGCATATGGACTTCAAGCTATGTCCCTTTCAAGATATATACCTACTATGATAATAACTCTATGCTCTGCGAGCATGCATGCCTATATGCCCGGGCCCGGCCCTATTGGAGGAGGATGATGTGGCAGCTGAAGGTTTAGCAATAATCAAATGTGTGGCTATATTCTTTTGTGTGGGTGCATGTGACTTCATTCTCCAAGCTGACCATCCTACAATCAGATTGTTTTTTGACAATCAGGACAGAATAGATTAAGAGTGGGGGCTTTCTATCCGTATGGTGGAAGATGAATAAGACATTTATCTTTAAAGCCTATATTGGCCCAGTTAACTGAGAATAAGAAACAACACAAAAGATGTTCAACAATTTGATATCATCGATCCAACATTTTATTTGAACGTTCTCAACATTCAATATCACTGATTCAACATTTTATTTAAACGTGTTCAACATTTGATACTTGAATATTGAAACTAAGGAGACGAAATGTTGAAAACGAAAACACAAAATATTGTATTCGAAATGTTGAAGGGCGATGTTCCAGCAGCTCTACAGTAGGCGGCACGGCGGAGTTGCAGGGTACACGATTGGGTGGTTGTAGGGCAGTGGCCATGGCGGAGTGCGGGGCAGACGATGGCCGTGGCTCGTGCTCCAATAAGAAACAGACCGATCGACGATCGTTGTGCGTAGGGGCTGGGCCGCTGGGGAGGAGCCGGGTGGGGGGAGGAGGCGCGGGGGAGGGGTTTAGGGTTTGTATTTTTTTGTGTTTATATACATAGGATGGCTATTGGGCTGGCTGGAGTTGGGCTGTTGGTGGGCCTCTTCAGTTACACTGGTTCTTCGCTGTTAACCGAGTACCAAACCGAACTAACTGAGGATTTCGGTTACTAAGGAGCTGGTATCGAGGACTGAACTGAAATTCTCGGTTCCGGTTCTCAATTACTTTGGTTCGGTTCTTGGTTATATTGGCCCAACCCTAGAGATATCGGAAAGAAAATGCGCCAGGATATTGCTGGCAGTACCAACACAAGTAGCAAAGATGCAAGACCATCTAAAGAAAACCTGACAAGTGTAGAAAAGAACATAGGCCAGGATATCGTATGTGTCAACACGGGCAGAAGAGATGAAAGCTCATCGAAAGAAAACGTGACAGCTGCTGTCAGTAACTTGGTAGCGATTTCGGGGCTGGAGCGCAACAGCAACATTCTAGGGCTACAGACCCGGGCCATAGAAATTCTTGCACAACTGTTTTTGGATGGCTCTACAAATTTGGATACAGAAAGAGAAAAATTCATTCAGAGCCTGCTACAGTTCTTGACTTGCTAAAGGCTGAAGCTCGATTTGGACTTCAACTAAACTTTAGCAAAACTTTAGTTAGAGGTGTTTGGATCCAAAATTGCTAAACTTTAGTAACTCAGTTTTAGTTGGAGGATCCAAACAGAAACAGGGGCCTAAATATGCCCATGCACTTACAATTTAGAACAGAGAGAGCAACTATTAAATCTACGCAACTTTTATATAGATACTCCATATCGAGGCAAATTTGGTCTATATTCGATAAAGATATTTTTAGTAACTCACGTTACACACATGTTCCGCTCGACCGAATCATAGTATAGCGTGAGACAGGATAAACATTCCTGACGCAAATAAAAGGGAAATAAAAAAACGTACACCATTAAACATGGCATGGGAATTTAGGATCCTCGCTTTATTCTCAATTATCGTGGCACGAATATGCGTCACGTGTCTCGCATTTATTTCCAGATGCCTTCCTTCCATGTAAAAAAGGGATAGAAATATGTGCATCCATCCTTATCAGTTTCGGTCGATCGAACATTTACCCGACGATCGATGCCTCACTAGCTAGATAAGAAGCGAGAGCCGCCGACACCGAGACGGGGATGCCGCTCTTTCTAGTAGAAATCAAAGTCGTGTCAAAATAGTTCGTATGTTTGGGGTTTCCTTTCGGTTCAGCGCTACCATCGCACCTACTCGAGGGAAAGATAAGACTCGGCAGCTACTGACTGCGAAAGATAGGTATAGATATGATTCAGCACATATCCGTTTTGATCATATATACGTGCTCGATCGAGTGAGGCATATGTGCTCGATTCTTTTTTTTTTTTTTTTTTTTTGAGTAACATATGTGCTCGACTCGGCAGTTAGACAAGGCGCCTTCTATAAAACCAGGCAGACCCCAAGCCTGGGCTCACTGCAACTAGTACTAATAGCAAAGAAAAAAAAAATTAAAGGAGCTTGAAACAGGCCTAAGCATGTCCCTCTTTGGCGACTCTAGCTACGGCTACGGTTACGGCTATGGCTACGGCTACCGGAAGGCCCAGAAGCCAGTCGTGATCAGCGTACCTTCTCCTCTCCGTTGCTCGTGTAGGGCTTGCAAAGGCAAGAAGAAAAGGAGGAAGAAGACGACCACGACCACAACCACGACCACGACGAATACTTGGGCGGCGAAGACGACCAGGGAGAAACAACGCAAGGTGTACCAGTATCCGTACCATGGCGGCATAAAAAACTGTGCAGGAGCCAAGCTGTACGCCGTCGCCAAAAACGACGTGGCATACAGGTACAAGTACGACGGAGGCGCCGGAGTGGACGAGTACGGCGCCGCCACCGCGTACGGTCATCAGGAAGAGCTGTACGGCTGGTACGGCGGCGGCGTGGACAAGTACAGCGGTGGCGGTGGGGACAAGTATGGTGCCGCCGCGTATGCGGCGTCCGGTTACCGCGACGATGGCGTCGGTATGCACAAGTACGACGCCACCGCTGCGTACGGTCGTCAGGAGGAGCTGCATGGCAGGTATGGTGGCGGCGTGCACAAGTACGCCGCCGCCGCTGCCTACGGTTACAAGAAGGAGCTGTACGGCGGCGGTGAAGGCGGCGTGGATAAGCACGGAGGTGGTGACGAAGGCGGCGGGGACACGTACGACGACGGAGGCGGCGTGCACAAGTACGACGCTGTTGTGTACGGCGCCATTGCGCCCGGGTACGGTGGCGGCGGAGGTTCTATGAAGAAGTACGGCGCCGCTGCTTATGGTTATCAACAGGAGTTGTACACCCGAAACGCAGCGGCGTCCGTGCACGGTGGCGGAGGCGGCGTGCAAAGGTACGAGGTGTACGAGAGCGAGGAGGATGAGGAGGAGGAGAGTGATGACGATGATGACAACGAGGAGGAGAGCGACAGCGAGGATGACGATAGCGACGAGGAGACGATAGCACCTCATCATCAGCCGGTGTGTAGGGCCTGGCGGGGAAGGCCCCAAGAACAAATGGACTAATCGTACAGGACGTACTGTTAGCTATAGCCGGCGGGAGAAGCACGCGTAGGTCGTCAGCCGGCATGCAGGAAGGGCTTGAGAATAATAGCTGTGTATATGGATGATGCTAATTATTAAGGTCTTATACATATTACTAGCAAAATCGCACGCACATGGTATAAAATTATGTCTTTTCTGTTGAACACGATTTCGTTAATAAAGGACAAATGTGATATGCCATCCACCCATATCAATTGTGTTTTCTCTTAGAGAGGATTATGTCAATGCAAATTTGACGTAAGATCCACTTGTATTGGTTGGAAGAGGAAAGAAATCTAATATCATTCCAATTGTAAAATCCAATTCCCCTAATGTTTTATAGAATACGCTAAAAAGTAACCGTAGATATACGTTACAGGAAGGCAGCCACTTCAATCAAAATGCTCAGCTATGTAATGCCTTGAGTTCAGTCTGCCGCGGGACTTGTTGCAGCAACAGAGCAACTCACCCAAATTCCTATTCCTAATACCATTCACTCATATCTACCATTGTATTTGCAGGGTGATGGCCACCCTGATTTTGCAGTCTAGACAAACTCATTAATTTTCGTTCAAAAAAAACTCATTAATATCTCTACACTAAGTTTTTTAGTCTTGACAAACTTAATAATAGGAAATGGAGGCCACGCAGCCAGCCAACGCGCAGCTCGTCCAGGGCATGGACCGCGCGAGGCAGGTCTCCGCGCCCATCACGGTCACCGTGATTCCGTTTCCGGCCGTGGAAGCCGGCATGGCTGATGGAGTGATGGCTGCTAGGAAAAAAAAAAAAATCAAATTTCACCATCATTCTTGCTGCTCTGGTCCAGAGAAGTCGGAAGTTACGGGTCGTTGTGCGGCACCGCTCTTTGCTCACGCGGTCGTTGTCGCTTGCTACAGGGAATAATAGCAGCGCGGCCGCCGGCGCCGACACCACCGGCGGCTTTCCGCGAGCGACATGCCTGGTAAGTTGTAGCCGATGGTCTGCGGGGCTGGGCCGTTGAGGTCTCCGAAGAGCTCGGCGTCCCGGCAATCGTCTTCCGCACAGCTAGCGCCGACAACTTCCAGGCCTTCCTCTCCGTGAACAAGCTTTTCAAGCTGGGAGAGCTCCCGTTCCCTGTCGACGGCGTGCAGGAGGTGAAGAGATGATGAGGCAGCCACGGTGGCGTGCGGGTGGAGCAGGAGGCGAGCGCCGGCGTGCGGGAGGCGGAGAGATGGCCAGACAGCCACGTCCACGGGCAGGATGAGTAGTAGGCCGGCGCGCGGAGGAAAAGCGTCCGATTAGAAAAAAAAAACAATTTTATCGGAGAAGGAAAAATGATTTTGGTGGGTAGAAACAACATGGGTGACAAAATTAAATCGATTTTGGCAGAAACATTTTCTAAATATAGTCTTTTGGTACGTGCGACACGCACATGCTAATAAAAGAAAAGAAAAGAAAATAAAAATAACTCATTTAGAACAATTGCCTATTCAATTTAACCACATAGAATTAGAATTTTTTATTTTTAAAATAAATAAAAAAGCCATATAAAGTACATGAAAACTTATTCTTAAACTCGAAAGTTGTATTTAATCATGTTCATTATACAATTAAACTTGATTTTACCAACGAAATGAAATATATGGGAATAAACCACATAATTTACATCCCACGCACTCTTCTTGTCTAGTTTAGATTACATGCATCGTAATGATGCCAATCATCTACCGATGCTAATAATCATCTTGCATGTTTTGTATGCAACACAGGAAAATTAGAATATGCACATAAAAATATGTAGCCCTCTCTAAGAAAATGGATTCCTGTTACACCAACCCAACAACTGAAATTGTTGAGCTAATAGTCCAAAGTTTACATATAATAGTCCAAAGCACAACATCTTGATCGACTGGTTGAGGAGGTGGACGAGCTTCCAACGCCGCAAGGCGATTGGTTAGCGTGGTAACCTGTCCATGGAAACCCATGATGATGTCTTGAAGTCTAAGTCCGTTGATGCTCTCAGTGACGGACCTGGCGACCGTGTCTCTTATCCCGTCTCTCATCTCGGTCTGCATCGCCTCCATGAACATCTGCAGCTGTGCTTGGCTAACACACCCGTTGAAGTCCTTTGGAGAAGCTCCTTCGTTACCTGCCATTGTATCCACAAAAACAGGAACAAACAGTGAATGTTATCCCTAATAATCTAATGTTGTCTGGTGGAATCACACCCTCACACACGTTTTACCAAGTCCTTACCAAGTTCTTACCAACACAAGCAGTGGAACGGCACAATTGGTGGCTGGTTCGTGATACCTGTGAGGAGACGGCACCAAGATTGCAAGGGTCTTCACTGTACTGATCTGAAGAAAGTATGTGGAGCTTTGGGTGGCCAAATATGGTAGCAAGGGTTAGCAAATATCGAATGCAGATTAGCCAAGTTCAATAAGTATCCAAAGTACAAGTCACAATTGCTGGCTAAGACGTGTCCTAGGCGTAGCACAACAAGTTGGATCAAGAACAATGGAAGAAGCTCAAGGAACAAGCACAATGGCAGTTCGGTAATTACATGCTCATACGACAACTAGTAGGAATCATAATTGTTTTTTATTTTCTTTTTTCTTTTATTTATGTGATATTTTTCTCACAACCAGGAGCACCAAAATAGTAACACCACCAAATATCACCTCAATCTGATGAGAAACGTAGGTGGCCGATCTTCCGTCAGGTAAGGATAACTCTCATTTGAGCGGAGTGAAACACACCGATCCGGCTTCAAGTCAGCAACTCGAACCCTGCAATCTTAGCACCACGACTCCTCTGGTTATCAACCGTGTCATAACCCGGTTGACCTCGCCAAGAAGGCTAATTCCTGCAAGCGAAACGAAGAACACAAGTAAGAACTTGAAAGAACGCAGCTCTCAATATTGGTGACAATCTGCGGATGAATGATTAAGCACACAAGTTGGGTTCTACAAACCGAAGACGGCGACTGTTCAAAGACAGATTAATCTAAAGCAAAAACCAAACCCTAAGGAAGGCGGCGGCTACTGGTTTATAGAGCTTAGGGTCGTGGATGACCCCTGGACACGCCCCCTAGTGGACTCGACGACGATACAAGACCCAAAGGCCAAAAGACGGTGACACAGCACCGGGACAGATTCTGGACGCCATCTTGTTTGGATGATTCCCAACAACACCAGATGAATTTTGGCCTCAAACCAAAGCCATTGGAATATCTATAAAATCTTCTTTCCAACCATATGTGGATCGTTGAAATTGGACTCCGTATGTGACCTGGGCGTCCGTTTTACCGAAGGCAGCTCCTGGACTCCGAGGTGGACTCGAACTCGAGTTGTAATGGGCCTCCACGTAGCTTGGCCGACCCTCGCTGGTCCTCCACGCGTCCAAGCCATTCTCCATGTGTTTGTTGATCTTTTCCTTAGTTCCTAATCACATTATAAACAATAGGTAGTAACTCATTCTCAAAACTATTAATAGGAACATTTAGGAGTGAGCTCACCTCTAAATTTAATTGTCTCGCACGAGCTCTTGTAATTGGACCTTCAATGGTTTGGATGTCCAGCGGTGAAGCCTTGTGTATATCCGTAGAAGTGATGTCCTCATCATAAATACATAATATCTTACATTAAAAGACAGAAAGTTACTAAAATATGGCTCTAGTCCAATACACTTAACAACGACATGACGTTTATCAGAAGTTCAAGACACTAAACACATGATAATAGAGACATTAGTACACTCTACTATTAATGATCAGAGATATAGGGAGACTTATCGGAATCAGAGAGCTATAGCCGGCTAAAAGCATACCTATTTAGCGGATATAGCCGGCTTTTAGCCCTTAGGCTAACATTGAGACTAAAAGTGTGATATCCTAGCTTTAACATGACTCTCATTTGAATGCTTCCTAAATTTCCTCCGGATCAATTTGAATCGGTGCTGAAAGCTTCGTTTCTAGCCCGATATGTCTTATCTACGTCCACTTATCGCTGTATCCATCCTATGCCACATCCCAGTGTCTGAGTACGACTATAATATGCATAGAAGCAAAGCTATGGAAAGTTAAAAGTAGTTTTGCCTGAAGATTTTTCCAAACATAAAAGTTCAGCTTCTCTTTGACCCCTATAGTTTTTTTTTAAAAAAAATGGTTCCTAATTAAGGTAGTGATATGCGATGGAGGTGATCGACACTATGAAGCAGAGTGCAATGTACAAAAACATTACCCTCAAACAGCTTGATGAGCTCATGATGTTCATCAAGTGTCCATGGCGATCGATTGCCTTCAACAGAAGGCCGAAGCAGTGCATCAGATGTTCTCGAAGTCCTCTCATGGCACTGCATTGCTCCAGGTATAGAAAAAATCGTTTTGTCAAGATGGAAAAATCATAGGCGTTCGAGAATCGAGATAGTGATCTAGAGACGTTCAAGGTCCAAACACATTAGCCTCAAGCATTTATGACTTATGAGCTCATGTGGTCCAAGTGTCCATGGCGATTAATCGCCTTCGACAGCAGGCCGAACCAACGTTGCATCAGAGGTTCTGGAAGTCCTCTCATGGCACTGTGTTCGTCCAGGAAGCAAAATAAGGTTTTATCAAGAATGAAAAATATAGGGGCTCAAGACAAAAGGTTGGCGATCTACGGATGTCGAGGTCCCAATGCTTGGCAAATGAGTAGATAGGCAATTGCCCACTATGAAATTACCTTTGAAAATCAAAACTTATAAAATCTTGTTTCATATATGCTTTATGTAAATAATTTAATTATAATATGATAGTATACTTTTTTGAGAATTTAAATGTATTTTACCTTTTATTGGAATTACTACTTGACATCTATATATTATTATATTATTACTTGAAGAAAAAAAAGGATCCACCACGTTCGCAGAGAGGGCCAAAAAATTCCCACATTAATCGGAGAAAAAAGAACGATTCGGATTTTATGAAGATCTAACTGTCCATATTTGCCCTAGAATTCAAATCAAATTCAACTACCAATAAACCACATTGGATTTTATAGCGATCTAACGGTCTTGAGTAGCCTAAAGATTCTACGTCTAATACGAGTACAGTAAAATACACAAGGTGATTTATTATTACATTCATGGAAATACCGCAACATGTAAAAGGGAAACATGTGATTCGATTACAATGCAAATACACAAGGTGACCAATTTAGAGAATAAATATAGACCTGATCAATACAAAAGTCTAGAACAATGCAAATGCAAATAGGAGATGGAGAGCACCTGGATGGCAGGGAGCAGCACGTACACCTATTGTAATGTAAGCAGTTCGACGAGGTATCATATATATAGAAGCCGCGATAAGAGACAGATAAACTGGAGAAGTTATCGAAGTTTGTGGCGAGGTGGAAGTTGCAGGAAAGTCATTGCATATTTGCAGTCTCTGTTGAATCCTGATACATGGCGTGGCGGACGAATTGGAAATATCAAGCTAGATGACAAGTCCAGTTCACCAAGATTAGGAGCATCAATGAGGAGTTGTTAGTCAGCTAAGCACTATCGAGATTCTGCATCCAAGAGTTTTATTTATTTGTTCATTATAAAGTTGCTGCACGTTCACGAAGATTAGGAGCATCAATGAGGAGTTGTTGGTCAGCTAAGCACTATCGAGATTCTGCAACCAAGAGTTTTATTTTTTTTTGTTGATTATATAACGTTACTCGGGATAGCAAGAAATTAAAAGTGACAAGTGCGGCACGAGCCAAGTGAAATCTATGGTGAATTCATATATATGTGTAACAATGAGCGGTCGCAGCTTCACCATGATCCCAATATTTTGAAGAGATGCAAAAAAAAAGGAAAGAAAAACACATCAGGTCCTTTTGAGAGTATCGTGAGCTAGCTAATAGGGTCACCTTGGTAGTTGATGTCAAAAATAGTAGTTGTGCAGGTTGAGTACTATTAAAGATGGTAATTGCAGATGATAGGAGACATGATCCTCCACGATTCGTCCTCTCGGTAAGTGGAGAGCCCGCAGGAGCAAGGTTGCATACCTGCTTATATGCGTATCATTGGGACTGAGGGAGTATGATAGAACCGATTAAAACTATCCTTACAACATATCAGTGCTACTCTGCAGTCATGTATCCATGTTGCGTAAAAATTGATGTTGAACGCTATGACTAGGAACTGTGTCAGCAATAGATAATAAAATAATATACTTTGCCAAAGCTTAACCTCAACCAGGTAAAAAAAAAGGCTTAACCTCAACCAGAAAATTTAATTCAAATAAAGAGTTTGTATGATGCTTGCTTGCATAATATGGTGGTCCTTATGCCATTATTAGAATCTTTTGCATTTCCTTATATGATATTTATATTTAGTAACACTTTCGAGACAGCTAAAGAGTTCAACTAAAGAATGCAAAATATTAATACGGGAAAAGCTAGCTAGCCGCGTGGGTCACAAAAATATTTAAATAAATAATCCATGTTAAATATTTTTCACAAATACTTAATTTAAAATTAAAAAAATACAAGAAGCCATCACTTCCGCTGAAAGGGTCGATGAATTTATATGTTAATTTGAAAAAACTTAGATTGTTAGATTTTACCATAATCCAACTATGTGTAGATAATTCAAAGAGTCCATATATGATATAATTAAGAAATAGATAAGTTCAATATTAAAAAGATGAAAAATATAAGTTGACCAAGTAGTATGCATGGATTACAAAGAATAAGTAGCTAAATTTAGAATTTTAGTATAAAACATAGTAGTTAGTCTCTTACTCCATTCTGAAAACAATTAATCTCTTACTTCATTTATGTAATAATAATTAAATTGCAGATGATTTGGGATGTGAATGAAATATTTGAATATAGAGTTTATTAAATTATTTGTGAACCAAATTGATTGTATCTCAGCGGCTAGAGAGAGAAACGAAGGGCAGCCTAAGCATCATTTAATGCTGCAAGAAGCTAGGATAGCAGCATGCAACCAATGACAGCCGAGAAGTGATGGGGCACAGTGCATCCGCCCGCTTTGCGTCGGCGATTCACCACTCGCCCGCCGTCCTCTCTCTCATATTTTCTCTCTCTCTCCCACGTCCGTGATGACGTGTCATGCCTATTCGCCTGCTGACCTGTCCTTATAATACTTGCTCTAATACTGAGTTGGTGCGGCAAGCAATGTAATGTGATTAGCTGCGGCGTGCGCCTTTACCCTTGATGAACTAGTAACATAAACAATGTGCGGCACGGCCACAAGGTTTAACGATTGCAATCTGTTTGACAGGCATCACGTCGCGCCTCACATGACAAGCTGGCGGGTGATGTGTGACACATTGCGCCTCGCAATGTGTGACACATCACCTGCCAGCTTGTACGAGAGGTTGACGGTACCGGATGAGTTCTCCTGTGGCCCATACGGGAACTTCTCGCCATTGACGAGCTTCGCCTCCGGCTTCTTGCCCTTGGCCACGTCCTTGTCAATGCTAGCCTCCTTGGCAGAAGCTGCAACGGTTTCCTTAGCGGCCTCGATGCCCTTGGCCGTCCTTCTGACCTGCTCCAGAGTCGACAAAAATTCAAACTGAGCAGTGTGAAAAATTAACTAGCGGAGGATGTCATTTCCTATGTTGGATAGCTGTGCTGTGCATCATCGGAATTCCTCCTCATCCATAAACCAACAATTAAATTGTTTCATACCAACACTACTGTGGTGCAATGCAATGAAGTTTCTGTTGACCTTATTACCTCTCTCTCATTGCTGCATTCAGCACATCCCCAAGTGAGCTTCTTGATAATTTGGCGTATTGTTGGCCTTTCTGATCGATCATCGTTCACGCAGAGCAGACCAATCTCAATGCACCTTCTTATCTGTTGGCAATCTGTTTCTCTTAATGTGTACCCCGGTGTGTTTTCTAGCCTATTTATCCACTTCTTAAGCACCTGCAAAATCAGATCACAAACCAAACTGGAATGTTAATTGGTGCTAATATGCAAAAGGGAAAAAATGTAATAGCATTTATCTCTCTTGAAAAGGAGGCATTTATACTCCTTGAAAGTTTCAAACACAAATTACTTACAAGCTCAATGAATCCCTGGGATGATGTTTCGTTCTTATTATATGGGTAATGGGTAATGCTTGTGTCCTGTCATTATCTCTATGATTATTACGCCCAAACTGAATATGTCTAACTCCTTCGAGATTATACCTCTGTTTAAGTACTCCGGTGCCATGTAACCCCTGTGTCGCAACATGAGTGGGTTAACTGTGAATTGAACCCTTGTGATGATATACTTTTTTTCCTCAAACAAAAACAGAATAGTTACATATCATTATATTAAGAAGGATAAAAAGAGCTAGAGCCCTTAACCCACCCACCCACACCCACTCACAAACAACCGTGACCATAAGAACTTTAGAGAAGCATTTAACTTACAAGGTCCCAAAAAGATTTTTTGTGATAGTTCGTGTTTGTTCTTCACCAAAAAGCCTTGATAAACCAAAGTCCGCAATTTTTGGCACCATATTATCGTCGAGCAATATGTTTGCTGGTTTCAAGTCCCTATGAATAATAGGGGTACTTGTTTGCCACTTCTCATGAAGATGATATAAACCATTGCAAATACCCTTAATAATTTTGCATCGTGTGCCCCAATCAAGCCCAGAACGTTCATCTGGCAAATTATAATAGGACATCTAAAATTATATATCAAATATTGTTTTACTACTACTAGTTTGATACTCCTGTTGAAGTTTTCACTTTAATCCTTACGAGACACGCTAAAAGAAAGATAACTTCCAACTATTCTAATAACATGAGAAACAAATACCCATTAGACTCAAATCATCATTCATAAATCATAACAATATTGGTTAGATTTCTTATGTTTTAAAACTAATAACTTCTGCCATTATGAAGATAATCTTGAGTAAGCCCTAAGTTTATATAAAAGTTGTTGTCAATATAAAAATAATATAAAGTAACCACCTAATTTTCGTCAAAATTACCTGCCTCTATCATTAGGAAAGTCTAAAGTCACCCCTACTTATATATCAAAATTATTCATAGATGCCATGATAAAAATATCTAAAGTAAATCCATGATCCTCATATAAATTACCCACCAATGACATTATGAAAATAATCTAGAATAACCTTCTAAATTTTCCATATAAATTATCCAATTTCAACATATCTGAGAATGGCCTAATCTATTCCTATATGCATGTCAAACATATAGTTCAGGGAAATGCTTCAACTAGATAGAATGCCAAACACACATGGAGGTATAATAACAAAGGGACAAAACAATTAACGGTGATGAAACTATACAGAGGAATTTGTAACTAAAGTAGATCATAACTGGGTACATATAAGAAGGTGTTTGTATGAGAATGTTGTGTCAAATAAAAATAAATGAACAAAAATAAGTAGCTTTTGAGGCTCATATTTATCAATGTATTTTTATTTCATAAAACAATACTAGCTTACCAGGGTTTATGGAATAGTAAAATATAATACGTGAACACAAACTAAGTTGTTACCACACAAATTGTAACACGATATTGGATTGCAATACCTGAAATATAGTTGCAAAGGTTTCCTTTAGGCAGGTACTCCAAGCAAAGCAACCTTTCTGGTTTCTCAGCATAAACATACTTCCCGTTGTGCTGTACAAGTTCCTTCTCTGTTTCGGAACAATATCCTACTAGTCGCACATTGTTCCGGTGCTTAAGGCTCATGAGATGACGGACTTCATTCTCATAGTGCTTATCCTGAATTCCTGTTATTGTCCACTTAAGCTTCTTGACAGCAATCATATCTTCATTCCGTAGGACTCCCTATTCAAACTATATTATTGATATGGATTTGATAGCGATTTGTGAATAAAAGTCTGGTTATTATTGGAAATGATATGATTTAAATCTCACCTTATAGACATTACCAAAGCCACCTTCGCCAAGTAGCCTCTCATCAGAAAAATCGTTTGTTATCTCTTTCAATTCTTTCAGTGGTCGACTATGTGGTTCTAAATCTTGTAATATGCTCTCCTGCTCATTGTGTCTGGTAGAGCTAGAGTCACCGTCCATATTAGAAACACCTTCACATGGTATAAAAGATCGTATATACGCTTTTCAATTACTTTGCTTCCTCAGATTGAGTAGTGAGTTGGACAAGTCTTGTTATTACTTGTTAATGAATAATTCCACCAAAATAGAATGCCGTACTGTTCAACATTACGAAAAAAAAATCGTGAACATATGTGCGTACTGTTCTTCTGCAAAGTATTTACAATGGAAAGGAGAGAAAAGAAACTATGTATAGCGATCAAGAAGCTGGACGCACCGATACTATTTTTGTTGCGTCAGAGGATAGTCCTCTGCTCCTGCCGTAGATCTAAACACTGGCCGTGATCTTAACCAAGTATTTTTTTCTGACAAATTCATCATGAACCAAAAATATAGAGCAGTTAGCTAGATCCCGGCGCTGTTCCAGTAGTTGCGCTAGTCTTGAATATGAATAGTCCACGAAAACAATCAGAGAACACTCAGTGGGAAACAAATTAAGCTGAGAAATAGATTAAGGTGGCCTTGTCACAGTAGACACAGATTCAGGGCAAGATGCTGCAGCATGCGCAGCTGCATTAACACTTGGAGAAAGAACACTGACCTGGGTTTCGTCCGATGGAGACGCTGCTTCTGAAACGCGTTTGAGAGTTGGATTAACCTGCTGCTAGAGGCTGGCTATCTTCTTCCAGGGCCACTGGGAGGGATCGTAGGACTTGGTTTAGCTTAGTGGGGTGTTTTTTTTTTTATGAAAAGCATAGTGGGGTGGTTGGCTGCTTGAGTGCTTGACTTGAGACTTGAGTAAAAAGGGCCGGGGACCGGGGTTTGGTTATCGGTGGCCGAAAGAGGGTTCCCATATGTACGTATTCTATATGGCCAAAGGTTAGAGCCAGCAGGGTCGAGGTACGTGACTTTATAGGCTATAAAGATTAACAAGGGCAATTATATTAACCACATACGATATTATTTGTGCGTTTGTACAATGAAATAAACGAAGGTTATGATTTTCAGAAACTAAAATTTTGACCCCATGAAGTACACTGGCTATCGAAACTTATTTCGTTTGTAAGGCACGTGTCCCTTGTGACAAAACCTCAAGCCATCTCTATGCCAACATAGAGGAGGGTGACTAGCTACTTTGCTCGACAGGCATGCAGTATCTCAATATGTAACAGTGGTTCAATACTTCAATTTTACCTCTCACAAGTTCCCTAACATCGATATGACACTGATCAGCTTCAATTTAACCAGAAGAGGGAGGACGCGGGCTGTTATAGTTTTTGCTCTAACAGAGTACCATTCAAATGTCTCGAGGGTCCCCTGCAGAAGCAATTTGTCACAGCCTCGTTGAATCTAATCTTTCCAGAAAATGTAAATACATAAGGAACCAGTCGCCGGGCCGTGCGTTCAGAAGTGAAAGGCGTACGTGGAGACACAGGAAAGCGACTTGTTTTCCTTTGTGAAGAACAGAGAGTGTCTGTCAGTAAGCACACCGGCGGCAAATCCATGGCTTTTGATTGGAAAGGTCCCATCGATGTTTTTTCTGTGACAAAGGAACCGGGACCCCGAGGCCCGAACCTGAGCCCCTCGGCGTGGGCCAGCGACCCCATGAAACTTCCGGTGAGGTGCGCCGGGCGGGGACGGCCACTCCGGCCAGGCACCGTGAGGGCCCAGCGTAAGCACCTATAGGCGCCACCATTGCCCCGTCTGTCAGGCAGGAGGAGAAGGCAGGAGCCTGAGAGTTGTCGCAAGTAACTGGTGATGCTCTGCTAGCTATTTTGAAGTGCAGAATTTATTACGAATAAAACTGAACAGGACGGCAATGGTTCGAGTTAGAAATAATTAGAGCAAACTGCCCAAAATAAATTGAATCTCCTATCCTCCGTGAAGTCGTACTTCACTTGATGTGACATCCTGGTCTACTTCCTCCACCTAAATCTTTTTTAAACTCTATTTCCTAAGGTCTTCCCTAACAAGGCACTATTTGCTATCTCTTAAATTGTTTATTCGATAAACAGTGTCAAAATAGTACACTAGGTTGGCTCTTTGCTAGCTTTACGCTAGCTTATAGCATTTTCTATTCATTGAACCGTGCAACTCTTGATGTGACCGGCTCTTGAACAAGAGCTGGTCACATCACTTTTATATTCTTCAATGAATATGAGATGGCTAAGAGCTAACAAAGAGTCAACCCACTTGCAAAAAGCCAACCCACTTCTATACTGTCTTGGTACTATTCATCGATTAAAAAATTTAAGAGCTAGTAAATAGTGCACCATTGGACAAGGCCTAATGAATCAAACAATTTTAAGTTCCACTAAATTTATACAAAATAATACTGTTTGACTCCATGGCTTTTCTTGGAAAAAACCTAGTTCCTGTTGAGAGATCTGCGATTGAGGTGATCGACAGTGTGGAGCAGTGTGCAATGCACAGTAACATTACCCAAGCAGCTTGATGAGTTCATGCTGTTCAAGTGTCCATGGTGATCGATTGCCTTCAACAGAAGGCCGAAGCAGAGGAGATGTTTTGTGAGTCCTCAACGGCAGTGCGTTTGTCCAGGAAGGAAAATAAGGTTTTCAAGATGGTAAATTATAGGCGTTCAAGAGAAAAGGTTGACAACCTCGAGAGGTCAAGATCCTCACAAGGCTAGAGAAATGACTTGAGGCAATTGCCCACTATGAATACCTTTGAAAAAAATGAAATCTTTATTTCATATATGTTTGCTTATGTAAATGATTTAATTATTTTTTTTACAATACCATACTTTTTTGAGAATTTAAATGCATTTTTGTTATTTCTTGGAAATCACTATACTACCGGAGCCGGGCAGTTCGCCGACTGCCAGGGGCATGCGGAAAAGGCCTTAATACAATCAGAAAACTGTTTACCGAGTGTAAAAAAAACACTCGGCAAACAACTTCTTTATCGAGAATATTTATTTAAACACTCGACTAACACTGTTTTTGCCGTGTGTTTTCGAAAAGACACCCGGCAGAGTTGTTATTGCCGAGTGCACACCTCGACACTCAGCAAACTCTCGTTTTCCAATAGTGCTAACTACTGATTTGAACTACATGTACTATAAACAAAATTACATTATAAAAAAACTGTACGCCGAGAACACACGTGCATTTTAAAACCGTATGCCAGTTTGAAAGATATATCACTTCAAATAGTTGTATAATTTAGAATGTACATTGTGAAGAGCTTCTAATACAAGTTGAATGATGTACTTAGTGAAGGGCTTCTTTAGGCCATCTCCACTGTTTCTCAAAGCGGTGCATGGGCTGCTTTTGTCTGAGAATGAATCGATTCGTGCCGGTGGAGAAGGCCGAATCATTGCACAAGAGAATGAATCGAGTCTACGAATGAACCAGTGCATAGTCAATAGAATAAGATAAAGGCACAGTTCATCAATGATCTCCTGGCCATTGCTCTGGCAGTCACGCGCTTCGCTGGATTGGGAGAAAAATAAAGTTTTTCTATTAGATGTGAGGCGTGCGGTAATTCTGGACCACTGGAGAGAACTGAATCGTTGAGCTACGTGACTACCTGGTCTGACAATAACCAATTCACTACTACAGATGTGCTTAGGCACCACCAGTGTCTCAGCGATTTTGCTCTGCAAATATGTAACTTGTCAGATGGTTCGATTGCCACAGTGTGTGCATCGATTTAGTGGGGCCCGCCGTTCATAAGATGGGCTCCTTTTCTGTCTACGCGGCAGCTCCTCCGCTCACCCGTGAAGTTTCAAGTGCCAACTGCTAGCTTGTGTCAGGTCTTAAAGGATTTTTTACTCGTCACGGTTCGACCGCTCTGCAACATCCGATTTTCGTTCTGACACCCAAACATCGATGGCCACTATGTGCTCTGTTCGATATATTCGAACCATGTTTCGATTTTGCAGCACACGCGAGCTGCCCTAAGACAAGTTGAAGGGCTGCGTAAACACAAGTTTACGAATATCGCACATACTTTTTTATAACAATTAAATTGGCTGAACTGGTAGCAGGTGGCAGTGGCAACTATTTGTGGCTTAATTATATATATGGCTAGTCTCAATCAATGAGCATCAAATGGCCAATCTCTGGCCGCCACAGACCTCGCCAGAGTAGCGAGAAATCACCACCGCCGTCGTCGACCCTCTTCCCGGCCTTCCCCAACCCCGAGACCTCACCCAAAGCCTTCGCGGTGAGCTCCTATTCGTTTCCCCCTCTTCTCCGGCCCGGACTCGTCGCCATTTGGCCGGCGTACGAATGCCGGCGAGCCAAGGACTTAACTGTATCTTTCTCATTCTTTCTAGGGGGCGAATAAAAGATGTAGGGGCTGTTTTGTAAGGGTTTCAAAACTTCCAGGGTCCCCGGGGTAAAAAGATTCTTTCCCTCTCCCCCCTATTCACTAAGATCTTGTAAAATTCATAGAAAATCGTAGAAACATAAGAAAAATGCAAACTAAATTTATTTGTACTCCTGAAGTCATAATGTCACTTTTCCCTTCAGCATATATATACTTTTCAGCTATTCGTTTTGAAATATAAATTCAACTTAGTTTAAGCACATGTCTTAATAGTTCAAAATCTATGGATGCACCTGGGATGATCTTGAGATATGTTGTTAGTGCAGATGTCACTAACTCAATGCGCATGTGGTGCACAATAATCTATGGTAGAATTCCAGTTATAATTTATTTTGTGAAAGCCTTGCTGTTTCACCATTTAAATCATGGAAATAGTTATACGATGCAAAAAATGAAATCCTTTCGGCAGATACATGTAAGTGACATGAGAAACCTAGTAAAAATGACCTTGATAATTTTTGGGTATATTACAATGGCTAGATAATTTTAGAAGCTTTAAAGTGAAGAAAATCTACAAAAATGACCATAAGTCAAATAAACTTGAACCTTGGCAGAATGGTTACCCTAGTCACTGTACCAAATGGTTTTGTCAGAAACCCATTAATTATTGTAGGATTTAACTTTGTTTCTAGCTTTAAAGATAAAAACATTTCTAGTAATTATTGTGTATATTATCTTTGGTTCAAACTTGGGCGGGCTAAAAATCAGTTTTAAGACTGAGTAGCCTCTTGCCAACTCTCATTTGAAAATAATGAACTTAACTTCACTTTTTTATTATTGGAAAATGGTTAGAATGGAAAAAAGAGAAGAAAAAGAAATAAATCCAAATAAAAACAAAAGTAACTAAATAAATCTTGGAAAAAATAAGCGTGCCACATAAGTAAAACTTTGCTTAATAAATGTTTACCCCATCACCAACAAATCACCCTAAGGTTTACCCTAACCCTAGTCATTAAATCGAGAACCGGCACTTAAATCGTTCATCCATTTCATGAGATACGGCTCTCAACAACGGTGTCTACGAGCTCATTCCTGCTGCAGAGGAGATTGCCCAGGACTCCGAGGTGAACGTGGTATATGAAACCCTAGAAACCGAGCCTGAGTACCACTTTGAGCAAGAAGGTAAGCACCGGGCATAACCTAACTATGTTTAAATTATGTAATTATGATTATTATATGTTTCTGCATTTAAGTTTTAAGGATTTGAATGAAAACCTAGAATTGCATAATCATAGGTTCCTTTGGTGAATACTAATATGATAGGTTCGATAGTTGCTATCCTTAGGACCATTACAAGTCGGGTGTTTTCTTGACACTCGCGAGATATAAGAGTTGCATGCCTTTATTTATGCCAAAATCATAAGGATGGACGGACGGGGTGGTATGTGTAGATATCCCGTTTGTGTTTGATAAATGGAGTTAAGGTCAAAACATGTGGATACTTTTGTGTCAAGTTTTTGAACATACCATAGGCATGCACGGTACATGGGACCGGTAAGTCCAAGTACCTGATTGATATGGATAGGTCGTCCAAGTACCTGATTGATATGGATAGGTCCTTTAGCCTACTGTTCTTGGAGGTGTATTATCCCATGCAGATCACGTGTAGGTATATGTGTGATGCCGTGAGAGATGTGGAAAACCTTTACCCAAAGGCAGGATCTAGAAACTGTCTATGGATCGATGGGAATGGATTGAGACGTCTGTTGTGTTTAGCAAGTTATCCCGTGTTTGTCGGTTTCCTGGTAGGTAGTGAAATTCGGTTCGAACTGTCTGTTTCTTACGGTTAATGAGACTGCTTGGCCGATGTAGTACATTGAGTAAGAAGATAAATTCCGAGGAAAGAAATCTATGTATTGAATATAATTGTATTGCAGAACTTAATTGCTTAGCTAGGCTATTCACATAGTATGATTAAGTTAATAAAATATGAAATTAATAAGCAAAGCTAAGGATTAACTCTTAGATGCTTTTGGCAAAACAAACCCCACCAGCCAAAGAGCCATGCATGCCTAGAAGTTGGCGATGTAGTTATCACCCGACGGTTCAGTCTTGCTGAGTATTAGTATACTCAGCCTTGCTTGTGGATTTTTTTAGGCTGCCCCCTCATGAGGTAGCTGCCACTATGGCTTGGGCTAATCATCTCCCTCCTGGTTTCAGCATCGAGTGAGATCTGACCTCTTCTGAGGATCGTGAGGAGTGGCGTCACGGCTGACTTCATCGTGACATCACTATGTATCGTCGTTATTTGTTTGTTTATTTCCGCTGCGTTGAACTCTAAACTTGTTTTGGTTATGTCATCATGGATTGTAATAACTATTAACACTTTATGTAGTATGAATTGTGGAATGTGGTAATCTTTGGAACCTCACCTTCGAGTGGGCGTATGGATGGATGATATTCAGTGTGTGGTTAATCGAGCGTTGACTCGACGTCAATATCCAACTTGGTAATATTTAAGTATATTACCACCTATGGCGGTCGTGATATACTAAGTAGGACCAATTTCGGATAGGGTTGCTAGAATCAGGGTTAAAAAAACCGCGGGAACCGGCCCGAAAACCGCGGGATCCGGTCGTACCGCCCCGGACCGGTACCGGTTCGGGGCGGTATGAAACCGCCCAAATTCAAAAATTTCAAATTTGAATTTAAAAATTCGAAAAATCGGATAAAAATTCTTAAAAATACTTCATGGTGTGATGGATCTATTGGTGTCAAAATTTCTCAAATATTTGGTCATTTGCTATTTCTTTCGCTAAATACAAGTTAAATAAAAAAAGAAAAAGAAAAAAACAAGTCGGCCCAACTCGGCCCAACTCGGCCCAAATCGCGTAAACCCTAATAACCCCCCCCTCGCCCCCCTCACCCCCCAGACACCCCGTCGCTCCCCCCCCCCCGCGCAGCTGAGCCTTCTCTCGGGCGAAAAAACGCCCCACGCCGCGAAACCGCCGCGCCCGACCGGATCCCGCGCCGGGAGGAGCGGTTACCGCTCGGATTGAGCGGTATACCGGTCCGGTTTGCGGCGCGACGGTTACCGGCTCGACACGCCGGCATACCGCTCCGGTTTGAGCGGTTTTCGCTCGGTTTCGGCGGTTAC
This sequence comes from Digitaria exilis, assembly GCA_015342445.1. Lineage (NCBI taxonomy): Eukaryota > Viridiplantae > Streptophyta > Magnoliopsida > Poales > Poaceae > Digitaria > Digitaria exilis. Next base: position 1,558,900 of record JACEFO010000191.1, on the reverse strand, counting down.
CGCCCTACCGCGGGTGAGGTATGGATTTGATGATTTTTTCAATGATTTAGGCTATTGTGATCTATGAAATTATGAAATGGATGTGGTGATGGAGATATTTAGGTATATTTTGATTGCATCCAAGTGATTTTAGAATGTATGAAGTGGATCTAGTGATTTGTAGCCATGTATGTACATTTAGATGTAGGGTATTGTGATTTTGGAAATAAGGAAATGGATGTAGGATTTAAGCATTGTGATATAGCTATGTGTTGTCAAGTTGATATTGATATGTTTATGTTTGTTCTATGTTTGTAGATACGCAATGTCTGGCAGAGAGAAAGATGTTGTATGGGAACACGGTGAACGTCTTCACCCCGGTTGGAGATGCAACTATTGTCATAAGTCCAAGGGAGGCGGTGGTGCCACTAGATTGAAACAACATTTGGCAGGGCGCGGGACGGAGGTCGTCCATTGTGATAGGGTTTCAAAGGAGGTGCGTGAGTACTTTCAGCGTGACCTTGAAAGGACAAAGAGGCTAACTGCTCAACGTGCTCAAGAGAGGTTGAGAAAGGAGAAGGCTGCAGCGGAAGGTAACTATCCTGGTGGAGATGAAGCGTATGATGAGGAGGCTGAGCTGCAGCGTGCCCTGGACCAATCAAGAGCGGAAGAGGAGTTCCGTCGCGGGGTGCAAGAGAGAGGAGGTGCATACGAGCATGGAGCGGGTAGTAGTACGAGGGGAGAGGGCCAGTTGCAGAGGATGCTTCGAAGGGCAACTTCAGCGAGGCAGACTCCTGGGGTGACGGACTACAACTTAGGTTCGTCGCGTGGATCCACGCAGCCAAGGATTGACACAGGCTCATGGACGCAGAAGGGCAAGAATGCAAAGGAAGCTATTGGGAGAGCTTGGTCAAAGTTTTTCCATACTGCGGGAGTTCCTGGAAGACAAGCTGACAGTCCATACTTTGTCAGTGCGGTCAGAGAGACACAGAAGTGGGGTATGTTTTCTTTGCAGCCAAAATAGTAGCCACGTAACTACATGTTTAGATCTAATCTCCTGACTGCCATATGTTTTGCAGGTGAAGGTATCGTGTCACCCACTGGACGGGATATTGATGGCAAGTACCTGGATCAAAACGAGCGAGACTTGCAGGTTCAATACGCCAAGTTTCAGGCAGAGTGGCCTATGTTCGGCGTCACGTTGATGTGTGATTCGTGGACTGGGCCGACAAAGATGAGTGTTATTAACTTTTTGATATATTGCAATGGGGTCATGTGGTTCCACAAGTCTGTTGATGCGACTGGAAGATCTCAAGATTCTGCGTATTTGCGGAAGGTAACCCCGTACCTAGTTCATTTCGATCCGAATATAATTTGGATGTTGCTAAACAATATGTGTATTTGCAGGAAATTATGAAGGTGGTGGACGAAATTGGACCAGAGCATGTCGTTCATGTGATCACGGACAACGGCTCCAACTACAAGAAAGCCTGCAAGGGGATTCGAGAAACATACGAACACATTAGTTGGACACCTTGTCTAGCACACACTGTCAACTTGATGTTAAAGGATATCGGTGAAAGGTACGAACATCAAGATTTGATTGATCAATGCAAGAAAATATCAACGTGGCTACACAATCATGGTCAGTTGAATGCAATGATGAGGCAGGCGATTGGTGGTGAGTTGGTGAAGTGGTGTGCAACTCGCTTTGGGACCAACTACATGTTCCTAGACAGCATTTATCGGAAACGTGAACGTTTCATGCAGTGGATGGCATCTCCTGAATTTTTGCAGAGCAAATGGGCCAATTCAAATATGGGTAGATTTACTCATACAAGATTTTCAAGTCTAGAGTGGTGGGAGGGAATGAAATTTATCATTGACTCAGTCCAACCAATATACAGCTTACTTCGCTTTGCTGATCAGGACAAGCGGCCGAACATGTGCGAGGTATGTCACAACGTACAGAGCGTGAGAAATGAAATGCAGGCCCTTGCTTTGCGGCTTGTTGGTCAATGTTGTTCGTCAAGTGGATGTGAGCGGAACTGGAGTACTTTTGCCTTGCTGCATACAAAGGTTCGCAATCGGTTGTCACACAAAAAATTGAACAAGCTTGTCTATGTGAACTACAACCTGCGCCTGCGACTTGCGGATGTTGCCGATCCTCCACGGGATCAAGAAGATTTCATTGACCAGCTAGCCCATCTTTCATTCTATGAGCCTAAAAGTGCAGTGCGGGATTGGATGGAATATGGAAGGTCAAACAAAGCTCCTGTTCTAGACGAGGACGACGATGAAGGTGACACGCCGCTTCCATCTAATATTGTCGCTGATAAAATAAATCCGGCGGACCTCCGTACTTCTACAGGGGAAGATTGCATTAGTGATTGGGCACGGCGACATGTGGGTGACACTCATGTAGGGAAGCGTAAGTACCACGTCGCGCCTAGCAAGGTTGTCCCGAAGCGCCAACGAGGCCAGGCAACGGGAAAAGGGAAACAGAAAGAAATAGAAGTCCTGAGCGGTGAAGACACTGATGATGGTGAGGGTGATAAAAGCCCAGAGTATCAGGAGTCTCAGGACAGCAGCTCTGGCGATGATGGTGATGATAGTGATGATGGCGATGACGGCGATGATGGTGATGATGGGGATGGTAGCAGTGATGGTGATGATGGAAATGGTGGTGGCGGCAGTGGCGGTGCTACTGGCGGTGGCGGGGGCCGAGGCGTGTCACCTTCAAACCCACCTGCTGGTCTCCATTTTACAGGTACCAAGTGTACGTATATATGAACATGTTTTTATTATTTTGACTTATGAGTATTAATTATACTATGTGGTTCATTGCAGGGGAGACTGAGTTCACACATGCAACCCAGGACATTGACCATGGAGCACCGATGTCGCAGAGGAGAACGGTTGGACCGACGGATTACGACTCTCCACAGTTCTCTTCTAGCTCCTCCTACAGGGATTCCTCACAGTCTAGTTACCACTATCCTATACCGGAGTTGAGCATGCAGCCACCGATGAGATGGGTGTACGAATGGCAAGATCCCCATTGGTACAATATGTTACTTCAGGAGTGGCAGACGACATCGGCCTGGACGGGCCAAACTTGGCAAGACTTCAAAGCTGAGTTGCTGGTAAGGCAGGGTTTGAATGTGATGTCCACCGCGGAGTATGAAATGGCCTCGCGATGCTACCGTTGAACAATTTTTTGTGCGAGACTATTCGTATTAACAATTATTTGTACCAGAGGACTACTGAACTATTTGCATGGACATTTGTACTATGTTTGTATGTACAATTATATGTATGGATGTTTGTCTATATTTTTAGTTATTTTTTTCCTTAATTTACGCATATTTCATGGCAATTTTTGGTTCTCCATCGAACCGTTCCAAACCGGCCGGTATACCGGTCAAACCGGGCGGTTACCGCCCCAAACCGACCGGTTTGGACTGCCGCCAAAACCGGATGAAACCGGTCGGTATACCGGTAAAACCGGTCGGATACCGGTCAATTCGATCAGTTTACCGAAAGAAACCGGTTGCACGGGGGATTTGAATTCAAAATTTGAATTCAACCGGTTTCTACCGGATCCCGGTCAAACCGGTCCGGTATACCGTTACCGCCGGCCGGCGGTACGAACTACCGGACCGGTTTTGTAAACCCTGGCTAGAATGCACTAACTACAATAGGAAGTTCGTGTAATTTGGAGACGGAAACGGTGGTTTCTGTTCTCCCATATTGTACCATGAGTCTGATTGCAAATGATTTGGCACCTGATGACTAATGGAATTTCTATTCCACATAAAAAACAATTTTGCAAACTTGGTCGGGGTCACTATGAGGAGAGGGAAAGAGCAGTTTTACCCCCCCCCCCTAAAATCCAACAAGTATAATTACCTAGTTTCAATTATAGTAATTGTGCAATGAAACTAAAGCATGTTCTCTTCAGTCTTCACACGATGAATAATAATAAACCAATTGACATAAATGACAAAAAAGGAACTAAAGTGAAAGATCATGCCTCGTCGACCATTAGTTGCTGTTATCTCCGGTGAGGAGCTTATAATATTGTGTATGTAGCTTGCGGATGAACAAGATGACACACCTAAAACTTGAATCAATACAGAGGTTGCAAACGTACGTGAGCTCTTCCTCCTGATGAAAAGGCGACTTTGCACAACAGGGATGAAAATAATAGGAGTTGACCGCGGAACAGTACGTGACTGAAGGGAATGTGTGCGATCTCATCTCTATAATCGACTCTACAATCGCATTCTTGATGTTGCAAATTTTTGTGGTAAAACAAGTGTAGCAGCTGCAACTCATTAATGTGAAAGGAAATAAAAGTCAACTCAACAAGGAGAAGATCGGTGCACTTTCATGAATAATATTGCTAAACCGATTTACACAAAGGACAAAAAGGGTAGTAAAATGAAAGATGATGCCTCTCCGAGCAATAGTTGATCTTATCTGCGGTGAGGAGCCTACAATATTGTGTATGTAACTTGCGGATGAACAAGATGACACAACTAAAACTTGTATCATTTGTAATACACAGGTTGTACATGTGAGCTCTTCCTCCTGATGAAAAGGCGACTTTGCACAACAGGGACGAAAAAAATCGGCGTTGACTGTGGAATAGTGGTTGACTGAAGGGAATGTGTGCGATCTCATCTCTATAATCTACTATACACAATAATACTCTTGACGTTGCAAAATTTGGTGGTAATAACAAGTGGAGCAACTTCAACTCACTACCGGATCCAGGCTCTTTGCCGTGAGCCTGGCACTCTCGGCAAAGAGGATCATCCTCTCGGCAAAGGCTTTGCCGAGAGCCGGCTCTCGGCAAAGCTGACTCGGCAAAGTTTTTCTCGGCGAAGCTACCTTTGCCGAGAGCTTTCTGTCGGGATCACGGCAAAGCCTTTGCCGTATGCGCCGGAGGTATTTGCCGAGAGCATGCAGCCTCTCGGCAAAGACCTGGCCCTAACGCCGGCGAGACGGCGTTGCGCCGTCTCTGTGGGGCCCGCAGCTGGGTTTGCCGAGAGCCACGTGCCAGGCTCTCGGCAAAGAACTCAAGGTTTGCCGAGAGTCACGTGCCAGGCTCTCGGCAAAAAACTCAAGGTTTGCCGAGAGTCACGTGCCAGGCTCTCGGCAAAGAGCCCATGGGGCCCACATCGGGAGAAGCAGGCGCGGGGCCTCTGCGCCTTGAGGCTCTCGGCAAAGAGTTCTTCCCCCATTAGTTTTTATTTTATTGTGCTCTCCATTTTTTTTTCTAAAGTGTTGGTGATACTGATCTTATTTCATATGATGAGTAAAATCGTGAAGTCCTAGTTGTTTACATATTATTTCATATTTCATGTGTATTTTAGTAAATTATCATTACTTCATGTATATATGAAGTAGAAATATATATCAAATTATTCTGAAAAATACCAAATTTTGACATAGATCATATTATAGTGTCTATAACATGTGCACAAAGTTTTGCATGCGAACTCAAATTTAAAGTTCCCTTTGAGTTCAAATTCTAGAGATCACATGTGATGTTTACGAAACTTCTACGGAGATGTTCGGATTTGTGCATGGTTTGACACAAAATTGCCCGAAACCTCGTCTAACTTTTCCCACACTCTTAGTACACCAAATCATTGGATGTCTACAAAAATCATGATTTTCAGACTCCATTTGCTATTTTTAATAATTGCAAAACTATTAATCCACGTGGTCTTTTCCATGTTTTCATCAAAATATACTCTTATTTTGTTGGTAAGGCTTCACATCACACTTACTTACATGAATCTCATTAGTTAATTCATTTTTTACTATTTTTCGAATCGTTTCTCTATTCAACTTAGAATTATTCCATAAACCCAACAAATTGATACAAACAAATTAAAAATAGCAAACAAATTGGTAAAATAGTTAAATGCTCACATGTTGTACTTTGTAGGATGTGTGAACTAAGAAAATTTGTTTGGGCGTTGAAATGTGAAAAATGTGGGACACGTTTGCCGAGAGCCGCGAGGAAGCTCTCGGCAAAGCTTGCCTTCGCCGTGAGGCTTTGGAAAGCTCTCGGCAAACCTTGCCTTTGCCGTGAGGCTCTGGAAAGCTCTCGGCAAATAGGCTGCCACGTGGCCATACCGACCTGACGGATGCCGTGCCACGTGTCCCGTTTTCCCGAGAGGACGTCCTCTGCTCTCGGCAAAGAACCCTTTGCCGTGAGCTCCTTGTAGGCTCACGGCAAAGAGGTTGACGGCTGTTAGCCGCCCCACACGCCGTCTCTGGTGGCGAGAGCACGAACGTGGCACGTGATCACGTATGCCGAGAGGTCCGAGTTTGCCGAGAGTGTCTTTGCTCTAGCTCTCGGCAAAGTTTGCGTTCGTCGAGTGTGCAAACTTTGCCTAGAGCCCAACCTTAAGGGCTCACGGCAAACGTAGTTGTTGCCGACGGTTTTTTCTTTGCCGAGAGTCTAGGGGCAAGGCTCACGGCAAACGTCTACTTTGCCGAGAGCCCGACGTTTGGCTCACGGCAAAGATTGTTGCTCTCGGCATATTAGGATTTTCCGGTAGCAACTCATTAGTGTGAAAGAAAATTAAAGTCAACTGAATGAGGAGAAGATCGGTGTACTTTCATTAATAATGCTAAACCAATTTACACAAAGGACAAAAAAGGTAGTAAAATGAAAGATGATGCTTCTCCATTCATTAATTGATCTTCGGTGGCGGTGAGAAACTTACAATACTGTGTAGCTTGCAGATGAACATGATGACGCCTAAAACTTGTGTATTTGTAATACATGGAGTTGCACAACAGGGGCGAAAATAATCGGCATTGACTCTGGAATAGCGTGTGACTGCAGGAAATGCGTGCCAGCTAATCTCTATAATCTACTCTACAAAAGAATTCTTGGTATTGCAAAATTTGGTGGTCATAACAAGTAGAGCAACTTCGACGCTAATGTGAAAGAAAAATAATAAGCCAACAATCAACTTAGTCCAATTATATCCACTTACATTATAAGCTACTAACAAATGAAAAGATGCTTCATTCCCTTTTAAGGGAACAATTGCATGCTCCTGCTGGAGTGGCCTAGCTATATATATAGACAGGCTCAGATCAACATACAGCACCCCATATAGAGAGAGAGAGCTAATAGGAGCTAGCTAGCAGTTTCAGTTGGTGTAAACGGAGTGGAACATGGCTGCCAGGCAGCGGAGAGAAGTTGAGGAGACAGCGGAAGATGTGCTCGAGGGGCTTGATGAGTATGATCTTTCCAAGCGCCCGGAAGTAAGGATCATCAATAGGTACGTGCGCATTCGGACATGGGTCATGTTGGTGTTCAAAGCAGTAGGGTCACTGGCGCTGCTATGGTTGACCGTTGTCCTCCTTGGCGGCTTTGTCACCTCGTTGGAGCAGGTGGACTTTTTGTTCCTGACTTTCATTGGATTTCTTCAGGTTGCCGGGTTAGTTCTCCATCTGTTTTCCTCCGTCGCTGCGTGCAGCATCATCGTTTCCCTACTTCTGTTTTATCATTATATTTTGAGCAAATCAGTCTTTGTACGGTGTAGTTTATATATCTAACCGTTAACTGGAAATGACATGGACTACATATGCATTCTGTGGGGGCATGAAGCTTGCCTAATATTCCTGATTGTACTGAGTACCGATGGTTTGTGGGCACATCTCTCATAAATATGTTCCTCTATATGAGAGGAAACAGTTTCGGAGATTACATTCGTCTTTTGTTTTATTAGAAACTGAAAATGCTCACTGCTAGAAAGTCTAGTATTAGTACTGGGCGCAAAGCCGGTTTAGTACCGGTTATGCGCCCAGTACCGAGCTTCCGGTACTAATGGGCAACCCATTACTATCGGCTGTGGCAGACGGTACTAAAGTCTGCCATTTAGTATCAGCCGGTGTTACCAGCCGGTACTAAGACGATGCCACGCGGCACCGCTAGGGGTGCTTTGGGCCCAGTCATTTAGTATCGGCTAGTATTACCAACCGGTACTAAATGTTCGGGCCAACTTTTTTTTATTTTTGCATTAAACGTCCCTGTTTTTTTGCACGTTAGTACCGGCTCAAAAAGCAACCGGTACTAACGTGTCAGGGACGAATGCTCCATTCTCTAATAGTGGCAAATACCCTCTTAGAAGTCATCATGAGAATTGCAAATGGCCCCTACATGAAAAATAACAATATTTATCACCCCAAAGTATAAAACTCTTGCAAGATACCCCTTGAGGTTTTTCTTGATGCAAATTCATCATATTTTGCCATGATGTACTCTCTCTATTTTGAAATATAATACATTCTAGATATTTGCGGGCAAATTATGAGACTAGGAAAAGATGCATATACCCTTGAGTTATAATCCGTGGAGTTGTATTGTTGATTATTTTAATGGCGGTTGCGGATAAAGGCCTTTAATGGCGGTTGTGGATGATGGCGATTATTTTATTTCCTAGGAGTCACTTCAACTAATCACCCAATCAGAAATCAGTTAAACTAATCCTTCTAATTCAAAGGAGATTAAATGAGAAGTTGTCTAAATATGCTTAAAAGAGTATAAGTTGTGAATGTTTGGAACCTTTTATTTTAATGCATAGCAAATTTGAATGTTCCATGTAAACTGCTTGAAGTTATAGTTCAAAATTTAGTCAAGGATTAATAAGAATAGGGGCAATTGCGTTCTTACCCCTACTCCGAACCCCAACTATGATTTTACTCCTACTTTTCATGACTTTGTCTTTTTACCCCCACTTCGTAAAGATTCAAACCGGAGGTAAAGTCACAATTGAGGTTCAGAATAGGTGAAACCGATATGACTTCTTTCGTCGGTTGTAGTCTCCATACCTGTTTAGTTCTGACATCACCACTTTTACCTCTACTTGTTGTTCCACCAACCCTTGCTTGCACATTAATTGTAGTCTTCTCTTTTGAGTGTGATATAAACCGGAGGAACACCACCTTGGTTGTAAGTACTTAGAATCTTACTTATTGCCTTTTACATCTTATTTGAAGGTAGTACATGCACTTCTAACCAGATTATCATTAGCAATAATTGGTTTTTAATTGTACATGTGTACCATAATTTGCATATGAAATGGGATTGGATAACATATGGTCGCATATGTATAACACTATAATCCAAGTGTGAATAGAAGCAAGTATATACACAAGAGTATGGTGCATGCAATTCGTCCAAAGAACAGTGTAGCAACACAATTACCTTGATATGAATGAAAATCCAGTTTCTTTTGATGCCTTGATGACTATTTTCAGTAAAAAATTGTCTAACCGATGTGAAATGTGACAATCTGAAATCAGTTTCACCAGTAAATAAATAGTCTTGAATTTTTTATTCTAAATCATGACAAGTATAAACTAAATTAGGTGGCAATAAAATAAACCAAGTGAATGCAGCACCCGATAGAGTTAAAGGAACCATTTTATTTTACAAAAAAAATTAGAAGTAGCCTCGCCATGCCTACATGTTCTAATGTAGTCATATTATCATCACTGCTAAATTTAACAAACTCTGGAATTTTAAAGACTGGTGGTGGACTTGCAAATCTTCATAGCTATCAGGATACAATCCAATATGATTCTTGACTTTAGATTCCGTACCAAAAGATTGTCTAAACAATTCAACTATATTTCTTCTTAAATCTTTCCATCCCATACTGGCTTTATATTTGCTTGTGCCAATTCGCCATACTGTGCTCTAGTAGCAGTTGGTTGTGATGTGCTATATGTTGGTGCTTGGTTCGGCAACAGTTTAGGAACATGCTGCATTGAATTTGAACCACTCGTACGCACGATAGGTTCACTGTATACGATAGTATGCGCGGCACAGCATTAATAGTAGTTGTTCCACACCGTTCACAATGACAGTTCAGCTTTGTATATTATTTATTGGTGTACTAGCCAAAGTTTTAGGTAATTGCCAATTTGATGGATCAATTATTGCAAATTTTTGGCATTAAAGTAGAAACATGAATATTAGTGCCTGAAAATTGTTTCTCAAATTTGGCCTCTATTCGTTCTAAAGGACAATTCATTGCGGTTTCAAATTTTGACTCATTTGTTTTCAGAAAATGGAATTGCATTCGCAGAAAAGCACACACAGCCTATCAACCTTTGCAGTTATTACAAACATCCAAGAAGATATCTTTAAAACACTTTAGGACATGAATATCCTTACTAAAGATCGGCTGGACTAAAATCTATTGAAGTCACTTGTAGCCATCAACCATCTTGAATGACGATCGCATCTCTGGTCATTGTTGAGTTAGGAGTGAGACATACATCTTGTCGTTGCTCTATCTAAGCAAGAATGTGGTCACCTCCACTTTGATTTGCCAAGCAAGAGTAAATCCAGACAACACCGGCCGTCACCTCATGGACCATACATCAACTGCTATCTAAGCATCAAAGTGACCTCGAAAGAAATCTGTTGGACATAGAGACGTGCCTCCGATCATATGGAGGCACATGCTGGCGACAACGAGCTCTCCAAGCATAGGAAGGATCGTCCATCCGAGAAAATTTGACTCATGATAGTAAATTTGTTATTAATAGAGCACTACAACACCATTGACGTTTTGTTTCCTAGCCCATTCCTATTCCCTTTTTTATCACTTCATATCTTCATTAGTTACTAGGAATATAATGGCTTATTGTCGATGCCATTTTTCCCAGTGTTTTTTTTTTATAACGACGGTTTGTATTGATTTCGTACCTTTTGTCATCACCATGTGAGTTACAAATATGTCATATATATTTAGTAGATCCGCTAATTTCTTTTGTCCTAATCATAATCATCGCTCCCCAACTGTAGATTTTTCAACGCATTGGCTGATGACCAGTTCATATTCGTCGTTAGTTTGGTGCTATCTCCATTAGCCATGTTGGTTTCCTCGATAGAAGAGCTCAAAAAACATGTGCTATCAAGATTGCGAGGGACATCAGAGGAAGACGAAGAACCCATGTCTTGGGCTTTCCGGGCATTCTATAGGATCAGTTTGCTAATCATGCAAGTGGTCATATGGATTCTATATTTGCCCGAGATTTCCATTCTTTTTGGGCCGCCTATTCTTTGCTTTATGCTCTCCGCCTATCGTCTGGATAAGGAAAACGATTTCAAAGACGATGGAGATGCTAGCAAAGCAAACCTGAAGCCTGCATTAAACATATTCTACTCTCTGGCAGTGGCCCAATCTATCTTGCACATAGTTTGGATTAATATTGTTGAAGGGATAAAGGGAAGCCTTACGTTGTATCTCTGCAATAAGTATGGATATGAACGCGGAGCTATGGATGATTACATTACTGAAACAAAACGGAAATGCATCCACGACATGGCCTTGGCCGATGATTGGAATTTGATCACCTATGCTTTAAGCCTGCTGGACTCTGAATCTATTGATTCAGATGAATACTGCTCAGGATTAAGGATATTAGATACACTGATCGAGGAGAAGGTGCCAGTTAATCGGTTGATGGTTCAATCTTTGAGGCAAAGGATTCAGAAGCTGACTAGAACGCTAGGTTGGAGAAGACCGACTGACCAGGAGACCAGAGAGCTCGCTGCGAGGATCTTGGCGCATCTCGCCAGCGACCTCAGTCTAGCTGATTTTCCCGGAGCTCTAGAATCCATATCTTCCCTTTTGGAGACCCAATGCTACAAAAAAGATCAGGAACATCTGCATTTTCCGCTGAGGAAAAAACGGAGCAGGAGGAACAGAAAGAAGAGTGTCCTAGAGGATATGATGGATAAACAGGGGCCAGCGAACCAACAAAATTATTACATGTTGGTAAGGCATGAACAAGGCATCAAGATTGGGAAAGGAAAAAGGGAAGACTTAATTATACAAGGCCTCAGAATTATTGAGAATTTGGCTCATAACGAACACAACTGTACAGAGATTTATGAAAACAAGGACCTAATCTCAAAGATCATTGCACCTGTGAAATCTGACAAATTTATTGAAGAAGTCATGACCAATGGTGATTGTAGTGTCAGAGCACTAGATGGGTCACTGAAAGTGGTGAGTCGGCTCATTGGCGCCCATGGAGATATGGGAAAGAATATGCGCCAGGATATTGCAGGTAATATCAACGTGGGGAGGAAAGACCCAAGTCCATCTAAAGAAAATATGATAACTGCTGTCAGCAACTTGTTCGCGGTTTTGGGGATGAAACGAAACAGCAATATTCTAGGGCTACAGATCCGGGCCATAGAAATTGTTTCACAGCTGTTTCTGGATGAGTCTACAAATTTACATAGAGCTGAGAGAGAAAAATTCATTCAGTGCCTGCTACAGTTCTTCCTTTCTGAAGAATGGATGTCGGAATATTTTCAAGAGAAACACACAGAAGCAATAAGAGAAGCCACAACCATCAAAATTGACAACAATATAATATTGTTGTCGTCTCCCTTATTAAATTGGCTCATGAAAGAACATGAAAAAAAGAAGATGGGAGAAGCCAAGAAGATTGCAAGCCAGCTTAAAGCTAAAGCCGGGAAAGCACTGGCCCTACTACTGTCCATGGGAAGTCAGAGTAATTCAAAATTTCTCATGAACTTAACCAGATGCGGAGATGTAAATCACTGCCTTACCAAAATGCTGGACTCTAAGATCACAACCATCAAGTGCCCGATGACTGGAAATGAGGTTTTGCATATGCCGATAAAAATTGGGTGCAGGATTAGCGCTGCGGAGATCCTAAAGCACCTTTGTGTCGATTCTGCAGGAGACCGCTCTTTCTGCAAGATGGTGCTAAGGAAGGTATGCCCACACATACATACCAGTTAACTTTCTGGCAATCAAAGCCTAGCAGTTATATTTTGTTTGCTCAGCTTCACCTGTTGAAAATCCACATATAACCTGCAGGTACTTGAGGAGTTGCTACACATAAACACAGTAGGAATAGAATCAGAAGCACGAAATGGCAGAGTATCAGCATCTTGTACAAGAAATGACGTAGAGAACCCACGGTCACCATCCAGTCACCAAGATGAGCCCCAAATCCCAGGAAGTAACAAGCAGCAATCCGACAAAAGGAGGTTCCAAGCAGCCTTACTATCACTCTACGCCACAATCCGTGCAACCTGGACCGACAATGAAGTGGGAGACTTTGCAAGCCTGATCGCGGAGCTGGTGGCTAGTAATGACTTCGCGGGGAAGATCAAGGCGATGATCAAGGAGAACAGCCACGCCACACCAGCCTGCGTTTCTATGCTTAAGATTATATGCAAGATGGTTATTCTATTGGCGCAGCACGGTCACTACGTCCAAGACTTCAAGGACAAGAAGATCATGGATGCACTGTCCGAGGCCTCCAAAACCATGGCGAGCCTCGAGGGCTGCATGCTTTTTGCCGGAATGGATGTTGACTCCTATGGTGTACCATTGAAACCTGTCTCTTCTGTTCTCGTGGAAGAAGCTCGACAACTTTTGGATGGCCAAACAACCGGAGCGGGCCTGGTGATCAATGACACTATTCCTTTGCTGGAACACAACAATGACTGCATATGGTTTTAGTCCACAGGTCGACTGCTAGCTTGTCCTTATTACGCCCATCTTGCGTGTGTGTTAATTGTTGTAATGTATGGTTTGGCCCTTCGATCAAACTCGGTTTTATAATTCCATTAGGGCATGTAAAGCAGTGCATATGATTGCTATATGCAAGTACTTGCCAAATCATATAAATATGGTCTCATGTAGGGCTTATCCATTATATATATGCTGTTTGCAAACTAACTAATGCATGTAGCCTTTAATCATGATGATCAAGTACAAGCATGATCTTTGAATGATATATTACTTTTTTCTCTGGAGCTTGAAGTTACTTCGATTCAACAATGATAGCATACAGTCGATTCGATCCACCAGTGGTAAGTTCCTGATTTGATTTTGTTGAGTAGGTGCGGGGTTTGTCAAATTTGCTGGAAGGTTATGCTAATTCAGCAACGGACTCGGCTTGGGTATACTGTGTTCATTGCATTTTGTTCTTAATTACCATGTGATTTGTGCATCAATTACCTGTATTTTTCGTATTCTTTTGTAAAGCGCTATTTGCCATACCTTTGTAGCTCCTGAAAAAATAATGCCGCTATTTGCCATAGTTGGCTACTTAAAACCATGCCTAGACATGCCTGCCGCTGCGCTTCGGCCGAAATCACGAGATCAGACTATCAGAGCTTGCCCAATCGAGGAGGCCTCTATCAATAAGGATTCGGGACAGGAGCCGAGGCGGCAGCAGCGGCGTCTGTGGAGCAGCACTCGAGAGGATTTCTTTTTCCTAGGACCTGGAGCAACAGAAACCCACAGCCGAGAAGCTAAGGCCAGATAGATTTGTTGAACCTGCTGGAGAGCAAAAGAAAATATGTTTGCTCCGAAGCCCAGAAGCTAAGGCCAGATAGCTGAAACGACCCGGATTTTCCATTCTGAAAACCCTACTCCCTGTACCCTTGTGGTAGTCCCTGGATCAGTCGCTACCACGTACAGAACACGAAACAGTCGAATAACAGTTCCAAACCATCGATAAAGCAACACAGAGTTAAGAAGTTATTACAATCCCGAAACAGGGTTCAAATTATTCGCCACGCAGGGCTAAGCAAGCAAAGTAAAGATAACTAGCGCTAGGAAGCTCGTCGGCAGATCACCATCTTCGCGTCTCCTCCGCAGGCTGGCTTGAGCGTAGACCATCGCCTAGTCGTACCAGTAGTCGAAGTTGGAGTCGAACTCCGCCTCATCTCCAGGATACTCACTCTCTGTTCCCAAGGAATGGAACAGGCACACGTCACCGACTGAATGCAGCTTTAAGTGGACTAACATAGTAATGGTATAACAATAATGTCAAAGGCAAGGAAGTAGGCTTGGAGTTTTCCTATGCAAGCGGCAATGTAAACATATAAGTAACTTCATCCCATCCAAAACCCACAAAGTTGTCCCTGGGCGAGTCCCATCACATGACGGTTTCCCGGCGGCATTCACTTCAACACACACCTCCGACTTTCGGCGATGCACAGCTTCTGTCCTGGCATCTCAAGAGGGATAACCGGATCTCAAGGTAGGCGGAGCACAACCTACCTCTGCCCGGCTACCCCTACATCCTCACACTCTCACCTACAGGGCAAGACAAGCAGATCCCAAAACAATGGCCAACCACAATGAAGAACACCGCGTTATTCAGAATCAAAACCCCGTCTATACATATAGATCATGACACTCTGTAGAGGTTGTACATCTGTACCCAACCCGGGCTACGACTAGGGATCAGCCAGTCGAGACGTAGCCCACACCTAGTAAACCTCCTAGTAAGAATGGCACCCTCCTGATCTCCCTAGTCTGGTTGCCTTCGCCCGTAGTCGTCGGCACCAAGGAGATGTGAAAGCATACCACCAGAGCTGCCCATCGGGGCTGTAAGGAACAGGCACTCACCCCTCACACATACAAAAACTGTGATCTCCTGCATTTGGGTGCCACCTTAGCTAGGCTAGTCGTTACCGGTCACATCTCAGGCAAGTTGGCGTGTATGGTACAGTGAACTCATGACAATTAACAAGGTTTAAGGTGCCGGTACGGGAGGAAGTCTTCTTTCCTCACCCTCTCAAGTAACCTCCAACACCTGGCTCCAAGTCATAAAACCACTAGGGGTCCAACCCCCCTAGGGTACCCTAGGGGGCCATCTCCCCTAGAGTCCACCAGGTGACGCAGAAGTCACCCTGCCCTGATATAAGATCGGATTGTTATTACCCGCACCGGCAAA
This sequence comes from Digitaria exilis, assembly GCA_015342445.1. Lineage (NCBI taxonomy): Eukaryota > Viridiplantae > Streptophyta > Magnoliopsida > Poales > Poaceae > Digitaria > Digitaria exilis. The sequence goes on along the minus strand of JACEFO010000191.1, from coordinate 1,543,126 downwards.
GACCCAGTAGGGCCAAAATCACCATACACCTTCCTGGTTTTATCCCCACACTCACACCAAGAATATCTACCACATATCCCGCACACAAGCAAGCATAGCATCTTATCATCATCATATAACAAGGTACGATATGATAAGCAGTAGGTACCAAGGCATACGATAAGTAAAACAGGCTATGCAGGGTTCACATCTCAAGCAACACATGCAAGCATAGCGTATCTAGTAAGCAATGCCTATGGGAATTCAAAGAAGCAGTCGGGCGTGAACCTGAGCGAGTGGGGTAGTTGTCCTGCTCGGTGAAGTGGTCCTCCTCGGTCAGCGCTCCTCCGGCGGCGCCTCCTGTTCGTAAATCAGTGTAAGTCTAGGGGCCTATTTGCAAATAAGAGCCAAATGGAACACGAAGAAAGACCCAAATAACTTCAATTGCATTTTTAAAGTGTTAATCATGATTTTAGAAAATTATAGAAATTGATTTCACATTTTTCTGAGTTAAACTGAATTAGTTATGAATTTTCTAAGTTTAAATCATTTTCTGAAATTATTAAATGTATTTTGGAAAAAGGGAAAACCCAGAAAAATCACAACACAACACGTGGCCTGCTGACGTCATCATGACGCCATGCTGACATCAGCACAGGGACCACCGGATGATGACGTCAGCAGTGGGCCCTGCTAACGTCATCGTTGACTGGTCAACGATCAACGCTCAAGGTCGAAGGTCTATGGGCCCCACTCGTCAACGCGTGGATCCCAGTGGTCAGTGGGGGCTGGTCACCGACAGGTGGGCCCCCAAGGTCAAGCCGGCGCCCCAGGCTTGGCTCGGCCTTTGGGCCAAAACTGGTATGGGCCGAGATGCGGCCCATGCCCGCTTGGCCCAGCACGAGGCGCGGCCCGGGGGTCTGCTGCGGCAACGCGGCGATCCCATGCGGCCAGCGCCCGTGCGGGCAACCGTGCACGAACGGGGAGCGGCCATGCGCGCGCCTGCCAGGCGCTCGACGAAATGCCGCAACGGCATGGCCGAAAGCCGGCGCGCGTGCGCTCATCGCGTTCCCGTGCATGAGCGGTCCCATGTGCGTGCGTGCGTGTGTGCGTTCGTGTGCGCAAGCCAGCGCATCGCGCACGAGGGCGTGTGCGAGCGCGGCGAGGCGTCGCGACACGGCTCGACGGCCGGAACGGCACGCCGCGACGGCGAACTCGCGAGGCAGCGGCATCCCGCGCCCGCGGTCGCGTCCATGGCCAAAAAGGTGTCGCCTTGGGCTCCTGCAAGCGGCGCTATGGCCGGACAAACAAGGGTAGGGCTCCTAACGGTGGCGGCGCTACGGCTCGGCTCGCCGGCGACCCGCCGGTCGAGCAGCGTTGCAAGAAGGCGACGAGGCTCACCTTGGGCTTGAAAAAGAGGGGCTTGGCAACACGATGCGTTCGACGGGGCTGTGGCGAGTCGAGGCAGGCGTGGCGAAGGCGGTGGGCCTCGGCGCGTCGTCTTCGTCTCCGGCGGTGGCGTAGTCGATGTCGGGGTACGGCTCGTGGCGGTGCGGCGTCGTCCTTCTCCCGCGAGCTCCGGCTTGGCTCCAGGCAACGGCAAGGCACCTCCTTGCCGTGGCCCTCTACCTCCTTCTTCCTCCTCTCCCTTCTCCTCCTTCTTCTCCGGTGGCGGCGGGTGGAAAGGGGAAAAACCCCAAATTGAGCGACAAGGGCGGTCGAGGAGGTTGGTAGGGGTTTTATAAGCGGCGGTCTAGGGTTTGGGCGTGCGTGCGGTGGTAGGTAGGGCTCGCGACGGGATGAACGGCGGTGGCGCACAGTGAACTCGGCGGAGACACGCGGCGCGCATCCAAGGGCTTGGCGGCTAGGGTTTTGAGGGGCAAAAGGGGTCACGGGCAGCACGGAGCATGCAGCGCGCGTGAGCGGCTTCTAGAGGGTTCCCGCGGTGAGGCTGGGAGGGCGTGGGAGGCCGGCGGCGGCAAGGTCATGCGATTCGTGTGGCCCTGTCGGAGGTAGGGGGTAAAGCTGACAAGTGGGGTCGGGCTTTCAGCGGGGAGAGGGGAGATCGGGCTGCGCGGGCGAGCGAGAGGAATGGTGCCGATAGGTGGGTCCCACCTGTTAGCGAGAGCGAGGGCGCGAGCGGCTGCTGGGCCGCGGTTTGCTGGGCCGCGGCGCGAAAGAGAAGGGGAGAGAGAGACGGGCCGGGCTAACACTAGGTGTAGGCCGGGTTTCTGGGTTACTTTTGGTTAGGGCCCAAGTTAGTTTTAGGTTTAGAATTTTAATTTAAATTCATATTCAAACCCCACACAAAGATCCAAATGAAATCCAAGAAAAATCCCAAAGTCACCCTAGCATTTAAATAGTCCTTAGGTAATAAATTATCTTTTTCTAGGAATTTTCAGGGAGAGAGATGAAGACATCCTTAAGGGTAAGCCAAGTTTTTCAGGCACAACAAAAGTTTTAAAAATTTTACTATTTTAAGAATAGTGGACTGTTACAATAGCTTGCTTCGAAATTTTTGGTGGGGCAGCAAGAAGGGAAAAAAAAGGGAAACATGTTGTGTTGCATGGGATGATAAAGGAAAACCAAAATTCTTTGGTCCACTAGGATTCAGTGATATAGAGTTATTCAATCTAGCTCTATTGGCTAAATAAGCATGGAGAATTTTGCAGGATGGCAGCTCACTTAGTGCCCCCATTTTGAGAGTAGCTTACTACCCGACGGATAACTTCCTGGAAGCACAACTGGCTCACGGCCGTCTCGTATTTGGCAGTCCATTTTGGATGGCAGGAAAGTGTTGAAACTAGGCCTAATTCGGCGAATAGGGGCAGGTGAAACCACATATATATGGAACACAAATTGGCGCCGACGAGCAAGGTAACTTAGACCAATCAGAAGCTTGGCCGCCTCAGCCCCTTAGGGCACGTACAACGGGCCGTAGACGGCCGTCGACATGCAGCGGAATTTTGCAGTTTTCCCCCCTCCGCACCCGCACGCCAGGCCGCGTCGTCGCCTCGCAGACAGAACCTACGGCTCGACGCGCGTTGTAGCGGCCGCTGCGGGGAGAGGCCAACGACAGGGATCCGTTGTGCGCGGGAAGGATTGCTTTTACGCGAGGTGCAGGAGCGCGACGCCGGGAGCCGCGGCGTGCATGTCGCCTCCACTCGATGCTGCTTCCGCCGCTGCCCTTCCTCTGCTCACGGGAGCTCCAGACGGCGAGCCTCGGGGTGGTGCGGAGTAGGAACCAGATCCGACACCTGGCTCACCTCGCCATGGCCGCGGCCCCCTGCTCCGTGCCTCCGGCGAAGACGATGCGAGTTGCCGGCCGGCGAGTACGGGGACCTTCTATCAGACGACGCGCATGTGGTGGAGAGGAGACAGCGTACAGGACGCGAGCTTGTGGTGGAGAGGAGGCAGCGTAGTTGCGTGTAGATAAGTTTGGGCGGAGTCAACGAGGAAAGGATGGGATATTTTTTAAAAAAAGAAGGGGAGAAAAAAAGAAAGAAAAGAACGGGAGAAAAAAAAAGAACAAAAAGATACAAAACGAAAAGGGAAGGAAATGAAAAAAAGAAAAAGAAAGAAAAAGAGCTACAAAACTGTATGTTGTACCATGTATACAACAAAATAGGTACAAAGATCAAGTATACACTAGATCACCATGATTTATGTGTCAAATGATGAATTAAATATCCTGCAGTCAGCCAAACAGACAACCTATTGTACCAGCTGTCTGTTCAAGCTTTTTGTTTGTATCAAAAAGACAGCTGCCGTCTACACCGTTGTACTTGCACTTACATGGGACAGGCAGAAGCTAAAAACCTTTTTCACACCGGCTGATATCAAAATCATCCTTAGTATCCCTTTGTGTACCAGAAGACAGGACGACTTTTGGTCATGGAACCATGGCAACAAGGGATTTTTTTCTGTGAGACCGTGTTGGGGAGACGCCCCTTGGAATCATATTTTCTATTTTGCAGGCAAGACTGAAGAAGTCAAAACGAAGAAGACAAGCGTGAAGCTAATTCGAAGAGGTTAAAGTCGCAGGCGAGACTGGAGAGGTCAAGACGAAGATGACGAGCGTGAAGCTAATTCGAAGAGGTTAAAGCCTCGAGCAGGACTGAAGAAGTCAAGGCAAAGAAGACAATAGTACAAGGCTGGTCACGAGACAAAGAATTGCCAAAACGAATCTGTCTCCTGTTACGAGGCTAAGATGGAGATTGGCGGGAAGCAACGGTCATCTGAAAGCTAAGATAGTTATAGGATTTCTGGCGGGAAGTAACGGTCTTGTAAACATGCGAGGTTGGTCCCTATAAATAGCGGGTCAACAGTAACTGTACAGGAGGGTTTTTTTTTGGGGGAAGAGAGAAAATGTACAGGAGGGTTTTTTTTGGGGGAAGAGAGAAAAGGAAGACAACTGTAATCTTCTCACTGTTTGTAATACTAGAAAAACCGTGTTACAACGGACCGGCATATAGAATGTTAGTGTTCAACAAGGAGAGGGGAACATCATATATTGTAAACATTGTCGGCCAATCAGACGCAAGAGCAGAGGACAATGCTAGTTATTGATTGAGTCACGGATCCAGAATCAGTGGAAGCAGTTGCTTGTAGAGAGGGACTCGACCTAGCAGCTGACCTTGCACTCAATAAGGTACATCTGGCTAGTGCTAGCAAGGGATGTTTTCTCGCAAAGAGAGCCCAAATTATCTTTTTGTTGAGCAATCAATTATGTTCCTTGCTTGTAATGTGGGAACAAAATGAAATCAATTGGTGATACTCTACTAGCTAATTTGAATTGAAAAATTTATGAATATAACTGAACAGGACGGCAACGATTCAAGTTAGAAATAATAAGATCAGCTCCCACAATTAATTCAATCTTTCCTTGATGTGACATCAGCATCCTCTTGGGCAACACAAGGCCCACTCCAAAGGGATGGCGACATTGCGGGCAATACGGAGGAGAGAGGAGTCCGACACACCATCAATGGGTGGCTCGGGGCGTCTGCTTATGAGGGGGCTGTGTTGGAAACCGTTCTCGCTAGACGAGAACTGCGACGCTAGCGACAACAAATTCACATAGTTCACCGATAAAAAAAGTAATTTTGCCAACGACATCTCCGGCTTTTGGAGGAGGCCTAATCTCTACACTAGCACTCTTGGCGTTACAAAATTGGAAAAAAGTGGAGCGGTGTTTGCGGGGTTGTTGGTGATCACGTCCGGCAGGTTTGCTGCAAAATGATTACGCCTGGCGCATGAGTCAAAGTAAATGATTGCAAGGCGGCTGTCACTCGGGCACGGCATATGAGTAGACAAATTTGAAGGAGAAAAAAATCCTGCTGCTGCTCACTAAATAAAAATGACATGTCATATACAACTTATAATGCAACCAACTTATATAGTGGGTTGGCTATCAAATTGGCTCAGAGAAGAATTGTGTTAAATGTATACTCACTCCGTCCCTAAAAGAGTGTCTTTCTCACTTCTCGAGAAAAACCTACGGCCAATTATATATAAAAATATATTAAAATTTATGCTATGATATAAATACCATTAGATAGATATTTAGATCTAGTTTTTTATAAAACAATATTTGGAGACTCAAATTTGCATGTATTTTCTACAAATCGAGTCAAACTTATGGCACGTACACCAACGGCGACACTCTTTTAGAGACGGAGGGAGTATGCATTTAATGAACCGCGGCAAGAGTCACGAGATTGGAAGGGGAAAGGAAAACGGCGACTTCTATGCCCACGGGCGGCCAGGAGTGAACGTTTTTTTTTTCTCAGGAGCAACAATACAACTGGGCGGACACTATACATTTCGCTTTGTGCCCATAATACTTGCTCTAACTCGCAAACCAAGCCGCCAATATTGACAACAACATATTTCCCAACAATCTCATTACCCACATTTTTTTTATTAATTAAACACATAAAAAATGGTTGGCAAACTGTTGGGACAAATGGTTACTATTGTAATTAGGGGTGGATATCGAGCTCGGCTCTGCTCGTCCCAGCTCTTTTACAAGCCATTGGCTCGGCTCGGCTCGTCAGATGCCCAAGCAGGTCATTTGGGCTCGTGAGCATACCCACCTCCAACTTCATCCCCGCGGCCGACGATTAGGATTAGCCCGAGCTTTACCTATTCACCATGAGGAGAGGAGGTGTTGGCGCAAATTCAGGGCCAACACACGAGCGCACTAGCACGTGCAGCGAGCGGTGGCGCACGTTGCAACGCCGTAGTTCAAAACCGGAACTTTCGGTTTCTGCCGGCAGACCGGCGAGGAACCAAAGAACGTCCACCCGGGAGGGACCCCGTCGGGGTAGCCGCACTCTGGGTTGTCCTAGGCTCGGCAGGCCAGCTAGAACGCCTCCTCATGCTATGGAGACAAGAGAAGAACATCACATGGGGTTGGAAAAGATTAGGGCAAAGAGATAAAAAGGTAAAACGATAAAAGATAGATTGATTTGTGTTGATTGTGATACCCTCAATCGGCTGTGGCCCTTTATATTTATAGGGTGGGGAGGTCTTGCCCCGCAAGGAATCGCTTTACACATACGAATCTAACATAATCTCCTATTTTTCTCGGACACCCTGCCGAAACCGGAAGTTCCGGTTTCCAAAACCAGAAGTTCCGGTTTTAACTAGCTAAGCCAATTTTGGTAGGCCGTGCTGCAGCTCCCATGCCTCGCCAGGATTTGCCTGCTGTGCGATGCCACCGGTCTCATCGCCGCGCTGCGTCCTCACGCTGTCGAGCTCCACCACGAGACGACCTCGCTGGTGGCCCCTGGCCGAGGTGACTACTGTGGCCATGCACGTGCCGCTGGCTTCGGCCTTCGGCTTGGACGCGTGAGGCACTGGCAGAGAGCCAGAAACGCGGAGTGGACGGTGGGCGGTGCCGGTGAATCTAGCGAGGCAACGGCGAGAGAGACGCTATACTTGGAGGCTCGGAGTGGCCACTGCGAGGTGCTAGAGGCTAACGTATTCAGATCGGTTTGGTTGGATGGAAGGAGTTTTTTTGGGCGATTGGATTGGATGGAAGGAGTTGAGCGCTAGGCAGTTAGTCCATGGCCTGAACTTGGGGCTGTTAATAACATGACTTGTTTGCTGGGCTTCACTACTCGTTCAGCTCACAAGCTGCTCAGCTTGAGCCAGTTCGTTCAATCAAGCGAGCAAAATTCCTAGCTCGGCTCGTTAGGAAAACACAACGAGCCGAGCTAAGGTGAGCCAGCTGCGAGCCGAGCGAACTAAGGAGCCACGAGTATTTCGCCTAGTCCTAATTGTAGTGCCGACACTGCTCGTTGTCCCTCACACGTGCATTTGAAATGAGTTGAAGACTTGGAAGTCATGTACTCTAAAATAAAGTATTGAAGAATATATTTACTACAATTATTTTTAGTACTTGATGTTTTAGGACCTTATAAGAATTGGTCTTGGTCCACAGAATTTACGCTATTATTAATTTAAAATAAGAAACGAATTTAAGGATAAACTAGTTTGTAAAGTATACAGCCATTTGGATTTTCCTCAAAAATTTGCATATGATCTTTAAATGTTAGTATACAGTAAAATATAATGATTTGGTGAATTTAAATAAATTAATTATTTACTGCATTTGTATTCAGATTTGAAATTGTTCCAACAAAAGGGCACAAAACACTTGATGAATCTACTTTTATCGTGAAATGATTACGCCACTAAATATGGATGTTTGATGACAAACTTTTCGTATCGTCATAGATTAGTTCTATCTTTAATGATGAAAGTCTGTGTTAGTAACTAAGGCACTCGGTGTTGGAGATATGCCCAAGAGGCAATTACAATAGTATGGAAACGGAGCCCCAAAGGATAATTGATCCTTTTAGGGATTAAGGTTACTAATGGGCCTACTAAGAGGAAGCCCATTAGTACTTGAGGAGGTACACCATCTATTAGTCCCACATTGCTAGTGGATGAGGGTGTAGGGGGTTTTCCTCCCAATAAATATGGCCGCACCCCTCATGCTAGAGGACAAATCCCTCCGTGCCGCCACCGTTCCAAAGCCGTGCCCCGGAGCTAGCACAACCGGTGCGAGGCGTTCCATCCCGTATGTGTGGATATCTTGGAGGTGCTACAATTGGAGCACAAGGACGAGCCGCACGGGAGGATCGTGACGGACGTTAGCAGCTGCACTGCCTGCTACTTCGACGCACTCTCCTACACCGAGACGGTTCCGCTGCATTCGCGCGTCTAGTGGTAATCTTGTGATCTATAACTGCAGTCGTTCCTGGTTTATGGGGTAAAAGTTTTTGCTAGTGTAGTCTCCCCATATCCCTACAGTGGTATCAAGAGCCTAGACTGCTGAGTTTTAGATTCGGGATGTGTGCATGTGGAGATATGCGTGGTTGTAGATGATTTTTGATCGGGTTCGTGATCTAGCTGTGATGGTAGTGCCACGAATTACTCCTACCGGTCGGATACCCGCCATCGGAGTTAAGTGATGCACATAAACCCAGTCATGGTAAGATGTAGATCAAGTCTCAGATGCATGTGATGCATGGTGATAGTAGATTGGATCTACTACCGTGCCGAGAAAATTGCGAAAATATGTTGTTCGGTAAAACAGGCGTAACTTCTGCATACGGACTCGGATTGAGACAAGTTTTATACGAAAATTCATCTACACAAAATTTTAGACAAGGAAGTGACTAGCATAGCTAGTTTTGGCAAAATTAGATTTCCCAAATTCGGCCGGGAAGGTGGAGTTTTCTGTGATTTAAGTTTGGACGTCGGATCGCCTAACTTGTTTTTGCAGGAATCATCTGATCGGTATGGCCCGTATGTGTATGTGATGCATGTATGTAACAAATTCATGTCCTGCGTGACATGATTAGGCAATACGGCTGGAGCCATATGTATTGTCAATTTAATGTAATGGCCTGCGTGCCAACATGTGATGTTTCAAATGCGAATATATAATTTTATTTACTAGTATGCGTTAGATAGTTCTTGGAGGATTCATCACTAATGGATGGCGCACATGGTTCATGTTGATGGAGATCAACATGATAAACATTCCGATGGCAATGGAGATCACCATGTGGTTATGGGCCATACCGTGTCACTAATGCTATGTGATTGTCGTTCTTATTGTTCTACTTTTACATGCGATAGTTTTATAGTTCATGTATGCGATGATATAAGTAGAACGATCCCTCAGCAATGTTTAAGCTTGTGTGCCCTCCCAAATCTTGCACCGTCATGTCTTGTACAATTAGTGGTGGGTCTATGAAATTAGGGTGCCACTAGTTTTCCTTCACTAGATAGGTTCATATCGGATACTTACTCGCATGAGGTTTGGTTACCTTAGACAAAGTCATCTTAACGGTTAAGGACTTTGGGGCACAAAGGTTGGGCGCCGAGACATAGAGATGTCACCCAACAACAGGAGTCGTATGTGATATGATTAGCAAAGAGTTGCTTACCGATCTACCATGTCTTCTAGCGGTGATGCAAAAGCTCACTAGTTGACTTGTTAGTTGTGGGTCCTGAATCACTAAGTATCAATTGAGGGATATTGATTTTAGTGGGAGTAGATTCAGTTAAGAGTTTAATTTGATTTACTCCATCATGGATATGTTGTCTTAGTATTTTGCATTTTATTTTATTTTTGTAGATCAATGGCACCTAACAACACACCGTTTACTTTGCGTTCGGTCCTTGAGAAGGACAAGTTGAATGGAACTAACTATACGGATTGGATCCGCAACCTGAGAATTGTTCTCAGGGCTGAAAAAAAGGAAGAAGTTCTAGACACCCCATTACCAGATGAGCCTGATGAAAATGCACCTCTCGTTGAGAGAACCGCTTACAAGAAAGCATGTGATCGTGATCTTGAAGTGAGATGCCTTATGCTTGCTTGCATGGAACCCGACCTGCAAATACAATTCGATAACTATGCTACCCATGATATGATCGTGGCTCTCCAAGAAATGTTCCAGACTCAGGCCAGGACTGAAAGGTTCAATGTCTCTAAGGCCTTTGTGGAGAATAAGCTTGAAGAAGGTGCAACAGTTGGACCACACGTAATCAAGATGGTTGGTTGCACTCAGAGGTTGGAGAAGCTGGGCTTCCCACTTGGCCAAGAGTTGGCCACTGATTTTATTCTGGCATCGCTTCCACCTAGCTATGGTAACTTCATCTCGAACTACCATATGCATGGGGCGGAGAAGGGCCTAAATGAGTTGTGTGGTATGCTTAAGACAGCGGAGGCTGACATCAAGAAAGGAGCTGGTGGTCGCCATGTGATGGCAATCCAGAACAAGCCCAACTTTAAGAAGAAGGGCAAGTCCTGGAAGAAGAGCAAGGCTAAAGATGTGATCTCCAAGCCAAACCCCCCAGCGCCTAAGGCTAATCCAGCTACAGACAATGAGTGTTTCATTGTAAGCAAGTCGGTCACTGGAAGAGGAACTGCAAGTTGTACTTGGCTTCTTTGAAGAAGAATGGTGGAAGTAAGGGTACTTCCGGATCAGGTACACTTCATGTTCATATTACAGAGATTTTTCTCGCTGATTCTTATATCAATTTTTGGGTATTTGATACCGGATCGGTTGCTCATATTTGCAAATCGATGCAGGGAATGATAATAAGTAGAAGCATTGAAAGAGGAGAAATTGATTTCCGCGTGGGCAATAATGCAAGAGTTGCTGCGTTGACCGTCAGGACGATGCAACTTCACCTCCCGTCAGGATTTATCATGGAGTTGAATAATTGTTATTTTGTTCCTAGTTTGAGTCAAAACATTATATCTCCTTCATGTTTGATGGAGGATGGTTATTCTTTTGCGAGTAAAAACAATGGTTGTGTGATCTCTAAGAATGGCATGTTTGTGGCTTTTGCATCAATTGTGAATGGGTTGTTTATTTTAAATCTTGATGAGTTACCTGTCTGTAATGTAAGTGCTAAAAGGCCTCGGCCTAATGATTTGAGTCTTACCTATTTGTGGCATTTTCGTTTGGGTCATATAAGTGAGAAGCGCATGAAGAAGCTCCATTCTGATGGACTTATAACTTCGTTTGATTTTGAATCATACAAGACATGCGAAGCTTGTTTTCTAGGCAAGATGACCAATGCGCCTTTCACAGGTTTTCCTGAGAGGGCATTAGACTTGTTGGAACTCATACATAGTGATGTGTGTGGACCGATGAGCACGACTGCCAAAGGTGGCTTCCAATACTTCATAACATTCACTGATGATTTTAATAGATATGGTTATGTCTAAGCATAAGTCTGAATCTTTTGAAAAGTTCAAAGAGTTTCAGAATGAAGTGGAAAATCAACGTGGCAAGAAAATTAAGGCTTTACGATCTGGTCGTGGAGGCGAATATTTGAGCTATGAGTTTAGCAATCATCTAAAGAGTTGCGGAATTGTTCCACAACTTACGCCGCCAGGAACGTCACAGAGGAATGGCGTGTCCGAGCGACGTAATCGAACCTTGTTGGACATGGTTAGATCAATGATGAGCCAGTCTGACCTACCGTTATCATTTTGTGGATAAGCTCTAGAAACAGCAGCTTTTACACTAAACAGGATACCATCTAAGTCCGTAGTTAAGACACCACATGAGATGTGGACGGGCAAGACTCCCAGTTTGTCTTTTTTGAAAATTTGGGGTTGTGAAGCTTATGTCAAGCGACTTCAGTCAGACAAGCTAACACCCAAATCGGGCAAGTGTATTTTCATGGGATATCCAAAGGAGACCTTGGGGTATTATTTCTACAACCGGTCAGAGGGCAAAGTGTTTGTCGCTCGGAACGGTGTTTTCTTAGAGAAAGAGTTTCTAAAAGATGAGAAAAGTAGACAGAAGGTGTATCTTGAAGAGGTTCGAGATGAGCCAATGGGACAAGAGTTAACGAGTGATGCTAGCACAGCAGAACAAGTTGATGAACCCATGGCAGCAGAAGCAACACCGCAACCACGAAGGTCGAAAAGGGCATGCCGCGCAACTAACAGGATGAATCTCCTGGTCACAGGGGAGCGCGACATATTGGTGTTAGACAACGATGACCCTTTGACTTATACAGAAGCAATGATGGGCCCGGATTCCGAGAAATGGCAAAGTGCCATGAGATCCGAGATAGATTCCATGGGAGATAACCAAGTTTGGAATTTGGTTGACCCGCCTGATGGTGTTAGACCCATTGAGTGCAAATGGATCTATAAGAAAAAGAGAGATATGGATGGAAATGTTCATGTCTATAAAGCCCGACTTGTCGCAAAGGGTTTTCGACAAGTTCGAGGAGTTGACTATGAGGAGACATTCTCACCAGTAGTGATGCTTAAATCTATTCGGATCATTCTAGCAATAGTTGCATATTTCGATTATGAGATATGGCAGATGGATGTCAAAACAGCTTTCCTAAATGGAAACCTGGATGAGGACGTATATATGATACAGCCCGAAGGTTTTGTCGATCCGACCAATGCTGGAAAGATATGCAAGCTTAAGAAATCCATTTATGGGTTGAAGCAAGCATCTCGGAGTTGGAATATTCATTTTGATGAAGTAGTCAAAGGGTTTGGCTTTCGTCAAAATAAAGAAGAGGCTTGTGTTTACAAGAAGGAAAGTGGGAGCTCTGTTGTATTCCTAGTCTTATATGTGGATGACATATTATTGATTGGGAATGATATTCCTATGTTGGAATCCGTAAAGACTTCACTGAAAAATAGTTTTTCTATGAAGGACTTAGCGAAAGCAACATATATTCTGGGTATAAGGATCTATAGAGATAGATCAAAGAGGGTTATAGCATTAAGCCAAGACACTTATATTGACATTGTGTTGAAGCGGCTCAGCATGGAACAATCCAAGAAAGGGTTCTTGCCTATGTCACATGGAATGCACCTTAGCAAGACTTAGTGTCCTTCGACGGCTGATGAGTGGGAGCGCATGAGTAAGGTCCCATATGCTTCAGCAATTGGATCTATCATGTATGCCATGATAAGTACCCGCCCAGATGTCTCATTTGCTCTAAGTGTTGCGAGCAGGTACCAATCTGATCTAGGTGAAAAACACTAGACATTGGTGAAAAGCATTCTTAAGTACTTTAGAAGGACTAAAGAATTATTTCTAGTCTATGGAGGTGAGGAGGAGCTCGTTGTAACTGGTTACACCGATGCTAGCTTTGAAATCGACAAAGATGATTCAAAGTCGCAATCAGGTTTCGTATTTACGATAAACGGTGGTGTTGTTAGCTGGAAAAGTTCTAAGCAAGAGACTGTGGCCGATTCTACAATAGAAGCCGAGTACATTGCAGCTTCTGAAGCTGGAAAGGAAGGTGTTTGGCTGAGGAAGTTCCTCATTGAGCTTGGTGTATTTCCAAATGCGTCTAGCCCATTGAATCTTTATTGTGACAACAATGGGGCTATTGCGCAAGCTACGGAGCCAAGGAATCACCAGAAAAACAGACATGTATTTCGGAAGTTTCATCTTATTCGAGATTTCGTTGGACGGGGTGAGATCAAGTTATGCAAAATACATACGGATTTGAATATTGCTGATCCATTGACAAAACCTCTTCCACAGCCTAAGCATGAGGCACACACTAGAGCTATGGGTATTAGATATCTTCTAGATTGAGTCTAGTGTAGTGGAAGATCATAGAGATGATCATATTTTGTATCCATGATATGTTATTTGTTTATTGAATTTCCATGAAAGGCAACTTGTATTGATTAGCAATTACGTGAATTGTTTGTGAAACTCTTTACTTGTATGGTTATTCTAAAGTTGTCCTAGTTGGAGTTGACAACTAGCACATGTATTAGTTGATGACTATGTTTCACAAGTCATGACATGGAGATGTCAAACTAATAATGTGGGCACATGTTTGACATGGGGCTGGACTGACCCAAACGTGAGATTTGTAATATTGTTCTCTCTACTGAGATTGTCGTATGTACTCAAGATGTGAACCGACTTACTTAGGAGCTATCGAACGCTACTCCGTTACTGGGTAGTCATAAAGGTAGTTTTTGGGTTTGTCATGAAGCATGCTGTGAGGCATGGTCAATCAAGATGGGATTTGCCCCTCTCTGATTGAGAGAGATATCTCTGGGCCCCTCGAGTGATCGGATCCAGAAATGCATGGCCGTGCTAAGGTTAAAGAGTTAACCTATCATTGGATTCCGAATCACAGTATCGAGAAAGAGAGGTCAGCTTGGAGCTAGACAAAATATCGTGTGGCAAAAGGAATAGCATGTATATGAGTTTGTGGTGGTTTGTCTGATATGATCTTTATGTACACATAGGAGTTGACACGTCTTGTTAGAGACCGCTATTAACTATTGGTCGAGTAGGAGTACTCGAGCCATGTCTATGTGTGCATGAACCCATATGGTCACACACTTAAGAGTTTGGAATGTTAAGGCTTGACTATGAGATTGCCTCTAGTGCAAGTGGGAGACTGTTGGAGATATGCCCAAGAGGCAATTACAATAGTATGGAAACGGAGCCCCAAAGGATAATTGATCCTTTTAGGGATTAAGGTTACTAATGGGCCTACTAAGAGAAAGCCATTAGTACTTGAGGAGGTACACCATCTATTAGTCCCACATTGCTAGTGGAGGAGGGTGTAGGGGGTTTTCCTCCCAATAAATATGGCCGCACCCCTCATGCTAGAGGACCAATCCCTCCGTGCCGCCACTGTTCCAAAGCCGCGCCCCGGAGCTAGCACAACCGGTGCGAGGCGTTCCATCCCGTACGTGTGGATACCTTGGAGGTGCTACAATTAGAGCACAAGGACGAGCCGCACGAGAGGATCGTGACGGACGTTAGCAACTGCACTGCCTGCTACTTCGACGCGCTCTCCTACACCGAGACGGTTCCGCTGCATTCGCACGTCTAGTGGTAATCTTGTGATCTATAACTGCAGTCGTTCCTGGTTTACGGGGTAAAAGTTTTTGCTAGTGTAGTCTCCCCATATCCCTACACTCGGTTACCTCAGTTTAATGACGAAATTTCTTAAATCATCAAACAATGACCACTATTCTAGGTCAATTTTTATTTTATTTTTGCCATGATGGTTTTGTCACTGATAGTCATATTCCTTGTAGTGGCTCAGCTTTTGAGTGCACTGGCCTCAAAGTTGTTTCAAAGTTGGGTGTTTGGTAGGGTTCTTGGAGTCGGTGGTGGAGTTGTTGGACCTTGGAATAACCAAAAAGGTCCTTAGTGCCAAAGTGAATGAAAAATAAGGTCAAGCCAGCAAGGAGAAGATAGGCACCAGCTCATCGCAGGCCAACCCGTCTTAAATTAGTGCAAATATAGCCACTTAAATTAAGATGCTAAGAAGAAATAGACACCAGGTCATCGCAGCCCATCTCGTCTTAAATTAGTGAAAGTATGAGTGAAGGACTGAAAGTTGGCTCACTACTTCTTTTAAAGGAACCGATTGCTCTTGTTGGAGCACCCATAGCTAGCCAGGCTTAGAGCAGAGCACCCCATAGAGAGAGCTGATAGGAGCTAGCAGTTTCAGTTGGCGTAAACGGAGTGGAACATGGCTGCCAGGCGTCGTTGCTGGGGCACTGATAAACAATCTGCTAGGAAGAGAGAACTTGAGGAGAAGGCGGAAGATGTGCTCGAGGGGCTTAAAAGGTATGATCTTTCCAAGCGTCCGGAAGTAAGGATCATCAACAGATACGTGTACGTTCGAACATTCGTCATGGTGCTGTTCAAAGCAGTAGGCTCACTGGCGCTGCTGTGGTCGGCTGCCGTCCACCTCGGCGGCTTCTTCCACTCGTCGGATAAGGACTTTTGGGACCTGACTTTCATTGGTTTCGTTCAGGCTGCCGGGTTAGTTCTCTATCTGTCCTGTCATCAGGTCCTGCATCCTTTCCCTAATTCTTGTTTATCATTTTAGTTTACATGCGCACTGGGTATGTAAAAAGTAAAAACACTCAGCCACTATACTTCGCCCGCAATGAGCTGTGCCAAACTCCCAGTCCACCACCTTTTTCTTTAGATGACATCAATCACGTTTCATGCTATACTTAAGTTCATCTTTAATACATTAGCATAGCTAAGCTTGACTAGGTGATGATATAACTTCTAAGTCTTGTGATCAAGTGGCAAAGATGCCCTTCATCAAGGATTGATTCAATGCATCAAAATATGATTCCAATCAACTCCTAAACTTAAATGAAATCATAAAGATAAACATTGGACGCATGTGCATTTCGCAAATGAATAGGGATTCATTCACCGGGGCTTTTCTTGATGAGTCACAGCCACGGTAGAACCTTCAATATAATCCTCGGACTCACGTGCAACCACTAAAACATCCTCGTATTGTTGAGGTTGATCGTCAGCCAACTCAATGAATGCCACTTCCGAAGATTCAACTTCTATAACGAGATGCAAGTTAGTTATGAGATGCAACATTTTCAAAAGTAGCTATACAAAGTTCCCTATTCGATAAACTTGCAAGCCAACACTAGCTACCCCAAGGTTTTTAAAGAACTTCCTATATTTTTCTTTCAATAAAACTTGCCTTAAATCAATTTTAATTGATTTTTAATTAATTAATATTAATTTCTAATTTCATAAATAATTAAACCAACTTACTAATTATTTATAATTAATAACACTTTTAGAAATTATTAAGCATTACTTAATTAACTTAATTAAAAGAATTAAATTAATTATCAAAAATTAATTATCTAACATTTTTAATGAATAACATAATTTAAAAACAAGATTAAAAGATTTAATTTCATCAATTTTGGACATTTCTATAATTTTATATGAATTAACTAGTATAAAACACAATATTTAAATATATTTCCAAAACCTAATAAACATTTTACAATAAAACCCCTAAACCACTCTTCCTTCAAACTCACGGCCCTCCCTCTATTTAAAATAGATGGGCTAACCGGCGCTGACCTCGTCGATGGTGAGCTCCTCGACAACGAGACCTTGCCCGATGGACTCGCATCGCACCCGCGAACCCAACCAAGTCCGAAAACCTATGACAAGACACACAAACGTGGCCCCACGATGGAACCAGTGGTGGCGCAATGCCGTCTGGCTAAACAGTGACGAGACTAAGCCCACGGCCAAGCTTGTGAGCAACAGGGGGGCGAGGCGAACCTAGCGCACGCACCATCACGCACGGAGAAGCTCCTAAACGCCCTGGCCACGTATGATAGCCATGGCGGCAGTGCACACAACAGCGAGCGGCACGACCAGCCTAACCAAAACCCTAAACAAGCCACCAACTAGCCCTACACGAGCCCCAGCCCATGCTTGACCTCACCACACCTGCAGAACCCCACCAAAACCAGTGCAGACGCGCCATTGACGATGGCGGCGCTTACCAACAAACTTTGGCCGCAGGCAGCAAGGAAGAAAGCCTTATTAAGGAGGTGGGTCGAGAAGATAGAGGAGGTTGTGGCAAAGCTTTGAGCGGAGGGAATCGACAAGAGATGATTGGGCGGTGGCGCGCGACGGTAAGAACACCAGAAGCTAGAAAGAAGGCGGGAATGGCGAGGAGAGGAAAAGGAGTAGAAAGAAGGTGATGGAAGGGTATTTATCGACGAGAATTGACCCTAGTCGATCGCCACCTCCTGTTGAGTAGCATTGCCATAGTGGAAAAATGCACGGCGACGCGTGGCCAGAGTTACCACCTCCACTCCAACGTCGGTTCCATCCCCCCCCCCAAATCGAGCTCTGAACTGAGACATTGCTGGTCAATTCTCTCTCAACTTCTCATTCAAACTCGTTTTGATCCAAGCATAAAAATTGAACATGGATCCAAGCTCTACACTTTTGCTTTTAACCCTTGATCAATTCGAGCAACAATCAACTTGAAATCTGAGCTCGTTCCCCAGGCACCATTAATCCCCAAATTTCATTGTTTGAGAATTTGAATTCTCAAATTACTCTCAATTTTGCATTCAAACTTCTTTTGAAACCCAAAATGAAATTGAAGTATAACCTTTCAATTACACTTTCCCTTTTTGCACTTTGCTCAGGTTCCCAACCGATTGCTTGAATTTGAGCCTCAATTGCTGATCAGGTTAGGGTGTTCATCCATTTGAAACCCTAGTTTTTAGGTTCAGAACTTTAACCTCGAATTTTTCCAATAATTTGAGTACAACTTGGTCCTGAGATTCATAGGAAAGTTGTAAGGCATGACCTAAATACCAACTTTATTTCTGAAACTCTGGGCAAACGATTCCTAGTTTGAGCACAATTTGAAGAATTTCCTTTCAGCCTCATAAACTCTGAATTTGCTGAAACCTTTGCTGAGTCGATTTCCATCTCGATTTTTCTCCTGGATTTAAACCATATATTGGTCTGGTCCAAATAACAAAGTTGTCCGATGTACTTTCCTAAACAACTTGACCATCCATCTGTTCACAATTTAGCCTCAAAGATGGCTGTTTAATTAACTGAAGCCCTGTATTTTCAGATTGTGAATAGTAAACCCTTTTTATTTTTCTTTTTTCTTTCCTCCATTTAATAGAGGGAAAAAGTGTAGATTACACTCATGACTGTTATAGAAGTGTAGATTACCCCCATTAAAACAATAAGCCCAGAATAATAGGCCTCAAATGGCAAGCAATTAAAAATCATAATAATAAGCCCAAAGTTTGAGCACCATACACACATATCAGTCTATATTTCAAGTTTTTCACACATATATGATGGAATGAGCATGTATGCTACATGAAAAAAATTATAAGATCTAGTCCTCCATGCATAGCAGTGTCAGATAAGAAGATCTTTCTATTCACTGCTGCTGGTATGACAGGCTGCGCATTCAGGCCACTTGGGTCTCCTGAATTGATATTAGAAGTTGATGGCCTTTTATTTCTCTTCGAAATATTGGCAGAACTTTCCCTTTTTATTTCTCTTTAAACTATTAGCAGAACTCTGTTGGCTGCCATGAGTCACAACCTACATTTAACAATCATTTCAGCATAGGAAAATACAAAATAATAAAACTGAAACACAATGAGTAAACTTACATTTTGTGACTGGTTGTGAAATGGACCAGGGGCTGCAAGCTGAGCATCACCATAATTTACTTTGTTTTTGGATTATCTTTGCAAGTAGTCCTGTTACGGCCAGTCTGGCTGCATATTCGGCAGCACCCTATTGTGCCAACCCTAGAAATCTTTGTTGCCTTCGGCTTCTCATGAGCTTCTCTAGTTCTTTCTTTCTTTGGCCTCCTAGGTAACTTGACATATCCTGGTGCACAAAGCCTAGGCCCATCACTAACTCTCCATCTAGTCATCCCCTCACATGGTTCCAAGCAATGAGCATAGATCCTCTTGAATAAAACCACTCTATAACATTCAGCTATGTAGTTATACAGATTGGTGGTAGTGTTGTTGATGCATATTAAGCGCACCTAGGCACACATACATCCTCTAAAATGTGGGTCCTTTGACAGAACGATCTTTCTTAATAACCAATGTACTGCCAGGGTTACTCCGAATCAACTCCTCTATAGTCATACAACCGTGTGTATTGACCCTTGGTGGAATCCAACCACCTCTTCATTACAATTTTCTTGGCCCTCTTTACATGATCAACAGACACATGAACAGACATCTCTTCAGATATGTGTTCCATCATACTTGCAATTCTCCAAGTGGGGTTAGCACAAATCAATTTCTCATACTTGGCTGCAATCCTTGTTGAAGTAACTAGCCTATTGTTCCTTAGTGGTGGACAAACATGCAGATAATAGAATGATGCAATTTACCAACTATCTGTCTTTGAGTTTAAGGAAAGTAAGCATACCCATGGACACAATGACCAATCACATGCTGCTCTTACTCTTTCCATTTCATCCTTGATGAATTTTATGGCCCTCGATCTAGCAATACCGTACTTTATAATAGCATCCTTGAATTGAAATTTGCAATCAAATTTCATGCCAAGTTTGATTCTGGATCCTCATTTGATTATCTGAAGCTTGGCCTCCTTGTCTGCTTTCTAACCATCTGGCCATCATTGTCAAGTCCATCATATGAAACATCAAACTCGCTGTCCTCATATTTAGTCCCCTCACTACCTCCTTCCACACCAACTTGCTTATCTGAACATACTTGTAAACCATTGACTGAAGCATCATCTAGGTGATCTATTTTTCCGGCTCTCATTTTCTTCCTGAATTCCTTATACCTTTGGTCTATTTGAACTCCCTCGTCATCAGCTTCAGATGCACTGTCTTCGGTAGGGACATAGTCGATATCCTCACTTTCTTCTTCACTATCAATATCCTCAATTTCCTGTACTATGGGGTTGATCAGAACCTGACCTGCCTGAGTAGTTTGGACTCCACTTCCTACAATCTTGGCTGAATCACTCAATCCTATGCATGGTCCTTGGCTCCTTGCACATCTGCAATTTTGTCCACATAGATTATAGCAATAGATCCATCAGGAGTTGCATTCATCATTAATTTCCAGGTTCTGTCATCGTGCAGCCTTGATATTCCAGTCTTCAGTTCTTGACCATGGGGGCACCAATGAAACCACTTGTTCTCAACCTCCTGACAGTGCTCCTCTTCGAATGTTCCCCTAACTTCAAAGAATGACATGAGATCACGCTCGATGAAAGAAATTCCTGAAGTCCCGCCAACATAACACACATCTCCTCCAATGTTCCAGAACTCGCCATTGAAGTGAAACTGCACAGCCAATCTCCCTCCTGGAAACATGGCTGCCCTGCACAAACAGAAAACATGTTCAAATCTGTTAGACGGAATATCCCTTAACCTGTACATGTTCATTTATTTTGCTTCCAATTCCAAGCGAACAACTGGTAGCAAGGACATACTTAGATGACCTCAGGCTGTGCGCCCAAATCCAGTTGACATGCTTTTGGTAACCTCTGATTAATCGCCTCCTCTGCTGCCTCCACGAACTAGATGTAGAGCAGTTGTTCTAGAGAGATGATGGAGGAAAGGAGAGAGGCAAGTATCACGGGTTTTTAGTTGGAAACGCAAGAATAGATTGATTATCTCTCTACAACGCATTGCTATATCAGCCATCAACCAATAAACCAAGGTTAATCACAATCTGAACCGGTCTTATGGCCTAGCGGGGCTAATGTCCATGGTTTAAACAGTTCAAGGTTAAAATTACTTGTGTTAAGAGTACATGGGGGTAATCTACACATCTATAAGAGTTTAGGGGTGTAATCTACACTTTTTTTCTTAATTGAGATACTTACAAACTTCTTTTGTCTCACACTTGTGCCCACTAATTTCCATATATCTCATTTGAACATTTGAATTTCTTGTTTCAAATTTTTGCTGAATTTTGGCCAAATTTTGACTTTGATCAAACTTTCCCTTGTATAAAGACATGGGATGTCATAGTTATCGGAGAGATAACGCCCATGGGTACCAGGTGTAAATTAAAATATTCATATTATGTGGTGATTGTTCATCTCTCACTATTATTTTCTCTGTATCTCTGACACAATGGTAACATCTTTCATAAAAAAAATCGAATTATGAAAGGCTTTTGTTTCTAAAATTGCTGCTGGAGCATATAGAAGATTTGACCATGAATCCAAAGTCGTTATGTGGTGACTGATTTTTCCTCAATCCGACAACAATCAGTACCAAACAAAATGTTTTATCTTTTGCGGCTGTCACAAGAATCAACAACAATATGTTTTATCTTCTGGATCAGTCAAGTGATTTGACTATCGAATTGCTGCTGGAGCATATAGGAGGAAGGGGGGGGATGGAAAACACAAAGAGGAAGATCAGATTCTGACTAGAGGGGGGAAAACGGATCAGATTTGTTCTGACCGGAGCATGTATGAAAGATATATCAAAATTCTGCGCCTGCGCATTGTAGCTGAAGTGATGAAGTAGGGCATGACGTTCACCATGAAGGGTCATCCACTTTTCTTATGGAGCTTGAGCATGGGGGTGAGCACCTTATTGTCAAATCTGGGTGGAATCGGGTGTTCGAGGGATGGCGTTGGAAGGCATATAGGATGCCTAGGTAGTGTGGCGTGGTGACACGCAGGCCGGGCAGGCCCTCGAGCTGGAGTGCCTGGGCGATACAGCGCATGCCAAGGAGCAGCGTGACGATGGGACGAGGATCTCATTGTCGACGAGGACCCTAGCAATGTGGGGGCAGCGAGCTTGTCACAAACCCAACAACTCAAGGCATTGAGGCCCATGGCCTTGTCGGCTAGAAGTTTCGAGCGTGGAGTTTGGGATGGAGAATTGGAGATGGGGACAGTTTGGTGTCTTGTACCCCTTTTGATGTCATTAAATCTATAGTACTCATCTCCAGCTTGGCAGCGTCCCTCGAGCATCTAATGACTCGGTGGGCGTATATCGCTATGCTCAGCAAAGTCACTCTCTACCATAAATTTCAATTCAAAACTTAATCGAACTTAAAATAGTTTAATTTAGGACAAAACTAATTAAAAGTGCACCATTGTTACCCATTTCTCCTAGTGTTTTTACCCATTTCTCCAAGTCTAATAAATCATTAAATCCAAACTGACTCTGCAATCGATGTTTTCTTTCCTTGCGCATTCCTATTGACCTTTCGTCTATCATATGCCATATCTTAATTAGTCACGAGTAATGACTGGTTGTCTATACCCATTTCTCTCCTAGTGTTTTTATGGGCAGTGTCAGTTTGGATTTATTTCATACCCTTAGTTACCACAGTGTGAATTTAAAAGTATGCCATATATATTTAGTAGATCCGCTAATTGCTTTTGTCATAATCATAATCGTCCCTCTTTGCTTTTATTGAACCCACAACAGGATTTTCAACGTATTGGCTGACGACCAGTTCATATTCATCCTAAGTTATCTGCTATATCCATATTCCAAGCTGGTTTCCTTGATAGAGAAGCTCCAAAAGCATGTGATGTCAAGATTGCTAAGGACATCAGAGGAAGAGGAAATATCCATGTCTCCAGCTTGTCAGGCATTCTACAATATCATTTCTGTGATCACGCACATGGTTACACCGATTCTGCAGTTGCCCGTGATTGTCATGGCTGTGATTGCTCCTGCCTTTTGCCTTCAACTCTCCTTGATTCGTCTGGCGCGTCAAGACTATGGCAGTGCCAATGGACATGCTGCTAGCAAAGCAAATCTGAAGCCTGCACTGAACATATTCTACTCTTTGGCAATGGCCCAATCTTTCTTGTACTTATTTTGGATTATTGTTGAACTGAGTATGGGAGGTGTTGGATAATTATCTGCAATAGGCCATATTTTAATTCCAAAAGTTATAATTAAGTTCACGAATATTTGCATGACTGTAATGAGTGAAACAATCCATGTGCACGTGTTCAAGTTTAACACAGATTTAAAGAAGAACACGAATAAGATGAAGGATAGCAGTTCGAACATCGAAAAGTACCCTGGGACGGGACCTCTGCCGGGGGCATTGGTTGCGCCGTTACCAGCTGGAGGAATATCATCCGAACTCATGATGTTCCTCGACTGGCCTTGCTCGAAGTAGTCGTACAAATTCGACGCAGGAAGATCTGTTGACGCAGTGCGGTCCGTGCGCCGGAGTCATGCAGGAAGAAGACGCGGCGCAGTGTAGTCGTTCGACGGCGGTGGAGTCTCCAGGACGGTGAACCATACGCCGGTGAAGACGTAGCAGTTCTGGGCGAGCAGTCGCGTATAGACGCTCCCCAGAAACCTGATTGCCCCGATATCCCGAGCAGGATCTCAAGGAGGCAATGGTGTCGGAGGCACCTGCTCTCGCCGGTGGTGTGCGCGCAGCGCCGGCGATGGGGAGGCTGGACGGGCAACAGAGGAAGGAGGAGAAGTAATGGACTCAAAAAACTCTCTTTTACAGGAGAAGATGGCTTTCTATTCATAGCCCTCGGGTGAGACGAGAGGATGAACCTGGACGGGAGAGAATCGGGAAGGCTGAGTTATGGAAAGCTGAATTATGGAAGGCTGAATCATGGTGTCAGTGATTGCCATAATCAGCCCTTCCAATTACCGCGTCTTCAGTTTCCATAACCAGCAAAAGAGAGATCCCTCCCGCGCGCAAGTCAGGCTCGGGCTCAGGCTCAGGCTAGCGCCAGGGTTCTTTGAGAACCGCCAGGGTTCTTTGAGAACCTCCAGGGTTGTCTGAGACCCACAGGGTTCTCAGCAGAATCAACCCTGTGACTCGTACGAAGCCTCGCCAGGGTTCTTTTCCTGTCCGAGCAGAGTTCTTTTCCATTACCAGTATGGTGTTGACCATAATAACTATATCATAAAAAGTAGGCTATAATCCTTTAGAATAAATAGAATAATGGGCCATACCCAAATATTCTAACAGGAGGCCCTATGTTGTATCTCTGCAATTTGTATAGATATGAACGCAGAGCTCTGGATGATTACATTACTGAAACGAAACGGAAATGCATCCATGACATGTCCCTGCCTGATGATTGGAATTTGATCACCTATGCATTAAGCTTGCTGGATTCTGAATCCCTTTATTCAGATGACTACTGCTCAGGACTAAGGATATTAAATGCACTGATCGAGGAGAAGGTGCCAGTTAATCGGTTGATGACTCGATCTTCGAAGCAAAGGTTTCAGAAACTGATTAGCGCACTTGGTTGGAGAAGGCCGATTGACCGGGAGGCCAGAGAGCTCGCTGCAAGGATCTTGGCGCACCTCGCCAGTGACCTCAGCCTAGCTGATTTCCCGGGAGCCCTAGAATCTGTATCTTCCCTCTTGGAGACCAATTGCTACGAAAAAGATCAGGAATCTCAGCATTTTCCGCTGGGGAAACACTGGAGCAGGAGGAGGAACAGACAGAAGAATGTCCTAGAGGATATGATGGATAAACAGGTGGGGGCAGCGAGCCAACAAAATTATTACATGCTGTTAAGTCATGAACGAGGCATCAAGATTAGCAATACGAAAAGGGAAAGGTTAATTTTACAAGCCCTGAGAATTATTGAGAATCTGGCTCATAACGAACGCAACTGTACAGAGATTTGCAAAAACAAGGACCTACTCTCAAAGATAATTGCACCCGTGAGTTCTAAAAAAATTATTGAAGAAGTCATCAAGACCTATGGTGATTGTAGTGTCAGTGTCAGAGCACTAGATGGGACACTGAAAGTGGTGAGCCGGCTTATTGGCGCCCATGGAGATATCTGCAAGAATATGCGCCAGAATATTACAGGTAATACCAACAAGGGTAGAAAGGATCCTAACACTCCAAGTTTATTATCTATAGGAAACATGAAAACTGTTGTCAGCAACTTAGTAGCGATTTTGGGGCTGAAGCAAAACAGCAATATTCTAGGGCTACAGACCCGGGCAGTAGAAATTCTTACACAGCTGTATCTGCACGAGTCTACGAATTTGGATACAGGTGAAAGAGAAAAATTCATTCAGTGCCTGCTACAGTTCTTCTTTTCCGAAGAATGGATGTCGAAGTATTTGCAAGAGACACGCAGAGAAAAAATAGCCATCAAAGTTAACAAAAATGTAATACTGTGGTTGACTCCCTCATTAAAAGCGCTCTTGTTGGTACTGAATTTTGAAAAGAGAAAGAATGCGTTTGTGGAAGAACATAAAAAATGGAAGATGGAAGAAGCCAAGGAGATTGCAAGCCAGCTTAAAGCTAAAGCCGGAGAAGCACTGGCCCTACTACTGTCCACGGGAAGTCAAAGTAATTTAAATATCGTCGTGAACTTGAACGGATGGGAGGGTGTATACCTTACCCAAATGCTGGACTCCAAGATCACGACCTTCGAGTTCAAGATGAGTAGTGAAAATGAGGTTTTGCATGTACCGATAAAAATTGGGTGCAGGATTAGCGCTGCAGAGATCCTAAAGCACCTGTGGGCCCATTCCACTGGAGACCACTTTGTCTGCAACACGGTGCTAAGCAAGGTATGCCCACACATACGTTCGTATCGGAGTTACCTTTTGTTTCAGTCAAATCATATATCAGTTATATTTGGTTTGCTCGACCAACCGGTACTAATGTGTATGTCTCCATTGGTGTGTTGGAATTTGGAAAATCCGCATATTTTCTTACCGGCTAATTTATAACCTGCAGCTATTTAAGGAGTTGCTACACACAAACACTACGGGAACAGAACTAGAAGCGCGAAATGTAAGCATGGCGGCGGGCGGCACATCTCCATCTGGAAAAAATGACATAGAGCGCCAACTGGTACTGTCCAGTCGCCAAGGTCATAAGCGCCAAATCCCAGGAAGCAACAAGCAGCAATGCGACAAGAGGAGGTTCCACGCAGCGCTCCTATCACTCTACGCCGCAATCCGCGCAACCTGGACAGCGGGAGACTGCAATACTAATCGTGGGGTCGGTGGATAGTAATGACTTCCCGGGGAAGATCAAGGTGATGATCAAGGAGAACAGCCATGGCACGCCTGCTTGCCTTGCTATGCTCAAGATTATATGCGAGATGGTTACTCTATTGGTGCAGCACGGTCACTACGTCGAAGAGTTCGAGAAGGAGAAGATCATGGATGCACTGTCCAAGGCCTCCAAAACCGTGGCGAGCCTCGAGGGCTGCATGTTTTTTGCCGGCATGGATGTTGACTCCTATGGTGTGCCATTGAAACCATTCTCTTCTGCTCTCGTGGAAGATGCTCGAAAACTTTTGGATGACCAAATCAAGAACCGGAGCAGGCTGCAGGTGGCCAATGGCACTATTATTCCTGCTGGAACAGGGTAATGACTGCATATGGTTTCAGTCTACACAGGTCGATTGCTTGTCCTTATTACATTCCATCTTGCGTGTGCGTTAATTGTTGTAATGTATGGTTTGGCACTTCCAGCAAACTCGGTTTTATAATTCTATCAAGGCACTATTGCTGCTGGAACTGAACAATAACTGCATATGGTTTGGGTCTACAGGTCAATTGCTTGTCCTTATGTTCGCGTATGCGTTGATTGATATAACGTATGGTTTTATTCTATTAAGACATGTAAAGCAAAAGCAGTGCGTATGATTTCTATCTGCACGTACTTGCCACATCGATCATATAATAGTACTGTCAGTGTTGTTTGCACACTAGAGTATTTAATTAATACATGTAGCCATGAATCATGATGACCAAGTACAAGCCTATGATCTTTGTATGTCATTTTGTTGCTCAAGTGGTGTGACGTTAATTTTAAGGGAAATGCAATATACTGTTACTATAATGTAATTTTTATTTCATTCATGTACTTTTAGCCTCCCTAAAGGACCTTTCTGACATTGTTACATCTGTCTACTATGCAAATACAAAAGAGGAAGATAATATAATAATTCAACTATTATTAGAAGAGACTAGAGAGGAAAAAGATAACATACATGTGCCTGCCGCAGCGTCTCGGCCGGAATCACGAGATCAGACTATCGATTCGAACTGGCCAAATCGAGGAGGTCCCACCCGCCGAGGAAAAATATCTATAGGCAGCTAGTAAATATCACATATTTGCTAGGTGTTACTATGACATCTATTATGCACTTGTTAGTCGATATATAACTTTTCATTGCAAACGAGTTGGTATATAACTATGTAAAAGAATACGCATGGTTGGTTGTCCCCGTTTTTAATTATCGATTCCCAACCGATATCGACATGTTTCTGATCGAATTGTTTTGTTTCCGATATCCTGTAAATCCAATTTCGTATTTCCGACCGGTCATTCCCGATTTCGTACCTGTTCCCACACAAAAATATGAAAACGAAAGTGGTAGAGCCATTTTCCCGACCGTCCCGACCGCTTTCATCCCTAAGTGCCCCCCAGTGCCTATAGCAACGGAATTCAGGACCGAGGAGGCAACGGCGTCTCGGTGAAGCCCTCGAGGTTGGATTTTTTTCCCCTTGGGCCTGGAGCAACAGCAGCCCACGGCCCAGGAGACCAGATAATTTGATGGACCTGGAGAGCAAAGGAACATATGCCCCCCTGGAAATTGGGGACCCTGTTACGTGGAACGGGCCGCACGCCCTTGGGTCCTAATTCTCTTCTTAATGTGCCAGAAACATTGTTTACAGTGAAATGTCACATCATTTCAATTTTAGCAGAAGAAATGTGACCTGAATTAGTTAACCACTTAAATGAACTCCACATGAAGGAACATGGCATGCAAAAAAGGTCACCAAAATCATTCTTTTTTTTTCAAAACCACCAGTGGAATGTCAAAAGATATAGTTCATTGAATTATATGCCACATTATATTCTCACCAAACATGTTCCATTAATAAGTGCCAATAAAAGAACAACATTCAAAATTTTACAACGTTTCAACCAATCACCAATAACAGTCTGAAAATTGAATGAAAAAAATATGTTCACCGTGTACACCTCTCAACAGCACATTTACTCGACTGACGTTGTCAGTTACGTTGTACTTGCCATTTCAATGTTTTGCTTATCGATTCACTGTTTTTCACTTAGCCATTCTTCAGACAGCTGGTTCAGCTCCCAGCTCCGCCGTGTCATGGCAACCAGGCTCTTTGAAGCTGACATGCCTTGAGTACATTGGATAGTCTGCCAGAGCTCTGATGGCGCAAAGAGAGGCGCCAAAGTGAGCTCCCTCTGGCTGCTGTTCTTCACACAGCTGAGGGACTGCAGCGTCTGCAAAGCACATAGTATCGGTAAGTTTACAACTTATTCCTGAAACTTGCAGCTTCAAGCACATAGAAATGAAATTGTTATTATTACCGTTCTCTGTCAAAGGTATGTTGTAAACCTCATCCTCCATTGTCAGGAATGCTTGTGTCAAAACAGCAGATCCGGTAGTTTCATTTACCACGGTAGCTGGGCAATGAAATGTGACTGAACCAGCAGTGATGTCATTTCCAGAGGTGTTTGCACAATGTTCAGAGCTGTCGTCCAGGCAGAAATTGAAATAAAATGATTCATCCTGTGAGAGCATGGTTCAGTTAAGCATCACAGTTTTTGTGCACAGAATAAAAGAGTAAGGAAAATGCTTTTATGTTCTTTTAAAAAGACAACCAAACTCATTCTTAAGAAACTGCATCTACGCTCAGCTGCTTAGAAATTAACCACTGCAGCTGCTTTAGGATCTACTACTATGTGCAGTTTTCTTTTTTTCTTGTGTACAAAAATGTTAAAAAACTATTTTCTTGATAAGAAATATTTCATCTTAGCTTGGGATAATAGTATAAATCTACACCAAATAGATTTAACAAACTCTGATGGCATAAGAATTGTGACGAACCACTAAACATTTTTTTATGAAGGATAAGAAAGGTAGTTGCATGTATAATGAAAAGAAGTACTTTTTCCTTATTTCAGAACTGATGTATTACTTACATCATCATTCTGCGTAAGTCGAATGGATCCCAGCCTTGTTAAACTGCAATGTTTGGAATGACTACTGGAAGTACCTTGTTGGTGATCAGCTTGACAAATATTTCTGGCTGCAAAAAATAAAGTTAATTGTCGGCTAACCATTAATTACGGAACCAATAAGACATTATTGAATAGATTAATTAAGCAATATGTAGGGTATTACCATCTGCTCCAATGTGCCCTTGCATGCTAATTCCTTGAATAATTGCCTGTTTGATTGGTCTTGGTTTGCAATCATCATCCATTTCATAATCCGGTCCATTGTACGTCATATTTTCGTATGCAACTGAACTCAATTGTTTGGCCAGGTCCCGCAAAATTTCGACCATAAGAAACTAATAATACTTTTTCACATGGACATGGATTTGTAACATGCTCTGCAAAATTTTGGCAACTGTAAGACCCGAATGTGGTGTGCCCTTAATATATAAGCATATTGTGCAATACATTGAGATGAATGAGATCGGTCTTTGATTCTCAATACCAAATCTTTCTGTTATCTGAATTATTACGGAGATCAATAATGAATTTCTAATTAAAATACTTCAACTAATTTATGCTCTCCTCTTAGAAATAAAAAATATACACTCCACCGAGTCAAAAGGAACCTTATTTCTCCTGGTGTCTGATGTATATATCTGTCATATATACTGCACTGTTGTGCCAAAATAGATATGAGAATGCAAGGCCTGCAATTCAGAAACTTGAAGTAAAGTCTCACTATCAGTATCAGAGTTACACCTTTGTAGCCTTTTCAAGATCATCGAAGGCCGAGTAGTTGTCACCAAATTTTGCTCCAACAATCTGACAGACAGAGTTGAAGAACAGCATAACACTATTTTCTTCGACGAGAAAAGAATATAGCTCACTTCCAGGATCACATTTCTTGGCATGCTCAACAATAGTCGTCCAAACTGATTCTGTGGCCTTGATGAGAATCTAAATACAGGGAAGATAACAGAAGGCAGTTATATTAAGCAATAAGTAATTCAAATAAAAAGTATGACACAACATAATTCTTTTCTTACTCCTCGAAGAGCTTGCTCATCCTTATAGTACAGCCTCAAGAAGTCCTTGACAACCAAAATCCCTGAACCTCTCAATGCATCATGGAGAGCACCATCCTTTGAGATTTTCTTCAGGCGCCACACATCATCATTCAACGATGGTATATCATGTTTTCTATATCCTATAAGCATAATATGACTTTAAACATATAATACCAGATCAATCAAACTTTTGATTCTGAAGGTAACATAAGTTCAACATTCAGATTCAAAAGTACCTTCCCCACGACGTTCCTTGACAATGAAAGGTTCAGTGATGCCTTCTTGGACTCGTTCGCCAATATTGTCGATAACAGTAACCCCAAGCCTGAACTTCCCGCTCCTCACAAACTTGGAATTATCGATAAAAGTGGCGCCAATTAGATAAGCCTCACCATTTTTCAGAGTAAGCTCAAGATCTCCTGTCAAGACTGCCCCAACCCTGTCTCGTGGGCGTACTATAGAGTTGCTGAACTCCTCCAGTGTCCAACTTTTTTGGTTGTGTTTATCGAAATCGCCATCAAGAACAACAACTCTGATCTTAGCCGAAAGAATATTAGGATCGGTTGGCTCATGGCCGTGGGCTATAACACATATTCTGAGAGGCCCTCCATTTGTGTCGCAGATGACCTTCTTTGTGAAAACTTCAGTGCCTAAGCCATTCGTGAAGGTGAGCTTGTATCTTGGAGGCTGGTTCTGATCAACCAGAGTTCTGCACAAACTGTGGAAGTGGAACAAAATAAGAGGTACAGGAAGTGGTGAGTGCAACCATAGTACACACTGTATATTGAGGAATATTTACAGATCTAGAAGTCAAGACAAAAAATCTGAAAAGTAATACAGATGGTGATGTGAAGTGCAGATGCTACCTCGGAGCACGGCTTAAGAAGCTTGTAAGTGCTTTGGCAACTTCCTCTGGTATCTGTCAAACAGAACAGGGTGACTTTACTAAACGCTAAAATTTACAAAATGCTCAACAGAAACGTCCGGAATTTTTCTCTGGTCATTAGACTATTTCAGAACTACTAAAGTGAGTCTAATTTTTGCCTTGTTTTAGTCGATGCTATTAAAGTGAAAGACAATCCAATCCAAATTAAGGTTTGCTACACACCCAAACCAAAAGGTCGGGTTATCGGGTAACATCATAGGAATAGGACTGTCACAAGATTTGACAGATATCAAATTGCTCCTTCTAGTCACCGGAATTCAGATTGACCAAAAATGGTCATGGATTCTGTGATGGTTACGAACGTACCCGGGCGACGGCGGACTCGAGCGCCGCCTCGAGGCTAACCTTGAAGCCGGCCGCGAGCTCCTGCAAGTGCCTACAACCCCTGATCTCCCTGCAGTCACCGGATTCAAAAAAAGGCGCAATCTTTCAGGCCAACGAAAGAAAAACAGAGGAGGAAACAGAGGCCAAGGGGAACCAGCGAGCGAGCGAGATGCTCACAGATCGAAGGACCGGCACCGCTTCTTGAGCACCGGCGCCTGCGACGGCGCGCCGCCGCCGGAGCCACCGTCGCCGCCCTCCTCCAGCCCCCTCTTCTTGGGCGTCATGGCCATCTGGTTGGCTAGCTAGTCAATCAACAGGGGACGCTCCTACGCGAAGCTTGATTGCCCACGATTGCTTATGGAGCTCGATCGGAGTGATTCTGTGAGTGAGTAGGTAGAGCGAGGGCGACGCTGGCGTATATATAGCATCGCATCGATCGACGGGGGCTCGAAGTGGAAAAGTATCGTACTCTTCCACTACACACACTCTTTGCTCCGTTCCAGCAGACTGGACACTGGAGTGGAGGGAGGTTTCCGAGAAAAAAAGATGGAGAGGGGGAGGTTGCCGATGGTGCGACGAAGACGGCCACGAACGCGGGAGCGTCGCGGTGGAGCAGAAGCGCGGCGATTGGATGCTCTGCTCCCGTTTGTCGCGTCTGGAGATTGGACCTATGCAGGCATTCGGCCGTCCAATTGCTCGATCTCGCTATTACTAAGGAAACTTTATTAATCTTCTTTTTTTTTAAAGAGTCTATCTTACATCTTCAATCTATTGTAAAAGCCTGGTTAAAGTAGGCACTAAAAACCGTCCAACAATCGGGAGATGGCCAAAGTTGGCCCTGTTTTAAGTGCTTTTCCTTTTTTTTTTAAAATTAAAAAATATTGGTTAGACTTAAAAAAAATCATAACTAACTTATTTAAAATCAAGAAAATAAGAAATGAGTGTCAAAAGTTTTTTAAAAGATAACCTACATATCTGTTGATATACTATTTAAAGTAATGTGGGTATTATTATGTTGCTAGTGTTACATTTTTAAAAAAAAGAAATAGAAATAAAGAAGATGCAAATTAAATAATTTCAAATGGTACACCCAACATATAGGTATATCTTTAAGAAAAAATCACATTGGTTTCATAATGTTTAATTTAGAGTAAATTAGTTATGATTTTTTCTATTAAATTACTTTTCTAATTTTGGAAAATAAAAACACATTTGGAACCACCCAAAGTTTATCCGCCAAAAAACGAAAAACCACCCAAAGTGTCAAGTTTGTCCGATTTTAGTTATGCGTCGAAAATCATGCTTTTGTAGTAGTTGGGCAATGGTGAAAATTAAACTTTTCCCTAAAAAATATACATTAGATTGAAAATACATTTGTGTTGTCTGTCACGGTTATCGATACCATCAGGAAACACCAATGCACTATGTTTCATTGCCCGGCATGGTTCGTGTATGTTCTTGGGAAAATTTAAGACATTGAGTCATTGACCATATTGTTACCCTCGCTTACAAAATAAGCTTCGAATTCCCCCCTTGTCTTCTCGCATTTGTTCAGCTGGTGGGGTTTCAGAATTGTGTGTCTTGGAATAAGAATATCGAAAAAAACCAAACATTGTACATCGATTGCATCCGTAGATATGTTTATCTCGCCTGAATATCGGTTGGACTAAATTCAAACAATAAAATCGATGGGAACCTGTTGTAGTACCCATGCTTGAACCTTAAACGGCATGGGACTTAATTATACTTCAAAGTGCATCTTTGTTTTCACCACATCTCTGCTTTGAGTATCATAGATATTTATAGAACATATAAATATACAATTTATAATGCTATAAACTAATGTGAGTACAAGTCTCATATAGTTAAACTTCAACAAAGAAAATTACAACAAGATTTGGACATTGGCTGTTGGAAATATAGGTAATTGTAAGTTTAATTTCCGAACTAGATTAAACATGATGATAAACAATCCTAGCATGCAATTCTCTAGCAGACTAGGCAGTACGAACAACGTAATCATGACATCAGAAAACATGATTAAAACACAATGTACGTACTGAGGAATTGCCGTAGAGAAGAGGAACGGCGCAATTGGAACGACGACGGTTCTACGGACGGAGCGCAGCAGACGATGTTGCAGACGACGGTACGCCGCAGCACCAGACTTGGTCGGAGGACGAGCCGTGGTGAAACGTCTTGAGCAGTCGCGCGCAGCGCTTCCCAAAAACCTTATTCTCCCTCTCTCGATGCAGGATCTCGAAGACGACTGGTTCCGGATACCTGCTCTTCCGTTTGCCGGTGCACGCCGGCACTCGAGATGGAGTAGACTACGATGACAACGCAGCAATGAAAAGTAGCAAAACTCTAACTCGTATAGACCTTCTTAGGGACTCCCAAACCTAGGGGATTCCCGTATAGAGTCTATGGTGCACTTCTTCCATGAGGGAGGTGGTCTGTATTTATTGGGAGGAAAATCCCCACACCCTCATCCATTAGCAATATGGGACTAATAGATGACATACCCCCTCAAGTGTTAATGGGCTTTTGAGATTTACTTAGGATTATTCATATGGGCCAAGCCCAATAATCTAACAATCCCCCACCAGATCTCAAATTCCCATATAGAGATTTTGCTTGTTTCTCACTACTGTTTATATACCAGTATTTCGGCAAGAACTGTTAAGTTGAACTCTTGCCTAGAACTTCAAGATACACTCATCCACAACTTGAACAATGGACTACGCCTTGAATTGCAAGTTTTGTGCAGACAAGTTTCACTCAAAGAACAAACCAATACTTGGCTACCTGTAGCCTACCCTGCGGGTGGAGCATATACGTCGTACTCCCTGGTCTCTTCTTGAGCTTACTAAAGATCACCCAAATCTCATAGACTGCGACGTTTTACAATCGGGCTCATATAGGTGTGTTCTTTCAAGAATGTTCTGTAGGACAACATCTTCGCTTAATCAAGCCAATAGAAACACATTAAAGCATATCGCTAACCTGCCTTGCAGCATTTGAGAGTATTGTATCTTCACTCAGAGAGGGTCTAGTAATTACTCTCCTCAGTCAACCAGCAGTTTGTTTTTCCCAGGTCCTAATTCATGGGATCTCCGATCACATAGGTTGGGTTACTACTGTGGCAACTTACACGAGTCTCATACCCATCTCCCTCGATGCATTTTCTATCACATTCCGTGATAAACCTTTTGTAAAAGGATCTGCCAGGTTTATGTCAGTTTGAATATAAGTCACACTTATTACTCCGGAGTTTCTCAACTTCCTGACAGACTTCAATCGTCTTTTGACATGTCTTGATGACTTCGCATTATCCTTAGCACTATTCACTTTGACTATCACGGTTTGATTGTCACAATTCATAAGGATAGCCGGTACTGGTTTCTCAACCACAGGCAAATCCATCAAAAGCTCGCGCAGCCACTCAGCCTCAACGGTGGCTGTGTCTAAAGCGGTTAGTTCCGCTTCCATGGTTGACCTCGTCAAAATGGTCTGTTTGCAAGACCTCCATGATATAGCACCACCTCCAAGGGTAAACACATACCCACTTGTGGCGTAAAGCTCATCAGCATCAGAAATCCAGTTCGAGTCACTATATCCCTCCAGCACAGCAGGGTGCCCAGAATAGTGAATGCCATAACTCATAGTACCTACTAGATAGCGCATAACCCTTTCAAGTGCATGCCAATGATCTGAACCCGGGTTTGACATGAACCTGCTCAATTTGCTCACAGCAAAATCTATGTCGGGTCTCGTTGCACTAGCTAAGTACATGAGTGAACCAATAATCTGAGAATATCTCAGTTGGTCTTTGGCTATCTTCTTGTTCTTTGTGAGTATCACACTGGGATCATAAGGCGTTGGAGAAGGCTTACTGTCTATGTAGCCAAACTGGTTCAAGACCTTCTCCACATAATGAGATTGCGAAAGAGTAATCCCATTATCTTCCTTAATTAGCTTAATGTTAAGTATAACATCAGCCCTCCCAGATCTTTCATATCAAAACTCTTTGATAGAAAAGACTTGACCTCATTGATCATATCAATATTTGTGCCAAAAATCAGTATGTCTTCCACATACAAGCACAATATAACTCTACCCCCACCATAGCGATAGTACACACATCTATCAGCCTCGTTAATGGCAAAGCCCGCAGAAGTTAGTGTTCTGTCAAACTTCTCGTGCCACTGCTTAGGTGATTGTTTCAGGCCATACAAAGACTTCACCAGCTTACACACCTTGTTCTCTTGACCCTTCACCACAAACCCATCAGGCTGATCCATATAAATTTCCTCATCCAACTCTCCATTCAGGAAAGCTGTCTTTACATCCATCTGATGGATGATAAGACCATATCAGGCAGCCAAGGACAGTAATTCTCGAATCGTGGTCAGTCTAGCGACAGGTGAATAAGTATCAAAGAAATCTTCACCTTCTTTTTGTGTGTAACCTTTAGCCACAAGTCGTGCCTTGTACTTATCAATAGTACCATCAGGCCTAAGCT
This sequence comes from Digitaria exilis, assembly GCA_015342445.1. Classification (NCBI taxonomy): domain Eukaryota; kingdom Viridiplantae; phylum Streptophyta; class Magnoliopsida; order Poales; family Poaceae; genus Digitaria; species Digitaria exilis. Next base: position 1,506,944 of record JACEFO010000191.1, on the reverse strand, counting down.
TCTTCTTGAACACCCATTTACAACCCAATGGTTTACACCCGTAGGGTCGTTCAGTGAGCTCCCATGTTCCATTAGAAAGAATCGAGTCCATCTCGCTCTGAACAGCTTCTTTCCAATCATCAGCATCTGGAGATGCATACGCCTCAGCTATAGACGTGGGGGTATTATCCACAAGGTACACAGTGAAATCATCACCAAAGGATTTAGCAACCCTCTGTCTTTTGCTCCTTCTAGGAGCTTCACTGTCATCTTTCTCTAGAATATTCTCATTCTCAATAGGTTGTTCAAACGACTCAAAAGATGCAACTGGTACAGGAGTTATCTCAGTAGAAAATCTAGAAATGATATACATATCTTGTGCAGGAAATATATTCTCAAAAAATGTTGCATCACGAGATTCCATAATAGTATCAACATTCATATCAGGTACCTTAGATTTAACCACTAAAAACCTATAAGCAATGCTCCTCTGAGCATATCCTAGAAAGATACAATCCACTGTCTTAGGTCCCAACTTACGCTTCTTAGGAATAGGCACATTTACTTTTGCGAAACATCCCCATGTGCGTAAATAAGAAAGTGATGGTTTTCTTCCATTCCATAACTCATACGGAGTTTGATCTTTATTCTTGTGAGGAATTCTATTCAGGACATGACATGAAGTCAATACAGCCTCCCCCCACCATGCCTTTGATAAACCAGCAGTGTCTAACATGGAGTTAACCAAGTCAGTCAACGTGCGGTTTTTCCTCTCAGCAATCCCGTTAGACTCGGGTGAATAGGGAGGTGTCCTCTCATGAATAATGCCATATTGCTCACCGAATTCATCAAACACTTTAGAAAAATATTCTCCACCACGATCAGACCTTAAATGCTTGATCTTTCTCTCTAGTTGATTCTCAACTTCGGCCTTATAGATTTTAAAGTAGTCCAACGCTTCATCCTTAGTTTGCAACAAATAAACATAGCAAAATCTAGTCGCATCATCTATTAACGTCATGAAGTATCTCTTCCCACCCTTTGTCAACACACCATTCATCTCGCAAAGATCATAATTTATGAGTTCTAGTGGTGCCAAGTGTCTCTCCACGGCTACCTTGTGAGGCTTCCGAGGTTGTTTCGATTGCACACAACTATGACACTTAGAACCTTTGGCAATGGTGAAATTCGGAATTAAACATATGCTGGAAAGCCGAGACATCAAACCAAAATTCACATGACATAAACGTGAATGCCAAATGCTCGCATCATCACTAATATTGCCACAAATATGGTTCACGGACTTATTACAAAAATCAGCAAGAGAAAAGCGGAACAAGCCTCCGCAATCATAGCCTTTACCAATGAATTGTCCATATTTCGACACGATAAATTTATTGGACTCGAACACTACATTGAACCCGTCCTTGATCAAGACTGACCCGCTCACAAGATTCTTATTGATAGTGGGGACATGCTGCACGTTCTTCAGCTGCACGATCTTTCCCGAAGTAAACTTCGGATCGACCATGCCAACACCATGAACAAAACCATGTGACCCATTGCCCATCAGCACGAAAGAATCTCGGACAGCCTGGTAAGAAGAAAACATGGATATGTCGGCACACACATGAACATTAGCACCCGTATCAGGCCACCAACTCGTGGATTGAAAAACTGAAAGTACGGTAGGTAAATTACCATACCCATCAGTATTGCCAATGGTCACCATGTTGACATCCTTGGGCTCCTTAGCTTTGTTTCCCTTGCGGTCTGCACGATCTGGATAATCCTTGAAGAAGTGTCCCAGCTCACCACAAGTAAAACACTTCAACTCAGCCTTGTTCTTCTTCTTCTTGAAGGTAGTAGTCTTCATGGGCTTGTTTTTCCCCTTATTGTTGTTGTTCTTGGCTGCACGCGAGAACTTCTGGACCATGTTGGCGTTGGACTGACCTTGATCTTCCTTCTCAGTAGCATCATTCTTCCGAGCCTTCTCTTCAACATCAAGAGATGCTATCAGGATTTCAACTGATATTTCCTGTCTCTTGTGTTTCAGAGTTGTGGCGAAGCTCCTCCACGAGGAAGGTAGCTTTGCAATAATGCATCCAACCACAAACTTGTCGGGAATAGGACACTTAAGGAGGTCAAGATCCTTGACAATGCACTGCACCTCATGCGCATGTTCCACTACAGAACGGTTGTTAACCATCCTGTAGTCATGTAAGCTCTCCATGAGGTATAGCTCATTGCCTGCGTCTGTTGCATCATACTTAGCAACCAGACCATCCCACAGGGCCTTCGCATCTGTCTCTTCTATGTAAACACGGATCAGCCTGTCACATAGATTGCTCATGATACATCATACGAAAAGATTATTGGCATCGTCGAACTTTTTCTGCTCTTCAGCAGTTAGTTCGCCCTCAGGCTTGCCAAGCCTCGTCTCCCAGATGTGCATAGCAGTAAACCAGAGGCGAACCTTGGATTTCCAGATCTTAAAGTTCACACCAGAAAACTTTTCTGGCCTCAGTGACTCAACGAAACCAGCCATAGATAAATCAACAGATTGCCTATAATAAGGTTTTTGGAATGTTGGAAATATAGGCAATTGTAAGTTTAATTTTCAAACTAGATTAAACATGACGATAAAAAAATCCTAGCATGCAATTCTCTAGCAGACATGGCAGTACGAACAACATAATCATGACATTAGAAAACATGATTAAAACACAATGTACGTACTGAGGAATTGCCGTAGAGAAGAGGAACGTCGCAATTGGAACGACGACGGTTCTACGGACGGAGCGCAGCAGACGATATTGCAGACGACAGTACGCCGCAGCACCAGACTTAGACGGAGGACGAGCTGTGGTGAAGACGTCTTGAGCAGTCGCGTGCTGCGCTTCCCAAAAACCTTATTCTCCCTCTCCCGATGCAGGATCTCGAAGACGACTGGTTCCGGAGACCTGCTCTCCCGTTTGCCGGTGCACGCCGGCACTCGGGATGGAGTAGACTACGATGGCAACGCAACAATAAAAAGTAGCAAAACTCTAACTCGTATAGACCTTCTTAGGGACTCCCAAACCTAGGGGATTCCCGTATAGAGTCTATCGTGCACTTCTTCCATGAGGGAGGTTGTCTCTATTTATTGGGAGGAAAACCCCCACACCCTCATCCATTAGCAATATGGGAGTAATAGAAACGTACCCCCTCAGGTGCTAATGGGCTTTTGAGATTTACTTAGGATTATTCATATGGGCCAAGCCCAATAATCTAACATTGGCATGGCCTTAATTCTGCTGAGCTCAGCTATCTTCTAATGTTGGACTCACTTCAATAGATAGGATCCTCTGCGCAGCTGCATGATGTGTATTTCCTCCTTCTAAAATTAAATATTTTGTTAGCCTTTAAATTTTGTTCCACAAAAAGTGAACCTTTAACTTCACAGTGAGACTCATCTAACTAAACCAAAACTAACACCAGTGATAAAACGTAACTAATTGATACTACTTTTCTAGTTCTGATGCATGCGATTTATTTAAGATATAGAAATTCAAACATACAACACGATTTTCAATCACAACTACTATGATTAACTAGGGGCAACATGATCAACTACTAATCAACTAATGTGTCTGAACTTTGCTAAAAGACACTTATTTTCGGATGTAAGGAATAGGCAAGTAGCTACCACAATCGCTAGAAATGTATGACATTTAGGGAAAAATACTCATTTATTTTTGAACTAATTAGTTTTTCTAAAGCATCATATATGCAAAATGAAGAGATTTTTTTTCAAAGACGAGAATAGGAAAACGTGGAGAGACTAGAAAAAATAATCAAGCGATGAAAGGGAAGAAAAAACTATAAGAGGGAGGAAGAGCACAAGGAACGAGCCAGCTTACTACTAGGATAACACAATACACTGCCTTGGCACAGATCAAACGAGAGATGATCCTCAGCGTATATATACACGCGCAATGCGTTTGAACCTGTCGATCTTTTTGAACGAAATTCCTCTGAACTTGTGAACAGGCAGTGGCAGAATATTTAATTTGAAAGATACTACGTATGTAGCTTCTTGCCCCTTTGCTCTCCGCTGTAGCACGCAAAAAAGGAGGCGACGACCGCGACGACGACTCACGACTCCTCTCCAAGAATCAACGGCAGCGACCCATGGCCAGGGACACGTCGAGATTTTTATTTTATCCTGCCCGTGATCTCGACGTGTTAAGATCGAGCAAGGGGCTCGCTCAAGACCCAAGACTATGTGTTTACTGGCCACTTGTCACATAGTAACGCGTTAATCTCAAGCTAGTTCAGAAAACTTCTGATGAACCACGACTACCACGTACGCGCAAATGAGTGAATGACAATTGGTATAAAACTAGTTTAGTTCTCCATCAGAGAAAAAAAAAAGAGAGAGCTTACAAGATGTAAGGACTAAGGAGTAGGGACATTACCTGGAAAAAGCAGGGGCATTTCGCTGTATTTTCCTGCCGCTGTCCTTGCAGATTCTCTGAAAAACAGAGGAGGTTTAGTCATGCCGTTTTCTTTGATATTTTTCGGTATGTGTTAAGACGTGTGTTGTTGTCTTGTTTTTTTGACAATCTTTCCCTGTTGCCGCCCTCTTTTTTTTTTCGCTCTCTCTTAAGCAAGTTGTGCCGCATTTCCTATCGTGCTACATAAATGCAACTTCTCACGCATCTTCTTGGCATCCATTTCTGACATGTCTTCTATGCACTCCGTGTATATATTACCCACGCATGGTTAAAGGATGACCATTTGCTCCCATCCTCTTAATTGGCTTCCGCTTTGCTGTATTTTTTTTATAATAGAAACAGTTTCCCGCCTCTGCGGTTCCGCACACATCGTTTTGAGTACATTTCTTCAACTCCCTAACTAAAGACGAAAGGAACAAAAATGGATTTTCATCCACTATTTGCTAAGACCTCCATGGCAATGATCTCCATAGCAAGGCTCGTTGAATGGGGCTTCGCCTTTATCTCATCACGCTGCAACAAAGCCTACTGAAATAGGTTTTCTTTCATCTAGATTTATTCCTGCTAACCAATTTCCCAACATACGGGTTACAGAACGAGATAAGGTAGTCCTGTAGCTATTATGACAATCCTCCAAATATTTTTCGTGTTTTGTAAGTCAAAGAACATATATCTAATTGTCTCATTGCAATTGCAGAAACAACACCTTTTGGCTTCTAGTCCAATTTCGGTTTGCAAGATTATCTTTAGTGGGAATTACACCTTTTCGCATGTACCACAGGAATATTTTGATCTTTATGAACAAATGTACCTCTTTGCTGTACGTTTCGAGAGAATGCTAGAACACGTGTAAACATCGTGGCTAAAGTCCCTTGTGATCCTCACATTCGAAGCTAATTCCATTAAGGCCCCATTTAGATAGTGAAAGTTTACCATACTTCACTATAGTAAATATTTGTGAGAGGAATTATTATTTTCAATAGAATGAAAATGTCAATGGATATTTGTGATGTTAATTTAAACAGGGCCAGATACTAGCCATGTTAATTGGAAAGTGTAGCATCGGTACTGAACCTTGTGATGATGTCCATTGTAGAGATTCTAGCACAGAATTGGAATCCAACAGGTACACACTACTATCAAATAATGAATCTTGGAGAGTAATGTGATTCAAGTGAGGTCTAGTGGTCAAGTGAAGGACCTGCAAGAAAATACTATTGAGGCTACAACTTTCAATTTCATTTTAATTATCGATATGAAAAATTGCATGCAATTTTATGACATAACAGATGTAGTGCTCAGCACGACACGCCATATCCACTCAAGTCCTTCGGAGCCCACAACAACAAAGGCCCCAGGCCTGGATCAACCCAAAAAACTAGCCTAATAGGAGAAGGACTGCCCCACCTTATATGTTATGTTCTCCCACCATCAATTACAAGGTGGGACTAAATATAACAATCTCTCCCGTCACACACTGGATCCAAACCCTTCCATCACAAACATCCATGTGATCTCCCAGAAGATGTTATCTCAAGCCCAAGTCCAACTCTCCAGTCACACACAACCATGTGCTTTTCGAAGAAGTTCACGGGCTCCCCCATCATCACGTGCCTCAGAGATGTTCAAGATTTCCCAATCTTGATGTGGGAGTAAATCTAACAATCTCCACCGTCACACAATGGACCCAAACTCTTCCATCAAAACCATTCATGTGATCTTCAAGATATGTTATCTTAGGCCCTCAGTCCAACTGTCCACACACACAACATGTGATTTTACAAAGATGTTAACAGGCTCCCTCATCACCAATCATAGATATTTTCTAGATTTCCCGACCTTGATGTGGGAATAAATCTAACAATCTCACATGCATGTCACGCATTGGGCACAAAATCTTCCGTCACAACCATCGGTGTGATTTTTCATAAGACGTTATCCTAGGCCCCGAGTCAACCTCTCTAATAGTCACATGCAACTGTGACCCCCTAGACGTTCAGGGCTCCCCCATGACACCAGAGATGTTCTGGATTTCTAGATCTCTGGCTCTGAGACAACTTATTAGAATACACAAAGAAATTTTGACCTGGCCCGTTATACCCACACGCCAGCCAGCGCCCTATAGGCCTTAGGTCCCTGGATCCCACAACAACAAAGGACACAGGCCTAACTCAAACAAAAACTAGCCCAAAAGGAGGACTGTCTTACCTTATATATTGTGCCCCCCACCATGAATTGCTGATGTCAGACTAAATCTAACACCATTTCTGTAAGACATATGATAATCGTCTTAATGCATTGTCAAGGCAGCTTGATTTGGGTAATAAACAAACTATTTGAGATAAGGCTATGTTGCATACATTGTTCTATCTGTTGGATCACAAGTAACGCTGAAAGAAGGCAATACAACCTTGTAGAATTTTATCTACTATGCAAGAACAAGATATTTACTCAGGATTATTGTAGAATGGATAATAAAATTAATTTGGTAATATTATAAGATCTAAAAAAATTCTAGAATGCCAGACACTTGTTTCAACCTCATGGTCTCCTTCACCTATAATAGAGACACCCCCTCCCCTCTTGCCTTTAAATTCAACCCATGAGCAAGGTAAATGAGTGGTGCTAGGAGTGTGATGGTGAGTGTTAGGCTGTACCTAAAAGTGTAATAAAGAGTGTTTTTGTAGGTGTTAGTCTCCCATTTAAGCTATATAGTTTCTAAATATTTGGTACATAATGTGTGAGCAGTAGAAAGCTGGCTCTACCACCCGGGATCATGATAGATCTAGTCGTTATCATTGGTTGGCTCTATCACATGGAAGTAAAAAGACATCTTTGTTGTTAAAAAAACCTAGTTTCTTATGTACTATGCAGTAAAAATTAAAAGTGATGTGCGACTCACGGGTGAGCTAATGTGTCTTATGTATAGATCCTCAACTTAGTGGATATTAGAGTCATCTTGATCCTCAGCTTATAACAAAGTTACATAATAATTTAGTGTGCTACTTACAGAAATTAGACAATTCAAATTAGATTCAAATGGAAAACTCATAGAATAATTCCACCATAGGCTGAAGGCATAAGATGAAAAAGTTTTGATTTAATTAACTCCATTAACAAGGCATCAGGATAATGAAAATTTCTAACCAGAGCAACAAGTTTTTGGGAAGGCGTATCAATCACAGAAGAAAATATCACAACATGATGATAATTAATATTTTCCACCACAACACTAAGTATTACAAAGTTGCATTAGTTTATCCATGAATAGACTTGTAGCATCCAAGTTCATAATTGACTCATACAATCTCACCTTTAGAGAATCAGAGTTTCCTAAGGCTTATGATATATCTCACCATTAGAGAACCAGTGTTTGTTAAGGCTCATGGTATGCTTCATAAGACATGTTTCGCATGTTATAACCATCAATATTTTTTTGTTTAGATTTTTCCTAATGATAAACCCAGAGACATAAAACGTGTCTCAATTCCACCCCTTCATCCACTATCTCATTTTCTCTTCTTCTCTATAATTTGCACCACATTTTCCTTAATTACAACATGTTTCTTGAATTTAATTATCAATATCAATCAAGTTTGGTAGTGGATCATGTCTAGTTTTTTGTGGACGGCAGACAATACTACTCATGATAAATTGATAAAAATATGAAAAATAGCGTCGCAATGTAAGACTAACATTTGAAAACATAAGCTAAATGTGTAAGATGAGGAAGAAAAATACATGGCTAATCTTATATATCTTCATTGTTTATATCTTTCAATAACCTAATTCTAGTCTCATTCACTAGAGCCTGAGTCTGTGTAGCTTCTTCATCGACACGTAGCCGAACAGGGGAATTAGGCATGTGCAGGACTACAACCATGCATTCTAACTCCCAATCAAGTACCTACTATTTGAACATTTTCCCAATTCTCTAGGGCCATGGCAACATGTTAGTGCGACATGGCTAACAACTGGTGTTGTCAATGTGTGGCATGACACTAGCAAGGGTCACTACACGGACCTAAGTGCATGTGGTTGCTAAATATTGTGGTTGAACAGACTAGAGAAGAAACTGTGGGAGGTCGGGGCGCTGAGGCATGTGGTGATGCACATAGAATGCAAAGATGAAGTATTACACATTCATATAGAGTTATTCCAAAAACTCCACCTTATCCCCTATTTCTCGTTACCGAAATTGAGAACAAAGATATAGAAGTATTAAATTGGAACGGAAGGTATTTGTATGGCTGACTGGCCTTTTCTCTTGATGTATTACACACGCATACAGTGTGTGTGGGTGGGGGTGATTGTCCCTTCCTTTTAACTGACATGATTTTGAAGTTCAACAACACAGATGGGATGGAAATGTGCGATAATATACATTTGTTTTTACCCCAAATATAAAAAGAATTAAATAGGTGTGGTATGTATTTTCTCCCTTTTTTTATTTTGCCTAAGTACAAGGATATATCATGATCATTAACATGATTATATTACACACTAATATGACATGATTACACACTAAGATGATTTGGAATTCTTATAAAATCTACTAAACCTGAGAAACACCTCTCCACTCACATTGAAGGCGAGGATGTTAATAGAGAGCAAGAGAAGATGTCTTCTTTTATCTCCATTGCCGACAGAGGTTCAAAAATGCTATGATGAGAGAAAGCAAACACTATACCTAGGATTCTACATCGCACCTTGACAAGGCTAGGGCTGACCGAGAGAGCTAGATGAGATCATAGAGAGATATCTACTACATTCACTAGAGACGGATGAAGTATATATAGTGCGACAGAGAAGCACCACCACCGGTGAGGAACAAAATGCCCTCTCTCGCTGCCTCCCTCCCTCCCTCACTTTCTCTTGGACGGAGGGATAAGGATTCAAAAAGAGTTGGAAGGCTAGTGAGAAATTAAAAAAAAAAGTGGGCATCTTCACTTCAAGGAGGCACAGGACTAGGTGGAGCCGAGCGAGCCTAGGTGCGACTGTGCCAGGCTCGAAGTCGCAAACTAGTGTGCATACCAAGGTGCTAGAATCGAGCTCGAGCAAGGTCGGTCTCAATAGAGGTTTCATGGGAGTTTCGTAGGCATTAAATTCGTTGCCACGTCAGCACTTTTGCTGAAATGGCATGGTAGTTAAGTGGGGTAGTTTCATGGGATGGGAAAGAAGTTTTATCCCCATGAAACTTTTATGGCATAGTTACCACGTTCCTAAGTTCAGGCAATTGTGCAATGAAACTATCCACTTAGAGTGAGACTGGCCTAAACTCATCTTAGTGGAAGCTGAAGCTCATCAATGCTTAGCTTGACTCTAGACATGTCGGCTCGGTTCGTGCCTTGCCACTGGCTCACAACTACGCACCATGGACTCGTCTTGTTCTTGCTGCATGAAAGCGTTGTGGAACTCATGTGGTCACTTCCCGGTGAATCTATGGCCATTGATGGTAGAGAGAGCCATCGACCAGCAAGAAGGAATGGAATGTTGACCTTGCATGCTTTGGGGCTTCAAGCCTTCAGCTGTCCCAATAGAATATAACTTTAGTACATCACATTACTTTTAGGTGAGAGCCCCTAATTGGTAATGGGCATAGACATGCATTAGTAATGGATAATGCATCCATAACCCATATTAAGTTACAGCAGACGATGTAACGGACAACAAAGACGTCTGTTACTACTCTTGCATTACCAATGATATATGGAGCATTTTCTGCTGGCCCCACCTATCTTACATCATTGATAGTTGGCTTTATTCAAGAATTTGTACCAATGATCGTGTCAGTGGTAACATGCTTCATATGACGCCACTTACCAATGATCATGTCGATAGTAACGAGCTACATACGATGGCCATTACCTATAATTGTGCCACCCGTACTGGGGTGGCATGCTTCTTGGCTGCGTCCGGGTTTGGCAGGCAACTTGAACCTGTAAGATCTCTACAACAATAAGACATTTTTAACACCAGATGATCACAAGTTAGTGATTCAGAAAAAGGAAGTTCATAAAAGGAAAAATATTTGAAGCCGATGACTTATGGGCAACAGTTCGTATCAGACAAGGAGTGTGACGATCAGGGGCTGGCTATAGAACACTCGAGTGTTCTATCAGCCCCTGACACTTGATTTTTTTTCAGCCATCGGATGAAGATCAAACGCTCCTTGCGTTGTCCTCAACCTCCTGCCTCAGCCATCGTTTTCTACCTCAGATTCATCCGCGCTGCCGCCCCCGCCACCACCCCTCCACCCCAGCCGCGGCGCGGGAGGGTCTCACCGGCCTCCGGCGGCGCGGGCCTCCGATGAGATCCTCCCGCGCCCGCAGCTTCGTTCCACGGGCCCCTCCCGCCGCAATGGTCATTGTCGCCCCGTCCGACCCTGGCCCAACCACCCCCACCACCGCCAAGACCGGCGGCGCCACCGCCGCCAGCCTCACCGCTCCCACGCCCGCCACCTCTGCCGGGCCGGCCTGCTACCCCTGAGCTTCCCTCTAGGTCCGGCGATGGAAGATCCGCCGGAGCCCCAACCCCAAACCCTAAGCTCCTGCAACTTCGATTCTCGCCGGATAGAGGGAAGAACGAGACAAGGAAGAAGAACACATCACCGAATGGGCGAAGAGAAGAAGGGAGACGAGGAAGAAGAAGGAAAATTCGAGTGTGCGTAGGCATACGCGACACTCGAGTATCCTATAGATTTTCCAAATATTTATAGTCCAATCCTTTTATGAAATCTTAGAGATTTAGTAGTTTTGTTTTCTTTTCTATCAAGTTTTCTAATTGGTCTTAATCGAGCAGGAGTGTTTAGCGTCAGGGTATATTAAAGAACCACGCAAAAAAAGGTATATTAAAGAAATACATTTCATCCGAAAAAGAATAAACAAACACATACCTTAATAAGAAAGAAAAACAGTACTATGGGGTGAATTAAATAGACTAGGCTAGGTGAGCCTATTGGGCAGAAGACTAGCTTAACATCTTTCAGAAGATGGATATGGACTCCCGGCTGCAGCAAATTAAATGTTGAATGTTATTATAATTAATTTTGCTGGCAAAATCATGAATTTGAGAAGAAATAAATGGCAAGTCACAAAGTGGACATCTGAGGCAGGAAGACTAGCTTAACAATCTTAGGCAGTCAGTAGTTAAAAAATGGCAAATCTTGGATTAGACGTTACCTTATTCAATATAGATGTGTGGGACAATATCATTCATCAATATTCAACAGGTATATACTTGTATATCATTGTATGGTTCTTCATGAATTTTGTCTTATATACGATCCCGTACGTACGTACTCAAGGCAGGGAGACTATTGCATTGCATGCTGCCACAAGACTAGACATCTATTGATCCACGCGTGCATATATGCAAAGTCAAATCCCTCCTGGTGCCAACGTTCTACAAAGCCATTCATGCATGGTAGAAGAACGAAGAAAAAAAAACGCCACGACCTCTCTGCGGCTCTCGATTGTCCATGAGGGCACGTTCTACAAGTGGAAATCCTAAGGCTTGTGGTGTGCCGGCCAGCAAAGGACGACGCCAAGATTTCCTATGTACCCTGCTGCTCCCCTCTGTCCGCACCACGGCCAAGATCGGCGAAAACTGCTCGCCCATCGCGCGTACGCACCATGACTGACGATCGCCGCCGGCAGCCCCGCCTATATATATAAATGGATACTTGGTAAGATCGATAGCTCGACATTCTTGAAGGGCACACGTACACAAACAAATTATCTCACATTGAGAACATCCACAGGAGCCAACAATTGCATCCAACTCCATGGCTTCGTCCCCCGCTTCATCCCTGGTCCTCGTCGCCATGGCACTCATGCTGCTCGCGGCTTCTTCCAACCATGCTGCCGATGCGGCGCGGCCGCCGACACGGGTACCTCCGCCGCCGCCTCCACCACCACCCACACGTGCTGCTCCAGCTCCTGCTCCGGCACGTGCTGCTCATGCTCCGGCGCCTTCACCGACGACACGTGCTGCTCCGGCGCCTGGACCGGCACGTGCTGCTCATGCTCCGGCGCCATCACCGACGACACGTGCTGCTCCGGCGCCTGCACCAGCACGTGCTGCTCATGCTCCGGCGCCTGCGCCGGGGCCATCGCAGGGGTTCTGTCCAGCTGGTTTCAAAAACTTTGCCGAGTTCGCAAAGGCCGTTCCGGAGTACGAAGCCTCTGGCGTGTTGCTGAGCTTCAGCCTGTACCCTCCCAGCAGTGGCCTCCCCGGCGTCGTCGTCGGGTCACGCACCTGCGTCTGCTATTTCCCCAACATCTCCGCCATCGTAAATCTTGGCCCCGTCCTGTGCGTGGCTGCCTGATGATCGAATCACGGGTATGCGTGTATGTGCACCTGTACGTACGTGTTGCGCAGCTACATATCTGATTGTTTACCCACCTATTACCTGTGATACTATTACCCCCCATATAGTATGAATAATTTTTCATGCATTTATGTGCATGCATATACATACACATGTGGCTGGCTTTCTCTTGCTGATGAGTGTGTTTTTGTTTAGGTAGCCAGGTAGCAATTGGCTACTTGGCTTGACCGGTTAGGTCTCACGACAATTGTAGGCTCACATACATGTTTTCACATGGGCTTAGCCGTGCTATGCTAAAGTAGAAGCGACCACTCCATCGATTAAAACAGATCCAGCCTTGATCAGGAAATCCTATATATACACTACCCCCAGCGTTAACGACTTCGGGTGGCACGATTTTTTAGCAGGGCTAATAAAGTCGCCGACGAGCGGGTGATTCATGCTCTAGGTCACTAGCTGCCGAAGTGCTCTCGTGTTGGGCGCCAACATCATCAATGCTATTTTTGTTGCAGCAGTAGCGATGAACCAATGAGAGCCCCAAGACTTCTCTTACGCCTGCTTCAGCCGGCGAGCGGTGCTTGCCACACACACTCTCTCTCTCCAGTCTCCACCAATGAGACTATGACTCGTCCGCTCAGTCAGATTATTATACCTGCTCTTATTCATACACAAACACACATATATATATTTTTGAGGTTTCCCCCATTTCCATTATGAAACGGAAATACACGGTTCAAAATAGTTTGAGGGTAGGAGATAGGGGGGAGAGTATCTAGATTCCTAAACCTGATCATTCAGATCACATAACCTAGATAGGCCTCGCAGGGCATGACCAATTGAAACCGAGAACACTTATTACATCAGGCACTGCAAAGCATCACCAAGGTTCAGAACACATTAGATAAAAAGCAACCACCGTTCTGAAAGCTGAGTGCAGCCGATCAGTCTTCCTTCTGCTATTCCTCTTCATCATCCATCGGCAACAGTCTTGGAGGAGCTGGTGGAGCGTTCTGTTGAGACGCCAAAATGCAGCACGCCGTCGACAGGAGGATCTTGACACCATCCGTGATTGGGCTTGGAAATCCGTCTTGTGGAGGCATGTCCAGAAGTTCATAAAAGCACAACCATGACAAATAATTTCTGCGGGATGTTTGATTAGCTTTTTGTCAAAACAAGATCTGTTTCTGGCTTTCCAGATAGCTCAACAAATGGCAGCTAAGCCAAAGTCATGAACATGCTTATTGTTGGGTAGATGTAATTCTATCCAAGTCCAGTACTGAGTAATGTTGTTTGGAATGTTTTTAGCACCAATGCAATGTGCTACAATTCCCCAAACTACGATGGCAATTGAACATTGAAAGAATTGGTGATCTGCAGTTGCTGCAGTCTCACAAAATCGACATGTAGGATCTACACTCCATTTTCTTTTGATCATGTTATCCTTTGTTAGTACAACTCCTAATTCCAGAAGCCAAATAAAGGTCTTGATTTTGTAGGGGGGTTTAGCTTTCAAAATTTTTCTATATGATTCTCCTATCCCATCTCTGGTCAAGTGGTCATATGCTGATTTAATTGTGAAGATTCCACTCTAAGTCCACTTCCAGGAGACTTGGTCACATCTTTATGTGTATTGTTGGTTTTAACACCAACCTACACATGTTATTTTCATATTGCTCAAATAATTGTTCAGCTAGCCAACTCCTGAATGTAAGTTGTCCTGCTTTCTCAACAAACTTTTTAATAGTTATGTTTATTCTCATTGCATAGTTCATACAGAGAACTGAATTTAGAACAGAGAGGAGTTTCATCAAGCCAACAATCTGTCCATAGAAGTGTCTTGGCCCCATTTTGGGGGGGGGGGGGGGGGTTCCACTGAGATAGATACGCCTCACTTTCAGGAGGTCTCTCCAGATGGGAGAGTCATAAAATTTTGGTTTCACTGTTTATAAGGTCATTCTTGATATATTTTGCCTGTATCAGGTCTTGACACAACCCAGATTCATTATCAAGTTTTCACCACCATTTACAAACGCATACATATACCAATGTAGTGTTTCTGCGATCATGCGTGAGTACGAAATTTTGCTACGTTTTGTTAAAACAATCTCCATGCCATCTCACAGCTAGCTTCCTCCGCATGAGAAAGATGCCTCGGTTTGCATTCTTTTTTTTTTATCAAGAAATGCTGGCCCATAGGCCATAATAAAAGCCCAACATCACCGAGACCGTGAACTGCTTCCACGGCATACAGAGGGGACTGTTTGTATTGGTATACCACGGTGAAAAAATGTTTTTCAGATAAGTTGTACAAATTTCGCTCAAAAAAAAAAGATAAGTTGTACAAATATGATGAAAAAGTTTACGTAATATATGTGGTTTAGTAAAAATAGGGTTGGTGGAGAGAAGTGTGACTAAAAAACGGAATTGGCTAAGTTTTATCTTATTTTGGTTATAAGGAGGATTTGAATTGCTCCAAACATGAGAACGAATCAAATTCTAAGATTTCAGACACCTCAAAATGTAGGAATGAATTCAAAAGTATTTCAGACATGAGGAAGAATCAAATAGATGCAGTAATCTCTTAGACGAGAGATGGTGGTAGATTAGAGTAATTTGTTTTCTTAGTTTTCTTGTCCTTTGCCTTTTTTATATCCTATTTGGCAATTAATTATAACCTGAAATAGGCTTAGTGTAGTTTCTTCCAAAAAAAAAAAGAAGAGGAAGATAGCTGAGAGCCTGTCTGCTCCTGAACCCACATTGGCCACCCACTCCTGGCAGTTGCCACTCTCCTGTTCTGCCTGAAAGCTGCAGCTTCAGCTCACATTCGTTCGATATGAAGGGAGGTGCTGTGATGGGCTGTGGTGGGCCGGTTCAATGGGCTGGAAGGTAACAAACGAGTATATAGCCCTTGTGTGACACAAGTTTCTTCTCTATTTCAGAACACAAGTTGCACTATTTTTGGGTGTTTAGGCCTCGTCACCAGAGATGGACTTCATTCTCGTATTGCTTATCCTGAATCCCTGTCACTGTCCACATAGGCTTCTTCACAGCAATCACATCCCTATTTATAGGAGACTAGGGCTCCTTGTTTAAAATGCACTAATATAAGATATATGATTTCGTCTTACCTTAAAACCTGACGGAAAGCAAGCAATAAGTTGGGGAGCGTCTTAGCAGATCGAAGTGTAAAACCACACAGATTAACGCTAGCAGAGTTGGGGGAGGTCACAAACAATTTCTCTGACGAGCAAGCTGCTCGTCTTATCATTGGTCTTTTCACTGATTGACCAGAGCACCCTTGTTTAGTGACGCGTGAAGACTGAAGACCGGGACCCGGGGTCTACTAGTTGTCAGACAACGCGTCGATTTCATAATTCTCAACATGTGCAGGTGTACACTGAACTGAACTTAAACTTTTAATTTCCATCGCCTCCAAAAAGGAGAAGAAGATGCAGTGAAATTGCAAGGACATGAGTAGGAAGCCTCTGCTCACCCTCTTGCTTGACCCACTTTTGTGTGTCTTCAGATGCTGTGCTGCTGACGTAGCTAATTTCTGACACTGCTAAAGTTACATTTTTTTTCCGAAGAAAACAAACTGAAAAGGGGAAGTTCGTCCTGCATTTCCTACAACGTGCAGCTTCTGACCATTTTCTGACCTGACTCCAAACTGTTTCTTCGCGTTTGATATATATACCGGTCCATGGCAGCTCAAATTCCTTGGGGGGTCATCCTCTCCTCCCTTCTTTCCTCAGATCTATTCGCTTTCTCTCTGCTGGGTATGCTTTCCATGTTTTTCCGAGTTCTCTTCTGAAACCAAAAGATCCATTACTACATTTCTGCCTATTGAAAGAGTTTGAGAGATGCAACGCAAATTGTATTGATCACAAACACAATAAGGTGTCAACAGCAATACTCCCCCCACCCCACACACACACACACACACACACCCACGGACCCACCCACCACCCAATTTTTTACTGCTGATATTCAAAACTGCATTTCAATATAATTGTTGCATGTATGAATGCCAATACTTTCTGCGCACCCTGAGGTTGTCTGGTTTCTTCAAGCCAGATAACAAAAATTCATCTTTGAATTCAGTTAACTTGGAAGTACACAGATTAACGAATTCAGGTTAACAAACCTAATAGCAGTACATCATTAGAACTTAGAAGTACTAGGCTTGTGGAAAACTACAGAGAAATCTCACCAAATAAGTACATTATGTACACAGAGTAACGAATATTTCATTACATTTTAAACAATGAACACAAGTCACCGTATGTATGTTGCATTATTACAAAAAAAGAATGCGAACACTTGATATATCAACAGAGGTTCAGTAGTGTAATGATCTCAGACGAAATCAAATTTGTGTTGAAGATTTAGTATTGCTCCTGCAAGCCCTTAGCATAGCCATCGACTTCACAAGCGTGGCCAGTTTGAGCCACCTACGGCATGAGGCCGTCATGCTGCAGCCAACGTCACCTGGCAACATGCTAACATTGGGTGCAGAGAAGAACTGAGCAATGTCATCGCCGAGGATGTTTTGCCATAGCTGATTCTGGTCCCCATCATTCCAAAAGTCTTGCATGTCAAACTCGATGTCTCTGAAGAAGTTTTCCTTTGAGATATGAGGAGGTTCAGATTGAGTGCTTTGAGAGATTGGAGATGCGCATTGAGAAGCCGCTTGTTGCTCTTCACCCCATTGAAATAATGAAGAATCTGCAGGAAACGTTAGTAAGTGTACTGCTTTCGAAAATGATAGCATGCAATTCAGTGTCTGTGCGCACCATTTCCTGACAGTATCTTATTACTGCCCTGATCCATTGTTACAGCTCCTTGATCCAATGCTAGTGAACCTAAAGTTTCATCATAAGACTCATCCTGGGAGAGTGACTCAGTCAGTTATATCAGTAGAAGGAGCACATATAGAAAAATGCTTCACTGCTTTCTAACTGAAAGAAGGATGATCCTAAAGCAAGCAGTGGGTCAATTATTATCAGGTAATCCTTTGTCAAATAAACTGAATTTTCTTTATCTGTGCGATTACATTTTGTCTGTGCTCTGTCAAACAGAAACAAAATCTCACGACTATCTGATTTCTAACCTATTAGGTTATACACACTATTATAATTCATATAAAAAATATTAAGAGATATTCTAAACAACAACATCGATTTGTTTTCTTAATTGTGAACCCTACCCATTATCCTCCGGAGACATAGGGACTTTTGCTTTGTAATTTCATTCCACTGCCAGAAGCATAACTTACCGTTATGTTGTTGTTTGCATGTGTAGAAGGTAACTGCTGGGAGAAACTTCCTGAATATGTATTATTGTCTTGCTGATCATTTTCATGAATAATTTTATCTGAAAAAAAATGTGAAGCTCTCATGTCAAACCTCGAATCATCTATAGTATAATATGAGTAAAAACAATTTAATGGAACTAAAAAAATACAGTGTTACATTTTTTTACCGGTAGGTTCAGTAGATTTAGAGCCACACGTCGTAAATCCCTGGAAAGTACTGCAGTCAATTGGTCTTGGTTCGCTATTGTACATTTCATAATCAGGCTGGTTGGTCATACATTCATATGCATCCTTACTCCATTGTTCCAACAATGACTGCAAAGTTGTACTATCACATTAGGAACATGTTGGTGGTTCAGATTTCTCAGCTTCTTATACGTATTGAATCTTCTTCGTTTTTGTTCAAATTAAATTCCCTACAAATCTTGAAATGAAGGTTTTTTTCCTTTCCATACTCCAGTAATTAATTAACAAAATAAAGTAGTATGATCCCAAGCTACACTATTTTATAATGCATCCTATTAATGAAGTGGGATACTAATGTGTTAATAGAAAATTTTGAGAATGCACTCATCTCGATCTAGGAACTTCTAATTTAGAAATAGAAACTCATTAATGAAAAAGTACCTTATTCTGAGCCAAATAACCGTCATTGAAAGCATGGTACTGGTTAGCTATTGTTGCTCCAACAATCTGGCCAACAGAACTGAAGTACAACCGAATATCCTTGTCTTTTAGGAAGTGAGAGTAAAGAGCTCTCCCAGGATCACACTTCTTAGCATGATCAACAATAGTTGTCCAGACTAACTGAGGGGCATTTCTGAGAATCTAGATAACAAGAAGGAAAGAAGCATGACATAATAATATAATGGAGATCCAACGATGAAAAATGGTATAAACAGAATTCTTATCTTACGTTCCGTAGAGCTTTTTCATCCTTGTAATACAGCTTCAAGAAGTGTTCCACTGTATGAATGCCATTCCGCTTCAATTCAACATGATAGACACCGTTCTTCGCAATCTTTTGCAGCCGCCATACTTCATCGTCTAACCTGGGAATTTCACGTTTTTGAAACTCTACAATTATAAGAAATATGAAAACTAAATTAGTCCAGGTTTTGATTTCTTATGGAACAAATATGATCAAGGTAAGAGAGTATGAAATAGAAATAACCTTCTCCACGCCGGTCCTTGACACTGAAGGGTTCAGATATACCTTCTTGGACTCGTTCACCAAGATTGTCAATAAGCATTACCCCAAGCCTAAACTTGCCACTCCTTGTGAACCGGGAGTTATCAACAAAAGTAGCATTTTCGAGATATGCCTCACCATTTTTCAGTTTCAATTCCAGATCTCCTGCTAGCACCACTCCAATTTTGTCACGTGGGCGTACTATATGATTGCAGAACTCCTCAGATGTCCACACTTCGTGATTATCCGCATTGAAGTCCCCATCAAGAACAACAATCTTAGCCCTCGCAGAATGAAGGCGAGCAGAACTACTGAACTGCCAATTGCTATCACCACCAGTGATTGTTATCTTGATGGGAGCCCCATCGGCTGCCCGGATCTCCCTCTTTGTGAAGATTTGGTCACTCAAGTTATTCACAAAGCTTAGTTTGTATGTTGGGGTCAGGCTCTGCTTCTTCACAATTCTTGCTCTGCAACAAACAATGGAAAATGACATATGTATAAGGTTTGCAAGATTCGACCATGGATTTAATCGAAGAGGTCGCAGAAGTTTGCGGGCGCAAAATAGTACCCTGGAATATGGTAGAGGTTGCTTGCAAGTACTTTGGCAGCCTCTCCTAGCTGTAAAATCTAAGAACACAAACCACGAGGCGCTCAATAAGTGTGGAAATATGCGAATATAAGCCAAACAGATTAGAATCTTAAGGTGGTTTTAAAAAAAATCATGCTCATCTATTACAAAACCAAAAGTGCTAGTTTGTGATGCAAAAATTATGCTAGTCTATTACACTGATTACACCATGACAAGAAAATCACTACTATAAAAACAATTTCCTATATAGTAGCAGCTCTACCTTTCCACAGCGGCTCAAATTCCAGGCCACTGGTGGAGATAGTGAAGGGCCACCTAAGGTCATGAACGACATGTGGAAACACATTTCAAGCATCCAAAGAACATAAGACGTAAACCTCTAGCACAAAAAGGATTATATATTTTAAACATTGGACAAGGGTCTACACACGCCATGGACCTTAGCAACACGTATGTTGTAATGCTGCGTATGTATGTAAAACTCTATAAAGCATATGTACTATCGACCTTAGCAACATCCCTAATGACATTTTTGTTTGTTGTGAACGACTAGCTTTCTATATAATGGCTTAGCAATGATCGACTCATCTAAGAATCAAATAGAGAACAAGGTTGCACTTATTACCTGTCTAGAGGCGGCATTCAGCATGTCGGCTGCTTGCACACAGCTGCTGGCGAACTCCTGGAGTTGGCTGCTGGTGGAATCCCTAATCTCACTGCATATTTATTACACACCCACGCACATATACAAAGAAAGAAAGAAAGAAGAATTAGCTTAAACCTGTTAAAGAATCAGACGAGTGCTGGTTCTAATTGTGTAATGGTAATGAGAATATATAATGCTGAAGTGTCCATATGGCATATGCCCTATCGTATCATTATAGAAACATTTATAGATGACGATATATATTAGCAAGCAACAAGAATGATCAGGTCGGCATGCATGATGCATATGCTAGTTAGTACTCAGTAGTCGAAGCAAGCATATGCATGCCGGCGCAAAATATGCCGGGGAAAGGGAGCAGTAAAAAATTGCTACCTTAATTGGCGAACAAACTTTTTTTGTTGTAGCTAGCAGTGGTAACACAGAGATGTCAATGATTAGCCATGTGGATTAAAGTTAACTCCTCTGCTGGTTTCTTGTCATTAGTTTGTTGCATTTCCAAACTAGTACTAGTAATTTCCAACAAGCCAATCGCACCAAAAGCAGCGCAGGGGACTCTGCTCTCGAGGCGCCTGAAACAAAGTGGTAGTTCGGTCGATGCGCTAGGGCCGTCTGATCTCCATCGGAGGGTTGTGGTGCCTTGTTCTACCTCCGAACGGACACTGACTATCTCATACGAGTCGTAAAGGGGTTGTTTGGTTGCCTAGTTCCGGCCGGGCTAGGCTCTCCACGTGCGACTTCTTTAGGCCAGTCTTAGTGGGGTTTTATGGGCAATAAATTATATGATACATCAGCAAAATTGTTTATGTGGCAGAGTAATTACGAGGAAAGAGAAGAATGGAGTGTCATCACCATGACACCCACCATGTGCAGTTACCAAGACATGAAACTTGCATTGAGAGTAATTTTGTTTCATCCTAGACACATTTGGCCATACATCATGCGAGAATTAAATGCTACAGCTTGTATATGAAACTGGGCCATGAAACTATGCACTGAGAGAGTGAGTTTCATCCCATGATAAATGTGACGTGGCAGTCTTGATAACTGTGTGATGAAACTATGCATTGACACTGGCCTAACGTGTAAACGCCGAGAACTGACAGAAAACAGGCACGCGGGTTGGGTGGTAACTCAACTCGGTTACGTTGTGCCCGTGGAAATTAAAACGACGGTTACTCACGGGTCCACCATGTCAAACGGACGCCTCCTGATGAGCGCCGGCGTCGAGCCCTCTTGTTCGCTTGCACCACCTGCAGTGTCGCCGCTCTCCCGTCGTCGCCGCTTCTTGGGCGGCATGGTGATGATCGATCGTCGTCTGGAGCAAGCAGCAGCTGCGTATACTACTACGTAGCACGTACGTGTACCGTGTACACAGCTACGTCCCGATCGACCTGCTTGTCGTTGACGCGTCTGCTAGCTCTCGCCTCGCGCTTGCTTTGCTTGCTGCTGCGCGTTGCGTCACTCTCTTAATTTGTGGTGGTCAGAGAGAGAGAGAGAGGCCCGATCGAGCTTGGACTGACTGCCTCACTGGGGGTATATATGGGCACCCAGCCGAGAGTATAAAGGGAAAGTTGCCGCACTTTTCCTCCCGTCTCTCGGTAATACGAGGGGTGGGTCCGTGCTTTGCGATCGAGCTGCCATGAGAAGCGATGAAGTCAAGCTTCTTACTTTTCTCGGCACTAGCTCGGCAGTGGTTGGTAGGTTGATGCTCCCTCGCCTGCAGTGCAGTCGTGCATGCCACCGCCTTCCCATCGGTCACCGTGTAATGTGTACGCGGCTGACGCATGGGCCCGCTAGCTGCTGGCTTGACCGACCAGCCTGCCAGTGATGACGAGTGGCATTTTTCCAAAAAAAAAAAAAAAAAAACAGTGATGACGCGTGGCCCCCACGCCCCTTGGCGGGCTAGCTAGCTCGCCGGGGTCACTGCCGTGCTGGCACAGCAGAGACGCGGCGGCCGCGTTAGCTGGAGTACGTAGTGGACACGGTTACGCGGAAATCACGACAAAGACGACGAGCTATACAGTCACGCCCCGCGGCAGTAGCGCTACGTGGTAGGTACGACCTCAAGCTTCTCTCTCTCTTTTAACTACTGTACATGCGTCTTGTCTGTCGATCGTCACATGCTGACTCTTTGGAAACCAGTTTTATAATAAAAAAAATTCTTATTATTTTCTCTTTTTTTGTCTTGGAAATTAAATATTACCGGTGCCACAACCAAAAAAGAAATAAAAGAGTACATTAATCACTGTATATACGTAGCACCTTGCTGGAACAGCAGTCGATCGACCCGGCCCCTGCGTCATCTCCACGAAGGGGCCACACGAGTGGCTGCTGCTGGAGAATTGGGGCCTGCTGCAATTAATTGGAGCAATTTAGCTTGATTTTTCACTGTTACCGCTGCTTTTCACATGCACTGTCGGAAACCCGACGTTTGTGCGTGTACAAGACAATGCCCAATGTTTCATTCTGGGCACTCGGCAAACACATGCATGTGTTTTTAAGAAAGCACTCGGCGAAAACTGGCACTCGTCGAAGAATCCCTTTGTTGTGCGCTTTCGCAACGGCACACAACAAAAATACAATCCGGCACATGGAATATAAGACACACTTGGCATAGAGAAACACGTGCCCCGCATGTGTGTCGGTCATCTTCAACTCCAAACAGGCGTTTGCCCCTTGCTGAGTTTGTAATGGTGGCACTCGGCAAAGCCTCCATTTTCGAGTGTTTTCCTGCAACTCACGGCAAAGCTTCTCACATAACTAAGCACGTGTTGCTATTGTCCATGTGGCCGGCCCCTGGTCGTGATCTTTGACAAGCCTAGAAGCCGACACTAGGCAAAGGGCGCTTTTTGTCGAGTGTTTTGTGCAGGCGACATGTAACCGTCCCGTTACTTTTTTTTACTAATAAGGGTCAAAGCAGCACACGATAAAGATTTTGCCGTGCGCCCAACATCATGGCAAAGAGCTCTTTGGCGGCACCTTGGTTGCCGAGTGGGCTTTGGCGTGGGCGGCTCTCGGCAAACCCTTTGCTGAGTGTTTTACGATGTTTGTCGTGTGCTTGCGGCACATGGCAAACCTCATGAATCCGGTAATGATGATTTTTTTTTAATGTTGCCTTTTGCCTCGGAGAGTTTTAATGCTTTGAGCTTTTTTTAAATGATTGGAAATTACCTGCAAGTATGAAAATGTAATAATCGTATGATGATTTTTTTAAAATATATATATATATATATATATGTATGTATGTATGTATGTATGTATGTATGTATGTATGTATGTATGTATGTATGTATGTATGTATGTATGTATGTATGTATGTATGTATGTATGTATTTATGTATGTATGTATGTATGTATGTATGTATGTATGTATGTATGTATGTATGTATGTATGTATGTATGTTAAGTACCTAAAATTACCAAGGCAAAACTACCCCAAAAATACCAAAATAGTAGGACCAAGTACAAATAGTGCGTCCGGTATGTAATTTCTGAAAATTCCATTCAAAAGTGCCCACAAGTACATGCAAGTATTGCCAATCATTCTAAAAAGCTCTAATGATGTTTTATATTTTTGTGTGTGTATTTTTATTGTACGGTTCGTTTCTTTCTCAATACAAGCTTCGCTTCCTTCTTAAGATAAACTGCGTATGGGAACCAAGTCACCAACAAGGAGGTGATTAAGTTCAAAAGACAACAGGGAGGTTTGAGTTTTTGCTCATATCCTGTAGAGCTGTGCAACATATCGAGAAGGCCTGACATTTGGCGGAAGGTGGTGAAACATTTGGCGGAAGGCGGTGAATACTTCCCTTACAAACATTAAGTCGATAGTTTATTTTTCAGCACGTCCGATCCACAAGAGCTGAACAATTTGGCCGGGCAATGACAAACTAACAAGCCGTAGATCGATGAAACAAGAAATTATATAAACCAGCAAACCGTTTTATATATAGACACAAAAACAAAAAAGATCGATGAGAGTGACATCATCTCAGTACAAAAAAACGGCATCGACAAATCCGGCCGGCTAATAACAGTATACTACGACACTACGCCTATGGACTGGAGATGCTGCGACGAGCTTGGTAGGCCTCGACCTCCTTGTACACGATGATCCCGAACGCCCCGAGGAAAAAGTAAGTGCCAGCGATGATCCTGGGGTCTGCTACGTCCCAGCTGAATGCTCGAGCGCCGCCGCGGTGCGCCGCAGCTCGGCCGCCGGCGCCGGGCAGGATTCGCCGGAGCAGACAACGAAGCGCCATGCTAGACGACATTATTTCTGTTTGGTTGGTCGATGGATGGATCGATGTCGTCGACTCGTCGCAGTTTTGGGAGGCTTCGTCGGTCGAGAAACAATGAACGACGAACGTATACGAACGATCCCATGGCGCACGTACGTACGCGTGCTTTTATTTCGATGCACGTACGTATGCCGAGATCGAAACAGAAACGGACTATTGGTCGAGTCGCGATCGATCGGGCTCGGGATCGGAACGGAAGCACTCTCCGTCGTCTCTCTCTTATAACAAGGTTTATGTGATGCACTCCGTCTCAAGAACGTACAGGCAAATGTTTTTTTTTTAAAAAAATCTGAATCAGAATAGAATCAAAGACTTCGATATGTTTGGGTGTTGTAGTTTTTCAAAACCAAAGTATTAATAAACCACGGTTTTAGAAGCTAGTGTCAAGCAAAACCATGGTTTTAGGAAAAAAAAAGAGGCCATGAGTGGAGTTTTAAAACTCCAAAATGGCTGCACTTTTAGCAATACCATGGCTTTCAAAACTGCAAGACTTCTTACATCCAAACGCCTCCATACCTTTAAAACCAAAGTATTTTACAAAACCATAGTATTCTTATAAAACTAAAAAAATACTTTGTATCCAAACAGTATGTGTGTAGGCTAAACAAGTGAGGAGGGAAGACTTCACGAGTAATGAGAAAGCTTTGTTACTCGATCGATCACACAGTCCACTGCCCTCGGAGATATTCAAGAAAAAAAAAGGGCAAGGTCGAAGGTCCTAATCAAGATGAGGAACTCGAGGGCGTTCATCCATTGACCTTTGGGTAGAAAGCTTGTAGCTGAACCTATGTAACGGCACAAGGCGGTGAAGAAATGGCTCCTGGGCCGGAGTTTCAGACAAAGCTTATCAGGTCGCGGTGTGAGACATGTAAAACCGCCGCCTCCAGCCGCCCTAGCCCCGCCGCCCGGCCGGCCCCAGCCCGCCACCCACGCAGAGCGGCCGCGCGCGGCACGGGCCGAGCAGCTGCGGGCTTGGGAGAGGAGGGAACCGGCGGCGGGCGTGAGGAGGAGGAGGAGGGGGGACAGGGAGGAGAGGAGGAGGAGGAGGAGGACGACGACGAGAGACGTGCGGCTGGGCAGGAGGAGGAGAACGACGACGATGAACGTGCGGCCGTGAGGAGGAGCCGGCCAGGCAGGAGGAGGAGGACGACGCCGACGAGAAATGTGCGGCCTTGAGGAGGAGGAGGAGCGCGCCGTCCGTCGTTAAGGTAATAATTCTTTAAAATAGTATTGGATTAGATGATATGTGAATATCAGCATTGAATGAAACATTGAATAATAGAATCCACTTTGTACTGAAATTTAGATTGTATGTATGAAGCGATATATTGAATTGTAATGAATATGTGGTTGTCGGCCATCGTGCCGTCTGTAATTTGTGCAGTTTAGAAACCTCACCGTGTAGGGGTGGTGTTGCCGAAATTTTTAACTAACACTAACAATTTTTTGTTTTAGGAGAGAGGGGTTTCACACCATCCTTGACTCGTCCCTTTGGCGGACAGCAAGGTGAGGCAAAATCAATTTTATCATGTATGTAGAGCACGCAACCTAGTTAGACGTCTCCTGTTCGAAAGTGATACGGTTGGAAATATGCAGGTCTTTGCATATGTATAACCGTATCTCTTTCGAATTGTCCACGTTTTCTGGACAACCCGAGGATGTGTATATGGGTTTAGTTTTCATGGTCTGCTCTGATCCGATACAGAGTTTCATGGTCTGCTATGGTCCACTCTCTCCTAGATTCGTGCAAGGGATCAGCCCAACGCCCCTCACGTACGTCCACGTCAAAACGTGGCACAAATGCAAGTGGAGGCACTTCAGGTTATTTCTGCTTTCTTACTCGTTAATTCATCTTCTACATATAATTGCTCTACACTGTAACATTTTGGCTTCAAAATTTTAGGCCCAAATGGCGGCGCAAGCGGCGGCACACAACGCGGCGATAGCGGAAGAGAGAAGGATGCGCCAGGCCGTGTTGAGCACTATGATGAGTTACCTTCAAAGCCTCACTGCTCAATTTGCTTTGGTAGGAACACCCCTACCAACGCTACCGTTGTTGCATGCATCTCCGCAAACTCCTCAGGTGAGCTAAACTTATACATTCGTTCGAGTACTAGAGATTTAGAATAAGTTTTAATCTCTTTGATATCGTTCGAGTACTAGAGACTTAGAATAAGTTTTAATCTCTTTGATATTTCATTGTCATTTTGAATGTTTTACTTTCTATATAGTTGGGATCGGCGGCATCGAATGCGCCAAACGGGTCACCCACTGGGATGTCAGCGACGTTCCCTCCAGTGCAGTTGTTCCCACTTCAGCCTAATGCAATGCCGCCCGTCAACGAAGCACAACTGTTCCCACTTCATCCTAATGCAATGCCACCCGTCGACGAAGCACCCTCCAACCCGCCTCAGTAATATTCCCGTCATTATGAACAAGAACTATTATTGTTGTGAAATCGACTTATGGTTGTTGTGAACTTGAACTATAATTATTGTTGTCACATCGGACTGTCATTTTAGTTATATGTACTGCCTGAAATATTTCTTGTCATATATTCATGCTTATATGTTATTCTCTATTTGAGTGGAGACAATTAAATGTGAAAATAAAAAAACAGAAAACATATGGGCACTTCGTCGTGTGCCGCAGGCTAGGCACACGGTGAAGTGACCAAAAAACACTGTCTAAGGTGCACTTCGCCGTGTGCCAGGTCACCAGGCACACGGCGAAGTGGGCATTCTGCCGCTCGTAAAGACCACTTCGCCGTGTGCCTGGTGACCTGGCACACGGCGAAGTTGTGAGGTTCGGCGTGTACCTCGTGACTTGGCACACGGCGAAGTTGTGAGGTTCGCCGTGTGCCGCTTGACCAGGCACACGGCGAAGTTGTGAGGTTCGCCGTGTGCCAGGTGAGCAGGCACACGGCGAAGCTGCCGTCACGCCGTCCTCCGTTGACGGCGCCTTATTTTTGTCGTGTGTCGGAAAAACACACGGCGACGGTGTTCTCCGTGTGCTCCTGGCTTAGCACACGGTGAAGATTGCTTCGCCGTCCCAGCTGTTCGCCGTCGGGCGTTTGCCGTGTACCGCACACGGCGAACTGTTCGCCGTATGTTTTCTCGGCACACGGCGAATTTCTATTCTCCCGTAGTGGACCCACTGGAGATGCTCTTAACCTTCTATGCTTCTATGGACGGTTTCCCAGCACAAGCCTCGCGCTTCACTCCGCCGCGTTATCTGGACGTGGAGTGGACACGGTACGCGTGGAAATCGCGAGCGGAGGCACCAGAGAGGGAGACTGGCGCTTCTACTAGTACGTCTATACTGTAGCCCTTGGCGCGTCACCTGCATGCCGCCGGCGCGCGCGATGGTCCACGCGGTTCCAACGCGACAGAGACGAGGACGACGTACGAGTACGATACCAAAAGACACGTTTACTATATTTCTTATCAATCCAAGACTGACACTTTGGCCATGAATGAATATTGAGATGCTCGTGCAACCAAATCCTAAAAAAGGCTTGTGTAGAGTAATCAAAGTACGAAGATGGATAGATGAGTAGGCAACCCATATAAAGGAGTGACGCTGGATAATCCTTGAAAGGCTTTTCTGTTGGATACTTGCTTCATGCTACGTACATTGCTGAATTTACTGCCAATTTCACTAGAACTCTCAGTGATATGGTGCATTTTATTTGTTTTGAGAACGAATTTATTATGTGAGCACGTGCTTCGATATATCATATATGTGCCTATTGTTGGATATAGGATTTGAGATTTCAAGTTTGATCCTAGCAATAATTAAAATAAAAGCTTTCAAAACAATTAAACAATGTATTGGTAATGATAGAAATAGTAATTCAGAATTTATAATGGTGCACTTCAAGATTTTGTTATAATCCTATAACTTAGATTCAGATTTACTCAAACTTTTAATAATGATATAACTAGACAATATATATGCAAAATTAGGGGGCTTTTTTGACATTTTTTAATGATAGATATAGGTGGGTAATCTATATAAAGATTAGCTGGGTGTTTTAGATTTTTTTAATAATGACAGCGGTGGGTTTCAATTACATGTTTGAGGGTTATTTTAGCCTATTTTCATAATGTATGGAAGATGTGGGTAATTTTTTAGGAAAAAAAAATAGATCCAATGCTATTGTGATTAGAGTTGTAGGATTGATAGCCGATTTTTTATTGTTATTTTTGTGAGGATTTAGGATTTCTCTGTTGTTTGGAGTGTCCACCTAGGATTCTAGGTAGGTGGCTTCACATGGAGGTAAGATATCAACTTTATGCAAACAATAAAAAATTAAACAACACACGTTAATTACAAAGTGACAAATACGCATAGACATAAGTACTTGTCCCATTAAGCTAGAATGAGAATTATTCCGTACATGCAAAAGACAAAAGACGAGAGTCGTCACATCTCATTATTACAAATACAGAAATCAGGCTACGGCATACGTAAGGTACTAGTACAGCCCCATGCAAATATCGAACGGCACTAGCTATATACGCCTATGGACTAGGACGTGCTTCGACGACTGAGGTCCCGAGTCTCCTGAATCTTCTGGTACGAAATGGTGCAGCACGCCCCAGCAACCATGTACGTGACAGCGGTGGAGACGGCCAATGCTAGCTTTGTCGCTGAAACCTTCCATAATGCTCATGATGCGCTCATCCAAATCACGCCGTCTATCATCGTTTTCATCTGATGAGCGCCGCCGCCGCGGTGCGCCGCAGCTCGGCCACCGGCGGCCCGCCGGAGCAGACAACGAAGCGCCATGCTAGACGACATTGTTGATCGTTTTGGTTGGTCGATGGATGGATCGGATCGTTATGAACTTATGACGATGTCGTAGTTTCGCTAGGCGTGTCGACGTACGTCGGCCGAGAACAACGGACAAACGTATACGAACGATCCCATGGCGCACGTATGTGTAGGCGCGTGCTTTTATTTCCATGCACGTATGCCGAGATCGAAACAGAAACAGAGACTATCCGGCTACGGCTCGGAACGGAAGCACCCTCCATCGTCTCTTATAAAAGGTTTATTATGTGATGCTTTCCGTCTGAAAAACGTACAGCCAAATGTTTTTTTTAAAAAAAAAACTTAATCACAGTAGAATCGATCAAAGACGTCAAGTGTTGAATTAGTGTGCATGTGTGGGCTAAACAAGTGAGGGGGGAATACTTCACGAATAATGAGAAAAGCTTTGTTACTCGATCGATCACACAGTCCACTGCCCTCAGAGACAAAAGACGAGAGTCGTCGTCGATCACGTCTCATTACAAATAGATAAATCAGGCTACGTACGGCATACGTAATAATAAGGTACTAGTACTACCCCTGCATATAACGAACGACACTACTAGCTATTAGTACGCCTATGAACTGGTGGAGTTGCTTCGACGACGACGGAGGTCCCGAATCTTCTGAAACTGCTGGTACGAAATGGTCGCGGACGCCCCAACAGTCATGTACATGACAGCGTTGAGGACGGGCAATGCTCTGTCCCTGATGAAACCTTGCATGATGCTGTCAGCTCTAATGTTGTTGCGCTCATCCAAATTGCGCCGTACAGCTTCGTCGATCATCTTTTCCAATTCTGTTTGCTCCACTTTGGTTGTCTGATGATGAGGTGAGGTGGTGGTCATGGATCGAGCGCCGCCGGCCGCCGGGCGAATTCGCCGGAGCAGACAACGAAGCGCCATGCTAGTAGACGACATTGTTGTTTGTTTGTTGGTTGGTCGATGGATCGGATCGATTATCGATATGACGATGTCGTAGTTTCGATAGGGTGTTGTCGGTCGAGAACAGCGGACGAACGAACGTACATATACGGCAGGACGATCATATCCCCATGGCGCACGTACGCGTGCTTTAATTTCCATGCACGATGTCGAGATCGAAACAGAAACTGGCTTTTGGTCGAGTCGGGATCGGGCTCGGGCCGGGATCGGAACGGAAGCCCTCTCCGAGTCTCCATTCACAAATTGTGATATGCATGCTGCATGCATGCACTCCGTCTCGAAAAACAGCCAAATGTTGTTTTTTTATAAAAAAAAAAGATGAATAGTCACAGTACAATCAAAGACTTAAGTAAGGAGGGAAGACTTGACGAATGGTGAGAAAGCTTTGTTACTCGATCGATCACATAGTCCACTGCCTTCAGAGACAGAAAAAAAAACAGTTAACTTTGCCACTTGCTCGCGACCGGCTGTAGTAGCAAAAGGACGCGTCAAGAGATGTTCATTTTTCTTATCCTTCTTCGTGATCTCCTTCGACGCGTAAGGGCCGGGGCTCACGATGGACACACAAAGACCTAGAGATTGGTGGGTTATTTACCAAATTCATTGATGATGCTGAATTTAGATAATTATATGTCTAGGTTTATAAAAAATGTCATGAATTTAGACACTCAAAATGACTCGCAGGATACACATCATCATTCCTCAGCCTCAACGCGTTTAATGACTTAAACTAAACTTGATCGCTTTCTCGCCATTAGAAGGAGTTCAATTCAAGGAAGTTCAGAAAAATGCTGTGGGAGGAAAAGTCGTATCCGATGAACAAGCATGGACAATACCAGGAAGAAGCATTGTTTTTTCAGGCTGTCATCCTAACAACAACTTCTCTGAACTTCACTGCCTTTTCTTTTGAAAAAAAAAAATGGGAAAAGTTGGAGCCGCATCCCAACGCCGCGTGCAATTTGGATACTGGCCTGTACATATATATGCATGCCATGGACCACGATCATTTCCGGTCCTATACATGCCAAGCTTTCCCTCTCTCTTCTGGATGTGTGTTTGAGGGGTGCTGCAGTACTGTCCCTTGCGAATCTTGGTCCCGTCCATATATTTCTCATTGTCTTTCGTTTAATTTGGCACACGCATCTCTTTAGTTTGCTAGTTCTTTCAATCCAAAGAGTTCACGGGTTGCGTAAAAAAAAGAGTTCAGGGGTCACTACGCTGTCATGGATCGATGCAATGTGGTGCGGTAGCTAGTGCCATGCCACCACTTTGTAACATTAATCTCACCTGTAATTGATCTATCAGATGCTCAATTCGATCGTGAGATTTCGCCTTTTCTTTTTCCATAGGCAAATATTTTTTTAACGTAATTTCCTTAGGCAAGTAGTCAGTACGTATTTTATCTATCACATAATGGACACACGATATGCGATTTACATTAGACCAAAAAGAAAAAAAACAAATAACAGCTACTGATGATAGAGTGCAAATATAGAGGAGGAACAGATGACAATCTAGTGCTAACACGGTTATTTATGTTAAACTTGACTACAGATAGAGGAGGAACAGATGACAGCCTCAAATACCTCGGACGGGACGCATTGGCTAGATATTGGCATTACGTGCCATGTAGCTAGTCAATGACATGTCATTTCTTTACACCTTCCATCTGAATAAACACTAAAAAGCTGCCCTGATTGTACAAACACTCGTGAAAATTGTTGGATATTGTGTGACCGTCAGGTCAACAAACATATCCGAGATAAGGGGAAGTAATCCTTATCCCCCAGATCTCGGAATCGGCTCCAACAGAGCCTAATCTGTTGCCGTGATAATGAGGCAATGATAAGGAATCCTAGGGCTCGGCCCCGGGCCTACTGGAAGCTCGAGTTTCTCCCGTCGCAGGCCAATCCCGTTGGCGTCCAAAAGGCCGCCGTCACCCACCGAAGTCTCTGAAGGAGAGACTTCGCTACAAGCCCGACGTCGCCCTCAACGTCAACTTAGACACCGCCTCCCCGGCCTTCCCCGCAACGATGGACAACACCACCGCTGGTATAAGGCCGGATCCGAACTCCATTTACTTCCGCTTTAGATCTAAGCTAGATGTGATCTTGTATAGGCTAGGTGATCCTGTTTAGTCATGTTTTAAGCATTGTTAGCCTTCATTTACACTAACAAAAATATGTTAGATTTTATAATTTTCAAATAAATGCGCCTCACATTTGTTGAAGACGACGTCATCACAACAAGTAGAAGCATACGATGCATTTGGAGATTTTGCTTCTGTAAATACTAAAACCTAAGTACATATGACAATATCGCTAGAGAAAAAAAAAACAGGTCGGTTCGTGACGAACTTTGATATATGGAGCAACTCTGAAACCATGTAACCAAAAGAAAACATCTTTCTAGGCCATGTTCAGATTCCCAGCTATTCTCTATTCATTTCAACTTTTCACTATTCATTCTAATTTTTCACTATTCCCTATCATAAAACACGTTTTTCAACGAATGCTACAGTGTTTTTCTTATGCTACAGTGTTTTTTCCTACAATCTAAACACACCCCTAATTATAAAGTGTTAGCACCAGAGGAATTAAACTATTGTTTCGTTGACGTTATAGCAAGACATTATAAATGAGCACCCCAAGGCAAAGACTACCACTTTGGTAGAGTTAAATAAACAAAACCCAAATCTCGGTAAAAACAAGAAACCAACTCGCTCAATCACTGCCTACTCACAATGCAAATCCGGCATGTGAATTCATTCCAAAAATGTCAACAAAGGCAAAGATTCTTGGCGTCCTTTTTTCCGTTGACATGCCAAGAAGGACCAAAGATTCCGACAGCATATCCTGCATTCCTCCTCCTCTCCCCTGCACTATTCGGAGCGAGCGAGAGAGAAAGGCAGAGAGCACACGCGCAATTCCGGCGACCTCCCGGAGCTGCGGCCACCGGCCAAGGAATGGCTGACAATTTGGCATCCACGCGCTTTCGGCTGACGCGTGTCCGATTCGAATCGGATCTTTCCATGTCCTCTCGCCTCGCTGCTCACCTGTCTGCAGTGAGCTGCGCGACTTCGAGCTCCTATGTCGTCCCCCTATAAAGCAGAGTCCACTGCTTGATGCGATGCTGGCGTAGTTCGCGCGGTCGGACCACTTCCCCAGTTCCCCCAAAGAAGCAATCAGAGGGAGAGGAGGGAGGGAGGGAGGTGGGGTGAGATGGAGAGGGAGAGGGGGATGGTTGAGCAGCCGCCGGCGAGGCGGATGAAGCTGGCGGTGCCGGGCAGGGTCGGGCTCGGCGGCGGCGAGGTAGAGTCGCCGAGGAGCCGGATGCTGCGGCGGACCCTGCTGCTGGTGCTCTTCCTCGTGCGCGCGTGAGTTCTCCCGAGTCCCAAATTCGCAGCCTTCCAGA
The DNA here is from genome assembly GCA_015342445.1 of Digitaria exilis. Classification (NCBI taxonomy): domain Eukaryota; kingdom Viridiplantae; phylum Streptophyta; class Magnoliopsida; order Poales; family Poaceae; genus Digitaria; species Digitaria exilis. Next base: position 1,472,892 of record JACEFO010000191.1, on the reverse strand, counting down.
TTCGTTTGCTTCTTTGAATCACTTGGGTACGTTTCTTGAGCTGCGCATGCGGGTGGTTGCAGTTGCAGGGGCGCAAGGGCCACGGTGACGGTCAACGTCTCCCAGATCGGTGGCATGGTGAGCTCATCTCCAGCGCATCCTTGCAACAATTTCTAGTGTTTCCTGTTTGATTCGCAAATCTAGTAATTGACATGTGACCAAATTGGGTGCATCAACTGCCTGTTTGCCTCCTTGAACTGACAAGCTGAACCCCCTGTTGGTTTCGTGGAAGGGCACTAAAAAGTACGGACATTAACAATACACCTGGGTGGTTCTATTGTTGAGAACTGACAAGCTGAACCCCCTATTGTATTGTTGGGAAAAGCTAACCAACACCTGAAACATCACAACCCATGAAACCAAAGACACTATTTGTATAGCTCCTTTTGGCTACATGTAGCAGTGTTTTCCTCTGCTAACATTTTAGTGTGCCCTGATTTGGTTGCATCTGAAATTTTGCAGCTAGATGGCGCCTTTCACAAGTATCATGGAATGTTTGCTAGGTAAGGCTTTTTATCTCCTTCTGTAGGTGTATCTCCCTTTCTTACAATGCAGCGGAATTTTGTTTTTATTCAACTGCCAAAGACAAGGCTTCTTTCCATCTTGTAGATTAGTACTATGGCCAACACAAATATTGCGCTTACGAATTTTAGTGAGAGCGCATCTCTTTTTGTGTAGGTCCTTATAGCAGCCCTGCTCAAGAGACACATCTTGGAACGATTGGTTGGTGAGCCTTGATCCATGTGTCATTAACTAGGGTTAAGTTCATTTAGTTCTACGTGTTTTTCTTACATTGTATACTTCATATGTTTCATTTGCACACTTTTTCTCTCATGATATATCTCTAACTATTCGCTCTCTATAATAAGATTTCAATTTGTTTTACCAGGGTGCTTCGTGCAATTCTCAATTTTGCTGATCTCGTTTTCCATCAAAGCAATTTAATTGCTATATACTTTTTGAAAGTAAACTGAGTGTTCTTCTTCTCCTTATTCTCTTTGGTCAGCAAGCTGAACAGCTTCCAGAGGCACGTTGAGGGGAAACTGGAAGCTTTCCAAGGGAAGGTTGAGAACAAACTGGAAACTTTACAAGGGCAAGTTGAGGTTCTCCACCAAGAAGTGGTTAGCTATCTTCTCCAGAATAACTATCATACATTTTAATCCCTTTCAGGGTAATCCACTTGATTTTCTTATGAACTTGTAATAACGATCTGGTATAAAAATGCAGAGAGAACTGTCCCGTCTGCATTCCAATCGCCATCCTGATCAACATACAATGTAAGAATTAACAAGTTATCTCAGCCTTAAATGTAGTACACTCACATTTCTATACCTTGCCCTGTATTAATTCAGCACATGAACTCTTATAATTATTTTACAACATCCATTTCATGCTACTATGTACAGAACAATGAAGTATGTGTGTGTTACAATCCATAAAATATTAACTGAATTTATCTATGTGCTACATCCTTTGTATGCCATTCATGTTGATGTTTCAGATTAGAGCCAAACCAGGAGGATGCTGCTTCCAATGGATCAAGCACAAACATTCATCTGCGTTTCCTAAACAAATGGAAGCCACCTATTTACACAGATAAGGACATAACAGATGAGAACAATGCGGCTATCAAAGTTGCATTGTTTGAAGGTGACAAGAAGATTACAGCTGGTCCACTTTCCAATGCAGAAATTGAGATATTGGTTCTCTGTGGCAGCTTCTATAAAAAATCCCAGGACAATTGGACTGAAGAGGAGTTTGATAAGCACATAGTACAAGGTCGAGATGAGCAAAGGCTTGTGCTAGGAACTGTGCGGTTGACCAATGGAGAGGTAGAACTTAGCCAGATACGTTTCAAGGAAGGTTCATGCAGGAAGAAGATCAGCATGGCAGCAAGATTTTGCAAGAGCAAACAGGTTGCTGGTCGGGTTCAGGAAGCAATCATGGATCCTGTCAAGGTTAAGGATCGCAGAAATGAACGTATGAGATAAGACTTCCTTTTTACTTCTGTTCTTTCAGGTTTCATCCTGTTATTTGATTGTTTATCTGTGAAAATTGCTTCCCTGATGCAGCAAATGAGAAGAGTGAGTCCCCAAGATTATATGATGACGTATATCGCATAGAGACGATCGCCAGAGATGGAGCTTACCACCAGAGACTTCAGGAGGCAAATATCCACACAGTGCAGGACTTCTTGAAGGCCTTGAACAAGGATCCCAACGAGCTTTATAAAGTGAAGAAATATGCAATCTCTCTTAATTCAGTCTTTTTGTGTCTGTGTGGTTTGTATGATGTTATTTTGATTTCTTGGCTTGCAGATACTACAGATGAAAAAGAAGGGCAAGTTTTGGTCAAAAATGATAGGGCATGCTAGGAAGCGCACTCTCGAAGACAGGCATGAACTTAAAGCATATCAAACTGAAGATGGAACTGTGACGCTCTTTTTCAATTGCGTGCACGATCTTATTGGAGCAAAATTTGGTGATAATTATATCGCTTGTGAACAATTTGGCATAGATCACAAGGTACACACGCTGAACTCAGAACATCATGTGCTCATAATACTGCAGTATTGTTGGTGTTAAACAATCTTGAACTTTGATGATAAGCATTATGATGCCCTGTATCCAGGCTTTAGTGAAGAGGTTGAAAGAGCATGTGTACAACCGATTGGAGGACATTCCTTGCGATTATGTAATGAAAGGCCATGCTCCTGAGCGAATTTCTATAGGCACTAGCCCTGCTGCTGGCCCGTCTGCTGTATCACTGGACCCAAGGCAGCCAAATTCTACAACTGATAACCTTGAGGCTTATGAAGGTTACCAAGGTACCAAGTCCATGAATTCTTTTGAGTTCATGTCTATGCTTAATTGTCTGATGCTGGAATGTTTTTTCACTTATAAGGAACTGGAGCGGCTGAAATTTGTCCCAGTGATGATTTCAACATGGTTTCTGAGCCAATTTCACGTCATGCAAACTATGATACTATAAACACTGGTCCTCTAAACACATATGATTACCAAAGTACTTTACTTTTACAAAATTTGTAAATATAAATGTTATCTGCATTAGCTATTCCAGTGCTATGATTTTCAAACCTTGCACGGTTATTCTAATAGAAGAATTTGAAACATTACAGCTCAAGGAATTGCACCATCATGTCAGCAGCAAACAACTCTGCCTTCCATCGGGCCTAACTGGCAACAAAATACTCAGGTCCTGATGGACTATCCTGACCTGTTCGAGGTGATGCAAATTAGCACTTGACCTCATTCATTGCATATCAGTTGTCGGCATGCCAATCTGCTTTCATTCCGTTGCTGCGTGCTCGCAAGAACCTGCTTAAGTTAGCACCACCAGACTGTTATCTCACGGCTGCACATTTGTTTTTTGCAGTGGAACATCATGATGCAGTCATTTTCAGAGGCATCAGCCTCTGCTCAACTCAATCCGGAACCACATAATAACCTTCCTCAACCCGATGAAATGGGACTTGTTGCTTCACCACCATGGCCGCAATCATCGTTCCCTGAGCAAGATCAGGGAGCCGGCTACTCTGAATTTCCTGGATCAGGCCACGGCCACGACTGGTAGTGACCAGAGGCCCTGGACACTACAGTGTAAAGGTGTAAATAGCAATTCACCCTAGTTTGTAATTTTAGGGTGTTAATGTTGTTGATGTAATGATGTTGTCAGTTTCTGTACCATGTAAATTCATTTTAGATGTAATGTTGCAGGTAATTTTCAGGGGAGCGTATTGGATGCGCTTCTGGGCACAGCTGCAGCGTAACGACCAAAACAAAGACACATTCTCCGCCTTTAGTAGGAAGCTTGAAGTTATTGCTTTGGAGCAGGTCAAAGGAGGGTGGCAACATAATTTGTGTTTGCTTTAGTTATGTTGTTGAACTTTGGTTTACATTCAGTTTGAGAACTCGTGTAATAATTGGGCTGTGTACGTCTATGGACGTAGAGGCCGGATGTTTATCCTTTATCTAAAAAATTGTTTATACTAGAAAAATGTACATGTGCTGCTGATAGGTTGTATATCATAATTCGTAGTGTTTGCAAATGTACATGCTTTCAAGGTTTGCATGCAAAAACAAAATTCTGTGTATAACTGCTTCTGTTTCCTATAAGGGGTGATTTTTTTTCCAGGAAAATAATTACATGAACTTGACTTATGTTTCTAGTCCACTGAGATACTGAGTGTTGACAGGAAAATGGATCAAGATTACCATGGAGAACATTATCACAGACGTTATACTTCTCATTTCAGGTCAACCCCAACACTTTTTTTTTAGCATGAGGTCAACCCCAACACATGACTATCAACCCTAAACGTGTGGGAGTTGACGGCACAAAATCGCATTCATCATGTAGACTTTAAAATTCAGTATATTGGGCTTGATTATAACAATGTCAAGCCACTGAATTTAGGGGCTCTTCTGGAATAAAAAAAGGCTAAGGGGTTGTTCAGTTCCATCGGATTCAATCCGGGCCGGGAATGGTAGATATAATAAGAAATTTATGATAGGTACAATAAGAGATCGGGATTCATTCCGGGTCAAAAGCTAATTTACTCACCATAGTGACACCAAAAGACAAGGAATCAATCCACTAGTCAAGAGGTGGGGAATCATTCCGGATCTCTTGATGTATCCATCACGAATAAATTAGTTTATGACCCGGAATAAATCCCGGTCTCTAAATGTACCTATCATAAATTTCTTATTATATCTACCATTTCCGGCCCGGATTGAATCCGATAGAACCGAACAAGTGATGAAAACCACGCGGTTTCCTAAACACGTCCTTGCTTATGCAGACTTGGCAAAATACGCGGTGGCGTCTTATGAACGGGTGAAGTTTTGTAGCTGTTGCCTTTGTAAATTGGAATCGATTATTTGCCATAGCACGTGGTACTGGCCGTGGTATCACATTTTGTAGGTCAATCTGATTTGTAAACCTAGCTAATTCTGTCTTTCCTAACAAGTTGCAATGCACAGAATATATTTTACTAGAGGCGAAACCAAGTATATCTTTCAATTTTATACCTCGACAACTCTTCAATAATTCACATGTAGAAATGATGCCGTGCTGCAGCACGAATAAAACTGACACTATCAAAGCAACAAGACTACAAGAGGATCACTCATGCTGTGTTTAGATAGAGGGGTTAAAAAATACTTTTTTTTTCCGGGATGCGTATTATGTGAGAGAGATGAATAGGAAAGGTGAAAAAGAATTTTTCGGGATACGTGTTCTGTGAGGAGGATCAATAGGAACTAAAGAAGTACTTTTGGGAACTAAACACTCTATCATTTCATTAAAGAAGTGCACAAACCATTCCACTTTTATTTTTGAAAAGAAACATTTGATAAAAACTCGGTTCAACGATCACAGGCACATGACAGATGAGTACTTCTGCAGGTTCCAGCAGGAAAACAGCGCCAAGCAAAAGATCAAATGGCTGATTTACGATAGATAGGAATATGATCCACTTGGGCGGTGTTTCGGCCTCCCAATATACATACAAGGCCCCCCCAACATATCCACTAACCATGAAGCTAACAAGCTATACATACATATACTCTATTGTTCATCCAATGATGATGCATATAATAAGGAACATCAATATCGACAAATTCATTTCGTCGTTATCCTGGAGCAATGCCGCCATCTTCTGATGGCACATCAGCGAGTCATTACACAACCATCGCAGCACCCTGCGTTTGGTGTAAGGCCTGTTGCTGTTGGCAAGAGCTGCCGTCTCCATCAGCTTTTGGGTTGCTCTTCATAAGATGTCATCAAATATGAGGGACAATACAAGCCCCTGCACGAATTGTCTCCTCCTTGTTCGCTCCTCCTTGACCTCAGGCTCATCAACGCTGGCAAACAACAAACAAATGCCAGCAAATTATAATGCAGGATATAGTCGGTCATTAGTAAAGGAATATTGTAATATAATATCACTGTTTATCAGATATACTCCACCATTGTACAAGGAGATTAAACAAACCGTCCACACTTTTCAGTTTATACAACATTAACTAACCACTTATGGCGGTTGTCTGTTAGGTGTCATTAGCTTATAATTATTTCGTATGTTATCACTTATGACCAATCAATATTAAACAAGTTCAAATATGTCCCACAGGAAATAGAAACAAATTAAATACATAGCATGTGAGAGTACCTCTCTGCTGCTTTCTGCTCCATGTTATCACGTCCCACTTCAGTCTCATCCAAGGACACTTTCTTAGCATACTTTGGCAAATCTACTTCGTAGAAGTTACCAACAAAAGAGGACAGTAGAGGATCAGGTACTGTGCTAACAGGAGCAGCACGCGACGACCCACTTATCCTCTCATATGGATCTTTCTTCAAAAAGGCAAGAGTTGAGGAATGCGAGCCAGATGAACCTTGGCGGTTCCTCCACCTATCCTGCACACAATTTCAGCAAAACAGAGTCCAAGAATGAAAGCTTGATCTAATTTATAGATTCCAGCCAAGAAAAAAGAAACATACAATTCAAAGTTTATATAAATGTAAATAATTGACTTCACCACACATGTTTAGGTAATTATACCTTCAACAAACCTCGATGCTGTGAGCTGATGTGGCCAACCAAGTTTATATCAACCTTATCTGTGCAAATTGGGCATACCTGAAAGAATGAAAGAAATGAAAGTAAGCTACCGAAAATTGGTAACATGTTGTATAATCGATCAGAAAAGTATTTCCACTGCCTGGACCCATACAACAACAGGAAGTAAGAACAAGGAACAGATTGTGCCAGATTCAAGTATTCGTGGAACAAAAAAAAAATGAAGGTAAAGTATTTTGCAAAACATTCAACCATCTACGTAGTAGAACTGTGTACAAGGTGGGCGTTGGATCCATAGACTCTACTCAAATAAAAAAATACCTACCCTTTCCTGGTAGCAGTAATCATCATTTAATTAAACTACGAACGAACAATTTCAGGTTACTACAAAGCCTAGATTGGATTGAAGTGGCATAAGAGCGAACAGCCAAAGGACTCCATATCAAAGAGGTTTTCATAACTTCTCTACTACCAAAAAAGAACGTTGACAGCCTGGTTTGGACTGAACACACGGAATACCATAATTGCAGTATAGTATAAGTAGCAGCTTACTTGATCCTTCACACGAAAACAATACTTGAGCGACTTCAGCATCAGAAAAATATAACGACGCTAGCACCACAAACAAATAAGACAACTACCACAAGATTGCATATAACCGAATATAATGCTATAACAAAAAATTTGTAGAAGACACCCATTCAAACATGCACACTACCCAATGAATGCTGCTATCAACAGTCTTCAGACCAATGGGTGCTGCAATAGCTAGCAATCTAGCATCCATTGTGTTTCACCAAATTCAATAAATGATCAAATGAAAACTCATGAAGAACTTCCATAAACATCCACAGTGAATATATGGATCATGTCCTGATACTGACTCACTTACAAAAAACAAAAATCGGAAAAAAATTCTAACTCAACTGCTCAGTTTAAGTGGTATAGCTTAATAAACATGATACGCAGCTCTACTGCGTAGTTCGAGAAAAAAAAGTTGAAGTGGTATAAACCATCATCTCAGTGAAAACTAGTCAATTAACTCTCCTGATACATATTTCTTACCACAAGACATGGCAACAAAGCGAAGCAAACATAAATATTATCAATAGCAAAATAAAACAAACGCTGGATTACAGAAGAATCTTCACATATACTAATTTTCCATTTCCTTTCAATAGTCCTACAGTTAATATCTAATGCTTTATTGCAAACCGGTGACTCCAAGTTGATTGTGACTGTATTTAATTCATTAGTTTGTTATTATGTTCAATAGTTTTTCAAGATAATAATAAAAACAACAGAATTAAGATTTTATAATGTAAACCACGGAGCGCCAGTAACTATCAGTCATACAGAAGCATCATTGCCACACTGCTGTAAACACAACCTAGATTGTTAGGACAGCGATGCGATGTACTTGCCAAACAATCCAATGAGGAAATGCCAAATATTTAACAAAGGTATATGAAAGTTCTGGTTTATTAACCAATCAATACACATAATTCATATGCCTAGATACTAGTGACACACAAAATACACCCTACATGTATTCTATCCAAGGTTACATAAGGCACTAGGCGGTGACCCACCGCCTAACGATTAGGCACGCCTAATCACGATTAGGCGTTTTAAGGCGGTCATCAAGGCGGTGTTTAGTACGTCCAGAAAAAAGAAAAGACGCCAGAGAACAATGGTCCTAAAGCTAGAAATAGGCCCATAGAAGCAGTCCAACCCAACAACAGCCCAACACCCCACGTCCCCAAACCCTAACTCCTCTCCCCGACCCTCTCCCAGTCCGCCGCCAGTCCACCACCTCCTGTCGTGTCGCGTCTCCCTCCCACCCCCTCCGCCGTCGCTCGCCCCAACCTCCGCCGCCGCTCACCCAAGCCTCCGCCGCCGCCCTCCCTGCCTCCTCCTCCACCCCCTCCTCCTCCTCCGCCCACCTGCCCCTACCTCCGCCTCCGCCACCGCCGCCCGTCCCCGCCTCCGGCACGGCCCATCCTACCCGCCGCCGCCACCATGGAGCGCCCAAGTTCCGCCTACCGCCCTAGGCGAGGCGGAACCCCTCCGCCTTGCGCTTAGTCGCGCCTGGGCGAGCGCGGAATACCACCTTCTGGAACACTTGCTTGAATATAGTAGGAGCAATTAATTGCTTGAATAAATTCCACCATTATTACAGCTAAAAACCTTGCTGTAACATTCCCAAAGGTTCTTAAACGTGATTTCACTTGAACAAAGCCACATAAAATATTCCCATCCTGTGGCGCTAAGGGGAAAACCCATAAGAACATAGAGCAATATATTGCATCGCGTATTGAGACCTTCTAATTAATTCTTAGAAATTAAAAAAAAACATTGCTGCCTGAAAATAGATTACTGGGGCATTATATGGAAAACACATGTAAGACTGTTTCCTCACAAAACAGGGGAAAGATGAAATGGATACGGCAAGCAAGTCAAGCATCCAAACAGGTTTAATTAGTTAAAGAACAAATGTTTAGGATGAAAATATCATTACAAGAAAGAAAAACATCAAATTTATGACGGATTAAGACAGAAAAAACTGATCCTACAATTAAGAGCATAATTTCCAAACAAATGATCGCCTTGGTGTAATCTTAGCCCAACCATACAAACTTTACACCATGGACCAGTACAAGGGCCTAATATAACACATCGAATGATAGTTAAGTTAAAAATTGTTAAGTTCTAACAAATGAAGTGGAGATTAGCACGACATGCTTGCCAGTAACCCAATGGTGAAATGCACAAACATTTGTCAAAAATAGATGAAAGTTCTGATTGTAACCAACTAGTGCATATAATACATGCACCCAACTAAAAGTGACACCAACTTCACCATACATGCATTTTATCATCTCAACCACATGAGCATCAGACCAGGCATCACTTAAGGCATCAAGTATACCATCACAAAGAAGGGATGGGAAACAGGACATGCATAAAAGCAGATTAGGAATATTATAATCTCAACACGAAATAACAGCTAAGTAACACAAACAATATAGTTGAAGCACTTAAGTGCCCAACGAATTCCACCATTATGACTAAAATCTTAGCCGTAATGCTCTCAAAGGTTCTTAAATGCAACAGCACTCCAACAAAACCACATAAAATATTCCCATCACGTGGTGCTAAGGGGAAAGCCCAAGCTTGCAAAGAAAATACCTAAAAGCAAATGTGTATATCATTCCTTCAGAACATGAATCGATATATTGCAATGAATTCTCAGCAACTAAGAAAGAAATATTGTTGCCCAAAAATAGGTTAATGGAAACACCACATCGAAAATGCATGAAAGACAGTACTTCCTCACAAAACAGGGGAATTAAGCCTAACAAGAATGAAAATGCGGCAACAAGCAAGTCAAGCATCCAACCAGTTAATAAAAAAGAGAGCAAATGTTTTGGATGAAAATATCAATAAAACCAAGTGCCAATCACACAACCACCATTTCTATATGAGCAGATCAGCAGAAGAAACTTAAAAGCCTAAAGATATCTTGCTACTACCACAGAAAAAAGCAGCTCAATCACACTTCCTATGCAAGCAGCAGCACCCTGAGCGCCTGAAAGATAATATCTTTACATGTAAAAATATAATCCTCAGAGTTAAAATCAAGTTAAAGACACAGACATTCCCCAAAACCTACAGAAGTAACCAAAAAAATGTTGCCTGATAATAGATTAATGGAGACATTACATAAAAAATGCATGAAAGAGTTCCTCACAAAACAGGGGAATTAAGCTTAACAAGAATGAAAATGCTACAACAAGCAAGTCAAGCATCCAACCAGTTAATAACCTAGAGAGAAAATGTTTTGGATGAAAATATCCTTAAAACAAAGAAAAGTGCCAATCACACTCAAGCACCCTTTCTATTTGAGCAGAAGGAACTTAAATGCTTAAAACACATATTACTATACTACCATAGATAAAAGCAGCTCAATCACACTCTCTATGCAAGCAGCAGCAACCTGAGCACCTGAAAGATTCTATCTTTACATGCAAAATATAATCTTCGGAGCTAAAATCAGCTCAAAGACACAGGCATTCCTCAAAACCTACAGATACAAGAAAAATATCAACATTTTCTACGGACCATCAAACATGTGTAGCATCAACCATCAAGTGCTCCTTGAAACAAGTAAAATCGCATTTTTTCCATAAGAGAAGAGACGAGATTACCCCGGCATTGGCCTCGGCATGGTGCTTGTCCTCCATGTGGCACCACAGACCCACCTCGTCCAGCTCCTCGCCGCAGAACGGGCATGGTATCTCGTCCGCCGCCCCGCCCCCCGCCGCCCGCTCCTCCTCCTCCTCGTCGCTCCCCTCCGCCTCGTCGAGCCCAATCAGCGCCTCTGCGGGGCGTCACAAAAAACCCCGTCAAAACCTCCCGCGCCGAACCCCGCAAAATCCCGCACCGAAACACGCGAAATCAACAAAATCCCAAGGAAAAGATCAGATTCCCGGCTCACCAAAGCGCGTGCCGCGGCGCCTGGTCGCGGCGGTGAGGCGCTCGTAGGTCTCCATGTCCATGGCGGCGGCGGCGGCGCCGGAGGAGTGGGGGGGAGCGGGGCTTTTGGCCCAACCCGGCTGTGGCTCGCCGGATGTTGCGCGAGCTGGCGGGTGGGATGGATGCGGCGGCGGCGGCGGTGGCGATCGCGGAGTGAAGCTAGGGTTTTGCGGCGGGTGGTTGGGGGGAGAGGAGGAGCGAGATGGGAGAGGAGGGAGAGACAACCGACACGAGGTGGGAGGAGGAAGCGTGGGTGGCTCTTGTTTGGAGGGAGGCTGTGGGGCGTTTGGGTGAACACATGGGGGGAGCTGGCTTAGGGAGGAAGGAGGATGTTTTGTAGAAATCCCCCTCGGTTAGTTACAATTGTTTGTTATCCGTCACAGTGATGGGCTGGCTGATGAGGCCCAAATTGAACGTGTCAGTCAAGTCAACACACACATACGCACCGCCACTGTTCATAAAAAACATTCACACCGCAACTCTGTTTCTTCGTTCTCTCTTTTTTTTTTTTGGGATCTGTTTCTTCATTCTCCTGCAAGGGCTAGTACAGCACACTAATGTACAGTAACTACGTACGCAGGCGGCTGCAGTGAGTGGACGGACGGGGCGCGTGTGTCTTGCCCATTCTTCATCCGATGACACAGCTTTGGCACCTCTTTACACCGTGCCAAATGGCAATGGAAAAGAAAAATTCGTCTACGCTCTACACGTCAAATAGTCTTCTTTCATGCCTTGAACAGTTGAAAAGAAAATTTTAATTATCTATGTCTCAAACTGCAATTTGCATTTTATTGTGTGGATGATTAACTTTTCGAGAGAGAAAAAAAGAGATGTGGCTGATTAAGTGTTTCTATATCCGCCTTGCGGAACAATAATTCACACTCACGTCGACTTATGTTGAACTTAGATGAAGGAACCCAGGGTCTAAGGCCGTGTTTAGTTTGGGGAAATTTTCCCTGTTCACCGAATTTTTTGGGTTCCTAATCTAAACGCGTACCCAAATAGTCGGAGGAAAAGGACGAGTTACAGTGCAAGGAACAGTAGGGGATACTGTGTGCATGTGTACTGGGTCGGGGACAGCACCGCCTGGTCATCACTTTCCCATTTGCCTGCCTCATCCGTTCCTCTCTCTTCGCTCGCACCCCACCGTCGCCACTGCCGCCGCCGCCGCAGACGCCGCCGCCCCAGCGCACAGCGACGCCGGCAAAGCACAGATCCAGACCCGCCTCATCTGGATCTGGCGAAAGGGAGTTTTTTCGGGAGAAGCCGTGATGGATCGAGGGGATAGCGACGACATTGAGGGTGGCGAAGGTGATGGGTACGGCATCGAGCATGGCTACGACGCCGGCGGAGAAGAAGGTCAAGGCGACGTTGACCCCACCTTGAATCTATTCTCGCATTCGAGCCCCTTCTCCCCGTTTGTCGGCCGGCCGTGGAGAGCCCATCCCGACGGCCTGGCTGGCCCGCCGGTCCAAGGCCACCCTGCCATGTCGTGGGCAGGGAGGCAGTCGTTTGAGGACCTCCTTCAGGAGGGCCTGTTGGACGGCGACATCGGCAGCAGCCGTGCTAGCGGTGGGCGTCGGCGAGGAAGAAGCCATAGCCTGCGGCTGCCTCGTCAGTCCGGGGAAGGCGGCGTCAACAGTCCAGAGGAACATCTTGGCGCAGTCCAAACCGCGCCATCTTCACCTCCACCAGCGCAGCGGGGACCTTCACGTCGGCGCGCATCAGGAACTCCTCCGGTGGCATATGATTTCGGTACCACCGTGCCCCCTCCAGCATATCCACCCCCAACCTTTCCAGTGCATGATTTCGGTACCACCGTGCACCGTCCAGCATATCCACCCCCAACCTATCCGGTGCACTTTTTCGGATCCACCGTCCCCACAGCACCTGCTCACGGTCAAGGCTACGCCGCGTACGGCCCCCCACCACCAATGCAAGCTTATGGCTTCGGATCCGCACCACCTGGCCAAGGTTATGGCTCGTACAGCCCCGCTGCTGGTGCTCATGTTCACGGCTTCGGAGGGATCGGTGGCAGCAGCCCGGTTGGAGTTGCACAGCCATCTGCCTTGGGCTCGACCCCGCCGGCTCCTCGAAAGCAACGGGTACAACTATCTCATGACTCCAATCTCGATTCTGTATGTGCTTGTGAAATAGGTGTCCGGAGTAATCATGTTTGTTATATTCTTGTCAATCGGTTAGGCTAAAAAGGATAATTGCTGCTGGAATGATGCAAATATCAGCAGATTCTGTGAGATTTATGCTGACCAAGTTTCGAGGCGTAATCCTCATACTAAAGTAATTACATCAACTGGTTGGAAAGAGATGCAAGATAGGTATTACGCAGCAACTATGCTGCGTCATGATAGAACTCAGTTTGATTACATCCTTGGAAAGCTTAAGGACCTGCATTCCTTCTATAAAAAGCTCAGAGCTGCCACAGGGAACGGCATTGATGAAAATGGCAACATCACTGCACCTGACCATTGGTGGGATCAGAATACCATGGTACTGTATCCAAGACTCCATTGCAATGTGCCTGTCAATTCTTAATTGCATCTTGTCCTTACATCGAAACCTAATGCTAATGCAGAAGAAGCCCCACTTGAGGAAGCTACGTGAAGATGGTTTACCTCCCTATGTTCGCTATTTGGATACTATGTTCGACAAGGTAGTAGCTTCAGGGGAATCAGCATATGTGCCTGGACATAGTCGCGACACTGCAGATGTTCAGCAAGTTGATTCCGACGATGACACTGGGGGCCAGGCTACACTTACTCCCCCAAGCGTGGGCACCAAGAGGGCAAGCAGCACTGACACGACGGCGGGCACACCACCGAAAAAACCACGTGGTGCAGCAATGGCTGAATTGCAGGGGACCCTGCGAACCCTCACAGAGCTGACTATCAGGCGCACTGATCTGATTGAGAAGGGTAAAGAAGAAAAGGCAACGGCTAGACGGCTAAACCTGGAGAACAAAAAGCAATTTTTTGCTGGTCAATCAGACAAGGTGGACAAGGTCCTCGCAGCCGCTATAGATGCTGGCCTGAAACCAAGCGACGGTGAAGTCTGGTACAAGGGGGTCATGGAAATCATCGAGAACGACACATGGATGACTGCATTCCTTGCCACACCAGACGGCGATAAGCGTGAATGTGCGCAGTTCTATGCGGATAAAGTGGCTGAAAGGGTCAATAACTAGACCCTCTTGTTTCTCTATTGTTGACCAATTGCCCCCTACATAATGTAGGGGGCAATTGAGACATCATGCAGGTTTAGAGTCTAATTAGAATTGTAATGGAACTAAGTAGGAACCTATGGTGATGCCACTGTTATGCTTATTTGGGACCTATGGTGATGCCACTATTATGTTAATTTGGAACCTATGGTGATGTCACTGTTGTTGTGCATATTTTTTTCTGTTCTTGTGCTTGCTGCTGTGGTGAATAAAAAGATTATGTGCATCCCTCAGTATTTGATTTCTTCATAACTAATCGTTGCTTGCACTCTACGCATGCAGGGAGGCCAAGCGCAACCTTCAAGGAACTGGACATGGGATGACTGGTCAAGTGGTTCTTCCTCAAGTGATGGAGAGATGGACGAAGAAGCCATCCTTGACGACGCCATTAACATGGTGCACGCTTTGGTACCTTATGTTATACACATTGACAAATACTGCAATAGAGGTGCCTATAGAGAACCACTTATGACTGGAATGCAGTGGGTAGAAAGGAAGTTGGATGAACCAACAAAATGCTATGCCGCCTTTAGAATGAGCCCTAATATGTTTCATAGGCTACATGAAGTCCTTGTAGAGTCATATGGTTTAACTTCGACTAGGAAGAGTAGCTCAATTGAGGCCTTAGCAATGTTCCTTTGGATGGTTGGGCAGCCACAGTCAGTGAGGTCCGCAGATGATAGATTTGAGAGGTCTCAGGGAACAGTTTTTTCCATGTTTCATAGAGTTTTGAAGAGTGTTAACAAACTAGCAGAGGACATCATCAAACCTGTTGACCCACAATTTAGAACCATCCATCCTCGGTTGCGCCAGGGTCGTTTTGCGCCACATTTCAACAATTGCATAGGCGCCATAGATGGAACTCATATAAAGTGTATAGTTCCAACTAAGGACATAGTGAAGTACATGTCCCGGAAGGGCAACACAACACAAAATGTCATGGCTGTGTGCGACTTCGACATGAGGTTCACCTTTGTACTAGCTGGGTGGGAAGGTTCTGTGCATGACATGAGGGTTTTCAACTCCGCAATGACAACTTACGGCCATGTGTTCCCACATCCACCAGCAGGTACTCTTTACCTTCCATGTGCTTATGCTGCCATACAATGACATAATTCGTTGTTAACATGTTGACCTCGTGTAGGCAAGTTTTACCTCGTGGACTCGGGCTACCCAAACCGTCCCGGCTACCTAGCGCCATACAAGGGTTGCACGTACCATCTTCCAGAGTTCATCCATGGTCCGCAGGCACAAGGTAAAGAAGAAATATTCAACTTCCACCATTCGTCTCTTAGGAATGTCATAGAGAGAGCATTTGGGGTGTTGAAGCAGAAGTGACGGATCTTGAAAGAAGTACCTAGCTACCCAGTTTATAAGCAATCTGAAATCATTGTTGCATGCATGGCTCTGCATAACTTTATTAGAACGAGTGGAATAAGGGATAGACACTTTGCCCGGTGTGATAGAGATGAGAACTATGTGCCACCCGACACATATGAGGATATTGGGGGTGGGGGTGGGCCGTCAAGCTTTGAGACCATAGAGATGAATGCAGTTCGTGAACAGATTGCCCACGGTTTGTTGAGTAGGCGTTGACATATGAGTCTCTTGTCATTTCATGGCTATATTGAATTGATTGTGTTCCCTTCATTTTTTTTGGTTGTGTGCAAATAAGATGGCTTGCAGCCCTTGAGTTCATGAAATGTTGTAAACGTTAACAATGATGTTTGTTTGTGATTACAAGTTGTTGTATGAAATCTGTAACCGTGGGCAGTTGATATGCTTTTTTAATGCATGTTCACATCCATTTTCGTGGCTGCTGTAGCTGGTGGCCTGAACATGCATTAAATGCACCACCAGGTTTGGCAGAGCAGTATTTTGCTATCTAAACACTTCTGACCGGCGCCGCAGGTTCAGCAGGTAGGAAATTTTGGAGGCACTGTTGGTCTACAGGGAACTTTTGGTCCTTTCGGGAGTTTTTCCGGAAACTAAACGCGGCCTAAATTGATACTTTCCACAAAAGACAAAATCAATGGTAGTGGCCAGGGGACTAGTGGCGTGTCGTGTCCATCCCATCGGTTGAAACTTCGAGGCCACGGAAAGGAAAAAAAATAAATACTCCAAGTTTGAAGCTCTAATTTCCCAGCCTTTTAGTCCGAAGTTCTTAAACACGTCTCAAAATGCAGGTAATCTATCTTCCAAATCCGAATGGAGCTTTTCCAGCTTCCGCATATACTGGTATCTTTGCTTTCCAATGGTCCGACCTGACAGCGAATGAAAATATATAAATAGTAAAGTATAAACTGCAAAACAATAAGCTCTCGTAGCTCAGTTGGTTAGAGCACCCGTTTAGTAAGCGGGAGGTCTTGAGTTCGACTCTCAACGAGAGCAGTATGTTTTGTGTGCCATTTTTTCGTCTTCAACGGTTCAACTGCATTCGTTTTCATTAATTCCGAGCGATCTCGTTTTTTATCTATTTCCTTACAAATGGAAAAAAAAACGAGTCAATCATCTCGACCAGACTGATCCCCCTTTTGAAGAGGTAAAATAACTAACCAACATGACAAAGATGATTATTTGTAGCTCGGCACGTACACATACAAAGAAATATGGCATCATTGCGCCTATGAGTACGAAGTTGTCTGGAATATATTTCACTTTTTCTAGAAATATAACTACTGATTTAATGCAACAACAAAAATCCATATATTCTGCAATGATATTCTTTTAGTTGCATGTCGATTATTTATAGTTTGAAACTGATACCCTTCCACACCGTATTTCTTTTAATTCAGAACTTGCGGCCCTATTCGACTGTGCACTTTTTTTTTTATACATTGTGCACTTTACTAGCAGGTTATATAACTATTGGTATATGTTGTTACTGGCGTCTAGATAAGTTACATATGGCATTCCACTATATATCGGCAAGGAATATGAAAATAGCGTAGCCATGAACCTGCCTGTATATCCACAGTTCTGGCATAAACAATTCAAACGTTGTGGTTTGTCAGCAAGTTAAACTATGGGTGTGTTTAGATTGGGGAAAGATTCCCCGAAAATACACTGTTCACCAAAAATACACTGTAGATAAATAGTGTTCTGTGAGTGGGAGGGATGTGATGAATAGTGAAAAGTTGGATGAATAGTGTTTTTTTGGGGGAATATTTGGGAAACTAAACGGGGCCTATATCCTGCATATGCAAAGGCCTTAGGGCTAGAAACCTATTAGGTCACCCATTCTCAGTTGAAGTTTTTTTATAGGGAAAGGAAATAAAATGGTGAGTTATCCTTTTTAACCTATTTTGATTAGCGTTATGTACCTGGCAGGGGCTGGGGCTTCTGTGTCTCCTAACTTGTGTCTCTATCCGTGTCTCCGACGCAATTAACGACGAATAAATCATCGAAATTTAATTCTGATCACACCATTGTGTTTTGATTATATCTTCAAAACTAAAGCACACTTGATCATGTTTGGACTATATTTTCTTTTTAAAATATTTTTAGGTTAAACAAATTATTTTAATACAAAAATATCCTATATATATATATATATATATATATATATATATATATATATATAATCCAAACATGGTCAAGTTTGGTTTAGTTTTGAAGATATAATCAAAACACAATGGTGTGATCAGAATTGAAATTGGATGATTTATTTGACGTTAATTGCTATGGAGACACGAATGGGGACACAGGTTAGGAGACACACAAGTCGCAGCCACTAGCTAGTGTACTAAAACACTCCTTTTCGCCATGGTTTGCTAGTGACAATCATTAATTGCCATGTTTAGCACATCTTTTTTCCATATAAAGTATGGCCACCAACCTAGATGCCTAGAACGTCCAACCAAAGTACAAGTAAAAAAATTAATGTGTGGTGATATGATAGATAGTAGGCAACGTATCCTATAAGAACACAATCGTTGTGAGAACTATGAGAACTCAAATCTGGTCTACATGATCTTGATTCAAGGGAGTGCGTAGGGAGAGGTGGGAGGGGGACTTGCAAAAGCTTTTCCCTTGGATCAAGATTATATGGATCAGATTTGAGTTCTCATAGTTTTGAGTTCTCCATGCTACTATTCCTCCGTTTTAGAATATAGCTATGTTTATGATTCATTTTTTTCCTAAATATAGCTACATTTTGAATTCCAATTGGTGATTTAATCATTAAACGGTTCTCTAGGAATAAATGGTCAAATTAATAATTCATTAGAAATTATTATTTTTAGCGTGCATGCACAAACTTCCATTTTTATATAAAGATTTTAGAAGGCAATGCTGCTATGCAACGGTCACATGTTCATATGAATGGCATATTAAACCTTTTTATTACTCTTTTTAATCGGTCTTAAAAGAGTTAAATGCAGCTATAATCCAGGGCGGAGATAGTAGCGATTTAGGACAAACTAAACAACATGGAGAAAATTCATTCACCACTATTAAACAAGAAATGCAACAGTCACATGTTCATATGAATGGCATATTAAATCTTTTTATTACTCTTTTTAATCAGTCTTAAAAGAGTTAAATGCAGCTATAATCCGGGGCGGAGATAGTAGCGATTTAGGACAAACTAAACATCATGGAGAAAATTCATTCACCACTATTAAACAAGAAATGCGTTAGACTGATGTTGTGTGTTTTGAGCCTTATTTTAGCCTGACAAGAAGGTTATGTGCGTACTGCCTTGTTTATTTCCCCAACTTTCTACCAACTTGGCACACTCCCCTATCACAGAAAACGTCAACTTGCCACCAACTTTCATCAACTTGGTATCAACTTTTAAAACTAAACAAACCCTGCCCTTTTTTTCCCTTGGAATTTTAGTTTTTATATTCACCCCTATTTAATACATTTTTTTGGCAAATCTCTTGCCGTACCTTAGGAAACAAATCAAAAGACTGTTTAGACGATGGGGGTGAAATGATGTGACCGATAAAATAATCATTTCTTGCCAACAGAGCTTCCAGCCACAAATTACTATTTATTTAGTTTGTATATAGCAATAGACAAAAATGGGGAGAGGGATCAGAAGGGGAGTTGGCCGATCTCTTGCCCGGGTAAAGGAAATGCATTGTTCTTTTTTTTTAACTGCTAAGTATACATAGAGAAGGGATTCAGTGTTACATGCACAGTTGATGTTCCAAACCATTATGAGGTATTATTCGATGCTGAATTACCCATACCCTTGTTGAGGGGGAGACGGGCACTTGGGATTGCATACAATGCATTTGGCCCTGCACTCTTCCTCATTTTCATGACAATTCTCTTTGGGCGGCCCGAAATTCTTGCAGCAGTAGCATTTCTTCCAACCACCAAAGAAATCACAAGACCCCGTGAAGCAAAAATTTAGGTAAATCTTGTTTTCATCTATCTGTGTAGAGCCCACAATAGTTGTGGTACTATCCATGATCTGTTGTAACCGAGGACGACCTGCTTTGTAGCATTTTTGTGTTATGTCAGGATAATGTTTGTATCTAGAAAAAAAATAGAATGGACAAGAAAATGTACAGCGCCTTTCCAAAAAAAAAACCAATATAAAGTAGGTGATGTGTACTTACACTGTGAAGGCAATGCCAGGCATCCAAAGAGCAAAATGAAGAAGAACATGGCCATCTTGTACAGCAGGCAGACACAGCCTCCACCCCTCATATTGGATCTTGAGATGAAATGTCAGTGACTGCTCTAGTTGGAGCCTTGGAGGCGAGCAAGTTCCCCACTATATATAACACCTCTAGGGGCTGATTAATTTCAAATCTTGGGTACAACGTTCCATGCGCGTGATTAATCCGAAATCTGGGTAGTATGACCACCTATTTCACTAATTCGAGATCCTGGTCATTTCAAGTTTCCCATAAAAAAGACGATCCTGGTCATTTTTAAATCCTTGTAACGTTATCATTTCCTTACGTGGCTGATTATTTTGAAATCATGGAGCAACCAAGGACGGATACAGGACACCAAACTCATGTTATGCGAGATGGGGAAATACAAAAATCACTCAACGGTCCGTCCACATACAAGAACTGATGGCACAAACTAGTACTCCTTTGACTATAAGCATTTTACGTCTCAGAATATAGGCATATGTAGGATTCAAAAATTACCCAAATATAGCTACATTTTGAGTTCCAACGGTTGACTCAATCAATAAACAAGTCAAAATACCCCTCCTCCAGAAATAAATAGTAAAATTAGTAGTGCAGAAAAAATGTTTTTTTTTGCGTACATGAATCTTCCATTTTTATCATTGAGATTTCCGAAGGGAATACTGCCATGCACGAATCTTGGGTGCATTCATGTCATGAGCATGAATGAGGGACATGTTTAATGAAGAGCATATTAGACCTTTTACTAGTCTTCTTAATATGTCTTAAAAATGCTAAACATAGCTAAGGCCATCCCCAACCCATCTATTAGGATGGTGTCCATAGCATTAAATAGCATGTCACATAAGTTTCCCATAAAAAAGACGATCCTGGTCATTTTTAAATCCTTGTAACGTTATCATTTCCTTACGTGGCTGATCATTTTGAAATCATGGAGCAACCAAGGACGGATACAGGACACCAAACTCATGTTATGCGAGATGGGGAAATACAAAAATCGCTCAACGGTCCGTCCACATACAAGAACTGATGGCACAAACTAGTACTCCTTTGACTATAAGCATTTTACGTCTCAGAATATAGGCATATGTAGGATTCAAAAATTACCCAAATATAGCTACATTTTGAGTTCCAACGGTTGACTCAATCAATAAACAATTCAAAATACCCCTCCTCCAGAAATAAATAGTAAAATTAGTAGTGCAGAAAAAATGTTTTTTTTTTTGCGTACATGAATCTTCCATTTTTATCATTGAGATTTCCGAAGGGAATACTGCCATGCACGAATCTTGGGTGCATTCATGTCATGAGCATGAATGAGGGACATGTTTAATGAAGAGCATATTAGACCTTTTACTAGTCTTCTTAATATGTCTTAAAAATGCTAAACATAGCTAAGGCCATCCCCAACCCATCTATTAGGATGGTGTCCATAGCATTAAATAGCATGTCACATAAGTTTCCCATAAAAAAGACGATCCTGGTCATTTTTAAATCCTTGTAACGTTATCATTTCCTTACGTGGCTGATTATTTTGAAATCGTGGAGCAACCAAGGACGGATACAGGACACCAAACTCATGTTATGCGAGATGGGGAAATACAAAAATCGCTCAACGGTCCGTCCACATACAAGAACTGATGGCACAAACTAGTACTCCTTTGACTATAAGCATTTTACGTCTCAGAATATAGGCATATGTAGGATTCAAAAATTACCCAAATATAGCTACATTTTGAGTTCCAACGGTTGACTCAATCAATAAACAATTCAAAATACCCCTCCTCTAGAAATAAATAGTAAAATTAGTAGTGCAGAAAAAATGTTTTTTTTTTGCGTACATGAATCTTCCATTTTTATCATTGAGATTTCCGAAGGGAATACTGCCATGCACGAATCTTGGGTGCATTCATGTCATGAGCATGAATGAGGGACATGTTTAATGAAGAGCATATTAGACCTTTTACTAGTCTTCTTAATATGTCATAAAAATGCTAAACATAGCTAAGGCCATCCCCAACCCATCTATTAGGATGGTGTCCATAGCATTAAATAGCATGTCACATAAGTAAATAGGGGGAGAAGGACATCGTGTCTTGCATGAGAAACCATGTCTACAGAAGAACCAAGAAATGAAACTTGATGATTGGGAGAGAAAATGAGAGAGAACATATGTGATTGGATGGTAATTTAATTTTAAGAAACTATGCAATGGGAGGTAGTTTCTATAGGTAGTGTCTATGTGACATGGATATATAGAAACTAGTTGATGATGTCTTGGGTTAGGGATGGCCTAAGGCCTTGTTTAGTATAGCTGGTCTACATCACCCCCCAAAGTATAAAACCAGACATTGTATACCCCTAACTTTACAATACCATTCAAATGACCCCTTAAGTGGTTTTGGAGGGTTGTTGTGCCACCGTGGCATGCCACGCTGGCATGTTCCTATTTGTCAGCCTCTATCCTCGTTCTCCTTCGTCTGGATCGTCCTACCCTCGTTCTCCTATCAAGCCCGCTCCCCCGCCACTCATCGACGAATCCAGCGTGCGGGGAAGAGCACCGATGTGCGGTGGCGCGGGTGCAAAGCATGAGCGGCCGACGCACTTGGCGGCGTGGGATCGGAGATCAACGAATTTTGGACGGAGTTTTGTACTGGCTGTTTGCGGACAAAGTAGAAAAGAATAGAGGGCGAGAGAGATGGAAGCTTGAAGAAGTGATGAAGAGCATGGTCGCATGGTGGGCACTGCGGCGGCTGAGTGTGCCATGTTGCTGCTGCTAGCTTCCCTGCCACCACTCTTGTTTGCCTACTGCGATGGGGGCAAGGGCTCCTCGGACCTTGGCAATGGTGACGGCGTACGGGAACGCGACGCCCAGGCATGGAGGAGGCCATCCAGCTTTGAGGAGGAGCCAGCGTGGTGGCGTGCCACGGAGGCAAAACCACCCTGCAAAACAACCTTAGGGGGTTAATTAACCTGTCTCAACTATTTTAGGGTGTAGAATACCTGGTTTGGAAGGTGAGGGGGTGAAGTAGTCTACTATTGAAAGGTCAGAGGGTCATCTAGACCTTTTCCTTTAGTTCCATGGATGAAAACTTTTCACACGTCACATGGGATGTTTGAACACTAATTATGAGTATTAAACATGGGGACATATATGGTGGAAACCAACTTCCTATGGAAACTATAGAAACTTTAATCTCGACCACACGATATTGATCCAAGGGCGCGACCAGATTTTAGTTTCCATAGTTTCCACAGAGAGGTTGGTTTCCATAGGATACGTTAGCCATAAACATAGACTACAAAACTAATTAGATGGAGTGTAATTCACGAGCCAAATATATTAAGACTAATTAATCCCTCATTAGCATATATTTATATAGCACGACATTAACAAATCATGGCCTAATTATATTTGATAGATTTATGTCGTCAATTACACTCTATCTGTGTAATCAATCTAGACAAAAAGTCTAAAATAGTCTCAAGTGTCACCAAAATCTAGTTAACCCCTTAAAGTATCTCTTAGTTTAGTATGCACAAGTAGAGTTTTAAGTTGAAATTTTGCAAGATGGTAGCAGGTATCATAAGATATGCTAAAAATATATGATGATCTTTTTGTCATTATTTTCCTAGGAAATTATATTTAATTATAGAATTTATCCATGGGATATAAAATTATATAAAGCATAACGATGAAAATTTCATAGAATATTTTTAATACAGATTATGATGTCTACTACCACTCTCTAAAGTCTTAAATTAATTAAAATTCAACTTGTGTATGGAGAAATAAAAATAACAAATTGCATTATGGGGTAAGTTGTACAAAATTGCATAGTTTAGGGGTTAAATGAACCAAAATATAGTTTAGGGGGTGATTTGGACTTTCACTATATTTGAAGAGAGTAATTTGAACTTTTTTCATTAATCTATATTTATAATTAGTATCAAACACTAAACAAAGCCTAACTCGTCGAGCAGGTTATGGATCTCGACCATCCCTGACGGGAAAATCAATCATAAGCTGAGCATGAGAATTCAAACGCTGGCGCCTAAACGGATTCGATTTTTCAGACACTGGAATTGGAATCTGACGAGGAGTCGGCAAAGGCTCCAACGGCTACGGCAAGTAGCAGTACCCCGACGCACGCTGGTCAGTCAAATGGAGCAGCAAAAGGAGTTGACTTTCCCAATATACAATGCACGCATGCATCACCGTCGGTGGGGGCCCGGATCAACGGTAACACAAAAGGCAATGAGAAGTGCCAGTGTGATACCAACGGCTGGGATCAATGATGCCCCAATCGCGAGGTCCAAATGATTAGCATTGTTGAGCACCTGCAAATCAAGCAAAGTTGGCGGGGCACGTACCGTATCTGATCAACTCTTTGAGTATATTCGCCAATGGTATAAAACTTTTCTTTTTTCTTTTTTTTTTGGAAGGAGCCAATGGTATAAAACTGATGGCACGTATTATGAAGCTATTTAAAGTAGGTAAACAATATGATATTCTGCAGCCAAGGAAAAGATGTACACTCTGGTTAATGAAAGCCGTGTCTAGGTAGAAAAACATCAACCGGAAGGAAGCAAAAAGCCTTTTTTTTTTGTGCCAATACAAAAAGAAAGCAATAAAGTTCTTATTCTCCTGGGCCCACATGGCGGTCTCAGTTAACCCTGATATTTTTCCTCTAGCAGGGAGCGTACGAGGTACAGTATGTCTGAAAGCCTTTCCCCCCTTCCAGTAATCCTCTGCTGTCAATCACAACGTAAACACAGCTCAGCTTGAGCTTGAGTGAGACAAACAGCTCATTCCATCCATCCACGAGCTCACTCACACTCTGACAGCCGAACCGAACCTCACGGCTCCTTTCCTGTGCCCCACCCGTCAGCCTCTCCACTCCCCCGCGCGGGGCCCACTCCTTGTCCCCTTGCTTCTCCGTGGGCCCCACTCTCTCCCCCAACCGGCTCTAGTCCCTCCTCCCGTTCGCCCGCTCGCCCCAACCGAACCTGCGCCGTCCGATCCCATTCCCACGGTCAGATGCGTCCCCACCCGCGCCCCGCCGACCGTTGCGCCGCGGCCGCGTCAGCTCGACCCGACCGTTGGGGAGGGGAGGGCGGCCGGCGTTTCAAAAAGGCGGCGGCGGCGGCGAAAAAAAGAAATCCGGCGGGATAAATACGAGCGCTGCCACGCCGCTGCGCCCCATCAGATCCTCCTCCTCCTCGGAGCGCGAGCCACCCCAATCGATTGCCCACTCAATTCCCCCAACCCACCCACGAGCTCCCTATAATTCTCCATCCCGATCTGTCGGTGGGATCTCTCCTCCTCCTCCGAGCTTCTTCCGCCGATTCATGGGGGCGCTCTGGCCAGATCTCACCTGAGCTAATCCTGAGCTTTGAGAGGGGATCGAACCTTCGAGCTGGTTTGATTCTGTTTGTTTGGTTGGCTAGTTGGGAGTAGTGCTGATTTGGGGACAGAGAGAGAAACAGAGAGATGTCGCGGCGGCTGTCGCTGCCGGCGGGGTCGCAGGTGACGGTGACGGTGTCGCCGACGAGGGGGAAGGCGGAGAGCCCCGGCGGCACGGATGCGGTGGTGAAGAGGGGCGCGGGCGGGATCGGGATCACCAGCCCAGCGCCGAGGCACTCCCTCGGTGGCGCGGGTTCGCCGGCCACGGCCACCGTGCAGCTCTCCCCCGTGCGCCGGAGCGGCGGCGGCAGCCGCTACGCGTCGCGGGACACCGGCGTTGTGGACGACAGCGCCGAGTTCGTCCACTACACCGTCCACATCCCGCCCACGCCGGAGCGCGCCGTCGCGGCGTCCGCCGATTCCATCGACGCGCCGCGCGCGTCTGCTGCAGCGGCGGCGGCGGAGGAGGAGGTGCGCGGCGCGCAGAGGAGCTACATCTCCGGGACCATCTTCACCGGCGGGCTGAACCAGGCGACGCGCGGCCACGTGCTGAACACCTCCGCCAGCGGCGGCGCGGCGTCGGTGGCGGTGTCCGCGAACATGTCGTGCAAGATGCGCGGCTGCGACATGCCGGCGTTCATCACCTCCGGCGGCGCCGGCGGAGGGCCGTGTGAGTGTGGCTTCGTGATCTGCCGGGAGTGCTACGTCGACTGCGTCAACGGCACCGGCAACTGCCCCGGTTGCAAGGAGCCCTTCTCCACGGGGAGCGACACCGACGACACCGACGCCGAGGACGACGACGATGACGAGGCCGTCTCCTCGTCCGAGGAGCGGGACCAGCTGCCGCTCACGTCCATGGCCAAGCGCTTCTCCCTCGTCCACTCCATGAAGATTCCACCCAGCGGCAACGGTGGCTGCGCCGGCACCGCCACCGGCGGCAAGCCGGCCGAGTTCGACCACGCCCGCTGGCTCTTCGAGACCAAGGGCACCTACGGCTACGGCAACGCTCTCTGGCCCAAGGACGGCCACGCCGGCGCCGGCGCCACCGGCTTCGCCGGGTTCGAGGAGCCCCCCAACTTCGGCTCCCGCTGCCGCCGCCCGCTCACCAGGAAGACCAGTGTCTCCCAGGCCATCCTCAGCCCCTACAGGTAAATAAATAAATATACATATATGTATATATATATATATATATAAATAATTCATTCCGCAGTTTTTTTCTGACGGTAATTTGATTTTGCTCTGCTCTGGTAATTTTTTTTTGTTTGCTAACAATAATTTCTCCTCTGTCCCTGTGCAGGTTGCTCATCGCAATCCGTCTGGTGGCGCTGGGATTCTTCCTGACATGGCGCATCCAGCATCCGAACCCAGAGGCGGTGTGGCTGTGGGCGATGTCGGTGACATGCGAGGTGTGGTTCGCCTTCTCCTGGCTTCTCGACAGCCTCCCGAAGCTCTGCCCCGTCCACCGCGCCGTCGACCTGGACGTCCTCGCGGAGCGCTTCGAGCTCCCCACGGCGCGCAACCCCAAGGGCCGGTCTGACCTCCCAGGCATCGACGTGTTCGTCTCCACCGCCGACCCGGAGAAGGAGCCGCCGCTCGTGACCGCCAACACCATCCTCTCCATCCTCGCCGCCGACTACCCGGTCGAGAAGCTCGCCTGCTACCTCTCCGACGACGGCGGCGCGCTGCTCACCTTCGAGGCGCTCGCCGAGACCGCCAGCTTCGCGAGGACGTGGGTGCCCTTCTGCCGCAAGCACGGCGTCGAGCCGCGTAGCCCCGAGGCCTACTTTGGGCAGAAGAGGGACTTCCTCAAGAACAAGGTGCGCGTCGACTTCGTTCGGGAGCGCCGGAAGGTGAAGCGGGAGTACGACGAGTTCAAGGTGAGGGTCAACTCGCTGCCGGAGGCCATCCGCCGACGCTCCGACGCCTACAACGCCGGCGAGGAGCTCCGCACCAGGAGGAGGCAGCAGGAGGAGGCCATGGCCGCCGGCACACTCCCGGCAGCTTTGCCTGAGGCAGCAGCCACCGTGAAGGCGACATGGATGTCCGACGGCTCCCACTGGCCTGGCACTTGGCTCGCCGCCGCATCGGATCACTCCCGCGGTGACCACGCCGGCATTATTCAGGTGATTCATTGATCGATTGATTGGTTAAAATTAGTAAAATGGCGTCAATTCCAGATCTGAAATGTTGATGTGTCTCTGAAATTGCAGGCAATGCTTGCGCCTCCGACGTCAGAGCCGGTGCTGGGAGGGGAGCCGGCGGAGTCCGGCGGGCTGATCGACACGACGGGGGTGGACATCCGGCTGCCGATGCTGGTGTACGTGTCGCGGGAGAAGAGGCCGGGGTACGACCACAACAAGAAGGCCGGCGCCATGAACGCGCTGGTGCGCACGAGCGCCATCATGTCCAACGGGCCCTTCATCCTCAACCTCGACTGCGACCACTACGTGCACAACTCGTCAGCGCTCCGGGAAGGGATGTGCTTCATGCTCGACCGCGGCGGCGACCGCGTCTGCTACGTCCAGTTCCCGCAGCGCTTTGAAGGTATCGACCCCAACGACCGGTACGCCAACCACAACCTCGTCTTCTTCGACGTCGCCATGCGTGCCATGGACGGGCTCCAGGGACCCATGTACGTCGGCACCGGCTGCGTCTTCCGCCGCACAGCTCTCTACGGTTTCAGTCCGCCGCGCGCCACCGAGCACCATGGCTGGCTCGGGAGGAAGAAGATCAAGCTGTTCCTGAGGAGGAAGCCCACCATGGGGAAGAAGACCGACAGGGAGACAGACAACGACAAGGAGATGATGCTGCCGCCGATCGAGGACGACGGATTCAACCAGCTCGACGACATCGAGTCCTCGGCTTTGCTCCCTCGCCGGTTCGGCAGCTCGGCGACGTTCGTGGCGTCCATCCCGGTGGCAGAGTACCAAGGCCGTCTGCTTCAGGACACGCCGGGGGCTCACCATGGCCGCCCCGCCGGCGCCCTGGCCGTTCCCCGTGAGCCGCTGGACGCCGCCACCGTCGCCGAGGCCATCAGCGTCATCTCCTGCTTCTACGAGGAGAAGACGGAGTGGGGTCGCCGCATCGGGTGGATCTATGGCTCGGTGACGGAGGACGTGGTGACCGGCTACAGGATGCACAACCGTGGGTGGAGGTCTGTGTATTGCGTCACCCGGCGCGACGCGTTCCGAGGCACGGCGCCGATCAACCTCACCGACCGTCTCCACCAGGTGCTCCGGTGGGCGACGGGGTCGGTGGAGATCTTCTTCTCCCGGAACAACGCCCTGTTCGCCTCGCCGCGGATGAAGCTCCTCCAGCGCGTGGCCTACTTCAACGTCGGCATGTATCCGTTCACCTCCGTCTTCCTCCTCGTCTACTGCATCCTGCCGGCCGTCTCCCTCTTCTCCGGCAAGTTCATCGTGCAGTCGCTCAACGTCACCTTCCTGGCGTTCCTGCTCATCATCACCGTCACGCTCTGCCTGCTGGCTGTGCTGGAGATCAAGTGGTCCGGGATCACGCTGCACGAGTGGTGGCGCAACGAGCAGTTCTGGGTGATCGGTGGCACCAGCGCGCACCCGGCCGCCGTCCTGCAGGGCCTGCTCAAGGTGATCGCCGGCGTGGACATCTCCTTCACGCTGACGTCCAAGCCCGGCAGCGGCGACGGCAACGAGGAGGACGCGTTCGCGGAGCTTTACGAGGTGCGGTGGAGCTTCCTGATGGTGCCGCCCGTGACGATCATGATGGTGAACGCGGTGGCTGTGGCCGTGGCGTCGGCGCGCACGCTGTACAGCGAGTTTCCGCAGTGGAGCAAGCTGCTCGGCGGCGCCTTCTTCAGCTTATGGGTGCTGTGCCACCTTTACCCGTTCGCCAAGGGCCTCCTTGGCCGGCGCGGCCGCGTGCCGACCATCGTGTTTGTCTGGTCAGGGCTCATCTGCATGACCGTGTCGCTGCTCTGGGTCTACATCAACCCGCCCGCTGGCGGCAGGGAGCGCATCGGCGGCGGCGGATTCAGCTTCCCGTAAGTAAAAGATAATATCTCTAGTAGTATTGAGTGTTCAGGGTCTGAACTGTATCCGAAACGCTCACATGAAGGTGTGCTTGCTTCATGGGGTGCTGCTGTTACTTTGTAGAAATTAGCTGTGATAGTGAACTGTGATTCTTCAGTAGCTGACGAGCTGCTGCTGCTGCTATATTGTATCAAGATTGCATACTTTATAGAGTATGTTGTTTGTAACTGTATATTGTGACTGATATGATGTCACAGTAATGTTGTCTCTCAAATTCTAACGGAACCCGAGTCTTGCAGCAATAATGTGTGGATTGTAGTGTCAGGTTCATGTTTTTCTGTAGCAAATCTGGGAAAAATATTGGAGCAATTTGTTGGGCAAGACAAGAATTGAATGTCTGATGACAGCAAACCATCAGGCCGTCAGAACTGACCAAAATGTTCAGCAAACCATCCAGATTGCATATGCAGAGAACTCATTGACTTGCAAATGCAAAATCAGCTGTGGTTGGTTCTGTGAATCTTGGCACATCTCTCTTGTGAGTGGCATTTCAGATACTCAGTGCTGCTGCTTATTTCATATGCTGTCACGGAATTATGTGGCCATGTTGTGATTTTCAGCTAACACCGTCAGAGTTCACCAAAGTCGAGTTTGTTGCTTGATCCGACCCCAAAATCGGTTCTAGCGCCTGAACTGAGCTGATTTCTATTTCCAGTCCCAACTTCTAGCTGATGGTCAAGGTGAATTGAGCGGTTTTCTATGTTCAGTCCAAATAAGCTCATTCATGATTCAAGGGTTGTTTTCAGTTATGCTGTTTGTAACTAATGCACTGTGAATCTGTGACTGATTTTCACATCATGTCATCATGCGTTTGTCCCAGCCGATGAATTTTGACAGTGCTAATCTTGACATAGCAGACAGCAATAGTGTCTGTTTCTCTTATCTTTGCTTCTGAAATTCTGGGAGCACATTTTTGACAAATGAATTGATGGCAGAATTTGCCAAATCGGGTGGGAGCACATTTTAGACAAATGAGTTGATGACAGAATTTGCCAAATCGGGTTTCGTTGCCGAATCACATCATACACATAAGGCCCTCCACAATGTGTGCTTGGAGTGATGCCCCAATCTTCTATCTCTATTTTGGGCATCACTCTGCACACTGTGGCTAGTGGTGCCTATTTTCTATTGAAGCCTACAAAACAGGAGCGAGGCAAGTTTGTGCATCGGTGCCCAATTTGTAAAATAATATTTATGTACTGTAGCCATGCTGAAGCAAAGCTTTTGCCCTGCGCAAATGGAGCATACTACGGCCGCCATATTGGTATTTTTATTCAGCGTAGGTCCCGCACTTTGAGAAATGGCACCAATGACCATTATTTCACACGCTGCAGCCGTTCAGGCTTCATGCCTATTTCCTGTTTGTGGGACCGAGATTTTTTTGGGCTTCACTATGACATTGTGGACGGCCTAAGAGCATTTTATACACACCTTTCTTTAATCACGGAAGAAAGTAAGAAACAAAGCACAATAATACAATACAGATAAACTCTTGAACAAACAGACTCAACCTCTGATGAAACTAAAATTCCCTCACAAAGCACAACCAACCAAACAGAGGATCTCACTTTCCTCCCATTTTTATTCCAAACCGAAAAACAAAAAGGCTCATGCCAACCGATCTACCGTTCACCACCCATCACCACCGGCCGTAGTAGCTCAGGCAAGCTCGTCGGGGTGCGCTGCGAGGTATGCCTCGACCTTCTTGACGAGGCCAAGGTAGGCCTTGGTGAGCCTGGCCTGGTCCTCTGCCGGCAGCGGCGCGTCGCCGAGGGTGTCGTACTCCACCTTGACCTTGACGACGCTGACGCCCTCGCCGGCGGCCTCCACCTTCACCTCGTTCACCTGCGACTTGAGCTGCGCCGTCACCTTGCCTCCCTCAATCACCTCCGCCCTCATCACGAACGTCGCCTCGTCCAGCGACAGCGTCCGGCTCTTCACCACCGACACCTCGCCCACGGCTGCATATACATACATATATATATAAATATATATAAATATGTATATATGCTCGTTGTCATATGTAGGCGCACACGGCATGCACGAGACGATCGTTGGGAGAGCAAAGCGAGCTTATAGCTTACCTGCGTTGAACTTCATGGTGGTGACGGTGCCAGCGCCGCCGTCGCCCTCGACCTCGACGGCGTCGATGAAGCCGGCGCAGGCCTTGGGCACGATCGCCGCCCTGGCGCTGACGTTGCCGAAGCACGCCTTCCAGAGACGCTCCGCGGACACCGCCACGGTGCACTCGTCGGTGATGACGCCGGCGACCATCTTGCCTGTCTCAGCCGGTCACGAGGGTATCACTGAGTGAAGAAGACTGGTCACAAAAGAGAGAGGCTGAAAGAGGGCTTGTGTTTGTGCTGTGAGGAGAAAGTGAGGGATCGAGGGGTGTACTTATAGATGTGGGTTGCAGGCGAGGAAGCTCGCGTTTGTGGAACAGTGGAAGAAATTGGATTGACTGGGAGGTATGACTGACAAGGAATTCGGAGACTGCCAAGATCACATGGCTTGGACCTGGAAAATTCAGGCTGGATCGGATGTCATCTAGAAGCGTTGAAGAATGAATGCTTGGAATTTCATTTTTACAAATGATTGTTTTTTTTTCAGAGACAAGTCAACCGGTCAGGAGCAGTGTTTATACAGTGATTCTATTTGCCTTGATCCTATCATGTATACGAAAGAAAGAGGGAAAAAAAGAGTACAGAAGGTGCTACTTGGGATCCCAGAAGGCTAATGAGGATAGCAGAGGAACCCTTTCATACAAATTATTAGACGGAAACAAAAAAAAAACACTGAAAAATCCAGCAGTACATCAAATTGATTTTACTAATCTTTCGTGAAACAAATTTGAAGTGTTCATATCCTCCAGCTCAGATTTTAAGAACAGGATGCTGAGAAGATGATGAATTCAGAGAATTTAAGACACTTCCTTCTCTTTGTTTGTTTGTTTTGTTCCTTTCTTAGTGTTTCTTTCTTTCTTTGTTCCTTTGTTTGTTTGTGTGTTAAGAACAATGCTGAGAAGATGGTGAATTCTTTCCTTTCCTTTCCTCATAAAGAAAACTGCCTTTTATTTTGTTTTCCTTGCAAAGTTGCAATAATGGAACAATGGGGAGGTCTGGTGCTGGAGGCCCAACGGTGCAAATTGCTTTTAGTTGGACGGGCCGTTAATGCCCAAAAGATGGATTGCAGCAATCGTTGGGCCTTGATGAGCTGCCCCACTCGTCAGCCGGATCCACCTCCCAGCTAAGTTAGCTAACCGTGCGCCACCTGCCGGCTCTTGAGCACCGTCACATCCTCACCCGCAGCTGTACAAAGAAATGATGCTCCTGATCGACTCCTGACCCAATCGACCACCACAGCGTCGATCGATCAAGCTGGCGAATGCCTTTTGCAGGGTGGGCGCGTCGACGGAGAAGGCCACGTTCCACATCACCTCGGCCGACACAGCCGGCCACATTCCATATCAGGGCTTTTCCGTTTTGGCATGAAAGATCATGGAACAAGCTCCAAACTATATGGAACATCTTAATCTAAATCTAACAAAAAAAAAGTTTGTTTAGTTTAGTTTGGAAGAGTTTGAAACCCAGCGTGATTCAACCCGTTCCATGCCTCAAAAGCCCATCACCATTTCATAAGTTGGATCTCATGGAACAAATCCCGTTCCATGAGGCCTGGATGGAGTGACATGTATAGATTCACTCAATCCATGTATTGAATTGACCCAGCTCGGGAATGAAGTCTAAGAAACCGAACAAGCCCTCAGGTGATGCTACCGGTGACCATCATGTTACACAGCCTGCCAACCAGACAACCAGTGCAAATTTTTACAAGAAGTTGTCACGAGGAAGAGAGTTGCATGTGCCGTGAGCAAAGGGGTACTTACAGGCGTGGTGTGCCCAACAGCACCAGGTTGGACATGGGGTTTTAGTCCACTGGAACTGCTGGATAGATTTTGTTACTTCTTATCATCTTTCTTATTTCTTTCCTTTCTTTTTCACTAACTCTCAATTTGAGGGGAGGGCTCTCTCATTAGACTACTCTCGTTTTAGATTTTGTGTAGTCCTTAATAGTAGTTATTTCAAACTTTATCATGCCCGTATGTAACATTCACAAGATTACATTGATTACACTTTTGCACATAATCTTTAACCGAAAGTTATCCGGCCATATATAAAGGTGCAATTGTATATGGACGAAATCACATGCTCCTTGAGGTAAGAAATTACAACATTTGTTCATTCAAAATGAAATAACGACATTAGAGTCTATAATAACTAGAGACGCGCTCTGCCACAAACTCACAAACATATGGATTGGACCGAAGTATCACATCTTATAATCAACTATTTCATCTAACTAGCAGAGACGCACGTGCGACACGCACGTGATACAAGGAACAAAGGGTGAAAAAATAAGTATATAGACAAAAACACTCTCCAACTCACATTTTGATGGTTCTGTACCCTCTCCCACCGTAGGTTTAGCATTAGGGGTACGGTAGGTTCAATTTTGATAAGAAAAATTTTCAATTATGCTCATTCTCTATTTTTTCCCACGCTTTTGCTATATATTGATATGATAATAACTCAAATTTCAATACAATGAGCTATAGTGGCATTGTTCTTGTGAATCGGTTAAAAAGTAAAGTATCATTTATAACTGAAACTTTGATAAACCATTTTAAATTTCAAAATTCATTAAAGTTTTACGTCGCCAGCGCTTGGCTAAAGCAACAACCGTTGGGATCTTCTGTACCGAGCGTTAGATCGACACACTATTCCCTATTATTAAGAATCTCCTTATATCGTTCTCTCTTTCTTTATACACAAGTAATTTCACCTCCATGGTCGAGTCTATCTAAAGTTGTGTGTCACAGATGGAGCTGAAATTACATCACGATTGCAGGGAATACATAACACTTTGAATCATCGATGTCGCATGTTCTATTGGAGAACCGTGCCTCAATCCTGGATAGCTCAGCTCTGTCTCCTGGCGCTCGTCGCCGCTAGCAGGAAGGCCGATTCCTGCTGCCTTCGATGCGGAGCTGCAAAAACTTATGCCCAACTGAACTAGACGTGGGAATGGATGGACATCCACCATCCAATTAGCGATGTCCAACTAGAATCCACGTCCATCAATTGTCGGCTCCAGCCCAATCCTAAATATTTTAACTACCATCCAGTCCAGTCCTGTCCACTGCCGCTAAAATCCACATCCATCCATCTTCACCCTTTCCTTCGTTCGCCCCCACCCACCAAGTGGCCCGCTGCTGGGACGGAGCCGAGGCCAGAGCAGAAAGCAGATTTGGCCCCTACATCCGCATGCGGCCGCATGTCGCCGTCACCTGAGCCGAGGGACCCCGTGGGGCATAGCGAGCGAGCGGGCCATGGACGAGCACCGGACGCGCTGGTCGCCGGCGGGTGAGCGCTTCCTCGGTATGTTCTCCTCGCCGCCGACGCCCTCGTCGTTCCCGACGCCCGACGCCGACGGAGCGCTCGTTCGTTGCCGAGGACGAGCTCCACGAGGACGACTTCCTCTTCTCATCGCCGGACGCTGCGCCGTCGCCGCTGCAGTCCAGGAGCCCCCCGGGCCATGGGGCTCCGCCGGGGCACCTCAGCCTCCTCGCCGCGCTCGCGATGCACGAGCGGGGGGACAGGCTTCAGCCGCGGATTTGATCTGCCGGCGCTGTCGGACGCTGTCGATGACGCAGAGGCAAGGAGACGTTGGGAAAAAGGTGCGTGTGCGCTAGAATGTGGTCGAGAGTCGAGATTGGAGCCAGCGCTGCGAGGAAGATGCACCAAGCGGCGAGGAAGAAGGCGTGACGGCGGCGGCAGAGAAGACGCAGAAGCACAGGAGGCAGTCCAATAGGAATTGGACAATCCAATTTTTTTAATCCAACAGAACCCAACGCTATTGGATCAGAGCAAAACAGATGTCCACATCCAATTACATCCATATCCATACAGTCCAAGTCCCAAAATCCAATTGGACTGTTGGACTAAAACCAGTCCAATCCCACGTCTAAACTGAACGATGTGGCCCTCTCAGGAGAAGCCGCGGATCATCGAAGCGGTCGATGTGGCCCGTGCTGCTCTCACCGTCGAGCCAGTTGTAGAACGCGCCCACATCGTTGCCGAACACCGACACACACGGCGGGGCAGAGGCTGCGAACGGAGCTGCCGGGTGCCGGGATTGCGGACTCCATGCATGAGTGATGGGCGGTAGGGTAGACCACGGGTACGGTAGGCAGGTAGAATAATCTGGTGGTGAGCAATTTTGACATAAATATTTTTTAAATATCAGTTTTAGTGGGTTCGACTATCTTCTTAACTTTGTTGACCCTTACAGATGGGTCCAGTGTGAGGGGTAAGATGGACCCAAATTGAGTAAGAATTGTTTTTATTTTAACTCGTTCTTTATAGTATAGAAAAGGAGTGTGTGCACACTTTGCAAATGTGCAAATGCCATTTTCCTAGGCACGCCGAGTGTATGCCATGCTTTTTTATTTAGAAAAAGGAAAATATTTCAGCCTTTCTCTATGCCTCACCCTTTTTTTTAGAAGAAGGAGTGTATGCCACACTTGGCAAAATGTTGCTAAGTTTGCTATAGTCATGTTCTCCATAGAAATTAAATCACTATGGTGAGTGTTTTAGGGTGATGCCATGCTTTTCTCTATGAATAGAATCCCCATTCCCCAAGGAGGAAGGTGTTGGGAAAATTTTATGGCATCGATCTGGACGACGAAAGTATCTACTATGTCTTAAGGGGTTGTAATGGACCATGACGCTTATGCCCCCCTCAAAATCTAGTTGGGCACTTAATAATTTGAGCTAAAAAACATATAGATTTTTCCTAAGACTATTAAAAGTTGTATAAAGGCATATCTTGAGCATGAAAGGTGAAAAAAGAGCACATCTTGATCAAGATTTGATGAAAAATAGACATGCTAAGAAAACACTACTTCCTCTTGGTGAATCACTTAAAAAGTTAGTATGACCATTTGGGTCCACCTACTTAGAACTATCCACATACTCTAGTTGATTTGAATATGCCATGTATAATTTCCGGCTAACAACTATCCAGCTAGCAATTTCCACCTAACGAACCTTAGAATCATCACTAGCTCTAAAGAATGCAAAGTCCTTAGTGTTGATCTCAAATTCACCTTGCGCATATGCAACATTCACAAGGTCATGCTTCAGATATAATCTGTAATCAAAAGCTGATCTAGTTATACATAAATATGCAATGGAAGAGATCACATACCTCCTGGAGGGTGGAGAGTAATTTTCTTAATAGGAAACTAGAACATGCACCATGCAATAAACTCACAATCATTCAAATAAGATCGAAGCATTAAATCATATAACCAGCTATTCCATCTAAAAAAAAGAGTGTATGCAACACTTTGCAAACATCTTTTTTTTTCTAGGCACATCGAGTGCAAGCCACTTTTTTATTAGAACAGTGTATGGCACACTTGGCCAGATATTGCTAATTTTTCTCTAGTCATGTTCCCACTTAAATTAAATCATTATAGTGCTAGTGTTTTATGGTGATGGCATGCTTTCTAGGAAAAGAATCCCCAAGGAGGAAGCTGTTGGAAAAATTTTGTGGCATCGACCGGGATGACGAAAGTAGCTGCTATGTTTTAGGGGTGGTAATGGACCACAGACCTTGTGCCCATTCATAATCCAATTAGTCTCCCAATCATGTGTGTAGAACAAAAATTTTGTGGCATCGATCGGAATGACGAAAGTACCGCTATGTCTTAGGGGTTGTAATGAACCATGATGGTTATGCCCCCCATTCATAATCCAGTTGGGCACTAAATAATTTGAGGACAAAAACATATAGATTTTTCCCCGACCTATTTACTCTATAAAGGCATATCTTGATCATGAAAGGTGAAACGAGCACACATCTTGATCAAGATTTGATGAAAAATAGACATGTTGAGAAAATACCTCTTCCATGGATCTTTTAAAAAGTTAGTATGACCATTTGGGTCCACCTACTTAGAACTAACCACATACTCTAGTTAATTTGAATAGGCCATTTCTACTCTAGTATCCAGCTAGCCATCTCCACCTAACAAAACTTGGAATCACTAGCTCTAAGAATGCAAAGTCCTTAGTGTTAATCTCAAATTCATCCTGCGCGTATGTAACATTCACAAGGTTATGTTTCGGACATAATCTGTAATCAAAGCTGATATAGTCATACATAAATATGCAATGGAAGGGAGTATTTTTATTAATCGGAAACTATAACATGCACTCTGCCATAAACTCGCAATCGTTGGAATAAGACTGAAGCATGACATTCTATAATGAACTATTCCGTCTAAAAAAAGGAGTGTGCGCAACACTTTTCAAACATATTTTTTATAGGCACATCGAGTGTATGCCACACTTGGCGAGATATTGATAAGTTTTCTATAGTCATGTTCTCCACTGCATTTAAATAATTATAGCTGTAATGATAGTGTTTTACCGTGATGCCATGCTTTCTACGAGAAGAATCTCCAAGGAGGAAGGTGTTTGGAAAATTTTGTGGCATCGACCGGGATGACGAAAGTAGCTTCTATGTTTTAGGGGTGGTAATGGACCATGGTTCTTGTTCCCATTCATAATCTTGTTGGTCTCTCAATATCATTTATATAGAATAAAAACATATAGAAATTGTTCTTGGCCCATTTAATCAGTTTGTATACCCCATCATGCATGTACGGTAAAAAAGTGCACATCTTGATCACGATTTAATGAACACTAGACAAATTGAGGAATCACCTCTTCCCTCTTGATAAGTCACTTAAAAGGTTAGTATGATCATCTGGTCTATCTAATTAGAACTATCCAGTTACTCTAGTTGATGAAACAGGCCAACTATGATCTCCGACAACAAGTATCTAGCTAGCTACCTCTACCTATAACTAACCTCAGAATCTTACCTCTAAGGACAGTCTACGTGGGGGTTTCATTGCATAGTTACCAAGGCTATGAACTAGGTAAAAACTCCACTCATATATGATGAAACACTTATTTGTCCCTCCTGGCCTAATTGATCCAAATAGGATCTAAGTCACATTTCATTAAAAAAAAAGTACAGGGCATATGCAATATCCTGTAAAGGATGTCATACCCTTTCTTGGAGGAAGATGGACGAATAAAATAATGTATTTCAAAGTGTAGCGTACATTGTTCATAGAGAGACGCTTAGATGCTATTTATAGATGATATAAACAAACTTTATAGCTAATAGTTGACGGTTTGTTGGAATATAAGAATTGAAGCTATACTTATAAAAGATCGCACTTCATCTTTTGTATCATTGCAATTTTGTGCGATATTGTTTCTTTTCTTATATGTCACATACATTATTTTCTTGGGTTATTTGCAATTTTTCTGTCTATGGTCACACTCCTGTCTCACAAATATGCATGTTATGAACCTGGCCTAGGATGACATAAAGCCCACTAGAGACCTAGTATGTGGGAGGCATGAATTATGTGGGAGAACAATCACACCTTGCTAATTAAAGCTCAGATTCTCCAAAATATAAACCCAAGTGACAAATGCATTCAACCCTTGAGTTAATCAATTTACAAGAAGCGAGGATAAAAACATAAGCGGGATTAATAATGTGAGTGCGAGATTTACTCAGCATAGAGTAGGGTTAAGCCATATTTAGGGCTGGGCTATCAAAACCGACCCTCACGGGTTGTACATACGAGTCAGTGTGTGGGCATATGGAGCATGCCACGTGTGGGTCTGGATGGGACACATAACTTGGCATATGTCACTGGTACTAGGCGCATTTACATGCGTGCACCCAGAGGGAATGATCCTAATGATTGCTCAGTGTGTGTGGGTGCTAGCGGATTGATGCTGGGATAGTAGATAGCAGATAGTTGGTGCTATTGCGGATGCTAAGTTCTAACAACGGGATTTGAAAACCACTCATAAACTTGAGTGCATATGTTATGAAACATCACTACCTAAAATTAGAAATAAAATGGTTCACCGATATAACTCTAGAGTAGAAATAGGCATCTAATTATACTTAGAGTACATATGTAAAACATTATAGGTTGAATACTTACAAATCAACTCATAAATATCATCTCATAAGCACCAATCCACAATAGTTGGTGCTACTCCAAATAGCAACCGCTAAGTTCGAAGCCGCTATTTTAGAGGTACTACATCGTAGTTGTAGTGGGTAACTGGCCGCTGTGGCCACAATAGCGGTCGCTGCTATACCATCACTATTTGTTGCCTTGGCTTTAGACTGGTGTACGTGATATCCTAGCGCAGAATGATTTAGAGTAGAGCTGAACATTTTGCGGGCCAGGAAAAAAAAGGCCTGTTTTGTTTGAGGCCGAAAATTTATGCCCATGACATGGCACGACTGTGTTATTGCACAGTAATGTTGGTTGCGTACTTGAATTCTGACAGTGCATGAGGTGTTGCAAGAATGATGTAGATGTTTCAGTTCTGATTTTTATGTAGCAAATGTGAATATGTGATGTGGAAATTTTTGAACAGTTTGTTAGGCAAATACAATGAATTTGATGTGCGCCAAACCATCAGATAGCAAGCCGTCTGAATTGACCAAAATGTTCAGCAAACCATCAGATTGTCAATGAATCAGCCACATGTGTAGTGACTGTTGGGGTGCATTTCAATTGGTTTCACATGAAACCATTCGTTGGATATGGAATTCTGTGAGCATATTTCTCACAAACACTGTTAGAATTCGTCAAAATCGAGTTTGTTGCTTGATCGATCAGGTTACCAAAGTGGTTCTGGTACCTGAACATAACTACCTGAAGTTTTCTATGTTCAGCGAGAGAAGGCAATCTGAAGTTTCTGAACTACAAGCACACTATTGGTCTGAACTTCTGGCCATTCCAAGTACCCAATGATGTAGAGTATACTTGAATCAGTGATTGTCACATGGTGTGTTTATCCCAGTCGGTGAATTTTGACTGTGCTAATCTTGACACAAGAGACAGCAATAGTGACTCGTCTCTACTTCGCTTCAGAAATTTAGGGAGCACTTGCCAAATCACATCATACACGTAAGATCATATACAATACACCACACCTTTCTTTATTCACGAACGAAACATATGAGCACAAGGCACGATAATACAATACTGATAAATCCTTGAACAGACTCAAACTCTGAAACTTCAATTCCCTCACAAACTCTTGAACTGAAAAAAAAAAGAGGCTCATGCCATGATCACCACCGATGCCCTCACCACCGGCCGTAGTAGCTCAGGCGAGCTCGTCGGGGTGCACGGCGAGGTATGCCTCGACCTTCTTGACGAGGCCAAGGTAGGCCTTGGTTAGCCTTGCCTGGTCCTCTGCCGGCAGCGGCGCGTCGCCGAGGGTTTCGTACTCCACCTTGACCTTGACGACGCTGACGCCCTCACCGGCAGCCTCCACCCTAATCTCGTTCACCTGTGACTTGAGCTGCTTCGTCACCTTGCCGCCCTCCAGCACCTCCCCTCTCAGCACGAACGCCGAGGCATCCACCGCCACCGTCCGGCTCTTCATCACCGACACCTCCTCTCCCACGGCTGCATATATATAAATATATAAATATGTATGTGTGTGTGTGTGTGTGTGTGTGTGTGTGTGTGTATATATATATATATATATATATATATATATATATATATATATATATATATGCTCGTTGTCGTCAGTAGGGGCACACGCACACGGCGAATGGCATGCACGACATGATCTTTGGCAAGAGGTTATAGAGCTTACAGGGGTTGAACTTCATTGTGGTGACGGTGCCAGCGCCGCCGGGGCCGTCGACCTCGACGGCGTCGATGATGCCGGCGCAGGCCTTGGGAAGGATAGCTGGCATGGCGTCGCCGAAGCACGCCTTCCAGAGACGCTCCGTGGACACGGCCACCGTGCACTCGTCGGTGATGACGCCGGCGACCATCTTGATTGCCTGTCTCAGTCGGTTACGAGGGTATCACTGAGTGAAGAAGAGACTGGTCACTGAAGAGATCAAGAGAGAGGGTTTTTGTTTGTGCTGTGAGGAGAGTGAGCTATCGAGGGTTATTTATAGATGTGCATTGCAGGCGATTGTGGAAGAAGTTCGATTGGCTGGGCGGTGGCTGACAAGGATTCAGGGGCTGCCAAGATCACATGGTTTGGACTTTGGACATATATGACTATTCAGAGCTGGGTGTGATCTAGAAGCGTTGAAGAATGACTGTTTGGAGTTTTATGTTTACCAAAAAAAAAAGTCAGAGACTCATTATAGAACGAAGACAATAGTCAAGAACAGCGTTTATATGTGCTTGTATTGTCTTGGTCCTATCAAGATAGCCCCTCTTCTTCTGAAAGAAAACCGAACACTGATGCTATTACTTGGGATCCTAGAAGACTACTCTGCTTTGGTAATAAGGAAGCATAGCAGAGGACCCATGTCATACAAGTATTATTAGAAAAAACAATGGAAAATCTAGCAGTAAATTAAATTAGTTTTACTAATCTTTCGTGAAACAAATTTGAAGTGTTCATACTATCCAGCATGGATTTTAAGAACAGGATACTGAGAAGATGGTGAATTCAGAGAATTTCACAGTTGGACACTTCTTTGTTTGTTTGTTTTTTTCTTTATTGTTTAGCTGAGTCGGACAGTTATTTGATCTAGAAGGGTTGACAAGGAATAGAAGTATGTGCTTGTTCGTAACTGTTTATGTAAACTCAACAAGTTTTACTGTGGTCGTACCAACCAACAAGTCGGTGTTAGTGTCAGGACAAAATATGTTTTCTTACCTTCCAACGGTTACAAAAGTCTGATTTTCAACTCACAACTATAAAACCAGGCATTAAGATCATCTGACTATCTAAACCTGACATATTTGGCCCTTTGGGTGGTTTTGAAGGTAGCTTTGATTTTATAGAAAAATACTATTCAAACTTAAAAAGTCATAACTAATTCAATGTAAATAAAAATATAAAATCACTGTGGAAGTTTTTTAAAATGTTATTTGGGTATTATTTTTATATTGTTAGTGTTTTATTGTTTTTCTAAGAATATTTAGAATAAAAACAAATGATTTGCAAATAACTTCAAATTGTGCACCAACATATAGGTCACATTTTTAGAAAAACTTGGCACTACATTCGTATTTTCCAAATCTAAAATAAATTAGTTAAAATTTTAATACAAAATTAACTTTCAATTTTTTGGAAAATAGTTTGAAACCACCCAATGGGCCAATTTGGTGCGGTTTCAGTAGTTGGATGGTCCTTGGTATCTGGTTTTATATTTATGGGTTGGAGATCATCAGACTTTTGTACAGTTGAAGAGTAAAAAATAAACCTTTTCCTATAAAGAACATGTTCTAAAAATCTCATGGTCTCCTCTCTTCGTTGTTTCCTGTATTCTCTCTTTTTGCAAATTTCCGGCAGGTTTATGTTTTCCTTTGATTCGCAAAATGCAATATGTTTTCCTTTGATTTGTAAAATGCAAGTTGTGGCTTTTTCTATGGCTATGATCTGGATCAAATCACACTTTGATGAATTCTAGATCCACAAACCTCATAGTGCCTAGATTGAAGTTGTGCCCATGTTACCTGGTTCATTAGGAGATTTTCATTTTCTGCTCATTGTGGTGCTTGTTCTACATGCACTCGTTTCCCTTTATTTTCTTTTAGCTGGAAACAATGTAAACATGGGGTTTTAGCTCACTGAAACTGCTGGATAGATTTTTTTTTGCCTCCTATTACCTTTGTTACTTTTTTCCATTCATTCTTCCTTTCTTTTTAAGTGACTCTCAATTTGACAGGAGGGCTCTCTCATTAGACTACTCTCGTTTTAGATTTTGTGTAGTCCTTAATAATAGATATTTCAAAGTTTGTCTTGCACGTATGTAACATTCACAAGATTAAATTGATTACACTTTTGCACATAATCTTTAACCGAGAGTTGATCCTGTCATATATAAAGATGCAATTATATATGGACAAAATCACATACTCCTGGAGGTAAGAAATTACAACATTTGTTCATTCAAAAAGAATTTACAACATTAGATTAGATTCTATAATAACAACTAGAGACGCGCTCTGCCACAAACTCGCAAACATATGGATTGGATTGAAGTATCACATCTTCTTATCAACTATTCCATATAAAAATTAAAGGAGTGTGCTCACACTTTGCAAATGTCTTTTTCTAGGCACATCAAGTGCATGCCACACTTTTTTATTTATAACAAGGAAATATAATTTTGGCCTTTCTCTATGCCTAACCTTTTTTTTTTAAAAAAAAAGGAGTGTATGCCACACTTGGCAAAATGTTGTTAAGTTTGCTATAGTCATGTTCTCCATAGAAATTAAATCATTATGGTGATAGTGTTTTAGGGTGATGCCATACTTTTCTCTATGAATAGAATCCCCATTCAACGAGGAGGAAGGTGTTGGGAAAATTTTGTGGCATCGATCGGGATGACGAAAGTACCTTCTATGTCTTAGGGGTTGTAATGGACCATGAACCTTATCCCTCCACCCGTCCCCCTCCCCCCACCGATTTAAGGCTCTATAAAGGCATATCTTGATCATGGAAGGTGAAGAAAAGTAAACATCTTGATCAAGATTTGATGAAAATTAGACATGTTGAGAAAATACCTCTTCCTCTTGATGAATCACTTAAACAGTTAGTATGAAGACCATTTGGGTCCACCTACTTAGAATTATCATTGGAATAAGATTGAAGCATGGCACCCTATAATTAGATATTCCATCTAAAAAAAGGAGTGTGTGCAACACTTTGCAAACACCTTTTTCTAGCTAGTGACATCGAGTGTACGCCACACTTGGCAAGTTATTGCTAAGTTTTCTATAGTCATGTTCTCCACTGGAATTAAATCATTATAATAGTGTTTTATGTGATGCCATACTTTCTACGAAAAGAATCCCCAAAGAGGAAGGTGTTGGAAAAATTTTGTGGCATCGACCGGGATGACGAAAGTAGCTTCTATGTTTTAGGGGTGGTAATGGACCATGGCCCTTGTGCCCATTCATAATCCAATTGGTCTCTCAATCATTTGTATAGAACAAAAATATATAGAATTTTTGCTTGGCCCATTTAATCAGTTTGTATACCCATCAGTTTGTTCATTCATTCTTCCTTTCTTTTGCAGTAACTCTCAATTTGACAGGAGGGCTCTCTCATTAGACTACTCTCATTTTAGATTTTGTGTAGTCCTTAATAGTATATATTTCAAGGTTTGTCTTGCACGTGTGTAACATTCA
Organism: Digitaria exilis; assembly: GCA_015342445.1. Taxonomy (NCBI): domain Eukaryota; kingdom Viridiplantae; phylum Streptophyta; class Magnoliopsida; order Poales; family Poaceae; genus Digitaria; species Digitaria exilis. The sequence continues at coordinate 1,428,067 of JACEFO010000191.1, read as the reverse complement.
CAAGATTACATTTTTTACACTTTTGCTCATAATCTTTAATACACGTTTTACTGTGGTTGGAAGGTATATTTATTTTAATATAGAAAAAATATATTTAATTAGCATTTCCTGATACTTTTCTTTGGCACCTCCCAGTACCACTCGGTACCGAACTTTACCATCAATAAATCTTTAGAAATCAATGGTTCTTATTTTTTTTCCAACCACCCTAAAACTCCTAAATTTTTAACCAAAAGTTGATCCCGTCATATATAAAGGTGCAACTATATATGGACGAAATCACATACTCTCAGAGGTAAGAAATTACAACTATAACAACTACAGATGTGCTCTGGCACAAACTCGCAAACATATGGATCAGATTGAAGTACTACATCTTATAATCAACTATTCCATCTGAAAAGAAGTGTGCGCACACTTTGCAATGCCTTTTCCTAGGCACATCGAGTGTATGCCACACTTTTTATTTAGAAAAAAAGGAAAATATTTTTGCACTTTCTCTATGCCTCATTTTTTTTAGGAAAAAGAGTGTGTGCCACACTTGGCAAAATGTTGCTAAGTTTGCTATAGTCATTTTCTCCATAGAAATTAATTCATTATGGTGGTAGTGTTTTAGGATGATGCCATGCTTTTCTCTATGAATAGAATACCCATTCCCCAAGGGCAAAGGTGTTGGGAAAATTTTGTGGCATCGATCAGGATGACGAAATTACCTGCTATGTCTTAGGGGTTGTAATGGATCATGACGCTTATGCCCCCCTTTTACAATCCAGTTGGGCACTTAATAATTTGAGGACAAAAACATATAGATTTTTCCCCAGCCTATTTGAGGCTCTATAAAACGCATATCTTGATCATGAAAGGTGAAAAAAGCACACATCTTGATCAAGATTTGATGGAAAAATAGACTTATTGAGAAAATAACTCTTCCATGAATCGCTTAAAAAGTTAGTATGACCATTTGGGTCCACCTACTTAGAACTATCCACATATTGATCAAGATTTGATGGAAAAATAGACTTATTGAGAAAATAACTCTTCCATGAATCGCTTAAAAAGTTAGTATGACCATTTGGGTCCACCTACTTAGAACTATCCACATATATACTTTAGTTGATTTGAATAGGCCATTTATAATATCCCGCTAACAACTATCCGCCTAACGAAACTCACAATCACTAGCTCTAAGAATGCATAATCCTTAGTGTTAATCTCACATTCATCTTGCGCGTATGTAACATTCACAAGGTTATGTTTCAGACATAATCTGTAATAAAAAAGATGATCTAGTTATACATAAATATGCAATGGAAGAGATCGCGTACCTCCTAGAGGGTGGAGAGTAATTTTCTTAATAGGAAACTATAACATGCACTCTGCCATAAATCACAATCATTGGAAATTTGGAATAAGATTGAAACATGACACCCTATAATGAACTATCCCATCTATTGCAAACACCTTTTTTTTTCTAGGCACATCAAGTGTATGCCACATTTGGCGAGATATTGATAAGTTTTCTATAGTCATGTTCTCCATGGAAATTAAATCATTATGTATAGTGATAGTGTTTTATGGTGATGGTGCCATGCTTTCTATGAGAAGAATCCCCAAGGAGAAAGGTGTTGGGAAAATTTTGTGGCATCGACCGGGATGACAAAAGTAGCTGCTATGTTTTAGGGGTGGTAATGGACCACGGCCCTTGTGCTCATTCATAATCCAATTGGTCTCAATCATTTGTATAGAACAAAAATATATATAATTTTTGCTTGACCCATTTAATCATTTTGTATACCCCATCATACACGTACGGTAAAAAAGTGCACATCTTCATCAGGATTTGATGAACAATAGACACATTGAGGAATCACCTCTTCCTTCTTGATAAGTCACTTAAAAAGATAGCCATGCCCCCCCCCTCATGGAGTGCGTGCCACGCATTGCAATATCCTGTAAAGGATGACACACCCTTTCATGAGGAAGAAAATAATGTATTTCAAAGTGTATTGTACTTCGTACATTGTTCATAGAGAGACGCCTAGATGCTATTTATAGATGATATAAAGAAACTTTATAGCTAATAGTTGACAGCATTGTTGGAATATAAGAATGGAAACTATACTTTTAAAAGAATACACTTCATCTTTTGTGTCATTATAATTTTGTGCGATATTGTTTCTTTTCTTTTATGTCACACATTATTTTCTTGTGTCATTTGCAATTTTTTTGTCTATTGACATGCTCCTCTGTTACAAACATGCATGTCATGAACATGGCCTAGGATGACATAAAGCCCACTAGAGACCTATGTGAGAGGCATGACATATGTGGGAGAAAAGTCACACCTTGCTAACTAAAGCTTGGATTTTAGATGGCCAAACGGGCGAAACTAGCACGACACGGCACTACACGGCACGCGTGCCAGCCGTGCCGTGCCTCGTAGGGCCGTCGTGCTGAGGCAACGGCACTAGCACGACCCTACGAGGCCGCCGTCATGTCGTGCCGTGCTCCTGGGCACGACAGCACGGTCGTGCTAGTAACGGTCGGTGTAGAGCACTCGGAAGAAGGGGAGGCACCGGAGGAGGAGATGCCAGCGATGGCTGCCTGTTCGACTGGCGGCGGGGGCGGCCTGCACTGGTTGAGGGCGACGACGGCAATATAGGCGACCTGCGCCGGCGGTAGATCCGGGAGCTACGGAGGGAGCGACGTGCGGAGGCGGGGCAGGCGCAGGCGAGTGGCGTCAGGGAGTCGCGAGACTAGCGAGTCGCAACAGAAGTGGCGGCGGCGGGGGAGGATGAGGGGGTGGGAGGGGATAATATTAGGGTTGTATGGTTTTATGGGCTGTTAGTGGGCTAGATGGGGGCTTATTTTCGTGCTGCAGTCGGGCCAGCCCATTAGTCGTGCCGTGCCCGTGCTAGTGCCACGAGCTAAGATTGCGGGACCAATCATGTTAGGGCCATGCTAAATAGGGTCGTTCTAGTGCTGGCCCAGCGGGTCTAGCCCGTTTGGCCACCTATAGCTTGGATTCACCAAAATATAAACCCAAGTACCAGATGCATTCAACCTAAGAGGGATAAACATAAGAGTTAGGACTTGGCTTAATTAAGTGAAGCGAGGATAAACATAAGAGGGATTAAACCCAAGTGCTAGATGCATTAACCAATTTAAGTGAAGTGAGGATAAACATAAGAGGGATTAATAATGTGTTTGCGAGATTCACTCGATGTAGAGTAGGGTTAAGCCATATTTAGGAAAAAGTATATATAACCCCCCAACCTATAGAGGTTGGACTACATAACCCCCAAACATGTGGAACGGTCTAAATCACCCCCTGAACTTCTCAAAACCGATCAAATTACCCCCTAAAGCAGTTTTAAAAAATCATAGTAAATCATAAAAAATCATAAAATGGAAAATCCAGTTGTGTTGGACTCCAAATGAGTAGATATACACACTGAACATATAATATTGTATGGTTTAATATATTTTTATTACTATAGCTTTAGATCTATGTTTTTCTTAACAGTAGTAAAAAAATATATTAAAACATATCATATTATATGTCCAGTGTGTATATCTACTCATTCGGAGTCCAACACAATTGGAATTTTCATTTTATGATTTTTTTGTGATTTACTATGATTTTTCAAATTTGCTTTAGCGGGTAATTTGATCGGTTTTGAGAAGTTCAGGGGGTGATTTAGACCTTTTCATAGGTTGGGGGGTTATGTAGTCCACTCTTCATATGTTGGGGGGTGATATAGACTTTTTCCGCCATATTTAGGACTGGGCTATCAAAACCGACCGTCATGGGTTGTGTGTACGAGCTAGTGTGCGGGCATATGGAGCATGACGTGTGTGGGTCTGGATGGAACACAAGACATGGCACATGTCACCTGTACTAGGCGCATGTACAAGCTTGCACTCTTGGTGCAATCCTGGTTGATTACCCAGTGTGTGTGGGTGCTAGCGGATTGATGATGGGATAGTAGATAGGAGATAGTTGTGCTATTGCGAATGCTAAGTTCTAAGAGCGGTATTTGAAAACCACACATAAATTTGAGTGTATATGTCATGAAATGTCACTACCTAACTCATTAAAACTAAATTAGAAATAAAACGGTTCACCCATATAACTCAAGAGTAAAAATAGGCATCTAATTATACTTAGAGTCCACATGTAAAACATTATAGGGTTAATAATTTACAAATCAACTCATAAATATCATCACATAAGCCCCAACTCACAATAGTTGGCTCTACTCCAAATAGCAACCGCTAAGTTCCAAGCCATTATTATTCTAGAGCTGCTACATCGTAGCGGTAATGGGTAACTGGCCCTTGCAGCCACAATAACGGTCACTGCTATACCACCTCTATTTGTTGCCTTGGCTTTAGAGTGGTGTACATGATATCCCATCTCAGAATGATTTAGAGCATACTATAGGCCTATGTGAGGGCATGGCATGTCACTAATAGGCTCAACTTGACTAAAATTTGAAATTTTCACCCAAACCCGCCCCATCCAATCCCTATCTATCTATGTCACGAGCAAAGCCCAGATAAAAAGGCCAAGACTTTTGGGGCCAAGTTATTAGTCAGACCCATAAGCAGCTTTAAGATGGAAGACACACGAGTTACTATCTCTGTTATGAGGAGAGGGAGAGAGAAGTTAGTCTCGGGCCCAAAAGCAGCTTTAAGATGGAAGACACACTGAGTTACTATCTGTGTTATGCTGAGAGAGAGAGAGAGAGAGAGAGAGAGAGAGTTACTGTCTCTGTACTACAGTACTAGTGATTATTGATTTGCTGATCAGGTGGTGGTGCTGTATCAGGAATTCAGGATTGACTTGCCGCTTGCGTTAGTTAACTTTCAGATAGAACTACTGTTTGAAGGCTATAACTGTATGCATGACTCATGCAATAACATCGTTAGTTCGTTACTCTTACCTTGGAAGCTTCAAGTTCTCGTAATTCTGAATCTTGCGTCAGGGGTATTTTGCATTTGCTGAACACAGTCTACTTGATCTGAGGAGATAATTTGAATGTGGTCCGATGAGCACGAGGATGAATCGCGGAGATCATCAGATCACATATGGCCTGGACCTCAAAAAATTCAGGGACATTCGGAGGTCGGTGCTGAGAAAGAAGAGAACACATAGTTCATGTTTCGATTTTTCTTTTAGGGGGGGAGTAAATTTCCCGTGTCGCATTGGCTTTTTTGCAACTTTCAGAATTGGGAGGGCCGCCGATCGGGCATGCATGGTCCAATAGTGAACATGATCATGTCAAGGACGGGCTACAACATGCCCGACATGGCCCATAATAACGGGCCGAATTTTGCTAGCAAACAAAGAGCAAATACCTTTTTCTTTTCTGTTTTTCTATTTTGTTGTTTTCTTGTAGTTTTTTTTCTTTCTTTTCTATGAAAGTATTTTTTTAAACGTTCAGTATTTCTTGTATCCCACTGCGAAATTTTCCGCACGTGTCATTATACTGTCATTAAAAATTCAATGGTCAGTAACTCTATACGAGTTCTACGCTGCCATAGGAGGATTTTTTTTCAAGATAATTTTGTTGGTTTGTCCATTACTGGGCACAACATACCGCATACCGGCAGCGACTGTGATATCTTGCTAGAGCATTTATGCATCACCAACACTCTGGAACTCTTCATTACGGCCTCCCGAAATTTTGGATGCCTGCCGGCCGTCCTCTACTGTGGGCCACTGGTCCCGTATTTGCCATCGAGTTGGTCAGACGCATCATTACACACCCCCACAAACCCATTTTACCTCTCCAATGTTCAAAAAGAAAGTCATTTCGCTTTTCTCGCTCTGAAGATGCTTGAAAAGAAAAAAATCAAATGGAAGGTAAAAAGAAAAACAAATCGACACATTAGCTGTAAAACAAACGAACCCACTGAAGAAATGCTGAGATTGACTGTAGGCTGAACCTGAAGCGTTCCATTGTCCAACAGGGTGAACAGACACTTCACCCCCTCGTTTGACTGCATTCAACAAAGTCTGAATGCAGGGCCATCTGAGCCTCCTTTGGATGTATCTTGCACCGATACAGTGATACAACGATATGTTGCGTCACATGGATCATCCTGCTCTAATTTTTTTACCAGGCTGGGCATCTGGTATCCAATGATATCCAAACATTCTGTTTCCTGCTCACCACTCAGGAAACACATGCAACAAGTGCTGCGGCATTTTGGCATCAGCATGTTACTGCAGTCAGCAGCTGTAGCGTACGTACTACTAGTGTGCAGGCTTCAGTCTCGACAGGCACAGTAGGCCTTTACAGTTTGCACATGCTGCTGAATTCAAGCCAGATGAGTACAAGGAAAACACCAGCGTCACCAGCTAATCATCGATGCCAGCTCTCCCGATGTCTTCTGGTCAGCTCATCTTCTTGCATTTGGCAGCTACAAGGGAGAGCAGATGCAGATGCAGCCTGAGCCTGCACAAATGGCGACCTGCAAACGGCGCCAGCTCAGCGGCCCGCGGCATTGCGACGAAGCGAAGCCAATGAAGTCTCCTCCACGAGTGCAGCACCATGAAGGGCCATCAACGTCGGTCCCAACAAGCTCCATCGACGCCGATTTTATTTGGCAGCGAGGAGCGGCCATGGCTGGCCTACCGGGGCGCCAGCCTGTTGATCCCAGGATAGCATGTGAGGTGTTTCTGTATTGGAAGGATGCCCCCACAAAAATGACGGGATGTACAGGTGTGACTGGATCATGAATTCATGATGTGTTTATTTTTTTTCCCCCCACCAAATCAACAATTATATGAAGCAACTCTCTTGACCCACTGAACTCAACCCCCCTACCACAAATTTTTTTTCTTACAGATTGAATGAAGAAATTTTAACTGTACAAGCAAATCAACAGCTCGATGCCGATCACCCGCCGGGCTTGCTCGTCAAGAAGGCAATGAAGAATGTATTCTGAGCCAAGCTGATTGTAGGAACCGCGAATGATTCCTTGACGATGTGCCTGGCTTGATAGAATTTGGGGCTGAATTGTACAAGGGCTGAAACAAGGGAAGGATGAACACTTTGTACTCTATGCATTTACGCTATTGCGATGGCATGGTAGCTAGGGAGGGCAGAGCAGATGGAGGAATTTGAGGGTGGAGTCCGGAGATCTAAGCAAGGCTTGGGAAATACCAGCTCGGAGTATCCAGCAACGTTGGAGCAAGACCAGGAGGTGGAATTGGTCGAACGGGCTACGGAAAAATTGATATTGGAGAGGCATATATTGGTGAATGGATCGCCACTGATTCCTGACAAGACACCAGCAACTGATATATTTGTTCCAGTCATGTTCTTCATGGTGATTCGATTAATCACTGGGAGTGCAGCTGGATCAAAATGGTCATCTGGGTGGCTTGACCAAGCACCGGTGGATGCAATGCCAATATCAACACTTTCCATTTGGATGTCTGAGATTACGATATCTCTTATATATCCCCCGCGACCTTGTGCAGTCTTGAAAAAGATGCCTTTGGACGAACCATGGATACGGAGGTGGTCGGCATGAACATCTGATATCCCGCCAGACATCTCGCTCCCAAAAGCAAGACCAGCACCCAACGGTGATTGCAGATCCACTCTTCTAATGTGAACTTCTGAGGTTGGCCTTCCGAAAGTAATGCCATATTTGTCCCACCCACTTTTTAATGAGATGGCATCATGGCTAACACTAATGCTGCTGTCCTCGATGTGCATATGTGAGCATGAATCTACAGAAAGAATAGCACAGTAATGATTCAGAACTTTAAGCCATGATTCTACAGTAGATCTCCATAGGTAACTAGTAAATGTGAAACATTGAGCATGTAGGCAACAACAAGAGATTTATCTTTCTTTCTCCATCAAGGATAGCAACAATCTTGTTTCCAGAGAGAATCAGTTGACTTAACAAATCCCAAAATCATAAATAAATAAATACAAATAATAACAAATGAAGCTGGCTAGTGAAACATGTCTGAGACAATGATATCTGACAGATGAAAACTAGGATGCACATTCAACCAAAAGCTAACAATGGACCACTACATGGATTTCACTAAGGTAAGATGATCAAATGCAGGATTACCTGGAACAATTCCATGATTAAGTGGAGCATCCAATGAAGTCTGAATTGTGGTATTATGGACCACTACATTGCTGGTGGAAAAACAACAGGAGCATGTCTGTAAATTAGTTTTGGTGATTCGTGCCTCAAACATTAAGCATAACAGAGCAGAGCAAATTGTACATTTGCAAAGATGTTGCCATACCTGCAATACACCGGATGTATGCCCCATGCAGGGGAATTTACGAATGTAATATTTGAAATCAGAATTTGCTCAGAGTACAAAAACTCCACGAGATGAGGACGGCTATAGTTCAACTTATTTGAGCGAAGCCAGTTCCACCATATGGAGCCCTGGCCATCAATGGTTCCATTATTCCCTATAACAAGTGTATTTTAAGTAGACAAAACAAATAATAGCAGTTAAAACATGGATATGTCTACGAAGGACTGTATTTACCAGTGATTACAACATCAATTAGATTCTGCCCATTTATTAAGCTACGATGTCTTGGACCTGGACGGTCCATTCCCCGACCATATGAGGGCAAAGGTTCCACAACAGGCCATTGTGACACCTCCTGTAGTGAAAAAAAAAAAACAAGCGCATACAGTTAATCAGACATCTCTTTTACAATAAGTAGGTTGTTATTTTTCGCAACAATAAGGCAGAGATAAAATGCACACAAAGATGGGTCCCTTTTAACAGCTTAAAAATTGAATCACAGACCGCTCACTCTGAACATTTCAAACCTCAGGAGGTTGCAATGGAACAAACTAAACATGGCCACACCATGCAGAAAACTATATATTACAGACACACAATCCCAATCAGCTCAGCACAACTACAACCAATTGAGGTAAGATTACAGAAAGCAGCTTGACTTCAAAACAATGCAAATGTTATTTGTCTTTCCTTAGCTACTGCCCTCACATTGATAGATATGTGTCAACATCCAAAACTCCTGTCGATTAGGAAAGAGAAACGGAATAGCTGAAAAGTAGCATATCACAACTCTAGTGTTTACTACACTAGCAAAGAGCCAAAAGAATATGGAATGACGTAGTACTCCCTTCTTGAATATATGCAAGACCAAAATAACTGTCTCGATCGCGAACAAAATGTTTTCCAGGTTAAAACGTAGAAATAGAGGCACCGCATACGACGCTTACCTAGAAAGCTGGAAAGATGTTAAAATCATTCCAACAGGACATCTTCCACCAACCATATCCAAACAAACAAATGATGACATGAGCTGGCCACTAGCACTTGAGTCACTAGCAACTCTTAATGCAAATGCAATCGAAAACGACAGGTAAACCAGAATTCATGCAGCAATACCAATACCCCATCTATAGAGCTTATATGCATCTTAATCAAGTAGGAGAATTGATGGCCAGACCAACATGCCAAACACCTACTGCCGACGCAAAACAGAAATAGTAGGTATCTTACACTAATATATGGAATTGAAGTCCACTCCATCCATCCATCCAACCAATGGCGTTGCAAAATGCTCATGTTGATTGCTGAATAGAAGATAAAAGGAGACTGAGCGAAAAATGCAGTGGACAACCTGGGTGCCGAGGATGACGGCGCCACTCTCCAGGAAGAGGGTGAGGTGGCTGGTGAGATTGAAGCTACCGGTGAGCCACCGTCCCTTGGGCACGTACAGCTGCGCACCGCCCTTGTCGGCGAAGGACCTAAGGTAGAAGACGGCGTTCTGGAAGGACACCGTGTTGAGGGTGACGCCGTCGCCGACGGCCCCAAACTCGGTAATCGTCACGCTGTGCGGCCGCGGCGGCGCGCTCCGCAGCTCCGCCTCCACCCCGGCGAGGCTGAGGACCCCCACCGCCACCGCCAATGCCAGAGCCACCTGCAGCCATCACAGCAGCCAGTCAGTACTCAGCACCACCACTGCTCCCATGAATCCGTAACGAAAGCTCCACACTCCCAGATCAACCACACTAACAGAAAGCGCGAGAGCAGCGCGCCCAATCGCAAGATCTTGCGGGAGCCGCGTGCACAGGAAGATCCCGATTTGGGGGGAGGCGAAGCAGAGCAAATCGAAAACCGGGGCATCCCCCAGCTCTACGCAGCACCAAACAGCAATCCGAGGGGACCCATTTCACCGGTGCCCACAGCGAGCAAGAAAAGCTGCTCCTTTGCGCTTCTTTTGGGGGAAACCCACGGAAAATTCATCAAGACAGTGATCAGACATACTTACTAGCGTCGCCATGAGTTTCCCCCCTTTGCGGCGGAAGGGGGGAGCGCGGAGCGGCGAATCAGTGCGGGAGAATCGGGGAAGACGAAGCGCCGGCACGCGCTGGAGGAAGGAGACGAGGAATTCGCTTGGGATTGCAGGTGAGAGGAGTTGGCGGAGAGAGAGAGACTGGGGAGAGGAAGCTTAAGAGCAGGGGAGGTTTTTTGCTGTCTTTAGGTTACACCTAGGCACATGAGAGGGCCCTGTCTTGATTTTCTTTTTTTTTTGGTATGTCTAGTTCTAGCATACTCTAATTCTATATTTATAATTCTATATCTATGTACATAATTAAAGGACATAAAAGATTATATAGTTGAATGGCAGAGATAAGCTATTGGCTAATAATCGCTAGAAATCCGGCAAAGGAAGGTTCAAAGCGGGAAAAACAAGGCAGGAGGGGGAGAGTCAAATAAGACGGAAAACGACAACATACGGTTAAGATGTTTTCATACAAGAGTCTGCACGTGTTGCCACTGAGAGAGATTGGCGAAATTTATAAATTTTAAGATGTTATAGAATAATTTCCTTTTGCGTAGTGGACATTTGCTTGTATTTTTTTTTAATTTTGTGTTTGTTATGTATCCATAACGAAATAAATCGAACCAAGAAAATAATATATACAATAAAAATACATTGTCCTTGCAACTTGTAGTGTTGATATTACAGCTCCACATATACATCTAGGTACCTTCAACTTTCATCATATATTATGATGGCCATTTTTTTTTTTTTGGAATGGATGGTTATTGTTTTAAGATGGCAAGAATGTATTATGTATGTGTCACGCCTTTAAGTTTAAGGTCAGTAAACGGGGTTCATTATATAGTACCCCATGATCATAGTATTAGGCTACATTACATTTTCCCTTGAGGAATGGCAACTCATTATCTTCAAACAAGGACAGAAATAATCAAATAATAAAATAATGAATAAAAGGTATACTAACCGGGCAAAAAGAGAGCACATACACAATGGGAACAGGTGTGAAGACCGAAGAGAAATGGCACAACCCAACCCAACTCAACCCAGGATACTTTACAACACATGCTGTATCCCGGCATGTGACACAATTGCCGCACATCACCAGCCAGTTGTATGTTGTGTCATGGCTTTAGCTTAAAACCAAAATGATCACACTCTCTCTCAAGGTGCCTGCCTTTCATCTCTCATCATGGGCCCCTGCTGAGTTGGAGCTCGCATGTGAGACACAACTGGATCCCTGAGTGTGGACACCGGAAGGTCATGCTGAGCTGTGTGCATTCTCTCTTTTTTTTTTCTGTATCTGTTTTGTGTGGGAGATTGTACAGAACATGCTGGGCAAGCAGTCCTTGATTGAAATAATGCCATGTGCTGTGTCCTTATTACTACCTGCAAAGCTGCTGAGCGCAGGATTAGCTACGACCCAATCATTTGTGCCACGTCACTGCGACGGGGCGCCGCCGCCGGTTGACCGGCCAGCTACGTTCCCGGCGGCGAGAGAGTCTGAGAGAAGCAGCACGCAACAGCTGTCAGATGGGCCTGAGAGTTGAGCTTAGCAGCCCACCTAAGCGGCCGGCCCAACAGAAACAGGCCCATACCCCCACTCCCCGCCTCCTTCCTCTACTTCATCCTCTGTCCAACGCCGCCGCCTCTGCTTCTTCCCCGCCTCCGACAGAATGGGCAGCCGGCGGCGGCGCCACGCCCCCACCCCAACATTATATATTTATATATATAACTATATATATATATAACTAACTATATATATATATATAGAGAGAGAGAGACACACACTACTACTACTATTGCACGAAGATATTCTCGTGCTCGTGTGGGTGGCCGGACTCCGTAGTCTGGAGGAGTATTAGAGCTGTCGGATTTAACTGTCCTGCTAATAAAGAGCGATCGGTGTTGGGGTTTGGTTGGGTTTCCTCCGGCGGGGAGAGTCCAGGCCGATTCCGACCACGACTACACGACCCCTCTCGCCGGACGCTTAATTACTTGGACGCCAATCGTATTCGACGATCGAGCTCGCATTTTAAATGGAGATCGTCTAGGTCCCGTCGCCCCCCTTTCCCACCTCCGATCCATCCATCGCCGCCGTGGTTCCTCATTTTATGTCCACTTCTCCACCACAGATCGCTCCTTCGCTTTCCTGGGTTAATTAGTTCGTCGGCGTCGTGATCGGCCATGGCGGATCAGCAGCAGAGCACGGCCGACGATACCATGGCAGATCAGAAGGAGAAGCCTATTCAGACGGCCATGGGGAATCATCAGCACCATCCGCTGCCGCTGGGGGAGGCGGCGGCGGCGAGGTACTCAACGGAGCAGGTCGGCGAGGCCCTTGCGTTGCTGAAGGAGATCACGGCGAGGCTCCACGGGACACCAGGCGTTCGGGACGAGGTGCTCGGCCTCCTCGTCGGACTCGGAGATGGCCATGGCGACACGCGCGCCGCCGCGTCCCGTGCGGCGGCGCTCCTCCGTGGACACCCCGGCGTGGTCGACAGGTTCAACGCCTTCCTCGCCGGCGCCCCACCACCACCACCGGAAAGCCTCGCCGTGACGAGGCCGCGCCGGAGCACCACCGCCACACGCCGCCGTCGACCCAGCTCCGTTCCGGCGGAGGAGAAGCCGGACGTGTCGCTCGTCTCTGCCACTTCCGGCGCCGGCGACCACAACCGCCGCGCGCTCGATGATCCCCGGCATGTTGAAGCCATTGCGTTCGAGAAGAAGGTGGAGGAGATCGCCGGGAAGGAAGCCTGGAATGAGCTCGTCGAGCTGCTTGACGACGTGTCGAAGGACGAGGAGATGGACGCCGGCGAGATCTACCGCCTCGCCATGGGAGTGCTCGGCCCGGCAGCGCACGCCTGCGGCGGCCTGCTCCACGAGTTCGCCACCAGGTTCCTCCCGGGCATGAAGGAGTGGGAAGCTCAACAACAACAACAAGAAGAAGCACGGAGACGCCAGGCCGCCGCGAAGAAGAAGACGACTACAAAGCGTCGGGCCGCAGGCGACGATCGCCGGCAACACGCCCTCCACGCCGGTGGAAGCTCCGGCGGCGGGGCCCACCAGTTCGATGCCAATGCCGTCACTCCCGAAATCGTCAAGAAGGGCCGCGCCGACAATGGCGACCACCGGCGACACGACGACATCGACAGCCACACCCCGAAGGTGAGAATCAAGAAGCCCCGCGCCGACGACGCCGTGTTCTCCGGCAGCCACGCCTCGCCGCCGCAGGGACTCCCCGAAGGTGACATCGACAAGAAGCCACGCCGGCGAGTGGCGCCGGCGCCGGAGGAGAACGACCCGAACGCCATGTTCCGGCGGTTCAGGGAGCTATGGGTGTTCTACACTCACTACTCAACGATGGCGGAAATCATAGCGCGGGCGAAGGAGCTTCTCGCCATGGACGCCGGCGAGCTACCCCTCACGGTGGAAGAGCAGTTCCCTCGCCGGCGCCACCGTGAGTTCCTCGAGACCTACTACGCCGGACACTGGGGGAAGCTGAAGGCGAAGCTCGAAGGCGGCGGGACCACCACGGCGGCGGCGCTCGATGCGGTGCTGGAGAGCTTGAGGAGGAAGGAGGAGGAGGCCGTCGCCGAGGAGGTCAGTCAGCGGCGGATGCAGGACGCGGCTCGGGCTATCGAGAGGCTCCATGGCCTCGTCACAGACATAGTGCGCAAGGAGGAGCAGCGACAGCGGCCGGACGCCAGCGATGGCGGCGCGTCGGGGGCGGAGCGGCACATGGGTTCCCGGCGGTGAGCTCGTCGAGGTGAGTATTGATCGGACACCACGACGATGACGATGATCGGGGTAAATGGACGGATGAGATCAACTTTCTTTGCTTCGATCATATTAGAGTATGTTGTAAATACACTCTATTTAGTCTGCTTTTATTTCTTTGCTTTCAGAGCATCACTAAAAGACTGTATTCTTCAACAAACTACCTACTCCCTCAGTTTCAAAATGTGATAACAAAAGTTAGCCATAACAAAAAAAATATAATATTTTACAAAAAAAAAATTGAATAAGACGAGCAGTCAAAGTTGGGACTGAAAAAGTCAAACAATCTGCATTTTGGAACGGATGGAGTATCTATATCCAACTCGCCAAGCTATCTGATTCTACAAATTATCCCCCTCGCTACCAAAATTAGCTATGGAATGTGGAAAATGGAGAGTTTGTATGGAGTGAGATGCTTATTATAGAATAAAGAGTGGAGTTAAAAATGGAGTCTCTTAGAGATGCTCCTAAAATGCAAGAGTAGAGTAAATATTTTTTGAATGGAAATTGCTTATGGCAACAGCAGCAATGCTTCATTGTAAGAGAGGATAATACACTTACTTGTAAGGAGAAACAATATCTGCATGTCACGTATTTAAAAACAGATTGAGTATGAATACTAACATGAAATTCTAGTAGTTTGAATTAAAGTGAAAATTACGATATATTGTCCAATGGCTGAAAATAGAGCGAAAGAATAGTATCACATTATAGTATATATTGTACATTTGTTCATCCAGCCAACACAGTATACATATATTTAATTATATGGCTGGAGGAGCAGTCGTCCTTCATTTTCCGCCCATTTTTTCCTCTAAGGAAGAGGAGTGACAAGGCACAAATGGCATCGACCCAAATTGACTCGGACAAACACACGGCAACCCCAGAATAGTGAACACATGATGGACAATATGTTTGTATATGTTGAGATCACTAATTCAACATTTATATTAGCATATCCATTTTACGGGCAATCAACTTTGTCCATTTAACCATTTGAATTTTTTTCACTCGGATTACCTCCTAAACTCAATTTAGTCCAATATACCACTTAATCTATCTATCTCTCTCCCCTTTTCTTGGCATGCATTTGAGTTTTAAGTTTAGAATTTGTGAAGCAAGGGAAATGATATGCATTGTTATAAAATACTTTAATAAAAATTTCAAACATAAGATGCCATATGTGTTCCTATAAAAGTTGAACTGAAAACTTATCTTGTAAATGGAGAAATGAAAATGACAAATCTCATTAGGGGTTTAAGATTAGACAAATCGAAAGAATTTAGCAAGAGTAAATTGGATCAAAGTTTTGCTCAGGGAGCTAAATAAAAGAGAGTGAATTTTTCAGGTAGTAAAATGAATATTCTTTCACTTTTTTCAACATTCATCCCCTCTCTGCGTGAAAATGGTCGGTGGGCTTTTTGCTTGTCGACATAAGGTTTTTCTGTAGGGAAATGTCTAGATCGCATGGTGATATCTGAATTAGTAAGCTAAGGCGAGATTGGCCATTTCTACTTGGTGAGAAATCAGAAATGGTGGTGCAACCAAGGGCTAAAAAATTCGCCCGAAGTATACGAATTTGGACCTTCTTTTGCTCTTGAAGGAAACAACTTTACTCCCAGAAATTGAACTGTTCATCAGAAATATTACTACTATATTTTTCTGAAGTTCTGGAAGAAAATTTATGAGACTTGGCGTGTGTTGCCAGCGGCAAAAGAACAGGAATACTGTCTGGAAGTGAGTGGCCACAGATTTTTTTTTTTTCTTTGATACGATCGGGTACAGAGACAGGTTTTTTGCCCCCATGTTTGCAGGAGCTAGAAGCCGCAGAGATTTGTCTTTTTGCCGGCATGCAAATATGCAATGCAAAGCACGAATAGGTCTCGGCCGAAGAGTCCTATAAATTTGGTAGGCCGAAATGCGTTGGGATCGAGAAGATAACCGAATCGAGTAGGGTACAAAGTATATACTGTAGGATTTTTTTTTTGGGTAATATATACCGTAGGATTTTTTGAACAAACAAGAAGAAGAGTTGAGAGAATTTTTTTTGTCGTGCTCTTCTTCGCCTAATGGAAATATATGGGCCCTGGAATATTGGAAGGCCGTTGGTTCGGTTCCGTTTTCCTGTCGTGGGCTCAAAGGGGGCCGAACAATTCGGCCTACACACACATTGATGCATCATCGATCTCCTTTCAACTCGCATATTCCTCTTTTGGACAGTTCATTTCAGCTTTCAAGAATGGTTCCACGAGGTTTCCAGCAGCCGCCGATAGAGACAATTCAGACAAAAACAAAAACAAAAAAAAGGTAAAAAAAAAAACAACCTGTCCAACGCGCTGCAAAAGGCCTTCCGATCGCTAGGAGCTCTGACGAAAGATCAACATTCCTTGACGCGCGTTCGTTCAAAAAAAAAAAAACATTCCTTGGCGCGCATTTCGGTTGAAAAAGTGAGCGAGTATTTTTTCCCCCCCAGCAGCTAGGAGTATATATCACCAAATCATGGGTGTCACGTACTCACGTTAACAACAAGCAGACAAGTGATAATTCAGTATAGATTGCCTGTATAGAACATGGAAAATTGAAAAGAGTAAATTACATCCACCATATAACAATTTGTAAGGATGTATCATTTTAGTCCAACAAGTAACAAACTATGCAAATGGATACACGAACTTGTCAAATGCGTGCATGTACGGTCATATGTACTCCATGTAGATGTATTTTTACCACCATGGTATGTAACATGAAGGTTTTTATGCATGTAACCCCCTATCTTTCTCTCCCTTCTCATTTAAGTCTTAATCATGCACATAATTCTTTTTTCATCATTTGTAAAAAGATAAAAAATTGATGATGTGTGATAAGGTAAAGTGTAACGCAACTTACATGATCTAATTCTAACCTCGTATATGTGTGCATCATATATATGGGGCCACAAGTTAGCTTTTAAATTTCTCTCACTTTCTAGAGTTGATTGTAGTAATAAGATAAACGTTAGTACTAAGTATATTTTCAGCATTTACTTTTTTTAAAATCCTTTACTTCTAGGTAGGCGGTAATATTTTTAGTTCCATATGTCATATTAGTCATCAAAATATAGAGATTACCATAAAATTTGTTTATATATTTTACTTCCAAAACAAGAAGAGTGGATGCGTATCTTGGGCTGGTTTGTTTATACTGATCTGAAGCTTAAGAAACTGACCATCCATGTCTTGATCCCCAAACGAAGCGAAGCATCAGTCGTCAGATCACCGCTACAAAAAGAACTCGCCCTCGATCACTCCGTTAATACGCATCGATCAACTGAACTCGCACTCGATCACTGTCAGTGATACAAGTTCGGCAATGCATCGATCACATCGACGGAGCAAAAGATTCTTGTCCTGCTTGCCTTCTCCGCTTCTGAACTCTGAAGAAGCCAGCCGACACCCATTCCTTAACGCGGAGTCTGGTTGAAAAATGCAGGCAGTTCAGTGTCAGCATGTTAAACTCAAGTACCAATCAGGCAACCATTATCACTTGCGTTGCTGTCACCGGGTGACACTTTGATCGAGTGGATGTTCTACCTAGTTGCTCGATCGCCGGTCGTCTGAGTCGTACACAGATCAGGGTCGATGATGCAGGCTACGTAGTTCAGAGATGACCTGCTGCTGTCATTGACAGAGACGAGGAGGATAATTAAACAAGTGGATTAGGGAACGCCCTAATTATCTCAGCTGTCAGGCGTCGATGACTTTATCACGAAGCTACTACTGATGAAAAGGCTGATCTGCAAGAAGGCTGCAATGTCATGACGTTGTTTACTTGCAATGGTGTGTTGCTCGGTCGCTTTTAAGTAGCCTGAAACAAGGCTGAAAACTGCACATCCTTATTGTAGTATGCTTCTCATGGACATGAACACCTAAAGTGCTCAAAGCAAGATCAAGCATCAAGCATGCAATGTGGCGCATGGCATGACCGATTCAGCTCCGATCAGCATCTTTTTATGCCAACTAGTGATGGAATTCGACGACAGCTAGTTACAAGGATTGATTCTCACGGGTTCATCTTTTGCCAGCAATGGAGAAGAGAATCCAAACCCACACTTTTTTTACACGCTTTATATGTATTTTTCTGTCAAAAAACGAATCGGTCGATTTTTATGCCGATTTGAGCAAGGTCCTGCGTTCACTTTTTCCTGTGCTGCATGTGGTTTTCATGGTGGATGCACTCGCTACGTGTGTGCAACTGCGTGTTTGGTCTTGATCTTCCTTTGCATTTCTTTTGGCGAGAATTTCACATCTAGCTTTCTGAACTTTTATGTGATGACTTTGTCAAGTCATCAGGTCAAACAAAGGTTGTTGATCTGGCAAATTGGCAATAACCTGGGATTCCCTACAAGTAGCCTGGCTGCCTTGTCTGCACTTTAATTTGGCAGTTGCTACACACCCAGTACATTGGATCAGCAATACCTTTTTTTTCTTTTAAAGGAAAGACTGTCTTTTGTGCTTTGGCTACGCTTCTAGAAGCACATTTTGAGGGCTTCTACAAGCACATTCTACCAGGGACAACTAGGACTTGTTAAGGCCTTTGGAACGAAGATTGAAAGTACCATATGAATAGGGGATAAAGTGTGCCGTACCAATAGGAAATAGGAAATGCATTACTGATTTTTCTTTTTGTAAAAAAAAAGAAACCGCGTGCCCTTCCCTTGAATCTGAAGAAATCCACACATTGTATTCAACGTGTACTGCACCATTTTGAACCAACTATGAACACCATGAGAAAATTACGTGCTGACGATTGACTGATTGTGCTATTTTACAGTACGTTCACACTTGACGGGTCGTCATGCATGGAATCTTCTACGTTCGTGTCACCTATCCGTTGGCGAAGGCACGGGTAATATAGGCTAGATCTGTGAGAAAGGGATACATTTCCATACGAAAATAGCATTGGCACTTTGGTCACTGAAACCATTCTCGCTGTATCTTTTATCGTGAGAAGAAAGCATATTTCCATTCTAGCCTTGCAGCAGATCACTTTTATTTGAGGTGCAATCACTTTGTTAACACCATGAACATTGAACAATAGGCAATAGCTTATTAGCTGCCTCAACTAACAGCCAGTCATTGCCCCCCCCCCCCCCCGCCCCCCCAAAAAAAAAAAAACTAACAGGCCAGTCAAACAGAGGTTGTTGGTGTGGCAACATCCAAGAAGGATTCCTAGCTACCTTCTCTCTGCACTTTGGAACTTTTTGTGAAGTGTGATGGAGCAAGGTAGATGAAGGCAAGAAGCAGGTGGTCAAATCGTGCAGGGGTGGCAGCATCGATGCAAGCAAGAGGAGGAAGAAAACGGAGACGATCGGTCGGTCGGTGAGCCGCCGGCGTCATCGTTGGTAGATTCCCTCGACGAAATAGGGTTCCTCGATCGCTCTGTCCTTCTCACCTCGGCATACCAAGTCTCTGCTAGCTTCTCCGAACCGTTTATTGTTTAGTTTATATACCTGCAAGTATCTTTTTTTTTTAATTCACATTTGCAGTACGTAGCAGGTGCTTGGCATCAGACATGTAGTACTTAATTTTGTTGGTTACTCAATCTGATCACAACAGAGCACAAAAGTCTCTACCATTCCCAAAGAAAAAAAATTGAACAACGTAGCAATTTGAATCTATTGGGCTGCAAAAACCATGGATCACTGAACTTTTGCAACAACATTGAATAGTACAAACAAAGGACTGTGGAAGAAGAAATTTAAACGAAACATTACTGACTGATTGCTAGCCGAGGCCCCCACAAAGTGTACAGCTAGATAACAGTGCTACAACTTTGTTCGTACGCACACTGTAAGCTATCATTCCAAAGAATGCAGATGTACGATGGTCGGGGCATCGCTCTATCAGGCTTTTTAGACGACACTGATCATCATTCTTCAATAACGTTCAATTGTTCATCAACGTTGTGTGTTAACTGTTATTAAGCCCCCACACGAACATGCACGCGAATGCATGGTTGGACGTGGACCCGCAGCAGACAGTGAAGTGACATGGCTTTTGGCTCATTTCTGCTTCCAGTCATGCCCTCATGCATGCGTTCCAACGATAGCCTCCCGATCACCACGATTTCACAACTCACATGGTACATGAGAAAGATTCGAGTTATGAAAAAAAAAACCATAGGAATAACAACATTGAATGCATCATGGTCTTCAATTTCCTTGGTGTTGTGCAAACAATCAAACACGAGCTTGCATACTATATGGGTTCTCCTTCTGGTCACTCATCAGGCCCTGATTAGCAAAGGTAGTGGACAAAGACACGTGACCTAACCTGGCGCATGTATATGAGAATGATCGATGCATCATATTGAAGGAATATCTCCATTGTACTTCCATACTGTTATATCTCTTTCCAATATGGACTTTTAAACGCGTATAACTGTTGTTAGCTGCTAAACACTAAATAAAGGAAAGCAAAAGATAAATCGATCCTCTCCAACGAGATAGTAGCTTCATGGAATCCTCGTCCCTTGTTGTATTGTTACGTCGTCGAATCCAACTAGCACAATTAAACAAGTGGACCGAAGAGTAGCTTCAGTAGCGCGCTCCGCACCCCCAACTAACGGCCGGCCACCGCGGGCGACCGCCGCCGCCACCGTGGAGCCACGAATAATATAGGGCGAATTTGTTAAGATCACAATAAATATGTCATGCCAAAATATGGACATGTCAAAAATATAAAATTGATATTTTTTTGCCAAAATATAGGTAAGAAACTTTGGTTAAAGTTTTAGACTTCAACCAAATAAAAGTCATGCTCTAATTTTGGTTTGGCGGCATGTTGGGAAAAGCTAGCCCCATAATGGCGAGGGGACGTACGATCTCTCTATGCATTAGGCCTCCTCCAACGGCTGGCGACGTCGTCGGCAAAAATAGTTGTATAATCAATGAATAGCGTAGAAATATCCACGCTAGTGACGCAGTCGCCGGCTAGCGATAGCAATTTTCCCTCACATGCAAGCATTTCGAGGCCCTGCTGGTACTGTGTTGGCTTGCGACGTCGCCTGTGTGCCAGCTGTAACTGCTGGAGGAGACCTTATTCTTTCTCTCGGCTTAGGAGTACTCCTATATTACTACAGCAGCTATGTACACGTCTGCACGTACGGTACGGCAGCAACGAGGTGGGGCAGGGCCGCCGGCAGATGGTCGCCGGCGCCACTCCATAGGATGCCGGGCGTACGTACGTGATGCATGCATGGTAGGAGACAGCTGCAGGCTGGCCGGCGCGCGTGTCGGGGTGCCATTGTATACTCCTACGTGCGTGGTGTGTGTGCACGATCCGGAAGATGACAAGGACAGGGCACGCCCCCATCGCTAACATATCGATCGAGTTCTTGAGTTCCAGTCCCAAGCGTTGAATGCCATGAAAACTGTAGTTTAGTGTTCGGGAAAAAAATATCAAGTGTTGCAATCTTACAATGAATAATGTTACTACAAGTACAACTGCTGTAGTTTATATGTCTAATTATATGGATATATAGATTTGTGTTTCCATGTTGAAATTAACTGGAGCCACAATTTTAGAAAGTCTTGTTAGTTGCATATACCGACTAACAAATAAGAGTTTTTCACGCCACTACTACTAATTTGTCTGAATGCAAAAATAGAATTGTATATTTCTTTTGGACAGTGAGAGTATAGTAATTTCGGAAAAAAACGTAAGGGAAGGATTTTGCTAATTTACTTTTATATATCAGTCTGGTATGCCACTTCTGTTTTTTGGGGGGCATTCTAATCCGTCAGCATGGCCTCATGGGGTTATAATTTTTTTTGTTGGAGGTTCATCTCATGAATGGGTAAATTTTGCAAGAGGGGAAAAAGAAGATCGAAGAAGAGAAAAATATAAATTTTTGGAGGTTCAACTAGCAAATGAGAAATTTTTGCAAGAGCAAAAAAATAAAGGAAGAGGATGAAAAAAAGCAGGGAGCGCTGTTGGGGCTAAAGATAGGCGTTATGGTTATAGGATAACCCTCTCGCCTGAGGCCTCGATTATTTTGTGCGGAAATAACCCAGTGGGGCAAACTGGGCAAAGGATGGAGTGCATACCACACTGCCACTGGATGGTTGCAGACTTGCAGTGGGCTGGCCAGGGGCCATCTGAGGACGAGGGCGAGAGCATCACACCAGCGAGGCTAGCATAGAAAGCGGTTACGGGGCGGGACAAAGTAAGTGTACACTTTGTAAAATGGGTAGTAAGTAAAGAGAGAAACCGTGAGAGTCGAAGCAGTTCCAATAGGATGGCTAGAATGATATTCATAGCATTAGCTAAAGTGAAATATAAGAAAATGATTTTGTCTCAGCTTAAGAAAGAGAGAAATAATTTCTCATGCAGGAAACGAACTCTATACGAAAACAAAGAAAGAATGAAGGAATAGAGGCATAGAGACAGAAGAAAGAAGAAAAAAAAGAATGGAAATTAATTTCGAAGAAACTATCCCTAGAGAGATTAGTATGCATTAGTATTTAGGGAAAAGTCTAGTTTTCACCCTTCAACTGTTACAAAAGTCTGATTTTCAACCTTAAACTACAAAACCGGATACTAAAGGCCCTCCAATTATCCAAACCATACAAAATTGGCCCTTTGGGTGGTTTTGAGGGTGGTTTTAGATTTTCTAAAAATAGGAGAAATATTATTTAAACTTTAAAAAAACATAACTAATTCATTTTGGACCCAAAAATATGAAATCAGTGCCAAAAGTTCTCTTAAAATGTAACCAACTTATTGGCACACCATTTAATATTATTTGGGTATTATATATTTATATTACTAGTGTCTTATTGTTTTTTAAAAAATAGTTAGAATAAAAATAAATAATATGCAAATAACTTCTAATGGTGCACCAACATGTAGGTCACATTTTTAGAAAAACATTTGCACCAGATTCTAATTTTTTTATTTCAAAATAAATTAGTTATGAATTTTGTAATACAAAATCATTTTTTTATTTTTTTTGGAAAATACAAAACCACCTTTGAAACCACCCAAAGGGCCAATTTTGCACGGTTTGGATAGTTGGAGGGTGTTTAGTGTCCGGTTTTGTAGTTGTGGGTTGAAAATAAGACTTTTGTAATAGTTGGAGGGTGAAAAATAGACTTTTCCCTGGTATTTAAGTTGGGATTTCCCTAGGAAAAGAAAAGAGAAGCCACCACTTATTTGAAATAGTAGCAAGCGTACCAACGGGAGCTCACATCTGCCAATTGGCTGGCCAAGGAACGAAGGAATCCATCATGGCGATCGCCGTCGCCAGCTTATTCCAAGACGTGATGTCATGTCACAACAGGGCCATGTCCGTGCATCATGCATGCGCACACGCCTTCGTGTCTGCTAATGTCTCATTATTAGCCAGATAAAAAAGAATCACAGACACAAATGATCATTTGATCGAACAGGATGGCATTATTGCCGCCACTGCTGCTGTCGCCACTGCTATGTGGGCCCAGCGACCCAGCGACCCCCACACTCGTGCGCAGAAGCAGGCAGGCCTGCGGACGTTGACCTGGCAGGGGCCCGCGAAACAGGGGCATCGGGCCCACTGATCAGTTGGCACGCTGTGTAGAGGGCCCTGGGTATTGGATTACATTCCCGGATCTTCTGTGGCAGTCACTCGTGTGGGAAGGGACGGAGGACTGGACGACTCACGACTGCAGCCGGCTCGAGTTCCATTTCCATGGCCAACCCACAACCATCAAGCTATTTTGTTGTGTTTATGGTCTGCGTGGCATTATCCGGTTATTAGGTGAAGTTACGCTAGCGATTAGTATAGAAGAGTACGTGAAAACGTGAGACATGTGACTTATCAAACACGTGCCAATAACAGAGAACGCGGTAGAATGAAGTGTAATTTGAGCATATATGCTTTTAAGTTAACACCTTTTACACTCAAGACATCGTGATGATGACATAAAAAAAAACTCCGTTGCTTTGAGCATGTTTAAGCTAATCATTCGCAAACTCTTGCTCGGCTGGTCCACGCAAATGTTTTTGGTCACAAAACCTGATGACCATGAGGGCTCAAAACCAGTTCTGCGAGTACGGAATATCCACTCATGAAATCGCCGAGATACCTAAAGAATAAAACATTATTCCCTCAGGTTATTCCTCCTCACATCTCCATGCTAGAGCTGCAGCAGGCATTTCTTTCACACAATCGCAGTTTTGATCCCACCTGATTTTGCTCACTTGGGTCAGGAAACGTTCTTACGTTAAATTAACACCGGGCTATGATCAATGATGTGTGACAGGGACGTGGGGCCCACGCCGGTGAGGGAGCTTTCATGCATATGCCCTCCCATATTCTCCCTCACCAATGGCAGATTCCAGCTTTGCCGCCCCGTCCTGCACTCCTGCCATTTGGGAATTGGCCAGAATGCCCTCGCCTCAAATATTTAAAAGCGCAATTTAAAAAGTGACCTTGTTTGGTGGGCGTTCGAAAGAGGGAAATAAGAATGCTATAGCCGCAAAAAAGAACTAAAGAAAATAAGGATGTTGGACCAAGTCCGATCCAAACAGCTCAACAAAAACCTAGCTAGTAGAGCAGATGCTAGCAACAGAGGCTATAATTTTATTTTATATGCTTACAGCTAGTGTCTTCTTGTACTAATCGTGACTCCTAAGTCTGACAAGCCATGGGTCGTAAATGATACATCATTTCCAAAAAGAAATAATTTTAAAATCTATGAAGAAATTATTTAAAAACAATATATGGGGATCAGCCCATAGCAACTAATATGTACTCCATCCCAAAATATACATGGTGTTCGCTGGGTTGCGGCTGCTTAGTTGCTGTTCTGCCTGTTGTCGAACACCTGCAGCGCAGCCTGCAGCAGCCAGCCAAACACCGTTATAGCTAGTTTTAATGTTCAAATTTAATATAAAAATAACTATTCATGAATACCATGGGATATTTTGAGTTATGAACTGTCAAAATTTGCATGCAGCCAATCAAGTTTAGTTTGGTTGTGTGCAAATAGATATGGTAGGGAGCTTTAATCACGCATGTAGAGGGATAGGGTAAATGAAGGGCATTTTAGATATTAATGATCTCCTTAGTACGTCTTAAAAGTATAAAACTAACTCTAATTTAGGATGGAGTACAAAATCTATATAGCAAAAAGAATATTATCCACAATATATGAATAGAAATAATAAATGGAGGAAACCATGTGCTAGTTAGTTGAAATGACATCTCGATAAGCAAAAACAATTTGGTTGGATCACATTTTAAAGCTGAGGTTTTGCCTTTTGACCTAATAATGACGTGTTTCCTGGAATTGGCATCATCTCAAACCTTTTATAATTGGCATCATGCACGGTCATTTAGTAAAATAAATTGCATGACTGTCTTGTGGTTGCTAGAATGATTAGTAATATCATGTACAGAAAGATAGGACGAACTCAGATAGATTAGCCCACCACTTCACATACATGAATGGTTCATACCTTTGCCGACCAATCAACCACTCTTGCGAAGGCACCATCAACTAAAGCCACATTCAATTTTGAAATAGATAAGGTTAGGTACATGCTCACCCATGCTTTCTCAATACTTGCTCAATAAGGCAACAATTCTAACTCCCAATAAGCATGATAAGTAATTATGAGGATGAAAAATAATGGACATATAAAGTAATGTGGAAGGGTTGTGAACCATTCGAGCTTGGGATATCGAGTAGGCCTCGGGCTCATAATTCAAAATTATACTATCACACTCGAAGCAGTCTATTTCTATTCTCCTCGCCATTTACGCGTCACTTGTTCAAAAGAAAGACAAGTTACTTCTTTTTTTTTTCCAGGAGAAAGGAAGACATATTATTACCTTGATAATTGCATAAAAATTAAGGAACCACCAAAGTAGCCTCCCAAACTACGCCCAAGCTTCTTACACCCATACATCCACCAACATTTAGCTCAAGTATATAAAAAAAATTAGCTCGAAGCCAATCACAATTGACTGCCGATGGGCCCGGAGGCGCATAAAAAAGTGAACAAAAAACAAGTACACCAAAGAAAAGTGGCTTGTAACGTTAAAATCTCAGGGGCAAATCAGTCTTTTCGTCCATGATCTCCCTCCAATTTAGCCGACTCCCACAGCCCCCCTCCCGACGACCCCCCTGCTCCCCTCCTCGCTCCGACACATACGCGCAAAACCCGCGCGAGCGCCAGCGCGAGCTCGTGTTGCCGGCGCCAGGATGGGCGGGACGGGGATGGCGACGGCGGCGGGGACGGCGGTGCTGGTGTACCTGGTCCTGTCGGGCCGGCTCTGCGGTGACGCCGCCGGCGATGGCGGCGGGGATGACCAGCTGATATCGTCGGCCGTGACGGCGGCCGCGGAGGCGCGGCGGAAGCGGAAGGAGGAGGCCCGGGACCGGCGGCGGCGGCGGGCGAGGCGGCCGTGGCCCGAGCGGGCCCCCGGCGGGTGGGGCGAGGCCGCCTCCGTCGCCGCGCGCACCGTGCGGTTCACCTGGGCGGAGACACTCGGCAAGTGGACCCTCGGTGAGGTCGCCTTCGGAATCAAGTACTACATGCGGCAGCAGGTGCGTGCCTCGCCGATCGACTTGTACTAGCACCCTGCACCATGCGCTCTTCTCCCCCATTGCGCCGTGAAATGGTTAATTTGTTCTACGGTGTGTTCTTCCGTGAGATTCTTTTTTGAAAGAAAGAATTCCTCTGCTTTTTTGGGGTGCTTGGATGGTTACCCTTGGAGTTGATTGGTTGATTCCTCGGTTCTCGGTACTTCGGTAGGAGTAGTATTTTTGTGGGTCAAGCTTTGCTTGTCGCCTTTTCCATTTTTCTTTATCCCGTTTGAAAACTGCGAAAGGAAAAATATCTCCGAGAAAGGATCTTTTGCGTGCAAGAAAAGATGAGGAAGAAACGCCCTGTATATATATGTGCAAGGTTCTTTTTCACCTGCTGTGATTTTCCGTCGCCATTTATGAGTAGTGCTTTCCTTTCTTTGTTTCCCTTCTTGATTGATGTACGGAGTAGTTTTTTTTTTAAAAAAATAGCGTTAAAAAAATTGATCCCATATTGCTTTGTTCTGACTAGCTTGCCACAGGACTAAATGGTAAGCAGCTTCTTGGCCAGGGGGTAACAATTATTACTTCATCATTTAATGTTTGAGAACTGCTCCGGTACTTCCTTCCTAAAATTTAGCACGAATCATAAAGCACCTTCAATTAATTAGTTGGGTTCATTCTTTGCCCCGACGACCTATAGCCCTGACATGGCCCACCCTAATCCATGTCCAGTCCAAAATTCATAACGCCGTCGTGCTACGCATTCGCCCTGACATGGCCCACCCTGCTTCTCCATCGTCGTCACCGACTTTGAGGCATCGCCGTCGTGCTACGCATTCGCGGCGCTGCTGTCCCGCGTGCAGTTGTGATCTGCCGTGTCCAACCCAGGAGCTCCACCTTCCATTCGTGTCACCACGCAGGAACGCAGCGGCTTCTTCCATCCATGCTAGCATGGTTCTTGTTAGCGCGAAGAGGGGATTGTTTGGCTGCATCTCCTCGATCTCAATCTAATCCTGATGATTCAGTGGGTTAAATTTTATTTTTTTAGAATTCGGTGGGTTAGATATTGGCTTGGGATCAGATACGGCTGGGCCCCATGAACCGCAAAAAGTAATTAACTAATGATTTAAAGTTGCTTTAAGATTCGTGCTGATTATTAGGAAGGGAGTACTGGGGCAGTTCTCATGTTTTAATGTTTTGCGGTCCGTGTAGTTGCTTCCATCTTTGGACCAAGTCATACATCAACACTTGTGTGGCGATATGTTTATTCTTTTTTTTTAAGACCTGCAACATGCCAACATGTCGTTCTAGCCAACATAGAAATTACGCCGCAATTAATTTGTGCCTTAGTTTGCGAACAACCTGCGGATTGAGGTGCTTGTCTACACGTTGACTTCCCTTTGGAATTTGGTGAACTCTTGAATTATGCATAATTCAGCCAACAATTTTAATGATGGATTACTTCAACTGTTCTCCTACGTTGCTGACATCTGTCTTGACGAAATGCTACCTTTCACCTCACAATCCATATATAGTGCTGATTCATATATTCCATCATGAAGTGGGGGACTACTTTAGCATACCAAATTTGATTCCTTGATTGTGAATAAGAGGACTGTTTTATATATAATGAACCATACACTCCCTAGTTTTCCCTCCTCAAAGCCGAACACCACTTTCATTTATTTATGGGGCAAAAATGCAAAGTTAACTGATCGTTATAGTTGAACCTGATACCTAACTTTAAGAATTAGGATAAGATGCTAGTTGTCTTTATATGTTCAAAGTATTATGAGTGCTGATAGATTTCTTCTAGAATTTAATCACCTCATCTGCCTTTCCTTTTTGTTTTGTAATTTCTCGTTTTTTTTTTCAGTCATGCATGATTTCGACAGACTACGTTTTTTTGACATGGGTATGACATCTCAGTTTACTTTTTCAGGGTAATCTGCAGCATGAGTATGCTGGAAGCGATTCTGTACTACTGGATGGGCCTGAGGTAAGGCAGGAGCTTATTTCGCTACTCAGATACCTGAAGCTATGCATGTACTTCTCGAAGAAGCCATACAATGTGTTTTTGGAGTTTGGTGGATATGACCAGAATGACGTTCTTATAAAGAAATCTAAGGCGAGGGTGCGTAAGTATCAGTCAACTCTCTATTGTCAATTATGTGTTGAGGCTCAACATCTCATACTTGTCCTGAGCCAACGGTTTTCTGTTCATACCAGCCAATGAATGAAGGCTAATCGGCTGTTTCTCTTCTATCATGCAGCTCTTGAAGCCTGCTTTCACAGTCGTTCGTGACAGAAGTAGCAAATGTTTTCTCCTTTTCATTCGGGGAGCTATCAGTGTTAAGGAGCGGCTGACAGCAGCAACTGGTGCGGAGGTTCCATTTCATCATGTAGTGATCCAAGAGGGTCGTGTCTCCAACCTAGTATTGGGTTATGCCCATTGTGGAATGGTTGCAGCAGCTCGATGGATTGCAAAACGAGCCATTCCTTGCCTATGTAATTCAGTCGAACAATTCCCAGACTACGAGATTAAGGTAGTTTCTTTCAGTTCTTGTGAGCATCTGTTCAGGTTATCTATTGATATTTAACTGACCTGCATTGTCAAATACTCATGCTATTAAATGTTGATAGTCTAGATCTTTTGGTGTATCATACATATTTCCTCATCTTCTACTCCATGGGAATTGGCATACATTTTCTATGATTCTTTATTGATTACTACTTCATATTCACAATAAAACCTATGCGCAAAACACATTTCCGAAAAAAAACTATTTATAATTGTGAATGCTAAACCAAGTGGAACTGCAATTTATAACTTTGTGATCCACCCCTCCCTGGAATCAAACGAAAGCTAATTTGAAGTGCTCTTGCAGTAAATAATCATCAAAGTATTTTGTCAGATTCTCTAGCTCTGAGTAAGAATGTTAAGAAATAGATTGCCTAAACTACTAACATGTTGAACTAAACCTAAAGTTATGATGACAACCAACTACCATGAGTATAGAATAAGTGGGTAGAATCAGAGATGGGAGATTTTTGCCAAAGTACAATGAAATAATGCTGAACAGCTTAATAATGTTTTATCTGTTTCCCACATTCAATTATATTTTTTCGTTTATGTGTGATTTCAATGTCATTACAGTTTTATTAGCTAGCTGGTGGATGTCTACACAAATTGAGTTCTTGTAGAATACATAAAAAGAAGTTGTTTGATTTTTTTTCTTTTTAGTTTTTCTCATCCTAATGATTGTTTTGGCTCAGAAAGGAACTTCTATCTATTCCTGCATTTCTCTATATTAAACTTTTATCGCGGACAGTATACAATGCTGAATATGTGTCTTGCATTCGACCCTTTCTTAATTTTACTCTCAATGGCTTCCTTTTTATTTCTTCTAGATCATTGGACATTCAATGGGAGCTGCGATTGCAACAATATTAACATACATCCTACGTGAGAATGACAAGCTTTCATCATCCACCTGTATTGCATTTGGGCCAGGTACTGCATCTAGAAACTTTAGTTGGACACCACAAGTTGAGGAAAATCATTAAGTTTCCATTTGCAAATATTATCCTTCACTAAAATTCCATAGTAGCATATTCCTCCACTAATTTTAATAAGTGATTGTTAGGGTCACTTGCGGCATTTGCAAGCATGCTTCTCGTTTTTTTGAGAAAGCTTTGGCAATAGCCATGTAAGCAAATTAATAAGGATGGCACTCAAGGAACGCGACATCATATATTTATACTGAATCAGCGTTTTACTTCTGTGCTGAGCAATTGCATCAGCGCAACATATTCCTCTGAATTTATCCAGAACTTTAGCGCACTACTAGAATCTAACATCTGTGGGAAAAAAACATAATAGCTGCCTCAAAAAATTCTTTTTGAATACTTTGCATGATATATTTTTTCTACTATTGCTGTTCAGCTGCTTGCATGACATGGGACTTGGCTGAGTCGGGTAAAGATTTTGTTACAACCATTGTTAACAGAAATGATGTTGTGCCATCTCTTGGTATAGTTTCTGCTGCCAAGCTTCGTACAGAGGTACCTCTCAGCCAATTTATTTGCTGATATTTGAGTATCTGAGCAAAGTGGAACACAACCATATTGAGTTATGCAGTTGTTTAGAAGGAAGGAAACTTTACTTTCTGCAAAAAGTTTCTGTCCTTCAAGGAAAACATATAATTAATGTTGTGGCTAATGCTGGCAGGTTATGGCATCACCTTGGGCACATGACCTTCGCAAACAAATTCAGCAGACTAGATTCCTAGGTTTCGTGAACCGTTCTGTGAGTTTCATCCGATCTCATGTGCCCTTCATCTCTGATCCAAGATCTAAGGTTGTAGATGTTGATATGCTGCAATCTCAGAGTCCTGAGGTATGTAACACATGTTATTCCAACGTCCACTAGTTCTTATAACAGATGAAATGGGAAATCGTTTGTGCCTTGTACTTATGAGTTGATTCCTCATGGCTTTTGGCAGGGCGGGAGAAAGCCTTCAGTAGATACCCATGCCGTGGTAAAGAAACGCCCTGCACTGGTTTGCTGGTCATGTGTTGCTCCACAGAAACAGACAGTAGAATCTTCTAAACAGACTCAGGACAGGGAAAATCAAACTGACACTAATGTCAAAACTGTGAAAGTTATTCGTGAACCTGCTGCTGAGCCAGTTCCAATCGATCTTTGTGAATTGAACCTTCAAGAATCAGATAATGAGGATGCTGACAAAGAGGAAAAGGAATCAACACTGAAAGAAACAGAAGATGCCATGGAACTTCTAGAGTCCTTGACGGACGACAAGCAGGAGCTATTGCCGTCAACCTCTGCTCAAGAGCCACAACAGCTATACCCCCCAGGGAGAATATTACACATGGTTGGATTGCAAGCAGCAGCAGAAGCAACCACAAGCGAGCAAGGATCCCAGGAGGAGGTTGTCACACTGTACGAGACACCTCGACATTTGTACAGTAAGATTCGACTAGCAAGACCCATGATAAGAGAACATTATATGCCCAAATACATTAAGACAATGGAGCAGTTGATCGAAAAGATTGCAGAGGAGGATATTGAGGACCAGCTGGACTCATTGTAGCATGAAAAGTGTGTACAGGATAATCATTGTACAGATCATGGAAAGGAAAGCCATTGTTTCAGGTTGCTAGTATTTAGCTCTGATTGGTTCAAGGTTTGTGGTAGCAATCTAGAAGCTGTACATCACTACCAATTTGACTTTGGCCTTTTGATTTGTTGTTATTTCACTTCGACAACCATCTCAGGAAGAGCTCAAAGAGCTAAACCTGGTGATGGTTTCAATATTTCAGTAATTTCAGCAGCAGCGGTTGTTTTAGCTGTGGATATGTTTTTTTTTAACTTTCAAGTTTGAACCCACATAAAAAGACACGTTAACGCTAACAAATAACAGTTAGGCATTTAGTTGTCAACTAGTAGTATCACTTCTTGAGTTGTTTTCTCTGATCAATACTGTCACAAATGTGTTCAATTTAAGGCAGCTATTTTCTTTACCACATGCATTTATCTAGTTGTTAATAAAGTTTACTGTTTATAGAATCTCAGAAATTATTTCTTTAACTGAAATTCATATGTACAGTCGTGGTGTTTTCACTTATATACGATACAAAATGATGTTTTTGGCCTGATGCAGAGCTCCTCATTACGGTCATGCATAAGGACCTTATATTGGGTTAATAAATTGTATGTGCTTGGTACCAATGCTTTTGTTATTGGCTTTTTCCAAGACACTTGTGAATTGTGATGCATGAACTAATTTCCTCGTGCAAACTGCTCATGTGTTTGTTAGATTATTTCCATTGCAAAGTGCTTGTATATTTTTTTTATTATACTATTTCCCTTTGCCCTTCAGAACTCTATTCCATTTGTTTCCATGTAGTATGGTTGATAACTGCATACAGGCACAAGGAAAGACAAAGCAAGAAGGTTCTCCGGTAGGATGATTCTCGATATGGAGTTGTTTAGTTGGGAGAGAAGTGAGAAAATATATTGTAATAATTTTTCTGGAAAACGTGTTCTATGAGGTGGAGGAATGGTGAATTTCCAACGAATAGTGAATATCTGGAGGAGTTTTCTACTGTTTAGTTCCTAGATATTTACAATCTTTTCGTTCCATTGAAAACCGTAAATCCTCTCACAAACTTTTGCTACAGTAAAGTTTTGCTGCAGAAAACCTCCAACAAAACAATTTCAAACTAAATATATTCGGAGATTCCACTATTTAGGTACTTCACTAGCAAGAACTATTCTTTTGCAAAGAGCTTATTGAACTCCAAACATGTTTCTGAATATCTTCTTTTTGTTCAGATGCCTTCATGCAGGTTTGAAAGACTGCCCTGCTCTTTTGAGTTTTGAAAAAAAAAAGCCCATAACAGATTTTGGATTTTAAAATAGTTAAGAAACTCAGAAAGTAGTGATTGATAGTCCTTGTTCGTTTGAATTCTGAAGAGTAAAGACATTCTCTACTTCATGTGGGCCTAAAGCAAACAAATGTCCAGCCCATAAATTCACCTGGAAGCCCAGGCTCATGACAACAAAGCAACAAAGCACTTGAAATTTCTGCTAATCGATGTTTTTTTCAGCCATTGCCGATTCCATGAATTTGTTACACATAGATGATGGAAACGAAAAGCTTAGGAATTCAATCATAATAATTAAGTGAGACCTTATTCGGCAAAATTCAGAGTTACTATGATTTCTCGTGGAAGGGGCAAAACACGCATTAGACTGTGCCAGGAGACAGGTAACACGGATGCAGTGAAATAAGCATCATGCTGTTTAATTCTGGCTTGTAGTTTAATTTATGCTTCCCTCTACAGAATGACCACATAAGAGAAAAATCAGGCCATTCTTCCAGTGGTGAAGCAACAAAACAAAATCGTTCCTTTTAATTTTTGAAGTTAAGGCGTTTGTGTTTTTTGCTATTTGTAATAGGATTGGTAGTCTGGAGCATCTCATCCCCCGAATAAAGATAAATAATCTGCTGAAGATCTCTGATAGGACAGGGTTTTCTTTTGCTATCCAATTGCCGTCCGTAGCAGTAGAAGGGTCTGACTGCTATCCAAACAAATGTAACCCCATAAAGCCACCTCGACGCTCAGGTTCATGACAACCATTCACTCGAATTTTTCGGCTAATCGATGCTAGTTCATCCATGGCTGATTCCAAGAATTTTTTATTTGGACATCTACATTTGTTACACATGGTGATAATTGAAACGGAAAGCATAGTGTAATCTTAATCTGCAATATCCAGACCTACGATTTGTCGTTAAATAATTTTAGTAGGAAAAAAACAAATGAAAATTTTATGCATTGGATTGTGCCAGGAGACAGGTAACACGAATGCAGTGAAAAAAGCATCATGCTGTTTAATTCTGGCTTCTTGTTCAATTTATGCTTCCCTCTACAGAATGACCAGACAAGAGAAAAATCAGGCCATTCTTCCAGTCGTGAAGCAACATAACAAAATCGCTATATAAAGAGCTAAGGTTTCAGCTTCTATAATTCAAAATTCGACAATATGCAAGTCTCTTCAGTTCAGGTCTCGAGAGTTCCGCACCGCACCATGAGAAAAGCGCGTCAGAAGAACGAAAGTATGCATTTTGATCATCACTAGAGACTAAAATTGATTGACAGAACATAAAAAGAACGAATTAATTGAAGTAGGGAAAAACAGTCATAATAACCCTCAGAACATGGTTGTGAAAGCATCAACAGATTGATAGTTTTTCAGACAAGGCTGAAACTTATATCATGTACATTCATCGGGAAAAAAAGGAAAACAAAACAAAATCTGAAAGGCGCCTCAGATCCCTCTGGGTGATAATAATATTGCTCATCAACGATGTAAATCAGGCCACTACTTTAACATCACAAGTCTTCACAGGGATCTCTTCTCCCAAAAGAAAAAAAGACTAGATTAACTCAAGCCAATCAGAAGAACAAAGAAAAAAAAAATCAACAGATCGATTAAGAATCTCCTCAGTTCAGGTCTCCAAATTGTTCTTCCACATTGCAAGCTTCAGAAGAACGAAAGTAATTTTTTCATCATCATCGGAAAACAGTCGATCTGTCGGCAAACCCAAAACCAAACAGAGGCTGAACAGTGAGCCCCAAAAGAAGCGAGTGCAGAACCGTATTGCAAGAAAAGAAACCAGAGGAGATAGCGAGAGAATCGAATTGGGGGAAACGAAGCTTGCAGAGGGCGCAGAGATGAACCATCACGAAGAAGAGGGCATCCACCCGGCGGCTAGGCGTCTGAATCTGACCACACGGCGGCGATGAGGAACGGTGGCAGCTTCCCTATTTGTAGGGTGACGCTCTAGGGTTTTGCAGTCGATGGGCCTACCATGTAATTGGGCCCCAGTGCGTGATCTCAAGTATGGCCCAGAAGGCCGAAAACATGGGCCCAACATTAAGTTGGGCCAGATAAGTACCAACCTTTTGTTTATGGAAAAAGTCATTTTCACCTCCCTCGACATTAGGCCGAGTCTAAATTTTCTCCATAAACAGCAAAACCGGGTAACCAGCCACCCTCAAGTTTTGAAACCGAACCTTTTACCTCCCTTGGCCGGATATAAGCGGTTTTGAAGGCGGTTTTGTATTTTTCTTTTTTATTTAATTTGCCTGAAACTTTAAAAAAATCATATTAAATCAAAGAAAAATTATAAAATGAAAAATTCAATTTTGTTGTACTCTACATAAGTACATCAACACATAAAATATATAATATGATATGTTTTAGTACAAATTTTTATTGTAGATTTAGATCTATATTTTTATTATAGTTAAATAGAATAATTCATAAATGTATTTTTTATGGCAGCCTACATATTGTATGCTTCAAGTGTATTAAAAAGTTTTATACTTAATGGATCATATATAACTTAGTTCTAGATTTATTTAAAGTATGTTCTGTCCTAAATAAATTTTTAAACAAGTTAGACTTGATCCAATGAGTATGATTTTTTCTAATACAGTTGAATCATACAATAATTAGCTCATCACAAAAATTTCACTATTACTGGACCATATAAAATGTATTTACAGATAATTCAATTTAAATATAGTAAAAAATAAGTTTAAATCCATATTTAAAATTTATACTAAAGCATATCATATTATATATTTTATGTGTTTATGTACTTATGTGGAGTCCAAGAAAATTGAATTTTTCATTTTATGATTTTTCTTTGGTTTACTATGATTTTTCAAAGTTTCAGCCGAAATAAATAAAAAAAACACAAAGACAAAACCGCCTTCAAAACCGCTTATAGCCGGCCGAGGGTGGTAAAATGTATGGTTTCAAAACTTAAGAGAGGCTGGTTACCCAGTTTTGCGGTTTAGGGAGAAAATTTAGACTCGGCCTAATGCCCAGGGAGGTCGGAAGGACTTTTTCCTTTGTTTATCTGCACTTTTAGTCTCGATCCTTTTCCTTTTCTGTTCTTCTGTCGACACGATATTGGTACGGCCCATAAGTTGTGGTTGGTGGGCTTTGAAAATAGCAGTGGCAAATAATATTGTGTATTAACCCTAAACAAATAATAATATTGTGTATTGATCTAACAAAAATATTGTGTATCGTGCTAAAAAAATATTGTGTATGCAAAATATTTTTATCCATCTTCCCATAGATTCAGCTTACTTTTGAGATTCGTGCAAATAACTGCATGTAATATCCCTAAAAATATGTGTGCTGACCAAATTAATTAATATGGACAAAATAATTGACTTTTTGGATCATTAGTCGTATGAACGATCGGAGACCGCTGTTGCGAAGAGCTCGTCGGAACGATTTCGTTTGACTACCCACATGCTTAATTCGAATATGGTACAACTTCATAATTATCAGATCAATCTAGACCATCGGATGTGGACTAGGGTTAAAGAAAAAAAAAAACGCAACCTGACGGCACCTGTTCCCTGACCCCTACTCTTCGACTCCCAATCGCCGCCTCTGGCTCTGGTTTGCCATCTTCTCCACGTCCCTGCCCCTCCCGAATCCTGGCCGCCGTCCATCTGTTTCACCACCGGTGATCTTCAGCGCTGCAGCTAGCAAACCCTCTCCTTCAGGTTCCTCTCTCCTCCTTGTGCTGTCTGGTTTCCCTTGTGATTTTCTGAGCTGCTGCGTTCGTGGCTGGTGGACAGCAGGGGGTGCGTTCGTGGCCGGTGGGCAGCAGGGGGAAAGGGAGAAAGCTGTGCGCTGCAGCTGTTGGTGTGGAGGAACGGGCAAGGGAGAGGGAGTAGGACCAAGGGAGAAGTTCAGGTCCTGGCAAGATTCGACAAACTTCCTTTACAAGTCCTTGATTTCATTGTTAAGGTATTCATATATTAGTCTATATATGCCTTTGTACAGGTCTTTAG
Source organism: Digitaria exilis (assembly GCA_015342445.1). Classification (NCBI taxonomy): domain Eukaryota; kingdom Viridiplantae; phylum Streptophyta; class Magnoliopsida; order Poales; family Poaceae; genus Digitaria; species Digitaria exilis. The sequence goes on along the minus strand of JACEFO010000191.1, from coordinate 1,390,984 downwards.
GATAAATCGATTGGTAACTGAAGATTGTTTCCTAGCTGTTCCGTTTAGAATCTGGGCGCAGAAACTGTTTATATATTTTCGTCCTAGGTAGGTGTGGATTTAGCCTATACCACCAAAATAAAAGTTGTTAGAAATTTTCTGTAGGTATCCAATGTGTATTTATTTGCATCCATCGGTTAAGAAAATCAAAAGTTATGGCCAGAACAATAAATAGATTAGAATATAAGTTAGATTCTTGAAATATTGAAACAGAAGGGTTTGTGACTGTATGTTCGAACGAAAGATAGTGCATCAAGTAGAGTTGTTTAAGCGTTACTAGAGCTATTTTAAGTATAGTTTCGTTTCACAGGTTTTGAGAGTGCCAGTGTCACTGACGTGCCGTCAAATTCTCGTTGGAATTAAGGCAAGTACATGCCGAGTTGTCTGTGATGATATATGTGTGCCAGCTTGATGGATTTCTTACTCTTTTGATGTTCATTTAATTTTCGTATTTCTCATGTATTCAAGTGCTTCATAAATTTCTATCTTCAAGATTCAAGTTGTTCATTTATATTCTATTCAAGTACCAGATGTTCCGGCTGTGCAATTTGGTTCTTATATTCAAGTTCCTGTGAGTAAGTGCTGGCCCCACTTGCTCGGCTTTACCGGTAAATGCTAAGGATGTATTCAAGTATTGTCCGTTTCAGACGGAAACTACCAGTTCATGTTGTATGTTTCGCAGTGACTTTTCATGGTGTTTTAATCGTTCTTCTAGCTCTAATTGTACTTGCTGAGTGTTTTTACTCACCCTTGTGTCCGTTTGGTTTTTAGGTACCCGATGATCGAAGCATGCATGTGATGGGATGGGAGTAGCCACATCATTGTGATCACATACATTTATTCTTTATCAATAATTAGGCAAACACTCTAAATAGGGAATTTAATTTTGGTTGTGATGTTAAGTTCCAGTATGGTTGAACCATTGTTGATGGCGGTCGAGTGTGCTTAATTTCGTTTTTTTTTCTACGTGTTATGCTAAAATATGCTTGTTTTATGTCTTGCTTGCCCACGGATGAGAGAGTTTACAATGTCGAAATTTTGTACAATTTTTATGTTTAGTAAAATTATTAGTTTTTGTAGTAACCTTCAGATAGGCTGATATCTGGGGCGTTACACTGCAACTCTTGGATTCCAATCAAACCATAGCTTCCCTGTGTCCACAATCCTCCACCTCGCTCTCTCCTTGTTGTCTTCGTAGCCCGCCCGCACTACCCCACGGCTGCTCGCGTTGCTGCCGTTCGTGGCCACACCTGCGCCACTGCGCCACCTCTTGCATGTGCCGCTACCCGTGAAGCTACGAGCCTGCGTCCTGTCGCCACTGTGTCTCCGCCATTGATGTTGTCCGTGTGTGCCGCTGTCCCGCGCCAATGCGCCACCGCCTACGCGTGCCATCGTCCATGCAACTATGAGCTAGTGCCACGTCCACGTCAACGTGCTGCGAGCCCTGTGTTGCGTCGCCGGCCACCGTTGTCGAAGAAGAAGAAGACAACGATGATGATGAATAAGAAGAAGTATTGAATATTTTCAACGTTCTGTGCTGCTGTCTCAACATTTCGATGATGATGAGGCAGCATTAAATGTGGAACATGTGTATGGAAATGTTGAACATTAACATTTACTTCCCTCCTTCAGCTAATTGGGTCTAAGTGGACTTTAAATATGGATGACTTATCTATCTTCCACGAGATGGATAGCAAGCCCCCTTCATTGTGTGCCACACCATCGTCATTGTCGGCTTTGAAGCTACACCATCATGACACAGGCTGCAAGTTCGTGTGCACATGTATCTAAGACAAGACTCCATGACCTTGCTGATTTGTTTGTTCACCGTCAGCCACCTCAGTTGTCTATTTTTTTAGATGACCTCACTTCTCCATTGGCTGATAACTTCAATTGTTTTCCGTGGAGTCGTGAGAAAAACAAAGGCCTCCAAGCGTAAAACCACTACATGGGGCTACATATGCGGGTTTGAAGAGATGTGGGAGCAAAATATTTGGCTTTATACTTGAGGGGAGTAAAGTTGTCTAATCGCAATAGTTGGGGGGGGGGGGGTTCCTTGAGACTTGACATGTCTAGGTAATGATATTGTATCATCGAATTGACTATCGCTGCCATTATTGAGTCAATGTAGGTTAATTAAATAGCCTCAACCTTCATACATCAAAATCAGGGATAGTAAATCGCTTCCACCTTTTCTTTTCAGCAACAGATGTTGTAAAATGATTGCTCAAATTAGAGAAAGTGCATGTGCACATGTTTCAAACAAGAACAGTAACTCATATATATATATATATGTATATGTATATATATATATATTACACAACTTATTCATACATATGTGGATACATGCAAGGTATGAACTATATCACCCACACACACCACTCTTTCATATATGTATGCAAAGAGAAAAAAAGTTAATTGTTACATATAGATGTACTTGCTTTCTTCTGAATTGCCCTAGTGCCTTCAACCCGTCTAACAGCCATTGTTGGTTCTTGCACCAGATACAATGTCATCCAATAGATATGGTTCATGGCTTAATGTCTCAAGATCTAGCATATTGCTAGCAAGCAGAAGATTGTCAGTAGACATAGAGTTAGGTAAAGGTGTTGGTTTTTCATCCATGATAATGTCCTCCTCAATCTCAGGTAGCAAGCAATCATCTAGCATTTCAAATTCATCCCAATTGATATCACTCCCTGTGCTAGAAGAAACGATTGAAACTTGTGCATCTAAGCTTCCATGCACACTATTCATACCAAGGGAAGTTGTAGTCCGTTCCTCATGTTGGTGTTGATCACCATCAACTCCAATAGTAGTATTAGTATCAATGCTAGCATGTATGGTACTTTTGGTTGTTGCAACCTCCACAAGAATATTATTCTCTTGATTGGTATTAGAAGTAGAGGAAACCATGTTTGTATAGCAGTATGTACTTGGGATATTTGGCGGTGCTCTTGTAAGTACCTGTAGATGATTCATCACACCAGAAGTAACGATGTTGTTAGTGGTGTTTCCAAAAGACCTATCAATACACTTGGCCTTGTAGTCGATAGGCAGAATTATTCCATTCACTGTAGGTGCAGGTGTGCTTGCATTTGCAATAACTGAAGAAACTTCATGAGATATTAATGCCAAGGGTAAAGGAATACAATGGACATTTTTTTGTGGCATGGGAGGAGGGATATGGACTGAGGGAGGATATCTGGTAAATTGAGGAATAAGTTCTAGCAATTGATTTTGATGGGTAGGAACTTGGTGGGATGAAGATGATAAATTAATTTGATGGCATTTCTTAGTAGGCTTAGGATAAGGAAAAGAGTGGTGCATCTCCTTGTGAGCATTCAAGACATCATCTAGGAAATCATACGACTTAGTGGAGGCAATAGCCTCAGCCATGTCTGAGTCTAGAATGATGTTTCGATGGTGGGACTTAGCACACATCCAAGCACGGAATGCAATTTCCTGCACAAAGATCTCACATGCCTTTGTGAGGAAAGATGGTGTGTCAAATGTCATCATCATTTTACCCTTTTCGTTGGAAATGATCTTTCTAACACGAGTCATGGGGATTGCACGATCACCAAAGTCTTGAATTGCCTTGATCTCTACTTGTCTCTTCCTCCAAAAGTCGTTGATCATCTCCTGTTGTGATACTAGCATAGGCATCCTTGATGACGAATGGATGTCAATACGATGATCCATTTCTTCCTTCTCAAATCTTGAAAGATATATCTAGATAGGGGATCCACTCATATAATTAGTGATAGTCATGACAAAGTAATAAAAAAGTTATATTTAACCAAACCAACAACGTATTAGTAGATAGACAACACATTCAAAGCTACAAAGCAAAATATACCATGAAAATAAGCCACTACAAAATTTACTTGTAATAATAGGAATGTACCTTAAACTATTGCTACTATGAAAGGACCAAACAATAAAAATGCTTCAAAGAAATATTGGTGAATGATTATAATGAGCATCAAGGGTGGTACTTTATATAGGAAACCAAGGGGTCCAAAAGTTCTAAGAAAATCAACTTTAGAGCTAAAAGAAATATAAAAATGAAAAGGTAAGAGTTGTTGGAAAAGCTAAAAAACTTTATATCCTATAGCTATAGCCATATCTTTGTCATTTACCATCTTCTCATCCTTATCTACAAAAAGTTTGATAAAGAGAGTGCCCAACAACTTTCGGCTATATATTAGCTTTATCCAACAACTAGCATGGTAAAGTGGGTGATAGTTTGCTATTAGCTGTATTATGTGGAATGTATAGGGGAGGTGCATACAACATATATGCTTCCATATGAAATAAACTTTTGCAAGTTATAAAAGCTACTTTTCGTTGAGTTGATATATCCTATAATGGATGTGCATTTGAGATGTAAAGGTGTATCTTTGAGTCATTGCTATATCTCTTCCTAGAACAAGCATCTTCTACTCTTTATCCTTGATTCATGATAGTAACATTAATAAATAATGATAAGGCTGATATGTGAACCCTAGTGGGTGCTTATGTGTTTTCCATCCATGGTTCCCATGTAGAGGTTAGACTAGTCATATGCTCAATTTACTTTTTTATACCACCGATACTTTGTGCATTAGATAAGTTATAATTTTATACATTTTGCTCAAAATTTATGCCGAAAGTAACATGGTGTTGTCATGTATTCATAGATGAGAGCACACTTCACACTGTCGTTGCACTTTCACTTTACATCTAGTAGCTAGAATTTGTTTGTCATTTATGTTCTTATGTTTATATATGAAAAGTGCTACTTTCCAATCTAGAAATAATGCTCCACAAAAGCTACTTTCCAATGAATTAAAACGTCAACAATATATGTACACTTGAGGTGTAAAGGTGTATATTTGAGTCATTGCTTTGTCTGTTCCTAGAACATGCATGTTCTATACTTTCTATCATCAATTTATGATTGCAAAACTCAACTTTATAAAAGTGACATGGTTGGACTTGTGCATGCTTTATGGTACTTGTAGGTGGTTTGGCAAATGATACCTATGGTTTGCATGTAGAGCAGATTGGTCATGTAACAAATTTATTTTTTATTTTAGCTATTTATGCTATGAAGACTAAGTCATGGAAACTCTTCATATACTCTAACTTCTATAAACACATCTACTTAGTGAATTAGAGACTAGTTATTTTTTTTATATTCCTCAACAATGATGCTGAAAGTAACATGGTGCCATATTATATTCCCACATGAGTGAACTTTTGATATTTCCTATCATTACATTGTCACTTATATAATATGTTTGTCAGTTCCCATCTCATACATGTCTATAGAAAGTGTTTTGGTAAAGGCAGTGTCCAACAACATTTTGGTTCTTATGGATATTACTTTTATATATACTTCTGATGTGGGTAAGAGTACATTACTAGTTTTTTATTCTAGCTAGGTGTATTGAACTTCTATGCCAGCTATAATAACTTTTTTGAAAAAGCTAATTTTCATGGAATTGGCAGATCTATAGTTAACTTGAGATGAAAATATATATTTGAGTTATTCCTTTACCCCTTCCCACAACAAGTACGTTTTCACTTTATTTATATCTCATGATTGTAACATTCCTTGACATCATAATAAACAATCACATGGCTAGGCATTCTGATGGGGGTTAGTAGGCATGGTTTTCTGACCTTGGTTTACATGGATATAATATATGCTATGTTAGAGACCAGCTATACTTTTGTAAGTTTCTCAAAAGTGATACTAGAACTTATCTCATGCCATCACATAGCACACATGAGTGCAAATTTGATATTATCATTGCGCTTTCACTTTATATTATATAGCTATAATCTGTTTGTCATTTACTATCTTTGTATGCTTCTATAGAAAAAAAGTGCTTGAGTAAAGATAGAGCATCCAACAAACTTTCTTGTCCATATGGATATTTCTTTTCCATATCTATATGACAGTAATATGGCTAAGTGAGTAAGTATACGTTACTAGATGTATTCATGTTGAAAGTATAGGGAGGTGCATGCTACATGCATGCTTTAGGTGAAAGCCACCTTTTGTGCAAGTTATATATCACAAAGCTAGTTTTCTATAGTGGATGTACATTTGAGGTGTAAAGATGTATTTTTGACTCATTGCTTTGTCCCTTGATAGAACTTGCACATTCTGTTCAAGCTATGGCATAAAGAAATTTTGGCAAAAGTAAAAAGACAACCATGAGTGCAATTTTGTCAAACGATGTACACATGCACACGAATCTAAGAAAAGAAAAAAAATCTAGTGACTAAAATAGAGGGGAAAAGTATTTGAATTACCTATGATGCACGATGTGGTAAATCCATGAGGAATACATAATAGTTCCCATGATACTATGGCTTGCACAAAATCTATCAAATCATAGAAGGTGGGATGCTTATTGTAAATCTTGACTGAATTACTGCTCCTACTTCATAAAATTTGAAATATATCATGCGTTCTGAAGTATTTTGTAAAACTATACCAAAAAGGGAAATTACAAGGATATGATAGACATACACCCCTAATATAGATGCACATCATACTATACACATATGAAAGTGTATCCAATATGAAAAACTTATAAATACGGCCACAAAATGCTCTTGCATGTTTGCAAATCATGAGTGTAGCACATGAATCAATAAAAGGGATGCATACCTCACGTCATCTCCACCACTCCACCAGGATGTGCCTCTTGACACTTTAATCTAGTGATAAATTGTACAATTTCTAGCACGGACTTGAAATTTGAATTTAACAACGTAACCGGTAATGGGAGAAACACAGACTTACTAATTTCTCTTATCTGTGATAAAATTCCCATCAACTCCAAGTAGCCAATTGGATTGCTATTTGTATATACTCAGATCATATCCCATAGTTATTTGTATCTAGTCAACAGTGGTTGGGGATGCGTAATGGACTGATTTCAGAAAGAACAGGAAGAAGGCTTAGGCGGGGGAGGGGGTGGAGTAGGAGGTTTCTAAGTCCACCACCATGTGGTTGGATAGAGTGTGTCAAAGTTGCAAAAATAAACTTGTTTTTCTAGACCTATGCGTCCCATCGGTTCGCCTTTTATAGACCTTGTTCACATGGTCATTTCTCACCTTTTTAGATAGTATACTATGACACGTAAGTGTGTCGTGTACTATAGTGTCGGTAGTATAATGCATAATTCATGCTTTAACTTTTTGCACTAACGACATTCTAGGCTTAAGAATGAGGTAACATCCCGACCCATCCCACTTTAGCTAAACCATACCAATAGCTTGCCTGCATGAATATTCTGTTGCATGTAGGGAGTAGGTATCACCAATCTAAAGCAAATTGAGCCTGACCCTATTTTTTTTCTTGTTATTTTACAATGCAAATAGATTGAATGGAACTTGTCATGAGGCTAAAAACATGATTGGATAACACTAATAAATATGGGAGGCATTGATACCCATAATGGTAAAATTTAGTAGGGCGATAAAGATACCAAGGCATACCAAGGAAGGCATACACTAGATATAATAATAATCCCCATACAGGGAAGGTATATCTTGGGTACCCTAGAGGTAGAATTGTGGTGCTAGTCTAATTTTCACTATCCAGTTATTTCAAAAGTATGCTTTTCATCCGGCTACTACAATGGAGGGCCATTCAACTATAGATGGTTTCAGAGTTGTTTTTCTATTTTTAAATTATAAATAAACTAGAAAACATTTAACTAATTTATTTTAAATTATATAAAGTGAAATCACTGTAAATATATTTGAAAAATATAAACTATTTATCGGTGCACTATTTGAAGTCATTATTTTCATCTTGTTTATTGATATTCCTTGTATTTTTAATAAAAATAATAAAGCACTAGAAATATGTACAAACAATACCCAAAGAATTTTAAATAGTATACCAAAGGTAGGTTACATTTACAAAAACTTTTGGCATTGGTTTTACATTTTTATTTAAAATAAATTAGTCATGAATTTTTAAGTTTAAGTAATATTTTTATAAAGATAGAAATCTACCTTTCAAACCACCCCAAGGGCTAGTTTTGCATAATTCAATTGTTTTTATTAGTACAATAAGTATTTTGTAATAGTAGTTGAACAACCTCAATAATTTACATCTACTCCATTATATTTCTCCTAGCATTACACAGTAGGTAACAAAATTCAATATACAACTACCACAAGAGTTATTTGACAAACTCCAACAATATTCTACAGATCTAGGAACATTAACTTCACACATAATATTGTCATACTAATGTTTGCATAGATCAAGTCATGCAGGAGTTATGTGTTGTTCATCATTTATCAAACCTGAGGGAAGAACATGAAGAGATACACATGGCATCATGACCAAAGAGAAGAGAAAATTCCATGTATACCATCACAATTGTATCCATCCTTATATGCCATTGAAAATTTTGTCATCCCTTCAGTGCCACTAATTTTCATATTTTCGTCCCCATTGTGCCATTCTGTTGAGTCCATCGTTACCAGTCATCATCGTCGGTTAGCAAGGGCGTAGTCAATGGCGTCACAAAGTCAGCCTAAGTACCACCATGCAGTAACTTTTCCCAATCCTCTCTCTAAACTCCAACACCACTGATCTCCCCAAGATCTCATCCCTGACAGACTTGTTCATGAGCCTAAGAACCAGAACACCAATTCTTGCATGCAACCCCTTCCACTAGCCAAGCAATTCATGGAGGATAAACACATCCACATCGCCTGTTTGCCAATTGGAAAGCAACTCGTTCAATGGCACTAGGGAGCCCAGGCGTGCTATCAGTCATGGACAGATCAAGGCCAAAGACAAGGCAGCCAAACTCTTCACATCGCACCAGCAGCAGTGGTGAACAATTGCAAGTCCCTACGATGGTAGGTGCGTGCCATCGTCGCAGCGGCATAAGCACACAAGGCCAAGCTATGGATGCGGCAGCTGGAGCCAGACATGGCCCACACCTTCACATGCTCGTGGGCGTTAGTCAAACGTAGGGGGTCAACGATGAGGTGGTTGGAGTTGAGGCGAAGGGCAAGCATGCCTCTGCTAGGCAGCACCACTCAACCGGTGCTAGCTAGGCACAACCCTGCCAGTGGCGTCGTGCAACTAGAGTGATCGAAGTAGCGGCGTGATGGCAATTGGCACTAGAGCGGGTGAATGGTTCGACCCACAATGCACATAGAATCGTTTCCAGGGAATGCGATGAGAAAAAATATCGATTTGAGGGAACACGACAAGGAAATTTTAACATTGTAACCATTAACTTGATGGTAATGGCACACACGACAAGGAAAATTAAAACCCGTGGTAGTGAAGAAATGATGTAATTTTTAGTGGCATTATAAGGGATGGGTATAATTTCAGGTGGCATAGAAAGAATTTACTCCAAAGATAAACATGGGAGATTATGAAACGAAGAAGTGGTTAAAGTCTAAGATAGTGTAAGTGGAAAAGAATGTGGAGCTTTACTCCAACCAGGAAATCATTAACATATATTGGTATGTGCTAACAACTGCATATTAAGGAAGCTACTCACCAACCTTACGATGAAGCAAGGTACTCCTTAGCAACATCATCACAGATAATCAATGTTGGACAATAGTCCAGATTTGAAGAATGGTCCGGGCCAGCACACACTATTTTTTAAGGGTTTGCTATAATAAGTTTCATCTAATATATACGAATTGGAGTTACTTTATGATGGTGCATACATAGTACAAACTTCCATAGAATTGTTAGGTGCAAACAACTAGCAACAAATATTCATTTACAACCATAATGAAATGTGTCTATTTTCATGGTAATGCTAATACTAATACTTCCAACTAGCAGAATATGTGTACCTCCATAATCTATTTGCTCTCTTTGATTACCAAGTGGTCGTACCAAAGAGAGAAATCAATATATATGGATTGAACCAAGATTAAATGGAATTACAACAATAATACACATTACCAAACATGTCCTAGGTGTTACAAGACCATGGAGCATGGGTTGGGAACATTCCAGATGGTACTATTGCTATCATGGGGTGAAACAAGCGGCCACATCAAACACTTTCATTCAGCATTGCCAGGTTTTGTTTTCCAGATGGTTTTTTTTACATTTCTCTATTTTTATAGTGCTTCATTTATTTTTAGCTCTAGATGACCAGATGTAGAACTATTGTTAGAAGCACAAGCTTCGGCTCTTGGACATCAAATGGAGGCTGGTCATATATTACTCAATCCCCTCTTTTTATCAGTGTTTGGAATACCTAATTCTAATGAGACTATTACACAAGCATGTGGTTCAATTTGAGCTAACAGAATGCCTAATTATAATGAGAGAAAACTACTATCCAAAAAAAAATCATAGAATACCACTAATTGTATTGTTCTCATCAACAACATATTTTGTCGAATAATAAATGTTTCATATAAGAGCTCACATGTGTTGCAATGTTGTTATTACACATGGATATAAGCAAGAATGGCTTAAACCATTATCATACATATACGAAGGAAACATGGCATAGATTGGTGCAGATTGGCTAGTATCTGCTCTTGGTTTTTGTACTACAAATGAAGTTGTAAGAGAGATATAGAATTAATCCCTTAAGATTTATCATATCACTAGCAAGTGGAGGATATCCAGTGGAGGTAGTATCAGTCAATAGGACTGGGCTGGTCATTGTCAGTCATGATATACTCATAATAAATGCAGTTATCTCAAATTCATCCCAACCCATATCGTAGCTATATATCCTCAGCAATGCTAGTGTCACCTGTCACTTCTGCACAAAAGTTCCCATGCACAACATCAAGATCATGGTTAGGAGCTGTTTCTTCCTCCTGATATTGTTGTTCACCATGTCTCACATCAATAGCACTATCAAGATCATTTCCACCATTGTCATTGGTTGCACCACTAGCCTATGTGATGCTTATGGTCTCTTCCACCTCTGGTAGTATATGGCTTAGTAAAATGATAGTTGCACATGGGTTGGAATTATTAATCACTGATGTCATGGAAGACAATTGAAAAGCATCTAGAGGATTACTGTAAGGGCAATGACACTCCACTTTGGGCAGCAACATGACTAGTGCTAGCACCAACAACACCAAAGGCAGAAGTAGATGCAATCATGTTCATGTGGCAGTAAGTGTTATCGGTATCATGTTGTGCTCCCTGAGGCACTTGCAAGGAAGTCATCAGGTTTCAAGAAGAAATATTGTTATGGATGCCGGTGTTGTTCCCAGAGAACCCGAAGCCCCCAACATGTAATCGATAGATGGTATAGTTTCACTTAGAAGCGGTAGGGTTGTGACTGTTGTTGCCATGAACGGATGCAATTCTTGTGGTAGAAATGACATTGATGATGTCATAGGACATATATTGGTGGCATAGGAGGAGTATGAACATATGGATAATATCCAGTGAACTAAGGATTAAGTTGTGGCATTTGTTTTTCATTGTTGGAAATAAAATGGTGGGATGTTGCTTCATGATTTGCCAAAATATGATCATAGTTCATACAAGGCTTGGGACAAGGAGTAGAATGCATGTCCTCCTGGTAAGTTTGTAGAAGGAGAATTGCCTCAATCTCCTCTTCTCTTCCTCTGAAACTCATGTATCATCTGCTGTTGAGATACTACCATGGGTGTTCTTAGTGACATATGACTGTCATTATGAAGGTTCATTTCATTCTTCTCCATTTGTGAGAGGTGTACCTGGATAGAGGTCCACAATAAGTTTGTGATTACTCTTGACATCGCAAGGCAAAGTTAGTGATTGATTTGACATCTCATTAGTTCTATATTCTCGATATCATAGAATAGGATCAAACTTACTAGTGAACATACTTCAAAGAACAAAAGAAAGATAACATAGAAACAACCCTTCTAAGTAATGTGATAATTGTTTGGTGGCTTACCTTTAACAACTAGTACTTTAAAGGCACTAAATAATTAGAACTCAGAAATAATTAACTATTGGTGATTGATGTTGATGGGTACCACATGTAGTCATTTATATAGGAAACTGAAGTCTCAAAGTGAAAACGGAACTAGCTGTAAAATTTAAAAGAAATTAATTGAATTATTCAAAAGACTAATTTGGTTCTTGTTGATTGATTACTTGTGGGTTTCTCTTCTTGTGCTTTTTAGCCATACATGTGTCCTTTCCACCACTCTATCGAAAAGGATTTGGACCTCACATTTTTGGACCATCCATTTCCATACATTGTTCACAAGTAACACAATGCCGTCACGCATACACAAATGAATGTACACTTGATCATTTAGATTGTAACCTTGTTTGTTTGTCATTTAGCATCTTATTCTATAAAAGTTGTTTGGGTAAAGATGGAGCACATAATAGCTTTATGGTTGTGGTGGATATTACTAGCTTGTATCCTTCCATATGACAACGAATTAAGACAATAAAGGGGTTTAAAAAGGGGAGGTGCATGCTTCAAGCATGGTTATAGGTGAAGCCAACCATAATGCCAGCTATAAAGACTTTACAAATAACTACTTTTGATTCATTTTTCACTAGCATAATGTATATATGTATGTGGTGTAAAGGTATATGTTGAATCTGCTTTGTAGCCTGATTTCTCATTGTAATATTCCTTGACATTAAATGATTACATGTCTCAGTACACATGTGGATCTTAGTTCGTTTGCCAACCATGGTTTCTATAGACAGGACATATTAGTCATATGATTTCCTCATTCTATGATGGTTATTTAATTTGTAGACACATAGTATATCCATGCAAGATGTACATAAAAATCGACCACGCCTTTCATGAACATCTTTATCTTATGTATATTCCTCAAAAAGTGAAACTGAAAGTACTTGGCTTTTCTATAAGGTACGTATCTTACAAAAAGTTTGGTGAAAAGATAAAGGCATGAGTCCCTACGAAAGTACTTATGTGAAACCTAAGAAAAAATGCTGGTGATAAAGCTATAAAGGAAAGTAGATTAACTATCTATGATTCAGGACATGATATCCTAAACGAATCTAATTTGAGATTTGTGTGGCTTGTACTGATACCAGCTAATGGTAGAAGTAGGCATGTGTCTTCTTGTACTTCATAGTTGAACCATAGCTTTTACTTCAAAATATGAATATTTTTTTCTATGAGTAAATGTAAATATAAAACTATAGTAAAAAATGTTTTTTAATTTCAAGGATGACACACCTGCATGGGCACCACGACACAAAAAGATTGCATACATCCATAGGTGCATCCCTATGATACATGTACAAAAGTAACCACTGAAAGCAATTGCATGCAAAGAAATAATGTGAGCATCAAAAGTAATTGTAATCAATAACTCACACTGGATATTTTAGTTGACAAAATAATCTATGAAAAAAGGATATAAACTTGGTTCCTCTTATTAGTGATAAAATTTTTGTCACCTTCGAATAATGGATTGTGTGGATCCTTGTTACTTATCACGCCAAATTTATCTATGATGGTGGTGAGAAAGGAAAGCAAAAAGAAAAGATGAACATAATAACTCCTCACCAAGTTATCAAATAGAGGGCAATAATTGAGAGGTCGAGAAAATATACTTAGACTTTCCACACCCCAACCTGCCTGTTTGGCGGTACCACTTTTTTGTCCTCTTCCAAAAACTCATTTTGCTCTATGTTGTCATTCTAGCATCCTAGAGCCCCGACCAAGTCTAGCCTTCCCGTAATGGACATATGAGAGTGGTGATGAGGCCATCTAGTGGAGTTAGCCAACTAGGATGAGACATTGTGCCTGATCAGCCCCTAGTCAAGCATACACACAATGGTATGACAGTCAAACTTATTCTCCATTCCAAATAAGTGTATACAAGAAAATAATTGGCTAAACAATGAGCTCAAATGCAAACCAACACTATTCCATAGAGGGCACCAATCTGTATTACTAAGCACTGATTTGTGCTTTTGTTTATCTAAAGAACACGTGTTTTAATGCCATGAGGTTGTTCAAGGTCGTGCTATGAGAGCAGAGATAACGTGCACTGAAGGCCATTCTATGTTTTGGTGGAACCAGAAGAAGGAATGGCCGAATGGGGAGAAATGTGGGTTTGGATGGACATGGAGCATCTATCCAATTAATATAAATAGTGGAGTGGGACATATAAGGTAGTGCATCCATCATATATCTCTCCCACAAACCTAAAATGAATATTTAATTACATGTTGTATGTCGCATACTTATAGTTAATCAGAGGTAGAAACAATTTTAGCTGCTTCCATCGTGGTTATTGTAGAATGGCATGTGTTACATATAAAAACTCAAGCATACTAAAGTTACAAATGGTTTCAAGTAAGCATATACAAACCATATCATACACAAGGAAACAAATATTATGATTATGGTGGTCACTGCAGTCGTCCTATCTATCAGTGTCATCATGGAGGTACACCTCATTAACAAATCCCAAAATATCTGGCATATCACTAGCAAGCACAAGATCACTGATGGAGGTGGATTCAGGCAAAGGTAAGCAGTCTCTATCAATCATGTGGTCCTCCAAAAGCTTGGGCATCTCATGTTCAACCCAATCAATGGCATAGTTATCTTCACCCATGCTTAAAGCATCTGGTTCTGCACTGATGTTTCCACGCACAACATCTTGGCCACGGTCAGTAGTAGTGTCTACCTCATGATGGTATTGTTGACCATAATCGACATTCATAGAAGTGTCAGAATTAACTCTATTGCTATTTGTTACAACACTAGTTTGTATGGTGCTTCTTGTTTCTGCGACTTCTTGCATGGTATGATCTAGTTCAATGATACTAGTTGTAGAAGGAATGATGTTAGTATCCACCCATGACACATAAGAAAATTGTGAATCCGAAGGACAACTGTGAGGGAAACTAAATGAGACACCTCCCCCTTGGGTAGCAACATTATTACTAGTTCTATCACCGCCAACACAATAAGAAGTAGAACCAATGGTGTCCATGTAGCAGTAAGTGCTACAGGTATTGTATTGTTCCCCTAGAGGTATTTGTAGGGGAGACATCACACCTGAAGGATATATGGTGTTGTTGCTACTGCTGTTCCCATAAAATCCTAGGCCCCCAGCCATGTAGTTGATAGTTCCACTCGCAATTGGTCTCTGTATAAATGTTGTTTCCCTAAAGGGAGGCAATTGTGGTGGTAGAAGTGGCATCGGGAACAACATACTGTTGTTCATGTGGAAAGTATTCAAGATATTAGGTTGTTCCACAATAGGTACTAGCAAGGGAGTTATGACACCTGAAGCATAAATGTTGGTCCTGATGTTAGTGTTGTTCCCAATGGACCTTAGACCATCGGCCATATAGTTGATAGGTGGTGTTGTTCCACTCACAATGGGTCTAGTTGGGACTCTGGTTGCCATGAAAGGAGGTGGTTGTTGTGGTAGAAATGGCAAGGGTAATAGCATGTTATGGACATATCTTGGTGGCATATGAGAAGGCATATGCACACAATAAGCATATCCACTGAATTGAGGGCTAATTTGTGTCATCTGATACATGTGCAAAAGAAATCTTGCCTCAATCTCCTCTTGTATCTTCCTATTAAACTCTTCTATCATCTCTTGTTGAGACATTGGCATGGAAACTCTTTGTAATATATGGTTGTTGGATTTGTTTATTTCTTCACCGTCCGTGATAAATGTACCTAACATAGAGGATCAAGTAATATAGTTAGTGCTTACTATTGACATCACAACACAAAGCTAAAGTTATAGTTGGCTTACTTTGGATAGGTTATTAAATCTCTATAATCCACATTTAGAATAGGAGACATTTAGAATAGGCTAAAATGTAACAAGCCAACATACTACAATGAACAAAAGAATAGATACCATGGAAATAATGCCCTATGAAAGTATTTCTAACAATAGTTAGAGAATGTACCTTGAACGATTAATAATAAGAGCTATTTGTGATAGTTGATAGTGGACACCATATGTAGTGGTTTATATAGGAAACCAAGGTAGCTTGAAAGTTATGAGTGGCCAACTTTAAACTCAAAAAGGAACTACAAAAAATGAAAAAAAGGTTCCTATTGATTGATTACTTGTGGGTTTCTCCATGTCCTTTTTATACATACATATCTATTTTCATTTTATGGAAACGTATTAGGGCCTAACATTGTTGAAACATTCATGATCCCTTCCATATGTCTTTTTATGCTAAACATAATGAAAGTAACACAATTGTCGTCACGGAATCATACATGACCACACACACACTTGATGCTATCCATAAACATTTGCTTTATAGAATATTAGTATGTGTGTCACTTGCCAAAAGGTGTTTGGATAATGGAGTATCCATGCACCTTTGCTTTGTCTATTAGTAGGTTTGTCATTTACCCTTTTTGTTCTGATCTTTTAAAGGTGTTTGGATAAAGATGGAGTTCCAAACAACTTTATGGTTCTTATAGGTATTACTTGTGTGCTTTTGTATGACAACTAGGACAATACAGTGGGTGGACAAGGGAAGTGCATTTTTTGTGCACTGTTCTATGTGAAGCCAAATTCCGTGCAAGCTATAAATTAAACACTTTGCAAAAGCTACTTTTTATTGATTTGCCACTGCTAGGGTGGATGTGTGGTGTTTGAGTCACTGCTTAATCATTTTATCCTGTCCTTGGACAATGACATGGCTGGATCACTATGGTCTTTATAGTGAGGCCTCATTAGTAACATCATTCCTTTACTCCTTATGTTGGTTGTTTGTGGTGTGGAGAGCAAGTCATGCAAGACTTGCATCGCTACAAAAGATGATGCCGAAAAGTGATGCTGAAAGACATGCATCGCTACAATTTGTGAGTTAGAGACAAATCATAATTTTGTATGTTTCAAAAAAGTGACGCCGAAAGTATATGGCGTTTCCTTTAAGCTTTGGCAGAAAAATGGAAGCTAAAGGCGTGCATCGCTACAAAATTAAACTATTAAAGATAATCATGCCTACAAGTTGTATGTGCAACCTAAGGGGAAAAGATAATTTGCATATACCCAAAAAAAAGTGACGCCGAAAGTACTTGATTGTTCCTTAAACTATTGCACAAAAATATGTTGCCAACAAGTAAAGGTACAATATGCATTCCTACAAATCTCAACTGTTTAAGGCAATCATGCTTGCAAGTTTGTCTAACAATAAGCATTTATTTGCAATCGAAGGAAAAATAAGATGGTGATCAAGGCATAGAAGAAGTCAGAGTGCCTGTAATGCATGCCATTTAAATTGTATGCCTTCTATAGAAGCCAGCTAAGGAAGGGTTAAAGTATGTGGAAGTCTTCTTGTGCTTCGTCATCGAATCATTGCTTCTACTTCAAAATATGAAAGAAGATCTAGGCACTTTGAAGTATTTTGTCCCTCTTGCATGAATAAATGGAAATATAAATTGTACCAAAAAGGGATAATTTTTTCGATTACAAGGATGACACATGCTCACACACAACCACATATGAGCATTGCACATCTGCAAGTATGTCCCACCCGATGCCCTTAGAAAACTTAAATCAACTGGATATACATAAATCACGAGCATCAGAACTTGAATCATGGTGGTGGGAGTCATACTACACACCTACACTACCCCACCAAAGTGTGCCGCTCTCTTAGCGAGTTGCAGAGAGATTAAAATTTAAATTAACAGAATATATAAACATGGGGAAATATAAGTTCACCTGATCTTATCAATGATAAGATTCCCAACAACTTCAAATAGTCTATCGCATAGCTAGTTTAACTAGTCACACCATATTGATCAATGATAGTGGCGAGCCTGGAACGATTTGAGAGAGTAGAGGAAGAGGGCAAGGGTGAGCCTGCAAATCCTCACCAAGTGACTGAATAGAGGGTGCTAAGGTTACAAATAAACTAATGTTTTCTACACCCCCCATGCTACATGTTGAGTCGCGTCTTGTAGAGTTTCTTCACGTGATTATCCTTGCCTTTTTAGATAGTCGCTATGACACGTCAATTGTCAGGCATTGAAGTGGTGTATGGTGCATTATTGTGCTTTTAACATCAATGACATTGTAAAATACATCCATCCCGAGTTTAGCCATGCCAATATATAGATAGGCCCCATAAAAGTCCAATAGATTGGGTAGTATAGATTGTTGGCTAGAACTCGAGTATGAGGACACGTACACACGAAGTTTTTTTGGTGCCACTCAGGAACCAGCAGCGATTTTCTGTTTATCTCTTAAGCATATATACAAAGCTAGGAGTTCAAGGCAGCTACTCTGCCGGACATGCGCCCTGTCCGCACACGACTTGGTCGTGCCATCCCACGACCCTGCGAACATGACACACACGACACGATAAACCCGCTCGGCCTCTCGACGCAGCGTGGCGAGAGCGGGAAAATCGGCACGACTCTAACAGACCGTGCCGACCCAACAGAAAGATAAGCTAATGACTAGATTATCTAACAAAACTCCCCCTAATCTAGTTATTGCCGATGTCAACAATACCGATCTTTGAACGCAGATGAAGAAACCTCACCCGGCCAAGTGACTTGGTCAGGATGTCGGCAAGCTGATCATCGGTATGAATCTTGCGCACGACGACCTGTCCGCGCTCGACGGACTTCCTGATGTAATGGAACTTCGTCTCGATATGTTTGCTCCGCCTGTGGTGAACCGGATTCTTGCAGAGCTGGATTGTTGACTGGTTGTCGATGAAGATCGTCACAGTGTTTGCCGCTCGCCCATAGAACCTGCCGATCAGACGCCTAAGCCAGTTGCCCTGACAAGAAGTCATTGATGCCGCAATGTACTCAGCCTCGCATGACGATAAGGCTACCACAGATTGCTTCTGGGACTGCCATGTCACTGGTGATCCTCCGAGACAGAACAGGATGCCGGACGTGCTCTGCCGATCATCCACATCACCGGCCATGTCCGCATCGCTGTACCCTGTGAGCTTGATGTCGCCGTGTCCCTTGTAGTAGCATAAGCCGTACTGGACTGTACCTGAGACATAGCACAGAATGTGCTTGACGGCGCTAAGGTGCTCAGTTGTAGGTTTCTCCATGAACCTACTGACGAACCCGACCGCGAAGCAGATGTCGGGTCGAGTGTGTACCAAGTATCAGAGGCTCCCAACCAGGCTACGATAGAATGTAGGATCAACAGGTGGGTTAGAGCTTTCCTTACTCAGCTTGAGGCGAGACTTCATTGGCACTTGCACAGCGTTGCACTGGTCCATGCCTGCCTTCTCCAAGAGCTTCGTTGCGTATGCAGCTTGACTCATGGTTGTCCTCCCCGGTTGTTGCTTCACTTCAATGCCCAAGTAGTAGCTCAGCTCCCCGAGGTCGCTCATTTTGAATGAGCGCTTCATCTCCCCTTTGAACAGCTCGATCTCAGCACGGTCAGCACCAGTCAGGATCAAGTCGTCAACGTATACACCCAAAAGAATGCGCTTCTATCCAGTGCCTCGAGTGTACACGCCGTGCTCTTCCTCACAGCGCACGAACCCGAACGCCACCAGGGTGCGATCCAGCTTCTCGTTCCAGGCTCAAGGTGCTTGATGTAGCCCGTAGAGTGCCTTGTGGAGGCGCAGCACTTGTCGCTCTCGCCCGGTGATGGAGAAGCCAGGGGGCTGGGCGACATAGACTTCTTCAGTGAGCTCGCTTGAATGCGGACTTGACGTCGAGATGATGAAGCGTCCAGCCCTCATGCGCCGCCACGGCCACCAGAGCTCGAACCGTGTCAAGCCGGGCCACTGGCGCGAACACCTCGTCGAAGTCCACGCCAGCGCGTTGTACATATCCCTTCGCTACGAGCCGCGCCTTGTGCCGGATCACAGTTCCGTGGGCGTCCTTCTTGAGCTTAAACACCCACTTGAGCCCGATCGGGCGATGCCCAGCTGGAAGGTCCGTTGCTTCCCAAGTCCCATTCTCCACGATGGCGTCCATCTCCTCTTTCATTGTTGTTCGCCATGCTGGATCAGTGGCCGCCTCGTCGTAGGAGTTTGGCTCCTCAGAGGCCATCAGCAGTCATTCATCTGGATCAAGCTCGACAGGTTCGGCGGTGTCGATGCAGTTCTCCACCGTGCGATATCTCCGGGGAGCGTCGTTGTCACTGTGGTCCAGGCCGGAGGGGATGTGCGACGGCGGCATGCAGTGCTCCACCCGAGCACCGGCTGGCGTGAAGTTATTGTTCATCGGCGTGAGAGGTTCGCCGTCATCTTGATCCTCCATCGACGGGGCCACAGGGGATACAGGAGAGCCAGACCTATCGCTGCCCAAGCCGTCGTACACCATGTACTCGACGGTGAAGGTCTCTGGCACGGCGTCGTTGCTAGCCTCCCAATTCCACCCTTTGGCCTCATCGAACACGACGTCACGTGTTACGTGAAGACGTCCCGTCACTAGATCATAGACCCTGTACGCCTTGGAGCCTGTCTCATAGCCCACGAATACCATCTTCCTGCTTCTATCGTCGAGCTTGGTTGAGTGTGGGCGTGTGACCTTGACGTGCGCGACACACCCGAAAGTGCGCAGGTAATGCACGGCTGGCTTCACACCATGCCACGCCTCATAAGGAGTTTTGCCGGCGACGCTCTTCGTTGGCGATCTGTTGAGAAGGTAGACCGCAGTGCTTACCACCTCCCCCCAAAATGTGCTGGGCACGTTCTTAGCCTTGAGTAGGCATCGTGCCGTCGCCATCCCTGTTTGGTTCTGGCGCTCCACGACGCCATTTTGTTGCGGTGAATACGGCGCCGTGAGTTGTCGGTGCACTCCTTTCTTGGCGCAGTGTTCACCGAATGTGGTCGCCGTGAACTCTCCACCTCGATCTGTGCGGAGCACACGGAGCTTCCGGCCTGTCTCCACCTCGACACCGGCCTGGAACTTGCGGATCGCGCTCGCCGCCTCGTCCTTGGTGGTTAACAGAACCAGCCACATGTACCTGCTGGCGTCGTCAACAAGAAAAAGGACGTAGCGTCGCCCGCCGTGGGTTGGAGGAGAGACGGGACCACATAGGTCCCCGTGGACGAGGTCGAGGCGATCCTTGGCGCGGTACTTGGCCTCCTGTGGGAACGACGCACGCTGTTGCTTGCCGACGAGACATGCGTCACACAGTTGGTCAACGTGATCCAACTGTGGGAGCCCACGCACCATCTCACCTCGCCCGAGCTTCTTGAGTGCATCAAAGTTGAGATTTCCCAGCCGTTCGTGCCAGCGCCATGCGATGTCGTCGGAGCACGCCAGCAACGAGATCGGCTGCGCCATGGTGAGTGTAATCTTGTAGAGGCGGTTCTCAGACCTGCGTACCTTGGCGAGGAGCTCACGCTGTGGATCGCGCACCCGTAGAACGCCATCCTGAATCTGAACTTGGCAGCCGGATTCATCAAGTTGGCCCAAGCTGATGATGTTGCTGCGGAGGCGAGGAATGTAGTAGACGTCTGACAAGACGCGGTGACGCCCGCCCCGGGCCGCGAACATGACCGTCCCACGGCCGATGATGTTCACCAGGGAGCCGTCGCCGAATTTCACTGTGCCAGTGATGTCGCGGTTCAGCTCGGAGAAGAAGGCACCCTCGCCGGTCATGTGGTTCGATGCGCCGGTGTCGAGGTACCAGATGTTGTCGAGGCCGCTGGCGCGGTGGTCTGTGTCGCCGAGCTGAACGGTCGCACGTTCCTCGTTGAGGAAGACTTGGCCTCCCACATGTGCCGGAGACGGCCCTTTCCTCAGCGTGGTCGCGGTGGTCCGGGCCATCAACAGGGACGGTTCCTCCTCGTCACTCTGGATGATGGGATCGTCGTCAACTCCACGCTCCTCCGCCAGAAGCGCCTCCACGGCCGCCATGTCCTTCTTCCTCTTGCGACACTCTCGATGCCAATGCCCGACCTTGCCGCAGTACTTGCATGCGTCTTTGTTGGCGGTCTTGTTCCCGCCGTCGCCCTTGCGCGTGTCGTTGTTGGAGCGCTTGGGCGGCTGTGTGCCGCGTCGCGGTGAAACGGAGCTGTCGGTCGACCCGCCGGCACCATCGGGAGTGGTGCCGTCGTGTGAGCCTTCCTTGTCGCGCCTGCATAGACGGTGGATGAGGTCCTCCTCCTTGGATGAGAGGAGAAGGCGTGTGCTCATCTCCGCAGCCACCGCGCGCGCCTCCAACCGCTGCTCCACCGCCCTAAACCTCCCGGTTACCTCCTCGACCGAGAGGTCGGCGATGTCCAGGAGGGTTTCGATGGAGATGGCAACCTGCAGAATTCGTCAGGGACCACCTGCAACATCTTCTGCACAACTTCTGTCTCGTCAATCTCGTCGCCGAGGAGTCGTAGGTTGTTGACGAGACTTGAGATCCGGAGAGAGAAGTCGTCGATGCTTTCCCCCTCCTTGAGCGCGATGTTGTTGAAGTCGCGTCGGAGCTTCTGCGCGTTCGATACACGCACGCGCTCCACTCCCATCCAAACCACCTTGATCGCGTCCCAAGCCTCCTTTGCAGTCTCCTTGCGGCCGATCATGTTCACCATCTCCGTGGGAACAGACCGGGCAATGGCAGCCAGTGCCAGTCTGTCCTCGCCGTAGTCGACGCCACTGGGGTCGATGGCGCTCCACAGGTTTTGGGCCTGCAGGTTGATGCGCATCATCACCACCCACTCCGGGTAGTTAGTCTTCGTCAACACCGGGTACTGCACGAACGCCGGTGATTCCTTGACGGTGCGGTGGACGACAATGGGAAGTTCCCACCGCCCTCGCCTGTGTGCGCGGCCGCGCCTTGACGACGACGGTGGTGGCGACGGTGAACGTCGCCGGCTCGGTGGCGCGCTGCCGCAGCGTGGTGGCATCCTGGACGCCATGGCTTCGCCCTTCGATGAACCTTTCGCTCTAAATACCAATTGTTGGCTATAACTCGAGTATGAGCACACGTACACACAAAGTTCTTTTGGTGCCGCTCAGGAACCAGCAGCGATTTTCTGTTTATCTCTTAAGCATATATACAAAGTCTAGGAGTTTAAGGCAGCTACTCTGCCGGACATTCGCCCTGCCCGCACACAACTTGGTCGTGCCATCCCACGAACCCTGCGAACATGACGCACACGACACGATAAACCCGCTCAGCCTCTCGACGCAGCGTGGCGCGAGCGGGAAAATAGGCACGACTCTAACAGACCATGCCGACCCAACAGAAAGATAAGCTAATGACTAGATTAACTAACAGCAATCACCCGGTCATCTCACGACCAATGTTGTATGGCCCCAAAAAAAAATGTTGTGTGGCCCAAATGAATCAATGCACTCCAGTCGAAGTAGTTGTGTACGCAAGGCAGATTAAATGAGCAAACATGCCAGACGTTCATGAACCAACAAAGATTTTATTCAGCACCCAAGTCCCATTGCCTGTTGTAAACTGCCACGGCGATGGAAACGATTTGAAAAGATAAAAGGAAAAAATGGAAATGCTAGGTGGCAACATGGAATTCAAGTCGCATTAAAACTCAGGCCTCAAGACACGGTTACGGTATACCATGATTCGGTCGCTAGTTAGACAAGCACCAACAAACCTTGGTGTCCAATGGTGAACAAACAAACCCAAACATGAAACACCTATGAGTATCACCAAAAGCACAAAGTGCGTATGAGTATCACCAAAAGCACAAAGTGCGAAGACAATTGGAAGGGCATTCTGCACTTCCGCATCACCACTTCTGATGAACTGCTAATCATAGCTGGCATTCAGGAACTTTAACAGTTCATTGCGCTTGCTCTCTGCTGCTTTATCTTCCTTCGTCTTCTCAAGCTTCATCATTATCTAGAAATGAAGTAGGTCAAATGCAATGATTCTTTTGTAAGAGAAACAGTACCTTCATTTAATTCCTTTCCTCACCTTTTTACCAGAGATCGCACTCCTTTGGGTCCCTTCTTCCTTTTCTTTGTCACGTCCAAGAAACTGGTCGATGAAATAGAGGCTGTTAGAGGCTGATAAACACAGCAAGTAAAAGAATGCAAATCCAAGTATCATATACCTTAGAAAGCTGGACAGGACCATCACCACCTTCGCTCTCTTTCTTCTGTATAGAGCTCCCACATGGAAGAGAACATAACCAACCAACCAATAACCAACCGGCACGCCAATCCCACATGTTTTCACCCGTTCACGAACCCCAGCTCCAATGTCAAAGAGCCAACCCAGAAACAGGCACAAAGAAATGTAAGGACCTCTTGTATGAAAGTACATAGTTCAACAACCAACATGTTATGTTATGTTGAGACACAGTAAAAGGAAAGTAGTTTCTGAAAAACAAAAAGAAATTTACCTCTTTGTGTTTACTCTTGTCTCGTTTATGATGTCTATCTTTGCTTCGATCCCTCTCCCTAGACTGTCACATGAAGAAATAAAAGACAACACAAATACATATTAGATGCCTTGATATAAAAACCAAAAAAAGAAAACATCAATCAAGTACAAAAATCGCAGGACCAGAACCTTTCTTGATCTGCTGCTCTTCTTATGCTTCCGAGATCTGCTAGACGCCTCGCGGTCGCTGTCATAAGTGCTTGTGCTGCTACAATGAGAATGATATTCTTCAATATGGCCATACAAGGAAGAACCTCACAGAAACATATGTTTTGCACAGATAAGATAACGCAGTAGCTCATCGTTTCGTGGAATCTGAAACAACATAACAGCTACAACAGTAGCTCATTCAGGAAGCTCAGGCACAACATAATATTGATTGGTCACTAAGTTTTAACAGGTTTATCCACCAAATTATCTTAACCCACTCCTCAATCCTAATCAATCTCCCCTATAACAACTCCAACCATCCAATCATGAAACATCATAAGGTACACAGACTGCCTCAGCTTAAGTATCTAAACTATTTCATATTTGCTCATGCAGAGATTAAGAATCCAGGTTCTTTCCCAA
This sequence comes from Digitaria exilis, assembly GCA_015342445.1. NCBI lineage: Eukaryota > Viridiplantae > Streptophyta > Magnoliopsida > Poales > Poaceae > Digitaria > Digitaria exilis. Next base: position 1,366,042 of record JACEFO010000191.1, on the reverse strand, counting down.
CATATCATCCACAGATTGCCCTAACATCTGGTACAACACCACCGAAAACAAAATGTTTGGCCTCCAATGTCCAATTCCCCCACTCCATCAATCACAGGATACGCATACAAAACTAGTTAATACATACGACGCCCAGAACCCAGCAGCAACACTAATCAAATCATCGGCTAGCCTTCCCTTGTCCCAGTCCCTGGATCACGAGCCCTGCCTTCCAGATCCGTTAACGAGACCAACCCTTTAACCTAACTAGAAACCCCGATAAGGGGAAGAGGGGGAGATCAGATGACCTGTAGCTGTCGTCGTCGGACGTGGACCGGCGCCGCTCCCGGTCGCGGCGGCGGCGCTTGTGGCGGGACCTCTTGTCCTTGCGCACCTTCAGCGCCGACGAGGACGCGCCCTCCTTCCGGCGGCTGCCGCTGCGGTGGCGGTGGTGGCGGCGGCGGCGGCGGTCGCTACCCGAGCTGGAGGAGGAGGAGTCCGAGGAGGAGCCCGTGGTGTCGGTGTAGGACGAGGAGGAGGCCGCGGGGGACCGCGCCATGGCTCCCGACGAGGGCGGCGGCGGCGGCGCTCGTGGGGATTGACTCGACGAGGTGTGAGATAGGAGGAAGCGGCTCGATGCCCCCCATTTGATGGGTGCCTCCACGAGCGCTTCGATGGAGTTGCTGGGCCGGGTCGATGTCGATGAAAAATGAGGCGATCGATTATGGGCTGGAATATGGGCCTGCATCCTCACAGCCTCAGATGCTAAAAAAAAAACCTCAAACAAAAAGATGCTAAAAAAAAAGGCCTCACCGGCTCAGCTCGCAAATTTTGTCAAAGATGCTTTAACATACAATTTTATTTTAGGTAGAATTTTTATGAGGTATAGAAGAGAGAAAAGAGGAGGAGGTGATTTTTTTAGGAGCTTCATAAGGTCAAATTGAAAACTAAGAAACCAATTTCTCTGCAAGTTGGCATGGTTGCCTATTATATTGTCTCACAGTGGCTAATATATTGCTTTCACAATGACGTCGTAGTAACTAAGAAGGCGTGAGACTTCTTGTTACGTGGCACCATAGGTAACTGATCTCATAGGTCGTATTATACATTATCCATGTAGGATTTCGGATGATGTGCAGAGAGAGAAAGTATGGAGAGGAAAAGAGGTGACCGTCGACGGCGTCCACGTCACCGCTATCCCGGACGCCCCCTCCGTTCCTGTTGCAGCCGTCCACATCGCTGCCTCGGCGAGACAGTTTGACGACACCGCCGCCAAACCCCGTCGCTAATTCCTAGAGTGGGGCAGGACATCGTCGTTCTCCCGGCGAAGCGCGTCCAGGACATCGTCGTTCTCCCCAGCGCGGGGGCGGCGACGCTCATGTGCAGGACGCCAGAACTACCGTCCTTCAGAAGTGCAACTCCCGGTCCCGGTGAGCTGCGTTCCCACCCACGACGCCGTCGCCGCTGTGTGGGTACACCGCAACTACCCGGACACCGCCGCCTACTGCAGGCCCGACAACCTCGACCGGATGCACGAGGCATGTTCGATGATTTGCCTCATACGAAATCCAGCACCTTACGTTCGCATCCTGTCTGTGTCAAGCGTTAGCCATGGCCTTCGGTTTTGGCATTGCGTCTGGCTGATTGATTGGCGCATGAAACCATTGCACACTCGATGGAGCCATGGCCATCGTTTGCTAGGACATTAGTTTCACGATCCCCTTCATAGGCAGTACATGTTAGATGCGCAACATCAGTTGCTATTGCATGATTAATATTATCGCAGGAAAGTGTATTATATATGCACAACAATGCCATTCCTTTTTCTTTCGACAAAATTGCTATTATGACACAGCAAACAACGGGGTTTCGCTATTTTGACAATCCAAACATCGAATTTGCTATTATAGGACTCTAAACATTGTCTTCTTGCTATTATAGGACAATTGATGTTTTTACACATGTATTTTACTCTTTTGTGACAATAGTGCCCTTGCTCCTTGATATAGACTCACGTAAGATTTCTGAACGGACTCGAGGCTCCGTTTTCTCTCCACCGTGGCTGCCTGGGCATGGTCGGCCTTGGCTGCTGGCCTACTGGGCATGGCTGGACATGGCCACCGGCCAGCTAGGCATGGCCAGACGTGGCCCTCCCCTTGGCCATCGTTGGTCCTGCATCGGGCGCCCAGCGTGCCCAACCCTAGGGCACCCGGCGTGACCGGACGTCGTGGCCAACGTAGGAGCAGCCACGTTGGGGAGATGGCCGGCCGCCATCGGAGGATCGCCGTCTTCCGTGTCCATGGTGGCGGCATGCGAGATCCCGGGGCGCTCGAGTCGGAGAGAAACGAAACGTCCAGTCGAGTACAGAATCAATCGTGATAGCAGAAGGGCAACATGGGCACAAGTGGACAAAATACATGTATAAAAACATCAATTGTCCTATAATAGCAAGAAGACAACATTTAGAGTCCTATAATAACAAATTCAATGTTTGGATTGTCAAAATAGCGAAACCCTATTGTTTGTTGTGTCATAATAGCAATTTTCTCTTTTCTTACTTATTAGTATTTGCTAGCACGAACCATGAACGGATCCACTTAAGTCATAAACTTAGTAGAGGGTTCCAACTATGCATGCACACTAGGTTGGGTATTTTTGACTCAAACAGTTCTAAAAGATATGTCTTGCTAAATTTGTTCTCTAAAGTTTCATTTGTCCACTCTACTAAGTACTTGAGGCCTTGACGATGTTTATAAAATTTTAGCAGAGGATTAAGGGCCGAGATAAGTGTTCTGGTCTACGGCTTTGCTGTTACTTTGCCGTCCTGCCTGACTGGGGTTTTAAGCACTAGGAATTGGAATACTAATTAGTAAACCGAGCAATGCTGTTAGCCATGTTGTCAGCTGATCATTAATGATTTCTCTTTGAGCAAAGTGAAGCAATTGGATTAGAGTAAGAGAGACATACAACAAGAGATTTCTGATGTAAGAGAGAGAGACATTCAGGAATATGGATTGCTGACGTATCTAATCAGAATCATCTGGAAGTAAATATATCTTTATCTGCTTTCCTCCTTTATTCCCAGCCATGTCCATATATAGAGATCTCTGTCACTGGAAGTAGATATATCTTTATCTTGCTTCACTGACATCCTTGTTGGCTTTCAACGGGAGATTTGTGTCACTGACTATAGAGTGTTAATTAAAAAACACTCTGTCCTGACACACTGCTATCCACTACATAATATTTTCAATTAAAGTTCTAATAAGTTTTGTCCCACATCTATGGCTGCTTTTGTATAGCAAATGAATGCCATTCAGGATTGTTTATTCAGTCATGAACATTGTTAGTTAAATAATTAGTAGTTGTTTCTAGCACATTTATTCTCCACTACATGCCATTGGCACTTAAATTGCCTCTCAGACTAAAATTCAAGGTCGTTCTCCGTACTTTCCACTTGATCCAAAATAATGCATCTCACATGAGTTGATCTTAATTTCTTTACTTTTTGCAGGGAGCATTGCTCCAAAAGCACATAGATGCCACTCAAAACAATGCGGACCTTGGGGAAGCTTGAGGCTGCCTCCTGGAGAGGACATTAATGAATGGCTTCCTGTGAATAGTAGTATTGTTCTTTATTTTTCTGCATTTGCCATGATTTGTTTGCATTTTTCTCCTTTGTTAGAATTGTTGAATGTAGCAGTGACATGGGGCTTAGTGTTGGATCATGTAGATATCTCTGATGAATGTTTCTAAAACTCAATTATTTCATTGAAGCTAACAAGATTATTTTGCATTGCAGCTGTGGGTTTCTTTAACCAGGTTAATCTTCTGTATGAACACTCACAGAATTCTGCACACCTGACTACCTGAGAACTGCAGGTCCAAAGTAAGTATTTCTCTAATTTTATTCTTTTGAGTTGTCAAAGGAAAGGGGAAAAATAATTATCCAAAAAATTTAACCATCTGTCCTGTCAAAATAAGGAAAGATAAACTCAAATCTTTCATTGAACATGTCACTTCAGGGCGATCATAGCGATATATTGGGATTTCAAAACATGTTGTTTCCTGTACCAATTATTTTTCTTCTTGTTTTCCTGTATCAATTATTTTCTTAAACGGTTGATTTTTCCGTCATGCTGATTGGAGGCAACCTAATTCTGTTCTTTGTATCCTTTTTGGATGCTAAATCTATAATTTCGATCAGGTTATGAAAGTGATGTTCTATGTTGACGTGGCTGTATTTTTTAAAGAAAATGAAATGCAAGTAGTACCATCCATAGATGCAGCGATACAGTTCATACATTGTATTATTGTTATTTTCTTTTCTGTGCTCTTTAAATCTCTCTCATCACCAGTTCACTTTTGACTTTTGGAGGTCCTGGAAGGTAGGAATTATGTCAATTTTAACTTTCTAGATTTTTGGAGAAGAGTCTTGTCCTATTTGTCATAGGCAAGTCAACCCACTCTTATAAAGTTTTAATATGGATGTTTCGGTGCTGGTTTTGTGTTTTGTGTCAACAGTAGAAAGAAGAATTGGGGTTTGTGTATAATTATCCTTCTCTGTTTACAGTGCCAACTTATTAGCAAGTCTTGTGCTTTCAGGACCCATGCAAGTTTTAAAAATTCTACCTATTTAACCATGTGCTGTTGTATTGCTGCTTTAAACAGGAGGAATGGGATCAATGGAGAAAGATGAGGCGTGTAAAACTTTAGGAGATATAACAAGTTCAAGCAATGGAGGTTCCCACTTTTAAAACATGTCTTCATGCAGTGATCATGCTTTTATTATTATAAATCCTACATCATGCAAAGAAATGAGTGAAATTTGATTTTAGGGAACATTGATCCTAAGGAACGTAGGAGGGATATGCACCCATCAATCTGCGTATGATTATCGCAAAATAGTTTTATACAAATTAATTGTAAATTATGTCATTCAAATCTGAAATTTTGGATAGCAGTATGAGTGGTATTTTGGATGAGCCGGATCTTCCGTTTGGTGGGAATACCATTGTGTTTGGTGGAGACTTCAGGCAGGTCCTCCATGTTGGTCGCAGAGGGTCGAGGGCTCAAATCGTATTAGCAAAAAATACATGAACAAAATATATTCCGGTGGGTTCGACAAAGCTCATAACAGACATATTGATGGATATGTTTAAGGTCCATAATAAAATATTGCCAGAGCACAAGTTTGAGATAAACACCTAGCCCCGTGTGTTGCTATGGAGTTCCTAGCATTTTCCTTATCCTCCAATAAAATGCAATCTAAGTATATTTATCATAGTATTTTATTTCACATTATAGTTATTTTATCGTACGATCTGAGTATAGTATTTATCAGTACAAAAATTTAACTGTCCCGTAGCAACGCACGGGCACGAACCTGATATGAGACTACCTCATTATACAAGCTGTTGCCATTTAACTTACAATATTTTTTCTATACATAAAGTAAGGGGATTGCACATTTATTATTAAAAGACAACACATTGGGGACAAGTATATTAATGTTTTCTAGTCAATATGCGGCTCTATGCCTTACCATATTATCTTTGCTCTCGAGGCAATATAATCGACGACCCATACAAGCTCAGAGCATTGCCAGTGTAATCAGTTCTTAGGTTAAAGATTATTTTCATGCTACCATGCATATAAAAGAGCCCTACTACCATGTAATTATTCCGTGCAGCATAAACTTTAATCAAAACCACAAAAAACAAATCACAACTTATTGTGGCTGGGGAGCCAATGATAAATATTTTCAGCACTAGCATACCCTACAAACAATTGATTAAAAAAATGCTCTGTTGGAGAACCCTATTCTTCTCTGACCTCCTTGGTTGTGTCTTTTGGTAATTTGTGACACGCTTGCAACTATTTGAGTATTGACAGACCGTGCTGCACATTGGCCATAGCTCGTTTTTACATCTTGTTGATTCAGCTCTGACTAGTTGCCATTCATATGTTTGCACAAGGCCATGAAACCCCCAGTGAAACTTTGCAGGCTCGGCATTTTGTGTTGATCACTTGAAGAACTTCGTTGTGCTCTTGGTAATTTACTACAGATCCATCTGGAGTTTTGTTGCTCGGGTAGGGGCATATAAGCGCACGATGATTGTTATTCCAATAGTCATTGCGAATATAAGAGCAAGAATGGCCAGAGCAGGGCTCCTGCGATCCATGGTTGCGATGGCTCCTCCCTGCACTCCTTTGTTGACAAGGCCGTGATTCCTTAGCTCACCGTTGGTATAATCTTGCTCTATCTTCATCCCTCTCTCATTCAGTCCTTGAAGCTCGGTTGCTTTCTTCTCTGCTGGCTTAACCAGAGATGACACCGCAGGTGAGCTGACAAGTTCAACAAGTCCTGCAAGGGCTTTCTTTTCGTCCTGCTCAAGCTGGCTTTCGTCTGTGATTGTTCTTGTTCCTTCATCCTGTTTTCCTTCTTCTGTTTCTGCAACAGTATCTGTAACCATATCATCTAAGAGTTCTTGATGCATCATCAGCTGTGCCGTTGGTGTGTTCTCCATTGATTCAGCCTCTTGAACACCATCATTTTCATCATTGTTTTTACTGAAGATGATCCCCGGCCTGCTGATACTGAGTTTGCTTTCATCTTTGTTATCCTACAAATCAAAGAAACAAACACTAGAAATAAGGATGATGATCATACATGCACATTCCAAAATTTTGATCAATGAAAGAAGAAACCCATACTTTTTGGGCGATCTCGTTCTCGATGTTGTTCTTGCTTGAGTCCTCATCGACCTTCTCCACCTTTCCAGGGACCTGAAGCCACAATTTGGATGGATATGCAATAGTAAGAAATGAGGCTACTAGAGAATGACCATGCAGGCACTACAGCAGTACAGCAGAAAGGATTCAGAATTGCACTTACCAAACAAACAGTGATCACCTCCGGCGTGACGATCTTGACAGGGTCCCTGCTCGAATTATGATCGATTCTTTCAACGTGACCAAAATTATCAGTGTGTTCATTGTCCTGACACTAAAATTAAGGAAGGAAAGACGATTAAAAAAGGCACATATATCAATCACTGCATACGTAGCAAAAAGGTTTCGGTGTTCACAATTGTGCACAGCAAACAAACACTTAATATATCGTGCGTGGTGATCTCGACATGGTTCGTGTTTGAATTATGGCCAATGTTTTCAACATGTTCTTTGTCCTGAAACTCAAATTCACAAGAAATGAACACAAGGCACCTGCGAGGCTGTGACAATCACTGCAAATAACAAAGGTTTCAATTCTGAAAATTGTGCAAAGCAAACAAATACTAACCGTATCCTCCATGTTGGCCTCAATAAGATTCTTGGCTGAATTCTGATCAGTTTTCTCTTCAAGTTTGCTGTCCTGAAACCCAACATTTTGCACCAAATTAAGCCATATAAATAATTACAGAAAATGCATTCATTATGTATATTGATGTTATGCAAGTTAATCCAAACGTTTGCACAGAGAAACAGACCAATTGAGCTGCAGCGATCTCATTATCCTTGTGAATCTGATGGCTTTCCTCTGTCGCCTTGCCATCCTGAAAAACCATTGTTCAGAGGATGTTGCAGAGACATGATGTCACTACATTACTACACACATGCATTCCACGATGAACAAAGTTTCAACCAATTATGCAAACAGATCATAAGAACTAACCAATCTACCAGATCCAATGTCAGTGTTGACTGTGCTCAATTTCTCATTGGATTGATCCAGCTTCTGCATCAGTGTGCCATCCTCAGCCTACGAAGGTGAATCGATTTTGCATGTAAGATTTGTCAACAGTAAAGGAAAGAACCCAGGAACACCAGTTCTCATGAATGAAAGCGACGACTCACCTTCCCATCCTCGACAACTCCGCCATCCAAAACGGCGTCTTTCCTGCCAGAAACGAAAAAAGTCCAACAAAAGAAAAACAAAATTTTCAGCTCCAACGCCCACGAAACAACAGCAGATCATCCTGTTCAATCTTGTAATCCGCGAAAGATGACAAATTCAAGGCGGAGATGATCCAGACACGTACTCCGGCTGCCGGCGGCCTTGCTGACGCTCGGCGCCCTTCTTGCCGCGGCGTGAGCTGCGCCACGCGAGGACGGCGGCCCCGACGACGGCCGCGCCGCCGATGAGCAGCAGCGCCCCCACGCCGTGCGGCGCCCGCGCGGACACCCGGAACTTCATGCCACCGCCACCGCCACCGCCGGCGCCGGCGCCGGGACCCTTCCTATCAGCAGCACCGCCGCCTCCGGCTCCCTTCGCCTCCTCCTCCTCCCGCCGCTGCAGCTGCTCCCGCCGTTCTCGGGCGGCGCCAAGAACGCCTTCCATGGCAAGGGGCGGCGAATTAAAGGGGCACGCCCTCTTCGATCTTAATTACGCCCCTCTGGTGGTGGGGGGGTTGGTGCGCCGGCCGGTCGGTCTTCTCGTACGTGTGTTCTTGCGCGAGTACGTTCTAGAGATGGAGGGGAGGGGACAGAGGAGGTGGAGGTGTCGAGGTTTTAGGGGTGGGTGGGAGAAGAGAAGCGCCGGTCGGGTCGCATGGCCACTCGTCGATGGAGCAGAGTCGCAGCGCAGACCCACGACTCTCGGATCATCAACGGACTCAGAAACTCCCGTTGGACTGCCGAAAACAGAGGAAGAGAAAAGGAAAAACAAACAACTGCATGTTCTCTTGAATGCGTCATGCATCCCGTAATCTTTGTGTGTCTCCGCCATTCGTGTCTTTTGTGAACCATGCGGCTAGGACAGGAAACGCGACATTGGCACGCATATCATGTGATATTTTGCCCGCAGTCATATATATATATATATATATATATATATGCCGTAGTGCCCGTAGTGGTAGAAATATGTCGTCCTGAATCTATTCACAAAGCATGTCATCCATTGTTCGACTTAAATATTACTGCCTCCGCCTTAAGATCATTTGACACAGTTTTGACCATTTGTTTTTTTTTAAAAAAATTGTATAAGTGTGATCTATTATGTTTGTGACGTCCTTTAATGTCTTTAGTCCCGCTTTATTTAGTACCTCCATCCAAATAGGGTAGAACTAAACGTTAGTCTACGAACTAAAATGGACTAAATGGATTCAAACAGGCCCTAATCTTTGTATGTCTCAGCTATTCGTGTCTTTTTTTCAACCGTGGAGAAAACGCAACATAGGCACGCATAGCATGTGATATTTTGCCCGCAGCCCATATGGCGTCCGGGTAGAGATGTGTCTTCCTGAATTTATTCACAAATCACAATTGTAGGATAAGATTTCTTCTTTTTCTACAAGCAAAGCATGCCGTCGATTATCCTTGACTCAAATACTATTACCTCCATATAAAAATATTTGTCGCTATTAACTTTTGATTAAGATTTTTAAACCATCTGTCCTATTTTAGAACTATATAAGAATGAACTATTTTGTTTGTAATTTTTTATTATACAGATATTTTAAATATAATTTATTTTTTTTATATATTTGAAATAGATTTATAATAAGATGAATGGTCAAATGTCATGAAATAAGTTCACAACAACAAATGTTTTGATATGGACGCGTATACATATAATGCCACATATAACAGATCTCTATGAACGAACCATTATTGCCTCCACTTTACTGTTTTGCCCGTAGTTTAATAAAGCCAACCAACATAGCTGTGGCAATTACTGAAGGGAACTAGACACAAGTTGTAAGGCTAGTTTCAATGTGGTTTCATCAAGAGTTTGATGAGAATTAAATCATATGCCACACCAATTTTTTTGCTGACTTGCCAAGGTCATTATGAAAAAAGAGGAGAGTGAGTTTCATAAGATATGAGAATAGTTTTATCGCCATGAAACTCCTAGTATGATTACTTAGTTTTTAGTCTAGATAATTCTTTGTCCATCATTAATAGGTATTTTTGAGTTTTCCATAAATAAAACTATTTTAAATTTGACCAATTTAAAGAAAAGAACAATATATCAAGTAAACTATACCAATCATTTATAAATATGTGTATTTGCAACTATTTATTTCATGTAATAGATATTAATGAATATTCTTTTTTTATAAACTTAGTCAAATTTAAAAAAAAGGTTGGATTAAGAACAACTCAGAATGCTTCAAGAGATTATGTGCTAATACTCTTTAGGGGTGTATCAAAATTTAGAACTCCCTTGAACTTGATGAAACCTCTGGAGACATGAGCCCACCACACGTGTACGACCGCCAGCATAAGAGACAGGAGAAGACAAAAACTTTGTCCAGCGCGTCCCGAGTATGCGAATTGGAATCTCGGGTGCTAACAAAAGGACAAGATCTCGGGCCCATGATGGTGACTGTAGTTGGTACGGAGTACTCTTAAAATTTCGTATATAGTGAACCGTTTTCCTTATACTTAGTTTACAAAAATGTACTGTAGAAATTTTAGTGTAAGTTTGTCATGAAAAGTCTATTTAAGTATCATACTTGCTAGATATGATAACTGGGTTGTGATAAAGAAATAGTGGTTAAAGTTATCCTCTCGAACACCATGAATGTCAACGGTGTCAATTACTTGTGTAAATGGTTCATCCCAAAAAAAATGTATGTATGTTTCACAAAAAGGAAAATAAAAAACGATGTGTATGGTCAGATAGGAGCATGACATTGTTTCATTTACATGATAATACGCTGCTTTGTATTCACATTTGCCCACATCACAAACATTATTTAGAATGTTCTACGATTGTGGCAAAAAGGAAGTGTTTGGATGGAGTTATAGTTTAGCACAGAGTCCTGTAAATCTCGTAGAATATTAGATGACAAAATAAATTTGAAAAAGTCATATTCACTATGTTAGCCTGAGTTAGTCTATGCTAACAAAATATACGTCAAACTGCTTCTCTTATTCCACACAACATGATCGAATTTATTGCATTGCCTCTCTCATCTCCTAACTGTCATGTTTTCAAGCCATTTTCGGTAACCAAATAGTTAAATATAATCACGATTTTGTCTCTCAACTTCGACATTGATGACAAATCGTTGATCACGTTGAACTTTTTGCTAGTCCACTCGTGGACGGTGTGCCGAATTGACGTCAATATTCGTAATGCTACTACCATAGTACCTTGCATCCTATTCACTTTCAAGCTTTTCAAAAACATTTGTTTTACATCTGCCCGAAGCTTCTTCGGAGAGCACCAAACAAACAAACAAACAAAAAAAAGGTTGCTCTGTGCGGGCCTGAAGCTCGTGCGACCACGTGCTCAAGAACAACAACTGGGCATCCGCCGTTCGCGCTCTGGCAGCCCGGGCCCACATGGCACGTTAGGACACACGTTGCTCCGGTCCGTGGACACGCTTTGGTGAGTAGTACATAGTTCAATGGACAGAACAGCATAATCATCCAGTGATCCAGCACATGGACAAATCCTAGTCGATGCCTCGATGGCCTGCACGTATGATTGAGTAAGTGTCAAAGGTTGACACCCCTAGGTCAGATAACTAAGAAAATATTGCTGTAATAAACGTTTTTCAATTAAGATAACGTTGTGTGTACATTTGGTGGATAGTATTGGAGTGTTGGAGGCATTTGGCGTTGTTACAGCAAATTTAGGTTTATGGGTTTGAATCCACAGGCTATTTGTTGGTACAACTAATTTTAACCGGGTGGATCCAAGAGGACCGGTTAATGGCCTTTCTAATTAGCCTAGACACAGCTAGAGCGAAAGGACCTTCCCTCTATGCCATTGGAAAATGTATTACATCCCTTATGTACGACCGAAAATTACCTCATCCCTTCTGTACCATCATTTATAATTTTACATCCGTGCCACTACCGTCGAATTGATGAGTTAACGGTGTTAAATTTTACCATCTGGGACGTTTCTACCCTTCCTCCCACGCTCCTCCATCGTCCGTCCCCCCAGCACCCTCTCCGCCCGTGACCTCCACCTGACCCTCATCATCCACAGCCCCAAACTCTCCAATCCCTTGCCAAAATGCAGATTCAGATGATTTTCCTCAAGCCCACCGCCACCTCCACTGCCTCCAAGATCTGGCAGTGCCGTGATGGAGGCAATTACAAGCACGAGCGCAGGTGCAGCCGTGAGGCATGAGACCGCAGTCGCGCAAGTCCGACGAGGTGTACGGTGAGAGGGAGCGCTCATCACGGCGGTCGGACTGGGGGCACCGAGCACAGATGAACTCTTGAAGGACAGCAACACGTTGATGGCACTCAGCAAAAACACCAAAGCTCCTAGCAGCAGCAGAGCACACTCGCCATCTAGCAAGAGCACAAAGGCACCCAGGAAGGCCCATCCTCTACCCCAGGCCAGCTTCCTGACCGGAACGAGCTCCATGCCACAAACACAAACGCTCTCCAGGCTCTATTAAATGGTGAAGATGAATATGACGTGTGGGCCTCACATGTAAGTGGTAGGCAGAAGATAAGAGATAAGAGGGCACAAATAAAACTAGGGGTATTATTGTCTTTTCATCCTTCAGTTTAACAGTCCAGTTAGTGTTTTTTGACCGTAGTGGCACATAAGGGATCCAAAATTATAAACAATGGCATAGAAGGGATGGAGTAATTTTCAATGGCACATAAGGAACGGGCTATATTTTCCAATGGCATAGAGAGAATTTGCTCCAAACAAAATGACTAAACTTTTAGATGGAGAGGCAACTAATTATAGGTAGCTTTTCTTTTGGTGGACTTGAATGCCTTCCCTATATTCATTGAATATGCGATGCAGAAAATAATGGCGCACTGGCTGCTTTCTTTACGGCTGGCTGAACCTAACTCGCGCCAAATCCAAGCACCCATCAAGCTTACGATGCATGGATATTTGCAGTGGTGCGGTTGATGGTTAGGCCTGCATATCATGCACATAGCACTCAGAAACAGTCCCTTTCAACTTGATGGGCGTTCTGGAGGCATACGACAGCAAGTACCGATGTTGTGATGCAAGGTTAAAAAAAAAAGATAATGGCAACTGATCATATATATATCTCTTATGATTGTTTCATCTCAAACCTTGAGAAAATGAAGCAACAAATACACTAACTAATCCCAGAAACGGGATCATTCCGCTGCAGGCTATGCACAAACTAACTCGACACAGCAGCTGTACCGATGCCTCAGTGTACATACACTGGACCAAAGGCGACAAACGCCGCAAGATGGCGCCCCAAAGGCAAACAACATAATCACAACTTGGGGACAGGAGCTTACGCCCCAAACGATTATTGCAGGCTATCTTCACTCACATGGCTCACAACATACGCTGAGGAGAAGCTTGGAAGATCTCAGAAATCACAATATGTGCGGATGTTGCAGCTGCACAGGCGTTGGGATGAACGCGGGTTCAGTCTAACAGTCCTTGTAGACAAGAGGCTTGTCGACCCATCTTATTCGGCAGCCGCACGCATGAAGCATCTGGAGGAGCTCAGGGGACAGCACGGTCTTCAGCCCGTTAAGCATCTTCAGCTTCTTCAGCCTCCCGCAGGCTGCTCGAAGAGCTATCTCGAACCCTTCTATGGAGACCCACGAGAGGTGCACCATCTTGATGTCCTGGAGGCACCGCAGGGAGCTCAGAAGGTGGCACAGGCCCAATCCGGTGACTTGGCAGTACGATATGGTGAGCTGCGGAATGAGGACAGGCTTATAAGGTTCCTGCTTCTTAATAATTAGCAAGGACAGAAGATAAACTCTGCAGATTATTTACCTGTCTCAGATTGAAAGCATTACGGGCAAGGGCCCCCAGACCAGCGTCATCAACTGAATAGCAACGTTTCAAGTCCAGTTCTATCAGGCTTTTGCATCCGGTTGCAATTGAGGAGATCCCTATGCCAGTGATGCGGACCAAGCACCTCAGTTCAAGGTTTGTGAGCTCCTCCAGGGAGCCTAAGTGGCCCAAACCACTATCAGTAATTTTGTTGCAGTAGCACAAGTTTAGCAACTTAATCTTCTTGCAACCATTTACTAAAGCTGCCAATCCATCATCAGTAATGGAATTGCACCTGAAGCAATGAATATTACAGTCATGTTATTTTTCATTCATGCATCAAGAGTAATCATCATGATAAAAAGATTAAATAGAATGAGCTAAATTACCGGTAGAGGTCAAGCTCCACGAGCTTTCCACAGTTTGAACTAATAAAAGCAATGCCTTTGTCAGAAATACTTGAGCATAGGCCTAATTTCAATGTCCGCAGTTCAGAGCATTTGGCCAAGTGCTGCAGCGCTGCATAAAAATGTAGCTTATATGGTCATGCTCAATTTAAAATGAACATATTTGGATAAAAAAATGGACAAAGACACGATAGTAGAGACCACAAACCTGCATCATTCACTCCACAGTCAGTGAGGTCTATCTCCTTGAGATTAGGGGAGCAATTTGCAATTCGCTCTAGTCCCTTCTCATTTATCAAAGAGCAAGATTCTAACCGCAAGCATTCAAGCATCTTACAGTTGTCAGCTATTGAATCAAGAGCATTGTTGGTGATGAGATTGCAGCATGTGAGATCAATTGTCCTTAGGTCAGTACATCGAGCTACAAGAGATGAGATTCCTTCATCTGTAACACCGCTGCACTTGCTAAGCCCAATCTCAACCAGTTTGTTACAGCCTTCACCAATGGCTTGAAGGAGAGAGTCCGAGACTTCAAGACCATCGAGTTTCAACGCAGTCAAGGTTTCCTTCAGTGTTGCCAACTTGGACACAAAACGCTGTCCTATCTCCTACAGGTTTCAAAAATAACAAATAATATGTTAGTTTGCCATTTCGTTTCTAACAGAAAAAATAGCACATTTCACATTGCACAAAAAAATAAAAGAACTAATGAGCGTGTGGAGCAAGTAATGTTGGGAAGACCAACTTACATGCAAACAATCTGCAACATGTAACTTCTGGAGAAACTTGCGACCATCAATGAGTGAAGCTAGTCCCTGGTAAGTCACATGATCGCATCTTGATACATCAACGCTCTGGAATGAAAGAAGATTCTTAGAAGGCATCAATGTTTCAAAAGGATGTAAAGTCAGCAGTAAAAAGCATTAAGTTGCCACTGCAGCAGTCTAGCAGAACACACTTAAGTATCAAAATACCAGTTTCCAGATTAGTGTAAATCACACTGTCAGGAAACTAACGAGTAGAACTATTCAAATTCTACATAATCAAAGACACGATTGTTTCCATCAAGGTCTATAAAAGTTTAGCATCTCAAAGTGATTACCTGCAGTGAGTCGCTCCCCTTGCTCAGCAACTCCAGACCTTCATCATCTATACATGAGCAACCAACCATTGCCAACTCCTCAAGCTTCTCAAGTGTGGATATTGATCTAAGGGATCCATTACCAACCTGCAATAGAAGACAGATACAATACACTGATGTCATTATCCCAATGTGAAATTAAACAATGTACTACCTGGCTAAAAATTTGTTCGACACCCAGCCCCTACATGGGATGGACTAGACTCATAAATAGCACCTTTCTTATGCTTTGCATGCTAGGTCAACTCAAACTTTAAACTTCCAATTTGGGAAGTTTGGAAAATGGGTCTAATAGGACATTTATTCAGCTGTTTACAAATAACATGTCCCAACTATCTATATGTTACTGTATAGTTGCAGTATAACCAGTAGGCAGCATTTAGGCTACATAATCACCTGATTACACATATAATTACTGTTAGGTGGAGGGACCAATCAAGTACTTGTTACTATTCTATAAAACATCGCATGGAACAAATCCAAACAAGCCAGGTGTTACATGTAACTACTGAACACTCCAAACTGTTGCTACTTTCTACAGACAGGAAAAGGCACAAATTCCTACACAAGCTGCAATTGTTCAGAAGAGTCTCCAACATTATGATCCATACTTTTTTGAATAGCACCTGGTTTGTAGCTAGAAGAACCATTCAATAAGTTCAACTTCATAAGGTCTATGACAAATTTCAGGCTAAAACAAGATTTAAAATGGTTGCATGCTGCCCCTGTATCTAATTGCCATGTCGCATCTAAAACTTTGGTTCATGTGGATGTGTCATATCTAGAGTACCCAAACATTGTTGGGACTGGATTTCTGGTATTGCTGCTGCATAGGAAATTAGGAATCTCTCACTTTTCATCTAAACAGCATTCAATTCTTAGGCCCAAACCTACCTACATATAAGTAATCTGATGTTATTGCTGCATAGGAAATTAGGGAGTTCTTGCCTTTTCTCTAAACAACATTCAATTCCAATGCCCAAGCATAATTATGTTCAGCGTTTCCCCTACCGAAGCAATGAAAAGCTCAATATAAAGGTCATATAGTAGTAGTAGTAACCTTGAGGTACGAGATGTTGAGGCTGCGGAGCTCAGGGCACTTCTTGGCGAGCAGATCAATTCCGATGTCAGAGATCTCACGGCACCACTTGACGCTGAGCTTCTCCAGCCTGGGGCACCCAACAACCACCTTAGCGAGACCCATGTCCGTAACAGCAAGGCACTTGTCCAGCCTAAGCTCCCTGAGCCCAGCCGCGGCCGCCAGCGCGGCGACCTCACGGTCCCCGGCGCCGACGCAGTGCGACAGGTCGACGGCCTCGAGCCTAGGGCAAGCCGCCACGAGCGCCTCGAGCCCGCGCCACCCGACCCCGCTGGCCCGCGCGAGGCAGACGCGGCGCAGGCCGGCGAGCCCGCCGGCCCCAGCGGCGGCGATGGCGGCGGAGAGCGAGGCGTCGTCGAGCGAGGCGCAGGCGGAGAGGTCGAGGCGCTCGAGGGACGGGAACGCGCGGAGGAGGCGCGGGAGCGGCTCCCGGCGGAGCACGCGCAGCGCGCGGCGGTGCGTCGCCTCCGCGCGCTCGAACGCGCGGCTCACCAGCCGGCACGCCTTGCGGTCCCGCGGCTCGCGCAGGCGGTCTAGCACCTGGCCGAGCAGGTCCAGCGACAACACCCCGATCCCGACGCCGCCGGCCCCGTTGCCGCCAGCGGCGGCGTAGTCGAGCTTCTGCCCCTCGCGGCTCATCCCGCCGGCAAGAATCCGAAGAGACGCTACTACTAGGACTACGAGAGCGACAAAGGGGGTTGATTTAGGTGGGGATGAAGAGGAAGGAGAAGACGGCGACGGGAGGGTGGTCGTCGGGGAAGGGGAGGCGGGGTTGGGTGGGACGGCGAGGTCGGGCAAGGGCGCGGCGCCGCAGCATGGTAGGGGGGGCAGGATCCGGCGAGCGCGGATGGATGGCACTTGGCAGCGGTGGCGGCGGCGCGACACCGATCGATCCGGCGACGGAGGTGGTGGATAAGCCGCGGGGATGGGCGGGCCGGCGGGGACTGGGGGGAGGTGGGCGCGGGATGTGGGGAGCTCGACAGGTGAGGAGATGGAGCAGAGAGAGAGAGAGGAAGAAGAGAGGAGAGAGAGGGGAAAGAGGATGACAGGTGATGCCGGTCGGAATACCGCCTGCCTCAGGTGAGGGACGAAGGTGGCACCTGATCGCACCGCGAGTGTGGTGACGAAGATGACCCAAATGCCCCCCGAGCCACACTGCTTTTCTCTTTTTCTGTTTTTTCTTTAGGTACAAATTACAACTATATATATCGATTTTCATCAACAATGTATCTACTGATCACTCTGTCGTCGCAGTAAGAATATAATTCTAAATTAGATAAATCGATTTTACTAGGCTAATAAAAGCCATCTGCCTAAAAAAGCTAATAAAAATATCATTAACTTTTAAAATTCTACGTATAGATAATATAAAAATATAATTATAATTATTGTTAATTATTTTTATACAATTGGTCAAAAAAGTTTAGATATTCTGACTGATTTGCACGTGATAATTGTATTTTGTTTAAGGAAGGAGTAACAGTTCGGAACAGAAGTTATTTACTACAACTTGTTGGGAACTCTCTTATTGCGGTGCCGAATAACAAGTGTCGGTGTCATTTGCGTGCACAGCGACGTCGGATTTTGCCGAGATAAACCCTTTGCTGTCATGGGTAGTTCTGTCACTTTGCTAATGTTTTTTTGACCGGCAGGTGCTGACCGTATGGCCCGTGCACGCTCCGAACAAGAACTCACGTGTTTCCCTCTGTTTAGTTCCCAAAGCAGAGAAAGTTTCCAGACAGGCCCCAGAAGAAAGTAAACAGTGTAGGAATTCTTGTTTGCTAATTGCTACTCCTACTAACAAGCAGATGCAACCTCGTCAACTTCGAATTAACGTACACGCCTTTTTGGTTGTTGGCACTAAGTTGGGTATGAACCAAAGAACCACGCTCTGATTTGACAAAAAAAAATGGACGTTGTTTTAATCTTCTCGGAAATTTCTTTTCCAAAAAGTTACTATCATCCTACTACAGGCTTAGTTCTTTTAACCTTTTCTTCTTTTTTCGGAAAACGAACCTTCTACTTCCTAAGGAATTAAAAGACGAGTGGATAAGTAACAAAAACGACCTCGGATGTAGACGTATTATCAGTGATAAGTGCGTGGTCACCACATATTTTTGTTTCAGGTTCGAAACAATTGAGAAATAGAACGAGACACACAAGAAAAGTGCGCAAGGGGTCATCAGTGGCTCAAGAAAGTGCGTGATTGAGAGTCACTAGCTCGACCATTGTTGGCAAACACTGTTTGCATTAAAGTTTAAGCTCAATCTTCGCGTGATCAACTCCAATAGTCCTATTCGACAGGTGAGACCGAAAGATCCACACCCTTGCTATTTTGGGGGCCATTTGGGGAAGGTTGTTTCTTTTTTCTTTTCTCCAGTGATTGTGAGGTTGGTTTTGGGACAGGCCAGCAACAAGGCAAGACGGTTGTCATCTGGACTGGAAAACTAGGGGACGATTTGGTAGGAGGGACACTTTTGACATTGTGCAGGTGCTTGACCGCCTGGTATTTGACCGTATGTGTATGCTCCAAGCCGGTGTGGCCCGTGGCCACACACTCACACGTGATAAGAGTACTTCTTTTGAAGGAACATTGCTAAAAAGTTGCGGTAATATACAGTACGAACATTGTTAAAAGGTTCTATATGGTATTAAGGTGGCCATTTTTTCAGAAAAAAAATAATGTGGCTTTGTGTGCTCTCCACGCATATCTAACGGTTCTTTTTTACCCTTCATGGGTTCATGGTAAGGAATTGAATTATGGTTCAAATAAAGAGAGTTTCCAAAAAACATTAATTTTTCCCTTAAGATTTTACGCATTTGCACACATTACACACTGTTATTGATGCATACTTTTAACTTTGTAGTAAGGAAGGAGTAGAGAGTCGAGAATGCAACATTGCAGAGGACCAGGGGTCGAGAAGTATCATCTCCATGGCATTATGGTGTCATCTTACCTAAGTAGAGCCAACTAGCCTATCAACACATGTGGGAGCACGGTCTGTTTAGAAATAACTAATAACTCTAATTATCTATCTCACACTTTATTTCATCTATTAAATATTATAACAAAATATTTTGAAGATCTATATATTTATCATTACTGTAATAAGTGTGACATGTTTAGTTACTAACAATTTTATTCACTTTGCATCACACCTCCATATGTATTTGATATATATTTAAATGAACACTTTATTTGAGCTATGTGAACAACATTAAATTGGTATTCTTTTCTCTCCCCTCATATATGTGTATACAGTGACACACATTATGGATAAATTTTTATATAAACAATGGCATAAATAATATATTAATAATGATAGAAATTGTTCTTTAGAATATTATACTGATACACTTTAAAATTTTATTATAATTACATAATTTATATTCGTTACTTTAATTTATTGTCCTAGGAGTCTTAAAAAGGATCCTCTAATTAGTAATAGTAAGATAAACATTTATTTATATTATCAAAACTAATTGTCTGTCCTAGGACACCATCTGGATACCTTGGCTCTACTCTGTATAGAAGAAATATAGACAGTTAGCTTTTGAAATTCAACGAGTTCATCCGAAACAACTAAGATTTAGGATACAATATTGCCCTAATATGTGCACATATTCATAATATAAGTATCATTGAATGTACTCATCTTTTTAACCCTAGCATTTGCCTTTAAATTTTCGTTATGCACAATGACTCTTTGCTGATCTTACACATTTTTTTTCATATATTAAGTTTATTTCAAGATTATAATTGCCGTCTTCTGCATGTGACGTGATCCTGTTTACGTAATCTAGATAAAAGCATATATATACTAGAAAATAGTAATGATAAGGCATGACAGGGTGTGTTGTTCTGGTTAGAGAAAAGGTAGAGTGTGACCAACCGCCTCACTTGCGACATTTTTTAAATAATAATCATAGATGACCGACTACTGGATATCAAAAAATCATCGGGACGGACAAAACGTACGGAAAAGGTACAGGTAAGGCCAATCGTACCTAGCTAACGTACAGGAAACATACATGTAAAGCCACCCACCGGTAACTAGACATATGTCACCCTAGCAAATTCAATTTGTTAGGCATTGTTGCTGAATCTTTCACTCCAAACTCCACCAAAAAGAAGGGTTCAGCCTTCCTTAGGACCATTTGGGGAAGGTTTTTCAGTTTTCGTGCGGGTTGCATTTGGGGCAGGCAGGTGATCAAGGAGCTGTGGAGGTGTCATCTGGGCTGAATTTAGAAGAGGTGGTGGAAAGCAGCCAAACCAACCTTCCTTGGCGCCGTACGTTGTGCAGGTTGTGGCTCATCACACACTCTGTCAACCTATTTGTGTCAGCTGGAGTTAGCTGACCAGTATTATATTAGGACATAGATTCCGAGTGTTTTGTATTCGCAGCTAGGGGATCTGTAAACTAATGATGTCTGGGTAAGACAACCAGCTCAGCCATTGTCGGCGATTTATGCTGACTAGGTTCTCGAGGGGGTGCCCCGAGAGAAGGGTTTAGGGAGAAGTCGTCGAGAATCTAGAGCCAAAGGTGACAAGAGACGGTTTAGACAGGTTCGGGTCGCCGGAGCGTAATACCCTACGTCCTGTATGTTGTATCTTGTATTGATTATTATCTTTTGAGGGGGTCCCTGCCTCGCCTTATATAGTCCGGTGGGCAGGGTTACATGGGAACCGTATAGGACTAGGAGACTTTTACAAGTTTATCTCTAATTCCCTAATACAGTATATCCAAACCGACTAGGACGGCCGGCCCATAGAATGGGCCGCCAGGGTTGTTTAGTCCGTCAGGACTCTACACCCACAAGCCCCCGAGCACCTTATCTCCTGAAGAACAGCCTTGTTGAAAATACAGAGTTCTTTGAGGTCCTCCAGAGTTCTTTTGAAATCCGCCAGGGTTCTTTGGAACCCGCCAGGGTTCTTTGAGACCCACAGGGTTCTTTGATCTTGGAAGTTGCAACCATGCTGTTCGATAGGTAATGATGTGCTCATAAGTCTTCTCGAAGTTCGGATTGGTGCGCACCGATTAGGTGCGCCCAATTGGGCAGCCCCCGAGCCTCGTTTATCTTTGAAGAAGAAATTCGAGGCTCTTTCGAAGTCCGAACCAAAAGAGAATCAATTTCCGAAGAAACCCGAATTCTTGTAGAATTCCTCATAAATTTATCAATTGAAGCCGAAAATTCTCAGAAAAATATTTCCTGAAAATATGTCCACAGCCCCCGAGCCTAAATTTGAACGAATTCAAATATAGGATCAAGAAAGGACCAAAATTGAAAATTACCGAAGTAACGCTTCGAAAAGCTCATATAAACCGCCTGCGACCCTTTGTATCCGTACGCTTGCGCAATACAGATCTAGGGTTTGCGACAGTTGCAGTTCGCGTAATCCAGAGATCGCACACAAGCATCCACAACTTCCCCCAATCTTAGATCCAATCCACACCAAATCACAAGAGATCCCAATGGCCGGTGGTGAAGGATCCAGCAGAGGCAAAGGCTCGAAGAGGAAGGCAGAGGCGATGAAGCAGATCGTTACGACCGAGGAGACAACGTCCGCGGGGGACATGCCAATTATTGGAGATCCAATCAGCGACTGGCCAACCAGTATCTTGAAGGAGAAGCACATCAAGGCCCTAGAGACGGATGGATTCTTGCCAGCACAAGGAATAAGCCGATGGAGAAGCGCATACGGGCATGAATACCCCACCGAAGACACCGAGGAAATCACGGTATGGAAGGCCTTTTATGAAGTTGGATTTGGCATGCCAGCATGTGATTTTGTCCGCCGTGTGCTTCAATTTTATGGGATTGAACTATGTCAGCTGAATCCCAACTCCATTCTCAATCTATCCATCTACATCCATCTGTGCGAAGCCTTCTTAGGGATAGATCCCCATTTTGCCCTTTTCCGCCATCTATTTAGGGTAAAGACCTCCAGCGGACCACTGCAAGTGGTAGGCAAAGTTGTTATCCAGTTCCGCCAGGGCATGAGGCCGGTGTATTTGGATTACACAACAAAGGAAAGCCTCAAGGACTGGCAGAAGGAATGGTTCTACGCATGGAACCACCAACCACAGTTGCAGAGCCGTTCAGGAAATCCTCCAGTAATGAAACCATTCTGGAGCGAGACAGTTGGAGTCAACCAAGCCATGCAAATCCCTGAGCTGCTCAACATGATCAGAGATCTAAAGGCACAAGGCCTAACAGGAGCCATGGTATATAAGTCATTTTTGCTGAGAAGAATCCAGCCATGCAAGCAACGCAGTAACCCAGGGTACTTGTACTCTGGAGAAGCAGACCCCTCAAGGAATGCCACCGGGAACATATCGGAGAAGAGAGTGAACCAACTCTTGAAGAAGTTCCTGGTGATTACTGATGATCAATTTCCTGAAATAATGGAAGTATCTGCGATAACCATGACACCTGAGGTAAAATCCTTTTCTGAATATAGTTCTGCATTGTTGAAAATATATTGTGAACTAATGTCTTGATCATCACAGTATGAAGCCCGGCGCGCCTTATATGTAAGTCTGCCGCCCCTGGACCCAACCAACACTGAAGAAGCGGCATTGCTGGCACGCTGTGTGGATCCAGGGGTAAGAGATCAAGTGCGCATGAAATCTGCAATTGAAGACCCTGACGAGCCAATGGTAAAACTTGAACCACAGGTCCCTGAAGAACCCCAAGCCAAATCAGGAGCGACCTCCAGGGGAACTGAAAGGTCCAAGAGACCGGTGCCATCAGAGGCACAAGCACCAGTGCCCAAGAAAGCACGCACCTTGCCCAAGCCCCGAGCCAGAACAATCCCAGAGGAAAGGGCAAAGGTATCCCCACAACCCAGGACAACATCTTCAGTGGGGATAGCCATAGGAGAAATTGGAACCAGTATGCCACAGCAAAGCAGCTCTGCTCGGCGGGCATTATCTGAGGAAGAGATCCTGCACGAGATCTTCAACCCTGCCTCCACGCCATTTGAAGGGATAACACCAATAAGTGAAGAACCCTGTCCAGCGGGACCTTCGGCGGCGGAGCAGGAGGTAGAAGAGGAGTTCACCTTGGGGGAGCCAGAGATCCCCATGCGACCCTCCACCATGTAAGTACTTCGTGAGGTAGTGTTGAATTTACCGTTGTATGATACTGTCGGGACTAACAAACTCCAATATGCCAGTGTTGAAGAAGCACCAACAACAACCAGGGTAGAATCCGTGGTTGATCATATATCTGTAGAGCCAGAGGCCGCAGTGCCCGAAGAACCCAGGGTTGTTCCAGAAACAACCCTGCCGGAAGTGCAAACAACTCTGCCAGCAGACCCGCCAGCACCAGAAGAAGCCCAAGTCGAGGAGACAATCACAGAGGTGCTGGCGGATATTGAACAGTTGGTCACATCGGCGGTAATTGAAGAATCCGAGCAAGAACGCCGTGATCAATCCTCTGCGCAGCCCCCGAGCGTCACAGTGACAACCCAAGCCGGGGCGGAAGCAGAGTGCTCAAGGGGGAAGCAAACTGAAGCAACAACCCCAGAGCAAGAAATTGAAGAAATCCCCAGGGTACCTCAGAGTACCGGGGCTGAAGAGGAGGGTAGGAGCTTCCGCATCGGAAGCTTCGACCCAATGTGCAATCCGAATCCGCAGACCTTCGAGTACATTCTGGACGCGGAGGAGGATGAACAACACATCGACAGGGGGCTTTACCACGCCGAGAGGGCAGTAGCCTACTTCAAGGTTAGTAAAACAACCCTGGTCTTGTAGTATGTGACGAAGTATATCTCATAACAACTCTGCTGTAGGCTGTTGGCGAAGCATCAAGGAAGAAGACCGAGTACCTCCACAACATATCCTTGATGCACGCCAAGGCGGACCGTCTCCAAAAGGAGCTAGAGCGCGAACGCGAAGACCGCAAGCTCCAGGAGGCGGAAGACGCCAACATGATCCGTACCTTGCACCTGCGGACCAAGGAATTGGCCGCAGAGAAGGAGGACATGAAGAAGAAGCTTGCGGCGACAAAATCAGAGCTCAAAGGTACGCTGTCGCCACCAAAGTCTTGTAAAGAATTGTCCTTTGCCTGTGTTCAATAACAACTCTGTCTTTTGTCGTGTGTTCGCAGGGGCACAACAGCAATTAGCAACAGCCCAGAGCAAGATGACGGATTGGTCCAACGTGGCCAACCGTTATGAAGAAGCGTTGAAGACCCTCTCTGCTGATCATGAAAGCCTCCAAGAAGAACTCAGAGTAGCGGTCCAACAACGCAAAGATGCCGACGAGCAATTAATTCAAGTCCTCGAGCAGCAAAAGCAACTTGCCCAGAACCTGGAGGGTGCCCGCGAGGAGAATAATCGGTTATCCAGGGATCTCGTCCAGGCACAGAAGCATCTAGCAGACAAGAAGGTGCTGGACGAGAAGCTTGAGCAGGCGGCCAGGAGGATGTCTGAGCTCGAAGAAGAGCTGCGGTTGATGAAGAAGTCGGACGACGACCTGGCGGAAGCCTTGAACCGGATCTCGCAGCTAGAGAAGGCAGCGAACCCGGTGGTGAAAGCCTTGGTGCCCGAAGACCCTTCAGCGCCGCAAACATTCCTGGAGCGCCTGAAGGCCATGCCAAGACAGCTGAAAGCATACATCAAGAGATCTTCGAAGGCTTGTCTTGTGCATGTCCTGGCCGTAGTGAAGTCCAGGTACCCGGAGGTAGATATAGGCAAAATAGTTGAGGGCGCAGAGCCAAACTGTACGGAGTCTGCCTTTAGGGACCTGAAGCAAGAGGCCGAGCCAATTGCAGAAGCAATTGCTCAGAGCCTTAGGCTGTAATTGTAAACAGATGTTATTGTAACATAAGTACCATGCAATGTAATATATTTTTATTGCCATGTTTGGAAGAAAAACCAAGAATTTTTATGAATTCCTGGGTTGTCTCTGTGTTAATAACCAGGACTTAGTTAAAATGTACGCTGAGTAGATTTTAACTTGAAAAACAACCCTGTTAAGGACCCAAAGGAACCCAGGGAGATTTCTTATAGCATAAGCTATCTAATAAAATGTACCCTGGAAGGATACTTGGAAACTAACTGTATATGGTCTGCCGAAGCAAGAACCCAGTAAGACCCACGGAGCGGCAGCGTGAAGCTGAAAATTATCACAGAGTAATGTAATAGGAGGAACAGATCCGTTCTTGGCCTCGAAAGAACCCAGATAGACCTCAGTTATAGGCTCCGAATGTATGTAAAAGAAACTATCCAAGTCTTAAAAGATCGTGGAAGTTTTAGATGATGTCACAAAGACAAATAAACAACCCAGTAAAGGGAGCTTTATTGAAATATATCTCGTTACCGAAACAACGGAACAAGAGAGCATGTAATGCCGAAGCAATTGGCTCGTATATTGCCGGAGCAATGTTTACAGAGGAACCCTGGATGCCGAAGCAAGTGGTTCTTGTGGTGCCGAAGCACTACTATAGTGAAGGAGCTACGCGTAGAATTTGCGTAGGTGTTCTATATTCCAAGGATTTGGTAATTCCACACCATCTTCTGTTTGAAGTCTGTAGGTGCCTGGTTTGAGTACCTTGGAGACAATAAATGGACCATCCCAAGGTGAAGTAAGCTTAGAGTGACCAGCTGTATTCTGGACCCGGCGTAGCACCAAGTCCCCAATCTGGAATGATCTGGTCTTCACATTCTTGTCATGGAATCTTCGAATGCCCTGAAGATATGCAGCATTGTGTAACAAGGCTGCCAATCGCGCTTCTTCAGCCGTATCAACTTCCAGCATCCGTTGTTCATCCGCCATGGCTTCTTGGAACTCCTCGACACGAGGAGCGCCGTGCATGACATCAACAGGTAGGACGGCCTCGGATCCATACACCAGGAAGAAGGGGGATTGCCCTGTAGCTTTGCTGGGTTGAGATCGTAGGCCCCAGACAACTGGAAAGAGTTCTTTCATCCACCGGCCTTCTGCTTTCTTCAGGGTTCTTTCCATGCGAGCTTTAAGTCCATCGAGGAGCATGCCATTGGCTCTTTCAACTTGTCCATTGGCACGAGGATGAGCAACCGAGGCGTAGGATACCTCGATGCTACGGTCTTCACAGTAGTCCCAGAACTTGTTGCCAGTGAAGGTGGTACCCAAATCTATGATGATTTGGTGTGGTATCCCGAAGCGAAGAATCAATTCTTGGAGAAATTGGACTGCTTTCTCAGAGGTTGGCTTGACAACCGGAAAGACTTCTATCCACTTTGTAAATTTGTCGATTGCGACGAAGCAATATTCGAATCCACCAGGTGCCCTGGGTAGTTTCCCAATCATATCAAGCCCCCAGCATGCGAATGGCCATGACGGAGGTATCAATTTGATCTTGTGAGCAGGCTGATGTGAATGATGAGCGAAGTATTGACAACCCTTGCAGTGACGGACAATTTCCTCCGCGTCATGTAGAGCTGTAGGCCAATAGAACCCAGCACGGAAGGCTTTGCCCACGATAGTGCGGGAAGCTGCATGATTGCCACATTCTCCTGCGTGAATTTCCTCCAAGATGTTGACTCCTTCTTGCTGTGAGACGCATTTCATCAATGCGCCAGAGCGTGCACCACGTCGGTATAGTGTATCACCGATTATAACATAGGACTTGCTACGGCGGACAATTTGCTGAGCTTCTGCCTTCTCGACAGGAAGTTTGTCGTGCAAGATGAAGTCTATAATCGGAGCGCTCCAAGTGGCGTCGATGAGCATAACCTTGGGAGCTGATATTGCAGCATCAGGAGGTACCGCTGCAGAAATTGATGGCTTGGAGAGTTCATTGACGAACACCCCGCTGGGCACCTCTGCTCTGGAAGAACCCAGCTTTGATAGGACGTCTGCAGCGACGTTGTAATCTCGCTCGACATGATGAAATTCAATGCCGAGGAAGTGTTTTTCCAGTTTCCGGACTTCTTCACAGTATGCGTCCATGTCTTCATGGTTGCGATTCCAGTCCTTATTGACTTGTTTGATGACCAACATGGAGTCCCCATATACCAGCAGACGCTTGATACTAAGAGTAATGGCCATCTTCATACCGTGAAGAAGTGCTTCGTATTCTGCAGCGTTGTTGATGACAGCAAACTGAATCTGCAGAACATACTTGAGTTGATCCCCTCGAGGTGAGATCAACAGAACTCCAGCGCCTCCGCCTTCCAGCTTGAGTGACCCGTCGAAATACATGATCCAATGCTCAGGCTTGGTGGTGGCGACTGGGAGATTGTGCTCGGTCCATTCCGATATGAAATCAGTAAGGACTTGAGACTTCATGGCCGTGCGAGAACGGAACTCGATGCTGTATGTTCCGAGCTCAACGGCCCATTTGGCGATACGCCCTGTAGCGTCTTGATTGTGGAGAATCTCGCCAATAGGATAACCAGTAACCACGACGATCTTGTAGGTGTCGAAATAATGCCGCAGTTTTCTGGATGTCATTAAGACAGCATATAGAATTTTTTGAACTTGAGGGTACCTGGACTTGGAGTCCGAGAGGACTTCGCTCACAAAGTACACAGGCCGTTGAATCTTCTGAAGATGGCCTTCCTCGTCGCGTTCAACGACAATAGCGGCGCTGACGACATTGGTGGTTGCTGTAATATAGAGCAAGAGATCTTCGCCCGGGAGCGGTGCAGTGAGCACGGGAGGCGTAGTCAAGAATAGCTTGAGCTTGTCGAAGGCGTCTTGAGCTTCCTGAGTCCACTGAAATCTGTCTTGCTTCTTGAGTAGTTTGAAGAACTCAGTGCCGCGTTCCCCCAGTTTGGAGATAAAGCGGTTGAGTGCAGCCATGCAGCCCGTAAGCTTCATGACATCCTTAACAGTGGTCGGCGGCTCCATGTTTATGATAGTTGCTATCTTCTCTGGATTTGCTTCAATGCCGCGTTCACTGATAATGAACCCGAGGAGCTTTCCAGATGGTACGCCGAAAACACACTTGGCAGGATTGAGCTTCCAGCGCCATTTGCGTAAGTTATCGAACGTCTCGGTGAGGTCAGCGATGAGATCCTCGGGATTTCTTGTCTTGACTACCACATCATCGACGTAGGCTTCAACATTTCGGTGAAGTTGTTTTTGAAGACAGCCCTGTATAGCCCGCTGATATGTGGCACCTGCATTTTTCAAGCCAAAAGGCATGGTTGTATAACAATATGCGCCAAATGGAGTGATGAACGAAGTTTTAATCTGATCCTCTTCTTTCAGAGATATTTGATGATATCCTGAGTAACAATCGAGGAAACAGAGTAGGGTGCACCCGGCGGTGCTGTCGATGACTTGGTCGATGCGAGGAAGCCCACAGGGATCCTTCTTGCAGTGTTTGTTGAGGTCGGTATAATCAACGCACATTCTCCATTCATTTGAATTCTTTTTCCTTACAAGAACCGGATTGGCTAACCAATCCGGGTAGAAGACTTCTTTAATGAAGCCGGCTGCTAATAACTTAGCTAGCTCTTTCTTGATGGCTTCCCGACGCTCTGTGGCGAACCTTCGGAGGCGCTGCTTCTTGGGTTTTGCGCTCTCGTTGAGGTCTAGCTTGTGCTCGATCAACTCTCTGGGTACTCCAGGCATATCGGAGGGCTTTGTTGCAAAGATGTCCGCCTGGGTTCGCAGGAAGTCGACGAGCGCGCTTTCCTATGCAGGAGTGAGGGTGGAGCCAATCACTGCTGTCTTCGATGGATCTCCTGTTTGGAGGTCAATCGTCTTAGTTGCGACCTTCTCCACAGGCTTGATAGCCCGTGTCTTCTTCTGCGTCGGGGCGTCATCGTCCTCTGCGACGACGGCTGCGGCCAAGGGTTGGAGCTCTTGGCGATCTATGGTGGACGCGGCTCTGACGGCGTACTCCACTGCCTCTTTGTCGCAGAGGTAGGAGCGCTTGATATCGCCGCGAAGGGAAAGAACACCGTGAGGCCCTGGCATCTTCAGCACCAGGTAGGTGTAGTGGGGGATGGCCATGAACTTGGCCAATGCTGGTCGCCCGAGGATGGCGTGGTAGGACGTTTCGAAGTCTGCAACTTCGAACTTGATGAACTCTGTACGGTAGTTGGATGCCGTACCGTACGTAACGGGCAAGGTGATTTGCCCGAGGGGGATGGCGGCCTTCCCAGGCACGATGCCGTAGAAAGGAGTATCCGCCGGCTGCAGCGTACTCATGTCGAGGCCCATGGACTTCAGCGTCTTGGCGAAGATGAGGTTGAGCCCACTGCCTCCGTCGATCAGGACCTTGGTGAGCCTGCTGTTTGCTACCACAGTCTCGAGGACGAGCGGATATCGTCCAGGAGAGGTGATCTCGGCCCACTGATCTTCTCGGGACCAGGTGATGGTGGTGTCAGACCACCGTAGCGGTGTAACCACCGCTGGTTCTGCTGCGTATGCCTCACGCCTTGCATTCTTGCGGTTGCGCGAGGTGTCGCTGACTGCCATGCCTCCGAAGATGACGTTGACAGTGTTGTTGATGTCTGGGAAACCGCTGTCTCCCTTGTCGTGTCCGTCGTCTCCGTCGCCAGCCGACTTCTGCTTCTTGTTGGGGGTGCTGAACGTCTCCCGGAGGAGCACGCACTCGCCCATGGTGTGCTTGCTGTCGGTGTGGTAAGGGCAGCGCTTCTTCAGGAGTTTGTTGAACTCTTCCCTTCGTTGCTGCGCAGATTTGGCGGAGCGGACGGTCTGGACGGTAGCGACCGTGTTGTGTGGTCGCTTCCGTGGGTTGTTGCCGTTACGCTGGAAGGAGTCGCGCGGGTGATCCCTGTTGTCTTCCTGGTTCCTGCGCCCAGGGTTGTTGGGTCTCTTGCCGTAGCGCTCCCGTTCTTGATCATCGGTGTCCATCCAGTTGGACACCAGTGCGCGAAATTCCTCGAGGTCGCGAGGACGGTTGTGACCGAAGTCACGGAAAAGGGTGCGATCTATCATCCCCTCTTGAAAGTAGTCAATGACTTCTGAGTCGGGGATGGGAACGCAGGATGCCTTGATGGCGAAGAATCGCCTGTTGTAGTCGCGCAGGGACTCGTCTGGCTTCTGCTTGCACGCGCGGAGTTCATACTTGCTGCCAGGGCGCTCAAAAGAACCCTGGTAGTTGGAGACGAAAGCCTTCTTTAGCGCATGCCAGCTGTCGATGGAGTCTGGATGGAGGGACTCGAGCCAGGTGAGAGGACCCTGCTCCATCGCAACTGGGAAGTAGAGCATCTTTGAGATGTCGTCGCCCCCTGATGCTTCGATTGCAGAGGAGTATCTGCGTAGCCAGATGTTTGGATCTTGCTTCCCGTCGAAGTTGGTGATGCCTGGCGGCTTGAACTTCCGCGGGAAGGAGCTGACGCGGATGGCGCGTGTGTAGCATGGCAGGGCATCGGGATTGGGGACGCCGCATCTTCCTGCAGAATCCGCAACGTGGGAGGTAGCTCTTCCCTCTCTGATCCGGATGATGTCGTTGCGGGCGTCGTTGGGTGTGTTATGAGAGCGAGCTGGACGGGGTTCTTCGCGACGCTGGGACCTAGGAGGTTCCTCGCGAGGACGGCGGGGTTCTTCGCGAGGCCTGTTCTTGTCCTTGGTTTGGCCGGCGGAGCTGCCATAGTGACTGCTCTGACGCTTGGCTGACGGTGCTTGCTGGCGCGAAGAACTCTTGCTTTTGGAGGAGGAGCGGCCTCCATCCAGGCGATCGACCATGACGGCTGCGGCTTCTAGGCGAGCCTTAGCGAGGTTGATCTCAGGGGTTGTTTGGAACCCTTCGAAGACGCTGACCCCGAACAAGATGTTGGCAACAGGGGAGTTGAAGATGTCTTGCTTGTCGAACTCCGAGTTGAGATTCTTCTTCTTGATGAAGCGACGTCGAAGTGCGCGGTTGCGGTTGCGCTCGATACGGAGTTCCCGGTCTGCGTCGGTTTCCCCTTCCTCTGTTGGAGCGTCGTCGGAGACAACTTCTTCATCGCTGTGCTCATTGAGGAGCACGCAGGACTGGCGACCGGGGTTGCTAGGCCCGGTTCTTCTGCTACTCGTGGCAACAGGGAGCTCTCTGCCTTCTTGGAAAGGAAGCAGAGGTAGGATGTCCCGTACCGTGGAAGGTACGTTTGCTTCGAACAGAGCCGCCTCGGGATCCATGTCAGGCCAATGAACAATAACCCCCGAGGGAGTTGTGGTCAAGACAAGATCCGAGGTTGCTCCGCGGGGTTGGAGAACCTTCTTCTTCAGGTGCTTCTGGTGGACCGCGGCTGAGTTTGTTAACCCGAAGGGAAACTGGGATGCGCGCGATCCACGTGATGAAGTCTTCGTCCCGCGGGGGTTGTAGCCAGGGTTCCTGGATACCCGCGGGGTTGCTGTCACGGTCCTGATCGTTGAACCCTGGCGGAACTCGGAAGTGACCCGGAGTCCGCCGGGGAGTCTTGGACACATGGCTTGATCCTGCCCCTTGGTAGGGGTTGGGTTGTCGTGGTCTGCCCGGGATTGAATCTGCTTCGGGCGCCACGTACTCCTCCGAGTAGGATACGATCCAGAGATCGTGTCGGAATTTGGAGTCTTCCGAGATCTTTGCGGAGCGGTCTGCGCGCGTGGCAAAGCTGGTGCAGCCGCCTCGTCGCGCAAGTGGTGTTGGAGTTCGCCTTCCTGGTTTGCAATGCAAAGCCAGGAGCCGAAGATGAAGGAGGCGCCTGCCTCGAACTTGGTGACGATGGAGGCGCTGAAGGTGGCCATCGACTCTTTACTGAAAACTCGACGAGTAGATCCCACGGACGGCGCCAAAGTGTCGGCGATTTATGCTGACTAGGTTCTCGAGGGGGTGCCCCGAGAGAAGGGTTTAGGGAGAAGTCGTCGAGAATCTAGAGCCAAAGGTGACAAGAGACGGTTTAGACAGGTTCGGGTCGCCGGAGCGTAATACCCTACGTCCTGTATGTTGTATCTTGTATTGATTATTATCTTTTGAGGGGGTCCCTGCCTCGCCTTATATAGTCC
The DNA here is from genome assembly GCA_015342445.1 of Digitaria exilis. Classification (NCBI taxonomy): domain Eukaryota; kingdom Viridiplantae; phylum Streptophyta; class Magnoliopsida; order Poales; family Poaceae; genus Digitaria; species Digitaria exilis. The sequence continues at coordinate 1,333,776 of JACEFO010000191.1, read as the reverse complement.
GGTGGGCAGGGTTACATGGGAACCGTATAGGACTAGGAGACTTTTACAAGTTTATCTCTAATTCCCTAATACAGTATATCCAAACCGACTAGGACTAATCCTTGTCTTGTGCGTCAAGTCTTGTTCATGGGCCGGCCCATAGAATGGGCCGCCAGGGTTGTTTAGTCCGTCAGGACTCTACACCCACAGCCATGGATTAAATAATCTATCCATCGATTAACTAACATTTTGTCCTCCTATTGCTGTCCTTGATCATGTTATCAACACAAGCAAAAGTGAGAAATCTCCACGCAAGCACCGATTAGGCAAAGGGTGCAGTTTTCTCAAAACCAGAAAAACAATAAGCCCTACTAAGATAGTTCAGAAGTACACCCCCTATGCAGCCACAACTCACAAGGTGACCTCTGAGAGTGTATTAGGCCAGTTATTTGAATTTTTGCTTGTCCACTATTTTATATGTGTTGACTTTTGGATATTTAACAATGAAATGGCTGGCTTTATCTCGAAGTGCAGATTCATAAAAGTGTACGTTTAATTTTTTTAGAAATATTAAGCAATGACAACACAAATAATAATAATAATAATAATAATAATAATAATAATAATTAATGTGCCCCATTTTTGTGGTAGAACGCATAGCAGTGAGGATATAAATATTCACTGTTTTGCATGTGCCAGCATCCTATTATGTGATCTAAATAATAAAACGCACTAGAAAATAGCAATGCCAAAAGGAGATAAAAAAAAAATGCAGTGTTTCGAGTAAGAAATCAAACGGGCGTGAGATAGACGGGAAAAGCACACAAACTGTTGTCGGTGGCTCCGGGTTAGTATACCAATTTACATTAAGCTTTTGCTCAATCCTTACCTGATCCACCCCAAGGTAATAACAATCTCCACTGAAAACAGCTATTTTAGGGGCCATCTGGGGAAGGTTTGGGGGTCCAGACCAGCAAGGTTGCAACAGAAGTAGGCATCATCTCCAAACCAATCCTATCTCCCAATATTAAATATTATTTAAGCAGGAAAACCTTTTGATTTTATAGTATGCGAGGATCATATCACACTAATAGCAGAAAAGTTCATGAGTGGCTACTTTATTTGAAGATTAAAAAGACCGCCACCGAAAGTTCAGAGTTTCAGGAAGAAATTCAGTGGAGGCGCTTTGTTAATGTTTTCTCTGCGGGCTGCATTTGGACAGGCATGAACCGAGAAGGACAGGCTGATCTGATCATTGAAATGGCCGGCACAGCTTCGCGGGAGGCAGGCGGCATCTGGGAAGCGGTGGAACGGAAGGCAAACCGTTGAGTCCAAGACCAGGCTCTTCGCTGCCGTACGGCGTGGACGTTTTCAGACTTCAGAAGCTGTTGCTGAAGCAAGTCTCACTCACTCATCAACTTGTCTGCAGTATGGCATATGCATGGTACAATCCCAGGTGGTGCGTCAAGCTCGGTTCCGATCGTTGTTGCCATGCCTGTCAATCATTCTTTACTACTGCTAACGTTCTTTGGCCGTTGTTGTCTTTTCTTTTTGAAAAGAATACAATTCTCGTATTTTAACACTCATTAAGTAATATAATATATAATACCAAATAATTATAATTAAATTTTATCACAAAAAATATTTTTATATCCTATATATTTATAGTTATAAAAATTAATGATATTTTCTATAAGGTTAGTCAAACCTAAGAAAGCTTGACACGTGTAGACCCAGAATTGTATTCTTTCACATACGAATGAAGTAAGAAACTGCTTGGTCATTGGCCAACGACAACAACGCCAACTCTAGGGACGCAAGAATTTGTGGTGGGAAAAATGATACCATAGTTATGGCGAGAATTGTTACTTAGAGAGTGATTTTTCTACGGCTCACCTAAAATTGGGAGCGAACCAAACAACTGCTTCACTTGACATGGGAGCTATAACTGTGGCGTGCAACCAAGCACGCCCTAAGTACAGTTCTCTAATGCTAATGTCGCAGGAATCTCTTTGCAGTGGCTCAATTTTGTAGCTTGAAATTGTGAGTCCAACAACTTGGTCAATATTATTAGTCCCACCAAAAGAGCTGTGCACTTGAAAGTTTTATTTTTTAAGTACTGATCAAGCCTTGTGTGTGTTTGTAATTTTGTGGTCAGGTTGCTGGAGATGCCAATTACCTTATTGATGGTCCTGTCTTGTATAACATTTGTTTTTATGTAGTTTAGTTGTTCCGCGCTCATGGATTAGTAGATGCCCGATCCTTTGATGTCTTGTCGTCGCAAGTTCAGTCCCAACAAACCAAAAAATCTGTCAAGGACCTACACTACGGGAAAACGATAATTCGCCGTGTGCCTCAAACTTTGCCATGTGCAATTCCTCGGGCACACGGCAAACACTTTCTTTGCCATCGGGGCTTTTCGCCGTCAGTTGTTTACCGTGTGCCACCGTCGGCGGAGGCTTTGCCGTGTGTTTTCGGGCCTCGGCACACGGCGAAGCGCTGGTCTCCCGTAGTGCTAGTCTACATCCTAAAGATCAATTATTGATTCTACAATTATTTTATTTTCCAATTTGTTGCCTTATCAACTTATCGTATTATACACAAAAAAACACACACACGAGGAATCTCCACGCAAACACCATGAGCGCTTATGGCACTAATTTCCTCTAGATGCTTGTGCTTCTAGTCTTAGCTCCAATAATTCAAGAATATAGCCTACCAAGTACTAACACCACACCACATCCCCCCCCCCCCCCCCAAAAAAAAGGCATTCATGGCTTCATCACCCTCATGTGCAGTGCGGCCGGTGGCCGGCTATCCGAGCTCTGAAAGGCCGCACAGCATATCTGCTGATAGCAGCCATGGGCATTTTGCATATCACCGGCCTCAGATCAGCCCAGCGCATGCACGAGCATTCAAGAAGGGGCCAGCGATGGCCGCAGTTGCATATCACCGGCCTCAGATCATCCATTGTGGCTGCTGCAAGAGGAGAACTTCGCGCGTGCGAAATGACACGTGTCACGTCCGGCAGCCACGCACGGGCTGGAGGTGAGCTTTCGGGGACGGAAAAGGCGTCGTTCCAACGCAGCATTGCCTGCATGATTCTTGATTCCTTCCGACGCTGGAGAGGCGGCTGTGGAAGTTTTGCTAGAGGTCGGTTGACAGGAAAGAGGAATAATGCTGGGCTATGGTGGCTTTTTTTTTGTTTTCTTTTTCTGGGAGAAAGGAGAGTTAATTGGGGGTTATTAGATGCTTGAGGGATATAAAATTAATGTGTGGCAGTATATGTAAAGGACACGTTGATGTAAAGTGTTGTCAGTCACTAGTTCACCTAAAGAGAAATGTTGCTATCTACAAAATAAAAAGAGATGCTGAGAAAATGTTGGACACTTGGTGCATAAGAAGGAAAAATAACATACACAGTGCTATCATGGTAAATTGACTAGAGATGCGGGAGTTTGGGGATTAGCGACTTGGTGCCTATTTGGATGCCATGATTTAACTTAGTACTACAACAACGCCGGTAAATCACAGGGCCTATTTTTGCCCCCACACCGGTGACATAAAAAAATGTTTTTGATGAATGGCTATTAGGACAACTAAAATGACTGTCAATTTGGCTTAACACTGATATGTAGCTCGACTGGTAAGGTTCTTTGTGATGGAACCTGCCTATTCTGGTTCAAGTCCTCGACTCGACATGTGTATTCGTATTTTCATTGATTTATTTCAGGATTTAATTGGCGTTATTCTTTTAGTGGTATACAATGATGTATTTATCGATAGCATTGATTTGAAAAAAAAAATCAGCCTATGAAGAGCCACAATCAGTTCCATTTCCAATTTAATTCTCTAAAGTCCCAATCTAGATAGCTTTGAGACCTTGGATGATTTGCAGATAAAGTCTGGCGCAAATGAGGCTCTAATGCAAACGATGCAGATTTCTCGTTTCAGAGTTTTTTCTCCTAGATTGCTAGCAATATTAGAGAAGGAACTTTTCATCCTCACCCTTTAGTCCTATATGTATTTTGGACCCGGGACAAAAGCCTCTCGAACTACATGGTAAGGATCAAAATTTCATAGTCCGAGTGTGAGGGGGTAGGGGTGCTTTAGTCCCGGTTGGTAGTTTTTTACATAAGGGAACAAAGGTTCCAACCTCCCTACATCCTTGGGGATGTACACAGCAGTGTCCCGGTTGGTAGTTGGTGATTCAAACATGGATTAAAGGGTCCGAGAGCTTTAGTCCCGGTCAAAACCACAAACCAAGATTAAAGTGTCGCTTTTAGGCAAGGTTTGGTGTTACCAGCTGGAACTAAATGACACCCCATGCGTTAATTCAAAGACTTTTTTTTGAACGAAAACAACACGAGATTGTGCTTTTTTCATTGATATAGGAGAAGAGGTTACATATTAATAATTTAAAAACTTATGAAGCAAGAGGTCAGTCGTGCATTTACGCGTTAATAAATGTACACGTGGGTGGCCTCATAGGCGGTTTCAAAATTTTTTAGTCACATTTAGTGGTTCTAACCGGGCTAAAGGGTCACATTTTGTACCGGCTCCTGACCCGGAGCTTAAGGCCGGGATCTTTAGTTCTGGCTATGTAGTACTGGTTGGGGCGACCGGTAGGAAAAAGCCTTCCCAACCGAGACTATAGACTCCTTCCCAGCAGTGTAGCTGCTAGTCCATTGAGAGCTTAGTTGGACGAGTTTCTTTGACTTTGTTCATGATTGCTTTTGATCAACGACTGCAATGGAGCCCAAACTCATTTTGTGGGACCGGATTGGGCGACCAGAGGGGGGTGAATGGGAGCCCTCAAAAAAATTCTTCCGATAGTAAACTAGGCCTATGTCCCGATTGCCACCACGAAGCACATCTCTTCTAGTCGTCAAGATGACACAGGTCAACTAGTGACGAGCTCACCCTAGGAACGACTAGGAAATCTCAAGCCAATGCGGAAGCGAAACAAATTGCTAAGAGAATTAAGCGAAAGCATGGCTAAACTCTCACTAGACAAAACATGCAGTTAATTAATCAAAATTATTCTCGTTCAAGCATGCAAGATAAAAGCAAGTGCTCTGATTTAACTCAAAAGCCTGCAGCAACTAAATAAGGGGTTATTGTGATTTTACCCTTACTGTGAAGTGCAATTGTGATTTTGCCCTTACTTTTTTGAACTTTGTGAATTTGCCCCTATTATTCAAAAGTTGTTATGAATTTGCCCCTGGTTGTTGTGAATTTACCCCTATTTTGACCGTTGACTACCATTGACTGGGGGCAAAATCACACTGATTTGTAAATAATAAGGGCAAATTCACAAAGTTAGAAAAAATGAGGGCAAAAACGCAATAGCCCCATTAAATAAAGCCTACAACAATTAATTAACCAAAACAAGATGATAAAAAATCAATCCCAAAGATTTAGCAAGTGAAGCTCTGATCAAAAGTTGTGGTCAATTAATTAACACAGGCAGTCTAATCAAAACTAGGCAAAACACTTAGATTAGAGCTAATCAGGTCTCACGAATTGCCGGCCAAAACAAGTAAGCAGTGATTACATAAAGAAACCAACATAAGCTTCACTGTAGCATGAAAGAGATGGCTCAATAAAATAATCACCTGCTCCTCTTAATCACAGTACAATCTCTCGGTCAAAATACATGTGTCGATCCTGTGCTCTCACCTCTGCTGTGCTCACCTGCTGGCTGCTGCGCGTCGCCTTGCTGCTGCGTGCCGGGGTACAGGAGCTTGGGCTTCTGCTGCTTGCTACCTGCCTCTGCGGTGCACTTGGGGCTTGCTTGCCTGAGCCTCGAGCTGGGCTGCTGCCGCTGCTGCTCGAGCGCTCGTGAGCGGGCCGCCGTCCCCATGTGCTGCTGCGCGTGGGCCGAGAAGACTGCCGCTGCAGCCTGGGCCGTGTGCGCCGACGGGCGCTGCTGGCCGCGTGCAACTGCTCGCCCGCTCGCCTGCTGCCGCGCCGGACTCGCCCCCGGTGTTGAGGCCTAGACTATAAACCTGCCATCTGGGTGGTTTTGTGGCTAAACCACCTAAAACCTTCCGTCCCACACCGCACGCCGTGATGAAGCCCTGGTTTTGAGGCCCAAACCAGTCAAACCCGCCTGCGTGGTGGTTTTATGGAAAATCTCCTGAAACCCCTCAGCTAGTCGCCGCACGACTTCCCGAAGTCCCGGTTTTGTGGCGAAACCGGACAAACCCTCGGTGTAGATGCGTGTCCGGCCTCCGCCAAGTGCCACGACGCCTTCGAGCTCTTTCACGCCTCCGCCGCAAAGGCAAGCCTACTCGACGCTCGCCATCACCATCCTTCTTGACTTGACCGACGCCATCTCCACCATGTACTCTTACTCGTCCGTGCGCCATGCGAGCCGCTCGTGACTCCGCCCGGTATCCTCGGGTCCCTCGGCCCAAGCCTACTCGTGTCACCCTTTACCGTCTCGGTCCTTCGGCCTGAACCTTTCGCTTGTCCTCCACGGCCCAAGCCTACTCACGCTCAGCCTTCACCACGATCCATCGGCATGACCTCTCGCGCCTGACCTTCACCACGCGCCGTCGACCGCCACGTCGCACCCTACACCTGCACATCAAAGCCAAGAGGACATCACACACGATGGTTGCCAATCACTCATCATCTCAGGGTGACTACCAATAGTCTTCATTATTTTGCAGACAGCTTGATTCGATCAGTGGCGATGTCGTGATGTAGGCAGATGGATCTTGAGCCTGGTTACGGAGAGCTTATTTTGGGCAGCAACAAAACAAGTTCAATACGGTGATTCGTCGTCGCATTTACCAAAACGATATTACAAGTCAGAGAAATTCTTGTTGTCTTTGTGCACAGAACATTACAATGAAGCTAATTGCAAGTGTAAAATAACTCACAAAGCATCCAAATATGACCTTAAGAAGGATTTAAACGAGGGATGGTTGTTTGCATTTTTTTGTTTGGGTAGAAGGAGAGGGATGATCGAGAAACGGAGTAGGAAAATTGGTCAGCAAGTATTGTTGGAGCTGGAAGTCGTTTATTAGATCACATTGGGCCTAATTCATTCAGGGCCCAACCGATGAGAACACTCAAATACTCGGCCTTCTTAACCCTTTTACTCTTGCCCAGCCATTGGTCTCCTAGCTTCTTCTTCTGAACGTGGGCCATGCTCAAGAATCGGATCTCAAGTGCAGCATTGCATTGCAGATGGGCCATACCCAACAATCGGATGTCAAAGTGCAGGCTGGTAGCGTTTCTCAAAAAAAAAAAAAAGGTGCAGGCTGGTAGCGGCCTTTTTGTGGTGAAAAGCAACATGTGCTGTCCTACCTCCTAAATCATTTTTTTTTTGTCAAGAGGAGGATGGATCCAATCCAAAGATTTTAAGGGTTTAGTTTAAATTGGTCCTAGAGTTTATTAGGAGTTCGAATCTCAAATCTACCTTTCCTAGACATGCCCTTGGCGGGAGGAGTACTTTTGTAGCAATGAACAATGAAGGCATCTCATGCTAATGTGGCATTGATGTTACAAGAAAAATACGGCGAATCACACTGTCACACGTAACTAGCTTAAGAAAACAAGTTCGTGCACCTTTCTCCAGCCTCCACAAATCAGACAGAGGGAAAAAGACCTGAATAGCTCGTGCAGGTGCAGTGTCACCGCTGCAATAAAACTTGGGAGGAAAGACAGAGGGAAGGAAAGCCTTGCAGTGGGCCGCGGGCAGGCTACTACTTGATCGGGCCAAGGCCCACTTGTAGCAAAGACCATGGGCCTGGAAAACTAGAGCACACTTTTCTTTGTACGCGGCCCATGGTCATGGTCTTTGTCTACCGCCTGCCCCTAAACCAAACCGGAGCCCATGCCTCGAGTCCGCGGCGCCCGGAACACCGAATCTTGGTCGGTGCATTCCATTTTATCCTACGAGAAAACAAAAAAGGGCCAAATAAAAATATCTTATCCTCAGGCTGTTACGGATGAGCTGTGAAGTAAAATCCTTATCTATTCCTCCGTACTCTATCTAGCGTTTGCATCTCTCCAATTTTGCTCTCATGCCTGTCTCTGCCTTTTGTCATGGAAGCCAGCCAGCTGTTACTCTCCGTAAGGAAAATGACTCTGATTTTGGCGATTGATTGACAACGTAATCATTGAGCCTGACAATTTGTCTAGATGATATTTGTAGATATTTCTAGATCCAAGGATGCTTTGGAAGCCATCCAAAACACGTAGAAAAGATGGCAAAAAAGATAGATCAAAAACCCGTGAAGAAAGAAGCAAATTCAGCGTCACATAGTGACTATCGACTAATTCTATGGTGGGCTAAGAAGACCACCGAATCAGTCGGTGACCAAGGGGCTGAGAAGATGAAGAAGACCATCGACTAATTCGAAGGGGCAAAGGCATGAGCACCGAATTAGTCGATGATGATCAGAGAGCAAGTTAGCAGTGGCTGGGTGACCATCGACTAATTCGATGGTGCCAAAGTAGGCATTGAATCAGTCGATGATGGAGACTTAGAAGCTGGATCGTCTATAGAATGCACCGATCAATTCGATGGTGTTGAAAAATGAGGCATCGAATTAGTCGGTGCTAGCGAGAAGATTGAAGACCTATTTGTGTGGAAACCATCGTCTAATTCGATGGTACCAGGGAGCAGGCACCAAATCAATCGGTGGTTGGGCTGGCCCACATGTCAGTGACATAAGGATTCGAACGACTAGTTCAACGGCTAGTTGAGGTGGCACCATCGACTACTTCGATGGTCCCCTCCCGCACCCATCGATTTAGTCGGTGGTACGCAGGGAAGTTGCAACGGCTTGCAACGGCTAGTTCTCTTGGTTGGGGCTATAAATATGAGGTGCCTCGGCCCATTCGAAGTGTGCTTGAGCTCATTGAAAATATTGGCGAGTGTTCTACACATTCTTGAGTGCTCAATCCACCAAAAGTGCTAAATAGAATATCTAGGTGATTAGCTAAGTGCTTAGTGCTAATCTAGATCCTTTAGCGCGTCTCTTAGTTGTTTAGCCTAGAGTTTAGCGAGGTTTGCATACCTCTTTGCTTACTGATGCTTGCACTCACTAAGGGTTGTAATCCGGGGCTTGTAGTCTTGCGAGACCCTCCAACCGAGTTTGTGGAGAGGCCGCCGGTGTTTGTAAAAGGAAGGAGAGACCCTTGGCGTTTGGCCGAAGCTCTACTAAGTGAAGGTAGCGAGGAGCATCCGAGTAGGGACGAGCGGAGACCCATTTGCGCGTGGGAAAGTACCGTGGTCACCTACGGAGTTACTCGACCGGGGAGTTTATGCTCTTGCGCGGGCATTTCTTTTGAGTAGGACTCCAACAACAAGGATTAGTGGAAAACTTGTAAGCTTTTCGATACCTCGGTAAAAATCGCCGTGCCGGAAGTTTGCTCTTCTCTACCCTTTACCTTACACATTTCATATTCATACTAATTTTCGCATTTGTCTTTTCTAGACTTGTCAGAATGTCCACCCCAAACTCTCGATACCCATCCAGGTCCGCCCCAATCGCACTCCGAGAGCATCCATTCCTTCCATCCATCGAACCCGTTCCTCGTGCATTATTGTCCATCAACGAAAGCGATCTGGTCTACAGTAGCGTCTAGAGAGTCAGCAGCAGTTTGGGAGAAAGAGGACAAGAGCATCCATCCATCCAGCCAGCATTCCACTCCGATCAACGAAAACCGCCGTGCCGCCGTGGAAGCACGCGGACCGCTTCTTCGTTCCGGGCCCGCCGAGGGCCCCACCTGCCAGACGGCGGCGCTAACCGGTGGAGGACTTTTTTTTTCCCTCCCTTTATCTAGTAGCCCGACGACGACTCTCTTGTTGCTATCGGCCTGTTCGTCCCGTGCCCGCTGCTTCTTCCTTTTCTTTTTCCACTAGCTAGGCTCATCGATCAAGCATCAGTGAGTGAGACCGCGAGCAAGGAGGAAGGAAGCCAACCAAGAGAGCCGAGGGACCGAGGAGGAAGCTTACATGGCGGAGGAGGCGTCGTCCGCGGCCGCTGCGGCACCGGTGGCGGCGGAGGGGAAGATGACGATGGTGGTGGGCGTCGACGAGAGCGACCACAGCTTCTACGCGCTGCATTGGGCGCTCCAGCACTTCTTCGCGCCGGGGCAGGCCCAGCAGTACCGCCTCGTCGTCGTCACCGCCAAACCCTCCGCCGCCTCCGCCGTCGGCCTCGCCGGACCAGGTACAAACCTCCCCTCTCCCATTCCCTTCCCTTCCTTTCTGCTCCTGTCAATCATATCGTATCCCTCAATCTCCATCTCCACGAGGTAGGTGAGGTGGGGATTAGTATTGGATTTGGACTAATGAATCGCATCGCTTCGATTGGTTCCTCACAGGCGCCGCCGATGTGCTGCCGTTCGTGGAGGCGGATCTCAAGCGCTCCGCCCTGCGCGTCATTGAGAAAGCCAAGGAGCTCTGCACGCAGGTACGCCCCGGCCGAACCAGATCCCCCAATTCCAACCATGGCTCAAGAACACGAATCTGATTTGCCTGTGTTCCATGTTCGTCATGCTCGGGCGGCAGGTGAGCGACGCCGAGTTCGAGGCGCTGGAGGGGGACGCCAGGAACGTCCTCTGCGACGCCGTCGAGAGGCACCACGCCGAGATGCTCGTCGTCGGCAGCCACGGCTATGGGGCCATCAAGAGGTCTGCGATTCTGCCTGCCATCTCTCTGCCTCTTTCCCCTGCTCTGCTCTGCTCTGTTTCCCAGCCTCTGCAATGCTCTGTTCTGCTCTGATTTGCTCTGTTTTCCTGCGATTAGCATGTGGCAACGAATCGTTCCACACTTCCACTAATGAAAGCTACACAAGTTTCATTTGCTCACCTCATGATTGATTTTTGCTTTCATGCCGATGCTGTTAGAGTTAATATTTGCTAGTGTGGTGGTAATGTGCTACTAGCTGCTATTGTCCAACGAAATGAATAAAAATTAGGGATAGGCAAAATCTATGAGATGGCTGTGCGGCTGCACAATCTTATCTTCAAGTCTAAACTGATGGATTTCGTTGAATACTCGTCAATCTCATTGTCAACTCTTGACAGCGTATTAAATCTTTATCTGGGGACACATGCACTTGTGTATGGCTTATCTGTCGTAATCATGTTATTGTTTACCAGTTCCAACTTTTATGTAGTAGTAAGTGGCAAAACAGATCCTAACTAAAAAAAGAGCATGCTTTTAGATTGACAAAAAAACCTTGTTTATGGTCGACCGTCCAAGAATAGGTTAAACAATAATAATTTCTATGCCTCTAGAGGCGAGGTCTTCTTGAATTGGGGAAAATATTACTGTTTATTGGTAAACTCATTTCTAGCTTATATGCAATTTTCTTTCCTCTCTCTTTGAGCATCGAGGACAATAATTCACTTCAGTGCTACATTCTTTTCTTCTCTACTTATATGTTTGTTCTTGTACTAACTTCATTCCACTGATTCTAGTCGTTTTGACTTTCTTGAACCTTTGCCAGGGCTGTTCTTGGAAGCGTGAGCGATTACTGTGCCCATCATGCACACTGCACCGTGATGATAGTGAAGAAGCCAAAGCACAAGCACTAATCAATGTTGACAATCTGATTGATCGGCATTCTGCAAATATATGTATTGCCAAGTTGTGCTAGTGTTGGTGTGTGAATAATTTGATGATCTTACAATCATCCTCAAGTTACTTGAAGTAACTGATAGAATCCTTCTACATATTGATTGAGAACGACAAATAATTGTTGTCTATAACCACAAACAATGCGTTTTGTACTTCTGTTATATACTCATGTAATTGTTATATGTTGATGTATATTGTGATTGCAAATTCCTTGGTTTGAGTGTGCATGTACTTTGTAGATGGAGAAAACCACACACCAACGATAAAAAAACATATTGAATGCATAATCACTTTGAACCTATATCGAATCTTGGTTTGTGAAATAAATTCATATCGTTTAAGAATAATGGGATGTCCATATCACTGGCTGAAGGATTATAGATATTTTCTATGGACTCAAATATATGACTCACGTTTTTTTGTAGAAGGATGCAAAAACCACTGCCTGAATGCACGTCTTATTTTGTGCTTACACATGCCATATAATGAAAAAAATCAATACTTTGTAGAAAAGAAGAGTATATTAGCTATCCATGTGAGTTTATCCGTTCCTTTTCCACCTTTCTCATTTATTTATTTTTGCACAAGGGCACAAGGCATGGGATTAGTGTAATGTGTAAACTGTAAATGTTCACCTTTTGGGGTTTGCAACTACTTATTGAGCATTATATTCTTTTTTGTCGTATGTATGGACTCCCATCCTTAAAGTCGAAATGCAAATTTGTTTTTCTCACTTCTAGTGAAATACATTGACGCCCAGACAAGGATTTAGCTACACTGACGCCTTAGCTGAAAATAAGAAACAAAATTCTGCTCTGACGCCTTAGCTGAAAATAAGAAACAAAATTCTGCATAGTTTTTTTTAATGCAATCATATAACAAAATATTCTTCTTATACATCTAGATATACGTGAAAGCATGCAACAGGTGTCCAAAAAAGGAAGAAAAAAAATGTGCCCATATATTTTGGTAAAGGAATCTCTATCTCTATTCCTAAAAATCACGTAAGGTGGACAAAATTTGCCCTCACTTTTGCCCCGTCGTACGTTGTCCGCCCGCCCAAAAAGCACGTAAGGTGGACAAAATCTGCCCTCACTTTTGCCCCGTCGTACGTTGTCTGCCCGCCCATCGTAAGCCGTCCGCTCCTCCCATCGCACGCTGGCACGACCCATGCCGTCCGTGCATCAGGGACCACATCTCTCGCCCTCGGTTTTCCTTCCGCCCCCGTCGCGAGCAATCACCTTCTCTTCCACTCACATCGCGAGTCCTGCCTCCATGATTTCCTTCCCAATGACGGTTCGACACATTCCTCGCAACCCCCCCCCTTGATAGATGCGTTCCTCCATGCCACTTTCCTTCTCGTTCCTCGTCGTCTGGTATCGAAGAAAGTATTGTGAACGAGACTGCATTGCGAAGAAAGTATGTTACATGCATGTCTGCGAGTATTGTCGTAATAGCTCATGTCATAGGCTACAAAAAGCGGATATTACGAGTTTTTTTGGGGGTGGGGGCACATGTCCCCTGCTAGCCCCATTTTCCATTTCCACACTAGGTGTGCGCTGGGCACATGTGCCGCCTCAATAGAGGCAAGCATCGTTGAAGTATTTCTTTAGCATCCGACAGATGTAGAATGCACCAAACAGTTCAAGGAAGGACTTATGCCTATGAACTGCTCGCACAAGTATGTGTTAATATGTGAACGATGTAGTATAGAGCGAGACGATGAAGGACAATTTTGTAATGTTGCCGCACTAACGATAGGAACTCAGAGTAGGATGGTACTATGCTCGTCAGAATGTAGCACTGGAGGTGATAGACCTATCCTCCCTATCTGGCCGCTAGCCGCCGGGCTCCATGGTGGCACTATGAGGGACCAGCTTGCGAGCACAAGGGTTTACTTGAGGGAGGCCTACCACTAGTGGCAGAAGGGGGGGGGGTTGGTAGGGGCCATGCACCCTCTCATCCAACAAAAAAAATTCTTAGTACCCTCTGTTTGCCACCACCGCACTCGGAGCGTTGCCAAACACTGTTCACACTCTCCTTCACTTTTGTAGCGACATCAGCGCGTCCCATGCCGAAGGGTGAGCCAAGATTGCCTTTGAGGACGTACAACAGCTCTGCGCCTATAATAAGGACGCCACCGTCTTCTACAACCATTGTGCCCTTAGCTACTCTAGCCAAGAAATTTCCTCTCCTCTTACACCTATGGCTTCAAGCGCATGTTAAGAGGAGCCAACATAATGCGTCCATGCTGGCCGATGTGTTCAACGCGGTTCTTACGTGTCCTCCTTAAGGCCACAGTCAAGTATGCGGCAACCAAGTCTCCTAGAAGGTTTGATTTTGGGGATGCAACATAGCCCCACCACCTTCAGCTTTGCCCAATGTTCGCCCGATCTGACGCTGGCTGATTACGGAAGGTGCCTGACATATATATTTGGCTACTACTCTCTCCATTCCAATTTATAAGTTATTCCAAATCTCTTTGGAGAGCAAAAACATCTCTAGTTTGACAAATTTATAAATTAAAGTACCAACATTCATGGTACCAAATAAGTACAATTGATTTCTTCATTAAATATATTTTCATACTATATCTATTCGGTGCCATAAACATTTCTGATCCCCTATATATTTTTGCGAAAACCTAAAATGGTTTGACTCTCAAAGAAAACTAAAATGACTTACAACTTGAAATGGATGGAGTATTTTTCTCTTATAATTGTGGGTGATGATGCCTATTTCAGTTTGACCATTGTTCTTTTATTTTGCAGTTCAATGTGTAAAGCAGCTAGAATGCACTCCTGACACGTGCTGGCAATTATATGCGCATCAGGGATTACAAATTTTACAACAATTTGTGTCATCTTTACATATGTTGGTGAAAGGTGTTGTTGCAAGTATGCTTGTATAGACTGAAGCAGTAACTTTCTTTGCATTTTCTGAAAATAATGTAGATAGATAGGAGGTCAGTATGATGGTCCGGGACCAGGATCAGGTGCAGTCGTTACTATGACTGTAACTTAAGCAGTCGTGAAACATGGGGCGTCCAAATACCATCCGATGTCTCCAAGACCTACTGTGTCCTGTTTGCCTAGCATCTTTTCTGATTTTGGCTTCTTTCATTATTTTCTGATTACTTTTCTTCAAAACTGAGCACCGCAACTTGCATCTACAAGTAAATAACCAGGGTCGGTGATACGTGATTTTACTTCACATGAGAATGATTTGGCATTTGGGCGGTGGTATGTTTCATTTATCAATGTTGAGATAGAATTGGGGGTGTTCAGACCCTGGGCTAAAGAAGACTAAACATGACTTAATTATAAAATTAATTACAGAAGTCATGAGCTAATTCATAAAATAAATTTATTAAGTGACTTCAAGATATGTAAAGTTACGAAAAGAGCACATGACTTCAATTTCAGCCTACACCAACTTTGCCTCCTAAATCTGGACGCAGCAGAATCCGCAGCAGAATCGTTGTGATATAATGAAGAAGAGAAACAAGCGCTAGAAGACGTCAAAAACCAATGGACGTTGGATCAAATTTGGACGTCATCTGTGCCGCGACTGCCAAAGTTTCAGTCGTTACTACAACTGCACCTGATCTCTGTCCAATGGTCATGTATCTCATCTTTGCCTAATAATAGTAATAGAGAAGTAATTTAGAATTAAATTGTGCCAAAGAAATGTCTAGATTTACAACAGAAACTGATGAATTGAACAAAAAGCTAATAGCATACTAGCTTGAATATCTTTTTCCCCATTGTTCTCGTTAGGTGTTCGGTAAACCTAGCCACTTATGTTTGTGCTACTAAGGAGGTCTCACCATCTAGAATTACGATGTGTGGCTTTGCAATGCTCATTCTTTTTGAGACCGGAGGTCACAGACTCAGACGATCTGTACTCTTTTCGTAACTTTGAGAAGGAACGAAGAGAATGTGCTGTTTGTTGACTTGCTTTAAAGTCTCAAAAAGAAAAACAATCCAAAAGTGAAGACCTGGAAACGGCGGGAACAGAAACTATGAGCGCCGGCAGCTGTTTTCAGGCCGGTGGCGATCTTTCCTTTCTCCGCGCCGCAATCCTTGCTAGTGCGCTCCCGCGTCAGTGGGAACCGCCAATGTTCCAGCAAGCACTCGCGCGTGTCCTCGCCTGTCGTTTCTTCTAGGTTCGTCCCATCTGGGTGGGGAGGGCAGGCAAAGAGCACAGAGCAGCTAGAACCTTACAGGTCACTGCGACACTGCGTGTAGTGGTAGTGGAAGCATCTCGCCGCGACGAAGCCGAGCAAGCAAGCGAATCTACGCCAGCCAAGTGAGGGGTCTCAAACTCTCAATCGAGCGGGGCATGGCGGCGGAGGCCTCATCGGCGTCGCCGGCGGCGGAGAAGATGACGGTGGTGGTGGGGGTCGACGAGAGCGACCACAGCTTCCACGCGCTACAGCGGGTGCTCCGCCACTTCTTCCCGCCGGGCCAGCCGCAGCGTTATCGCCTCGTCGTCGTCACCGCCATACCCACCGCCATCGGCGTCGTCAGCCCAGGTACAAGTGTACAACTACTAAATACCTCTCCTCCTCCAGTCCTCCACTTGTGTATGTGTTTATGGTCCGTGCTTGCTGATTTGCTAATCCATCGGTTCATCAGGCGTGGTCATGGACGTGCGTGCGTTCGTGGAGGCGGACCTCAACCGCGCGGCGCAGCGCGTGCTCGACAAGGCCAAGGACATCTGCGCGCAGGTACGGAAAAATTAAACCCACCAGATCGATATGATCCCCAATCTTGATGATCCCTGTTCCATGATTCCATCCACAGCGCGAATCAGCGAGTGATTTTCCTCTAGTTAATTTCTCTTAATCTGCGTGCGTGTTCTGTGTTCTCGTGTTCGGCATGATGCTCCGCAGGTGGCCGGCGACGCTGAGTTCGAGGCGGTGGTTGGGGACGCCAGGAGAGTTCTCTGCGACGCCGCCGAGAGGCACCACGCCGAGATGCTCGTCGTCGGTAGCCACGGCTATGGAGCCATCAAGAGGTCTGATCTGACTGCCATCTCTCTTCTGCCTCTGTCCCCAGCTCTGCTCTGTTTCGAAGCCCCAGCGATGCTCCCGTTCTGCTACGCTCTGTTTTTCCAACTTCACTTGCCATTAGCTACTGGCAATGAATCGTACCACTAATGAACGAAAGCCATAAGTTTGATTTGATCACCTCATGATTTTGCCTTTTATGTCGATACTGTTCGAGTGTGCTTATATCCACCAATGTAATGGAAAAAAAGAGATAGGCATAATATACACCTCCAATGCAAATAACAAGACCTTTAAAATTAAGAAACTTTTTCTTAAAACTATTGCCTTTGCTGAATGTCCATTGCTTTTATAGTGCGACGCTGCATATTTTCCTGCTCCACTCCATGTCTCTCCTTGTTCTCACTTCACCTCTGTGCTGTTGACTTTCCTTAACCTCCATCAGGGCTGTTCTTGGAAGCGTCAGCGATTATTGCGTCCACCATGCGCACTGCACCGTGATGATAGTGAAGAAGCCAAAGTACAAGCACTAAACGCTAAGCGCCGATCGTCCGACTGATCGGTGTTCCACTATCAAATTTCAAATATATGTATTGTAGAATCATGTATTGTGAATGATTTCATCATCAAGCATGTCATCACTGGTTACTTCTTGAAGTACCTGATGGAATACTTGTACGTGTGGATTGAGAAGAACAAAATGATTGCTGTGGAGCACCTCTAAACAATGTCCCCCCCCCCTTTTTTTTTGTTGAATTCGTGTGAAGTATATGAGTTTGCTAAGTATCGTCTCCCCTGTTTTCTGCATCTGAGACGATTGGTAATTTCGACGCGTTAACGGTCATGCATGGAGCAAAATAAAGTAATGCATGCAACACTGACATGGAGAAACATGTTTTAGTAAATATAAAAATGTATTCCGTTCATAAAGGGAGGAATATTTTGCCCTAGAACCGGAACGAGTTGATCCATTCTCATAATTTATGGTTACCAATTGCAATAAAGCTCTACTTCTTTCTATTCCCTCAAAAAAAAAGGCTCTACTTCTTTCTACCTTTTATTTATTTATTATTATACCTGTGACATAATTGGACCTCCTGGTAAAATCAAGAGGCTACGTGGACATGCAAAGCGCTTCTCGCTCTCCGGGGTCTCCTCCCGACCTCTTGTCTGTCCGGCCTTGATCAGAGGCAATTGAGTTCGTTACAAAAATAGATAGCCTCCCTCCCACCTCGATCTCGGTCGCCCTGTTCCCCTGTTTCGCTCATCAGCATTTCCTAATTGTGCACGCGACGTGACATGGCGGAGGAGGACGCGCCGGCCGGAGGCTCATCGTCGCCCTCGCCGGGGAAGAAGCCGGTGATGGTGGTGGGGATCGACGACAGCGAGCACAGCTACTACGCGCTGGAGTGGACGCTGCAGCACTTCTTCGTGCACGGGCAGCCGCAGCAGTACAAGCTCGTCGTGCTCACCGCCAAGCCGCCTGCGGCGTCGGTCATCGGCATCGCCGGCGTCGGCTCCGCCGAGCTGCTGCCCACCGTCGAGGCCGACCTCAAGCGCACCGTCGCTAGGGTCATCGACAAGGCCAAGATGCTCTGCTCCGAGGTGACCGACGTCGGGTATGAAAATATGGAAGGGGACGCTAGGAGTGTGATCTGCGAGGCGGTGGATCGGCACCATGCTGAGATCCTTGTCATTGGCTGCCATGGCTACAGCAAATGGAAGAGGTCAGAGGCTTTGATGATATGTTGTTCAGCCATGATCGAGAATTAATCTTTGTTTTGTTTTGTTTTGTTTTGTGGTCGGTTAATTCGATCGATTTCACTAAAAATTGGTGAATTCTTCGTACGTGCAGGGCTGTTCTTGGGAGCGTGAGCGACTACTGCACCCACCACGCGCACTGCAGCGTCATGGTCGTCAAGAGGCCAAAGCACAAGCACTGACATGTGCCTGTTGTGTCGGTTCATCATTTGTCGAGACTTGCTTGCGTGTGTCTGAGTGAGAATAAATTGGCGCGTGTAGCTAGAGTGGCGGATCTAGATCGATCATTTGGTACGTCCAGCAGTTCATGTAATTTATAAAGGATTTCTTTTTTACTGTTCGAAATTGCCTCGAGCCGAGGTCCGAGAACTGATGCGTCTGAAATTTGAGTTCCGTGGACATTGATTATCTCCAAGCCTCGATCATGTGAGGTGGGAACAATATGTTGCACAAGTTAGGGTTAGAGAGTAAAAAGTAAACAAATTTCCTTCAATTAATGCTTCCCAATACAACGACGTATATCTTCCAAAAGAAATATAGAAAAGAAACTCTATCAAGAAGCTCTGTTGTTAGGCTCTATCCAAAAGATGCTCGAGGTATGAACTTCTTTCTTCTCTGGCTGTTCACATTGAGATGAACTAGCCTATCAACTCGTGCGGGAGCACGGGCTAGTTAGAAATAGTTAGTGATTAAAATTATACATCTCAAGCTCTCTTACATCTATGAAATATTCTAATTGTAATAATTGTGATAAGTTTATTATATGTGTGGTTGATATCTGTTTTTAGTGGAGTGATGTGAAAAACATGAAAAATTATATTCTTATTATTCCTTCGCTCATACATAAATGGAAAAAGTCTATATTACTCCCGTCAACTATAAGTAAAGTCTACATAAACCCCTAAACTATCTTTTGGTTCATTTTACCCCCTAAATTATGTCACTTTGTATTCTACCCCCTAATACAATTTGTCTTATTTTTATTTCTCTATGCACAAGTTGAATTTTAATTTCAAAATTTGTATGATTATAGTGAACATCACAATGTATGTCAAAAAAATATATTATGAATTTTTCGTCATAAGTTTTTGTATAATGTTGTATCCTAAGGATTAATTAAAAATTAAATATCTTACCCCCATCAAAATAATGTAAAAAAACTAATTTTATATTTTTTTATCATGCATTATAATGTCTACTATCATCTCTCAAAATTTGAACGTAATATGACACTTGTACATGGAAAAATAAAAAAGATAAATTGCATTAGGAGGTAAAATAGGCCAAATGACATAGTTTAGGGGGTAAAATAAACCAAAATATAGTTTAGGGGGTTATGTGGACTTTGCTTATATTTGAGGGGAGTAATTTGGACCTTTTCCTACATGAATATATGGTGACACACATTATGAGTAATATTTATATAAAAAATAATATAAATAATATTAAAGATATAAATAATAATTTAGAATTTTATATTGGTGACTTGATTTTTACTATAATTATTTATACAATTTAGATTCAGATTTAGGAGTTGCTTTAACTTTAAACAATGATATCATTGGATAGTTTAAATATAAATTTGTGGGGTTATTTGATATTACTTTTATAATGCCATAGATGGATAACTTCCATGATGATTAAGGGGTTACTTTCGATTATTTTTATAATGATAGAGGTGGGTAATTTACATAAAGATTACAGGGTTACTTTAGATGATTTTATAATGACAGAGGTGGATAATTTGGATACATGTTTCGGGGTTACTTTAGTCTATTTTTATAATGACAGAGGTTGGTAATTTATTAAAAAACAGATACAATGACTATTACAGTTAGAGTCAATAAATCGATGGCTGGATGTTTGTAATTTTTTTGAGAATCTATAGATTTTCTCTCTTTTTCATGTTGTCCATCTAAGATTCTAGGTGGCATCACCTGGAGGCTTCAAAAAGAGCCTCCAATTAGTAATAGTAAGATGAATTTCGTACTGTTGCCCTCTCTAATATAGTTGATTTTTAAACATTGCTTTTTTAGCTCCCTCTACCACTGCCCCTTGCCGCTCCGCCAGCTGCTCGCCTACTGTGGTTGAGGGGAGAGGATGAGGTGAAGAGATAAGGGAGAGGGAGAGGCAGAGGAGAAGATAAAGATGAAGACAGGAGAGAGAGAGGGGCTGAACGCTGACAGAGGGAGAGTCGGGTGCAACCTTTAGTCCCGATTATAATTTCCCACCGAGACTAAATGAGGGTCTTTCGTTCCGGTTGATGTACCATCCGGGACTAAATGTCCATCACCAAATTTTCTTGTCCTTCAACCATTACAAACGGGACTAAATCTTCTATCGCGAGGGGTTGTTGGTGTCTATTTTTTGTAACAGGGACTAGAGAGACTTTAGCCTCATAGCTCCACATATCCGGGACTAAAGGTGTTGAATGGAAAGTGGTTTCTCTAGTAGTGGTTCTTGATGTCGACGATGAGCAGCAGCCTCCTGCTGTCGACAACCACGAAGTAAACGAAGAAAAGTTTAGTCTAATCAAATGACTAGATTATATTGGTGTTCACAACATGAACTCTTATTTGTCAAACACTTAATTATGTTGGTTTTGGTTGTTAGCCATAATTACAATCCAATATCAGCCTGGCAGGGCCCACCTGTCAGCCCCTCAGTTTCAGCCTGCGCTCGCTTCAGCCAGCCAGCCAAACGGGCCCTAAGCATGATGACACCACCTAACCTCCTGGTTGGGAGTAATAAGAGTGCTCTATATAACCATGACCCGTCTAACACTTTATTATCTTCTGCAACGGTTTACAAAGTTCTAGGGTACGGCACCCACACAAACAATATGTTATTTAGCCCTGCATCCACCTCCTCCTTCCTTTCCTCACTCTCTACTTTTCCCAGCTGGGGCCGAGTCCCCAAAGTGCCGCAGCCCCCCTGCCTCTACATGCTCGCTGGCGGCGGCGACCGTGTCTGCCTCCGTGCTGGAGCTGTGTCATGATTCTTCACCGAGCCAGCTGCTAGCGCGGCCACGTCTCCTCCGTGCCAACAATGGCGCCTGCTCGCCGAGGCCGCACCAAACCGACTGCGCGTCCCAAAGCGGCGAGGGGGGGGGGCGAAAACGATGTGTTGAGTCAGGGTCTACGTGAGCCCGCCAAAAGAGCGGCCCGGATTTGCTTCTGGCTGGTTGGAGATTCTGTTTTGGGTTTAAAGTTTTCGGGTTTTAGCGTTTTTAGGGTTAGGGTTACAGTTTAGGGTTGGATTAGAGTTGATTTAGGGGTTAGGGTTAATCTCGAGGCAAATCTTGATTTTTGTTTTAGTGGGCTCACGTAGCCCCTGATTCAAAAAATCCACTCACGGGCGGGGGCTCAGCGGCTCCTCTTGCTGTTGATGCTGCTCCAGCTGTGGACCGTCGGACGACGAAGGCGCTCAACGCCGAGCAGCGGACCGTACATGTGATAGGTCGACGCAACACGACAGACGTTAGCGGGGCGGCCGCTACCTCCTCGGCGCAGCCACGCTCTCCTCCACCATCAAGCAATTCAAGCACGCACATAGATGGGGCCCTCTCGTCGTGAGTCTCGTGCTACAATGCTAATAATTTAGTCGCCGCTGGCTTATATGACCTTGTCATGTCATTCTAAGCTAACCTCTCACTCCTGTAATAGAGGGCTATAAGCTAGCTCTTAAATGTTTAATTGTTGAATAATGTCAAAATCGTACCAAAACAATACATTGGATTGACTCTTTACTAGCTCTTAACTAGCTCATAGCATTTTTATTCACTGAACCGATGTAACACATCAAGCTCTTTACTGTTCAGTGAATAGAAAATGAGTTGTAAGCTAGCTCTTAATTGTTTAATTATTGAACAGTGTCAAAACCGTACCAAAACAGTGCACTTGGTTGGCTATTTGCTATCTCTTAGCTAGCTCATAGCATTTTCTGTTCACTGAACAATGAAGAGCTTGATATGACCATCTACAGCTGGTCACATCAAGCTCTTCACTGTTCAGTACTAGAAAATGTTATGAACTAGCAACGAGCTGTCAAAATACCAACCCAACGTATTGTTTTGACACTGTTTAACTATTAAACAATTTAAGAGCTACCTTGTAGCTCCCCATTTGACAAGGCCTAACAGTTGGCTACATGTGCGAGGCGTACTAATATTAATCCAGAGTTTAGTTTCAAAAAGTATTTTTCACTTTCTATTCATCCCCTCACAGAACAAGCTTCCTAGAAAATTTCTTTTTCACCTTTCCTATTCATCCCCTCACAGAACACGCTTCCAAAAAGAGTCTTTTCCTTAAAATCTAAATACAACATAGGGTTAGTTGCGCCTGCGGATGCCTCCAGGCCGTCGCATCAACCAGCACGTGGAAAACAATAATCCTGCAGGAGCCCAGTGGTGCCGCTCCACTTCTCGAGTTCCAAGATGTTTAGTTCATAGAAGTTACTATTCCTCTAGTCGTTTTATTCCATTAAAACCGTGATTTTCCTCATACTACACTAAATTTCCTCCTATCTCCACCAACTAAACACCTCCTTCTCCTATCGGGCTGTGCAGGCAACAGACTCGCGGGTTCGTAGGCACCTGCAGAGCCTGCAACAACAGTTGTGCAGGCCATCGAGAGCTCGCAACCAAATCTAGATCGCAAGATTGCTTGCAAGTCGCACACTCCAGTTCCGTTTCTCGTCGGCGGTAATGGCGGTCAAAGAGCAGCGCATGGTGAGGCTTTCGGTGCTCGCTCGACGGCGCCCGCAGAGAGGATTATGCGGCTGCTGCTGGCGGATCCAAAGAATCTCCGGTCGTTCGGCATTTGCATGAACAGCGGCAAAGGTCCCAGCCCGTCGCCGTCGACCGCACACTGCGCGAACAGTGGCACGGCTCCCCACGCCTCGGCTAACCCTTCACACTCTGCCATTCGCCGGTGGTCAGGTTCGCCGCCGTCAGTGCGAACTCGGTGGACCCGAAGGTGCCGCGCCACCAGAAAATACTGTACTAAACCTATAGGCCATCGCTCAATTTTTGCGCTAGATGCACCCACTCTGTGTAGCACACGGCCCCTGTAAGCCTGTAGCGAACTTAGCTTCTCTCTCATTAAACTTAGCCGAAAAATGACATGATAGTCCTTCATTGCCATAGTCATCTTATTATACCTGCGCTTAACCACCAGTTTCGTTCTTTCCGACGTGGTGCCGATGTGGAGGACTACTAGCTACGTTTCTTATCGGCCCATTATCCGTGCCCTAAGGACTGAGAGGACAGATTGGCTGTTTGAATTAACAATGAGGACCTCAGGCTTGTTGGTCAAGACCCAGTCGATAACCCTTTCCCTCTTAAAACTTAATAGAGTTTAACAACATATATACTATTTCTTCCAAAAGAATGTATTTTTTTAGATTTTACTGAGTCATACTTTCTTTAAGTTCAACTAAGATTATAGAAAAATATTGTTAACTTTTACAATTAAATACATGTGATATAAAAATATATGTATGATAAACTTAATTAAGATTATTCGTGTCACAAATAGTATTAATTTGTTGTATATTTGATCAAAATTAAGATAGATTAACCTTTCAAGTGTGAGAATTGTATTTTTTTTAGGACAAGGGAGTACAAGAGAAGAGAGTGACATGGTCACATGGATCAAGATCTGTGCCCCATTTGTTTGGACTCACAGGTGGAAGGAAGTTAGGGGAGCAGCAACGAATATACAATGGCGTGTGGTCCCGTTCTACTATGTATTGGCACATGGACTGAAATAATAATAATAATAATAATAAGTTACCTCTTATCGTAGGAAGATTTCGAACGACGGGAGCGACTCTCCGTTCTCCGACTGACGTATCGATGTCTCACACGTGTAGCATTTCCGTTTTTACTGCTGCCGACGCCCAACCTGTACTTACTGCCCTGCCTACTTTCTCCTCCTGGCCCATTGTAGGCTGTTTTGTCTTGGCCCGTTAGTTCTATTCAACTTGGACCTGCAGAGTGCAGAATGCATAGTCGTGTCTCCTTAACATTTCACCGTCAGCCCGTTCGGCCCAGCTTCGTCCTTGACTCACAAGGGGAGAAAAAAGAACGAAGCCTCATTCTCACCGTCTTTGTTTCAGGATAATGTGACACCTCTGCAGGAACATGCTGCAGTAGCACTGAGGAACTTGGATGGGGTAGAAATTGAGCCATCTTCTTCAGTTTTTCATCGAGAGGCTGCAGTCAAGGTGAGCACCTTGATCCCCATCTGCTAATGCAATAGGAAGGAGCAAGCGAACTGATGGCAGCTACACCCTCCGTCCCAAAATAATCGCACCTTTTGATTTGTGGACATCATGTTTGACCATTCGTCTTATTTAAATTTTTGTTCCAAATGTTAAAATAAATATGTCTTGATTAAAATACCTTTGACGATAAATAAGTTATCAAAAAGTAGATAACATTTTTACCAAAAAATTGAATAAGACAAATGGTCAAACATAAAACGTAAAAGTGAACAGATTGTTAGAGGAGAAAAATCACAACGAGGATTTTTCTGCCCGTGGGGAAAGGGTGCGGGCGTGCCAGTGTACTCAGTACACGAAAGAGAGACAGGAACACACTTCATTCATATTATAAAAATAAAAATACAATGCTCCCGTATACATATGTGCGCTCCATAGCCTGCTAACGACGATCTTGTCTTGGGCGATGTGGTCTTCGTGGTTCCTAGGGCCTCGGAAGGCTCCTAGTTAATTATCTCCGCAAGTCTAGCTTGCCAGAGAACCTCCGATTCAGCTGCCGTGGTCATCTTCTTCGTCGTCGCTTCATGTTCTCAGCTTGCCAGAGAACCTTCGATTCAGCTGCCGTGGTCGTCTTCTTCGTCTTCGCTTTATGTTCTCCATGCATGTGTGGTGTTGGTGTAGATGTGGCGTCGGTGTTATCCATAGCCTCGTCGGTCCATGAGCTGGTGTAGTGCAGCTGGGATATCGTCAGCTGTGCTCGCCCGCTTCGTCCGTCCGCGTCGACAGCGTACGACGCGTTGTAGTTGTAGTAGAGGTTGATTGGGGATGCATGGATCGGTGTCGCTGAAACCGAAGAGATGTCACGACAGGGACGTCGGGGCAGCGGTGATCATCGAGGTGGCCGATCAATAGTGTAGTGGTAGTAGATGCACTGGTCGTGAATCTTGTCGGAGTTGCCGCGCCGGCCGGGGTGGACGGGGGTTCCTGGTATTCCTTGCCTTGCTTGCTTCTTGACTGTGTAAGTGCATGCATGCACGTAGAAAGGCATGCAAGTCTCCATGATCTCTCGTGCAACTTTATCTCTCGTGCAACTTCTTTGGCCCTGCAATACGTACATGTGCACGTACTAGGCACATGACCGCACGACGACGATGCTTGCTCGTCGCGCTCTGACTCGGCGCCAACTGGGTCGTCGGCTCCTAGCAGCGATGAATGATTGATGGAGGAGCAAATTGTCGGCGGCCACCTCCGGCAACTCCGGTGATCTCGCGACACCCGACCGGCCCACGTGCGTGTAGATGCATGCATACGATCTGTAAAACACGAGAGAAGGAAAAACATATGTGGTCAACCTGCGCCGCCGCCGAAGACGAACAAAGGTGCCATGGCGATCTTGCTACGTGCTCGCTGCGATCAACTCCGGCCTTCAACTCCGGCGCGGTTGATCACTTGACGCCGTGGACAGGGAGCCGTGTGTTGCTGCAGATGGAAGAACTTGCGTCAAGCTCCTCGTCTGGCTTCTCCCCTGCAGCCTTTCGGCGAGATAAAAAAAAGTCCCTTCTCTCTTTTTTTTTTTGAACGAATCCTTCTCCTCTTTAGCTTGTGGACGTCCGGGCCTTATATATGCAGGGGTCAGACACCACCTTCCGTGCTTCTCGCTCGGGTCGTTATTCTGTGCCGCCGCCGCCTATAATCAGTTGGCCGTATCTCTTTGTATGTTGCTTGGCGTGGTTATCTTTTGTCCACCGCCACCTCAACTTCGTTGGAGAATATCCAGGGGTTTCGTTGCTTGCTTATTCGTCCAAGCTAAACGATATTACGTGCGCTCTTGTGGGCCTACTGGTTTCAACTTTCAAGTCCCATTGCACAGGGACTCAGAGGATGAGTCCAGCACATGTGCGTGTTCTTGTTTCGTTCATGTCCAGCTGCTGTATCTCGCCAGCCAGGACTCATCGAAATATCTTTAACCAATTGTTGACATGGGTATCAGTTAGCCGCCAGCGAGGATAGCGCTTCCAAAACCTTCTATTCTAGAATGTTCCGACTCGCGCCGGCCGACATGTGGCCCCAGGCATATACAACATGTATGGTAGACGATCCAAATACGTATGCGCCGTCACCGTATATACATGTATGAGTATCATACAGACGACGGCCATTATGCACATCGATAACTACCACAGGCCTTGGATCTCGCAAGAGCATTAATCCGCACGCTTGTGCATGTGCTGGACGTCATGCATGAAGGCCGCATGCACATACGTGACTTGAACAGAGCTCACATGCATGCTTTACTCTTAAACATTTCTTTTATACATATTCATACGCATATACACATCTCTTTTCTCTCTCCTTTTTAGAGTCCAGGCAAACATAAATTGCCATGCCAAAATATTGTCAAACACAGATGCAATTATTTTAGGACGGAGAGTGTACTGCGAATGGGAGGTGGGAACGACGCAGCCACCGCCGGCCTGCAGCCTCTCGATAATGTGACACCTCTGACTTACATCCAAGTTCCTCAGTGCTCTGCAGGCAAGTTTGACTTCGGGGCATGCAGCGTGTCGATGGCACGGCCGGACCATTGGCTTCAGTCAGCTACAGCGCACGCCCCTTTTATGTCAATCAACACCATGTCGCACAGCAAACCGGTGCCTGGTGGTGCAGTTGGTCTGGCCATCGGTGCATCTAGAGTTGGTTCGATCGTTGGTCTTGCACAATATTGCCTCCATTGATGCCTCATACTGCTGACCACAGGGTGGCCGATGCTATGCCTCTTGAGGTTCGATGTGACAGTAAGCAACTCGTGTTCAATGCTCTGAAGACGTTGAGGGTAGTTGCACACGAGACATTCGATGAAATGTCAATCCAGAAAACTAGGTGCAGCACATCTGCAATATGATGTACTCATGTCACAAATTATTTACTCTTTGATCACCTAAAGTTACTTTACAAAGCAGTTGTATCGCTTCAATAGAGCCGATTAAATAAACATATATTTTTATTGACTGTATTATATAGATGAAATGTAAACGTCTATACCTGTTGGTGGTACCTCCTGCATTTCCTTCCTAGGTTCCATGCTTTCTCACCCCTTCAAATGAGGATTCATCATTATTTAACCAATCGTATAAGGGGGCGACACTTTTGCTAATAGTAAAACATCTATATTTTGTTTACTATGTATGAGAACTGCAACAATTGATGCATAATTTAGAGAATAACAACACAAAAACGTACCTTCTTCCATTCTTTCATGAGATTATTTCTTTTTTGTTAAATCTCTCTTTAAAAAATTATATGTTCCCCTTATACCTGTTTAACAGAATTATTCAAGCTCACTAACAAGGTTTTATTATGTCCATTCGTCAGGCAACCTACTTTGTTCCTTTTTCAGCAAATGCTTCCAAATGATTACCAGAAGAAGAAACATCATGATTTTGGGGTCTCAACTTTGAGTTTAATTCAATTCCTTAGGAGTGAAAATTCTTACTTTTAGAAAAAAAACAACGCGCAATGTCATCCAGCATGGGGCAACGTACAATTTTCTTAGCACTTAACAAAGATAAGTACCTTATATTTTTGGTAGTCCTATTTTTTAAATGCTTTAATTCTGCATTCCAATTTAGGATATCCTTATGATTCCACAAGGGCAAACAATCATTGCTAAAACTGTTGAGGTAACAACCATCGCAGCATAGCCTGGAACAGATTTGTAGCGTGGAGGGTTTGCACAGGGGCATTGCCATTGTCTATTCAATGTAATTATATTTTATAGGGCCGCCTAAGATATCATTTCTGATATTTAGTGTGTATATGACGGGTGTTGTATCTGATGAATGTATAAGACAGATCATTGTTGATGATTTTACCATGCTTGGTAGGTACTAGGAGGCACTAAGAGGTACTTTTTGTCTAATTAATCTTTGCCGTTGATCTTAACATATATTTGACTAACTATTTGTTTTTAAAAAATAAAAGAAAAAGGATATTAAGAGAAATTGCTTCGTTTGCATCTCACGACCACATGAGACCGTTCCGTTCCTCCGGATTGCGTTCCTCCCTCCGCGCCGCCTCCGTCTGGTCCGCCGCCGCCTTCTGCTCAACTGCCGCCGCCGTTGCCTCCCTCTGGTCCACCGCAGCAGCAGCCGCCGCCCTCTGGTCCGCCGCAGCCACCGCCTCCCTCTGCTCCACCGTCGCCGTGGCCTCCTCGAGACCTCGACGCTCGTCCATGTCCCCACCGCATCTCGCCATCGTGGCCTCCTCGCCGGTCGCCCTCGTCGCAGTTCGTTGTCGTGGCCTCCTCGCCGGTCACCCTCGCCTTACCTTGTTGCCGTGGCCTTCTCGCTGGTCGTCCCACCACAGGTCGTCGCCGCTTCTCATTGCCGAGCTTGTTGACACATATAGGTTCCTGTTCCTTTTTCACGACTAGTTCATAGCTCATCTTGGTTCTGCTAGCTCATTATTTTCTTTTCGGTGGCTATCTTCGATGTGGAATTGATCTTTTAAGTTCGTCAAGTGTTGTTCTTTTGGCTGAGCAGTAATGTCGAGAATACCATAGATACATGACAACTTTTATCCAGCAGAAATTGTTGTTGAGTTCATGTCACATGACAGCATGTTTTATTTAGCATCATCAATATATTGTTAGTGATTGAATCTGTTTGTAGATTACTTGCTTGCCTGAAACTTCAATCTGTTGTTATTGCAGTTGACCAAAGCCAACTGGATCGTGCTAAAGCTTCAGCTAAATCTGCGATATTGGCAAACCTGGAATCAAAGGTGTGTATAAATATTATGTATTTCTGCAACTGCGCTGATGATTCACTCTAATAATTAAAACTCACAGGCATCACTAACAGAAGACATTGGGCGCCATGTCCTGGCATGTTTGGTTCTAATATTTTTAGAAACTAAGTTCAGAGATGTTTTAATGTACCGTGCAATTTTTTTATCTTAAAACCTGGCCTTTGTGTAGAAAAGTTAGTACTATAACCATATTCGATAACATGGATCACTTAGAGGTTACAGTTTATATTAGTGAGTAGAGGAAGGCAGCTTTTACATCCTCAATATTTTGCATTCATTCCTACAGTATTAGGCAACTAGCTGAAACTATAAAGATTACTAGTAGTAATTGGGAAAATAGTTCCTTGCAAGACCTGTAATAAATTCTCCTAGCATTGCCATATACTTGAAATGCGGTTCAAGGAGGCATTAAACTAGCCGTGACATAACCTAAATGCTCTGCCTAATCTTGGTTTCATGAAACCTTTGCAGGAAAGCTGCTGATCACCTTCTCAAGGTTGTTGATGGTGTTACCCTGAAAGACATACAATTTTGTTCGTTAAAACATTGCTCACTTTGCCATTACTCCTTTCCCGTTACATTTTCAGAAACATCCATCCACTTGAGTTGGTGGTTATTGCTGGTGATAGGCCAGTTTGTTTGTAAATTTAATTGATACTGGGGTTCCCCTTTCCTTCACAAGGCCCAAAGAGTGTACAAAATACCGTTCTCTTGTCGTAAAATCTTTTTGCTATTGCATACGAATAATGATTTAATGACATGACCTCTTAAAGTCTTCCTGCAAGACAAAAGGATTGATCGAGCCATTGGATGTGGTTTCGAGCACTGCTCTAGGAAGGTTATTTTCAGTGGTGAGTTTCACTGGGATGTGCACGAAAAAGGCTGCTGGTAAAAGTCTCGAGAATGAGACGGTAAAAGATTTCAAGAGACATCACCCTTCCTTGGCTCGCTTCTGTGTCCTCTCCAGATGGACGCCAAAGGGTCAAGTATCACAACTTCAAAAGCCTGTTGATAACTGCTCGAGCATATCACTGTTCCATTACCAAAACTACATTCGCCATGAGTTTTTGATTTTTTTTCCTGTAACTGGTTCGTGCATGGAGGTCAACTCTAAGATCCTAGATTCCTAGAACATCGTCACGATGCGCTACAAACCAAAAGATTAGATTTCCCGGCGCCCAACTTTGATTTAACTATAGCAATATTTCGCTTTTGAGCGATAGTCGGCCGGCCTCTCTCCCAGGTGGCTCTCCTCTCCGCCATGGGCGTCGGAGGAGCAGGGTATGGATGCGCGAGCAGAGGGGACGAGAGGCATGGCGAGCAGGTACATGGCCGCGGCGAGCAGGGAGGAGGCCACGGAGAGCAGAGAGGTGGCCGCGGCGAGCTGTGAGGAGCCGCCGTCGGAGGTTGCGCGACACTTTGGCGATTGGAATTGGAGATAGAACGGAGAGAGAACGGCGAGGATTTTTTTTCGAATTCGTGAGAGCGACAAAAGAACGGCGTCTGACTCGTCTCCCATCCATATAATACTTTCTCTACTAAAATTACCAATCTAACCTTTTCATTAATACATACAATTTTTTTTATTATTACCTCGTGGTACTTTATCTCCTGGTACCTCTTGGTACCTACCACCTTGGCACCATTAGATCTTTAGGAATTGACGGTTTTCCTTTTTTCCAAGCATTGTAAAACTCCTCATTGTTGATTAACATCATTTGTCGTATATGTGCAAAAACAAATTGACCCACCATGTTTAGGTGATTACATATATTAATTGACTCAATGCATGGAGCTTTCATGACCATAAGCTTAATTATACGGGCGCGGCGAAGCGCGCCTAACTTTCTAGTAACTTACGTCGTGGGAAGACACAATTAAGCAAGTGACTTGTGATTCGTGAAAAAGGAAGACCTTAGCATGGATATATAATATAAACATAGGTATGTGAGTTATTTTGTTTCGCAAATATAATCAAAGATCCGATCGCTCGGGTCCTCGGCTGGCTGAGGTGGACCTGCTATTCCTGTTAATGCATTCTTTCTGCATTATGTAGCTAATTAAAGCTGATGATCTTTGGGTGGTATATATTGAAGTTCTTTCTAAGTATAAAACATGTAGAGAACGTTATATGTTTAAAATGGAGGTAGTGCCGTTCTCGGTGCTTAAACCAAAACACTGAGTAATAGAGTAGAAAGCACAGGACCCAAGGTATTTTAAGAACAGACTGGCTGTTTGAATTAACAATGAGGACCTCGAGCTTGCTGTTGGTCAAGATCCAATCGGGATGACCATTCTCTTGGACCATCATATCACATTTTTTTGATGAAAGCAAGAATGCAAATACGGGTAGGGGTTTCCACCATAACAGTAGCCCGCCTATACACAGCATACAAGGGAAGAACTCCTGCAAAAAGGGAAAAACATACAGGGGAAGAAGAATGGCTAGTCTGCAGAGCGCCGACGACAGTGATTGGCCTGAAGCAGAACTGGTCAATGTATACGTCAAGGGTATGCGTTCCATCTTCATGTATATGAAGGGGCTTGGTGTGGTTATTCTTACATGGACTACTGTTGTCCTTCTCGGTGGCTTCGTCTCTGTGCTAGAAGTGAAGGATTTTTGGTCTCTTACAGCGATTACTCTGATACAGTTACCCGGGTTAGTCTCCTCCATTGCCATTTCATTCCTTCATAAGGATCTTTGGTTGACAAATTGTATCTTTTGCTCTTGATAACTTTTGGTTCTAGTTTAATTTCGTCGATGTCCATATATGAATTCCTTGATGCCTCTGTAGACTGAGGAACACACTCTTCTGTTCCTGCCTGCGTAGGCTTTCACCTATTTGTGAATTCTTGTAGCCTTGGATAGTTGGATGTCGATCTTGTGTGGGTGTTGGGGTGGGGTGGGTTGGGGGTGGGGGGAGGGGGTGATTGGGAGTTAATAAAAGTTTCTCACTACACATTTGGCTTATGTCCCAAAACCAAACCCGACAACCTCTCTTCTATTAATTTTAAGATCACACGGGTATGAGAGAACTACAGACCCTCGAACACTACTAGGAAACACAGTGAAAACATTTTCGAGAAGTGATGGGAACTAGGATGCCTGATCTTTCATCAGGTGAAGGATAACTCGTTGTTGGCGGAGTGCAACACACCGATCTGGCTTCAAATCAGCAAACTTGAACCCCGCAATCTTAGTACCACAACTTCTCTAGTTATCAACCATAGTCACAATCCGGTTGACCTAGCCGAGAAGGCTAATCCCTGCCTGTGCAACGAAGAACACAAGCAAGAGCTCCAAAGAACATAGCACTCAATAATGTGACAACTATAGATAAATGTTTAAGCACGAATGTTGGAGTTCTAAAAACCGCTAAACGGCGAAACTGCATGAAACAGAATAATCTAAGCAAAACCCAAGTCTAAGTGGTGGCGGCTACCATGTTTATGATGGAACAGGGGTGCCCTTGGGTTAGGGTGACCAGAGGGGGCGCCCTCAACTTGGGCCAAGGCCCTATGTGATACACGGCCTGATGATGGCCCAAAAAGGTGACACAGCACCTTGTTATGGTCACACAGCATGATCCACGACCCTTCTAGAGCTTGGACCAGAAGTAAATCGACGGCGTCATTGTCCTCGTTCCAACGCATCCTTATACGCCCCATTTCAATGTCGGATGAGACAGATATCACCGAAACCGTGCAGGGATGTCGGCTGAATCCGAATTGAACATGGCGGCTGAGTTGAAGACGACTTGTCACTTTGAGAAGGCTTTGATGTATGCAATTCTAACGTGGCGGTGTCAAGAACCGACAGAACCACAACAAGCGAATGCAGCAACGAAAATCTAGGAGAGGCTACCCAAGCAAAATTGGGCCTAACGGTTTTGGGAAACCGGGCATACTAGTTCTAGGGATATAGAACCGGGTCTACCCATTTTACAAAACTGGGCCTACTTGTTTTCCTGGAATGGTCACAGCTAGAGTCTGGCGTAGGATCAAAACCTAACTTGTAATGCCATGAATGACGAGAATACTTTTAGTTTAATGTATCTGATGATTTGCTTGCTTGGCATCAAGCCTTAAAGTCGGTCCAATCCATAACATGGTTATTGTCAATCAAATGGAGAAACTCTAATAATATATAGCATCCTGTTTCAAAACAAGTGCACAAGTAGTATTGTGGTAATATATCGTCATTACTTTACATTTTGCCTTGATGGGGGTAAAACATTTTTTTTATCCCTGATATAACTTGGAACATATGACACTATGACAGGGCCTTTGATTTCCTTTTGACCGAAAGGATACGAGAATTGCGTCGGTCGTTCTATCCGAAGATGATTGGTGGATTTAAGAAAAAGTTCAGCAGTATAGATTCTAGTGGAATCCATACCGCATCTGGTGTTTTTACGCGGATTTTAATCGTTTTGCAGCTGGTGTTGCTCGCGGTCATTCTTTTGCCTTTCGTGGTTTTTTTTTGGTTTGGGCTCTATATATCTACAGGGATCTCCCTTTGGCGTCTAGTAGCTATTCAGCAGAAACACGGGAACCGTGACGGGGGTGCAAACTTGGAGCCATCCCTGGAAATCTTGTACTTAGTGGCTGTGTTCCAGGGTCAATTTTGCATATTGAGGAGCTTCCTTTCTTGTACAACTAGGAGTAAGGCTGTGAAGCGTGTAAAAGAATACTATCACCTTCATGGCACAGACTTAGTTTTGGACTATCTCAAGGAAACAAACGTAGCATGTAAGAAGGATATGTCATCAGTTTCGGATGGAAGATGGAACCTGGTTACATATTCTATGGACCTGCTGAGGAAATCTGAGACACCAGAGAAGCACCTTTCTGCAGTAAGAGCTGTAATCTCAGCATCCAGCAGCAAGCGACAGAAGCCTTTGAAACAGCTGCTGATTGGAAACGAATCATTTGACCCCATGATTAGCAAACTACTACAGATGATGCATCCTAGAAGCCTATATAGCAGAGAGACCAGGGAGAATGCTGCCGGTATTGTCGCGCTCCTGGCAGATCAGATACATTTGGAGCAATTCACTGGAGGGGTGCGATCCATATCCTCCCTGCTCGACACGTCCGAGGAATACCCATGGCTACCGGAAAAATATCACTGGGACTGTAGCTTGGCTAGAAGAGGAACCTGGTCATGAGAGAGATTGGCTGCTTCAGATAAAGAAGAGATACAATGTACACAAGAAGTATGAACGAGCAGGTGAGCAAGAGGAAGACGAAGCTTGTTCTCAAGAGATTGGTGGGATCCTCACTGAATACACAAAGATGTTTCTGCAAGGTATATGTATCTTTGGAAAGCTTTCCGATGACGAGGAAAACTGCAGAATCATCAGCAACACTGAAGGTCAGATGTGTAGGATTACAGCGGCTCTATTCTCCATCCTGCTGCATCGTGACCATCATGATGAATGGACCAGAATAGCAGAGGAATCCCTGATGCTTTTGTGCAGGCTCATGGCTGTTCCGGGAGACACCGGTAGGAAGCTGCGACATCAAATCTCCAGCAACAACAAAGACATCGTCAGAATGCTCCATTTTATTCTTGGATGTGATAAGTGTGACAAAGAATTGTTGTTACCTGTGATTACCGTGGAAAC
The DNA here is from genome assembly GCA_015342445.1 of Digitaria exilis. Lineage (NCBI taxonomy): Eukaryota > Viridiplantae > Streptophyta > Magnoliopsida > Poales > Poaceae > Digitaria > Digitaria exilis. The sequence continues at coordinate 1,298,744 of JACEFO010000191.1, read as the reverse complement.
CATGCTGGATCTATCAGTGGATTCATCTTCCATTATGGCCAGCAGAAGATGCAGCAGAAGGCTCATAACAGTATTGCTACACATTTTTTTGAAGAGATATTGCCTGGATGATGAGCTAAAACCCTTTCAGAAGCTGCACTCCTGCATTCATTGGATGAAGAAGCGCAGTTACATCAGAAGTTTGGCAGGTGAAAAGCTGGCATTGATTTCTTCACAAAGTCAAAGCAATGCTATGGCCATTTTACATATGATTGGTGAATCTGCCCCTGTATTGCAAGACATCACAAATACACTTGTCGCTGACACAAACAGCACATGCAGAATTAGAGCTGCTGAAATCCTGGAGCATCTATGTAGTAATTGCACCAATGATGATGAATATCTCAAGTCACTGAACAAACCCGTACTGGATGCAATGCCAAAGGTAACCTGTGTGTCGATGTCGACCCAAAAGTTGAGAGGTCTACTTAGTTTCTTGCTATTATTTACTTCATGTACTGGCGAGGAGATCCTTGTTACCCTTGTGATACTGAAATAGCTTTTCTGATTCCATGTGGCAGGTGCTTACTGAAATACTTGGATGGGGATTGATAGGAGCAGGCACGCAAGCAGAAACCGAGGCAAACCAACCAAGGTATTCGGCAGCAGATGCTGACATAGAGGAAGGTCCTGCTTTGCCTGATAATGGGCAGAAGAACGTCATCTACTTCTCTCATCAGCAAAACGGTGCGGACAGTAAACTTCATGAAGCGTTGCTCTCCCTTTGTGAAACGGTGTACCAGAAATCGACAGGTACAGATCCAGATATGGCTTGTTGGTTCGACGAGATTGCTTCTGGGATCTGTTCAGAACAACGGAAACCTCCCACGTCTTTCACATTGCTTCTGGAAGAAGCACGAGAGATTCTGAAAACGAAGAATGCCTAATGTCTGGAATCTGGATCTTGATATTTGCATAGACTAGCCTTCCATTGAGATCTATTACGTACTTGAATAAGTGAAGTTGAATGGACCAGGTTTCCACTGCTTTGTTTGCCGTTGTTTATGTTTTATTAGGACACTTGCTTGGGTTATTGTAAGCCCAAGCATAACTATCTCTGTTTGTATCGTTTATCCTGAAATATCATGCTTACTCTGCTTGTGCAGGTGTTTCAGCGCGTCGCTTTCTATGATATTAAAGTTCATCTGAAAATTTGTGGAGGATTGCGCGTACCTGATTAGTGCAAAAACTGCATTATTTATTTTTTCTTTTCTTTATAATAAAAGTTTTACCTGTTCATAAGAAGAAAAGGCTACTGTGCGGCAGGGGAAATGGAAAGGGCCCAAGCGGGCGGGCCCGGGTGCCAGTGACAGGGAGAGTGGGGAGGCAAGTGGGCCGATGCGGCTGATGCTGTGCTCGGCCCAGGCACACAGTAAGCCCGAAGAATGGTGGGTGGTGAGCTCCTGCTAGGCCCGTGAGGAGGAAATGGAGAAAGGAGGATAGGAAGAGAGATGGACCGGGCATTGACGAATTCAGTTCAAAAGGAGTTTTCCCCTCAAATATTTCCAGCATTTAAATATCTCCACAAAAAAACTAAACAAGTTTCGAAATACAAAACCATTTTTCATACACAAGCACTGTGCACATATAGCAGCACAAATGAAATAAAAAATTATTTATATCCTATGTTTACGACCCATTTAGTTTGTTTAAAAATTAATATCTTCCTTACACTAAATGGGAATAAATCTAATTAATTCTAGAAAATTGCTAGAAATTTTAGAATATTGCAAAAATTGAAATTATGGTGTTACAGGAGTTATGCATATCCTCAGAGTTCTTGGTTGGGTTAATCAAAACAATCTCATATAAATTGGTGATTTGTCATGAGAAGGTTGGGAAACCGAGAATATGTTGATGTTGAGAATCTGAATACGACGAAAAATAGTGGTATTATGATTCATGGTTTCGATTTGGTTATTCTGAGCTGTTTGCTCTAAGGATGGGTTGATAAAGCCTGTAACACGGTTTAATAGCGTATCTGGCTAAGGCTGTTCGCAGTGGCCATCCCGTATTTTCCCTCCCAAAAGGAATATCCTTGCCTACTCATCAAGATTCTCTACTCTATCTCAACTTCTCCCGCACCCGTGGTACTCTGTATTTCATACACTATATCAATCAATCTATATTTTATTCAACCATCCCAAGTACCATCTCCTCTCCTTTTCTTTTCATTTTCTTTTTTCTATCTCCTCTCATTCTTTTTTTATTTCTTCTTTTCCTTCTATTTTTTTAATTTTTCCATTTTTTTCTTTATCTTCTTTTCTCTCTTTTTTTCCTCTATTTTTTTTCCTTTTTCCCTCACACGACGCCTCGCTTTCTCCACCATCTCTCTCTTTCTCCGATCTCTCCTCTCTTTCCGTCGCTGACTTCTGCTCTCTCTTCCCAGTCCCTGCTCTCTCGAGTCTCGACGGCAAGCCTCCGGTGGCAGCCAGATCCAGGCTCCCTAGGGCACCGCTGCCACCATGGCCCCCTCTCTCGCGAGCTGCTCCCTCCGCCGTGGCTGAGACTACGAGCAGGCTCCTTCCGCCATGGCTGCGACTGCTCTCTCCGGCGACGGCGAGGGGGCCTCCCTGCGCTAATCTCCGACGACGGTGAGCAGGCCCCGCGAGCTGCTCCCTCTGCCATGGCTGTGAGATCTGCGACGACTTGCTGCGCGGCGGTCGGATTTGAGCTGCTGCTGCTCAAGCTCGAGCTCGCCTCGATTCGACCGCCCGACGAGAGGAGGAGGAAGCTCATGGTCATGGGGAGCTGTTGCCGGCGGCACAGAATCACGGCGGATCGAGGCCTCCTCAGATGGAGCACCTGGAGGCGGAGGACGACGGTTGCTCGTGGCGGCGCGGCCTTGAGGTTCTCGTCGAGCTGGAGCGGAGGCCGGGCTTCTTCGATTTTTGGCTTCTTTGAATTTTGTTCTTTGATTTTTGTGGATTTAGCTTGTTGGAGCTCGATTTGGTTGATTTCTTCTTTGATTCGGCTTGAGATCTCGATTTGGTTGATGCGCGGGATCTGTGGCCTCCTCTTCTTCGCCTCCTTGCTCTCTTTCTCGGCAGCCATGGCGGGTCGGTGAGGCCCCCCTCCCTCCCTCCCCGGTGCGACGACGGTTGGTTTGGGGATGGCGCGACGCGCGGGCAGTTGGTGGGCCCCGCGCCACGTCGCTATGGCACTAGATTTGGCGGCCTGGAGCAGGTGTGGGACGATGCAGCACCGGGTAGCGCACCCCGCTGCCACCAGCCTAACAAGCATTGGTGGTGATTCGATGACTCTGTTATAGGTAAAAACTAAGTGGGTGTAAGATATGCTTGGAGGAGTTTTGATATGGGTCTTGTTTGGCCTTGGTAATAGAGAATCACGTGCCATCATGAAAGTATATGCAACACATATATCAGCCATGCATGGTTTTTTAGGGCGGCCGTACTTCTCTGTGAATAGTGGTGCTCAAGGTGCTCGAAGTGATATTTCGAAATATGAGCCATGATGCAGCAGCAGGTACACACATCCGATCGTGTCCCATTTATTTAACCATGGTACACATATTATTCAAGTACATATATTACACCACCTGGCACTTCTCTTTCTTCCGATGACACAATAATAATGCAAAATAATTAATATATACAGTACATGGCACAGAACAACAATTAACACACAAATGAGAAATTAAATTAAAGCGACATTTTATCTATGTTCCGGCATTTTGGCGGCTGTGTACGGGGCACCATGGAAGGACTTGGCTTCAGAATTTAGGCGTCATGCACGCACATACCATACAGGCAGCGGCAAGTGGCGCCGAAAATAGTGCCGCACCGGGACGAAAAATAACACGATTCCAAACAGGGGATGGGGATTTTGTATCCCCAGGAAAATTCCCTTGCAATGTTGTTCAAGGTGAGGACGGGGGAGGTATCCTGCGGCAGCTTGCGGGCCATAGTCGTCGGAGCTGCTGACATCAGCTGCAGAACCACCATCATGGCCAGCAACGCCACCACACCGGCAGCCCTCTTGCCACTCTCCATGCCCTTCTCTTTCTGTCTCTCTGCGACTATTTGTGTTCAGCTGATTCTTCCTGCTCCTCTCTTCCCTGATCGAGCACACATATGCATCCTTTTTATAGGCAGCAGGCAGTAGCTAGCTTAGCTATTGATCAACTTACACCGGACGTAAAATAATATCAGCCGTATAATAATGAAAAGTACTGCCTCCATTCTAAATTATGAGTCGTTTGACTCTTTTCTCAACTTTGACCACTCGTCTTATTCAATTTTTTTTGTAAAATATTATATTTTTTTTTGTTACGGCTAGCTTTAATAATAACAGAATTTTAAGAATGACTTAAATTTGACTATATTTGCATAAATTTTTTGGATAAGACGAGTAGTCAAAGTTAGGGTCAAAAAAGTCAAACGACTTACAATTTGGGACTGAGGGAGTAGCTAATTATTTAGCTTCGCCTATAACATTGATCAATCTCATCAATAATTCTCCAATAGTCGTCTAGACAGCAGATGAAATCAAATATATATTGATTCGTTCTGATGATTTAATTTATAGATGAAATCTAATATAAATTGATCAATATCTGGTCACATCATAGCGGGAATTGTATCAGAACACTCTGACCATGGCATGCATATATCCACACTTCTCCAAATACATACCACCATGTGCTCATGATCTGCATGGGGCACATAAATTGATCAATATCTTGTCAAATCTCAACATATACTAATGTGCATGTGGCAGACGTGGTACATGCTTTACACTGCTCAGCTAGGTACAAATATATTTTCTTGGCCTCGTGAAAAGAGAGACATGCTTGATTAATCATCATGTTTGCCTTCACTACATATTTTGGATAAAATCCTAAGGTAATTAATCAATTTGATACTGTGGTGTCCGGAGAAACCAGTGGTGTGCGTCCTACTATAATTACTCGCTACATTTATATCTTATTATTGAAATGAGAGAATTTAATTCTAAATTAAAAAGTCTATTTTCACCCTCCAACTATTGCAAAAATATGATTTTCAACCTAAACTACAAAACTGGATACTGAGGGCCATCCATTGAAACAGGGCTGAATTGGCCCCTTGGGTGATTTCAAATGTGATTTTTCTATTTTTTTAAAATAACAAAAGAGTAATATCATATAAAAATCATAACTAATTTATTTTTATTTAAAAAATATGAAACCAATGACATCATTTTTTTAAAAAAGTGATCTATATGTTATTTGCATATTATTTATTTTACTCTAATTGTTTTTGGAAAAAACAATAAAACACTAGCAATATAACTAGATCATACCCAAATAACCTTAACTAGTGTGCTAATAGCTAGGTAGGTTACATTTAAAAAAAAAGGATTTACACCAGCTTCATAATTTGTTAATTTAAAATGAATTAGTTATGAATTTTTAAGTTTAAATAAAAAATCATCTTCAAAACCAGCCAAAGGGCCAAATCTATCCGGTTTGGATACTCCACTGCTCTGTAGTGTCTAGTTTTGTAGTTGTAGGTTCAAAATACGACTTTTGTAATAGTTGAAGGGTGAAAATCAGATTTTTCTGTATATTCTAAATAAGTGTAGTTTAGTAGTATTGTCCCTCTAGCAATTAACTATCATGGGCTACCCCAACAAGCAAACACGATTATACTTATCTATCAATAACATGCGTCGCGTGATTGATTTCATATGCATATACTGTGCGTTGGCAATATTGGTGGGAAACCCAGATCGAAGGTGACGGCTCCAGTTTATCAAATTATCAATATGAGTACTTTCTTACATTTTTTCAGTTGGTAAAATATATAGCAGCAGATTCTAAACTTGTCTGTCATTTTCACATGTTAGGAATTGAGATATAGCGCTATCTTACTATATATGTGTTGATGGAAAACTAGATCGATGTTAATGCCTCTCCTCCTAATCAAATCATCCCTGATCATTGGATATCTCTATTTATGCTTCTTTTACGGACTACTTAAATGCCCATGTATTGCTACAGGCAAAAGAAATCTTATCATGTTATAGCTCCGCGTTGGACCTAAGCATTATATTTTCATACTAGAACTAAGACCAATTACTTTGGTGCCTAATTCTTCAGTGCTCATCATATGCAAAATAACTCAGCCCTATATCTTTCAAAACAATTCCATGCATAAAAAAATATTACTCACTACCATATGCAAAAGGAATTTTTACCGGCGGATCATCGGTGTCCATTTAAAGTGAACCGACCTTGAGTGACTGTTTGGATTGGATCCAACGGTGAAAATTCTCACCACCGGTTCCAACCACAAGCTGGTAGTGAGAATTATTGAATCAATTTTGGCCACGGGGTCATATTGTTTGACGTTATTTTGTACGCTTATCAAGACGTGAATGTAATGAGCTTATTATATATGTGGTATTGAAGAATCAAACAACATTCATATAAATAAAAGAAAGTTTACGAGTGCATGCGTGCATTTCACTGGTGGGAAGCAATTGCAAAGGACAGTTATGCCACGACCCGTCGCGTGGTGGGGGATAGCGCCTCGCGCGACCCCTCCTCCGCTGTCCACCGCCGCCACATGCAGCGATCCGCGACCAGTGGCTCTGGCTGCCTGTCACCTTCGCTACCGGCCAACCCACCTCCATCGCCGGGCCTCCGTCGCCCCAAACTCTCAACCCACCCCCCCTCCCCCCCCCACCCCCCAAAAAAAATCTCATGCTCCTGCTCCTCCTCCGAGCTCAACTCCCCAACGGTGGCTGTGTGGAGAAGGAAGACAACCTCATTCTACAGCTGCTAGTGGCTGAAGTGGGCCACCGGGTCGTGACGTGCTCGCGGTCGAGCGCAGCCCCGCGCACAATAGACTTTCTCAATTGCAAAACCCAAACGGCCGGAATGGGTGCTCATAGCCCCCATAATTAACATGTAGATCAATTAGGCCCAAAGCAGCTCAAGGTTTAATTTAATTAAGCTATAAGAGATTTGCATCTTCATTACACACGCCTACGTGCATGTATGGAATATTTGATGAAGGCAGTGAACAGAACTTCACAGGCTCATGAGAAGCCGGCCGTGATCTGATCAAGTGATCATCTGCCTATTTGATCTCTGTACGCTCTTTACGTCGACGAGCCCGCACCGGCGCCGGAGCACTAGTATAGCGTGCGCCAACATTGCATATGTGTAAGGCCTGAACTGCACGTACGCAAGCCTTTCTCTACGGCGCTCACTCGGAAGAGGGACAATATAGTGCTCTCAGAAGACTACCATTTTAACTTCTAGAGGTATAGCGTTCCGGCCGGTACATTTCATAAGGAGACTTTGAATGTGTCATGGTTATGCAGAGAAGGGCAGAACGAACTCGGTGCAGTGTAGATCACAGATATATTTCATAATAAGAAGACTTTGCAAGTTTACCACACAAGTTGGGTATACAAAAATATATAAGGTTGCTTTGTGAAACATGTAATCAGGTCTTTGGTGGCATCATTGTTCGATGCATCTATACATTTACTTGCTGCTGTTGCAGTCTTCCCTAATTTAATCACCGTCATGTGTGTGTGTGTGTGTGTGTCGCTTTCTGCTCTCTAGTGGCAGATCCCCAGCTAGGGTGAGAGAAATAGGATAGAACAATTCACCCAACAAATAAAAAAGAGGAAGGAATTTCCATTCGGAGTAACCATGATGTCTACTCTGTTTTCAATCCCATAGCAATTTGTTGGGCTGAGCTCTTACAGACCCTCTTGTATTAATGTGTTTATACTCTATTTTTGGAACATCATGATTAATTAGGTTCATGGCAGCAACGAACGATGACAGCGACTGTAATCGTCCACACCCTCTCCATGAGCTCCCGGTCTCTCGCCGTGTCCGCCTCTAGCTTGATGTGTGGAATGCCAGCTTGTTTATCGCCCCTTTGACCACAGACTCGGTCATTGTGAGCGGCAATGGAGTAGGATCCACTGGGTCTATTATGATGAGTGAGTTGCACATATTTTTCATCCATGCATTGTAAGCGCCCGTGCAGTTACAGACGAATTGCCCTTTTACCCAAATTGGTTAATTATTCAGCAATGCTGTGTTTATGTTTTAATTAAGTACTAATAAGTTTACTCCTAGGGACATGACTATGGGACTCTTCCGCATAAACAGTACCTACACCGCCATCTAGGCACCACCACGGCCCAAATAGTAGTGCTCTATCTATTTGTTTATGGGACATAGAGATACATAGTACGACTAGAACTCTATCTCTAACATATCAGAGTATAACTCAAGTAAGCAAATTTAATTGAAATAAGCACCAGCACAACTACGAGCGAATTGCCATTTTACCCAAAATAATTTATTATTCTGCAACGTTATGTTTATGTTTTAAGTATTTAATAAGGGTACTCCTAGTCACCCATATTAGGTTAGGATGACCAATTATGTACTAAATAAGTTTACTCCTAGTCTCGTGTGTTAGGTTTTGTGGACTTTATGTGCTTAGTAAGGTTATTATTGTCTTATTTTTAATCTTAGGTCATGTGGACTTGATTACGCGTTGTTGAATCCATCTTAAGTTGGGTGGACTTGACTGTATGTTGGTGAATCAATGTTAGGTCATGTCAACTTGACTATGCATTGTTAAATCCATCTCAGGTTATGTGACAAGGTTATGCATGCTTAAATCCATGACGAAAGTGGCAGGCGAAGAGCAAATGATTTGGATGATGACCATAGAACTTAGTAATGCGTATTGTGTAGATCAAGAGTTATGCATTCTTCTGTTTGGGCATATAACCTATCTAGACAAGGACATGCATGACCATAGAACTTAGTAATGCGTATTGTGTAGATCAAGAGTTCTGACCACAAGGGACCACACGCTTCCAAGGTCCCTTGGTGATAATAATCAAATAATTCTGCGAACTGAGCTCTAGCTCAGCTGGCAAGGTTCCTTGTGGTGGAACCAACCCACCAGGGTCCGAGTCCTCGACTCGACACTGGTGCTCGCATTTTCCTGGATTTATTCCAGGATTTACCGGCGCTATTCTTTTAGTGGTAGGCGACGTGCCCGTCGATAGCGAGGCGCCTATGGTGACTTCGTCAATTTGGAGGATTTGCCGGCCCAGTCTTTCGAAGGTGCTCATAGGGGTAGGGTTGCGTGCGTCTATTTGTAGGGGCAAGTGTGCGTGCGTGTTTGTGAGCGTCTGCGTCTGTACTGTGTGATTCGCAAAAAAAAAATATAATCAAATAATTTTCTCAGTTCATCATTGAGGAGATAATCACCTAGGTGATGAACTGGGACAATTATTTTATGTTTTCATTATGCACTTATCCTTAGCTTTTTTTATTTAGATAATTGCATATGAATATATCATATTATCATTTGTCGTTGGCTAATTGTATACCCTTAGCATTCTGGCGTCAACTTAGTATCAGAGCCGACCTGCTGTACCGAAGTACTGCTAGTGATTCATCAACAACCACGCGATGGTAACTAGTGTGCCAGTAGGATATACTGTAATCGTGCATGCATGTTGACTTGGTAAGGAGTATGCAATTACGACCCAACTTGCGGAGGTACACTGACCAGTTAACCACCATATATATACAGTAAATAACTGACCAGTTGGTCCATTTTATCTGCAAGCAAGCACAAAATTGGCAACAATTGGTTGGTCGTAGCATTCATCTTTGAGTCATATCCATAAGTATAATAAGAGAGTCAAAAGCCTACTTGATCAATGTCTGACCTTATTCACCAATCACCACATCTCTCTCACTCCAACTCCGATAACAGTCTCTCCTTAATTTGCATTGGTTTACTTACTCTATCTAGGTGGTTGCGTTCCTCCCTCTACCTCTATATATTCACACACACTCATCTAAGCTTCCAACAAGTCGGAGCACATCAGATCGTGGCCATGGCGTCGGCTTCCATCAGCTTCGTGCTGAACCGGCTCGGCGAGCTGGCGGTGAAGGAGGCGGGGCTCCTCCGCGGCGTCGACGACGACATCCGGCTGCTCCGAGACAAGCTGGGGTGGCTCCAGACCTTCATCCAGCACGCCGACCATGAACGCCGGACGGGTGCCAACAACTACATCGGGCTGTGGGTGAGGCAGACGCGTGACGTGGCGTACGAGGTGGAGGACGTGCTCGACGAGTTCCTCCGCAAGGTCGACCTTGAGCGGCTCGGCCTCCTGCCCACGTGGAAGAAGTGGCTCAAGGTGGCCGCGACATGCACCAAGCAGGTCTCCGTTCGCCATGTCCTCCGGGACAGGATGGACAGCATCAAGAACAGGCTTAAGAAGATCTCTGAGAACGTTGATAAGTACAAGATCGAGCAGCTGCAGCCGTCGGCTTCTTCGTCGGCGCAGAACCCGAACAACTCCGCCGCCGCGTCGTGGTATGTCGTCGTCCTTGCCATGGCGTTGCCGCATGAACTCTCTTAATTTTTCCCCTCTTATATTTGTGATGACGTGGTCTCATCGACCTATCTAGTAACTTATCGGGAGTGTCCCTCACCCATGTGAAATGAAGCCTCTCGCTTGAATTTTTGGACCAATTAATCTTAAATTAATGGTTCAGATTTTTTTTTCTCTCTCTACCCTTTTCCTCTCTCTTCCCTATCGCCTTCTTCTCTACCCGTTGTCTTCCACAGTTCGTCAGTTCCACTCACGGGCCAGCGCAGTTGCGCAGCATCTCCCCTCCGGTGTCGGCCGACCCCATTGCCTCATCACGGTGCTCCGCATCATCGCCCGCAGTCGTTCGCCCCCGCTACCACCTTGGCCTGACCGCCATCCCCGCTGCCTCAAGCAGCAGTGCCGCCACCACCGACCTTGCCCGGGAGTGAGCATGCCCCCTTCCTCCGGCAACAACGAAACCCCCCTGAACTCTAAACTCACCGGAAGTTTGCTGGAGCCTCACCTGAGTTGGAGAAGTCAGAGAGGAAGGGAGATTTGAGTAAGCAGAGTCTTAGTTCCATCTAGGTGATGTTTAGTTTTTGTAGTATTTTCCATTTCTAAAACCATAGAAGAAAAAGTCCAAGTTACCCCCCTCAAGCATAACAAAGTCTGGATGAACTTTTAAAGTATTTTTTGATTCAGTTTACCACCTAAACTATGTCATTTGTTTCAATTTATCTCTTAACATAATTTTTCTTTTTTTTTCCTCCATGCACTGGTGGAGTTTTAAAGCTAAAATTATGCAAGATGGTAGCGGATATAATAATATATCATAAAATTTATTTAGTGTAGTATATTTAAAAACAAAATTTATCAGTGACATACAAAATTATATAAAAACTAATGATGCAAATTTTATAAAATATTTATTAATATAGAGTATAATTTCGGCTACCACTATGTAAAATCTTAAATTAAAATTTAACTTGTGTAGATAGAAATAAAAATGACAAATTGCATTGGTTGGGGGGGGGGGGTAAGCTGAATTAAATGAAACTATATAGTTTGGGGGGGTAAATTGAACCAAAACATAGTTTAGGGGATTATATGGACTTTCTCCTTATTTGAAGAGAGTAATTTGGACTTTGTCCTAACAAGAATAATATTTTTATGGACATTTGAGAATTTTCAATGTCTATTCCGACCTGGCCAACCATATATCCCTATATCCCGATAAATGTCACAATACATTCTGGTCAATCTCAATCATCAACCTTGATTTCTCACCCATGGATGGTAGAGATTGGCAAGATATGGTACACTTAAGCCTGCTACATCGGGTGGGCCTACAAGGGCTGGATTTGCATATTTGTTTTAGGAGTAATTAAATATATGAGCTCATCAATTTCAAGATATTTGCGGAGGATAAATTGCGGAGTTATTCACCAAAACAGCTTGTCTAGAACACCATTTATTGAGCTCAAGAGATAATCACACAGACAAATATAAAAATCAGATTATTTGCAAAATATAGAATTTTGGCATATTCAAAAACTCACACAACGTCGCAAAAACATTACAAATTATTCAAGCGCATAAGTTATTAGAGATCTACGTACAATATGCTTTAGGTTTTTGTTTGTTTTGTATGAAATAGAGGGGTTTCCCCTAGGTTATATATTTAAATAAAAACTCCCTACACAATCCGGTTATGGGCGTCCTTCAGTGGGGTTGTGGTAATAAAGTTATAAGTAAGTTCGGCTCAGATTTAATCCAAATTACATATTTTTGGGTTGGAAGGAGTAGCTCTTTTTTACAAGACACACACATACTAAAATGCACTGTATTTTATCCTAATTCATTCTGATGAACTCATGCAGGGAAAAAGAAAACAAATTTGTTGGGTTCGAGAAAGAATTAAATGCCCTTAAATGCCAGCTCCTCAAAGATGATGAGGTGCGATCGGTAATAGCAATTGTCGGGGAGAGTGGCATAGGCAAATCAAACTTGCATGGAAAGTCTATGACCATTCCGACATCCGTTGTCACTTTCACCAACGTGTTTCAATCAACATTCCACCGCACGTTAGAGATACTGACATCTTATATTTCATCTACAAGCGCCTATGTCCTGATGATACTGATGGTAAAAAGTCTTCAACCACTGAAAAAGTTCATGCTGCTCTTTCTGATCATTTGAAGGATAAAAGGTATCTGATAATGGTGGATGGGCTAGTCAACTTCACCAACTAGAACTCTGTGTTGCATGGTCTACCAGATAATGGAAAATTAGGCAGTAGAATTATGATCATCACTCGTCTTGAAGACAAATAAGCTGCATATGCTGACCCCAAAGTTTCACCACTCAGATTAAGCTAACTTAATGAGCATGAGAGCAAAGTTCTATTTTGCCACAAAGTATTTGGGAGCAAAAGCCAGTCCCACAATAGCGTTTTCGGGAGCAAATTCTATACCGCAATCAAGGCCTTGCTAAGAAACGAAGAAGAGGAAAATTTGGAGATGGTTTACAATCAGGTCTTTGAGATTACAGAAGGCCTCCCATTGGCAATTGTTGTGCTTGCTGGCCTTCTTCGGGCAAAAAGTTTTACAGAATGGGATAAAGTTCTGTCACAACTCAGAACAAATGAAAAGTCCAAACAAGTAAAGAGAATATTGGCACTATGCTTTGATGATCTACTAAGCAGGTTGAAGTCATGCTTCCTGTATTTTGCAGGAATGCCAGAGAATCTAATTTACAATGCAAATTATATTGTGCGACTTTGGGTCGCTGAAGGGTTTTTGAAGCCAAAGAAAGGGAAGACCATGGAGGACATTGGGCAAAGCTATCTCAAGGAGTTGATCTCGAGAGGTATGATCAATCTTGTGAGGAAGGACCCTAGTGGAGGTGTTTGGTTTGTCACTATTCATGACCGTGTGCATGCATTTGCACAGTCAGAAGCATATGAAGAAAGCTTCCTTGAGGTTCATGACAATGCTGATCTCCTTATGCCTAACTCTCTGCGTCGTCTTTGCCTCCATAACTATATGCAGTCACATGTTCCTATGGACACTTCGTTTCCCAAGCTAAGGTCTATCTTATGCGACTTCGCCGAAGAGAGAACAGGCAACTCAGTGAAGAACCGAGATCACAATGGTTTGCGGTACCATGGCCTGCAATTTATCCCAAGATCCAAATTTCTCCGAGTCATTGATCTCCGAGGGATGCGGATCAAGAAGGTGCCTCTTGAGATTGGGGACATGGTCCACATAAGATACTTGGGCATCCGGAGCCACTCTCTTTTTGATGTCCTTTCATCAATTGGGCGACTAATCAACCTCCAGACACTTGATATAGAGAGTTCTCATGTCAAGGATATTACACCGACATTCTGGGAGATTGCTACTCTACGCCCTGTCATGGGAAACAAGCTAAATTGTCCTAGGTCAGTTGGAGCGTTGAGTAACATGCAAACACTCACTGGCTTTGTGTGCTCAGAACCTTGGGAGAAAAACATAAGCCCTTTGCACAACATGATCTATCTTCGGCATGTCCAGATCTCAGGCCTGACCACTTGGCATTGGGAGGCACTCGCAGATGCTTTCAAGAAGCTGGAGTCACTTCTGCACCTACACCTAGAATCTGCAGATGATAAAATTCCATTCCAGCTATTGACAAAATTTACACTTCAACGCGTACAAGTGCTAGAATTGTATGGGGCCATCGACATGTCAAATACAGACATTGATGAGAGGTACGTGCTACCAAATCTCAACAGGCTAGTACTCAAAGGGTCGATGGTAAATCAGACATTCATGAATAGGATAGGTGAGCTGCCAAGCCTTAAGGAGCTAGTGTTGTGTGAAAACTCATATACTGAGAGTAAGCTTATGTTCTCCGATAGTGGATTCAACAGTGTCACGAACCTGGTGATGGCAGATATGGAGAATTTGGTAGAGTGGACAATAAGGCCCATGTCCATTCCAATGATCAGAAGAATTGCTCTATCAGGTTTCTCCAATCTCAAGATTAAGCTTGAAGGTCACAAGGGGGCAGAATGCCCTAAAGACCTTATGGTGAATCTAGAAGAAGTTGTGGTTTGCAACATGAAAGAGGATATTTTAATTGAACCTGCCGATAGCGGCTTCAGTGAAAAGATCAACAAGGTGGCCATCAGAACGAAGAGTGAAGACATAATGGATGCCACGTTGAGAGCTGGAAGGTGGAGAGAAAGTATGGTAGCTGGGAACATGTACTAGCACTAGAGCTCAGCTTGATCTTCCTGGCTGCATCTGGACCTTCCTTTGTTGTTTCTACATATTGTTATACATTTGTTTTAGTTGAGAGTATGCCCTTCATGTTGTGTAGTACTTAGTATTAATAACACAGCAGGTGCAAAGCCTGCTGCCATAATTTATTTGCCAGTACTTCCCTACAATCTGTTGGCGCCAGACATGGCTTTGTTGTTCTTGTTATACATCCTGTGCTTGTTAAAATGTTCTTATACTAAGAAAATCTCTATTTCTCTTCTTTACCCTTCTCCGAGAGAGATGCAGACTACACACACCCAACATATCCTGTTTATTCCATCACCAAACAAAAATTGAACACCCACTCCTTTTCTTTCTTCCCCCAACACACACTATACGATACATACGTGTCTCATAGCACAATATACAAGGCTTGCCACAATAGCACACAAATGAAAAGTCAACGTCGACTTTGGGACATTTCACCTTGGAATGACTTCACGAATGAAGAGAGAATTGAAGCTGCAACAACCATTAGTCCTTCACGCAAATCTGGTTCTCACACCTGTAACCCATGAGTTTGGAAAGGCAGACCGGTGCAAAGACACACGTTTCCCCACCACAGTATTTGCCTCCGACTGGAAAGGAAAATTCCCTTGCAATCGTGTTCAAGGCCAAGACTCAGGTGCTGTCACTGTTAGTGTCCGGGAGTGACCGGGCCACGTGAAAGCATCTAGGCCCTTAGTTTAGTGTTTTGGTAATTAATGACAATACTTTGTGGACTAACGATTTCATTGAGCATATGAATTAAGGTTAGTCACATATATGCGCTATGAGATGCCATGAAGATGGTATTATAAAAAGCAAGATTGCTTCCGCAAAGAAATGTTGATATGAAGAGGCAAAAGACTCAAGGCAAAGGTATAAAGATAGTATTTTCATTTTACCGGTCAAGAGGTTATTAGAGAAGTAAATTGACCAGATTTGTAGGCTAGATAGCCGTACTATCAAGAGGGATCAATTTACAATTGCCACATTTGCATGCATATAGATGAGAGTTAGTTCTAACTGAAAATATGCTAAAAATGCGCACGACGGACGGTGCGGCCAGGCATAGAGGATGGTCCGCCTCTATAAGAAAAGTTGCACAGAGACGGGTAGCTCTCTGGTGAATTTATTCGTCAACGGCGGATGGTCCGGCCAGGAGTGGCGGACCGTCCGGCGTTGAGCTAATTTTCGAACAGAGGCTCGGCGCTCTTTGGTGGATTTCAAGCTCTACTGCGGATGGTCCGGCCCCGGGGGATGGACGGTCCACAGGCAAATGATCAAACTTGTCCGAAAGTCGACTGTTCTGTATAACTTTGAAGTGAACGACGGACGGTCCGCCCCCTGGGGGTGGACGGCCTGATTTTTGAAAAACGGTCGGTTTTGACATGTTGCGATGTGACACATAGCCGTTGGTTTATAACGGCGGACCGTCCGGTTTTGTATGGGCGGACGGTCCGCGAGTTCGCAGAAAACGTAGAATTTGAACATAACGGTTGGATTAGGGGCACCCCTCTAAATAGAGGGGTGGCCGGCGTGGGGAGCTCCTCTTGGCCATTCCACTCACTTGCAACACACATTTAAGCTCTCCACTCCCTCTCTCTCACTCACATAGCTTTGGATTGCATTTTTGGTGAGATAGAGAGGCATCTAGTGCTAGCATTCAAGGTTTGAGCTTTGGGGCACTAGGAGTTTTTGAAGCAAGGTTGTTGATTTGTTACTCTTGGAGGTTGCCGCCTCCTAGATGGCTTGGAGATTGGTTTTCATTGAGCTCTTCAAGAAGATTGTGAAGAAGTCTTTGATTCATTGTTGTGAAGAGGTTCATGAGCTTTGCCTCACCGGAGTGGTGAAAAACATCTCTAGTGGAAAAAGGTTTGGAGCGGTTCATTGATTCCACACCAAATGGATTCTTGGTAGAGGAGCAATTGGAAGCTTTGAATCCACCTCAATGTGGATTAGGGGTGACCGGCAAGTAATCGACACCACGGGAAAAATTGCTTGTGTCTTCGGTTATTCCTTTACCTCATTTATTTAAAAGCAATTTATTTTGAGCACTCCTTTACATAGAATTTGATTTGTATCTTGTCATCCTAGGTTGCAAACCTTTGACATAGACTAGCTTCACTAGTTGTATAATTCATCTTGTGTTTCTAATAAATTTCTCTAGTGTTATGCTTTTAGTTTAAAACTGCCTATTCACCCCCTCTAGTAGGTAATCCTCGATCCTACACCATGACCATGGGAGCTGCCATCAGCTGCATAGCCAGCAGTATGGCCACCAATGCCACCACACTGGCTACTCTCTTGCCACTCTCCATGCTACGCTCGAGTTGCTTTGTTTGGTTTTGCGTGTTTGAGTTGCTCCGCTCCCAAAGTTATCATCCTTTTTTTTATAGGCAGAAAGACAATGCCCATCAGTGTCACACCGGACATGTGTGATAAATAGGGCCACACGGATGAACTAGTGTAATGAAATCAAATCACGCAGTCCAATCGGATATATTAAGAAAAATAGGTCATCTGCATTAATATCAGACTTATCAGGATATGGTCCTGCGAACTAGTGTAATGAAATCAAATCACGCAGTCCAATCGGATTCTTAAAATCGAATTTTTAGCAATTTTTAAAAATTGATTATTGGAGCGTAGTGTATATTGCTATTTGCTAACATTGCTTTGCCTGCTATCCGTCGGTGGTCTCTGAAACAGAACATTATTGAGTGGTGTTCGATAATGTTCAGACAAGGGAGGATACAAAGACACCTATCCCAGATTCGTTATGCATTTTATCTGCTCTGTTAAAGGATGTTGGAGTAATATTAAAGAACAACACATCTCTATATGTTGAGTTATGTTCCAAATTTCGTTGCAAGTCAACAAGGCCGACTTCTGACACAACGAAGTGGAGGCCCGTCTATTTTCCAATTTGTTCATTAAACCTAACCCGAAACACCTTCCCATTTAAAACTTTTTTCAACATAAATATTGGTCAATTTCCAAAACCTTTTATACATACCAAATTTTAAAATTCAAATCTACTTTCTAATTTCCTTGCACAAATTTTCACATTTCAGCAGACGATACAATTAAAAAAGGTATTGCACATTCTAAAATCTAAAACCTGTCTACAAAGTGAATTTTTAAATTCGACTTTGATTGATAATTTGTCTAAACAAATATTTATACGACCATGGACACATCCACTTACCACCCGTGGCAACGCCATGGGCTTTTCTAGTATATAGCCAATTCTAACCCTCAGAATGGATTGCCCTCACAGTCTAGCAATCCTCCTCCTGCTCCCCACCCCTGTACAGGCGATGCTGCCCCAATCTCATCTCTGCGCGGCTTGGTGACCGTGCTGCTGCTTCCTGCAGTCCTGCACCTAGCCGGCTAGCCTTTTGAGTACCGTCAGAAGCAGCAGCGCGTGGGCACAGAGCCACGGACGGTCGTCCCTGGATCTCCAACGCCACATATCCTGCCAGCCCCAACCATAAGGGTGCGATTTGTTCCCTGTATTTGGCCGAGATAGGCTTGTGGGGTGCAGGACCTGCGCATTTGGTTACCTAGACAGTGGTGTGAGCCTGTCCGAGCAGATGCAAAAAAGGGCAGCAGGGCCTAGCTCCAGAGGAACGAAATTTTCTTTCGTTTCCGGCGAGCCTGGTTTGCTCGGTAACTTGTATCTCCTGACCGTGTGTTAGTGACTGAAGCTAGCAAGATTCTCTACAACTAAACAATATATCTTCCACACCTGGCTCAATGTGGACATCAAACCAAACATAGGCAAAGTGCATGGGTCAGGCCTGGCTCTTGTATTCGGCCTAGCTTGGGCCAGAGAAAAAAGCTTCAGGGCTGGAAAGGGGTGGGGAAGGGTTGGCCCACAGGTCGGCCCAATCTTGGGTTGCCTGACCACAATTTACAGCCTGAGACTTGGGTTGGGTAAGGCACTGGCCAGGGAAAAAAGCATCATGGTTTTCTCTAGCTTGAACTGAGATCGACCTGGCGTCGACGAGGGGTATGATCAGGTCTAGATCAGACTACACAACATACAACCATATGGTGAACAACAACACCAAAATAACTCAAGGTGCAATATACTTCAGCCAAACATGATATAGGGCATTACGCTACTCTGTCGGTCTGAACTAGTATAAATTTGTGTCTTGCCTTCTCTTAGCACTGTGGGACTGAACTGGGTGTCGGGGGGGGGGGGGATAGGAGCCTTTCAAAAATTCTCCCAATGAAAAACTAGACCTATGTCCCAAATTCAAACCCGAGCATCTGTCTTCCTAAGAGGCCAAGATCACATAGCTATGGGTGCTACTAGAAACAAAGACGAAAGCGAATGTCGTGAAACACACTTCGTTAGTGCTGAACAGGGAGCACCAGCTAATTCGGTGGTGGCACAGGGGCAGCTGCGAAATAGTTGATGGGTACAACAGAGAAGAAAGCAACAGAATACTGTTCACTCGGGAGCATCCATCAATTCGGCGGGGTGAAGAGTGCCGCACCAAAATAGTCGGTGGTGTTGTACAGATAAGAAAAACACCAAGCACCAGATCTATGTTGGCATGCCTAATTCGGTGGGTGCTAAAGAGCAGCACCGAAATAGTTGGTGGTATGTAAACAGAGAATCAACACCAACATCACCGACTAATTCTATGGTCCGAGAACAGCCCCACCAAAATAATCGGTGGCCCGCAAAAAGTTGGCCGTGAACAAGATTCGAACATCGATTTGAAAAATGTTGTGATTTACTCCACGGTTGAAACCAAGATTTGGGATAGTTCTAGAGTACCCCTAGGTCAAATAGATCTAAGAGAATCATGTCCCAAATCCTATCGAATCGAGAGAAATTGAGAAGTTAAGATCTGGGGGCAAGAACACGAGCAACTTCAAAAATATTTGATTTCTAACCAAATCTGTGGTTTCTAGGGAGAGATTTCGCAAGGTATATGATCACAAAAGATCTATCGGTGATTCCTCCAAAGAAAGCACGAAAGACTTGGGCAAAAACGGAGAACAAGATAAAAAACGATATACTCACATGACAAGTGAGGAACTCACAAAATAAGCCATCCAAACAATGTAAGATTAGATTAATTAGGAAGTTTTACATAGATTTGTAGATAAGATCCACTCTTCATCCTACCTACTTGAAGAATAGCGACTAAGCTACAGGTAATAACTACTACAATTGGGGCTGTAAGAATGGACAGCCCAGCCATATTAAGTTCCTGTCATTGTAGGCTCGACGCTGCAGTAACGGTCATCGTGTCCATTGTTAGAAATCTGCACTGTCGTAACGGGAGGAATGACATCATCACACCCGTTATTACAAATAGACACTGCAATAACAAATGGATGATGTCATCATGCCTATTATTACAAATAACTTTTCGTCAAAGGCTAATTTCATAAAACCATAGGAAAAAATAGCAAGAAAAAGTTTATGGGAGGAGGCCCCACCAGCCAGCCACCCATCCAAGCTATTAAAGTCTCCAATTTTTCTTTGGAATTTAAAGTATGCAGCCGACGGGGTTCGAACTAGTGCCCTCCCACTTGCATATAAGCTCCTCAACCACTGCACTACACTATCATTTGTGTTTGTACTCGAGTTTCTTTCTCCACATATTATAATTCACCGAGTAAACATTGCTTGTTTGAGATCCTAAACAAATTCAAATGAAAAATTTGTTAGCTACAAAGTTTCATAAATTTTCGAGGTCTACAACTTTCATTCAGATAGTTTATCCATCCAAGGTCTTTACGAAATTTGAATTTCAAATTTGATAACTTTAAATTAGTTTTTCATTGATAATATGATCTCAAATACAAAGTATCTTTTTGGGTTTTCAACTACAACTTTCGCTAAGGTAGTTTTTCCATCTGAGATCGTTTAAAAAATTCAAATTTCAAATGGTTTACAATAACGGACATATGATATCAGCATCCCTTTGTACATTTGTAATAACAGTCGGGCGATGTCACCTTAAAAGTTATCCCAAGCCGCGATTTTTAAGGCCAGCAGTGACTTCAACGAGTTGTTATTAAAGAAGCTATTTTTAACAATGCCCCACAATGATGTCAACAGAAACCATTATTAAAGATGGTATTTGCACTAATGGACAATGATGATTTAGCGCTCTCCGTTACTATTGTGACACCTCCATCATCATTAGTGCCCATTATTGGAGTGGCCACAACAACAACGCTTCCACCAATGACATCACTGCAATAATATTTTTTTGGGAGCATGTTATTTCTGAAAAATGGGTAGTGTTATTACAAATGATTTTTGTAGTAGTGAATCACTCACTTATCTTAGCTAACCTAGGGAATGAAAAATTAACTGGGGTGGAGGAGAGAGCCCAAGAGTTAGCTTCCCCAACCAGCCATATACTCTTAGAGCATCTCCAGCAGTTCCCCTTTCCCCAATCCAACTACCAGATTGGGAGAGGTAATGGAAAAATACTGCTCCAGCAGACTCCCAATACATCACCCTTTTCCCAAAAATTATTGGGACATCCCAATAATCCACCCCAATTCTCCTCAAATAAAGGGGGAGGTTTGGTTTCTCTCAATATGGTAGTTGCTAATGGAATACGATTATTGGGAGACTACAAAATCACATTTCCCAATAATCCTTGAAAGTGGTATTGGAACACCCCAATAACATGTTAATGGGAAATATTTATTGGGAGACCAATGGAGAGGTTCTTATATCGAGAAAACTAGGCCTAACCAAATGTCTTAACTCCACCTACTGCTGAAAATAAGATACAATCCCGCTAAGGGGCATTTCTGTCGCCTCGAAGCAAGCTCGAAGATGTCGTCACGTTTGGACCTTGACCCTATCAAGTCCGCCCCCAGTTTTGAGGCCCAAATCGGGAACCCACCGCCTGGGTTGTTTTGTGGTGAAAGCACCAAACCCTTCCATCTTGACACTGCATGCCCTGATGTCGCTCCCCGGTTTTGTGGCCCAAATAGGTCAACCTTGCCGCTGTGTGGGTTTGTGGCCAAACCACCGAAAACTTCTCAGCCAATCGCCACACGACTTGCCGAAGCCCCAGTTTTCAGGCAAAATAGGTGAAACTATCGAGTTGGTGGTTTTGTGGCCACCCCCAAAACCCATTGACGTGTCACGGCACGACATGACAAGACTCCGGTTTTGAGGCGAAGCCGGTCAAACCATTGGTGAAGATGCGTGTTTGACCTTCACCGAGTGACACGACGCCTTTGACCTCTTTCATGCCCCCGCCGCAACGACATTCATACTTGATGTTCAGCATTGCCATCCTTCCTGACTTGACCGATTCCATCTCCGTCATGTACTCTTTCTCGTCCATGCACCATGCGAGCCACTCGTGAATCCGCCTGGCATCTTTGGGTCCTTCAGTCCAAGCCTACTCATGTCCGGCCTTCACCGTTTGGGTCCTTCAGCATGAACCTTTCGCTTGTCCTTCACGGCCCAAGCCTACTCACGCTCATTCTTCACCATGGTCCATCGTCGTGACCTTTCACGCGTGACCTTCACCATGCACCATCGGCCACCACTTCGCACCCTACTGCACATAAAAAACACACAATGATTGTGAATTGCTCATTATCTAAGGGTGGCCACCACTGGTCCTCAAGCATCAAATTCCTGATCTTGCCGAAGTCCCACCAACCAATCTTCTACTTAGAGATATCGCTAAATAGGGTGTCAAGATAAAACTCCGACAGTGACCCACCCAGCTTCCCCTAAAAATCAGCCCTATTCTGAGGAAAAGTCTAGGGTGTGGCCCGTCCTAAAAATCGATTATACCAGGTGGGCACATACAATACCTGTTTGTGATTTCTAAAGGCCTCTTTGGTAGAGTTTATAGAATAACTTCTACTTGTAGATTATAGCTCATAAGCCGAAAGTCTGTCCAAACACCTTAAAGAAATAGCTTATGGCCATATGTTGTTTTTCATTTTGTACTAGGTCAAGCTGTTTTGCCTAGGCTGAAAATACTGCTTTTTGCGAAACGGTTCTACAGGATAAACCACATAATGTTAGATTAGATAGGCGCCAGAAAGCTATTTTACCTAATAATCCAATGATAAGTTATATCCTGCGTAATTAAGCTACAAGTCTTGCCAAACGGGCCTAAGATCCTTTTTTTTTTTTTGCGTGGCAAACGGGCCTAAGATCGATAGCACCTTTGACCCACCCAGAAAACGATGTGTCCCAACAAATCATTTGTGTAAGCAGTGCTTTGACGAATGCTTGTCTTAATGTTACATTAGATGTTTTCAATGCCAGATGGGCTACGTTCTCGAAGATAAATGAGACTGATTTTAAAATAAAAAAATGAGACTGATTTTAAAGAGAGATAGGTGACCAGACTGGCGGTACACCTGGCACATGAACGTTTGCTTGTTGCATTGCTAGATAGGCTGGTAAGAGGTGGTGCATGTTTCGTACGTGTTCCGTTTTCTTTCCAACCAAGTGTCGAACAGTCATCAGTAATGTCTCATACAAACCGTGAAGGGATCTTTCCTGCATTCACATCATTATTAAATACCAGGGACTCGCTAGCGCCCGGACGTCCTACCATCGGTCAATGGGAGCAAGGTGGAAGGACGACACCCTGCTATTGTTGGGATTGGAGACGCACGCCAACGAGCTTACTGAGAAAGCGGACTGAGAAGTTACGATGCTTATCCTTTTGTCTGGGAAAAGAAAGTGGATGAAAACGCTATGTGGTGCTCAACTGAGATGCCGCCGGGGCGCGGACGACGCATCACAACAGCCGGCCACCGCCAAGTAATTAGGCTAGTGTTTTTCGATTATTTTGGACTTTATTTAAAGATTGTAATCAGATTCTTAGTTCACATATCACCTCCTTCATCATTGAGCGCCAAAGCAAAAAAATCCTAGAGCTCCTACCATCTTCAGCTACGATCTTCGTAGCCGAGGACCTGCTACCTTGGGCATTGAGACCCTTGACAACCTGGTATCAACATTTAGACGTTCCTTCACATCCACCTCCATCGATGTCGCATTGCGCCACCATCTGCCACATACCATGACCGAACCCACCATCGCCGAGCTGGTGAACCTCCTCACATAGCTGGTAGACTCTGTTGCTGCCCTGCAAACATCCGTGGAGGAGCTCAAGTAGGACTGCCACACCGACTCCTCGCTAACTGGCCCCATAGGGCCGCATGACGGCGAACACCATAATGACCGTCCGATCCGCCAGTAATGTCTTAGAGACACTGTTAAACTACCACCGTGTGTGGTGGTGCCTATAGCTAATTGCTGCAACTTGTAACTCAAAGGGGTGGACACTGATGATACCACTTTAATTTGGAGGCTAAAGCTATGGAACTCAGTTTTCATTACCTAAAAAAATATTCATATAGCACTTACACAGCTCAACATATAACCGTATGAGTACAGCTTTAATTCGATCTAAGTACTGTTAAAATTAGTTGAATTTGTAAAGACAAAAATGTATATTAGTTACTTTAGAAAAACCTCAATAATGGAGTCTCGTACTCACATCAGTGTATCCGGCCCCAAACATTTCCCGCTGTCATACTCCTGACCAACTCATTTTTTTTGTCTGCTTTCCCTTTTCTTGTGACACGTACATCACCTACTTGCGCCTTAGTAGGCTGGACTCAACAGACTGACAACTTGAATTGACAACGACTTGGCGCATGCGGCTCATCGTAGTCATAGATCCAATCTCTTTCTCAGCATAATTAAACATATCGTTTACTATATGTTTGGTTTCTCAGACTGAAAACCATTTTAGCATTATTAATGATGGAGCGAGTGATCCTCCAACCTATATGTTTGGTTCTAGTGGGTTGCATCTGCCTCAGAGTCTTTCTAGGGGGAGTTGGGTGAACAATGACTTACATGAAGTCCATTGACGACTCCAACTGGGTTGAAGTGGTGTTTATCAATGGCTACGCCATATTCATGGGGTACCTGATGATGGGCATAAGGGGGCTGGGTGTGTTGGTTGTCACTTGGACAACTGTTGTCGTCCTCGGTGGCTTCGTCTCCGTTCTCGGAAAGAAGGACTTTTGGTGCCTCACGGGAATTACCCTCGTCCAGATAGCTGGGTACGTTGCCTCACCATCTAAGTCATGAATGATGACAAGTTAATTTGGTACACGTATTCCGGCTTTTGATAGTCGCTGGAAAGACATCAAAAGGTTTGTACCAGAGGTAGCCAAATTTTCAGACGGGCATCCCATTTCTATCTGTCGTGTTTTCCATCTGTGACTATCCATATATGAAGGACAGCGGAGGTGGTATTCATGTCAATAGATCGACCCAAATTAAAGTTGCTTGTGTGCTTTCTAATTTGCTTCGACGTTTCTGTATTTTAGATGGGAAATAGCTAGTAGCATTTTTTATTTACTAGAGCAGTATATGGTCGATTTGTTCTTGTCATATATCTAAAATTCCTACCTTTTTCAAAATTGATTTCTGGTTTATTCATAATAATATGAAATTGAAAAAGTTCAGCTTTGCAAGGCCTTCCTCTTTTCCATGTGTGTTTAGGGCGTCAATTACTTCGTTAATCGGTTTTGCATTTAATCTTGCCTCGGGAGATAAACAATCCCTTCTCCGATTGGGAGAGGTAACACGGATTAAATATTGTCGGGGTTTAACGGGGATAACTAAATCCCGTGTGCAGTCCAATTTTTCCCACCTTGGTCTTTGAGTCCATAACATATACCTTGGATAGATGAATGGAGGGAGTATATTGCATTTGTTCTGAATATACTTTAGTTTGATTTTTAATTTGTTGCTATGGTATATAGAAACTTTAATAGGGACCCATAACCTAGCTATTTAAAGTACCTAATGGCATGTGTGTCCTTCAGCTAGAAGCGGTGGCATCAAAGGTAATTATCCAAACCTGTTAAAGGACAGACAATAATTTAGGGGGTTATAATCTGGTTTTAGATGGAATGGGGTAGATTATGGGTTTATAATAATCTGGTAATCGAGATTATATAAACTGGACTAAAGCGGTCCTGTTTGGAGGCCATTCAGATTATGTAAACCAGTTTATTATAGTATATATGTGTGGATCCAAACAGGCCCTTAGTGTGTGTAGTAAAATAAATTCAGTGCCCCCCTGGAACGAAAATCATTCTGCTCTTCTGGAACAATCTCATTCGTTGAGTCCCTGGTCACATTATATATCATAGACAAAGTAGAGCTTAATTAGTCTTGTAATATGCATGTACAATTAGGCAGCCGAGGCTAGTATATATATCGTTCATCCCATCATTTTAAAAGATGTACCATAAGGCAGCCACTTGCACATGCTTATTAGGCCTTTCAAATACAATCATCCCTAGCCTAGAAAATACCATTGGATTATATTCTTTCTGGTAGTTATTCTGAACTCCCATGTCTTGAATTTTGTAGAATTAGTAGTATGTTGATGTCTGCAAAGCAAGCCCCTACACTTTATTTTCTCTATATCCATAGAAATACCACCATGTTAAATTTAATGAAGTTGAATATGTGTACTGACACGAACAGAATAGAGTGTGTAAGTTATTACAAAACTAAAAGGATGTGTATACAAATGAATTTTAGACATATTATGAACTAAACACACACATGCATAAGGAGTTTGAAGAAACTGTGACCCCGCAAGGCATAAAGTATAAGAAAACAAACGGACCTCACAAATGCATGGATAGTAAGTCACATAAGTTACGGAAAATGGGGAGCACAATGAAGATGTGTCATAGTAAGTCACATAAGTTATAGAGCATAAATGGCACAATCAAATATAATGGGGAAGATTTGCACCGCACTGACTGTTGTGGTTGGGGCTAGATTGAGTACGTTTCAAAATCAAATCTCAATGCAAGTATCTTTTTTTTTCCCAGTTTCATCTGATTTACCATAACAGAATAATTTCCCCATTGATGATAACTGATGTAACTTGCATCCACGTACAAACAACAACAGGGTCTTCAATTTCCTTTCAAGGGATAAGTTAAGTGACATCATACACCTGTCGTGGGGCTTGTTGGGTGCTGTTGTCGCCACAGTCTCCAGAGTATCCATCACAAAATGCAAAACAAGAGACGGCAACGTCGTGTCAATTCCACGCCGAGTGGTAGCACTTGGTTTATCGGCATTACAACTGCTGGTGTTTTCTGTTATTCTGTGCCCCCTGGCACTTCTCTTCGTGTTCGGCCTATATATCTCAGCCACAGTTTCCTTGTGGCGTCTAATAGAGCATGACTTCAGTAATACCGATGGGGGTTCAAACCTGAAGCCGGCACTAGAAGTCATGTATGGTTTAGCAGCAACACAAGGCATACTCATCGGCTACAGGACCTTGCATTATTTTGGGGCAAAGATCGGGCTAGTAGATTTTGTGGCCCAACATTGCTCAGTGGACAAAAAACTAGTTTCAGAGTACCTAAAGAACACCGTAGCGGGGTGCGAGAAGGATCCATCGCTCGCCACCGGAAGGAATCTCGTCACCTATGGTGTGGACTTGATGGCAGCGGAATCTAACTCAAATAGTGACAGCTTCATTGTTGGGGTACGGGTTCTGGGCAGCCGCACCACAGATTTCGATGAGGACCGACAGGTGCTCATAGGACGTCTGCTAACCAGATCAGCTTCTTCTGGCCACATGATCAAGAGACTGCTAGAGATACTAGGTCCGAGAAGCCATTATGAGGTAGAAGACATGGAGCCCGCGGCTAGAGTTTTGGCGCTTGCCGCGCGCAACATCCATTTGCCGCGGTTCACAGAAATGATCCCGTCTATTTGTGGCCTGCTCGACACATTAAAGTTGAAAAAGTCGGGTGAAAAGCCCCTAGGGGTGGCGACGAAAGTCGCCCGTATCCTTAGGAACCTTGCGACAGAGGAAGACAACTGCAGAATCATAAGCAGCGCCGAGGGTGTGCTGACCAACGCTGTGAGGTATCTAACCTCCGCCAAAAACCATAGAAAGTACAAATTTCATGATGCGTGGTGCAGTATGGCAGATGAATGGCTGGAATTCATTAGCCGTCTCACGGGTGCACCTGGATTTAAGACTGCAGCGGCGACGAACGAAATCTCAGGCAAGCTCCAGGAGATCCAACCCACGATTCAAAGTATTCTTGAGTGCACCAAATGTGACGTGTCTCTGAAAAGACAAGCAGTAAAGGTTCTCCTATATCTGGCTATGGATACACCCTCCTCCATCACGGCCAGTCCAAGCACCCGCGAAATATTCACCTGGATGCTCCTACACATTTCAGCAATAGATGATTTTGACTTCTTTGACCATACTTGTGATGATTGCACCCCTCGGTTGCACATGAGAAATGACATGAGACAAGCAGGCAAGAAGCTGAAGGCCATGGTAGGTTTAGAAAGTGCAAGAAATGATTTTTACTTCTTTGACCGTACTTGTGATCATGGCACCCCTCGGTTGCACAGGAGATTTTACATGAGACAAAAGTTAGCATGCAAGAAGCTGAAGGCCATGGTAGGTTTAGAAAGTGATGTGAGTACCTTGGAATCAGTTAGCACTGCTATTGGCAAACTCGCTAGGATCATCGTAAGTGCAGAAGCCGGCAACAGTAAATACAGATTGCTAGCGGTACAAGTCCTGCGTGATGTGTGTTGTAATAGCATATATTATCAAGTTACAGCGTTGAATAAAGCCCTGCTCGAGGTGATGCCAGAGGTAATTTTATCTATTCCAACTTAATAAATGGAAGAGCACTAAATTAATTTATTTTCTTTCCAGTCGTACCATTCGAAGTGGTACTGCCTCGTGCTATGTCACCCTCGTCGAACTAAAGTGCTACTGATTCTGCAGTTTCTTAAGGATATATTCTTGGGTGTGGGTTGACAAGTGAACAAACACATGCTGCGGAGACACGACCAAACGACGGTCAGGTCTCGGTGAGGAACACGCCACTTCTCATCATCAGGGGCACAATGGCAAGGAAGAACAAGAAGGAATCAAACTGCAGGAAGCCTTTATATCCTTGTGCTGGGAGATCTGCGGCTACTCCTCCTACGACCACCACGATGAGCTCAATGCAATCTCAGAGAATACATGCTTGGCACAAGGGATACCGATACCTGTGAAGGATTTTGAGTCACTTGTGTAGTATGCAGAAGATCATCTTGAGGAGCAGAAGAAGGCTAGCTCAATGGCTGGTGACTGAAGTGGCTAGTTCTTTAAGGGAAACCTGATCAAGTGGAGTTTTTTTTTTTGCGGGTACATCCAGACGCAGTATGTCTGACGTACTTTAATTCATGTCCCTGTTGTGCAACTGAGAGATCCGTGAGTGAGGATGCTCATTGAACACTTGTGTAATTGTGTGTGCCGTGTAGTTTTTTTATTTGAGTCGTCCTGGCTGCTGGTGGAGACCAGATTATGCCAATCCTAGATTGTTTCTCTCGTTTGTTGCTGAATTTACTCCTGATCAAGGGGACGAAAATAAGGGCCCTCTGGCGCTTCTTTCAACGGCAAATATAACTTGTTATTTGTGTTTCCTTTCTTCTATCTTTTTCTCCACAAGGCAGCTCCCCCCAGTGGGGGAGCCAGGATAAAAAAACTACCTATGGCAAACTTTAGTTGTGAAGCCTGGATCAAAATCTACCAGATAGTGAACCTACTACTACTATTATTGATTTATATAAAAAGATATAACGGGTGACATTTTGGGGCCCTTGCTGCGCAAGTGTGTGGTTGTCTTAGTAGATGACATACTGATCTATTGCAAAACATATCAAGATCACTTGATTTGAATTGAACAAGTATTTCTCCTTCTTGTGCAACACAACTTCCATAACAAATGCCCATTTGCAAGGCAAGAACGCTGTTACCTGTGACATGTGATCAGTGCTGAAGGGGTGTCAACTGACCGGGGTGTCAACTGACCCTAAGAAAGTTCAATCATTAAAGATTGGCCCACACCAACATCAATCAAAGAAGTCATAAGATTTCTTGGTATGGCAGGATATACTACAGAAATTTGTGTGATGTCCAAGCCTCTTACAAATTTGTTAAAAAAGGGTGAACAATTCTTATGGACTTGTACAACCAAGGAAGCATATCAAACCCTGAAGCAAGCACTTATGAACACACCTGTGTTGGAAATGCCCAATTTTGCCAAACAATTTACAATTGAAACTGATTCTCCCTCCGTCCCGCATTATAAGCAATTAGAGCATTCAAATTGGAGAGATAGCAGTGATGGGAAATGACGATTTTGCCCCTGAGTTTAAGCACCAGATGTGGCTACGGTTGTTCCACGTGTGCAGGGTGCTCCACAACCGCAAGCAAGCAGCAGCATCTCCTCTTCCCTTTCTCTTTCTCCCACCGTCAAGCAGCGCCTCCACCAGGGTATTTTCCCCAAATCCTTGCGCCTCTGCACCAGGGGATTTTCCTCAAATCCTTGCTCCCTTGCGCCATGGCCACCTACGGAAGGGAGAAGCTGCCACAGAAGGCAACCACGAGGAGGAGATGGGTGCCACCAGGAGGAGGAATGCCACTTCCGCTCCAGATGCAGTAGTCGCAACCAACAACGCTGCACTCGGAGCCGGCGCAGATGGGATCTGGATCGACGGTCACGGGGACGGAGCAGGAGGCTAGGGCCAGCGAGCGCGGGCGGTGGAGCGACAGTGGGTGGGGAAGGGGCTCTGCGGTGAAGGGGATCTGCGGCCGGCGCTGCGGAGGAGCAGGGGAGGGAGGCGGCCGGCGTTGCGGAGGAGCAAGGGAGGGAGGCGACCGGTGCCGCAGGGGAGCAGGAGAGCGACGCGGCCTGCGGCGTGTGGGAGATGGGATCCCGTGGGAGAACAGGAGAAGAGAGATTGGGGATTTTTTTCGGATTCCCACATGTGGGGCCCACCAAAGAGCACAAATGCTTATATTTTGACTAAAATTTTGAATGCTTCAAGTGCTTATAATACGGACGGAGGGAGTTCATCTTATTTGAGAGTTGGTGGTAGAGAGTGACTTTTATGAACATGGCGATAGATGCCCACCCTTGTGCTTTGGCGTCAGATGAAAAAGCGACGGTAGAGATCAATCCAAGCAGATCAAACAGAACAGAGTTCACGGCGTTAGCATCTTTCTTTGTGTCACGGGTGACCTGCAGTCTGCAGACCGCACCATCTCCCACCTGTCCCCTCTGAACACAGCTCAACATCTGCCCCTCTCTCTCCTCCTCCGGCGATTCCTGCACGAGGCGGCGAGGCAGCGAGCGCGAGCCGGGAGGTTCCACGGCGGTGTGCAGGCAGTCCAGCGTGGCAGCAGCAAGGTGCACGTGCAGGTGGGCCAGGCCACGAGATCCAGCGGCAGCAGCACGGCGCGCAGCGATTTCGTGCGCGCTTACTCATGCCATGCGTGGGATCCGCCTGTCGCGCGTCTTCTCCGCCCACTCTGCCGCGCCTCGCCGTACGCCATCGCGCTCACCCGCCCTCCCCTCGTCTCTGTCTTCCTCCTCGCACAGTCCGAGAGAAGACGCAGGCCGCCACCGCCATCGCTGCAGATCTACCCGAGCGTGGCGGCACGCCGAGGCTGGCATCAGCATGAGCAGTGTTGTAACACGGTTTTTCTAGTATTACAAACAGTGAGAAGATTACAGTTGTCTTCCTTTTGTCTCTTCCAAAAAACATCCTCCCCTACAATTACTGTTGACCTGCTATTTATAGGGGCCAACCTCGTATGTTTACAAGACCGTTACTTCCCGCCAGAAATCCTATAACTATCTTAGCTTTCAGATGACCGTTGCTTCCCGCCAATCTCCACCTTAGCCTCGCAACAAGAGACGGATTCGTCTTGATAGTTCCTCGTCTTATGACCAGCCTTGTGCTATTGTCTTCTTCGCCTTGACTTCTTCAGTCCTGCTCGAAACTCTAACCTCTTCGAATTAGATTCGCGCTCGTCATCTTCGTCTTGACTTCTTCAGTCTCGCCTACGACTCTAACCTCTTCGAATTAGTTTCACGCTTGTCTTCATCGTCTTGACCTCTTCTGTCTTCATCGTCTTGACCTCTTCTGTCTTCATCGTCTTGACCTCTTCAGTCTTGCCTGCGAAAATAGAAAATATGATTCCAAGGGGCGTCTCCCCAACAGTAGCCCCTTCGTCCTTGGATTCGAGTTCATTGCTTTTCGACCCTCGAACTCCTGGGACGAAACCCAAAAGGCGTCCCCTTGGAAAAATTTAGCGGTTACTTTGGTGCCCTTTCACCTCCCAAACGGCGCAGTCTTCGAAACTTACCGTGCCTATAAATAGTAGAGGTTACCCCCCCTAAAAATTACCTTCGCTTTCATCTCTGACTTCGTGCTACTGTCTTTGCTTTGCACTTATTGTTGCTGCCTATCGAGATTCTTGAAGTGCTTCTTGATCAAAAAGAGGTTAGTTTTGAAAAATCTTTGTCCTCGTTTCTTGTTTTGTTATGTTTTTAATTGTTTTTCGTTATTAGTTTCGGAAATGGCTCATGTCAAGTCTGCTGTGATTCCGACCTCTGATGCGGAGAGAGAGGACAGTCCTCTAGCCTCTAACCCGGGAAGCGAGGATTTGGAGGGGGTCGAGGCTAATGTCAATGAGCTCGTTGGAGAATCAGCTCCCAAAACCCTTCATTTCGGTCGGTCCTCTGTTACCGCTAGCATGATTTCGTCCTATGAACAGAATGGATTCTTTCCTGAAGGTGTTGGTCGTGCTCCTGGATGCGAGACTACTCCTGATCCCCAATTCGGAGAGGCTGTTGTTTTTTCTGAATTCTTTACTGCGGGACTTCGTTTTCCTTGTCATCCAATGCTGCCCCAGATCTTGGATCGTTTCAACGTCAAGCTTCATCAGTTGACACCCAATTCCTTTGTTCAGCTATCGAAGTTTTTCTGGGGTGTTAAAACATTCGGTGGTGAAGTTGACCTCGACACTTTCGGCCTCTTCAACGAGCTTCATCTTCAAAAGAGGTCGATCTTTTTGGAAGAAGGCGGAGAAGAGCATGTTGGACAGTTTGGAGTTGCAACTTTTACTTCGCGTCGATGAAGTGCTGCCCTGAAGATCACGAAAGTTGACTTCACCTACGCTCAACGGAACCGTTGGGATGTGAACTGGCCGAAGTCGTGGTTTTATGTTAAAGTTGGCTTCGCCTCTTCGGATTCCAGCAATATTAGCTATCCTTTTGCTGGCCCCCTTGGCAATATCGAGGTGTCTACTGTGATTGACTTCGATAAAAAATCCGAATCTTTTAAGAAGAACAGTCGTTGCTTTATCCATGCTACCCGGCGATTGACAGGCCGTGATGTAGTTGAAGAGTTTCTGGCTGCCAAAGTCTGGCCTTTGGGAAATGATTGGAAACCCTTCAGAATTGAGGAGAGGCAAATACCTGGCTTCGATTTGCCCACTGCTTTTGCTATCTTCGGACTCACGAAGCCTGCGGATGTGACCGATGATGATCTGGTCTCTAACGTCGAATGGGCCGCAAAATCTTTAATTGGCCCTCTTACGGAAAAGGAGAAAAGGGCTATGATTGACCTCTTCGAGAAACCCAGCCGCTTGAATCGACCATGGATAGAGATGGGCGTCAAATACGGGGATAGAATCAAACCCTCCAAGCCTCAAAAACACATGAAACCTGTTGGTAACATTGGATCCGAGCAAGCTGGAGTAACACGAAGATATAAGAAAACTTCGTCAAAAGTGCTAGTATCTTCAAGTCAAGATGTTCCCCAGACGAAAACAAAACTGCTCGAGGCTCAGAAGAGAAAAACTGTTGGTGTGCATCAGTCTACTTCTACACCTAACAAGAGACCGCGATTAACTCGAAAGGTGGATCTGTCGTTGCTGGACAGTCCTAAAGCCAAAGCTGAGGCTGGGAAAGATGAAGAAGCTATTGATGTGGCTTGTGGACTCCTAGGAATTGCTGGTATTGCTGACGATGACCTCGGCACAGTGGGATTCATGAAGGAGTTGGCAGGCACTTCTGCTGCTTCGGGAGAAGGTTTGTTTGTTCCTTTCATGAAATGCCCCGGTGCTAGAATGAGCCTCGCAGGCTCGATGTCGAGTGTTGTTTCGAAATCTCCAAGAGAATTCGATCCGAACTTTCTTGAGCTCTTAAAGCATAACTTCGGCTTATATTCCACAGAACCAGCCGTCGGGGGCGTAAACGTTGAAGAAGATAAAGCAGCCAAAGCCGAACACGAGGTCAGTAATTTTATTTGTACTGTATTTGATCACTAAATTTCTTTCATTGTTTTTACTTACTTTGCTTACTATTTTTAGGTCGAGGTTGTTGATGCCAAGGGTAAAAAGATCCCTGAAGAAACATCTGTGAAACACCCTGAAAACTTGGCTACTTCTTCTTTTGTTGAACTTGAGGGTAGTGATGAGATGCTAGGTGAGAAAAAATTCTGGCACCACTTCCTGTTTGGTTTCGTCTTTGATCCTTATATTCTGTCTTCGTTTTTATAGATTTTAAAGCATCATTGGAGAACCTTGACTTTGAAGAGCTATCTCGCTTGAGCGTCTCCACAGCACACAAGGTTCGTGCTTGCTTCTATTACTTTATCCTCGTCTTTTCCTTTCTTTATATTTATCTTACGTTTTTGTTTTCGATTTGCTTCCTTAGGTTAAGCTGATCAATGCAGTTTGTGCCTCGAAGTCTAAGACTGCAGCTGATCGGCTTCGTTTCTTGGAGGGGGAGAATGAGAGGCTTCGGGAAGTTAACGATAAACTTCGCAAAGATTTGACTAAGATCGAGGACACTTGGGACACCACCGATAGAAAATATAAAGCCTTGCAAAAAGACTTTGACAAGAACCTGGTTGTGATCGACAATCTTCGTGAAGCCGTGGTTCGCGAGTCCGATGCTGCCAAAGAGGCTAAAACCCAAGTGACTTCCCTCGAACTTAAGTTAAAGGAAGCTGAAGAATCTCTAGCCTCTTCCAAGATTCTTGATGCTGAGAGGACAACCCGAATTTTTGATTCGTATTCTAACTCGCTCAAGCAGTTCGGAGCCACTCCTTATGCTCTTCCAGTGGACTTGAACATTGATAGTTTCTTATCTTGGATTGAAGAGGAATTTGCTGGCCTCGGGGATGTATTTTCGATTGCTGGCGACAACTTTGCTCTTACCTGTACTGATGGCCTCGGCAGATTTCTCGAAAAAGAGAATAAGGAACTACTTCTTCGGGTTGCCGGTCCCGGATTTCGCTTTTCTGGCTTCCGAGATTTGTCCTCGTCCAGCTCTAAAGAAGTCGAGACTATGAAGCGTCGCGTCTTGCGAGACTTCTTGAATATCTACGGGCGAGATATGGCTAAGGACTCCTCTTCAAAAGTAAGAAACTTTTCTGTATAACTTTGCTTCTTCTTTTTTTTATTGTTGTCAAAAATCCTAAATCTTTTGCTTCGTTTCTTTACCAGGAAGAAACTGAGAGCGCAAATGTTGAAGAAGGAAATGAAGAAGAAGACGAAGAGGAAGAAGATGATGCCCTGGATTCGCCTCCTGATAATGACGAAGCTAAATCTTCCCAAGAAGAAGGAGAAATCTAGTTGCGAGTAGAAATTAATTTATGTAAAAAACTTGTTCCAAGTGATGTTTGTAGATTCGAGAGCGACTTGAACGCTGAAATTGCTCAATATTTTGTTTATATTAGCCTCGTAATTATCTCCAATCTTTATTTTGTTTCGAAGTGCATGCGTTGGACTCATAGAGATTCTTTTCCCTTGAAATTGTTTGTACATTGTTCTCTTTCTATAAGATCATGACCTTTAGTTTCGTTTTCGCTATGGAAAACGCTTAAATATTCTTTGGCTTCTAATTCCCTTGTTAACTCGAGAAAGCCTTGAAGCGGATGCGCTCTTCTCCATGATTCCACTACTTGAGAAGACGTTGCTGTACGAAGTATCTATGGGCCCTATGCTATTGATGGTCCTTATCCTGGACAGATCATGCCGTCGAGCGTTCCTGTGACTCCTGCTGCCTCTCATTTCTAGGGAAAGTTTTCTTTTTCACTTGCTTTGCTTTTCCTCTTGCCGAGGCTTGACTCCCCCTTCTCTTTTATAGTGGTCTTTCAACCCTTGGGGAGATTATGATTTCACCTAACTTCGCGTCCTTTTGAGAGTACAAGTTAGGTGATTCGTTTTAATGTGTTCGTTGCTTGGTAAAAACTTGTTTTTGAATAAATGCAAATGGGGGCTTCTCTTTTTTGCCATTGAAAAAGGTGTCCCCTCCCTCAATAGCCCCTTTGCGTTTATTCATCGCTTCTTATTTCGAGCGACGGATCTGAAAGATTACGTTCTCTTGTTTTACTTTCGAAATAGGGCAACTCTGTTGCTTTTTTTGTTCCCCTTATTTGATCTAGACTGCAGGTTTTCTTGCTTGAGGTTTTTGCGAGGTTGTATTTCTAACCTCTACCTTAGGCAATTTTGTTCGAGATCTTTTGGCGAGGTTATATTTCTGACCTCGGCCTTGGGCTATTTTGCTCAAGGCCTCTTTTTGCGAGGTTATATTTCCAACCTCAGCCTCGGGCTATTTTGCTCGAGGTCTTTTTTTGCGAGGTTATATTTCCAAACGCGGCCTCGGGCTATTTTGCTCGAGGTCTCTTTTTGCGAGGTTATATTTCCAACCTCGGCCTCGAGCTATCTTGCTCGAGGTCTTATTTTTGCGAGGTTATATTTCGACCTCGGCCTCGAGCTATTTTGCTCGGGGTCTTTTTTGCGAGGTTATATTTCGACCTTGGCCTCGAGCTATTTTGCTCGAGGTCTTCTTTTTGCGAGGTTATATTTCGACCTCAGCCTCGAGCTATTTTGCTCGAGGTCTTCTTTTTGCGAGGTTATACTCCCAACCTCGATGTGTTTTTTGCTCAAGTGCTTTTTGGGGAATCTCCTTTGTTGATTTTTTGGAGAAATTTACATAGGTTCGCCTCATTAAAAACCTCACCTCCAGTTTCCTAGAGCCCCTTTTGTGAGGAAAAGAGTACGACCTTTTGTGATGAAAGAAAAAGAGGATAGAGGTGCTTCGTATTTGTGCTTATAGCTCCGCACATTTACGAAGTTGACCTTTACAAAAAGAACTAAAACTTGGAGGAAACTGTACAGCTTTGCTTGTTCCGATTCTAGTTATAGTATTTGCGAAGTTGCTCTACGTTGCATGAGTGAGGTAATTCTTCTCCGTTTTCGGTGGACAGATGATAAGACCCTGCCCTCGAGCTTTTGGTGACAATGTATGGTCCTTCCCATTTTTCCTCGAATTTGGATAAGTTTTCTGTATTATGCTTCCTTTTGATTACCAGGTCCCCAACTCTGATCTCTCTTATCTTCGCCTTTGGGTCGCGCCACTTTCGTGTTTGGCTTTGGTATGACTCGAGGTTATGTGAGGCAACGAGCCGATCGACTTCGATTAAGTCTTTTTCCACCATTTCTTTTTCACCTTCCTCACTACTAAATGTTACCCTTAGAGTTTTGGCCTTGATTTCTTCTGGGACCACCGCTTCGGTTCCGTATAGCAGTCTGAATGGGGTGAACTTGGTAGCTCTGGATTCTGTAGTGTTGTGTGACCATACTGCGATTGGTAAATCGTCAATCCATTTTCCCTTTTTGTGGTCGAAGAGCATCTTCCTTATAGTCGAAAAAATGATGCCGTTGGCTCTTTCGACTGCACCGTTTGACTGCGGATGATATACGGATGCGTACTTTACTTTGGTTCCCATTGTTATGCAAAAATCTCTGAATGACTCGCTGTCAAATTGCTTTCCGTTAACTACTGTTATTTCTTTTGGTACCCCGAATCTGCAGATGATGTTATGCCAGAAGAACTTTTGTACTGTGTGCGAAGTTATCGATGCTAGGGCTTTTGCTTCGATCCACTTTGTGAAATATTCCACAGCAACTACTGCGAATCTGCAGTTTCCTTGAGCTGTTGGGAGAGGCCCTACCAAGTCTATTCCCCATCTTTGCAATGGCCATGAAGGTGTAATGAGCTGCAATAATGAACATGGAATCTTCTGGTTGCTTGCGTTCTTTTGGCATGCTTCGCATTTCTTTGCTACTTCGTCTGCATCTTTTATCATTGTCGGCCAGAACATTTCCTGCCTGACTGCTTTTGCTGCGAGGGCTCTTGGACCAATGTGTGTTCCGCATATCCCTTCGTGTATGCTTCTTAGTATTTCCGTTCCTTGTTCTTTTGCAATGCATTTTAGCCATGGTGATGATATCCCCTTCTTGTATAGTTCACCTTGTATTATCTGATATCCTTTTACTCTTGCTGGTATTCTTTTGGCCTCGCTTGCGGAACAGGGTGTGAAGTTGTCTTGTAGGTATGCCATGATTGGTGCTCTCCAATCTTCCCAGCGGATGTGCGCAAGATACTGCTTTCTGATTGAGGGGATGGTCATGACCTTGTAAATTACGTCTTTGGGTAGCTCTTCCTTCTTTGCTGCTTTTTTGGCTAAATCATCAGCTTCGTTGTTGTCGTTTCTGTGGATGTGCTCTACAGTGAATCCTTTGAAGTGTTTCTCCATTTCCCTGACCTCTTCGAGGTAATTGATTAGCTCTGGTTTTCTAGCTTCGCTGTCCTTTTCAATATGATCCCTTGCTATTTTCGAGTCTGTCTTCACAATGAAGCTTTGTTTTCCTAGCGATTTCATTTTTCGTACCCCTAGTAGGAGTGCTTCATATTCTGCTACATTATTTGTGATTTGGATCTCTTGGTTGTTGAACTCCAATCGTGATGCGAATCTGGTTTTGATTCCACCTGGTGAAACTAGTATTGCAGAGATTGCTGCTCCTTTGCTACAATATGCTCCATCACAGTAGACTGTCCATTGTTTTTCGTCTTCGCCTGGAGTTTCGTGTTTTGGACAAGTCCAATTTGCTACGAAGTCAGCTAATACTTGAGACTTGATTGCATTTCATCTCATGAATTCGATGTTGAATCCGGAAAGTTCTGCGGACCATTTGCTGATCCTATTCGAAGCTTCTTTGTTTCCGAATAGCTCGGCTAGAGGTTTGTCGGCGACGACTGTCACTTTGTGAGCTTCGAAATAGTGCCTGAGCTTTCTTGATGCCATAAGTAATGCGTATGCGATTTTTTTGAGCTCAGAGTATGATTTCTTGGCTCCAGATAATGCTTCGGAAACAAAGTAGGCTGGCAACTGCTTCAAAATGCCTTCAATTTCGATTTCTTGTACTATTGCAGCGCTTACTGCTGACTCGGATACTGCGAGGTAGAGGAGAAGGTCTTTTCCTTGAGCTGGTGGTGATAATTTGATCATTGCCGCGAGGTATTGCTTTAATTCTTTGAATGCTTTCGATTGTTCTTCGCCCTAGTTGAATTTCTGTGCATGTCTGAGAGTTTTGAAGAAAGGGAGGCTTCGCTCGGCCGCTCTTGGTACGAATCTGTTTAGAGCTGCGATCCTGCCTGTCAATTGTTGCACTTCCTTAACCGTCTTTGGCTCCTCCATGGATGCTAAGGCCTGTACCTTGTCTGGGTTGGCCTCGATTCCCTTTGAGGTTACAAGGCACCCCAAGACTTTTCCTTTGGTTACTCCAAAGACGCATTTTTCTGGATTTAAGCTTAAGTTTGACATTCTTAGATTGTTGAAAGTTTCCTCGAGATCTTTGATGTGATCCGCTCTTTTGATGCTCTTTACGACGAGGTCATCCACATAAGCTAGCATGTTTCTATCAATTTGTGAGTTGAAGACTTTTTTGGTCATTCTTGAGAAAGTTGATCCTGCGTTTCTCAGCCCCTCTGGCATTCTGACGAAGCAAAAAGTTCCGAAAGGTGTTATGAAGCTTGTCTTCTCCTCATCCTCTTGTTTCATCCAAACTTGGTGATACCCTGAAAAGCAATCTAGTAGAGATAGAATCTCGCTATTGGTTGCGTCGTCAACGACGCTATCGATTCTTGGTAAAGGGAAATCGTCTTTTGGGCAATGCTTGTTTAGGGTTGTGAAGTCGATGCAGATCCTCCACTTTCCGTTTTTCTTTTTCACCGGGACAGTGTTTGCCAACCATTCTGGGTATTGTACTTCTCTAATGACTTTTGCTTTCAGTAGTCTTTCAACTTCGGATTTTATTCCTTCTACCTTCTCATCCGACATTTTTCTCAATTTTTGCTTCCTTGGCTTTGTCTTCGGGTTTATGTTGAGGCTATGCTCGATTAGAGTTCTACTGACACCCTTTAGATCTGCAGCTGTCCATGCAAAGACATCTTTATTTTTTTCTTAGGAAAGCTATCAAATCTTCCTCTTCTTGAGGGGGAAGGTCTGCTCCGATCGTAACCTCTCTACCCTCGGTTCCTGGATCGAGAGAGACTCGCTTGGTGTCTTGTGCTTGAATGGCTTCTTTTGCTTTTTCCACTTTGGATTGCGTTGGCCTCTTTTTGATCGATTCAGTTTGAACTTCGTCGTTTGTTTGTTTCGTTTCTGCCTGCAAGAGGTTGACGTTTTTCTCGCCTGGGGTGATTCCTTGTTCGATGTCCCTTGCGACTTGCTGGTTTCCGAATACTGTAATTACTCCATTTGATGCTGGAAGTTTCATGCAGAGATACGCCTGTCGTACAATGGCTTCGAATGTGTTGAGGAAGCCTCTTCCGAAGATTGCATTGTAGGGGTAGTACATGTCGACTATGTCGAAAGTGATTCGTTCCGTTCTGGGATTGCTCAAGTCCCCCAAGGTTACCGGTAGCTCGATTTTTCCTAAGGCTCGGATTCTTTTTCCTCCGAAACCAATGAGTGGAGTTTCTGATGGTTGTAACAAGCTTCTGCTGATGTTCATTTGATCGAAGGCGCTTGCGAAGATAATGTCAGCTGAACTGCCATCGTCTATCAATATTTTTGTTAGCTCCCAGCCTGCCACATTTGTTTCGATGACCATGGCATCAGTGTGAGGATAACATTGGAGCTTGAGATCCTGCTCAGTGAAGGTTATTGGGATATGCGACCAGTGAGTTTTTACTACTGGGCCATCGGGTAGTATTGCGTGCACTCTTCTGAAGTAGTCTTTTCTTTGTCTTTTGCTTTCGAAGTCAACTGAAGATCCTCCCGCTATAGGCAGAATCATTCCGCGGGAGGGAATAGGACCCTTAGCAGGTGTTGAATTTGATGTTGTAGCTGTTTGCATCATGGTTTCGTCTTTTCTTGCCGCGGTGGATTGAATGGAACTGTGCGCTTGTTGATTTGGCTCTGACTGTGTTTGGTGCCATGCCAGTCGAGGCTGGTGGTAGGTTGAATAGGATTCCGAGTTCGTCGGAAGTTGTAGCTGTGGATTTGTCGCGTTATGAGAGGTGCATTGCCAGGAGTTTGTTTGAACTGTACGACCTTGACTGTTGTTTTGGTTTATTTCTTACTTCACCTTGATGGTTATGGGACATCTCCCTGTACTGTGATCTGGGTTTTCGCCATGGAATTGGCAAAACCAAGATCGAGGTTGATTATCTTGTTGGCCTCGTCCTCTTCCGCGGCCTCTACCTCGTCCACCTCTTCCTCGTATGAATGAGGAGCTGAAATCTTGCTTTGTTGCATTTGATTCGTTGTTGTTTTGCTCGCTTCTGTTTTCTATGTTGAAAACTTGAGCTGGTCGGTTGTAGTTTTGCTTTTCGTATGTAGGTTGCCTGTAGTTTCCATTTGCTTTTCTGAGCATGCTCTTTCGTTGATTCTTCTTCTGTGATCGTCGTCTGATCTGCAGAACTTCTCCATTTCGTGGAACAGTTCATGGAGATTTCTTGGTTTGTTTTTGACGAACTCTGACGCGCATGGCCCTGGTCCTAATCCGTGAATACATGCGTCGATTGCTATTGAGTCTGGAATGTCGTCCGTTTGAGCCTTCAATTGGATGAAGCGTTTGAAGTATTGGGCCAATGGCTCTTTTTCCTCTTGTTTGCACGCGAAGAGATCTCCCGAAGTCAATAACTGTCTGTTGAATCCTTGGAAGTTCTGAAGCACTTTTGCCTTGAGTTGTTCCCAACTAAATATTGATCCTGGGCTTAGTCTTGTGAACCATGTAAGAGCTGATCCTTCACATGCTATGATGAATGATTTTGCGAGAACTAGTTCGTTTCCTCCAGCGAAAGCCACAGCAACTTCGTAACTCATCAAGAATTGCCTTGGGTCACAAGTGCCATTGTATTTGGGCAAAGTGATGGGTTTGTACGAGGTTGGCCATGGTGCATTTTGAAGGCCTGGAGATAACGGTGAATTCGAGTCATAGCTTTTGAAACCCGCGTTGTAATTTGTTGTTTCGGTGTGGTATTCTCTCTCGGGCTCTTGAATGGTTTCCTTGCTCGCATTGAGCTCGTTTTGGAGTCTCCTGAGCTCATTCTTAGCCTCTGCAATTTTTCGCTCTTTCTCGGTTTCCTTTCGTTGATTCTCTGCTTCCTTCAACAGATCTTCTTTTTCTTGCTTGAGCCTCTTGATTTCTTGTAGTAGTTGTTCGAGGCTAACTTCTTCTTGATTTTGGGTATCGTTGGTAATGGCTGGCTCCACTGAAACTTGTGGTTCATCGTTTTCTCTTTCGTTTTCGTGAGCTTTTGAGGTCCGTGGATCATCAGACCGTTGCTTTTTCTTTGGTGGCATCGTGAGTTTTGATTTCGATCCTAGCACGCGGACGGCGCCAACTGTTGTAACACGGTTTTTCTAGTATTACAAACAGTGAGAAGATTACAGTTGTCTTCCTTTTGTCTCTTCCAAAAAACATCCTCCCCTACAATTACTGTTGACCTGCTATTTATAGGGGCCAACCTCATATGTTTACAAGACCGTTACTTCCCGCCAGAAATCCTATAACTATCTTAGCTTTCAGATGACCGTTGCTTCCCGCCAATCTCCACCTTAGCCTCGCAACAAGAGACGGATTCGTCTTGACAGTTCCTCGTCTTATGACCAGCCTTGTGCTATTGTCTTCTTCGCCTTGACTTCTTCAGTCCTGCTCGAAACTCTAACCTCTTCGAATTAGATTCGCGCTCGTCATCTTCGTCTTGACTTCTTCAGTCTCGCCTGCGACTCTAACCTCTTCGAATTAGTTTCACGCTTGTCTTCATCGTCTTGACCTCTTCTGTCGTCATCGTCTTGACCTCTTCTGTCTTCATCGTCTTGACCTCTTCTGTCTTCATCGTCTTGACCTCTTCAGTCTTCATCGTCTTGACCTCTTCAGTCTCGCCTGCGAAAATAGAAAATATGATTCCAAGGGGCGTCTCCCCAACAAGCAGCAACAGGAGCAGGGGTGGCGCAGCTGCACAGGCGCTCGGGAAGGGCTTGCAGCCTGGCAGCCTGGCACTTGCCGCCTGCCACTCCAGCTGCTCATAGTCTCGACTGTTGTTGTCGCCTTGTTGGCCTCTTCGGTGACCAGCCCCATCCATGGATGAGCGGAAGGCCTGAAGATGATGCCCAACGCAGGCATGAGATGTAGTTTGCAAATCCTGAAGGTGAGCAGCACTAGGCTTCAAAATCTTGTGTGGTACAACTCATTGATTAATGCTCTGTCTGTGATCTTTTTTTTAATTGGTGTTGGATCCTGCCATTTGTTTTTCTTTGGTTTCGATTGAAAATCTTGTAAACGTGTGGTCAAACATGTTGTATTCTTTCTGATAGTTTGATGGATTGGAATTTTAAGTCCAAATCAGGATTGGCAAATCAATTTTTTTAAATTTGATAAAAAGCTTTTCGATCACTCTACATATGTTTCCTTCGCACATATTTTTTTCCGACTAATCTAGAATTGCGGTAGAATCAAGAATCACCCCGGGTTTCTCTGAGAGATACTGCCTTTTTTCGTTCGTTACTTGTCAGTATCCTGAAGTTTTGGAACAAACCCCAAGTAGTGTTTTTTTATCACAGATCCCATTTTTTTGTCAGTTTTGAAATAAATATTACATCAATCTAAAATATATTTTTGTTTGCTAGAACATGCCGCCATGGATACTGTAGAGGAAATGGATTC
This sequence comes from Digitaria exilis, assembly GCA_015342445.1. Classification (NCBI taxonomy): domain Eukaryota; kingdom Viridiplantae; phylum Streptophyta; class Magnoliopsida; order Poales; family Poaceae; genus Digitaria; species Digitaria exilis. The sequence goes on along the minus strand of JACEFO010000191.1, from coordinate 1,255,093 downwards.
TGCAGAGCAATGGAATAGATGAATTAGTATGTTATTAGTTCATGGACCCATACACTCTCTCTCCATAACGGATGCGCAAACGCTGTCAGGGCGGGCAGCTGCCGCTATGGGCAGCGAAGGTTTTTCGTTGGTGCTATGTTGCAGCAAGAGGATCATCCAATAGCCTTCATTAGTAAGGCACTAGGACTTAAGCTTCAGGGTTTATCCACCTATGAGAAAGAATATTTAGCAATCTTAATGGTAGTTGATCAATGGCATAGTTATCTATAGCTGACTGAGTTCCTCATTAAAACTGATTAAAAGTCCCTAGCACACCTAGATGATCAGAGAGTTACAACTCCGTGGAAACAAAAGGGCTTGACGGAACTCCAAGGATTGGACTATAACATCATGTACAAGAAGGGAATTAAAAACAAAGTTGCAGATGCCCTGTCAAGGGTCCATCACGCCTTCACTCAACTGAATGCTATATCGATGGCTCAACCTACTTGGTTATCTGAAATTCTGAATGCTTACGTTCAGGATGAGATAGCCACAGAACTACTGTATGAGCTCTCTCTTACATCTCCTGTTGGTCACCACAAAAGTGAAAGATGGACTCATCTACTACAAGAACAGAATCTGGATTAGAAATACTCACTCAATTCAGCTCAAAATTTGTTTGCACTGCACACTAGTGCAGTGGGAGGTCACTCTGGTTTTGAGGTCACTTACAAAAGAATCAAGAAACTCTTTGCTTCGCCCAATATGAAACAAACAGTCAAGGATTATGTTGTCAGTTGCTCTATTTGTCAACAGGCAAAATCTGAAAGAATGGCTTATCCTGGTCTTCTAGCTCCACTACCAGTACCACAAGGAGCTTGCAGACAGTCACATTGGACTTTATTGAAGGGTTGCCTAAATCATCATCATTCAATTGCAATGTATTCAGGTTACATGGTCTACCTACTGCTATAGTCTCTGATAGGGACAGGGTTTTTACTAGTGCTGTTTGGCAAGAGTTATTCAAGTTGGTCGGCACTGAACTCCACATGAGCACTTACTATCACCCTCAAACGGATGGGCACAGACTGAGAGGGTAAACCAATGCCTAGAAACTTATTTGAGATGCTTTGTGCAGTCCTGTCCCACAAAAGGGTCACAATGAATTGCTCTAGCAGAATTTTGGTATAACACATCCTACCATTCTGCGCACAATGGTACCCCCTTCGTAGTCCTTTATGGATAGGAACCAAGACAATGGGGTATTGTGGGTATTGAGCATTGTCAAGTCCCTAATGTACACGAGTGGTTGAAGCATAGATCCCTTATGCAACAATTAGCTCATCAACATCTCCTAAGAGCTCAAAAGCACATGAAAGTGCATGCTGACAAGAGAAGAAGCAATCGATAGTTTGCTGTGGGTGATTCTGTCTAGTTTGCTGTGGGTGATTCTATATATCTAAAAGTTCAACCAAATGTTCAGACTTCTCCGGTCAGGAGATCATCCAACAAGTTGTCATTTAGATATTTTGGGCCATACAAGATCTTGGCAAGAATTGGTGAATCTACCTATAAATTGCAACTTTCTGTTGACTGCAATATTCATGTTGTTTTCATGTCTCCCTCTTGAAGAAAGCAGTTAACCCTTCCACACTGGTAAGCCCTGAATTGCCTAATCTATCTCATGAGTGGTAGGTACCTCATGTTATGCTGGACCATTGGCTACATCAACTTCAAGACAAGATGATTATTCAAGGGTTGGTTCATTGGTCATGATGGCCGGTGGAGCTTTCAACCTAGGAGATGAAGAAGCACTATGCCAGCAGTTTCCCAAGGCACCGGCCTTGGGACAAGCCAGCACTAATGGGGGAGGGATTGTTACTATCCAAGTTACAAAGCCGCCTGAGGAGCAAGGACGGCAGAAAGCTTGAAGGTGTAATTGGAAGGCAAACTTCCATGTGAATGGGCCGGACTGGGTGGCATGAATGTTTTGGCCCATGATTTAGATAGCCAAGTTAGCTTACGAGAGCTTATCTTCTACCTCCCTGCGTGGAGAAAAAAAATTGAATTGTGTTGTATTAGAAAACTCGAACCATGCGAGATCACCAACGAACAGGGGGTGATGTGTTCCACTCCCTTAGGAGGGTTAAGTAGACCTTTTCCTAATCTCAGAGTTCATATGTGATTTCTATCTAATCTCTGTTCCCCTCGAGCTTTCTCCCTTTAACCCTCTCCCCGCGTCTCACATCCATACAACTTGTACGCGTCTGCAAAACACTCATTCATGCCGGACCCGTTCTGTTCAGCAGCTCATCCATACAACTTGTTTGTCTGCAAAACACTCATTCATTCTCCCTGCGTCTCACATCCATATAACTTGAACTGTCTCGGCCTTCTGGGCCTGACAAGGCCCAGCCCAGCACCCATTCATGCCGATTCTTCGTGTGTATGAGCATAATAAGCTTCCGTCCTTCAATTTGAGATGGTATTATACGGTGGTTAAACATATTTGTTCCACAATTTGTTGAGAGACGGATTGCTGGCTAGGTTGTGAAATTAGTACGAGAGCGTGGATCATAAAACACAATTAATTAATACGAGAAAATGACAGCCAATTAAGATGCTGCTTCGTTCCGGCCTGCAGTGCTCGTTACTTGGATTTATCAATGGGTTACTATATCATGGATTTATCAAGGGGTCCTCAACCGCGCCACCATGCCTGACTGGCCCGTCGTCTTGCAGCGCGGTTTTACTCCTCGCCTTTCTCTCCATGGCGGAGAGCTACTCTACTCAGCTAGCTCGTCGAGGGCTTCGGCATTTGTTCTGTAACCGGCTGCGGCTCGTGTCGTGGCATTCTCGTGCAGCCATGGGAGCGGCGCCATGAGGGTGATGGCCTCAGACGAAGGGGCCGAGATACGGCGGCGGTGATCTTGATTTGGGTGTTATACAGCTATTTTACAACTGACCACAGATTGAATGGGAAGGTTTTTTAAGCCCAGCGCGCAGTTCGCTGCGGCCTACGGGAGGCTAAATTGGGACCGGAGCATCCAGAAAAGAGGAAATACTGTGAAGATTTGCACTTGAGCAGTTCTCATTCTTTTGTAGGTGTAATATGACCTCTGTGAAATGAAAAACTATGAGAAGGACAGGTAAAGAAAGTGTCAATGTACCATCTGTGCAAGCCGCAGTGAAGCTCGGGGTGCTATCTAGTGAAATTTGAAGTGCTATATGTGCCAATCAGCAATTTACATACAAAACACCAAGGACGTAACATTGTACAAAATTCGCTAAACGTCACTTGAAGACATGTTGAACAATAGAGAGATAAAAAAGGATTTAATCGTCACTGATGATGGCAGGAATCACCAGATCTGTCAGCAGTGGCGGAGTCAGGATTTGAGAGTTGGGTATTCCTAAAATAGATATTTGACATAAGTATAAAAATAAAGTATCCAAATTATTAGTTAATCCATCTCAAGCTTTGTCTTTCTTGTTACGAAGCTACAAGGAATCAACAACTCGTGTCTTCAAGCCCTCTTCGACAAATAATTTGAATCAACTGGTTGGCATTTATTGATTTAACAAGACTCTACGATCTATGTAAAAAGTGTACACACAAACAGATACTATATGTATTGGTTTACCTTATACTAAATATCATCACCGGTTGTTCTACTCGACAAAACTGGAATTTCAATTTCACGTGACGCGTGTTGCTTGCTGTGCTCCAACTTTTGAACTTGCATCCGTGGAGATAGGGGCTGTCAAGAAATTTTGAGGGGCTGAAAAGAGAAGAGAGGAGAACTTGAAGGAAATCAGAAAACATGCGCCTGGCTAGCGACTACAAATCATGATCAAGCGACTATGCCTTATCCATGCCAAAAAAAAATCACATTAGAAATTTTAGGAGATACTCCCTCCATTCATCTATGGAAGGCCCATTAGCATATTTGAAAAATTCATCTATGCAAGGCCTATTCTTGTTTCCACGGGAGTTGAAATCGCTAATCGCTTCGGTTGATGGTGTCGCAGTTAATTCCGTCGCGAAAGACTCCTCGGGATTTCAACGATCGACTCCCTGATCGGATCCCCTGCGCCCTTCTCCTTTTAACCGCGCACTGCACCTTCCTTCCCAGTGCTCCCCTATGCCAGCCAGAGATCCCAACGCTCCCCTACACCACGCCAGACACCATGTTCTTCCTCCTTCCCATCGCCATGGATGGGCTGGGAGATGATCAGGGCTTCAACGTCGGCGACCAAGGCAGCAGCGTGAAGGAACCCATCAGCCAGGTCATCGACAAGGTTTTTGTAGATGAGTCTGATGAAGTTGATTTCGTGATGGACTCTCTAGCTAGTGACACGATCGTTCCAGACTCAGAAGATGTTGATGGTGAAACGTTCAGCGATTCTGATGTAGATGCCGCAAATGCCTTAGTACATCTCCATTCAACCAAGGTTAGCACTTTTCAATCTGATAGGGAAGCTCTAAAGGTTTCCAATTTGATGCATCCAGTTATGTTTCCGGGATGGTATGGAAGCAATGATCATGTCACCAACGAAGCAGCCACAGACCTGCTTTGGATTAGTCATGGAATTGCACCCAGGCTTTCTTTGCTAGAGTTTCCAGAGGAACCTTTGGATAGTGAGGCGTTTGAAGTTCTTAAAGTGGCTATGTTGAAAATCGCATATCCTTACATGTATGGAAGGGAGTAGTTTCATTATGCTTTCTGAATTGTGGTTGAACATCAAATTATGGTTGTGTAAGTTTATCAAGGTTAATTGAATTTCATAAATTATTGTTTTTTTATAAGTTTATCAATTTGAGTTCAGTTCAGCCACACGACAAGTAATTTAACCATGACCGATAGTCCAAACATAACATAAGCTTAACATGACCGACACTCTCACTCATTGACAAACTGAACAGACTCATTGACAAGATCTATAGGACACTCTAAGGTTATGGGTAATTGACCTATCAACTCCAAATGCTTCTTTTTCATGTGAGGGATGCTATAGTGTTGGCCTCCTGTATGCTTCATGATCTCCATCATGCAGCTTTGTTGTGTTAAGAATATCCTATTAGCCCGATCCACTGGGTACTGATCAAATGCATTCTCCACCGTTTCCACAATCTCCTTGATATTGTTAGGAGTACCTCTCTCAAACAATGCTTGAATTGCAGCGAAAAAACCAAGATCTAGAACATTTAGATCCGGTGAATTAGGAGGTTGACATGTTAACTGAATGTTCCACCCATCACATTGGGCAGCGGCCACAAACTCTGGATCATTCACGTCAATATGAGTTCTTGCATTGTCTTGTTGAATGAAAATAGGCATGTGTCTTTCCTCTGCTGGCCACTTTGCTTTGATTGCAGGCAGCACCTTGGTTATAAGAAACTCACGACTAATGGCCTTCGTAACAGACGTCATGGCCTTTGTGACCAAGGTTCCTACAAATAGAGAAAATTAAGTGTAATGCAATTAAAACAAATAAAATTAAGTGTAATGCAATTAAAACAAATAGAGATCATACCTCTAGGCCTGTTAGGACTTTTTCTCTTTGCCGGTTCCTGAAAAACGAATGGAAATACACCCAATTTCCCATCAAAGGTGCAATTTCCATTGCAATCAAACCTTGGCCGGGTAACAACAGCAAGGAACATCACCTTCTCAATGAAGTTTTTACTTTTAACCTCTCTGTGAGGTCGTTCTTCATCATTGGCAAGATAATATTTTTTATTACGTCGAGTTCTGTAGAACCACTTCTCATCTATGTAGATGATGTTGTACATTTCTTTAAAACTTGGACCACTAGTCTCACTAGATCCATACAATGCCTCAAGCATACTCAAGCAATACCTCACCCGTGCCTTCTTGTTATCTTCAGTCAAGCTAAACTTCAAATCATTAGTGTGCCTACGAAAGTAATTCTCTCTATAACGATTATAAAGAGTGGTTTTCTTTAATCCTAGTGCATAGGCAAGATCTTGAAAGGTTGTGCGTTGCCTCAAAGGAATATTTTTTATAGCTTCTGGGTTTATTTCAACTCTTTTACGACCACAATTAGACAATTTATTTTTAACACCACTAATCCCACCAGCATCCTGTCCATTGCGCCATATCCTTTTCACAACTCTTTCGGGCACACCAAATTTCACAGCAACTTGTTTGACTACACCACGACGTAACCTTGGTGGATCAGTCCTAGCCAACAACTCTAGATAAATGGCAATTTTAGTATCATCCGAGTAGCCAACAACAGCTAATCTGCATGGCACTATTCACTGTACGACAACATGGAAAAGATGAAAATGAACAAGAGACAAATCTGAGCATCAGCATGGGACTATTCACTGTACGACAACATGGAAAAGATGAAAATGAACTGGATACAAATCTGAGCATCAGCATGGGACTATTCACTGTACGACAACATGGAGAAGATGAAAACTTACTGTCATCAGCAGTTACATTCTGAGCATCTCCTTCATCTACAGGTGCGGTAACTCCATGAAAACCATGACCATCTCCTTCATCTACAGGTTCGGCAACTCCATGAGCATATCCTTCATCTACAGGTTCAGTATCTGTGCCACAATAAATCGACAAAATACTAATGACAAAGGCCATAGATTAAATCGGATGATTGAAATCATGAATATAGAGTACTCGTACCTTCTCCCATGGCTTCATCGGATACCATATCATAGTCGAGTTCATGAGCCGGACCCTCCCACTCACCAATGTCGTCGCAATCAAAGGCTGGTTGGGCATTAAGGTCTAACATTGTTTCAAGAAGGAAGGAGCAATGGTGGTCTTGTGTCGTCTCAGGGTTTATATAGACGGTGAAATTAGGAGCAGGGAGGGCGGGGTCCGGAGGAAACAGTTTGAAGAGCGATGAAAAAATTCTGAAACTGAAAATTGGCAGAGGGTTTAGGCGCCGGATCTTGCCGCCATGAATTGGGGAGGGTTTAGGCGGGTGATTTAGTTTTGGCGATTGTTTCGGAGAATATTTCGGAGCGATCTAATCCTCTTGCCGCCGTGAATATTTCGGAGAGTTTTGTGGTTGAGATTTTGGCGGGCTGGGAGATGAATTGGTTAAAGGGTAGGCGCGTGGGTTTGGCGGAGGGGAGGGAGTTTTACAGAGGCCGCGTGGGATCTTGTTTTTTCGGGGCCACAGTTGATCACCGTGCGTGGGAAACAAATCCCCGAGTTAATGACGAGTCTTCTTTTAACGAGGATAAGTAAATGGCAAGGTGAGCCCAATTCTCCACCGTTGGTCTTTGTGTCAAAATTTATAGGCCTTGCATAGATGAATGGAGGGAGTATTAAGGAAGAGGTAAAGTTATCTTACCCTATTTATTAGCCATATTTAACTAACTGATTTTGTATGGGCATGTACATACTAAATAGGTTAAGTTGACTTTTTGAAAAATATGAATCATAGGATGAGTATTTTTTGGGATGGAAGGAGTAGTGTGTATTGATTTGGCTATAGGATTGTAAGATAATCTTGTTAGACCGATCAAGACATGAAATAACCAACTTAGCTAAATATATGTGCCCTCGCCAGCTGCCGGCACCGCCTGCGCCCGCGCCAGCATCCATCGTGTTGCCTGCCCACCGCTAGTGCTGCCACCAGGCCGTCTGCTCCATCTCTGCCTATCGACGGACGCCACGAGCACCACCGCGTCGAGCATCATGCATCATGAATCGATTCAACCCCCATCTTGAGAGTATATTCTATTGAGGGTTCATCCCAAAACACACACACACACACACACAGTTGTCCTCCATGACTGTTTAGCTTATTTACACGTCGTGTCATGCTACACAGTAGCCACTCATGTCCATTTAATTGGTTATTTAGCATGTTTATTTAATGGCTGTTTAACCTGTTCAATTAGCCATTTAGCCCAAATAAAAAAGTAACACAATGCGTGACCGATCGGTGTTTAAGCTAACACTGATTAACACTGCAAAGTTCAAAACCTTCAAGGGTGTTAAAATGCTTGGAGAGCAAATATTTCAAGGGTGCGGTCTTCTAAAAAAACAAAGTGAAAGAAACAGTGCAACCAAGGAAACGATTATTCACAGGCTCAGTTGGGACATAGATTACCTAGTGTAGACTTTTCAGTATGGCAAAGCTTGGCCGACAGCTAACCAATAAATGAACCAACTTGCTTGTAGTAACATAGAATATGTAGAGGATGACTTGGGGAGAGCCTTGAAGAATAACACAGCTTCGAATCGATTGGCAGGCTCATCAAATCGTCCACTAATTAGCTAGTGGATATTCTATTTATTGTGGTAACTGACCAGCATTAAAAACAGGTGGTCAGCTGGAAAGGTCAGCGCAAACATACAATTTGCAATTACTGCTATACCACCTCAGTTCAAATGAGCCGTGCCGAGCCAGACTTCTAGCACGTTATGATAACAAGCAGAGCTGAGTCAGCTCGTTATCCTAACGAGCCAGACTGAGCCGAGCGATAACGAGCCAAGCTGGATCGATATCCACCCCTAGTGTTTGGCAAGCATGAACTTTAAACCTTGGCAGTTCACATCTGTGTGAGGAGGCTCTCCTGCCCTCCTCCTTCAATCAGTCTGTACTCTGGTAAATGGACCTTCCGATGAAGGCACAATATTGGCACTTCATATCCATTGTTTGGTATGGCTGATCCATGACTGGCCCCCGGGATCTACCTAATATTACCACATCAAAGTTCAAATGCTTCAAGGAAGTTAAATGGTTGGAGAGCAAATATGTCTAGCATATTCGATGTCTAATTGAATTTTATTTTTATATCTTGAAAGAATACTGAGACCTCTCTTAGCATGAAAGGAATTTCAGATATGTCCTCCAGAAGCGCAAGCAATTAGTTGCTCCCTTAAGGTAGCAGAAGATCTATTGGAAACAAAGGGGCACACAGTTAATTAATTAGTGGGTTGAATTCGAGTGATGGTAATTAACACAAAGTTCACTGCAATGAAGGGTCAGCAGATTGGTTAATTTAGCGTGTGTGCGCGATATATGTCGACACCCGGGTGTTGATGGTTAGCTTTTTCCCAATTATTTATGGACTGGTTCCTTTTTATTAAGGGGATGAAGTCAGAACTCAATCTATCATCTAAAAAATCGTCATGTGGTGCTCCTCAAACATTTAATGCCAGTCAGATGACCACCTAGATCTGTACCCATTACCCTTATTGATGCTGTGTGCTGAACTACTGCTGATCATCTGCTGTATATATTATATATACATAGGTACCCCGAAATGCCGAATATGTGTGCAGCCATGGACGCTTCTGGTAGTTGCCCAGACTCAAGAACAACACACAGCATAAATAAACCCCTGCCAACACCAGCACAAGAATTGCTATCAATTATGGAGGGGAGGATGAAGAATGCAACCGAGAGATTCGAGGGCTACGTCTCAATGAGGCCGCCAAGGATCCACAGGTTCCCTCATCACCTGAGGGGGATCGGAGGTGCAGGCGGCCGCTATGTGGTGCCAAGCGTGGTGGCCATCGGCCCGTACCACCATGGGCTGCCTCACCTGCAAGCGATGGAGGAGGTAAAGCACATTGCGGCCTTCCAGTTATGCAGGGACAATGGTTGCTCGGTCGAGGAGGTCTACAGCGACATATTCTCCATCGCTGGGTACGCACGCAGCTGCTACAACGAGTCGAGCATGGCGGGCCTGAGCGACGCCGAGTTCGCGGCAATGATGTTCCTGGACGGCTGCTTCCTGGTGCAGTTCGCGAAGAACGACAAGCCGCCAGTGTTGGGGCAGGGCCTGTCGTGCTGGCCTACCATCGTCAAAGATACTCTCCTGCTTGAGAACCAGATCCCATGGCTGGTGCTCGAAGCACTGACGGGGTGGCTTATTACCCATATGTCCCCGCGCGCGGTGTGGCGGTGGTATGTTGATGCAGTGACATCAGTGTATTTCTTTGATACAAAGAAAGAAATGCGCTCCGTGAAGAAGGATGACACAAGCTGCGCCGAAGAACCCAACAATCCGCCGCATCTCCTTGGTCTCCTCAGATCATGTATGACATTGCGCATGCCCTCCGAGCTGAGGCAAGGCAAGTCTAGCAGAAACAGCTTGCTGCGGCTGTCCAGCAGTGCCGTGCATCTCGCGCAGATAGGCGTCAAGATAAGGGCCAGCACGGCCCAATGGTTCCCGGACTTGAAGGTTCGGAACAAGCTCTTGTTCGGTGAGCTCAACCTGTCTCCATTGTTCCTCAACGACGTGGTCGCCTCCATTCTCGTCAACATGGTGGGACTCGAGGTGACAGAGGCGACCACAGCCTCGAGCTCCGAGATGGACGGCTTCGTGGTGAGCTCCTACATGTCGGTGCTGGGGATGCTCATTGATCGGGAGGAGGACGTGCAGGAGCTCCGAAGGAGAGGTGTACTGTGCAGCCATCTCAGCAACGCACAGACGCTGTCCTTCTTCAAGGTCCTCGTGCAGGACCTTCGCCTGGGCTTCAATTACTTCGCCATCGTGCAAGGGATCGACGCGTTCATTCGCACCAGGCCGGTGAGGATCGCTGTCCACAAGTTCCTCTACAACAATTTCAAGCTCATCGCCGCTGTCCTGTCCATTGCCAGCGTGCTTGTCGGCATCTTCAAGACACTTTATTCAGTAAAGAAATAAAGCTTTAGATGGCCAGCTAGCTGCTCGATTATCACCAATGCAAGGGTACCATTTCCTCCGCATACTTCTCCATCTTACACACATTGTCGCGCACATGGCCACGGAGGGTTTTTTTTTACCTACATATAGGTGGCAGTATATTCATCTTCTTGAGTGTCACTAGGGTATTTTCCTGCTTTTATGTCTTTTTCTGTAAGTATGTGAGCGAGAGGCTAGGCGTGACTCAAGTTCTTTGTGTCAATTCGACGTAATGTTCTTGAATTTTAAAAAATATTTATTTATTGAAAAAAATGTACCATGTTAATATTTGTATAAACCATAGCTCCCTTCTCTTCTAAACTAACTTTATTACCTACATATTGTGTTGTAAATATGGTTTTATTCTTCAATGGTTATAGCCCTGATACAAATTATATGCAAGGAAAGATCCACACACGTACCATTTGAGGATGTTCCAAATTAAAGTGAATTACCCACATTTATCCATCGACTAAACGTTTTTGGATTGAATGGGTACCTACAACGCACTACGACATTATGACCTCTCATATAGCACACATGCAAACCTTGTGGTTTATTTCTTGGATCTACACTACCGGATTGGATAGGTAGTTGGAACGTAGGGTCCCTAACGGGTAAGCTACGAGAGGTAGTTGATGCGGCTATTAGGAGGCGTGTAAATATTCTATGCGTTCAGGAGACTAAATGGAAGGGTTAGAAGGCGAAGGAGGTGGACGACACTGGCTTCAAGCTTTGGTATATGGGGGCAACATCGGGTAGGAACGGCATAGGTATCATGATCGATAGAAGCTTTAAGGACGGAGTTATAGAGGTTAGGAGGCGAGGCGACCGGATTATCCTAATCTGGTTGGTAGTTGGAGATTCGACTCTGAATGTGATTAGTGCCTATGCCCCTCAGGTACGCCTCAGTGAGAGTGTCAAGAGGCAGTTCTGGGAAGATCTGGATGGTATGGTTAGCACCGTGCCGATCAGCGAGAAGCTCTTCAAAGGAGGAGACCTCAACGGCCATGTGGGGGCGACTAACGTAGGGTTTGAGCGAGTGCACGGGGGCTTCAGGTATGGTTGCAGGAGCCAGGAGGGAGAGTATGTTTTGAACTTTGCACTGGCCTACGACTTGTTGATAGCGAATACCTTTTTTAGAAAGAGGGAATCCCATTCCCATCTAGTGAACTTTCATAGTGGACAACACTCGAGCCAGATCGACTTTATCCTTGCGAGGAGGGACGATAGACGTGATTGCCTAGATTATAAGGTGATACCTGGGGAGTGTGTTGTCCCTCAACACAAGCTTGTGGTGGCGGACTTCCGTTTGTGGGTACGTGTCCGTCGGGACAAAGGTGCCAAGATGACAAGAACGAAGTGGTGGAAGCTTAGAGGAGAAGCGGCACAAACTTTTAAGGGGAGGATGGTAGAGGAGGGGCCCTGGGACGAAGGAGCAGATGTAGATGACATGTGGCTAAAGATGGCAACATGTGTACGGAAGGTGGCTGCAGAAGTCTTTGGTGTGAGTAGGGGAGGCAAACAGAAAGGGAAAGACACCTGGTGGTGGAACGATGAGGTGCAGAGGGCTATTAAGGAGAAGAAGGAGTGGTTCAAGTGCCTCCACCTTGATAGGAGTGCAGCTAACATCGAGGGCTATAAGGTAGCGAAGAAGGCTGCAAAGCGAGCTGTGACTGTAGCAAAGGGTAAGGCTTATGATGACTGTATCAGCGGCTAGGCACAAAAGAAGGAGAGAGGACATTCATAGGATGGCTAGGATTCGCGAGAGGAAGACAAGGGATATCAACCAAATCAAATGCATCAAGGATGAGACAGATCAACTTCTGGTGAAGGATGAGGAGATCAAGGACAGATGGCGAGAGTACTTTGACAAGTTGTTTAACGGGGAGATTGAGGGCCCTGACCTTGAGCTAGATGACTCATTTGACGATATCAACAGACACTTTGTGAGAAGAATCCAGGAGGCATAGATCGGAGAGGCTTTGAAGAGGATGAAGGGTGGTAAAGCGATGGGCCCTGATGGTATCCCCATTGAGGTGTGGAGATGCCTAGGTGATATAGCGACGGTATGGTTAACTAAGCTTTTTAACCTCATCTTTCGGTCTAACAAGATGCCTACAGAATGGAAGAGAAGTATATTAGTACCAATCTTTAAGAACAAGGGAGATGTTCAAAGTTGTACTAACTACCATGGCATTAAGTTGATGAGCCATACCATGAAGCTCTGGGAGAGGGTTATTGAGCACCGTATGAGAGGAGCGACAAGTGTGACCCAAAATCAGTTTGGGTTCATGCCTGGAAGATCGACTATGGAGGCGATTTTCTTAATCCGACGGTTGATGGAGAGATATAGTGAGTAAAAGAAGGACCTGCATATGGTCTTTATTGACCTCGAGAAGGCGTGTGACAAAGTACCGAGAAATATCATGTGGTGGGCCTTAGAGAAGCACAAAGTCCCAACGAATGACATTACTCTTATTAAGGATATATACAAGGATGCTATGACATGTGTCCGGACTTGCGATGGCGACACCACTGACTTCCCTATTAGGATAGGCCTACATCAAGGGTCAGCATTGAGCCCTTATCTGTTTGCTTTGGTGATGGATGATGTCACTAGGGATATACAAGGGGATATCCCTTAGTGCATGCTCTTTGCTGATGATGTGGTGCTAGTCGATGAGAGTAGGGAAGGTGTTAATGAGAAGCTAGAGCTATGGAGACACACATTAGAGTCGAAGGGGTTCAGACTTAGCAGGACCAAGACTGAGTACATGATGGTAATTTTAGTGGGACTAGACACGAGGATGGAGACGTTAACCTCGACGGACAGGTGGTGCCCCAAAAGGATACTTTTTGGTATTTAGGATCGATGTTGCAACAGGATGGCGACATTGATGAAGATGTTAAGCATAGAATCACAGCAGGCTGGATGAAGTGGCGCCAAGCCTCTGGTGTCCTCTGTGATAGGAGGGTGCCACAAAAGCTGAAGGGGAAGTTCTATAGGACGGTGGTTCGACCGGCGATGTTGTACGGGGCGGAATGTTGGCCTACTAAAAGGCGACATGTCCAGCAACTAAGTGTGGTAGAGATGCGGATGTTGCGATGGTCTTGTGGGTACACAAGAAGGGGTAGAGTCCGAAATGAAGATATTCGGGAGAAGGTCGGGATGGCACCCATTGAGGAGGAATTGACCCAACATCGGCTGAGATGGTTTAGACATGTCCAACGGAGGCCCCTTGAGGCGTCGGTGCGTACTGGGGTCATAGGGCGGGCCAATAATATAAAGAGAGGTAGAGGTAGACCTAGATTGTCTTGGGACGAGGCGGTAAACAGAGACCTTAAGGAGTAGGATATTTCCAAGGAGGTAGCTTTCGATAGGAGCGCTTGGAGACTAGCTATCAACGTGCCTGAGCCTTGAGCTTTGTTTCTTGGGTTTCATCTCTAGCCTACCCCAACTCGCTTGGGACTAAAGGCTATGTTGTTGTTGTTGTTGTTTACCTACACTACCGGATTGCTACGCAGACTTGAGAATTATGAGGATATAACTGTTGAATTTGAGCAGTACTAGGCGAGTCCCCAACCAGCTTCATGTGGAGATGGACATTATTTTATTTATGTTCATAGGAAAAAAAGTTTCGTTTATGCTTCCACTAGAAATTTGTGTCACTCTGAGGTGTAATAGATACTTTATGTTTCGATCGTTGAGACAATGTTGTGGTTATTCTCTTATTGTGTATCATATATTTGTGCGAATTTCTGATTCTAGCGTACCTATTGAGATTCTATTTAGTTTGTCATTGAGAACTGGGTGTGACAACCACTCTAATATATTTATTTTTCGAAAATTAATTATGTGCATTGTCATTTTAATTCATTTATCAACAATGATTGTTGGTTGACCTAACTCAAAATACATACAACTTGATCGTAACCACATCCACTGGAGCCACCGCTTAACCCCTCGAGATCCTCTCCCACCGCCGGACACGCTAGTCAACTCTATCGGCAATAGAGCACCCCATTTTGTGGGCGGGACGGGCTGTGTCGACAGGGGGAAGAAATAAAGACGGGGCGACACAGGTAGGATTGACTGAAAATTCGACTACCATGCCAGCTGGCGGAGACAGATCGGGCTGCCTTTAATTCATCTGATGCCACTTGGTACGGAACCACTAATTGGAATACTCGACTCGATGGTGGCTTCATATATTACTAAGTGTTTAGCTAGCACACAATCATCCAAAATTCCAAATGAACTTGGTCGAATTTGACATGCACAAATAAACTACGTATACAACGAGCTACCAGAGCACTAATCTAGGCCATAAATGAGTAGCTGTTACGTATCTCAATTCTGCCTACAGGAATGTTGGCCGTCATTCATTGGGCTGTGGCGCTACTTCTGGTTGAGCCGTCTATGGCGCAGGAAGGCCACTTGCCTGTGTAGTCATCCGTATGAACCGTCACATAGGTTTGGAATTGAGTTTGGAGCTATATGTTGAGTGCTCTTAGTTGTAATCTCTTTGGTTTACAGAGTACTTGTAACTTGAGTATGTACTCAACTACATATTAATATAAACCTTCTTTCCGTTCAAAAAAAAAACTCTCCTTTCTTTTTAAAGAAAAAAAAGGACGGTGCCATACAATAAGTCCATTATTAGTATATTACCAAACGGAAACTAACAACTTGATCAACGCTGGCCCCTTTCCCTTAACTAATAATGAGAACTACACTACACGTCATTATACTAATTACATGTATGTGTGTACGAGTAACTGAGTACATCAATTCATAATAAAAATGATGGTATATTGGTATATAAGATGAGAGAGACAAGGACGACCTGAATGGTTCAGAAGAGTGATCGAGATCCATAACGGTGCACATGTCCCCCACCTTTAGACGCAATCAAGTGGCTGAAAGTCAAAGTAGCAGAAGCGATAACACAAATTAAACACGAATAGTCAATGGCGATCAAGGTGCGATATGGGTAACTAGACCTTGCTTAGTTTGTTTTGCCGCTGACCTGTGAACAGGCTGGCTATTCGAATGAACACGGAATTCGTGCTTGCTTTATGGTCAAGTGGAGATTATACTGGAAGACCTTCAGCATAATACGCACAAAACATATAGATTATTTAATAGCCTAATGCATCTTAGTTTTGGTTACCGTGCTGTTGACATCCAGTTTTATTGTGGATAGGACTATTGACTTGTGAAATTTAGATTAATTTATTGCTAGTGTCTTTCTATATTGTAAGGAAAAAGTCTACATCACCCCGTAACCTATTGTAGTTAGACTACTTCACCCCGTAAATTATAAAACCAGGTATTTAGCCCTTAAACTTTGTAAAACCGTTTAAATAACACCCCAAGGCGGTTTTAGGGGTGGTTTTGCCACTACGTTGCTGATGTGGACAATGATGTGGCGAGGGCCCACATGTCACACACCCATCCCTACTCTCCCTCCCCACCACAGCATTCTCTCTCTCCAATCTCTATCTCCCCCATCGATCCCCATCCCCCTCCTCCCCTCTCACCAGATTCTGTCTCCCATCGATCCACATCCCCTCCTCTCTTCCTTGAGCAGGATGGACATGCGCAGGTGGCCGGTGGCTTGCACACGGCGGCTTGCATGCATGCATGCATGCCCCACCGGGCCTTAGATTTGGCTCTCTGCGTGAGCTCAGATCCATGCAGATGCAAGCGGCAGCGCGGGTGCGAGGCCCGAGGCTGTCACGCCCAGGGTTTTTTATTTCGAACCGGACGGCCAAACCGTTGCCCGGCGGTAGCGGTAAACTGGTCCGGTTGGACCGGTTACCGCTAGAAACCGGACAAATTCAAATTTTGAATTCAAATTCCCTGTGGTACCGGTTTGGAACGGTTAGCCGACCGGTTTGACCGGTTAGACCGGTTAGCCGACCGGTTTGTTGGAAAACAGGCTCACCGGTTAGCCGACCGGTTTGGCCGGTTAACCGACCGGTTTGGCCGGTTAGCCGGCCTGGTGGCTTGAAAAAAAATGGGCATGACCTATCCGCAAATTAATGGAAAAATTGACCACAAATGCATACAAATATCCATACATATAATTGTGCATACAAATATCCATACAAATAGTTTAGTAGTCCTCTGATACAAATAATTATTCATACAAATAGTTAGTTTAATAGTCCTCTCATACAGATAATTGTTCAACGGTAGCATTGCGAGGCCATTTCATACTCCGCGGTGGACATCACATTCAAACCCTGCCTTACAAGCAACTCAGCTTTGAACTCTTGCCAAGTTTGGCCCGTCCAGGCCGATGTCGTCTGTCATTCCTGAAGTAACATATTATATCAATGAGGATCTTGCCATTCGTACACCCATCTCATCGGTGGCTGCATGCTCAACTCTGGTATAGGATAGTGATAACTAGACTGTGAGGATTCCCTGTAGGAGGAGCTAGAAGAGAACTGTGGAGAGTCGTAATCCGTCGGTCCAACCGTTCTCCTCTGCGACATCGGTGCTCCATGGTCAATGTCCTGGGTTGCGTGTGTGAACTCAGTCTCCCCTGCAATCAACCATATAGTATAATTAATACTCACAAGTCAGAATAATAAAAACATGTTCATATGTACGTACACTTGGTACCTGTAAAATGGAGACCAGCAGGTGGGTTTGAAGGTGACACGCCTCCGCCCCCGCCACCGCCAGCAGCACCGCCACTGCCGCCACCACTGCCACCATCATCATTGCTATCATCACCATCATTGCTATCATCACCATCATCGGCAGAGCTGCTGTCCTAAGAGTCCTGATACTCTGGACTTTTATCACCCTCACCATCATCAGTTTCTTCATCGCTCAGGACTTCTACTTCTTTCTGTTTTCCTTTTCCCGTGGCCTGACCTCGTTGGCGCTTCGGGTTAACCTTGCTAGGCGCGATGTGGTACTTCCGCTTCCCTACATGAGTGTTACCTACATGTCGCCGTGCCCAATCACTGATGCAATCATCCCCTGTAGAAGTACGGAGGTCCGCCGGATTTATTTTATCAGCGACAATATTAGAGGGGAGCGGTGTGTCACCTTCATCGTCGTCCTCGTCTAGAACAGGAGCTTTGTTTGACCTTCCATATTCCATCCATTCCCGCACCGGATTTTTAGGATCATAGAACGAAAGATGGGCCAGCTGCTCAACGAAATCACCTTGATCCCGTGGAGGATCGGCAACATCCGCAAGTCGCAGGCGTAGGTTGTAGTTGACATAGACAAGCTTGTTCAGTTTTTTGTGTGACAACCGATTGCGAACCTTTGTATGCAGCAAGGCAAAAGTACTCCAGTTCCGCTCGCATCCACTTGACGAACAACATTGAGCAACAAGCCGCAAAGCAAGGCTCTGCAGCCTGGGAGTTTTGTTCCCGTTTATCATCCACCAAGAAGATGCAGTTGTCTTTGGGTCAAGGGCCATTTGTTGTGCCAATTGTGTGCCAAAGTCACCACGCCGTTGTCGAAACAGCTCAGCCTCTTGCAATGCCTGCACGGCGCTCGAGATATCCGTCATGCGCTGAAAAGCATCCTTCAGTGTACTCCACATTTCTGGACTTGGAATAAACGTATAGGCATACCTCGGATTCAGGACACAAGCTGCAAAATAGAAAGTACCACGAATGAGCACAAGGTGTATGGAACATGAAAGTATAAACTTTTGTTCACAATGAGCAGAAGCCGTCTTACCTGGAACCACATAGGTGTCAAAGAAGATGTCCTGCAACCTTCCGTTGTAAATCGCTTCATACTCTTTGTACGTGGAAACATTGCGGCCAAAGAAATATTGCATTTCATTTCTCACACTATGTACGGTAATACATACCTCGCACATGTTCGGCCGCTTGTCCTGATCAGCAAAGCGAAGTAAGCTGTATATTGGTTGGACTGAGTCAATGACAAATTTCATTCCCTCCCACCACTCTAGACTTGAAAATCTCGTATGAGTAAATCTACCCATATTTGAATTGGCCCATTTGCTCTGCAAAAATTCAGGAGATCCCATCCACTGCATAAAACGATCACGTTTCCGATACATGCTGTCTAGGAACATGTAGTTGGTCCCAAAGCGAGTTGCACACCACTTCACCAACTCACCACCAATCGCCTGCCTCATCATTTCATTCAACTGACCATGATTGTGTAACCACGCTGATATTTTCTTGCATTGATCGATCAAATCTTGATGTTCGTACCTTTCACCGATATCATTAGCATCAAATTGACAGTGTGTGCTAGATAAGGTGTCCAAGTAATGTGTTCATATGTATCTTGAATCCCCTTGCAGGCTTTCTTGTAGTTGGAGCCATTGTCCGTGATCACATGAACGACATGCTCTGGTCCAATTTCGTCCACCACCTTCAGAATCTCCTGGTAAATACACATATTCTTTAGCAACATTCAAATCATATTCGGATCGAAATGAACTAGGTACGGGGTTACCTTCCGCAAATATGCAGAATCTTGAGATTTTCCAGTCGCATCAATAGACTTGTGGAACCACATGACCCCATTGCAATATATCAAAAAGTTAATGACACTCATCTTCGTCGGCCCAGTCCACGAATCACACATCAACGTGACGCCGAACATAGGTCACTCTGCCTGAAACTTTGCGTACTGAACCTGCAAGTCTCGCTCGTTTTGATCCAGGTACTTGCCATCAATATCCCGTCTAGTGGGTGACGCGATACCTTCACCTGCAAGACATATGGCACTCATGAGATTAGATCCAAACATGTAGTTGCGTAGCTATTATTTCGGCTGCAAAGAAAACATACCCCACTTCTGTGTCTCTCTGACCGCACTGACAAAGTATGGACTGTCAGCTTGTCTTCCAGGAACTCCCGCAGTATGGAAAAACTTTGACCAAGCTTTCCCAATAGCTTCCTTTGCATTCTTACCCTTCTGCGTCCATGAGCCTGTGTCAATCCTTGGCTGCGTCGATCCACGCGCCGAACCTAAGTTATAGTCCATCACCCCAGGAGTCTGCCTCGATGAAGTTGCCCTTCGAAGCATCCTCTGCAACGTACCCTCTCCCCTCGTACCACTACCCCCTCCATGCTCGTATGCACCTCCTCTCTGTTGCACCCCGCGATGGAACTCCTCTTCCGCTCTTGATTGGTTCAGGGCACGCTGCAGCTCAGCCTCCTCATCATACGCTTCATCTCCACCAGGATAGTTACCTTCCGCTGCAGCCTTCTCCTTTCTCAACTTCTCTTGAGCACGTTGAGCAGTTACCTTCTTAGCCCTTTCAAGTTCACGGTGAAAGTACTCACGCACCTCCTTTGAAACCTTTTCACAATGGACGACCTCCGTCCCGCGCCCTGCCAAATGTTGTTTCAATCTAGTGGCACCACCTCCTCCCTTGGACTTATGACAATAGTTGCATCTCCAACCGGGGTAAAGATTTTCACCGTGTTCCCATACAACATCTCTATCTCTGCCAGACATTGCGTATCTGCAAACATGAAACGAACATTAACATATCAATGTCAACTTGACAACACATAGCTATATCACAATACTTAAATCCTACATCCATTTCCTTATTTCCAAAATCACAATACCCTACATCAAAATATATATACATGGCTACAAATCACTAGATCCACTTCATACATTCTAAAATCGCTTGGATGCAATCAAAATATACCTAAGTATCTCCATCACTACATCCATTTCATAATTTCCTAGATCACAATAGCCTAAATCATTGAAACCCGCATCAAATCCTTACCTCACCCGCGGTCGGGCGGCTAACTGACTAAATCGGGCGGCTTACCGCTCCACCAGAGCGGCTAACAGGCCTCGCGAGACGGGAACCGGGGCGGCGACCGCGGATTTGCCAGCCGTCCGGCTAACCGCTCTAACCGAGCGGTTACCGGAGCAACCGGACCGGCTAGCCAGGCTCGCGCGGCGGTGGCGGCGCTGGAGGCGATTTTTCGCCTGGAGGAGGGAGTGCGCGGCGGTGTGGGGGATTCTCTGGCCGACTGGCCGTTGCGGGAGGGGGGGTTAGGGTTAGGGGCGGCGTTGGGCCTTCATGGGCCTTAATGGGTCGGCCACTGTTTTTTCTTTTTCTTTTTTGATTTAACTTGTATTTACCGAAAAAAATACCAAATGAGCAAATATTTGAACACTTTTTACACCAATAGATTACACGCACCTTGAAGTATTTTTAGGAATTTTTTCGACATTTTTCCATTTTTTGAATTCAAATTTAAAATTTTCAAATTCGGACCGGTTCAAACCGCCCCGAACCGCTACCGGTCCGGGGCGGTTTGGTCGGGAACCGGTTAAACCGGACCGGTTCCCGACGGTTAGGGAAACCCTGGTCACGCCCTGCGCACCCGGGCATGGGAACATCGGCGGATGCGTTGCATGCCACGCGGTCGACGCGCCGGCTGGAGCAGAGCACGTCGCCGTGTGCTGCAGCCGCGAGATAAGCACGCGGGTGGAGCTTGCCGACTGGAGCAAAGCACACCGGACAGGGAAGATGAGACATGCGAAAGAGGGGCAGAAGAAGAGGAAGACGGGAAGAAGGAAGAGAGAGGCTACTAGTGGGGTCCACATGTCTGACAGTCCACGCCAGCATCTTGGCCATGTCAGCTTGCCAACATGGCAAAACCACCATACCAAACCACTCTGGGGGTCATTTGTCCGGTTTTGCAAATGTGATGGGGTTAAATACCTGGTTTTATAGGTTAGGGGGTAATGTAATCCACCCTTCATATTTGAGAGGGTTATATAGAATTTTTCCTATATTGTAACCTCCGGGGACATCGGTGTCGTTTCACCTAGAAGGATTGGTAGTAGTTTTAGTTTGAGTTTTATAAGCTGATGGCTCTCGCCGCAATAAGATGAGAAACTCAATGGTGTCACGTCGTATCGGCCCAGCATCCTGATTCTATTAACTGGATGATACGACCCCATCACATACCTCGTCAGCTGCTGACTGGCATGCCGAGCACACCACATACGTCATTTTTTGATGATGAGGGATTTCCATTAGCCAAGTCTCAATCGACCAAAATTTTTTTTGGGGTCAACAGAACCCTATCTAACTGCTAACTGCTTACCGCATCTCGTGAGCTTCCGCCGCCCCGTTGAATCGAGCATATCGGTATGGAGCCGAATCAGCTCGTTATCTTAAGGAGCTGCACCGCTCGCTCGTAATCCATCCCTACGACTGTCGGACTCCTCCCTCCGTTGTGATCCACCGTACTGATTCCAAATTCCCTCCAAGCTCAACCACATCTCAGGCTACCTCCTCGCCAACCCCACCTTCCCAAGCTGCACCCTTTCTTCGACCGGGCGCCGGCCAGGCCGAGCGGCCCATGATGAAACCTCTGGGACTAGTTTATTCACGGAGTGGGCCTCCAGTTTATTCCAGCATCGGCGAGCCACACTTCAACGAAAAACAGGTTCTAGCATCCACAGGGCACGTACAGATTGACACGACGTCTCTAACCTCGGTACATTGCGGGTGCCCTGGCATTGATTCATACCGGTGGACTGATGGAAAAAGATCATATGCTTATTGTAGCGAATGACCAAGGCCAGGACACACAAAAGATTGTCATAATAAAAAAAAATAGCACTTGTCCAAAGAATCGTCGATTCACAGGCTCATCTCAATGCTTGACCACAATTATATTAGCACGTGGGCGTCATCATCATATGCACTCGGATCGACGACCTTGACTTGCTTATTAGATCTGGAACCAACTCAAAGTCTCCCACACGCATGAAGAACGTACAAGACGAAAGGACCTTCCCCAGTAGACGTGGAGCCCACGCGGCGACGACGACCACGGTTGACCTCGTCTATCGCGCGCGAGAGAAAGATAGAGCATCTTACATTAGCATGGCATACGGATCAGAGGTAGCTAGTGGGCATATTATACAAAGCATAAAAAGTTTAATTAGTTATAAAATAGGAAAAAGTCTATTTTTGGCCATCCGACTCTTGTCTCAGTTTGGTTTTGGCCATCGAACTCTAAAACCGGGTATCTTTGGCCATTAAGCTATCAAAACCGTTCAAATTTGGCCATCGGGCTGTTTGAGTGGTTTTCACTTTTTTATTTACAATTCAGTCCTTAGATCTTAAAATGATTATTACTTTTTGTCCGTACATCCAATTTAGGTGATTCTTGCGGTCACGTGTTCCTAACGGCAAGCATTATCTTTTAAAATGATATTTATATTATTTTATCACTATTTGTTATATTATTTTTTGTCATTGTGTAGAAAAAATAATATAAGAAAAATTAAACAAATAATTATAAAATAATATAATCAACATTTTAAAATGTAAAGCTCATCGTTACGAACGCATGACCACTAGAATCACTTAAATCAAAGATGTGAAAAAAATAGTAATCATTTTAACATCCAAGGACTAAAGAGCACTAAATTAGTCCTTTTTAATCATTGGATCTTAAAATAATTATTAATTTTTTCTCCTATCTATGATTTAAGTGATTCTAGTGGCCATGCATTCGTAACGATGAATTTTATCTGTTAAAATGTTGATTATATTATTTTATAATTGTTTGTTTTACTTTTCTTATATTGTTGTTTCTACACAATGACAAAAAAATAATATAACAAATAGTGATAAAATAATATTAAGACCACTTTTAAAATATAGTGTTCACCGTTAGGAACACGTGACCATAAGAATCACCTAAATCGGAGGTATGAGCAAAAAGTAATAATCATTTTAAGAGCTAAGGACTAAATTATAAATAAAAAATAAAAGTGAAAACCACTCATCAAAATAGCCCGATGGCCAAACTTGAACGGTTTTGATAGTTGGATGGCAAAAGATACCCGGTTTTGGAGTTCGATAGCCAAAATCAAACTGAGGATAACATGTTGGATGGCCAAAAATGGACTTATTCCTATAAAATAATATACTTAAAGTCTTACTTCATATCACCGAATACTCTCTAGCTAGAAAAAGGGATAACATGTTGGATAAAAATCTTAATTTCTAACCAAATTTATTCCAACATATATGCTGCAGAAATTTTATCAATCCTGAGCTCAACGAGAATCAATATTGATTCTAGCTAGTAGTATCTATGAGACTACGACGAACTGGTGGTGGCTCTCAACCGCTCCAACACACGCCTTACTGGCCCGTCATCTTTCATCGGCTTCCTCCTCGCTTCCTTTTCCTTGTAGAGCTCCATTGCAAACTCATCCAAAGCTTCAGCATTGCTCCTGTAATCTCCCATCACATGCTCGTACTCCCCGGTGTCCACATTGACCCTCGACACACGCTGCTTCAGCATGCGCTCGCCCATCTCCACGAGCTTCTCCATATTCTCCAGCGTGGCCGAGTCGACCGCCGCGGTGGCGCCGCAGAGCTTGCTGTCCTGGATGCGGAGGTAGTTCTTCTCGCTGCCAAACAGCTTGAACTTGACGGCCACGTGGAAGTCCACGAGATCCGAGCTCGCCGCCATGAAGATGTCGATGATTGGTTTCATGCCGCCCTTCTTCCAAAGCCACCCAAGGAGGCCCCACTTGGAGCACGCGTTCGCGGTGAGCCCCTCCTCGGACCTCAGGCCGGTGCCGATGGAGAGCACCAGGAACCGGCCGTGTTCTTCCTTGAACGCCTTGAGCACGTCGTTGTTGGTTGCCTTCTTTTCTTCCTCGGCGGCCAGAATTATCTCCTCTGTGATCGTCGTCATGGCAACCATTGTCTGCATGGTGTGCAAGGACTCTAATTAAGGTTAGCCGGAACTCGATCTCTTTTCAATGAAATAGGCACGGTCTCATGCCCGTTTATAGAAAAAAAAATCATATTGTACATAGTTTATAGCAATTCAGGATGATTACTGTGTATAGTGTATACTAACCGGATTATTGGCGGCGACGCCACCGTCGATGAGGTGGTACTCGCGATCAGCTGGGTTGGCGTTTTTGGTCCAGAAGTAGTGCGCGGGGAGGTAGGTCGGAGCCGCCGACGAGCCGATGCAGACGTCAGATAGCAATACATTCTTGGAAGGCGTGATCTTGGCCTGCAAAAACAAAACAATGCACATGATATTTGTGTGATGCCACTACAGACGACTTATCTTAATTACTCTTAGTCTCCTACAACTTATTTCTACACAAAACAGGCCAAAATCAACATCCGACTATGAATTCGATAAACTAAAAATCCATAATCATCATTAACAGGGCATTAATCAATGCGATAACCGATAGACCATAGATAATTTACACTATGTCTGAAAGCAATGCACTTACGTACGTCTCGTGTGGAGAAGATGATAGGCTGCTGCAGCTTGACATCGAAGGTGGGGATGATGACGTTGGTGAGAGTGTTGCGCACCCTCGTCTTCCCCAGCCTGTCCCGAACCACGTCACGAAGATACTCGCCGTCGTACTTGGGGCCCCACACCACGGCCATGGCAGCAGCAAGGCTACACCATTTCTGAGGGAAGATGCGTGGGCCATGCTTCAAGTAGAAGGGCTTGATGTCCTCGGCGGCGAAGTGCGGTCGCCGGCCCTCTCCCGGAGCTGGCCCGGCCAGCATCGCCGCGATGAGCCCGCCGGTGCTCGTCCCGGCGATGTAGTCAAAGTAGTCCGCCAGCCTTGCCTCCGGCCGCCCTTCCAGGTCCTGAAGCTTCTTCTCCAGATGGGCTAGCACGGTGGCCGGGATGAGGCCTCGGATGCCACCGCCGTCGATGGCTAGGATCGTCACCCGCTCGCCGACGGCGGCGCACGGCTCCGTTGTTTTGTTACTACTACTGTATGGGTGGTGGTGGAAGACACGATGGTGCCATGATTGCTCTACGCTTCTCGGCTGCCATGACGAGCCAAGAAGCGCTGGCAGATGCAGGTTGGCATTGTGATGAGGGGCAATACACGAGGCGCGGCAGAGTTGGAGGCCACACCTACGAAGAGAAAGCATGGCGGCTAGAAGATCGAGCGAGAAGAGAACTGGTGGCTGACTTCGAGGAATGACTAGGAACGAAGTTGAAGGAAACGGTAATATACTCTTAATTGTATGGCCATAGAAGGGGACAGATCCGGGTTGTGTTTGGTAGAGTTTATTCTTTTTCAGTTTCTTTTTGCAACGTGTACATGTGATCGATATAAAGAATGACCTAAAGAGTGTAGTCTTCTCGAAAAAACAAAGAGAAAGAAACAGGTAGCGACCAAGGAAACGAATCTTCACAAGCTCAACTGGGACGCGGATTACTCATTAGTTGGACACTTTTTCCATCTGGCAAAGCTTCACCAACAGCTAATAAGTAGCTAACTGATCAATGAACCAACTTGCCGTGAAGTGCCTACGGTTTTAGAGCATGACTTAGGGAGGGGCACAATGAGTCTTGAAGAATAACACGTGCGCACCGTCGAATCGGTTGGCAGGCTCTGAAATGCACAAAAAAATATTAGCAAGTGGAGATTGTATTCATTGTGGTAACCTTGACCGACAGTAAAAATTGATGGTCAGCTCTTAAGGTCAAGGCAAACATACAAATTGCAATTATTGCTATACCAACTACCTCAGTTCTAGGACCTAGTGTAGTGCTTGGCCAACATGATCTTTAAACCTGGTAGTTCACGTCTGTGTGAGGAGGCCCTGTCTGAAGTCTGATCCTCCTTCGATCAGTTTGTACTGTGCTGAACAGTCCTATCATAGTGGACTGCACTTCATATCCATTGTTCATCATGGTTGATGGTCTGATCCATGCCTGGCAGGTCAGCAAGCTGATCCAGTTTAGATTATTCAAAGGAGCTTCAAGGGTGTTAAATTGCTTGGACAGCAAATATTTCTAGTGTAGTTGGTTCAGTTTCAGTGATCAAGCCTCTAATTGATTTCAGCGCAGGGCTGATACAGGACCGAAAAAGGGTGCTGGTCGATCTTCTCAACACATAACAGGGTGTTAGTACTGATTCCTTCAAAAAAAGTTGGTCATTGTTTTCTGAACATATTGTAGTAGGTAGATGCAGCTCATGTTCAGTCACTTGGTAGACCACATCACACAGGCCCATCGTAGTGACACAAATTATGGCACCAACGGTGGTCCCCGGCACATCTTCAGATAAAGATACTCTAACCTAACCCTGAAAGTAGTGATGAATTTTCGCCCTCAGGATCTGTTCCAAGTATACAGTTTGTATCATACAAAATGAAATCCGAGTGCACAATGGGTCTCATGGTTTAAAAGTGGACTCTATGCATGTTCCAAAAACATGGTTGGATCGTCTTGACCAAGGGCAAAAGCGAGATCTAGTTGTTAACTCAAAATACCACGACAAGCCAACAAGCGCCGAACGGCGAAGTTGTGCATTGTGTGGACTGAGGGGCAGTAGACAAGGCGCGGCGCAGTTTGGAGGCCACACCTGCAAAACAAAATCATGACGGCTAGCTGATCAAGCGACAATAGAGCTGGTGGCAGGCGTCGAGGAATTATTACAGGAACGAAGCCCCGTTTAGATTTAAAAAAGTTCTCTAAAAAATCACTATTTATCCAATTTTTTCTTATTCATCCCACCACTTCCACTGACAGAACACTATTTATCTACAGTGTTTTTGATGAACAGTGTATTTTTGGGAAATCTTTCCCCAATCTAAACACACCCAAAGTTGGAGGCCACACCTGATAAAACAAAGGGTGCAATCTTCGAAAAAAACGATTATTCACAGGCTTAACTAGGACGTCGATTACCTATTAGTCTGACACTCCTTCCCTCTGCGAGGCTTGACCAACAGCTAACTAATCAAGGAACCAACTTGCTTGTAGTAATACTTAGAATATGCACACGATTACTTAGGGAGGGGTGCACAATGAGTCTTCAAGAATAAAACACACCTTGGAATCGATTGGCAGGCTCAAATGGCCCACAAATTAGTTAGCGGAGGTTGTATTCATTGTGGTAACCTTGACCAACAGTAAAAACTGGTGGTCAGCTGGTAAGGTAAAATCTCAAACACACAAGTTGCAATTATTGGTACACCACCTCAGTTGTAGACAGTACCTGGTGCATCACCTTTTAAAGCGGGCACAGTTCACATCTGTTCGCGTGGAGGCCCTCAATCAATCAGTTTGTACTCAGCTGAATAGTTATTCCGACGTTGTACCTCCGAAACATATTTTATGAAAATTCAAATTACCTTTAAAAATTAAAATTTCTATGTGGTATTTAATTAGAGGAATAGTTATTACCAAAGATAATTTAGCAAAAAGGCAGTAGGTAGGAAGTTTAAAATGATGTTTCTGTAACCTAGATGAGAGTATTCAGCATCTTTTTTTTACTGTCCAGTTGCTAGATTAATATGGCAAATTGTATAAGGCCATGTTCAGATTTCCAACTATTCACTATTCATTCCAACTTTTCACTATTCCTCCCTCACAAAACACGTTTCCCAGCGAATGCTACAGTGTTTTTCTTATGCTACAGTGTTTTTTCCTACAATCTAAACACACCCTAAGTTTCTTTTAACATTACACCACCTGAAAGTGAACATCATGTCTTCAATGATTGGTTACATGGGGTGGATAAGAAACTTAACTACAAAATTTTGGGAATCTGCACCTTGAGTTGAGGTATTTGGATATGTGATAATGATGTGGTTTTTAACAATATAAAAGCTTTTACTCCAACGCAGGTGATTTTCCGAGGAACGCATTGGATACGGTTATGGTCTTTACTGCAAAAGGAGGAGGAGCGGCCCCAATTCATATGGGGATGCCGTACACTTAAGATCACATTGATGGATATCTTTGCCACAAACGGATGGTGCTTTAGTAGTAGACTTTCTGCTAGTTGAAGTTTTGGACTGTTATTATCTCTATGAATTTTGTGTTAACTTTGATGTCATAAGAAACAGCTATATGCATCCATCGTTGCAGAGGCTGGAATATTGAAATATATTCTCTTTTCTTAAAACAAGCTGAATAGTCATTTTCATGATGGTTGGTCCATGCCTGGCCGGTTATCAGCAAACTGGTCCAGCAAAAATTAACACTACTGTTTGCCTATACGGTTGTTTAGCTTGTTTACACTCGATGTACAGGTTACACAGTGGCTAGCCATGTCCATTTAATGAGTCATTTATCCTATTTAATGGTTGCACTACTAGAGAACCCTAGGGGCAGTGGCACATTATTAAACAGCAACACAGCAATGACTGACTACACATTGTATCAGGTTCAGTTTCTAAGGGCACATACAACGGTTAAACAATTGCTGTCTATTTAGGTCGACATAAGCAAAATAAGGTAATGTGGCTATTAAATGAAGAAAGAGTGTGTTACTATCTACTATCTCGTCTACTCCTCTGGCTCGTGCTCCCATGTAAATCACACCAACTAGAATGTGTATTAAATATTATATAGACAGCTAAACAGAAATAAGCTGTCTAAACTGTTGTAAACTGTCTATTTAGCTTCGTCCACAGTCCCCTAACAGACTGCATGTACCTACAGACCAAGTAAAAACTGTCCTGCTGCCAAGAACAAAATCACAGCCGAGATGGTGCCCAATCGGTTTGTCTCGTGCACAGAAAAGAATATTACAGGGGCTCCGTGCACAAGAGTTGAATGGAGCTCAACTTCATAAGTTGCGAGGGGAGGTGCTTAATGAAATCAAACCTGTCGTCTCAAAGGTTTGGAAACCAATGCGAACTGCAGACTATGATGGATCTGCGGTGCGTGATGATGGTTCTCCATCTCCTGAAGGCACGGGTGTTAATGTAGCTCTTGCAAATTCTTCACATAATTGAGTTTAAAAATTATAGCCGATATTGCTATTAATTATTGCCCTTAGGAAATATAAAGGCTGATGTTTATATCATCGTCCTAAGAAACGAGCTAAAGCTAATCCGTATAATTATATTGATAAGGACTTAATGCATAATTATTTTTTGGCATGTAAGCTTTGCCAAAAAAACAGGTGGCATGTGTTTATAACAAAAAAATTGACTTACGATACTACTGAATTAATGATATTATTGGCCGAGTAGTTAATCATTTTTATTCGAAAGATATGTGTTTTACTCGGCTTGTTGTTTATTATGTGTTTATGCAGGAATTGACGGCCAAGAGGTGTACTTAGGAGCCGTCAACACCCATGAAGTACCATCAAGCTCCAACCACGAGTCCACGACCAATACAAGCAGCTCCCTGTAAGCCATGGAGAATACATTGCAACGCTAACCCTAGCATACATAAAGAGAAGCTACGATACAAGGGTATATACAACAGCCTCCGATCCTAACACTCACTTGTGAGTCGCTAGTGATCTAGTATAGCTTGGGGAAGAAAACTGGAGAGGTGTCTGTCATCATCTTTTCAACCTTAAGGCACGTGGCTGTGGGCTGGCTTGAATCACTGAACTCTGGCCTCGGTGCTGCCAAGGGCTTATGTCCATGAGGATCTGATGCCAATGGGAGGGAGTAGCGTCTGGATGGGCACGCAACGCCCGAACTATAAAACTAGATATTCCACACCCCAAACTTTCTAAAACCGGATAAATAACCCCCTAGGTGGTTTTTTATAAACCGGATAAACAACTTGAACTTGACTGCCACGTGGATGTCGACGAGGTCTGAGCTGGCTGCCATGAAGATGTCGATTATTGGCGTCTTGCCCTTCTTCCGTAGCCACCCGAAATGCCCCATTTCGAGCATGAATTTGGAGTGTACATTCGACCCTCGTCGGATCTCAGGCCGGTACCGATGGACAGTACCAGGAACCGGCCGTGTTTTTCCTTGAACGCCTTGAGCACGTTGTTGTTCTTGGTCGCCTTCTTTTCTTCCTCGGCGGAGAGAATGATCTCTTCTGTGATTGTGATTATGGCAACCATTGTCTGCATGGCATGCAAGGACTCTAAGGTTAGCCGGTCTCTAAAAATTCCCTCTTTTCAATGATGATTACCGATGTATGACTAAATCTAACAGATCACACGCGCACGGGACTAGGAGGCGATCATTGCCTCGATAGTCACCCACGGCGGCGGAAGTATCCATGACAACAACCTGGGACATGATGTCACGAGAGAGCGGCAAAAAAGATAGTTCAAGACCTGCTGGTCCTGAACCATCCACTTCACATATGCCGGGTTCAGAGAAAGCCCAGCGGCATCACCTTCCTTGGTTTCGGGGGTGACGGCGGCAGCCTCCGGGTTCAGAGAAAGCCCAGCGGCATCACCTTCCTTGGTTTCGGGGGTGGTGCCATCAACATAGCCTGCCAACTGCGCTTCTCGAAGGGCAAACCAAACTTGCGCCCTCCACTCGTGAAAGTTGTTCCTGGTCTGCTTCTCGGTGACCGGACACCTGAAGGAAGGAGCAGCGGACGTAGAGGAGGATGTGGGGGACGCCATTGGTGATCCTGTGAAGGAAAGTGGTTCTAATACCATGTGAAAATGGTTGAAAGTGATGCCTGTTGGTGTCACGGTTGCGTGTTAATAACGTGTTGAGAACAGCCCACGACGTGGCATTTACTTCTTGCTGTACAAGTCAATAAAGAAACAAAGAGATAACAACAACCTCATCTCGTGTACAACCTTATCTATTGGTAATCTTAACAAAGGCAACCAGGGATGGGACCGGGGCAGGGCCGCCACCACTCCAACCACCACCACTTCTTGGGGAAGTGGCATAGACACACACGGGGAGCACACGGAGTGTGTCGCCATGTGCCCCTCGGCACCCACGCACTGGATTACAACTAATTCAAGACTTTCATGAATTCTAAAACCTTTACCAGCATCTATTTAGTTTCCAAGATATTTAGTGTAGGAAAATAATCCATCCAAAATCAAATAAGCATGCTTTATGCTGCCATATTCGAAGTGTGCATTCACGGTGAAGTGCATCATTTTCCCTAATGGGGTTATGCGGCACCTTCGCCATGTCCTCCGTCGCCTTGCTGGCGCTCTTGGCCACCAGCGCCGCGTAGCGCACCGTCTCCGGCATCTTCATCCGCCAGCAGTAAGTGAGCAGCGCCGAGATTGCGCCCAACATGAGGATGAGGCGCCACGCGTAGTCCGCCTCCAGCGGTGTGGAGGACTAGAGGCCGCGGCATCCAGAGAGCAGCAGGGGTGTGTGGGCCGCCGCAGAACCCATAAACAAACTGCGGGCGTTATGCCCAGGCCGGACGCCGTACGTCGCGGCCGGCCGACCCCGCTTGCATCCCTAGCCACCGCTGCGGGAACCAGAGACGCCGCTGCCACTATCCAACGGCTCGGCCGGAGTTCCTCGCCCGTTTCGCACTGAGAACATTGTCTTGACGTACTGTGTTTGGAGTTTTGGACGACTATGATGACTTGGCCCGAATATAATGCAAACCCAACATGTGGTTAAAATTAAGTGCACAATTGCCACCACCCTACAGTGTTTGGACGACTACGACTTGGCCCTTGGAGGCTTTGAAGAATGGTCACTCGAGTTGTTATTTCAACAGCTCAAAAAATACATCAATTTCTGCTCTTTGCGCACAAGTGGACTGAGGTCAGAGAGCAGAAAAATATAGAATAGCAATGTTTGCAGCAATAATGTTTCATAGTGGGTCACGTTCTAGCTAGAAGATAAACGAGACTGACTTCAAAGAGAGATAACCAGAATGGCGGTACACACCACACACATGAACGTTTGTTGCTAGACAGGCTGCTAAGAGGGTGCATGCATATAGTTTGACGAACAATTTCTTCTCGACTTAGTGTCTGAACTGAGGAGACTTCAGTAGTAAATTAATGTCCCGTACTCTCACATGTTGGGTTTGCATTATATTCGGGTCAACAGGCTAGCAACTTGAATTATATTCGGGCAATTGTAGTTTCTGAACTCATCAACAAGCTAGCAAGCAACTTGAATTAACAACAACCTGGCGCTTCTTGCTCACTCTTAAATCCAATCTCCCTCCCTCTCTCTCTCTCTCTCTCTCTCTCTCTCTCTCAGCATAATTAAACATATTGTTTACTTAGAAGCCATGTTAGCATAAATGATTGAGGGTGATCATCCAACCTATATATATGGTTCTAGTGGGTTGCAATTGTAACGGCCTCAAATTGAAGTTCTCCTAGCTAGGGAGGATTGAATGGACAATGACCTACTTCAAGTTCATTGACGATTCCGATTGGGATGAAGTATTGATTATCAATCGCTATGCCATATTCATGGGGTACCTGATGATGGGCGTAAGGGGGCTGGGCGTGTTGGTCGTCACTTGGACCACTGTAGTCCTTCTCGGTGGCTTCGTCTCTGTCCTCGGGAAGAAGGACTTTTGGTGCCTCACGGCAATTACGCTCGTCCAGACTGCTGGGTAAGTTGCTTCACCTCACCATCTGACTCAAGGGTCACGACTAGTTAATTTGGTACACATATTTTAGCTTTTGATGACAGACGCTGAAAAGACATCAAAAACATGGTACCCCAAATTTACATACGGGCATGCCATTTCTAATTTTCTATTTGTCACGTTTTCCACTAGTGTGTGCCCAAAAGATCGACAGCAGAGGTGGTATTCATGTCAATAGACCAAAGCTGCACTATGCTTTCTAATTTGTTGCTTCGAAATTTGTGCCTTTCAGATGGGAACCAGCTAGTAACATTTGTACTAACCATAGCAGTATATATGTTTAATTTGCATTGTACGTGTCATATATCTAAAGTGCCTACCTTTTTCAAAGTTTTAGATGCCTACCATTAGGCAGCCGAGGCTAGGATATCGTTCATTCCATCATTTAAAAAAGATGTATAACAAGGCAGCCACTTGCACAAGCGTAGGCCTTTCAATTACGATGATCCCTAGCCTAAAAAAGGATCAGTTGGATTATATTCTTTCTGGTAGCTATTCTGAATTATCTCATTTCTAAAATTTGATACGATTAGGAGTATGTCCATGTCTGCAAAGCAAGTTCCTACACTTTATTTTTCTCTTGATCCTTAGAAATATAGCTCTTTTACGGTACACAATACTACCATATAGTAGTATATAGTATTGATTAAGGGTAGATCAGTACGTTGCACTCCCATTGGTAACAATTCACCATTTATTGGGATGATTCCCCATAGTGCGGCACCTCTCTAATGTAAACATACAAAACAAATATCAACTCTAATGTAAAGATAAACCAACTCTTACACAAATGTAATTATAATTTTATATATATTACAAAAATGTCATTTAAATTTATTTTCTATATACCACCTACACTAATCTTATATACTACTTATACCACTAGGGTAGTTTTGAATAGTATATATATATTAATCTCAACCATCTGATGTTTACATACTAGT
Organism: Digitaria exilis; assembly: GCA_015342445.1. Taxonomy (NCBI): domain Eukaryota; kingdom Viridiplantae; phylum Streptophyta; class Magnoliopsida; order Poales; family Poaceae; genus Digitaria; species Digitaria exilis. The sequence goes on along the minus strand of JACEFO010000191.1, from coordinate 1,221,115 downwards.
CCTTTTTAATCACTAGGATATGATAGTATTGTATACCGTAAAAGTGTTATAAAAATATCATGCCAACTTTAATGAAGATGAATATGTGTGCTTGTACCAACGGAATAGAGTGTGCAAGCTATTACATACAAAATTGTTTAGACATAACTAAACACTGTACACACAGAGCATGCACCTTGGCCCCGCGAGGCATAAATTATAAGAAGAGCATACAACAATCCTTAAACTTTTCATGTTGTCATTCTAGTCCCCGAACTCGAAAATGATGTTTAGTCCTAAACTTAGCTCAGGTGTCAATGAAGTCTCCAAACTAGCAAATAACATATTTGACTCCCTAAACATAGCTTTGGGTATCATTCCGGTCCGTAAATAAAAATTAAATACATAGTAGGTACATAAGTCGTAGAACATAAATGGCAAAGCCAATAATAATAGGGAATATTCGCACAGCACGTATGGCTAGATTGAGTTTCAAAATCAAATCTCAATGCAACTATCTATTTTTTTAATTTCAACTGATTTACCAAAACACAATAATTACCCCATTGATGATTACTGATGTAATTTGTATTGCCACGTACAATACAACAGGGTCTTAAATTTTCTTTCAAGGGACAAGTTAGGTGACATCAGAAAACTATCGGGTGGTTTGTTGTCTACTGTAGTTGCCACAGTCTACAGAAAAGGCAAAACAAGCGACCGCTATGAGCAGTCAGTTCCACGCATGGTGCTCGCGCTTGGTTTATCGGCGTTACAATTGCTTGTGTTTGCTGTTATACTATGTCCCCTGGCAGTTTTCTTCGTGTTCGGGCTTTATATCTCAGCCGCACTTTCCTTGTGGCGTCTAATAGAGCACGACTTCACTAATGCTGACGGAGGCTCAAACCTGAAGCCAGCACTAGAAGTCCTGTACGGCTTAGCAGTAGCACAAGGCATACTCTACAGTTACAGGACCATGCATTATTTTGGGTCAAAGATTGGACTAGTGGAATTTGTGACCCAAAATTGCTCAATGGACAAAACCCTAGTTTGGGAGTACCTAAAGGACACCATAGCGGGGTGCGAGAAGGATACGTCATTCGCCACGGGAAGGAATCTCATCACCTATGGCGTGGACTTGATGGCGGCGGAATCCAACTCAAATATTGACAGCTTCATTGCTGGGGTAAGGGTTCTGGACGCTTCCACACCCACCACTGCGGGACCACTGGGACCGGCAGTTTGTCCTAGGACGTCTGCTAACTAGATCGGCCGCTTCTGGCCACATGATCCAGAGGCTGCTAGAGACACTAGCTCTGGGAAGCCGCCATTATGGGTTAAAAGAAGTGGAGTGTGCTGCCAGAGTTCTGGCGTATGCTGCGGTCAATATTCTTTTGCTGCGGTTCACAGAAGTGATCCCGTTTATTTCTTGCCTGCTCGACACATTGGAGTTGGAAGAGTCACCTAAAGAGTCCTTAGAGGTGGCAACCAAAGTCGCCCGTATCCTTAGGAACCTTGCGACCGAGGAAGACAACTGCAGAATCATAATGAGCGCCGAGGGTGTGCTATCCAACACGGTGAGGCATCTAGTTTCCGTCCAAGACCACAGAGGGTATAAATTTCATGATGAGTGGTGCGGTTGCTGGAATTCATTAGCCATCTCACGGGTGCCCCTGGAGGGACCGAAGCGGTGCCGAATGAAATCTCATGCAAGCTCCAGGAGATCGAAGCCACCGTTCAAAGTATTCTTGAGTGCACCAAATGTAATATCTCTCTCAAAAGACAAGCAGTCAAGGTCCTCCTAGATGTGTCGTATATGGACATACCTTCCTCCGTCACGGCCAGTCCAGGCACCGGAGAGATATTTACCTGGATGCTCATGTACATTTCTGCTTTAGATGATGGAGTATTTGACTGGATTTGTTTATTCTCCCCTCGGTTGAAGAAGAGAAGTAGCATGAGACAAGGTTTAGCACGCGAGAAGCTGAAGGCCATGGTAAGTGGTGATGATGCGCATACCTTAGAACCAATTTATATTGTTGTTGGCCACCTCACTAGGGTCATAACTGCATAAGCCGGAAACAACAAATATAGATTACAAGCGGTACAACTCGTGCGGCATCTGTGTTGTAATAGCAATGATATGAATGAGTATCAATTCATAACAAGGGAGGCCGTGCTCGAGGTGATGCCAGAGGTAATTTTATCTATGCCAATTGCCAAGTTGCAGTGTTACATGGACACAGGTGCAGGTGTCGGTGTCCGACGGGTGCGGGTGTCCGATTCGGTAGAATTTTTGGGGACACTGAAAATAACACTTGGAATCCGACACGGGTGTCGGAATCTGACACGGGTGCGGGGTATCCGACTCGGCAAAAAAATTAGGACATGGGTGTCCATGTAACACTGCCAAGTTGTTGATAAATGCTGACAAGATGGCAGCACCTTGTGTTATATATATTATTTACAACCTCCTACTACTACCTTCGTCAAACTGAACTGTTATTGGTGGATGCTGCAGCTTCTTAAATATATGCTTGGTTGTGGGTCGTCGACCAGTGAAGAAACGCGTGCTGCCGAGACGCGACCAAACGACGGCCAGCTTTCGGCACGGAGTAGTGACATAGAGAAAGGTAGTGAGGAGCAAGACGCGTCTTCGCCTCCACAGCGCAATGGCGAGCAGCAACACATGGGAATCGAACTGCAGGAAGCATATATATCCTTGTGCAGGGTGGTGTCCCAGAATCTCCTCGCGGACCATGGTAATAAGCTCAATGCTATCGCAGCGAATGCATGCTTGGAACAAGGGATACCGATGCCTGTGAAGGATTTCGAGTCACTTGTGTCGTATGCACAAGATCGTCTTGAGGAGCAGAAGAAGAGGCTAGCTCAATGATTAACGACTGAAGTGGCTAGTTCTTCAAGCGAAGCCTGATCAAGTGGAGTTGACTACTTAAGTCTATGCTACATAGTACATCCAGATGCAGTGTATCCGAAGTTATCCGAAGTACTTTAATTCATGTCCTCGTTGTACAATTGAGATCCGTGAGGGAGGATGCTCATTGGACAGTTGTGTAATTGTGTGTGCTGTGTGTAGTTTTTCGTTTTGAGTTTTCCCGGCTGCTGGTGGAGACCAGATTATATATTATGCCAATTCTGGATTGTTTCCCTGGTTTGTTACTGAATTTACTCCTGATCAAGGAGATGAAAATGAAGGGTCCGCTGGCGCATCTTTCAACAGCAAATATACCTTTATATTTGTGTTTCCTTTTTTCTATCTTTTCTCCATATGACCCCCTTCCATTGCATATATGCCTGTACATACGATATGCATATTAGCTCACCAATCACCATCCATTGCTGACGAGTGACAAGCTGCTTATTGGTTGCATGTCCATCTGTCTCGATTCCTGTAGGAAAGCATGTATGTATATAAAAAAAACTTACCTGCGAGGGGTAAGCCATCTACGGGCATTACTGTAAGAAGAAGGCATTTTCACACAGGCCAAGAAAACCCCACTAGTAGAGAATCGAGCATTCGTCCCTCTCACGTGAGTACCGGTTGTCTTAAAACCCGGTACTAACGTGTCCCTGGGGGTTCCCGAGTTACTAGCCGGTACTAAATGGTGCCATTTAGTACCGGTTGGTGTTACCGGCCGGTACTAAATGGTCCCGGGGGGTTCCCGAGGCGTCCGTGCATTTGGTACCGGCTCGTAACACCAGCCGGTACTAAATTTTGGCATTTAGTATCGGCTGGTGTTACGAGCCGGTACTAGGGTCCGCGGGGTATAGTTCAAAAGAAAAGCATATCCCACTCAGTCACAACTGATGCATAGGTGGGATGGTAGAGGGGGTTACACGCGAGGCCAGAGCTTGTGAGTTCGAATCTCACGAACCGCGCACGCGCATTTACGCGTGACTTGTGACTGGTAAGCTTACAAAAATTTTTTCTTTATTTTTTGGCTCGAAAGCCGTTAGTTACCAGCCGGTACTAACTGGCCCGCCCCGCCGATCATGCAGCCCCGTTAGTACCGGTTGCTGCAGCCGGTACTAACGGGGCTGCCCATTTAGTACCGGGAGCTCGTTACCGGTTGCATAACCGGTACTAACGTGGCTTTTGGCCCGGTACTAAAGGTCTGTTCTCTAGCAGTGCCCCCGAACCCTAGCCCGCCCTGACAGTGGAAGGCTTAGCTCTTGAGACAACCTGTCTGGGCCCGGTCTTCAAGCCAATCTGGGTCTCATGAGACAACCTGCCTGGGCCATACACGGTCCTCAAGCCGACTTGGGTCGTCATCTAAACCCATGCTGCAAACACGAGAGTAACCTGAGTTTGCATAGCTTCTCATTTTGTCAAGAATAACAACTAGCAGGCCTAAACAAATTTAGGCCCAAGGCCCCAAAGCTAATAAGCACACAACGTCGTCACTGAGTACATTGACAGCATTTCTCTTAAGAATTACTTAATCCAACTTGGTGTTTATCACTTATCGAGGGATAATCAATAATGTTAAAAAGGGATGAAACATGTTATTTTGATCAAAGGGAATTCAAGTTTAAACATAAATTTAGATGAAATTTGGCCAAATCTGAGAATTTGGAGTTTGAACCTACCAAAATGATAAAAAGGGTACCAAAGACAAGGTTTTAGTATTTTGGGTTTGAGCATCTGTTAGAAATTGAAGAGCGAACTCAAAATGAAGGAAAACAAGAAAATGCTTAGGTACGAAAAAATGGCTAACTAACCAGATTGGAGGCTTTGGATTTTTCAGATTTTCTTAAATCCTTGATTTTTTTTTGGCAAAATAGCTTGTGGAATATGATATATCTAATTTGTTTTTACAGGGGATCAGCAAAAATATTTCGAACTTTGGATGGTTAAATAAATGGCAAAATAAGTCAGGTTGCATTGTTTTAGGCTAAAGTCAGAATTTTCAAGTCTGAAAAAAGTGAGTTTTTGGCTGAATTCGGATGGAATGTGAGCCATCTTGGGCAACAATTATAGCAATTATATGGCAAATGGAAATGTCTTAAGTCGGTGAACATTTTTCTACAGATGAGCAGGACAAAAACTTGGATTTAAATACTCAAATGAGAATTCAAAGGAGGCAGGTTCAGATTGTAAACCTCAATATATACCTGACGAAACTGAATAGCTTGTGCATTCATTGTTTATTTCAGAATTAGTTTTCGAGTGATTATTTGATTTATTGGACAAAATCCTTTTGTAAAAATTGAAGTTCAATGTTTAGGCTAACATTTTGGTTTGCAGTTTCGATGTTGATGTTTGAATTTGGAAGAGAATCTGGATCAAAGTCTCGAGTTAAGAGAAGATGAATAGAGAAGAGATGTAGCATAGCAGAGCATAACAATTTTTTTTTGAACGGAGTGGACAAGATAGTGCGAGTTTCTATAAATATAGTAGTGATATTACCATATCCAAACATCAGATGCTACCTCACAGCCAACACCACGACAACACAATGCACGGGCCTCGCCACATCTGTCATTGGACGACACCTCACTTCCGTTGCCTCGAAGAAACACCGCATGCGGTGGCCTTGCCACGTCCGCCTCACACTTCATGTGTTGCCATCGGAATGGTGAGCAATGATGCCTGCTTCCAAGGTCCCCAGCAAACCGTCAAGCCATCATCGCTGGCCAATTTCTTCTTGTTGCTAAACCAGCGGGCATGTCAGCCATGGCAGGAAGCCTAGGATGTCACTTGCGCCGTCTTCGAATGATGTACCGCACTGGAGTAGCACCAGTATAGCTGTGCCACCCGTCCTTGTTTGCTGCAAGTCTAGAGTTGTCCCGCATTTGTTGTTGCTGCAAGCGCCGTCCTCCAACGCAATCCCACACCGCACCGGTACAAGCAACCCACCCAACAAGCATGCGCCACCACGTGAGTGCCCCTCCCTCAGCTCTAGTATTGCCTCGAGTCGGGTTGGGCCTTGAGGAACGACGTCTCCAAGGTGGTCACTAACGGCAGAGCCAGGGGGTGGGTGGGCGGGAGCAGCAGGGGCCATGGCATCCCCCAACACAATGCAAAAAAATTTAACCCCTCTTCTACACTAGTACAAAGGGAGGGTCAGCAACTAGACAGCTAGACTAGGCACTGCATTCTCTCTTGTTGATTGCTGCTGCCTCCAGTGTAGTAGTAGGACAGAGTAATCGCAGCTGATATGTTACGCAAGAGACATTCTGTGAGGGCGGATGAGGGATGAGAGGGCGACGACGATTACGGATTGCTCCCGTGGGCGACATTCGCCGGCGGTGGGCATCAAATCTCGCGGCGGAGGAGACGGCGACTAGGGAGTTGGTAAGTGAGGTAGGGGTTTTCTCGACCGAGAACAGGTGTTTGGATGAAAGTGATGATGGTATTGAGTGGAGTACACCGGTGAAATCCCGACGAGTTTCGTCTGATCCTTTGTATGGGTTACGGCCTCAAGGGGTTACAACTCCTTTATGGGATGCCGGTGATGAATCCAACTTGGTACCGCCGTCCACAATGTCCTCACCGTCGACGATGTCGATGAAGAAAATGGCATCTTCTGCTGGTCTTTGTATGGCTGATGTGGAAGCAACGACGTTGATGCTGGGGGATCCCATGATCAGTGCAAAAATCCTTGCTTCCTCAACTCCAACATCAATGGATCAGCCAACAGAGATGGCACGAAGAGTAGTTTCAACTTTGTTTGGTGACAGGACAGGTTTCCGATCAGCGAAGAACAAGCTCCAGATCGGCGGCTGGGCAGCCACCAGAGGTAGAAGAAGCAGTTCAAAATTCAAACTCAGATCCGGAATCAGTGCAAAAAAGTGGGCCAGGCTGGTTTGAATAAAGAGATCTCGGTCTGGAACGGGATGGGCTGGACCAGGTATAGAACAAATGCCGTGGGCCGACTTATGTCTCGCAAAGGGTCATTACCTGATTGTTATCGCCGTCTGACTCCTTTACGAACCCTATCTACCTCCCCCGACGCCCGACCTTCGTACACTGCCGTTGTGCGTGGAGGGTCGATGGAGGGACGTGGTGCACCGGGGGCAGGAGGCTTCAATGACGGTGGTGGCTGTTGGAATTGACCTCGGTCATGTGTAATTGGGCCATCAAGCCCAATCCTAATCCTACACTACTCCCTATTAGTTGCCTTTGATTGGAAGGCAAACAAGCCCAATTAGGGCCCGGCCCCACGTCTACAGCACTATATAACTAAGGGGAAACCCCCTAGGTTTCCTTAATCTGTGTTAATCTCGTGTTAATCACGAGTTAGCCTATAGGGCTCGTTAGAACCCTAATCCTATTAATCACTAAGGGTGCTGGAAGGCGTGGAAGCTCGGTGTCCCTCATCTACATCAATATCCAGGCGTTCTGCTACGTCTACTTCCTCTACGGCTCAACGGAATCTACATCTCGTTAGTCATCCACCAAAAGGTCCTCTACGGCTCTACGGAATCTACATCTCGTTAGTCATCCACCAAAAGGGATGAATCTGAATGGTAAGTCCTAAGTTTTCACCAAATCCGTATTAGATCTAAGTGCTAGGTATGGTCTATGTTAGACTAGATGATCCTGTCAGTTTTATGCTCTAAGTTAAGATCGGTAAAATCAATCTAACAATTGGTATCAGTCGCGAGATCTAGTTCTACTAGATCCCCTAGCAAACCCTAATCTTTCATGGTTCGGATTAGCGCATAACAGAGGTGATTTTATTAAGAATAAGTCATGTTTTAGTTGAGACAGAATAGATTAGATGACATTTATCGTGTTTGGCCTTATTTCGTGTTTAGCCTAAGGCTTCTTCATGTTTTAGATCTATTTCATGCTCACATCTACTGGTTTCCCATGGCTAGAGTCAGTAGATCGGTAAGTTTATTACCTAGGGTTCTTTAGATTGGCTCAAATTCATGTTTTTAAGGTTACATTTACACGCGGTTAGACATCACAGCCCAAAACCCGCAAGAGATTAGAAAGAGGGGCACAACTCAAAAAAAAAACCCCAAAACCTAACCCTAAGATTCAGAAAAGGCCTACCGTCTTGGTGGCTACGCGTGTGCAGCTCACGCTGCGCGCATGGGTGCATGGCCATAGGCTTCACCCTCAAAGAAGCCTTGGCACCGGCACGCGCCGACGATATCAGTTCGTCGCGGCACGACCGGCTGCCTTGGCAGCGAGCACGCCTCGCGTGTGTTCATCCTCTCGTCGGTGCTTGAGTACGCCGCCGGCGGCCATGGAGCCCCGACGCCGTCACCATTGAGCTCCGACGAACCGTCTCGACGGGCCGCGCGCGTCAAGCACGCGGCGCCGCAGAGAAGGCTCGTGGAGCTCCGGCTCGACGGCGACTCACCGGATCTGGGGGAGAATGAGATAGAGGTGGTGGCGGTGAAGCGCCATGGCGTCTCGCTGGCCGGCAACGAGGTGCGTAAGGTCTGGTCCCTCCAGATCTTGCCACTCGCTCGCCGGAGATGGGCGAGAAGAGAGGTGGCGGAGTCGGCGGGGAGCAGCGGCGCTCGCTTCGCCAGCCGCCGCCGCGGTTGCTGCTAGGGACTCGGGGAGAAAATGAAACCTAGGGTTTCATCCCGGTGCCGATCCAGCTTATATACCTGCCGCACTCAACGGTGAGCCGTCCGATCGACGTTGGATGGCTCGGATCGGCGCAGTCGTGAGCATGGGCCGGATTGACGGCCCATCCATTCGCCCCTGGGCTTTAGGCCCAATAAGCTTTAGAGCCCGTGAGGGCGGTCCACGAGCCAAGCAGAGCGGGCTGAGCCGCTGTGCCGAGCCGAGCCGCGATCAGTGCTGTGTTGCGTGCGTGCTGTGAGTGGGCCAAGCGCACGCCTGAGCTAATGCTGCGCGTTTTATGGGCCTTTGTGGGCCATTTTCAGATCTAGGCTAAATTTAAATTCGCCCTTTTCTTTTAAGTTATTTCAGTATCATTCATTTTGAGCTCCATTAGTAATTCATGTTTAAGTTAAGTAATTAAGAAATTAAATTAAGTATTTATGGATTACTTAGTTGCAGTAAAATTACTAATGATTTTCTAAGTTTATTTAGCATAATTTTTCAATTAATAATTGGAAAATTGTTCTAAGTTTAGTTTTAAGGAATTATTTTAAGCTAAATTCTCAGTAATTATTTTGTAGCAATATTTATTTTTGCTATATTTTAAGCTTCCGCTGTCATCTTGAGACTAATTAAGTTTTATTAGTATTTAATTTTCTAAATTCAATTAGAGAAACAATTAGATTTGTATGAGCATAGTAATTTAAGGTATAAGCTTAAGATTAATTTAGCTATTTAGTTGAGCTAATATTTTGGGCAATTTTCTTATGTACAAAGTACATATTTCATGAGTTTATTATGTTTTATAGAACTATGAGTTCTTAATTATTCAAGTTCTTTGGCAAATTTTGAATTTAAGAATCTTCTCCCTACAACTTTAAACATGGTTGGGATTTATTTCATTAAGTGCCCAATATAGATTATTTCTCCTCACCATGTTTAGGTTTAAGATTTTATGATATCTGAATTGTATCTTTCGAATATTTATTCAAATATTTTGCTAAGAATATTAAGTTTTGATCTACTAAGTGCTAATTATTTTAGTGCAATTTTATTTTGATATTAAGTGCATTTTCTAAGTTTAAGTGCCAAGTCAAAATACTATAAGATATGCATTAATTTTGCATAAGTTGAGCTCAAATTTTGCATTATTCAAGTTAAGCTGAAAATTCTCTTTCCACCAAGTACATTCAGATGCCTCTATTTGAATGGAACCACCGAGAAGTTTATTTAGAGTACACTTGTAATTAAATCTGACCACCGCGTTTTAATTATGAGTTTAAGATGAGTTTCGCTTGTTTTCCCCACCGGTGATGCAAGTTGTTACTTATCGCGTGAATTTGATCAGACCACCGTAGGGTTAAATTCATGCCCCCTTTATGTGCATCTTATTGTACTACTACTGAGACATGTTTATGAATTTTCAGTAAATTATACAAAGTTTTGAGCATCATTGAGCATTGTAATGGCACAAACTTCCCTAGTTGGAATAAGTATGTGCTAGGCATTCTCAAGACCTCGGATCTTGATTATGTGCTAAGTGAGGATAAGCCAACTGCTACGGCGGTTGGAACTTAGAATTATGTTGGTAAGATAAGTGAGTACAACTCAAAGTTAGATAAATGGGAGAAATCCACTTATTGGCCAAGATGGTCAAACCATCATTGAGGCCTTGAGAAATCCTTTGCCTACTACGATTAGAGGTAAGGAATTATCAGTTAAGGAGTTATTGTACAAAATTGAGGAACATAAGTTAGCCAATTTCCTCCTCATAAAATTAACAACCTCACGTTACAATGATTAAGGTGTATTGAGCATACACGAGCATGGTCAATATATCTCAAGGGTTATATGCATGCTCAAGTTATATGCAACTTTTGCAAATAAGTCAACCACATGCAAGAGTAATACCCCAGATTATTACATAATTAAGTTGTCTCATAAGTTTTCATTAAGTTTATTTGCTCCCACTATTTTGGTGGAACAACTCAGGTGCACTTGCACATTTTGAACCTCCTCTAGGTTTTTCATAAGACTTTAAAGGAGGAGAGCTCAAGGGAGCATAGTCTAAAGACTTCGTCAAAGGCAAGACTCTGGGTTTTCGTATTACAATTAAGTCATTTGCTTTAGCTTAATTTCAAGATGATGATGTACCTTAGATTAAGAAAGAATATATTTGTACTCTGTGACAAGAAAGCATTGACATTTGTGTTCTCTATAAGTAATAATATATCATCAATGTTGTAACAAAGTTTTTCTTGTATTACAAACAGTAAGAAAGTCGCAGTTGACTTCTTTTTTGTTCCTTTAAAAATTGTCCTCTACAGTTACTGTTGATCCGCTATTTATAGGGGTCAACCTCGTACATTTACAAGACCGTTGCTTCCCGCCAGAAATCCTATACACATTCTAGTTTCTAGACGACCGTTGCTTCCCGCCAACCTTCATCTTAACCTCGTCGTAGACGATTGATTCGTTTTAGCATCTCCGTGTCTCACGACCAGCCTCGTATTATCGTCCTCTTTGCCTTGACTTCTTCGGTCCTGCTCAAAAAGGCTTTAATCTCTTCGACTTAGCTTCGCGTTAGTCAGCTTCGTCCTGACTTCTCTAACTTCACCCGCAACTTTAACCTCTTCGAAATAACTTCTCATTTGTCTTCTTCGTTCTAACCTCTTTCAGTCTCTCCTGCAAAAATAGAAAATACGATTCCAAGGGGCGCCTCCCCAACAGTAGCCCCTTCGTCCTTGGATTCGAGTTTGTTACAATTCATCCCTCGAACTCCTGGGACGAAACCCAAAAGGCGTCCCCTTGGATTAATTTGGCGGTTACTTTGGCGCCTTTTCACAGCGCGAACTTCGGAACTTACCGCGCCTATAAATAGTAGAGATTACCCCCCCTGAAAATTACCTTCGCTTTCGCCTTTGACCTCGTGCAATTGTCTTCGCTCTGCTTTAGCTCTCGATTCTGACCTCGCGCTAGTGTCTTCACTTTGCACTAATTGTTGCTTTCTGTTGAGGCTTTTGAAGTGCATTGCTGTTAGAAAGAGGTTAGTTTTTGAAGAATCTTTGTCTTCGTTTCTTGTTTCGTTGTGTTTTTGATTGTTTTTCATTATTAGTTTCAGAAATGGCTCAAGTCACGTCTGCTGCTGTTCTAACCCCTGATGCTGAAAGAGAGAACAGTCCCCTGGGTTCTAACCCGGGAAGTGAGGATTTGGAAGGAGTCGAGGCTAATGTCAATGATCTCGTTGGAGAGTCGGCTCCTAAGACCCTTCATTTCGGTCGATCTTCTGTTACCGCGGGGATGATTTCTTCTTATGTACAGAATGGATATTTTCCTGAAGGTGTTGGCCATGCTCCTGGAAACGAAACTACTCCTGATCCTCAACTCGGAGAAGCTGTAGTGTTTTCCGAATTCTTTACTGCAGGACTTCGTTTTCCCTGCGATCTGATGCTTCCTCAGATTCTGGACCGTTTCAATGTCAAGCTTCATCAGTTGACACCCAACTCCTTTGTTCAACTATCGAAATTTTTCTGGGGTGTTAAGACATTTGGTGGAGAAATTGACCTCGACACTTTTGGTCGTTTCAAAGAGCTTCATCTTCAAAAGAGGTCAATTTTTTTGGAAGAAGGTGGAGAAGAGCATATTGGGCAATTTGGAGTTGCGACTTTTACTTCGCGCCGACGTAGCGCTGCTCTGAAGATCACAAAAGTTGACTTCACCTACGCCCAACGGAACCGTTGGGATGTGAACTGGCCGAAGTCGTGGTTCTATGTCAAAGTTGGCCTCGCCTCCTCAGGTTCCAACGAGATCACCTATCCTTTTGCTGGCCCCCTTGGCAATGTCGAAGTGTCCACTGTGATTGACTTCGACAAAAAATCCGAAGCTTTTAAGAAAAACAGTCGCTGCTTTATCCATGCTACTCGGCGACTAACAGGCCGTGATGTGGTTGAAGAGTTTCTGGCTGCCGAGATCTGGCCTTTAGGGAATGATTGGAAACCCTTCAGAATTGAGGAGAGGCAAATACCTGGATTCGATTTGCCTACTACTTTTGTTATCTTCGGACTTACGAAACCTGTAGATGTGTCCGAAGATGATGTGATCTCTAAGGTTGAATGGGCCGCCAAAGCTTTGATTGGCCCTCTTACAGAGAAGGAGAAGAAGTCAATGATTGACCTCTTCGAAAAACCCAGCCGTTTGAATCGGCCATGGTTGGAGATGGGCATTAAATATGGGGATAGATTAAAACCCTCCAAACCCCAGAAACGCATGAAACCTGTTGGGAATATTGGGTCCGAGCAAGCTGGTGTATTACGAAGATACAAAAAGACTTCATCAAAGGTTCTAATATCTTCGAGTCAAGATGCTCCCCAGACGAAGACAAAGTTGCTCGAGGCTCAGAAAAGGAAAACTGCTTGTGCGCAACAGTCTGCCTCAGCACCTAACAAGAAACCTCGACTGACTCGAAAGGTAGATTTGTCACTCCTTGAAAGTCCTGAAGCCGAAGCTGAAGCTGAGAAAGAGAAAGAAACTATTGAAGCAGCTTGTGGACTTCTAGGGATTGCTGGCGTTGTTGGCGATGACCTCGGCACGTCGGGATTCATGAAGGATTTGGCAGGCACTTCTGCTGCTTCGGGTGAAGGTTTGTTTGTTCCTTTCATGAAATGCCCCGGTGCTAGAATGAGCCTCGCAGGTTCAATATCGAGTGTTGCTTCGAAATCTCCAAGAGAATTCGATCCAACCTTCCATGAGCTCTTAGAGCATAACTTCAGCTTGTATTCCACAGAACCAGCCGTCGAGGGTGTGAATGTTGAAGAAGATAAGAAAGCCGAAGCTGAGCACGAGGTCAGAAACTTTAGTTGTACTATACTTGACCACTAAATTTCTTTTATTGTTTTTGCTTACTTTGCTTGATATTTTTAGGTCGAGATTGTGGATGTCGAGGGTAAAAATATCCCTGAGGAAACATCTACGAAGCTCCCTCAAGACTTGGCTGCTTCTTCTTTTGTTGATCTTGATGAAGATACTGATGAGATGCGAGGTGAGAAAGAAAAAATTTCTATCATCACTTCATGTTTAGTTTCGTTTTTGATTCTTATATTTTGTCTTCGTTTTTATAGGTTATAAAACATCTTTGGAAAATCTTAGCTTTGAAGAGCTATCTCGCTTGAGCGTCTCCACAGCGCGCAAGGTTCGTGCTTGCTTCTTACTATTTTATCCTCGTCTCTTCCTTTCTTTATATTTGTCTTACGTTTTTGTTTTCGATTCGCTTCCTTAGGTTAAGCTGATCAACGCGGTTTGTGCTTCAAAGTCCAAAACCGCTGTTGATCGACTTCGTTTCTTGGAGAAAGAGAATGAGAAGCTTCGGGATGTCAACGACAAACTTCACAAAGATTTGACTAAGCTCGAGGACAAATGGGACACAACAGATAGAAAATATAAAGCCTTGCAGAAGGACTATGACGAGAACCTGACTGTGATTGAGAACCTTCGTGATGCCGTGGTTCGCGAGTCCGATGCTGCGAAAGAAGCTAAGACTAAAGTGTCTTCCCTCGAGCTTAAGTTGAAGGAAACCGAAGATTCTCTAGCTTCGTCCAAGACTCTTGACGCTGAGAAGATAAAACGAATTTTTGATTCGTATTCTAGCTCGCTTAAGCAGTTCGGAGCCACTCCTTATGCTCTTCCGATGGACTTAAACATTGATAACTTCTTATCTTGGATTGAAGAAGAATTTGCTGGTCTCGGGGACGTGTTTTCTATTGCTGGCGACAACTTCGCACTCACCTGCACCGATGGCCTCGGCAGATTCCTCGAGAAAGAAGATAAGGAACTGCTCCTTCGGGTTTCTGGCCCCGGATTTCGCTTTGCTGACTTCGGAGATCTGTCCTTGCCTTGTTCAAAAGAAGTCGAAACTATGAAACGTCGTTTCTTGCGAGACTTCTGGAACGCCTATGGGCGAGATATGGCTAAGGACTCCTCTTCGAAGGTAAAAAACTTTCTCTGTATAAGTTTGCTTCTTCTTCTCTTTTATTATTGTCGAAAATTCTAAGTCTTTTGCTTTGCTTCTTCATGAGGAAGAAACTGAGGATGCAGAAGCCGAAGAGGGAAAAGAGGAAGAGGACGAGGAAGAAGAGGATGATGCTTTGGATTCGCCTCGTGATGAAGACGAAACTAAATCTTTCCAAGAAGAAGGAGAAATCTGATCACGAGTCGAAGTTGATTTATGTAAAAAAAAACTTGTTATAAATCATGAGCGATGTTTGTGAACTTCAGAGCGACTTAAACATTGAAATTGTTCGCAATTTTGTCCGTATTAACCTCGTAATTATCTTCGGTTTTTGTTTCGAAGTGCATGCGTCGGACTCGTACAATTTCTTTTTTCTTGAAATTGTTTATACATCATCTTGATTCTATAAGGTCATGACCTTTAGCCTCGTTTTCACTATAGAAAACGCTTAAATATTCTTTGGCCTCTAGTTCCCTTGTTAACTCGAGAAAGCCTTGAAGCGGATGTACTTTTTTCCATATATTGGATTCTAATTCCCTTGTTAACTCGAGAAAACCTTGGAGCGGATGCGCTCTTCTCCATGATCGCACAACTTGAGAGGACGTTGCTGTACGAAGCATCTATGGGCCCTGCGGTGTTGTTGGTCTTTAGGCTGGCCAGATCATGCCGTCGAGCGTTCCTTTGATTCCTGCTACCTCTCATTTCTAGGGAAAATTTTTCTTTTTCATTTGCTTTGCTCTTTTTCTTGCCAAGGCTCGTCTCCGCCCTTCCCTTTTATAGTGGTCTTTGGACCCTCGGTGAAATTATGATTTCACCTAACCTCGTGTCCTTTTTGGAAAGTGCAAGTTAGGTGATTCATTTTTAATGTGCCCGTCGCTTGGTGAAGGCTTGTTTTTGAATAAATGCAAGTGGGGGCTTCTCTTTTTAGCCTTTGAAAAAGGCGTCCCCTCCCTCGATAGCCCCTTTGCGTTTATTCATTACTTCTTACTTCGAGCAACGAATCTGAAAGATTACGTTCTCTTGTTTTACTTTCGAAATAGGGCAACTCTGTTGCTTTTTTCGTTCCTCTGATTTGATCTAGACTGTAGGTCTTCTTGCGAGGTTTTGTTTCTAACCTCTTTCTTAGACAATTTTTTTTCGAGATTTTTAGCGAGGGTAATATCTCCAACCTCGGCCTCGAACTATTTTATTCGAGGTCTTATTTTTGCGAAGTTATATTTCAACCTCGTCCTCGAGTTATTTTGCTCGAGATCTTCTTTTTTCGAGGTTATATTTCCATCCTCGGCCTCGAGCTATTTTGCTCGAGGTATTCTTTTTGCGAGGTTATTTTTCAACCTCGGCCTCGAGCTATCTTGCTCGAGGTCTTCTATTGCGAGGTTATATTTCCAACCTCGGCCTCGAGCTATTTTACTCGAGGTCTTCTTTTGCGAGGTTTATTTTTCAACCTCGGCCTCGAGCTATCTTGCTCGAGGTCTTCTTTTGCGAGGTTTATTTTTCAACCTCGGCCTCGAGCTATCTTGCTCGAGGTCTTCTTTTGCGAGGCTAATTTTCAACCTCGGCCTCGAGCTTTTGATGACAATGTATGGTCCTTCCCATTTTTCCTCGAATTTGGATAGGTTTTCTGCGTTATGCTTTCTTTTGATTACCAGGTCCCCAACTCTGATCTCTCTTATCTTCGCCTTTGGGTCACGCCACTTTCGTGTTTGCCTTTGATATGATTCGAGGTTATGTGAAGCAACAAGTCGGTCGACTTCGATTAGATCCTTTTCCACCATTTCTTTTTCACCTTCGTCATTACTAAGTGTTACCCTTAGTGTTTTGGCCTTGATTTCTTCTGGAACCATTGCTTCAGTTCCGTATAGCAGTCTGAAAGGAGTGAACTTGGTTGCTCTGGATTCTGTGGTATTATGTGACCATACTGCGATTGGCAAATCGTCAATCCATTTTCCCTTTTTGTGGTCGAAGAGCATCTTCCTTATAGCTGAAAAAATTGATGCCGTTGGCTCTTTCAACCGCGCCGTTTGATTGCGGATGATAAACGGATGCGTACTTCACTTTGGTTCCCATTGTCATGCAAAAATCTCTGAATGTTTCGCTGTCAAATTGCTTTCCATTGTCCACTGTTATTTCTTTTGGTACCCCGAATCTGCAAATGATGTTATGCCAGAAGAACTTTTGTATTGTATGCGAGGTTATCGATGCTAGGGCTTTTGCTTCGATCCACTTTGTGAAATATTCCACGGCAACTACTGCGAATCTGCAGTTTCCTTGAGCTGTTGGGAGAGGCCCTACCAAGTCTATTCCCCATCTTTGCAATGGCCAAGAAGGTGTGATGAGCTGCAACAGTGAACATGGAATCTTTTGATTGCTTGCGTTCTTTTGACATGCTTCGCATTTCTTTGCTACTTCGTCTGCATCTTTTATCATTGTTGGCCAGAACATTCCTTGCCTGACTGCTTTTGCTGCGAGGGCTCTTGGACCAATATGTGTTCCGCATATCCCTTCGTGTATGCTTCTTAGTATAGCCGTTCCTTGTTCTTTTGTGATGCATTTTAGCCATGGTGCTGATATCCCCTTTTTGTACAACTCTCTTTGTATTATCTGATACCCTTTTGCTCTTGCTGGTATTCTCTTGGCTTCGCTTGCTGAACAGGGTGTGAAATTGTTTTGTAAGTATGCCATGATTGGTGCTCTCCAATCTTCCCAGCAAATGTGTGCTAGATGCTGCTTTCTGATTGAGGGGATGGTCATGACCTCGTAAATTACGTCCTCAGGTAGTTCTTCCTTCTTTGCTGCTTTCTTGGCTAAGTCATCAGCTTCGTTGTTGTCGTTTCTGTGGATGTGCTCTACCGTGAATCATTTGAAGTGTTTCTCCATTTCTCTGACCTCTTCGAGGTAATCGATTAGTTCTGGTTTTCTAGCTTCGCTATCCTTTTCGATGTGGTCCCTTGCTATTTTCGAGTCTGTCTTCACAATGAACCTTTGTTTGCCTAGTGATTTCATTTTTCGTAGCCCAAGCAGGAGTGCTTCGTATTCTGCTACGTTATTTGTGACTTGAATCTCCTGGTTGATGAATTCCAATCGTGTAGCGAATCTTGTTTTGATTCCGCCTGGTGAAACCAGTATTGCAGAGATCGCTGCTCCTTTGTTACAATATGCTCCATCACAATAGACTGTCCATTGTTTTTCGTCTTCGTCTAAATTTTCATGCTTTGGAGAGGTCCAGTCTGCTACGAAGTCAGCCAATACCTGGGATTTGATTGCATTTCGTCTTACGAATTCGATATTGAATCCAGATAGCTCTGCGGACCATTTGCTGATCCTATTCGAAGCTTCTCTGTTTGCAAATAACTCGGCTAGAGGTTTGTTGGTGACGACTGTAATTTTGTGAGCTTCGAAATAATGCCTGAGTTTTCTTGATGCCATAAGCAATGCGTATGCAATTTTTTCGAGTTCAGAGTATGACTTCTTGGCTCCAGATAATGCTTCAGAAACGAAGTAGGCTGGCAATTGCTTCAGAATGCCTTCGATTTCGGTTTCTTGTACTATTGCCGCGCTTACTGCTGACTCTGATACTGCGAGGTAAAGGAGAAGGTCTTTTCCTTGTGCTGGTGGTGATAGTTTGATCATTGTCGCGAGGTACTGCTTTAGTTCTCTGAATGCTTTCGATTGTTCTTCGCCCCAGTTGAATTTCTGCGCACGTCTGAGAGTTTTGAAGAAAGGAAGGCTTCGTTCAGCTGCTCTTGGTACGAATCTGTTTAGAGCTGCAATTCTGCCTGTCAATTGTTGCACTTCCTTAACCGTTTTTGGCTCCTCCACGGATGCCAAGGCTTGTACCTTGTCTGGGTTGGCCTCGATTCCCTTTGATGTTACAAGACATCCCAAGACTTTTCCTTTGGTTACTCCAAAGACGCATTTTTCTGGATTTAAGCTCAAGTTTGACATTCTTAGATTGTTGAAGGTTTCCTCGAGATCTTTGATGTGATCCGTTCTTTTGGTGCTTTTTACGACGAGGTCATCCACATAAGCTAACATGTTTCTATCAATTTGTGAGTTGAAGACTTTTTTGGTCATTCTTGAGAAAGTTGACCCTGCGTTTCTCAGCCCTTCTGGCATTCTGACGAAACAAAAAGTTCCGAAAGGTGTTATGAAGCTTGTCTTCTCCTCATCCTCTTGTTTCATCCAAACTTGGTGATACCCTGAAAAGCAATCTAGCAAGGATAGAATCTCGCTGTTGGCTGCGTCATCAACGACGCTATCAATTCTTGGCAGAGGAAAATCATCTTTTGGGCAATGCTTGTTTAGTGTTGTGAAGTCAATGCACATCCTCCATTTTCCGTTTTTCTTCTTCACTGGGACAGTATTTGCCAGCCATTCTGGGTATTGCACTTCCCTGATGACTTTTGCTTTCAGTAGCCTTTCAACTTCGGATTTTATTCCCTCTATCTTCTCATCCGACATTTTTCTCAATTTTTGTTTTCTTGGCTTTGTCTTCGGGTTTATGTTGAGGCTATGCTCGATTATGGTTCTGCTGACACCCTTTAGGTCTGCAGCTGTCCATGCAAAGACATCCTTATTCTTTCTTAGGAAAGTTATCAATTCCTCCTCTTCTTGAGGGGTAAGGTCTGCTCCGATCGTGACCTCTCTGCCTTCGACTCCTGGATCGAGAGAGACTCGCTTGGTGTCTTATGCTTGAATAGCTTCTTTTACTTTTTCCACTCTGGGTTGCGTTGGTGTCTTTTTGATCGATTCTGTTTGAACTTTATTGCTTGTTTGTTTCGTTTCTGTCTGCAAGAGGTTGACGTTTTTCTCGCCTGGGGTAATTCCTTGTTCGATGTCCCTTGCGACTTGCTGGTTTCCAAATACTGTGATTACTCCATTTGATGCTGGGAGTTTCATACAGAGATATGCCTGTCGTACAATAGCTTCGAACGTGTTGAGAAAACCTCTTCCGAAGATTGCGTTGTAAGGGTAGTACATGTCAACTACGTCGAAAGTGATTCGTTCCGTTCTGGGATTGCTGAGGTCCCCCAAAGTTACCGGTAATTCGATTTTTCCTAAGGCCCGGATTCTTTTTCCTCCGAAACCAATGAGTGGAGTTTCTGATGGTTGTAACAAACTTCTGCTGATATTCATTTGATCAAAAGCACTAGCGAAGATAATATCGGCTGAACTGCCATTGTCTATCAGTATCTTTGTCAGCTCCCAGCCCGCCACATTTGTTTCGATGACCATGGCATCAGTGTGAGGATAACACTGAAGTTTGAGATCTTGCTCAGTAAAGGTTATTGGAACATGCGACCAATGGGTTTTTATTACTGGGCCATTTGGTAGTATTGCGTGCACTCTTCTGAAGTAGTCTTTTCTTTGTCTTTTGCTTTCGAAATCAACTGAAGATCCTCCTGCTATGGGCAGAATCATTCCGCGAGAGGGAATGGGACCCTTGGCGGGTGTTGAATTCGGTGCTGGAGCTGCTTGCATTACAGTTTCGTCTTTTCTTGCTGTGGTGGATTGGATTGAGCTGTGCGCTTGTTGATTTGATTCGGACTGGGTTTGATGCCAAGCCAAACGAGGCTGATGGTATGTTGAAAAGGATTCTGAATTCGTCGGGAGTTGTAGCTGCGGATTCGGCGTGTTATGGGTGGTGCACTGCCAAGAATTTGTTTGGACTGCGCGACCTTGACTGTTGTTTTGGTTCATTTCTTGCTTTACCCTGATGGTTATGGGACATCTTCCTGTACTGTGATCTGGGTTTTCGCCATGGAATTGACAGAACCAAGATCGCGATTGGTTGTCTTGTTGACCTCGACCTCTTCCATGACCTCTGCCTCGTCCGCCTCTTCCTCGTGTGGATGAGGAGTTGAAGTTTTGCTTCGCTGCATTTGATTCGTTATTATGTTGGCCACTCACGTTTTCTATGTGAAAAACTTGGGTTGGTCTGTTGTAGTTCTGCTTTTCGTATGTGGGCTGCTTATAGTTTCCGTTTGCTTTTCTGAGCATGGCTCTTTCGTTAATTCTTCTCCTGTGATCGTCGTCTGATCTGCAAAATTTTTCCATCTCGTGGAATAGTTCATGGAGATTCCTTGGTTTGTTTTTGACAAATTCTGATGCGCATGGCCCTGGTCCCAACCCGTGAATGCATGCATCAATTGCTATTGAATCTAGGATATCATCTGTTTGGGCCTTTAATTGAATGAAACGTTTGAAATATTGAGCTAATGGCTCTCTTTCCTCCTGTCTGCATGCGAATAAATCTCCCGAGGTTAACAGTTGTCTATTGAATCCTTGGAAGTTTTGAAGTACTTTGGCTTTGAGTTGTTCCGAGCTGAAAATTGATCCTGGGCTTAGTCTCGTGAACCATGTGAGAGCCGGTCCTTCGCAAGCTATGATGAATGATTTTGCGAGAACTAGCTCGTTTCCTCCTGCGGAAGCTACCGCAACTTCGTAGCTCATCAGAAACTGCCTGGGATCACAAGTACCATTGTACTTGGGCAAGGTGATGGGCTTGTACGAAGTTGGCCATGGTGCATTTTGAAGGCCTGGAGATAATGGTGAATTCGAGTCGAAGCTTCTGAAACCCGTGTTGTAATTTGTTGTCTCGGTGTTGTGTTCTCTCTCGGGCTCTTGAACAGTTTCTTTGCTCGCATTGAGCTCGCTTTGTAGTCTCTGGAGCTCGTTCTTGGCCTCTGCAATTTTTCGTTTTTTCTTGGTTTCGTTTCTCTGGTTCTCTGCTTCTTTCAACAGGGCTTCTTTTTCTTGCTTAAGCCTCTCGATTTCTTGTAAGAGTTGTTCGAGGCTAGTTTCTTCTCGATTTTGGTTATCATTGGTAGTGACTGGCTCTGGTGCAACTTGTCGTTCATCGTTTTCTCTTTCATTTACATGAGCTTTGGAGGTCTGTGGATCATCTGACCTTCGCTTTTTCTTTGGTGGCATCGTGAGTTTTGATTTCGATCCTAACACGCGGACGGTGCCAACTGTTGTAACACAGTTTTTCTTGTATTACAAACAGTAAGAAAGTCGCAGTTGACTTCTTTTTTGTTCCTTTAAAAATTGTCCTCTACAGTTACTGTTGATTCGCTATTTATAGGGGTCAACCTCGTACATTTACAAGACCGTTGCTTCCTGCCAGAAATCCTATACACATTCTAGTTTCTAGACGACCGTTGCTTCCCGCCAACCTTCATCTTAACCTCGTCGTAGACGATTGATTCGTTTTAGCATCTCCGTGTCTCACGACCAGTCTCGTATTATCGTCCTCTTTGCCTTGACTTCTTCGGTCCTGCTCAAAAAGGCTTTAATCTCTTCGACTTAGCTTCGCGTTAGTCAGCTTCGTCCTGACTTCTCTAACTTCACCCGCAACTTTAACCTCTTCGAAATAACTTCTCATTTGTCTTCTTCGTTCTAACCTCTTTCAGTCTCTCCTGCAAAAATAGAAAATACGATTCCAAGGGGCGCCTCCCCAACAATCAAGTTTGTTTATTGTTTATTATTATATATTGTCTTTGACCATTATTTAAGTTAAACAAGTTGAGAAGTGATGAGACCTTGTCGAATATGTGGCATACTCACGTTTAGACCACAAATTCGAGGGGGAGAATTGAATGTCTCATCAGTTTAGAGTTGACACTCTTGTTGCTCTTGTCAATTGAGAATTGAACTGAGGACTACTCAGAGATATTCTCAAATATCCTCTCCATAAGATTTCATTGTCCATAAGTTTTCAAGGGCTTAAATTAAGAATAAGAGCAACTTTATCATGCTAGACATGATTATTCAATTACCATTGTGATAGGACTAACACTCCACAAACACCAATTGTCTCAAATAAGTGTGAATTTTATTCTTTATGCTGGCCACCGCTGGGTATGGGATAATCTTCACTGGTTCTGTTGTTCTATCCATTTCTGGCCACCGCCGTTTGTGGATTAGTTCAATTGAAATCTGAGATGATTGAAGTATGGTTGTGTTCATGATTCTTGGCCACCGCTGTTTTATGAACATTTAATCATAGCTTTGCTACTCTAGTTCATTTTCTGGCCACAGCTGATGTGGGCTAGGATAGCAAGGAAAGTTGATCAGTGGTATAGAAAATGTCGTGCCAAAGATAAATAAGTTAAAGAGCTACCATTGTAAATTATTTTAGATAAGCTTATGGGCCGACACTTTTAATGTTCTAATTGTTCAGAATTTAATGGAAGCTCACTAACAAGTAAGGAAATGGGGGAGAATAAAATCTTGATGAGATATAGGATAAGTATCCCTATATTGATGATTTAAGAGATATAAATATATGATTTCGTCATATACATCGTGCCATAAGTATTCCTCCATTCTTTACCCCACTCTGTCAAGGATTGACATTAGTTGTCTAACCATAACAGAGATATGAAATGTTTTAAGAGATAAGATAAGTATTGGGCACAAAAGTATAAGCCTTAGTCATTTTAAGTTTATAATGAAGAGGCTATAAAAGAGTATGTGAACTTTAAATATAAGTATAGTTCATTCCATAGCAATTTTCTGATGGAGTCAAAGCAGTAGGCTATAATGGGTCTACAAGTCTTGATAGTGATTCCAAAAGAATCTAAGATGCTAAGTTCATAACTCACAATAAGTATGCATCATGGGCAACTGTGATTCATTTATAAAGTCAACGTGGATTAAATTGTTATCCTGATACTCTAAGGTGAATGATGATCTCTCCATAAGCTAAAAGAAATCAGTATGCATTCCAAGAAAAGGAGAAATATGTTCATCATATCTTTAGACACATCCTGTGTATGTTTCCCTAAGTTCTGGGGAGCATGACACTTAGATGGGACCTAAATGAGTATTGGGATTGTCACTAAAGAGCTAAAATTTAGAGAAGTTCTAAAGTGACAAAATGAGAATGCATATACACAATTATGCCTGTTTTAATTTGTTTGCGTGAAATAGCAAAATTATGATAAGTATAAAATTAAGAATAAGATAAATAGGAAGACGTTCCTGAAGCTTCTGATGAAGCTATATGCTAAGACATATGAGAAATTGACTTAGCATAACAAGCCGGAATGCTTGACAAAATTTTATTAGTCTTAGTCCAGGGGAGGTCCACTGGAAAAAGGTGTTAAAAGTTTAATACACCAAATAACATGCTTATTTAATTAAGTACTACTCAGATAAGATTTTGTAAGAGTGTGTGGATATAAATGTGCACAATTAAGTTTTGTATCCTTCACTCTTGCAGATATGAGCGATTCTGCAGAAAGCTCTAAAACAAGATTAACATTATTAATGCTGATTTTGTATGGCATGTTTTAATTCAGGCAGGCATATAAGATATGTTCCGGTATAATTATGTTTGCATTGATTAAATTCAATGTCGCTGTATTTGATTACAGTATTCCTTTCAAGTAATGACATATAGTTGATGGTGTCAAGTCGATTGACAAATATATTGTTATGAAAGAAGGGTCCCAGGATCAAGTCATTTTAATGCATTAAGAAAATAGCTAGCAATGTGACTAATTCAGGGTTTTATCTCTTATCCTATTTTCGCGAAATTAGTATGGATTTGATGATTAACCTGAAATGTGATTCTGGATGAGGCCGAATAAACAAACTCCCAGATAAGTTAATAAGTGTTCTATCAAGATACTATAGCGGGCTTTAGTTACTGATGTCCCGGTATGGCTGTAGTCCCTGCCGATGACTCATTCGCTAGGTGTTGCTATGGTGTTGAGTGTGGACATAAGACGAACATAAGCTTAAGTTTTAAGATTAAGATTGTTCGATTAAGAGGGAGACTATTGATATGTGTGTATCCACCTGCACATGATCAATATAACAAAATTATAAAGAATAAGTCGTTGACCTTCGGTCATGGGGGAGAATGTTGGAATTGACCTCGGTCATGTGTAATTGGGCCATCAAGCCCAATCCTAATCCTACACTACTCCCTATTAGTTGCCTTTGATTGGAAGGCAAACAAGCCCAATTAGGGCCCGGCCCCACGTCTACAACACTATATAACTAAGGGGAAACCCCCTAGGTTTCCTTAATCTGTGTTAATCTCGTGTTAATCACGAGTTAGCCTATAGGGCTCGTTAGAACCCTAATCCTATCAATCACTAAGGGTGCTGGAAGGCGTGGAAGCTCGGTGTCCCTCATCTACATCAATATCCGGGCGTTCTGCTACGTCTACTTCCTCTACGGCTCTACGGAATCTACATCTCGTTAGTCATCCACCAAAAGGGATGAATCTGAATGGTAAGTCCTAAGTTTTCACCAAATCCGTATTAGATCTAAGTGCTAGGTATGGTCTATGTTAGACTAGATGATCCTGTCAGTTTTATGCTCTAAGTTAAGATCGGTAAAATCAATCTAACAGTGGCAACCAGGGTGCTTTTGGGCGAGGTAGTAGCAATGGTGGCCAAGGAGGTTTTATCCAGGGAGGAGGTAACGCTAGGCTTGGTCATAGAGATCCGTTTCAAGGCGATCAGGGAGGGTTTAGGGTTGGTGGAGGCAGTGGTGGCCAATTTCTTGGCAGTCACCAGGGGGAGTTCTATGGTGGTGGTGCTCAGTTCCATGGTGCAAATCAGGATGGCCGTGCGCCGCCGCATGGATGGGGTTCAACGTCACAAGGTAACCAGCAATTTTGGCAGGGATGGAATTCTTCCACAACACAGCATGGTGGGCCTTTTGGCAATGTTGATGGCTATGGTGGAAATCACATGGGGAATGATGGTTATCGTGCCAAATTTTTTTTCCTAACAATCAACATGGCGGAGGCATACAGGAAGGGTCCCAGAGTGGATATGGCAAGCCAACCTTCAATCAGGCGCCTGCTAATTTTGAACCAGGCCATAGTGATCCAATTCAGGGTTGTGGTGGAAATTGGCCGCGTGGCAGAGGTAGAGGAAGTCGGGGAGGAAGGATGCAGGGTATCCGTGGTGGTCGTTTCGAAACTGTGGGTGGTGGCCTTGTGCAAGGTGGTCAGCACCATCAAGTGGTTCAGCAGCCAGCACCGGCACAAGTGGCAACAACAGCCCCTGTAGTCACAAGCGTGAGAGCAAAAGCAAAGGTGTCTTCGGTTGCCGGTGGATCAGTGGCTCCTCATACAAAGAATGTGGTGTCGTCTGTTGTTCCAGCGCAAAAACCTAATGCTGTGTTTCTCAAAAAAGCAATGATTCATGATACATCTCTTGATGGAGGACAAAGCAGCAAAAGGGAAGCTCCGTTGGAGAATGATATGAATGTTGATCTGGTTGACGAACCGGGAAATGAAATGGATATTGGTACAAGTAACAAAGGGAGAAAAGAAAAGGACAAATGGTGTTTTAGATGTTACTCTAAGGGGCATGTAAAGGAGGTTTGCACAACAGACCTTTTCTGTAATATCTGTGAGAGTGAGGAACATGTGGCTGCTAGATGTCCAATGAAGTGAAAACCACGATCCATGGCATATGCAGTGGGTTATGCAGTGGATGATCTAGGCTTTTATCACATTCCACATGGTCCAATTAATATGACTAAGAAGGACAGTCTCACAGCTTTAATAAAGGTAAACGGTGGACAGCTTACAGAAGAGGAATTGGTTAGTCATTTTAAGCGTCTAGTTTCGACAAAATTTGATTGGGATGCACATTCATGCACCGGATTCTTGGGTTGTGTCGTTCCCATCAAAGGCAGAGTTGAAACGCACTATTAATTTTGGGGCTGCTGACTTAAAGGATGGAAGATCTTTAAGTTTTGAGATGTTTGAGGATGAGGAGTATTTTGGGGATGAGTTGCCTTTTGTTTGGATGAGAGTGATGAATTTACCTCGAGTTCTTCGAACATACGAGGTGCTTTGGGCAATAGGCACAATGTTTGGTGCTACTCAACAGGTGGATATGATCACGACAAGAAAGAGCTCTTTTGGCCGCTTCAAGGTTGTAGTGTTAAATCCGCATATTGTTCCAACACAGATGGACGTGGTAATTGGGTCAAGATTATTTTAGTTAAGGTTTGAAATTGAACCTTTTGATAATACCGATGTGCGTCCAGGACAGGCAAAGAAGAATGATGGCAATGGAGATGACAATTCAAACCTGCAGCAGGGCAAAGGAAAGGATATGAGTAACAAGAAGCATAAAGGTGACCAGCCCCCAAATGAAAATATGACTGATTTTCAGCAACCTAATACTGGCAAGGATGCATCTCAATCGGATATGAAAGAATCAGAATTTTTTGATGACATGGATGAAGATGACTTGCTAGATGAGGAATGGGTGGTTCGGGAAACACAGTATGGACAGACGCCTGATTAGGGGCATAGCAAACCGGTTGCTAGCATGGCTGCTACAGCTGTGACTAATGCAGAGGGCTGTGATCTCGTTGGTTTAGCTTCTACAGATTGGCGGAGTCAGGATGTACTGCGAACTGCTGCAGCCATGGAGGGGGAAATTCAGGGAGTTTTGCCGGTGGAGAATGAGATGGTGGAAGTGGACAGTACAAGAACTATGGGCAATCCTGCTGGCGCTCTGCACTTGGTGGGATTGTTGAGTCTTCTGAATCTCCTTTTTTGGCTCAGGGTCTTTTTACAGAGATGAGCTTAAGGAGACGAGGAGCTCAAGGAAGCATCAGGTTATTGATGGGAGTTCTGTAATGTCTGCAGAACCAACAAAGCCTATAGTGGTCTCTACTGAATCTTGTACACCATTGCGGAGAAGTTTGCGCAGGGCGGAATCAGTTGATGAGGATTCTCTAGAGCGAGCATCGAGGCTGGTGGCTAAAAGAAATTTAGAAGACCTGGGAGGTAATACTTATGAAAACTCTATTCTTAATTTTTCTAGTAAGCATATAACAGACAATATTAAGAATGTATGTATCTCTATGGGTAGTGATATTGACCATGTTCAGTCGTCTGTTATGCTTATTAAGAATATGGAAAAGGATAGATTTAAGTATCCTTCTGTCAAAACCAGTCGAGATGAGGACGATGCAGATGTGAATGAATCAGACTGTGAGATCGATCATTTGGCTCTGGGTCGCCTTTGTGGAGACTTAACAGAAGAGCTAATGGATGGTAACATTACAGATTCGATGATTCCTTCTATTCTGCATAAAAGGAATAATAAAAAAGAATCTAATGGACAGTCCTCACGTAGAGGATGAGCAGCTAAAAAACAAATAGTTTTTAAATGAGAGGTATTTTCTGGAATAGCAGAGGTCTTAGAGACTTGGCTAAATTTAATTTTCTTCATGATGTTTCCATTGAAAAGGATCTAGATTTTATTGCCTTACTCGAAACTCACAGAAGTCGTTTCTCATCTAAACAACTTTTGTGGAGGTAGAGAGTTTTTCTGGCATTGGATCCCACCCAAGGGAAGATCTGGTGGTGTTTTGTTAGGGGTTAACTTGGCTGTTTTTTCGGTAGAGAGTTTTTAGGTCGGGGAGTTCTTTGTTAAGTTTCGCTTAAAAAATAAATGCGATGGCTTTCAATGGGTGCTGATGGCTGTATATGATGCAGCTCAATTAGAACACAAAGATCGCTTTTTAGCAGAATTAGTGAATTCTTGTAGCATCGAAACCCAGCCTTTAGTGGTAGGAGGTGATTTTAACATAATTAGGAACCCGTCTGAGAAAAATAATGATAGATTTTATGGTAGATGGCCCATGCTTTTTAATGCATGCATTGGAACTTTAAATTTAAGGGAGACTGATCTTTTCTGGACGTAAATTTACTTCGACCAGCTCAACTACAATTCCTACTTATGAGAAATTAGATAGAATTTTAGTAAGTACTGATTGGGAACAAAAATTCCCTTTATCCACTGTGGAAGCCCTTACAAGAGAACTCTCGGATCACACACATCTGTTATTGGATACTGGATGTCCATCTCATAGAGGTAGCAGCCCTTTTTTCAAATTTGAACTGGGATGGTTAACCAGAGATGGGTTCCATGACATTGTGACTAAGGTATGGCAGAGAGAATCTCGAGGAGCTACTCCAATACAAAGATGGCAAAACAAAATAAGATCTCTTCGTAGATTTTTGAAAGGCTGGGAGAAAAATCTAGTAGGACAAAATAGAAATAGGAAAAAGTTGTTGCTTCATAATTTAGATATCTTAGATAGAAAAGCAGAGACTACGTTGTTATCACCGCAAGAATTGGAATACAAGTTTTGTCTAAACACTGAATTAACAAAGTTGCTAAGAGAAGTCGAGTTGTATTGGCTACAACGCTCTAAAGCAACGATGTTACTCAAAGGTGATGACAATACAAAGTATTTTTAATTATTGGCTAATGGTAGACATCATAAAACTAAGATTTTTCAATTAGAACAGGATTAAGGAGTTACAGTGGGTGATGAGAATTTGAAGACATATATTACTAGTTTTTATAAAAATCTTTTTGGTTCACCAGTTAGTAATCATTTTCATCTTGATGAAACTCAAAGAGATGATATTTCTCAGGTTTCAGATATAGAAAATGAATTAGTAATTGCAAATTTCAAATAAAGAAAGGTGTTAGACAAGGCGATCCGTTGTCACCGATTTTGTTTAACATAGTAGTGGATATGTTGGCAATCTTAATTACCCGCGCAAAAGAGTATAGTCAGTTTAGGGGGGTGGTACCACACTTGGTGGATGATGGTTTATCCATTTTGCAATATGCTGATGCTACTATTCTTTTCCTAGAGAATGATTTAGAAGAAGCTAAAAACCTGAAACTCTTACTTTGTGTTTTTGAACAGTTGTCTGCTCTCAAAATGAATTTCCATAAGAATGAATTGTTTTGCTATGGGGAAGCCAAGGATCTGAAACAGGAATATTCGCAAATCTTTGGTTGTGATAGGGGATCCTTACCTTTCAGATATCTTGGGATTCCGATGCACCATAGAAAAATTAAATAACTCTGACTGGAAAGAGATTGATGATAGATTTGAAAAAAGACTAAGTGGTTGGAAAGGAAATCAGTAGCCGGTCGTTTGGTCTTAATCAATTCCGTTCTTAGTAACCTATCTATATTTATGCTCTCTTTCTTTGAAATACTAAAAGGAGTCTTGAAAAAGCTAGATTATTTTAGATCAAGATTCTTTTGGCAAAGTGATAAGCATAAGAAGAAATATAGGTTAACGAAATGGGGAATCATGTGTACGCCAAAGGACCAAGGAGGACTAGGTATTTTAGACCTTGAGCTACAAAATAAATGTCTTCTTAGTAAATGGTTGTTTAAACTCATAAATGAGGAGGGTGTATGGCAGAAACTCCTAAGAAATAAATATCTGAGACATAAAACTATTACTCAAATTGAATATATGCCCCGTGATTCTCATTTTTGGTCTAGCCTTATGAAGATGAAGAAAGACTTTTTGAGATTAGGCAAATTTAATTTGGGAGATGGTACTCAAATTAGATTTTGGGATGATGCATGGTTAGATAATTCTCCTTTTAGTAAACAATTTCCAGATCTATATAATATTATAAGGAAAAAGAGTGCAACAGTTGCAACAGTTCTATAATCGGTTCCTTTAAATGTGGCTTTTAGAAGATCACTTGTTGGAAATAATTTATTAGCGTGGAATCAGCTTGTCGCTAAAGTTATGCATATCCAATTAAGTAATCAAGAAGACACGTTTAGATGGATGTTGCAACAAAACGGGAAGTTTTCAGTACGTTCTATGTATAGGACCCTTCCTGCACCTGATGTTGTACCTCATAAACATATTTTATGGAAATTGAAATTGCCACTAAAAGTTAAAATTTTTATGTTGTATTTGATTAGAGTAGTTCTTACCAAAGATAACCTAGCAAAGAGACAGTGGAAGGAAAGTCTAAAATGTTGTTTTTGTAACTTAGATGAGAATATACAACACCTTTTCTTTGACTGTCGCGTTGCTAGATTGATATGGCGAATTGTACAAGTTTCGTTTAATATTACACCACCTGTGAGCGTTCATCATGTTTTTAATGACTGGTTACTTGGAGTGGATTCGAAACTTAGGTACAAGATTTTGGTAGTAACGTGTACCTTGTGCTGGGCAATATGGATATGTAGAAATGATGTGGTGTTTAACAATGCAAAAGCTTTCGCTCCTATGCAGGTGATTTTTAGAGGAACACACTGGATGTGGTTCTGGTCTCTGTTGCAAAAGGAGAAGTAGCGGCCTCTAAGTCATATGGGGATGTCATATGCTTGAGATCACGTCAATAGATATCTTTGCCAAAAAATAGATGGTGTTTTAGTAATAGACTTTCTTCGAGTTAAATTTCGACTTTTTTCTTGTTATGAGATTCGTGTGGACTCTGGTGTAATAATGAACAACTATATACATTTATCGCTGCAGAGGCTGGAATATTAAAATATATTCTTTTTCTAGAAAAAGAATATATTTTAATACATTTAGCATCCTCATGACCACGACCATCGGGCCATGGCCTCCATCCTCTCTACCCTAGCCCGTGCGACGTGAGCGCAGGGAAGAACGCATGGTTGTGTAGGAGGAGATGCTAACGACTAGCAAAGGCAGAGCAGAGCACAAGGCGCCCTCTCTTACGTAAAGCGATAAT
Organism: Digitaria exilis; assembly: GCA_015342445.1. Taxonomy (NCBI): domain Eukaryota; kingdom Viridiplantae; phylum Streptophyta; class Magnoliopsida; order Poales; family Poaceae; genus Digitaria; species Digitaria exilis. Next base: position 1,190,035 of record JACEFO010000191.1, on the reverse strand, counting down.
CCGGCTTCCCACCTCCACTTTTACGTATTTACCTGTTCCTGTTTTCTCAATCATTAAACGCGGAGCAACATGTTTACGTCTTTAGACCGGCTCAACGCACGTGGGAAAGGCAGCTGGGGAGCGCCTCCATCCCACTCCGACCGTCACCTCTCCTGCCCGCACGGGGGCTGACACGGAGCACCGCTTCCACCAACCGCGCGCCGCCACGTGCCACGTCGGACCCTGGTCGAACCCCACCAGGTGGGTCCCACCACAACCTCGCCCGCGCAGCCGCGCGTATCGCCCGCCGACGACGGAGAACGAGCGCCACCGACGCGGTCGCCGAAGCCCCTGCCCGGCGCCGCTATACCAGTCACAGACAAGCCGGACCCACCAGGACTGGTCCCCCCGTGTCGGTGACGTGATGCAGTTCGGACTTCGTACCGCTTCCTCGTGACTCTACCTCTCCCTTCTCTCTGGGCCCCACGGGATGCAGACCCCACGCGCAGCGACGGTATGATATACCCCGCGCCACACGGGGCCCGCACGACAGACACCCCACCACCAAGACACACCGCGTCAGAGAGAGAAGAGAAGAGGAGAGGAGAGAGAAACACCACCTCCTCCTTCCTCCTCCTCCCTTTCTGATCCTCTCCCCCCTCCTCCCCTCCATCGCCGGTGACCTCTCCGGCGGCGGAGCGTCTCCGGCGACCCCCAACTTCACCTCTCCCCATTCCTCCGATCGCCGCCTCACGCACCGCGTTACCCCCACCCTGGCCCCGCGCGGATCCGCCCAGTCCCACTCCCCGCACCCCCACCTCCCGCTCCCCCTTTCGCCGATCGGGGGGCAGTGGAGGCCACCTCGGCTGCGTGCCTGATCGCCAGATCCACCGATCCGCCTGCCGTCGGGCCAGGCATGGACGACTTCCAGGGTCTGCTGACCCGCGACTTCGGTCTCCGCCCACAGGGGGAGGCCGCGCCGATGTCGGCGGCCCGGTCCTCGGGGCCCGCCGGATCCGCCTGGACCAACACCAGATCCGCCTCGCCGTCCTCCGCCGTCGCTCCCTCCGCGCCCTTGTACGATGACCTCTTCGCCCCCGCGGCGGCGTCTGCCCCACCGCCGACCAAGTCCACCCCGTCGCCGCCCCCCTCCTTCGACACCATCTTCGACTCGTACAAGGAGCCTTCCTCCGCCGCCACCGCGCCGCCGCCCAAGCCGAAGCACTCGTCCATGCCGCTGTATGACAAGCCGGTCTACGATGACGACGACATCTTTGTTGGGGTTCCTGGGCTTAAGAGCTCATCTTCTCGGCATGACGATGTGTTTGGGGGCAGCCAGAGCCAGGCGCCGGCCCCGGATTTCGATGACCTGCTTGGTGGTTTTGGGAAGAAGTCACAGGGGATGGAGCAGGTGGAGGAGAAGAGGAAGACCAGGCCTGCTGCTGCTGCGTCCGCAGGGTTTGATGATTTGTTCCCGAGCTTTGGCGGGAGAAGCTCGCCGCGGCAAAGGTGAGCGCTTTATATGCGATTCGACGTGCATGGGATTGTTGGACGTTACACTGTCGAAATGGACTGTCTACGTGTGCATGTGCGCGTAAGTTTGATCAACTGAAACGGAAGCTATTGTCGGTATTCGGTAACGACTGGATCATGTGAACAGCTGTCGGCGCCGTCGACGTGTCTATGTGCGCATAAGTTTGTTTGTTTGATCAACTGAAACGGAAACTATTGTTGGTATTCGGTAACGACTGGATCATGTGAACATTTATCGGGCTGGATAAATCTTGCCGCCGCATTTATTGGATGTTTATTAGATTCTAGCTTGCTATTGTGACCTAGGCTTGATTTGGTAATCCATACCGGCGAGGTAGTGAAGCATTTATGATAGGCGTACAGTTCTATGCTGCAGAAATTGTCTCAAAGCTGTTTAGGAAGTTTGGCTTGATTCTCTTTTTTGTTTAGTTATGATACGCATTTAATACTGTGCAAATTACTAGCATATTAGATTACCTGATGCCAATGCATCGTCTCAGATGATCTTTTATGCTGTTGGTTGCTTGGACCTCACTGGTGTACATATTATGTATATTAGGTTTAATTTAGCTACTCGTGCTGACTCTAGTACATGTGGTCTGTCAATGACAAATTTGATCTGATGGTGATCATACTGTTGATAGGTTGGCATAGTTTTGATTGAGATTGTAGTTAATTTCAGATTGTTTGTGGAGACCTATTGAATTGTTGCCATGAATTTTGTACTTCTGTGCTGAGAAGGATTAGTTAGAGAATTACTAGCTTCGGTCAAGGTTACTCGACGTTTCAGACAGCAAAACTAGCTTGTTAAAGTTCACTTGATTGGCGAGAGTATGTTTTTATTGATGTTGAGATGAAACAAGGTCCACAAAATTATTTTGGTTGTGATTTGCTTTCATTTTTATATGGCAATTTGTTTATATTTATTTTTAGTAAAATACACAGATGTTTTAGACTATGTGCTGGGCATCTATAGCACATATGTTGTTATATATTTTAACTCTTTGTTTTTAGTCTACATTTTCTTGAATAAAGTCACGTAACATGATAATGATATTGCAAATGCAGTGGGTTCAAGTGCTCCATAGTGTTCAAATATTTTTGTTATGACAAGTTTTGACATTTGAGTATCGGACACGGTTAGGATATAATGGGCTAACATAATTTATTGTTATGCGTCTGGAAAACAGAGGAAGTCATAACTTGCTGTGTTTATGACAATTGTTTCCCTTTTGTACAATTTTATGTCCACTTACTTCTAAAATGCCCACGTATTAACTTTTATCTCTTTCTTAACTACAGGGAGGCTGTTGGTGCAAAAGAAAAGAAGGTTTCCATGTCAGCATCTAAACCAACTGCTAGCATGGCAAGTGACCCCTTTGTTGTTCTTGAAACAACCTCATCATCAGCCCATCCATTCACAGATCAGTTGGATGAATTGGGTAAACCTGCAAAATATCAAGGGAAAGGCCATGAAAGTACTAGCGCTGACAGCAGCTTGTTTGAAGATTCAAGCACTTTTAACCAGGCTTCAAAATCAGAACCTTTGTTTACCTCAGAGGTGGACAATGTTTCAAAAGATAGGAGTCACTCGAGCAGGGCCCGAGACTCTAATCCTGTACAAAATTTCCCCAAAAGGCACTCCGCCCAACAACCTTCTGCAGAAGATTTTGAAAATATCTTTCATAAATCACAGTCTGCCAGATATTCTGATGTCCATGTTGACATGGGCTCAGAGAAATACAGTGGGAATGGTATAAATGATCAGTCACCTAGATCTGATGAATCTGAAGATGAGATATGGCTTACAGTTTCTGAGATTCCCCTCTTCACACAGCCAACCAGTGCCCCACCACCTTCGAGACCACCACCGCTTCTTGCACTTAAGCAAAAACATGGATCGAAATCAAAAAGGAATGATGATGATTATCTACGGCGGCCTAGGAAAAACCATGATCATCAAAGAAGTTCATCAAATCAGGCTGGTGTTTCTTCTGTAAGTGAACTAGAAGATTTTGCCATGGGTAAGTCTCAGAATGCACATGCTTTTAATGGGGAAGAATTTGAAAGAAGTACAGCAGCAGCAGCATCTGCAGCTGCTATGAAAGAAGCCATGGATAAAGCTGAGGCAAAGTTCAAACATGCCAAAGAGGTTAGAGAGAGAGAACGTGATGCAAAGCTTAGAAATAGAGAACGTCAGGAACAAGATAATGAAGCAAGGTTGTATGCCCAGGATCGTGAGGACAAGGAGAGAAAAGAAAGACTAGAACAAGAAAGAGAGATGAGGCAAAAACAGGAAAAAGAAAGAGAGCAAAGAAGACTTGAAGAAGAGAGAGAACTTGAACGACAGAGAGAAAGAGAACGAGCTAGGCAAGCAGTGGAGAGAGCTACAAAGGAGGCAAGGGAAAGAGCAGCTGCTGAAGCTCGTGCAAAAGCAGAAAGGGAGGCACGCCAGCGTGCAGAGCGCGCTGCTGTGCAGAGAGCTCAACAGGAAGCACGCGAGAGGGCTGCAGTGGATGCTAAAGAGCGAGCAGAGAGAGCTACTGCAGAAGCAAAGGAAAGGGCTGCTGTGGAGAGAGCTACTGCTGAAGCTAAGGAGAAAGCTTCTAGTCAAGCCAGGGATAGGGCAGCAGCAGAAAGAGCTGCTGTGGAGAGAGCTCAGCAAGAAGCAAGGAAGAGAGCGGAACGAGCAGCAGTGGAAAGGGCTGCTGCTGAGGTTCGTGAAAGGCAGGCTGCTGAGGCTCGGGAAAGGCAGGCTGCCGCTGCTGCAGCTGCAAGAGAAAAACAGAGTAAACCAGATGACCTTGAGTCATTCTTCGGTATGGGTGCCCGAGCTAATAGTGCTCCGAAGCAAAGAGCTCCAACAGTGGTGATTACTCTACCAAAATATTCTCCATATTTGTACTCATTTCAATTTCTTGTTGTTTTTCTGATTGTTGAAATGTCAGGATTCAATGTTTGATACTCAATCGCAAAATAGAGGGACTTCAACTTCAGCATCAATGAAAAAGGCATCATCAACAGCAAATATTGCTGACGACTTGTCTGCAATATTTGGAGGAGGTACTAATTATTCGAGAAGTAGTGATACTGAAAATCTTGCGATATTTGTGTTCCCCAACAGAACAGTAATAGTGCATTTGTTTTATTTGTTATTGTAGCTCCTGCATCATCAGATGAATTTCAAGAAATTAATGGGGAGAGTGAAGAAAGAAGACGCGCTAGATTGGAACGGCACCAAAGAACTCGTGAGAGAGCGGTAATGTTGCAAGTTTAGTTATATTTTTTTTGGCGGAAAATTAGAACTGTTACAATTTATACCGTGGACGTGGATACTTGTGTGTTCCTTGTTGCCTAGCCCAACTTCTTGGGGTTATCACGCTTGGTTTTTATTAGTTTCCTATGTTCACAGGCAAAGGCTTTGGCTGAGAAGAATGAACGTGACATGCAGCAACAAAGAGAGCAAGCTGAAAGACATGTATGTACTTTGTCGTAACTCGTAAATACATAGCAATGCTGAATCTAGACCATAAACATTTTTATCCTTTTAGATGCTCTGTATTGACTGCTAGTGATTAGTTCCTCACTTCATTCAAATCATGCTGTCTGATTATTCCAGAGGATTGCGGAAACACTGGACTTCGAGATTAAGCGGTGGGCTGCTGGAAAAGAAGGCAATTTGCGTGCATTGCTATCAACTTTACAATATGTGAGTTGAAACTTCTAGATTGATGCAATTCTCTCTTCCTTAGTTTTTGCAATTATCTGTTCATTATATATCTGTTATTTTAATTAGATAGAAATCTGCATTTGGGTCTTTCCTACTTTAATCTATGTTTCTTTCCATCATCTTTTTTATTTTACAAATGTTCTCTCTTTTTTTTAGTAGACAAATGTTTTCTTATTGTGTATGCATCATGATCATCATATTGTACCTCACTCAAGTACAGGTTTGGACATGAGCCTTTTCTAGCTTCAGGTTTCACGAGATGTTGTAGAACATTGACAGAAGTAACATTTGCCTCTTGAAATGTACCATACCATGAAAATGTTTTGTTGAGAGAAATACTTGAAACAATAATTGTGCACAATGCCATTGCTTTACAGGCTTAACCTATTTTGAACTTGTGGAATGACTCTTGTGCACAATAAGTTAAAAAGAGGTGTCCAATGGCTTTCTGTATTAATTCATGTGTTCTTTCTGGACAGGTTCTTTGGCCAGAATGTGGATGGCAACCTGTATCGCTTACTGATTTGATTACTGCTGCCGCTGTAAAAAAAGTGTACAGAAAAGCAACATTGTGTATCCATCCTGACAAGGTGCAACAAAAGGGTGCAAATCTCCAGCAAAAATATATTGCTGAGAAGGTTTTTGATCTCCTTAAGGTGTGTATATTGCCTCCAAACATGTTCAGCAGTTACTGTTTTCACACCATATGATATTGCTGTTTATCCTTGTTTTTCTTGAGCCCATGCACCACGGTGTCTAGAAAATAAAACTAGTTCTTTTTTTCCCGATGTGAAGAAAAGTTGTGCTCTTGGTAGGGCTTTTTTTTTTCCTGAGGTGAAGAAAACTTGCACTTGATGAGTGGTTTAAACTGTTTTGCTGAACATGAAAATTAGTTTTTTGATATTTACTGTTTACTTTCATTTAACATGGACAACTATTACTTGTGTGGTGACCAGTGTTACATGGACTCGCGTGTCCAAAAGTTTTTTGCCGCGTCGACGCGTATCGCCGTGTCGAATCGTGTCTGATACTGCTAGACACGCATCTGATACGTGGGGAGAGAATCCTATTGCCAGTGAGAGAGCAAACCCCTCGAGCAGCAGTAGAGAGAGAAGAAAAGGAGGCTAAAGTCATGACAGGATGGGGATAGGCGTGTAGCAGTAGAGAGAGGAGGTTTGAACGGCTGCTGTTGGGACTGTCATGCACAAGCCTGCAGCTTTTTCTGTAGTCCTAGGGAAAAGAAGTTAACAGGATCTTCTGTGGCCTTCTAGATTGTATTTGTAGGTTTGACGTTAAGCTATACTTGATGTTATATGAGTTAAAATGCTATTTTACTAATTTTAAATATACATATTAAGCGAATCCCCGAATCTTAATTCTCCGAACAAGCCGAATCGGACACCCGCACCCGTATCGGATTCCGATTCCCGCACCCGTGTCCAGGTAACACTGGTGGTGACTGTGGTCCAGTGGTCCATGGAAACAAAAATGGGTGCCTGGATAATCATACATGGAAAGTACTTGAGCCTTTATAGTTTGATGATGTGATCTATGTGTACCCCTGTTCTGCCTACAGCCAAATCATTGGAAATCATAATGACTTGTTAGCCTGCTTCATAGTAGTCTTAAAAGTTTGCAAAAAAATACTGCTTTCTCCATTTCAAATTGTAGGTCGTTTTCGCATAGTTGACTTAAAAGTTACAACACCTACAGATTGGGTAATTTTAATTCACTGTGTTCAGTAATGCGACTAAATCTTTGCACTGTTTATTTTATTTACTCAATATGATCATCTTTTGAAAGGTGTGGGCCTAATGAGGTATTATTTCTTGTGGTTTTCCATTAATAACTATGTTCATTTGTAGATATCAGCTCTGAAATTTTTTGGATGATGTTCTGTATTTCTGTATTTGGCATATCCAGCTTTAGTAATTTCTCCTCTGTACTTAAATCAAACAGGAGGCATGGAACAAATTCAATTCTGAAGAGCTCTTCTAACCAGCCTCATGAATGAACATACCCATCAGCACCTGCACAAGGTACTCAAGAACTCCCAATCAGGAGTGGCTTGCAATCGATCGGTGGAAAGCATGAAGCAGAGCAAGAAAAACATAAACCATAGCTGTCGTTGTTGTAATCACCATTGCTTGGTTTAATACCCCCATTTTTCCTTCCCATTTGTATGTTGATTCAATTACATCTCACAGCGACATGGGTCGGCATCCGTAGACTGGGCCTCATCCAGTAGGTGTATATTAGTGCCCTGTTTTGTACTATTTCTCCTGGGCTGTATGTACCGGCGGAGCGGGTATGGGCGTGTGAGGCCAGTGTTGTGATTTTGGATTAGGTACAGGGTTTAATTTACCATGGAGAGCTGGTTTTACATGATGGTCATGGATATCTGATGCCATTGGTACTGTGGTAAGTTTTGGTTTATCTTGTTAATAGTCGATTTCTGGAACATCCCGTCGGAGCTCAGTCCTGACTCCTGTTTGATTTTGTATAAAATTGAGCTGGAATTTTGATTGCATTAGTGCTTCTGCTTTCAGTGAGGAAGAAGTGTATTTTGTTCGATTCTTTTTTTCTAGAGGAAGAAGTGTGTAGTTTGTCTTTGATCGGTCGAATGCGTTAAATTATCTATAGATTAATCTAGGTTCGATCGCATAAAATAGTGAAGATATGCGAGTACACCATTTGTAAATGCAACGAAGAGTGCCTTTGTCCGGACTCCGGAGTGTCTAGTTTGAAGGGTTTCTGAAAATGTAGTTGACCTTAACAAAATTACAGTGATATTATAATTTACAGTGTAATTTTAACAAAATAATTATGTACCCTTTTTGGTTTTATGTAATTCAAGATGACTTAGACAAGAGCTAAGCACAATCAATATGGTCGTTTTGAAGATGTTAACTATGATTTATATATATAGCAAATAAAATAATCTTGTGGATCCAAACTAGACCAAAGTAGGAAAGAGCCATAAAAAATGTTATTCCAAAGTATCATCTAACTAAACAAAAATACATCCATTGTTGGCCATTCTCAATAGCAAGTTTCATGGGGTGGTATCCAAGATTACAACATCATCTAAACTAATTTTTGTGGATTGATGAAACAATTTCTCTCAATGTTTAGTTTTAGTTTCATATATATCACGATCTCATAGGCACGTAAGCTTTGATTACGATGCATGATTGGAGGAAAGGAGATGAAATGAAACTCTATAGTTCTCGATGGATGTTTCAACATGTTTCATGTCCAGGTAACTGTGCATATTTAGTTTCACCATCCTCGTAAATATCTTGTCATGTCACTATATTTGTTGATGTTGCACATTATTTTAATCAGGATGAAACCTCCAAAATGGCCTTAGGAAAGTCATTTTTTTTTAACTATTGAGCTCGTTTGAATTTCAACCTTGATGTACAAAACCAGAAATCTTTCAACCCTGAACCATCAAAACCGTTTGTTTTTCAACCTTATCCGGTTTTGAAGGTGGTTTGCGAAAAAAAAGTCCATTTTACACCTTTAAACCATAGTTTTCGTTCAATTTTCAAGTTTGAACTATAGCGTTCGTTCAAGTTTCAACCTTCATCCAAGACGGAGAGTCCACACATAGAGAGCACCCAATCCAAGGCTGCGACGACTTACCACAAGAGCGATTAGGAGCCACACATCGAGAGCACCCAATCCAAGGTCCTTGTGGAGACGCGCACCCAGTAACCGGTGTGCATGGGCGAGGAGGATATGGAGAGCGGTGACGAGAAGTCAGTGTTTGCATGTGTCGCCATTGCCATGGCGGGGGAGTCCGTCGTGGATGGAGGTTGAAAATTGAACGAAAGCTATAGTTTAACTTGCCAACTTGAAAGTGGATGGCATTATCCCAATAGGACTAGCTTGAGCCACCTTTGTATTTATTTGAGGCATCTTTCCTTAGCACGCTCATCTGCCCCAGCCACACCACATGACCCATCTTTGATGCCTAAAATAACCACTCGTCTTCTTAATCTTCAATCTCCTCCCACTCCCCAGGGCTATTCGAATGAGCTTTCTCATCATCACATTGTCTTTTCTAGTGTTGGTGGCGCCATTACCCACTGAATCAGCTTCTTCTTAGGACCACTCCTCGCCTAAACTGTCCAAATTATGGTTTCTTATTATGATCAACACCACTTAACCACCATCATCAACCATGGTGATCAGCGCCGCCACCTCCTCACCATGCTACCTATATCCTACCTTCATCGATTATGTCCTCCCCTCACTTTAGATTCAGTAACTATATATCTCTTTGCACAAAGCCCTAACTTTAACCCTAATTCTTAATCCATTCTATAGCTTGTTGGAGTTTGGAATCGTCACCAAAAGAGGCAAAGTCACCGAAATTCTCTCATCAAATCTAGAGTTGGATTTACTCAATCTTTTGAATTTTGTTTTGATATTCTAATCGGGAGAACTCGATTTGTACGTTATGACTTTGCTCTTTCGCTTTTATACTAGTGCAGTGGTTATATGAATAATATATCTTACCGTCACTCCACGTTATCACAGATTTATATGGATCGAGATAATGAGAATTTGGACTTTCAGTTTATTTTTTTTTTAAAGATTGAACTCTGAGATATGATTTCGTGTGGTCTTCCGTGTGGCTGCTCTTCCCCAACGGTAAACCCACCCACCCTCTCAACCCCAATTTCATTTCTTTCCCCACCGCAAAATTCAAAATTCCCTCCTCCCTCTTCAATCCCGATCTCGCCGCCATGGACGCCGACGAGATGGACGTCGACCTCGACGCCTCCGCCGCCGCCGGCGACATCGACTCCTCCTTCTCCGCCTCCCCGGCGTCCGCCTCCGGCTCCCTCACCGCCGTCCTCAACGAGCTCGCCGCCCTCCACCGCCGCGCGTCCTCCTCCTCCGCGGCCTCCCCGTCCCTGTCCCTCCCCTCCATCACCTTCCTCTCCTCCGCCCCCGCCGCCGTCGCGCCCCTCTTCCCCCGCCTCGCCGACGCCGGCATCCCGGCCTCCTCGCTGCTCCCCCCGCTCGAGGCCTCCCTCTCCGCGCACCCGCTCCCCGCCGCCGTCGCGTACCTCCGCCTCCTCCTCGCGCCGGCCTCCCCGCTCCTCACGCTCTTCTCCCCGCTCCCGTTCCTCTCCCTCCTCCTCGCCATCCGCAAGGCCGCCTCCTCGGCCGCCGGCGCAGCCAACCCTAGCTCCAGTTCCGCCGGTGGCAACCCCCGCAAGCGCAAGAACCAGCGCCACCGGCCGTCGGCGTCCCCTCGGGCGGCGCCGTCGCTCCTTCCGCGGGCGCTCTCGCTGCTCGCCGATGTCGCCGGGCGGCTGCCGCTCCGGGCCCACCCGGACGCGCGGCGTTCGCTCGTCGACACGGCCGCGGAGCTCGCGGCGTTCGATGTCCTTGCTGCGGTCATTGGATCCGACTACCACGCCGAGGCGGTTCAGGATGTGATACGCGCGCTGGCCCCGGTGGTGCTCACTGCATCGAAATCCGCAGCACGGGTGGCCGCAGTGCATTTCCTTGTGACCAAGTTGGTGCCTTTGGGTGCCCAGGAAGGGGAGGATGTGGTGAGGAAGGCTGTGGGGTACCTGCCGAGGTACTTGGCTGTGAAGGCACCAGACAAGGCGGATGCAAGGGCACTGGCAGTCGAGGCAATTGTCGAGGTGGTGCGGGCATTGGGGGCAGAGGAAAGGAATGATTTTGCTGGGTATGTTGTGGCCATGGCAAGGGGTAAGGCGAAGGGACGTCTGCTTGCTGTCGATTTGGTCCTCACAATGTTACCGGTCCTCTTGCCATCTGATGGGGATGACTGTGATCTGGAGGAGGGTTCTTGGGGGCTGAAGTGTCTCCGGATGTTGGTGGAGAGGTGCTCTGATATTGTGGGAGGGGTTCGAGCTAGGGCGTTAACAAATGCAGCCCAGGCACTTGATGTTTTTTCTGAGAGAGGTGTGGAGGTTGTACGGTTGCAGGAGGCAATGAGGGTTGGGGACATGGGCCTTGGGGAATTGCTGAGACGACGCTGCACTGATGATAAGGCTGCTGTGAGGAAGGCTGCGCTTGTGCTCATCACAAAGGCGATCGGTTTGATTGGGAGACCCGTTGATGAGTCTCTACTTTGTGCAATGGGTGCTGCATGCTCTGATCCATTAGTCAGCATCCGCAAGGCTGCTCTTGCTGCCATCTCGGAGGTGTTTAGAAAATTCCCTGATGAGAAAGTGATGAAAGAGTGGCTTCAGGCTGTGCCTCCACTGGTGATTGATAGTGAGACAAGCATCCAGGAGGAATGTGAAAACCTCTTTCTCGAACTTGTGCTTAACAGGATTTGCCAAGCTGCCAATTTGAACCTAGACGATGATTCTGTCAAGTTGGAGGAAGTTTTTCCTGAAGGGACACTGGATTTGCTGAAAAGCATCTGTGATGGAGAGGTTGCTCCGTGCATAAAGAAGATATGTGCAAGCCTTGGCAAGAAAAAGAAGCTGAAACCATTGCTTGCTAGTTCACTGCAGAACATCATAACAATATCTGAATCCTTGTGGTTGAGAAGTCATAAGCCAATTGAGAGTTGGACTGCACCTATAGGGTCTTGGTGGCTTCTTTCTGAAGTCTCATCATTTGCACCAAAATCAGTTAATTGGAAGTTCCTTTCCCACCACTGGAAACTCCTTGATAATGTTGGACAAGATAATGACAGAGGTAAAGCTTGTTCTCAAGTGGAACCAAACTCTGCGCTCTGGGCAGTTAATCGTGTATCACTCTTGCAAACTATTTCAAATGTCTCCATGGAGCTACCTGTGGAACCTGCAGCAGAATTGGCACACAGCTTGCTTACAAGGATTGAGAATTTTGATATGAACCTGAGTGAGGTAACCAATTAGTTGATCCAAAACAATATTGACTAGTACAAATTAATGATTGAGAATTTTGATATGAACCTGAGTGAGGTAACCAATTAGTTGATCCAAAACAATATTGACTAGTACAAATTAATGTTCATTTGCTACAAATAAACTAGCATGGCACTACAGAAAGAACTTCAGTAAATTATGACCTTCAGGATGGTCGTAGGTCAGCATTTCATATAGCTATAAAAAGGAATAACTTTAGATTCATTGTGCTTTCCACTTGCCATAGTATGTACTGTAACAATCAATGATATTTTCTGGAAGGGATATCCTTCTAGCTTAGATGAAATCTCACTGCAGTCACAATGTATTGCTGTAAAACCTGCTATTTACGTGTTTGGAATCTAATGAAAAGAATACAAGATTACCCAGAATATTTGCTATTCAGATCGTTGAATTGATTATCACTTTCCCCACTATAGGCCATAGTTCTGCAATAGTGTTCATCATGCATTCATATTAAATCTTTTTCTTTGATATATAGATATTTGTGTAACTCTACAATTTGTCCACATCTTGACCATACTTTTTATGCATACATAAACAGGTTGATGCCCATGTAAAATCACTGAAAACTTTATGTAAAAGGAAAGCAAAAACAGCAAAGGAGGGTGATGCACTGATCCTGAAGTGGGCACAGCAACTTATATATAGTGCTGTTGAGATCCTTAATCAATACATAAAAGAGATATCAGAATCAGCCAGGGGTCACAGTTTTGTTACTCCTCTGAATAGCAAATGCAAGGGAAAGAATCAGACATTCGCATCAAAGTCAACATCAGAAGCAGTTATTGCTGTGTTTACTGCTGGATCGCTGATCCTATCTTGCCCCACTGCAAATGTGAAAGACATCACCCCTTTGCTGCACACAATCATAACTTCTGGAAATTCTGAGCCGAGGCCAAAAAATCTTGTTGGTGGGACAATATCTTTCAAAGAGTTAGCTCCATCATTGTATATACAAGCGTGGGATACGTTGGCAAAAATATGCCTTGTAGATGACAAAGTGGCCAAACGATATATTCCAATTTTTGTTCAGGTATGTGTTCTGAGCTTGTCTTATTAGTATTCTTCATATAGGTAGTCAATGTTGCTTCTATGAATCAGGAGCTTGAAAGGAGTGATATGGCTACCCTACGGAATAATATCATGGTTGCAATGGCAGACTTCTATGTCCGTTATACTGCATTGGTTGATTGGTGAGCTTATTTTCATTTTTATTCATGTATCAGTATCCTTCCAGAATTTGTTACTGTTTCTTGCAAAAAGATATGCATGTTCCAGTATCAGAATGTCTGAATTTGTGTTTTGCACTCAGTAAAAATGAAGGTTGCTTAGATAGTCACACTTTATGAAATATTGTGATTTGAATTTTTCCACAGTTGCAATGTTGAGACAGTTGCATAATTCTGACAAACTCTTTGAATGAAACACGGCTCATTTGTTTCCCTCTGTTTTCTATTGTTCTATCTGGTCATGTTCTGAGTTATTGGTCTCAATGAATGATCAAATATTAGTTCGTGTAACTCCTACATGTATGTTTCTTTAAAAGAAAGTTGAAAAAATCCCCTTCTTTTTAAGATTCTAGCAGCACGCTTGGATTCTTGTCAGATACTATTGCCAAAAGGGATAAGGTTAATGATGTAATACTGCCCATCATTGGTAAATGAGATTTTTCAAAATTAGCTTACCAACTAAAATTCCACAGGTGAATGAAGAAAATAGTTTATATATTTATTTTTCCAGATAGTTAGAGTCGTACTTGCACATGTGAATTTCAATCCAGCTTTCTTTTATGATGTTTCTGCAGTTATATGTCAAAAATAACAAAATCACTGCGTGACCCCTGTGAAGTAGTACGGAGACAAACATTTATTCTACTCTCCAAGTTGCTTCAGGTGCTAATCACTCCTTTAATGTTTGATCTGAATATTGGGTCATGGTTATTGAGACTATTATTTAATCCAGAGGGACTATGTAAAGTGGAGAGGGGTTGTCTTCCTTCAGTTTCTGCCATGTCTAGTTGATGAGTCAGAGAAGATAAGGCAGTTGGCTGACTACCTTTTTGGGAATATCTTAAAAGGTATTGATTATTGTAATAACTTTTTCTTGTTTTGAGTCGCTGCCTAACATCCATGTAAATTTTGCAGCTAAAGCACCACTCCTTGCATATAATAGTTTTATTGAAGCTATATATGTCCTAAATGATTGCACTGGACATGGTGCATATAGCGAGTCTCAGGAAAGTTCACAAAGAAGACCTGGCCTTTTTGCAATTCGGTAAAACAAGTTAAACTTTGCTTACAGAGTTACAGGAGCAATGCTTCATCCCTATCTGAATTCTATCATGCTCATTTTTGTTGCAGTGGAACTGACGAAAGATCGAGGTCAAATAGAATGCACATTTATGCCTCTTTGCTGAAACAAATGGCACCAGAGCACCTTTTAGCCACATCGGCCAAATTATGTGCTGAGATCTTGGCAGGTGTTTGTGATGGCTTGCTCAGTGTTGACGATGCTGGTGGAAGGGCTGTACTTCAGGTAGGAACCTATATCTTCCCAGAAATTTCCTGCCAATTTGAACCAAGAAAATATCTTGGATACCCAACTTGTAGCATCTTTACTTGCCACTTGACTGACATTCAATGTGATTCATGCTTGTAGTACATGCTTATTGTGTTAAAAAAATTATTGGGTAGCCTTACATTTATTTCTGCTTTACATGGTTTTGATGATTTAGTTTTTTCTCAACAGGATGCCCTGCAAATACTGGCTTGCAAGGAGATGCGCATCCACCCCAACATATGTGCAGAGAACACCGAGATGGACGAGGAAGGTGGCGAAGGCGGAGGGACAGCCAGTGCCCTTTCGGCCGCCAAGGGCAGGGTGGTGACTCAGGTCGCAAAGAAGAACCTGATCCAGATCGCGGTCCCCATCTTCATTGAGCTGAAGCGGCTGCTGGAGAGCAAGAACAGCCCGCTGACAGGCTGCCTGATGGAGTGCCTGCGGGCCCTGCTCAAGGACTACAAGAACGAGATCGAGGAGATCCTGGTGGCTGACAAGCAGCTCCAGAAGGAGCTCCTCTACGACATGCAGAAGTACGAGGCCGGCAAGGGGAAGGGCAAGGCCACTGCCAATGCCGAGGCTGGCCCCAGCGGCACTACCAGGACCCCTGCCAGGCAGACGCCCGCTGTCAGGTCGGTGATGAAGGAGGTGAACCGGAACGTGCCGACGCCGCCGCTGCACTCGATGAGCGTGCCCAAGGTGAAGTCCATGTCCATCCTGGGGACTGCCGGGCCTGCTGGCTCTCGAAGGCCTGGTATTCTGGAGTCCGTCAGTCGGCTGCAGCCGTTTGAATCGGATGATGAGAATTAGCATGTCCAGTCAGGGTGGTCCGTTTAGGCTGATAAACTTAGGTTGGTCTGATGACTGATGCAAACCTAGATTAGGAGGGTATTTGCCGACCTCATTCTCTCAATGAGGTTTTTCGCCGTCTGGCAGTGTATATATTTTTGGGATGCAATCATGTTACTAGGAAATCAAAATTATTATTGCAATTCCTCTTTAATACTCCCTCGGTTCTAGGGTCGTTTGACTTTTCCAGCCTCAAGTTTGACCACTCGTCTTATTTAAAAAAAAGGTGCAAATACAATAAAATTTAGGTCATTATTATGATATTTTGTAAAAAAATTTAATAAGACGAACGGTCAAAGTTAGAGCTGAAATAGTCAAATGATCTACATTTTAGAACGAACGAGTAGTTACTAGTACTATTCGAGCGTCACACCGTTATGGACTTCTGGTCATCTTTACTATCGGTTAATTGGTTGCCCACTTCGACATGGCGAGCATACCAGAGTAAATACCTTTGACAATTCTTACAATCCTCATCAGCAAATGCAACTCGTACAATCAGGTGGCCGGGGCAGGGAGGATATCCTTTCATCCAACACTATTCCTTTCTCTTTGTATATATGCCAGTAAAGTAAAATGGATTAGTTTGTATTCCACAAAAAATGTTTTTCTTTCAGCCCATGTTAATTGCTAATAAAAGCACAACATGGCCAGCAGAGTCTCATTATCACATATCAATTAAGGCAAATAATTTTGCCATCAATTAAGTGCCCATCGCATGCCGTGGCAAAAAAATAAAAATAAAAAATCCCGTGTGCCCTGTTGTGTGCAAGCTTTTACTGCTCTACCAAACGCCTAGCCTTGCTGGACAAAGCAAAACAGTATCCAGCAAAAGTACCAAACACGCCCAAAGTCTTTGCCCACACAGCGGTGTGTTTAGTTGGAGGAAAGAAAAAATATTTTTCTTTTTCTTCTGAAAAACATATTAGGTGAGGGAGATGAATAGGAAAGTTGAAAGGAGAATTTTTTAGAAAACGTATTCTGTGAGAGAGATAAATCGGCCCTTCTCCTGGCAGTGGCAGGTGAGGCAGCCCACCCATGACGTGCAGATTACCCCACAATGTTTGAGCGCATCGACAGGTGTTCTTCGTTTGGCCCTATCGTGGCCAGAGGATAGCATATGCAAGGCACACGTGTTCATCGCAATAAGATTATTCTTTTCTATTAATTTTTTGTGCTACTCCGTCTGATTCTAAATATTTGTCAATGCTATTTTTTTTATAAAGTTTGATCATTCATCTTATTTAATTCCTCCGTCAGCAAAAGAATGCAAATCTAGGTTTCTTCACGTAGACCAAGGAAGAAGTAAGGGTCTGTTTGGTTGACGTCCAGACTTTGCCACGGCGAAAGTTTGGCGCGCCGAAGATTCTTTGGCTGTTATTTGCTTTAGTACCAAACTTATGGCGTGCCGCATTTACTCAACAACAACTTAGTTCATTTCTCACGCCTGAACTCGCCAAATGTGTGGCGGCCATTTCGTCCGCCGAACTTGCGGCGTGGCAAGGCTACGGTAGTAATCCAAACAACCCCTAAATGACGCATGTACCCCTATAGCATGACCCACATAAATAGTAAGTGGGTCCCACCTAGACAATATGTGCGTCTCATGTGGGTCTAGTGGGCCTAAATAATACGTGGGTCCCACCTAAACAATAGGTGGGTCCCATATGGATCCCGCCTAAACAATACATGGGTCCCACATAAACAATAGGCGGGTTCCACGTTGATCCCGCCTAAACAATACGTGGGTCCCACACGGGACCACGTCTATAGGTGGGCCCTATACTAGCTACTATGGGCTAGAGTTGCATTCTTTTGTTGATAAAATTTGAATGCTAGAATTGTATTCTTCTTTGGACGCAGGGAGTAAAGATTTAATACAAGAAAAAAAATAAATCATGCTTTTATAAAGTAACACTTCTTCCGTTCCAAATTATAATTCACTTACCCTTTTTCAATTCATGTTTGAAATTATGCAAATATAATCAAATTTTGATCATTCTGGAAGAACTTTTTAATAAATCAAGCCATTATAAAAATGTGATTTTTTTAGTTTTTAAATAAGACAATTGGTCAAACTTAATACAAAAAAATTCAAATGAATTATAATTTAAAACGGATAGAGAGAGTATTAGGAAGGAAATAGACAATTATATATCAAACCACAATATAAGGCACAAATAATTCATGATATAACTTTTTTTTTCTCATTAATTTAAGCAAAGAAAAAGAGAGTACTATGTATGCATAAGCATTGACCATGTATCCACCACACAACTAAGACCTGATTGGTTCGTGGTCGCATTCGGCTCGTCCGAGATTGCAGTGTGATTGGATGCCTAGTGCCCTAGTTGAGTAGCTGGGCCCGGTCAATGGGATGCAAAACACAGAGCCGAGGCTGTCTGCTTGGATACGAGGACGTTTCTCCAGCGCCAGCCTATGCGAGGGCGAGATAAAAAGACATCATGGGTGCATGATTAAGAAGGTAAGCAATCAACATCTGAAGACATCCAAACTTGACAACGCAAACGGGAGCCAGGCTCCGTTCACACAAGAACCAATCAGGCGGCCCCTAGTGGCTGAGACAATGAACCAGTTTGGTTGGCTGTTACTCGGATCGGGGTCGTACGGCACGGGGGCTGCATATATACAGAAGACAACAACGGTCCTGACGCGCACATCTCCGTACCAAAAGAAGGTTCGATGCCAAACGAAAAAAATTCCAAACCAAATGTTAAAATAAAATTTGATTGTGTTGTTATTTTATTTTTATTTACAATAGAGGTCTTCAAAATTTGACCGCACTTGACAAAATTAAATACAGGCAATTAACAGCTAAAATGATAACAACAAAGCTCGACTGTAGCCAATATGAGTATTATACATGTGAAGGCGATTGCTGCAATAACCAATCAACATTGACTACACCAATTGGCAGCAATCTCTTATTCCCTTATATCTGTTCTTTACATGTACAGATCTATGCCAATTCACAGAATAGCAGTAAAATGCCGTAAAAGGAAGGAAATGGGAGGAATAGGACAACGACTACAGATCTCAGTTAGAACATCATCATATCAATGCTGACTCTCAGATAAGAGTATTTCAGTAGGCAATCAAGCTAATTACAGAGGAGCGTCAGAGGCAGCTGGTGGCTGGATGTTATTTCGGTAGCAATCAAGCTAATTACTGTTTCGGCCATTCGGGCATGGCAGCTTGTGAGGACATGCCCAGTTTGGGAAGTATGGTAACTGTACACATGCTACTGTTTCTCTATATTCCACTACATTATGTAGGGTGGTGTTTCCTTCTTTCTTGATCCGCCATCTCCAAACTGATTGTTCCACTGTACAATTCGGTTCATCATTACTGAATCAAGCGATAAGCTAGCACACACCTACAGTAAAAGTTGAACCGGTTATCATGTGGCCAATACGAAGTTAAGGGGAAGGAATCTTAATGGGCAACAGAAGTATTCATTAAAATGGGAGAAATAAGTACGCATTACTACTTCACCTGGCCAAGAGCAAATTTCAAGTCACCCATTCCAAGTGGGCGAATGACCCCCCTTCCACGCAATGGAGGCTCAGGCTTACCTTCAGCTATCGCCAAACTCTTCTCCTGTATAAAACAAATGGAGTTTAGGTGCCATCAGGAGGGATGGAGGGTGAGATTATAAAAAAAATAAAGGCTTAACCATAGATGTAGATTCTGTGTGCACCTTCTTTTCCTCCTCAATCATTTCACGAATGGGGCAATGCGCCGCAGTTACACAGATATTCTGTGGAGAAGTGAAGATTGATGTTAAGTTTCCAATTTCTTCAGATTGCTGAAGAGTACAAGGGACACCAACGTACCTTCAAATCACTCCCTGAATATCCTTCAGTCATCTTGGCAACTAACTCAAGATCCACATCTGGTGCCAACGTTTCTTTGGATAGTAGGACTTTCAAAATCTTTTCTCTATTTGATGCATCAGGAAGGCTCACCATTATTCTGCCAATAAGAATCAGTGCCAAGAGTTGAGCAGTGGACACAAACCTATCTAGTTCAGGGGATCAAATCATAGAAGCTTACCTGCGAGGAAACCTTCGAACAACAGCATCATCAAGATCATATGGCCTATTTGTGGCTCCAAGAACAAGTACGCGTTCTTGCTCTTTAGTGCGCAAACCATCCCAATTTACCATAAATTCATTTTTAATCTTGCGCATTTCTTCATGCTCTCCTGGGCTTCCTCTATTTGATAGCATACTGTCAACCTGTCGCAGAAAGTCACAAATGTGCGCAACACACAAACAGTATATAAAACAATGAACAACCCATTTGCTCACACACCTCATCAACAAATATTACTGCAGGAGATATTTTACTAGCCAAAGAGAAAACAGCCTTAACATATTTCTCTGATTCTCCAAGCATCTGAAGGAAAATAAAATAAATTACATCAGAGTTAATCACACATCTGACAAATGAATACTGAATACTAATTTGTCAAACAATACCTTTGAGGTAATGATTGACATTGACACATTGATAAAGTTTGCACCTGCCTCAGTAGCTATTGCTTTTGCAAGCATTGTTTTACCTGTTCCAGGAGGTCCAAAGAGCAGTATTCCCTTCACAGGCTGCCAGAAATAAATGTGTTGGTAGCATTTCCAAATGTAATTGATAGCAAGAAGGCAATATGTCAGGCACTCAGACTGACTTTGCCCTTCTGAAATTAGGCGAGCACCTTTCTTAGCTGCCCTTTGCTAAACAATTCAGGCCTCCGCAG
This sequence comes from Digitaria exilis, assembly GCA_015342445.1. Lineage (NCBI taxonomy): Eukaryota > Viridiplantae > Streptophyta > Magnoliopsida > Poales > Poaceae > Digitaria > Digitaria exilis. Next base: position 1,169,688 of record JACEFO010000191.1, on the reverse strand, counting down.
AGGGAGCATCACCAATTCCCCCATTGTCTCTTTCACATTGTCCAGGGCTCCAATGTCCTCAAAGGTAACTCCAGTTTCATTAGGTGAGATTACATTTGAAAGAACCTTTTGCTCAAACTCATTCTCTGTGACTACATCCTGAAAAAAATTGTATTTGAGTATCAGCAAAATTTTAACCAGCCATATAGAGGGACGGAGAGGCCACCTTTAGTGCATTCTTTGACCTCGTACTTCCACTGTCTGCGTTCTTTAACGTACTGAATCCATGCTTGAGGCTGTATCCATCACACTAACTTAGATTCCGCAGAAATGACCAATTGATGTTCATATCGACATGTGGTAGATCATTTGCATTGTATTTTTACCTTTCAATTGGAAGTATCATTTTTCCATCATTTGGGGATTTATTGTGCTGAAGGTGATGACTAACAGCAGAACCTACAATCTTATCCACATCTAAAATAGATTTGAACAGTGTAAAATTTTTCAAATAGTTTTATATAAAATATTGGTCCAATAGCAACATTTGAACAAAAAAACTTACTTTCATTAGTTAGTAATCGATCTTTGATAGATAATTCTTGAAGGTCATTGCATTCGATTTCTCTGCTGGCCAGAAACTACAATGAAAAAACATTACAAGAGTCATATCATTGGCAAACATTTGCTCACAAGGTCCACACTTCTGAGCAGGCATGGCATGAAAAGCAGAAGATGTGACCAAAAGGTGTCAGCTTATCAGGGACTTGTATATTCTAGCAAGTGTTGCTTCAAATTTCCAGGCCGTTACCATCATGATATTACATGCATGGCTTACAACGAAATAAATGTCAAGAGCATATGATAGTAACAAAAAAGAATATATTATATGGATAAAGTATGGAGTATCACAGAATTCTATTTCATAACTGCAAGTACGATGGTTTTACACAAAACTGTACATCTAATTTATAAAGGCACCAAGGGACTTTTTCTGTGGCAGATCCATTTTAATCTTATCCATTCAAATCTAAAATGGTCCATGATTCTTCGGATGGTGGATGGCTAACCATTCATTTATATTTAGAAGAAAAAGAAACCATGTGGCGCCTGATCATGAAGACCATTAAAGTTAATTTCATAACTAAACACACAGGGGAAACCTTTCTATTTCTAGCAAATTATGGCAACCTAATGACATTCACTCTATACTGCATCAAGATTTTGCACGTGTACACCACACGTGCCTGGCCGCTATCTCCAACAAAATGTTCCTGCCAATATGTATAGAGAAATGGCTTAGTTGAATATTACCTTACGAATATTAAGAACATTAGTTTTAGCTTTAAGGTTTTCAGTGTCATCTTCTAGTTGTTTCTTCAAATTCAATAGCTGTGCTTCATTCTGCAAGGAAAAAACATATACAAAAATCTCCAGGTTAGACAAAGCATTATCCACAAGCACAATGTACAAATTAAGTGCTCAGGTATGACAGACAATACCTGGGGAAGTTGGATGCAAATATTGTTAGGGAAAAGATTCTTTAGATGCGCTGTTGACTTTGCAGCACATCTTCTTATTCCATGAAATCCAATTCCCAAGGGTTCCTGCATTTTCAAACATATGTCCAAAACACTGAAAATATTAAGTGATCTTGATAGTAGTGCAAATACAAAAGGCTATTACAAGCCTAGAAGTCTTAATAGTGTCAAGAAACTTTATATGCCAACACAAAATATTGCAACTCACACCAGGTGATAATGTTACCTGGCCAGCGTTAAGTACTCTTGGGTTGCCCCTAATAGGTGCCTGATCACTGTGGCTATCTGCCTGAGTGTGAGATCCAATTATCAGAACACCAGGTCGAAGTTCACTTCTCAGAGATGCATGCGATTCTGTAAATTCGATAAATGATTTCTCCACATTCGTGAGTAACACAATCAAATTACTCCTTTTGCTTTCTTCTGAAATGACCTGAAAGGCAATAAAAACCAAGAACCATAATGTTGCAGGGAGCAAGAGAATAAATTGTGATGCCGATAATCCATATCGACCATTACCTCAAGTAACTTTCCTAAGGCAACACTATCAACTTCTACCACACCAGAAGAATCTGGGCGGAGTTCAGAAGCTGCAGATATATTAAACAATAAATCACATAAAGACCAGAATAGCATTGATATGTCACTCAAAATACAAATGTTTAAGAAGTTCAGGCTAACCATGACAATAGAAGCCGCGATTTGTGTCACATAAACCTCCAAGATCATTGCCATATCTGATAGGATTGTTGAATCTAACCCCAATTTTAGAGATTTGATTTTTTATAAAAAGCAAGCATCACTTTGCCTCGAGAACCATAAATTGGGCCACTGTGAATCAACCATACAATTATCCGAATGCGGAAAAAAGTATGTCAGTAAAAATATGATCGCATGACCACCACACATTGTCAACAAGGTCTACCAATCAAGTCCATAATGATGCCGATTTAAGTTCATGCTACATGATCTCGGAAATAGTACGATCTCAAAAAGATATTTAGTCAGCTGAAACTCCATTTATGATCAGTTCCCAAATGCTATTTCTCCAATCTGTGTTCCGTTCACTTATGTTAGAAAAAGGTTCAAATGTGTTCTGACTTCAAATCTGTCAAATGTCAAGAATTCAAGGGCCTCCACTGTTTGTTATCTACATGACACAAATTAACTCCACTTCAGAAGTCAGAACACATATAATAAAACACAAATCAAAGAACTAATAGAGATGTAAGACATATAAGTGCTAGGTTAAAATAAAACAAGAAAGCATAGCTCCAAATAAAAATACCTTGGCACCAGCTTCAATAAATTGCCAATATACTCTACCCTATCCCCTGCATAAGGATAAAGATTAGATGTTCCCTCAAAGCATGACTAAAATATAAATAGTAAATAAATAAATAAGGGCACTAAAACCTTCTTTGAAAGTGTTTAGGTTAGATATCCCCTCAATATCGCTTGAACCACAAGGTGCATCATCCATCCTTGCATCCTTGGAAGACGTCTCCTAGAATTATTTTTCAATCAATAATTTGTATATTTCTTCTGATGTATTGAGAAGTTGAATGGTAAAAAATATGAATCCACGTATCAGTAAGGGAACTCATGTTGAACTTACCACACCCAGAGTAAGAGAATCAAGTATGAGAAGCCTAGCATCAAAATGCTTTGCAAGCGCCTTTATCAATGTTTCCTGATAAATTTCAGACCCTAGAAGCGTGTTTTGCAAAATAGTTAGAGATGTACAGAAAAATAGAACTCCAAGAAATTGCCTGTCATCTTAGCACAACTCCAGAACATTTAATTTGTCACCATAGAATAATAAAATGAAATGGTAACTACCTGATGGACCAGATAATAGAATTCTCTGATTTAGGGATGAAATGTTTTGCAAGGATTTCCTGAACTTCTTCTCGAAGTGCATGGATGCACATGACAAGAGTATCTCCTTTGTAGTCTCACTGCAACAAATGAGTGCAGATTAATAAGTAAGAAGGTTCTGTGACGAAATAGGAAAACGAAACACAAGCTGAAGATATTCAGATATTGGAGTATAGCATGAAGAGAAAGACTGGCAGATAACAGGTAGCTGAAAAAGCGAATCCACAAACAATTAATCCAGAACTAGCATATGACCTGAGATAATATGGGAAATTAGCAAGGGTTACAGTAATATCCTTTGGGTTAAGAATTCCGTGTTTCAGCCCACTCGTAAAGGTTTGCCATCTGCTGGGAGGTGAAGTGACCGACGAATTAAGACACCTGAAATTGCTCTGATTCTCAGGAGCTTCAAAATTCACAAGTCAGACCTCAGAAAAAGTTGGGTCCTACAGTACCAGAATGGTTTACCTTATTATTAGTTGTAAACTTACCAGATCTGTCAGCGACTGCTAATGGGCCCTCCAAATTGTTACACCCAGATGCTAAAACAGTGGGCCCAATGCCAGCTGAATCGTCAGCAGAAATCAGCACTGCTCTATTAACTTCAGTATCCCTCAGAGGATGCTGAAAAATCTGCTAGCAGGTCATGGATCACTCCAGGATAGCAAGTAAAACTAACAAACCTGGCTGATTCTACCATTGCTGAAGTACATAATAGCAACCAGAGATACAGAGAAAGGACAAACAAATGGAACAGACATGCATGGCGCAAAATCTGATAATAAGGATACATAGGCATGCTTGGCACTTTGACCGAAAATAACCTCATCACCTCCTCTGAGGGGAACTTTGGCACCTGAGATGATGGGTATTCCATTTACTGTAACCTTACCTTCTAGGCCTGTGACCTCTAACTCACATGGACCTCCTTGCTGGAAAAAGGAACAGCACACTGATTATGCAAGAAGCCAAGAAACAAAACGACGTAACCGCATTCTAACACTGCAGAAGCATTAAAATACCTGAAGATGACGCAACATGCATAATTTTCTGCTAACAGTTTGGTCATCCAAACAAATCTGACAGTTGTCACCTTTGCCAACAGAAATTTCATTGCCAAAGATAAGAACATGAGGAGTCTGCAATCATAGATGGTTGCTATCCAACATCAGTTAAGGGCAATTTGAGCGTTATGACTGGATGGCAATTAACAACAACAAACAGACGCAAAAGTACCGGAAGGGTGGGAAAACTTTCAAGTAACAGATTTTAGCTGATTTACATCAAAAGGGTATATCAAGATTTCTGAACCATAATTAAAAACTTACAAATGCATTCACACCTGAAATGCAGAGAAACCCATAAAGATATGTCCAGCTTTTTTTACAAGAAAAACAGAGAGTTGCCTGCAGTCTTCACATCAAGAATTGACTTTCTACTAGGAGCATCACATCGTATATGAATCACAAATGTTGATTTTTTTTTTTAAGAATTCCGTTGGGCCATGATCTAAGAATCATTATGATCGCACAGCAGACATACAACACAAAATCGTTAAGTGATGTACAGAAAACTATCAACGAACAAGGTGCAAACTAAACTGCAAGTATCAAAAAAAAGAGACTAATCTGCATTTACACTATCAGCATTTTCAGCCAAGAGTTGCATCTCTTTCAACTACGAAAAATATGTCAAAGCAAATCATGAACGGAAGATAATGCTTACAAAAGTAACATCTTCTGACTACTGTTGCAGAAGAACAAAACATTACTTCAGAACTTCAAGAACAGATTGTAACCTTCCATAAAAAAAGAAAAGATTGTAACCAAACAGACGATTGGGAACCTCAGAGCGGTTGAGCTTTTTCCCCATTACAAATTCCTGACCCCAAGAACCATCCTGAAACATGTAGTACCATACAGATACTACTGCACTGTACAGCATAATCCTAACAACGAAACTGCCAGAACATTCAAGAAACTGAACAGAACGACACAATGTCCTTGACAAAAACCAAGAACCCGTTTAGTTGACCGGAACCAACATCTAGCATGGCACAATAACTGCAATTAGAAAACCCCCAAAGAACAATCAAGAAATTGCGCAAGCGTCGCCCAATTTGGCAATCGAACCAATGCAGGAAAGGCAAGCTCTGAAATGGCAGAATCGTCAAAACAAAACCCCTCGATGAACCATAGAGAAGCAAAAGAATCAGCACCAACAACAAGTCAAACACCCGCGCACCTCTTGCCACTGAGACAGCAACCTCGCCCAAGGCCTCCATGGCTGCGGCGGCTTCTGCGGCAATGGTTTCCCCGTCACATTCATCTCTGGGCGCCTCGAAGCAATCCCCGCCATCGCCGCCGCGGCCGCCGCCTCCTCCGGCTTGGACGCCTCATCCTTCGCCACAGCCTGCGTGTTATCCATCCATCAAGCCCACATCATCCCCGACGGAGACAGAGATTACATTCTTGCTGCGGGGAAGCTCACCTTCCCGCGATTGGTCGGCGAGGCCTCCGGGGAGGCCGAAGGCGCCGGGCCCGGGCGCTTGCCGCTGTCGCGGTGGACGTTCCCTCGGCCACTTCCTTCTCCATTGTTTCCGCCACCGCCTGGTGGTTTCGCCGCGGCGGCGGAGCCCTTGCCAGTCTTTGCCATGGCGGGCGGTCGCCGGCTTCCGTTACGCTTTCCGGAAAAGGAAATGGAATGAGTGTTTTTTGGGAATTTCTTTTGCTGCGAGGAAAATGATTGGAAGGGGAAGGGAGGTTTAGTGGCCGCGAGGTGACCCCACTTGTCAGAAGCCCACGTAGTTTTTTTTTTTCCCTCTCATGACCATTTCTAACACTCTTTCGCAATCCAAGTATCCTACTCAGAGAGTTTGTTAAAAAAAAGTGCCCAACAATATTTTCTTTTGCATCTTCCATTTCCTATCAGTTCTTTGGATGAACCAATAATACACACAACTCTCCCCAAATATAGTTGCAGAGGAAGGGCTCTGTATCTCCGCCAATATGATAGTGATCATAGGATTGGATTGCTGGGGGACAACAATACCACATGTTCTAATCAAATATGAAGGGATATTAGGATGTCACGTAAAACTTTATTGGAAAATATTTATCAAGAGACTACCGGAGATGATGCTCTTAGATATCCAAGCTATTCCTCCTCTCTACTATCACCCGTGAACAGTAATTGTACTATGTGAACATTTGAAAGAATATATTTGAGACTTTATAATTGAAATGTACTAACATCAGGCACAAGTAGTTATTTTAAACATCAAGGATAAATTACTTATAACTTTAAAAAAGTGGTGCACTTCTCATATAAATCCTTGTGTCATTCAAAATAACTCGCCATCCATATAATGTTTACAGAAAAAAACCTGTGAGGGATAAGTTCTGTTCCTATATCAACAATTACATAAAAAGAAAATACGTGCAACCTACAACCTATACAGATTGGCTTGTTATAAGTACTGACCATTACATATACACCAATCAATTAAATCGGCATCGACTCACATCTCATACAAATCTGTACAAGGCCTTTACCACTTCACAGAATTAGTGGGAGAAAATTTGATCTTGTTTAGAACTGCAAAACATGTCAAACCTCACTATCACATCCTTCAATAGACGATCTAGCTAATTACAAGGGAGCGTCGGAGCAGAGAAAACGCCTCGACTCATTGCGATAGCAGGGCTTGGGGGGGAGTATACTGTATACCAACTGTATGAATTATACTGTTTTTCTATGTTCAACTACATGAAGTAAGACAGACTTGACTCCTGTCCTGACCCGCCATCTCCAAACTTGTTGTTCCACTCTACAAGCTCAGCCATTGTTCTTGATTCAGGCGAAAAGCTAGCACGCACCTACAAAACATTATTCAGTTAGTCCGATTGTTCAACATGCAGTTAGGGGGGTGGGGGGGGGGGGCGAAGGTAGGTGTTCAATAGGCATGACTAAGATAAGTAATGCACTATTCCCTCACCTGGCCAAGCGCGAATTTGAAGTCATCCATTCCAAGAGGCCGAACGGCCTCTCTACCATACAATGGAGGCTCAGGCTTACCTTCAGCTATCGCCAAACTCTTCTCCTGCATAAAAGATGTGACTTCAGCTCCACCGGGAAGGATAGAGGGGGGCATATGTCTTAAATTGCTTAACAAAAGATCGGCATTCTGTGCAAACCTTTTTCTCTTTCTCCATGATTTCACGAACCGGGCAAAATGCTGCTGTTACACAGAGATTCTGAAGGGAAAGGAAACATGATGGTAAGTTGCAAGTTCCCTCTCAATACTGAAGAGTATTGCAAACTCAACATACCTTCAAGTCACTGCCTGAATATCCACCAGTCATATTGGCCACTAACTTGAGGTCCACATCTGGTGCCAACATTTCTTTGGATAGTATTGCTTTTAAAATCTTCTCTCTATTAGATGTTTCTGGAAGGCTCACCATTAATCTGCCAATACGAATCAGTGACAAGAGTTAGCTAGGGAGTGGACATAAATCAATATTTGTTTAGGGGACAATAATAGACTATTTACCTGCGAGGAAACCTTCGGATAACAGCATCATCAAGGTCAAATGGCCTATTTGTGGCTCCAATAACAATTACTCGCTCTAGCTCTTTGGTACACAAACCATCCCAATTTACCATAAACTCATTTTTCATCTTGCGCACTACTCCAGGCTCTCCTGAACTTTCTCTCGTACCTAGTAAGCTGTCAACCTGTTAAAGAAAGAGTCACAAATATAAGTGAACGACACATTCAAACAGAATAAAATAATGAAAACCCAACTGCTTGCGCACCTCATCAACAAATATCACTGAAGGAGATATTTTACTTGCTAAAGAGAAAATGGCCTTCACATATTTCTCTGTTTCTCCAAACCACTGTGTAGAGAATTGGGAAAACACCTCACACCCAAACGTGGGGGGGTGACCTTTCATTATATAGGCCGTATAGTCTTGGAGTACAAGAAAACACAATACAAGCACAAATACAACTCTATCTCTAACACCCGCCCGCAGTCGCAGGGGGATTTTCAAGAACACCTAGACTGGACCTAAAATCAGTAAACAACTGTACAGGTAGTCCCTTATTCATAATGTCAGCAAACTGTCGCGAGGAGGGAACATGAAGAACACGAACTTGGCCCAAGGCCACCTTCTCGCGAACAAAGTGAATATCAATCTCGATGTGCTTCGTTCGTCGATGATGAACAGGGTTGGCAGTCATGTAGACGGCACTAACATTGTCACAATAGACAAGCGTAGCCTTCGAGAGGGGAACATGAAGCTCCTGAAGAAACTGGCGAACCCAGCAACACTCAGCCACTGCATGGGCAACAGCTCGGTATTCTGCCTCAGCACTAGAACGGGAGACTGTGGTCTGGTGCTTGGATGACCAAGAGATGAGAGTATCACCAAGGAAAACACAGTAGCCGGAGGTAGAACGCCTGGAGTCAGGGCAACCAGCCCAATCAGCATCTGAGTAAGCAGTAAGGGTGTCGACAGGACCAGCACCAATGTGAAGGCCAGAAGAAAGGGTACCCTTCACATAACACAGGATGCGCTTGACAAGCGCAAGATGAGGCTCGCGAGGATCATGCATGAATAAACAGACCTGCTGAACAGCATAAGCAAGATCTGGGCGAGTCATGGTGAGATACTGCAGAGCACCAGCTAAGCTGCGGTAACCTGAGGGATCAGCAACAGGAGCACCATCTGTGGCAGACAGCTTGGACTTAGTATCAACAGGAGTCGTTGTAGGGTGACATTCACTCATACTGGCACGCTGTAGAATATCCAAGGCATACTGTCGCTGAGAGAGAAACAATCCAGTGGATGAACGAGTAACTGTCATGCCCAAGAAGTGATGAAGAGCACCAAGATCCGTCATAGCAAACTCACTGTGAAGCTGACCAATGATGTCTTGAAGAAGGACGGTTGAGGAAGCAATCAACACTATGTCATCCACATAGAGTAGCAAATAAGCAATATGAGTGCCTGACTGATAAACAAACAGAGAGGTGTCCGAAACGGAAGAAACGAAACCCAACTGTTGAATATAAGTCGCAAACCGCTGATACCATGCACGGGGAGCCTGCTTCAAACCATACAAAGATTTCTGAAGAACACAAACATGATCAAGATAAGCCGGATCAACAAAACCTGGTGGCTGCTGGCAATACACAGTTTCGTTGAGATGACCGTGAAGAAAAGCATTCTTCACATCGAGCTGGTGAATAGGCCACTGGCGAGAAACTGCAATACTCAGAACAGTACGAATCGTGCCAGGCTTGACAACAGGACTAAAAGTCTCATCATAATCAATGCCAGGCTGCTGAGAAAATCCACGGACGACCCAACGAGCCTTGTGACGCGCAAGAGAACCATCAGAGTGGAACTTATGCTTGTAGATCCACTTCCCGGTCACAACATTAGCACCAGGTGGACGCGGAACTAGACGCCAAGTACCATTATCCAGCAATGCCTGAAACTCATCTGCCATGGCAGCTCGCCAATTGGGATCAGCAAGTGCACTGCGATAGTTTGTCGGAACAGGAGAAGCAACAACATGTTCAGCAGACATATTCTGGTAACTGACAGGCGGAACAGTACCAGACTGAAGACGTGTGAGCCGACGTAAAACTGGAGGCGGTGAGGCAGTACTAGTCATCGGGTGTCGCGGCGGTGAAGGCGGTTGGAGAGAAGCAGATATGCCAGCAGAAATCCCAAGCCTTCCGGGTGGTAAGGGTCCATGAATAGGACGGCCAGACAACCGGCCAGAAGGTGCTGCGTTGTCTACAGAAGGGCGGCTGTAGACAAAACCACGGAACCGTCCAGGAGCAGCGAGCGAAGCTGCAGGTGAACCGGCCGGCGCATCGGCGGACCGTGAAGCAGGGGCGACCGGGTCAACCAAGACCGGGTCAATGACAGGGGCGACCGGCTCAGCCGAAGCGACCGGTTCAGCTGGTGTAGCCGAGGTGACCGGTTCAGCCGGTGCAACAGCTGACGAGGCGACCAGCTCAGCCGGTACAGAAGACGCCGAGCGACCAGACGGGGGCACGAAGCCACACCCGCCCGGAGTAGTAGAGGCTGATGGGGGTAGGGCACCGCGCCCATCAGACGAAGACGGAGCGGCCGCAGGGGAGCCACTAGCTGCAGGATTAGTAGAACAAGGTGCAATATCCAAGGCGTCACCGAGTAAAAAATCAAAACAGCTAGGAGTAGAAGTAGGTGTCTCGCTAGCAAAAGGAAAAACAAACTCATTGAAGATAACGTGTTGAGAGATAATTATCCGTCGAGTAGCGAGATCAAGACAACCATACCTCTTATGAGAAGAGGGGTATCCTAGAAAAACACAGGCTGCAGAACGCGGAGCAAGCTTGTGTTTCGAAGTAGCCTGCAAATTAGGATAGCACAGGCAACCAAAAACACGCAGATGTGTATAGGAGGGTGGGGAACCAAAGAGACGAAAGTGAGGAATTTTGTTCTTAATGGCAGAGGAGGGGCGGCGGTTGAGCAAATATGTGGCTATAGACAGTGCCTCAGCCCAATAAGTGGGCGGCATGGAGGCATGGATAAGCAATGTACGCACAGAATTGTTGAGCGTAAGCAAGACACGTTCGGCCTTTCCGTTTTGTGGTGAGGTATAGGGACAGGATAAGTGAAAAACGATGCCGTGATCAAGGAAGGACCGTTGCATAGCATTATTCACAAATTCAGGCCCATTATCAGCTTGAAAGCATTTGACGGGAAGATCGAACTGTGTGCGCACAAATGAGAGAAAATCTAGAATGTGTTGATGAACCTCAAATTTGTGTTTAAGCGGAAACGTCCAACAATAATGCGTGAAATCATCCAGCAAGACCAAATAGTAAGAACAACCAGATATGCTAGTAACAGGGGAGGTCCACACATCACAGTGAACAATCTCAAAAGGTGAAACAGTACGAGAAGTAGAGGCACTAAACGGAAGACGCGCATGCTTGCCAAGCTGACAGGCGTGACAAAGCGAGCGGTCTACTTTATTACATGAGATTAAATTGTTCTGTCTAAGAGAAGCTAAGACTGCTGGACCGGGGTGACCAAGGCGACGATGCCACAAGGACGAGGAGGCTGCAAGCATGGCGTGGGCGGTGGTGGTGACAGCTGAGGGGATGGTGTAGAGGTCGCCAGCACTATTGGAGCGAAGAATCACGCGCCCCGTCTTGGGTTCCTTAGCAGAGAAACCAAAGGCGTCAAACTCGATGGAACAACTATTGTCGCGAGTAAATTGACGAACGGAAATCAAGTTACGAATAATAGTGGGAGCGACAATTCAAAACGAAGCGAGACGTGTCTGTGGTGAGAACTGAAGAACCTCGGGACGTGACAGGGATATGTGCACCATTGCCTACAGTAATCGTAGAATGAGCAGCTGGGAGGCGAGAGAGGAGTATACCGTCCGAGGAGTGCATGTGGGTGGAAGCGCCAGTGTCTAATCACCCATGAGTTGCCTTGGAGCGCCATCTGTTGAAGAGCAGCCACCAAACCGGCCTGATCCCACGAGGGAGAAGAGGCCGGCGCCTGAGGAAGAGAGCCGAGGGCGGTGTGAGCCTGAGGAGCAGGGCCAAGGATGTCCTGGCCGCCACGCCAAGGCTGCCCGCCCGCAGACCAAGCTGCACCTGAGCCACCAGCCGGGGCGCTCTGCTGTGCCGCCCATGGATTGAAGCAAATCCAGGGGCCGGTGGGCTGGGGAGCACGGAACTGCTGTTGCTGACCGCCACCGTTCTTCTTGAAGTTCTTCTTGCGCCGCTGCTGACCGGCGCCGGTGCCCTGGTGCTGCTGCGGCTGGCGCTGTTGCGTCTGCTGCTGCTGTTGCTGTTGGACAGGGGGCGAAGATGACGAGCGGCAATCAGCATCGCAGCCAGTAGAGTTGGTGGAGGCGACCAGGGCAATAGATGCAGACACCTTGGCCTCGTTGGCCAGACGAAGCTCTTTCAGGGTGAGCTGATCAAGGGCCTCGTTGAAGGTGATGCCGGCGGTGGAGGCGATGATGTCGGCGGTGTTGCTGTAGACGGAGTTGAGGCCGCGAAGGAGGTTGAGGACGAGGGTGCCGTTGTCAACGGCGTGGTCGACGTCGGACAGGGCATCGACAGCCTTCTTCATGGCCTTCCCGTAGTCTTCAATCGACAGGTCTCCCTGAGTCCGGGTGTGGAACGCGTGACTCAGGAAGATCGCACGAGGTGCCTTGTTCGCCTCGAAGCGCTGCTGGATCGCAACCCAGAGCTGGCGGACAGTCTGATTCTTGGCCATCGTGAACTCGAGTACAGACTCGGCGACGGAGCTATAGAGCCAACTGCGAACGCAGCAGTCGGTCGCACGCCAATTGTCGGTGAGGGGGTTGGGAGCAGGGGTGCCATCGATGTGCGCGAGAAGGCCGAACTTCCCGCACAACGCCTCGAAGTATTGGCACCACTTGGTATAGTTGGAGGCGCGAAGCTCCAACTGCATGGGGACGTGGGATTGGACGGCGACGGAGGAGTATGGAGCCGCCATCGGAACGTCAGCCAGAGGGAGGGTGTCGACGATTGGAGGAGGGGAGGCGCCGACAGAGGAGGCACTGCTGTCGCCGGCGGAGGAGGAAGGTTCGTCGGTGACAGAGGACATCAACAGATTGGATCTGTTGGGGTGAGGGCGGCCGACCAGGGAGGGCGGCGCGCAGGGGAGAGATCGCGGCCAAGGGGGGGCGCGATCAGAGAGGGGGGCAGCGGAGGGAGGCCCGGGTTGGGAAACCTAGGACTCGTGATACCATGTAGAGAATTGGGAAAACACCTCACACCCAAACGTGGGGGGTGACCTTTCATTATATACGCCATATAGTCTTGGAGTACAAGAAAACACAATACAAGCACAAATACAACTCTATCTCTAACACACTGAAAACAAAAAGAAAATCGCATCATTTTTAACAGTAAAATAGATAAAAGTAGCATGCAAAGGCAACAATTATTTTTGGTTCAGCAATACCATTGATGTAACGCTTGACATTGATATGTTGATAAAGCTTACACCACCCTCAGTAGCTACCGCTTTGGCAAGCATTGTTTTACCTGTTCCAGGAGGTCCAAAGAGCAGTATTCCCTTCACAGTCTGCCAGAAAGAAATGTGTCATTAGTAATTCCAAATGTTGTTGGTATCTAGATGGCAAATATCTCAGACCCATTTTGCCCTTTACAAATCAGGCGAGCACCTTTCTTAGCTGCCCTTCACTGAACAATTCTGGCCTTCGTAGAGGAAGCATCACCAATTCCCTCGGTGTCTCTTTCACATTTTCCAGGCCTCCAATGTCCTCAAAGGTAACTCCAGTGTCATTAGGAGAGATTACATTTGACATAACTTCTTTCTCATACTCATTCTGTGTGACATCATCCTGAAAAAGGCGACTTGAATGAATATATGAATATTTGGGATTTTAACACTCTAGATAGAGATAGAGGGGCCACCTTTAGTACAGTATTTCCAGTGTGTAGGCTCTGTACCACTGAATCCATGCTTGAGGCTGTAACAAGAACACTAACTTAGCATTGGACATAAGGACCAGCTGAAGTTTATATAGAAACTGTGACAGTATCATTAGCATTGCATTTTACCTTTCAATGGGAAGTACAATTTTGGCATCCTTTGGGGGGTTGTTATTCTGAATGTGATGACTAATAGCACATCCGACAATCTTATCCACATCTGAAACAAATTGGAACAATGATATTTTTTCCAGCAGCAGTCATTATCAAAAGGAAAATCAAAGATAGAAAGTATTGTCCATGAGCAACAGTGGAAGAAACTTACCTTCATTAGCCAGTAATTGATCTTTGATAGATAATTCTTGAAGGTAATTGCATTCTATTCCTCTGCTGGTTAGAAACTAAAATGACGAAACACTGTAAGATTTGTATCACTAGAAAATGTTTGCTAATGGGGGGGGGGGTGCACTATAGGATGAACAGCTGAAGATATGATGATAAAATGTATCAGAGGCTAGTATTCTAGCAATACATTTCCATAATGATATTATAGACCAAGCCACCAAGGTTTACAAGGAAATGTCATTTTCAAAAAAGAATGTAGGAATGTATTACTTGAATAAAGTATTTAGTAGAATGTACTACTCGAACAAAGTATGACGTATCATGAAATTCTATATTGGACCCACTTAAGTGCTATGGCCATGACTCACTCCAATAAAATGTTGTCCCTATCAATATGAAGGAAATGCTCTGATTGCAGTTTACCTTGTCAATATTAAGAACATTGGCTTTAGCTTTAATGATTTCAGTATCACACTTTAGTTCTTTCTTCAAATCTGATAGCTGTGCTTCATCCTGCCAAAAACAAACACTTTGCTTAGAGAAAGTACTATCTACAAGCACAGTGTGTAATGTAAGTGCTTTGGGATCACAATACCTGTGGAAGTTCAATGGAAATTTTATTAGGGAAAATATTGTTCAGATGCTTTGTTGAGTCTATACCACTTCTGCTTTTGACGGCTTTCTGCATTTTTGAAAGACCAATAAATGGATCAACATAAAGTGATATGAACAGTACTACAGACACATGACTACAAAATTCCTAAGCCTTAATTTGTTACATGCTATGAAACTTTACAAATCCTAAAAAAATGTATGCAAAAGGGTAACAATATTACCTGGATAATTTCAAACAGCTGCGGCCCAACTTCATATCCTCCAGGATGTGACTACAAAGGATTCCAAGGGTATACACAATGTTACCTCTAGCGTTCTTGTTATTAATTATGTCTTAACAACATTTGTTGAATTCTTTTCCTCAAAGATGGGTTAAGTATACCTACCAGAACACCAGGTGGATGTTTGCTTCTCTGGCTGAGTGTATCCTTGTCTCTCTCTGACTGTATTTGAGACCCTATTATCAGAACACCAAGTGGAAGTTCGCTTCTCAGTGATGTGTGTGATTCTCTATATTCTGTAAATAACCTCTCCACATTCTTGACTAACACAATCAATTTACTGCTTTTACTTTCTTCTGAAATGACCTGAAAAAATAGATTGCTTAAGGCAGAAAGAAAGTAAACCGCAGTGATGCTGATTACCAATAACACAAATTACCTCAATTAACTTGCCTAAAGCAACATCATCAACTTCTTCACCACCAGAAGAATCTGGCTGCAGTTCAAAGTCTGCAGAAATGTCAAACAATCACACACAAGATAAAAAGAGCATCAGCAGGTCACCAAATACACATTGCTAAAGAAGTTCAGACTGACCGTGACAGAAGAAACCACGATTTTCTTCACACAAACCTCCAAGATCATTACCATCGGTGATAGTATTGTCAAATCTAACACCAACTTTAGAGGACTGGTTTTTTTCAAAGGTCAGCATCACTATACCCCGAGAACCATAAGCAGGGGGCCTTGCAAATCAATCAAAAGATTTATCAGAATGTGAAATAAAAGTATCTTGCGGTAACAATATAATCGAATGACTAGAAGATGATTAATCAATGTATAAACTATAAGAGGTCCACTATGATGACTATATGAGTTGATGATATAAAAATATTTTCAAAACGATATTTGGACAGTTATGATGATGTTCCAAACGATGCTGCTCTCTTATGTGTTCCTTTTGGTGATATTAAAAAAATATTTTGAGTTTGTCAAAACCCAAGAACTCAAGGGCTTTGATAGCAAGATCTCTGTCTACACGATACAAAATTAACCCCACTCCAGAAAGCATAGCACAATGTGAATAACAAATAATAATCAACCAGAAAAAATGAAACAACAATATGTAGCTGTCAACAAAAATACCTCGGTGTCAAGTTTAAGGAACCATGGCCAACATACTCTACCCTATCTCTTGCATAAGGAAAAACATGTACGGCTCAATTAAAGAATAAAATTTTGATAGAAAAAAATAAAAAGGGGGCAAAATAAGCTTCTCTGAATGTGTAGTTGGATATTCTCACAGTATCAGTTCCTGAAGTAGATGTTGGTGCATCATCCCTCCTGGCATCCTTTAGGGACTCCTGAAACTTTGAAGTCGTCTGCATAGAATTATCTTTCAATCAATAATTGACATATTTCTGCTGCCACATTGAGCAGTCAAAAAGTATGGTAAAAGTTGTTATTTGCATATCTGTAAGGGAGCTAATGTATAACTTACACCACAAGGCAAAAGAGAATCAAGTATGAGAAGTCTAGCATCAAAATGCTTTGCAAGTGCCTTTATCAATGCTTCCTGATACATCTCAGAACCTGGAAGCATGTTTGTAAAAATAGTTAGAAATATACAGAAAATAAAACACCACAAAAGTGGCAGGCAAGCATGATAGTTTAACATAACTCAAGTACCTTAGTCTATCGCAATAATAATACAAAATGAACGAACGGTGGAAAAACCTGATGGGCCGGATAATAGAATTCGCTGATTTAGCGATGAAATTTCTTTTAAGCATTTCCTGAACTCCTTTTCTAAGTGTATGAACGCAGCTGACAAGAGTATTTCCTTTGTAGTCCTACTGCAAGATACGAGCACGGAATAATAAGAAATAATATGATATACCGAAATGGAAAATAAGGGAAAACAATGCAAGCGGAAGTATTTAGCACTGAAGCTATAAAAAGTACTGAATGTTTGGTCCTACTAGTTTTGGAGAAATATTGAGTTAATAAGATACATGTTTAATGCAAATACAAGACTTATTATCTGGAACTAGCATTACCTGACATAATATGGGAAATTGTCAAGGGTTACTTTAATATCTTCAGGGCTAAGAATTTCTTGTTTCAGCCCATCCTTAAAAGATTGCCATCCACTCGGAACTTCAAAGTTTACTAGCAAGTCAATCTCAGATAAAGTTGTCCTATAATATCAAAACTAGCATTACCTTATAAATTGTAAACTTACCAGATTCTGTTATTCCCTGGTTATTCTCTCCAGGTGATGTGGCAGGTTCAGATGCTAAAATGGTGGACCCAGTGTTAGCTGAAACCAGCACTGGTTTAGTAACACCATTATCCTGTAGAGGATGCTGAAAAATCTGCCAGCAGGTTATGGATCACCCCAGTCCCCAGAACAGCAAGTCAAACAAACAAATCTGACTCATTTTATTATTGCTGAAGTATCACATAGCAATTAGCAACCAAATATATGGAGAAAGGAAAGATGCATGAATTGGACATGTATGGTTTATGTACAAAAATCGGATAATAAGGATATTTGTTTTTTTCAAAATAATAATAATAAGGATACATAAGCATGACTTTGACCCAAAACAACTTCATCCCCTCCTCTGAGGATAACTTTCTCGCCCTGGCTGAATTGTATTCCATTTACTACAACCAGATCATCACTTCCGCATGTGACCTCTAACTCACATGGACCTCCTTGCTGGAACAAGAAACATCACAATGTTTATGACAGAAGCCACGAAACATAACAACATTACTAAATTGTAACAAGGCACAAGCACTAAAAGACCTCAAGATGCCGCAACAGGCATATATCTCCGCTAACAGCTTGGTCATCCAAACGTAGGTGACAGTTGTCAGCACTGACAAAAGAAAATTCATTCCCAGAGATAGGAACATGAGAATTCTGCAATCACAGATGGTTGATATCCAATATCAGTTAAAAGAAATTTGAGCATTATCACAGCATTGCAATAGGGATCAAATGCAAAAAGTTACCAAAAGGGTGAGAAACTTTTGAGCAGATTTTGGCTGATTAACCACATAAAAGATACCTCAAGATTTCTGAATCATCATTACCAGCTTGCAGGTTCATTCACACTTGAAATGAAGAGCAGTGCCAAGAAGATATTTTGTCCCATGTTATTACAAGAGAAAAACAGATAATTGTTGCAGTCTTCCCACTGACATATCTTGAGCCAAGAACACCTTGACTTTCTACTGGATGCCTCGTGATGAATCAGAAATGATGATTTTTAAGAACTCTATTAGGCAGTAATCTAAGGATCACCGGAAAACAGACATTGAGACATATATAGCATCAAATCCTAAGTGGTGCACTGGGAGAAACTATCAATTAACAGATGCAAACTAAACCGCAAGCATCAAGAACAAAGGGTAATCTGCATTTACACTCTCAGCATTTTCGTCGAGAGTTGCATACTTGCATATCTTTAAACTACACAAAACATGCCAAAACAAATCATCAACCGAAAAGAGACATGATTACAAAAGGTAACATCTACTGTTGCCAAAGTAAGCATTACTGCAGTAATTCCAGAACGGCGAGGAATTCCACATGTATCCACATAGACGATAGGTATATCAGAGGATCTGAGGCGATTCCCCACTACAAATTCCCAAACCCCAAGAACCATCAGGAAATTCCTAGCCCAATACAGATACTAATAACTAAATTGTACGGTCTAGTCCCCGCCCAAACATGGAGGAATTCCTGATAACAGAACGCCAAGAAAACTCAAGAAACAGCACAGAATGCCGCTTTGTTCTGATAACAGACCGTCAAGAACATTGACCGCAGGCAAGCTCCAACGTGGTACGACCGTACGAGAACAACAAATTGCGGAAGCCCAAGTTCTGAAACGGCGAAATGGCAAAGAACCAGCAACAAACCCCCCGCGAGAAGTCCCCCCAGACAAGCATTCTTCAGAGCACGCACCTGCCGGTGCTGCGAGATCATCCTCGCCCACGGCCGCGGCTGCTGCTGCCGCTTGTCCAGCGACGGCTCCTCCGCCACATCATTCTCCTCGGCGGAACCCGAGCTCTCCCCCGCCGCCGCGGACGCGACCGTCGCGTTCTTCAACCTCTCGGATAATCGAACGAGTTTTCTCGCTCCAGAGAGGGCGGCGAACGAGGAGGGGCACGAGCTCTCCTTCCCGCGCTTGCTCGGCGACTGCGAGGACGCCGGGGAGGCCGACGGGCGCTTGCTCCTGCCGCGGCGGCCCCTCCCTCCTCCGCCGCTTCCATCCCTGCCAGGGCTCGCCGCCGCGGCGGCGGCGGCGGCGGCGCTCCGGCGAGTCTCCAATCAGGGTTCCCCGAACCGTCAGGAACCGGTCCGGTTTTACCGGTTCCCGACCAAACCGCCCCGAATTTGAAAATTTTAAATTTAAATTAAAAAATGGAAAAAATATCGAAAAAATTCCTAAAAATACTTCAAGGTGCGTGTAATCTGTTGGTGTAAATTTTTTTCAAATATTTACACATTTGGTATTTTTTTCGGCAAATACAAGTTAAATCAAAAAAGAAAAAAAAGTGGCCGGCCCATTAAGGCCCGTGAAGGCCCAATGCCGCCCTAACCCTAACCCCCCCAACGGCTAGCGCCGCGCACTCTCCCCCCCCCCCCCGCACAGCGCACTCCCTCCTCCAGGCGAAAAATCGCCTCCAGCGCCGCCACCGCCGCGCGAGCCCGGCTAGCCGGTCCGGTTGCTCCGGTAACCACTCGGTTCGGGCGGTTAGCCGGACGGCTGGCAAATCCGCGGTCGCCACCCCGGTTCCCGGCTCGCGAGGCCGGTTAGCCGCTCTGGTGGAGCGATAAGCCGCCCGATTTCGTCGGTTAGCCGCCCGACCGCGGGTGAGGTATGGATTTGATGCGGGTTTCAATGATTTATGCTATTGTGATCTATGAAATTATGAAATGGATGTAGTGATGGAGATACTTAGGTATATTTTGATTGCATCCAAGCGATTTTAGAATGTATGAAGTGGATCTAGTGATTTGTAGCCATGTATATATATTTTGATGTAGGGTATTGTGATTTTGGAAATAAGGAAATGGATGTAGGATTTAAGTATTGTGATATAGCTATGTGTTGTCAAGTTGACATTGATATGTTTATGTTCGTTCCATGTTTGCAGATACGCAATGTCTGGCAGAGATAGAGATGTTGTATGGGAACACGGTGAAAATCTTTACCCCGGTTGGAGATGCAACTATTGTCATAAGTCCAAGGGAGGAGGTGGTGCCACTAGATTGAAACAACATTTGGCAGGGCGCGGGACGGAGGTCGTCCATTGTGAAAAGGTTTCAAAGGAGGTGCGTGAGTACTTTCAGCGTGAACTTCAAAAGGCAAAGAAGGTAACTGCTCAACGTGCTCAAGAGAAGTTGAGAAAGGAGAAGGCTGCAGCGGAAGGTAACTATCCTGGTGGAGATGAAGCGTATGATGAGGAGGCTGAGCTGAAGCGTGCCCTGAACCAATCAAGAGCGGAAGAGGAGTTCCGTCGCGGGGTGCAACAGAGAGGAGGTGCATACGAGCATGGAGGCGGTAGTGGTACTAGGGGAGAGGGTGGTACGTTGCAGAGGATGCTTCGAAGGGCAACTTCATCGAGGCAGACTCCTGGGGTGACGGACTATAACTTAGGTTCGGCGCGTGGATCGACGCAGCCAAGGATTGACACAGGCTCATGGACGCAGAAGGGTAAGAATGCAAAGGAAGCTATTGGGAAAGCTTGGTCAAAGTTTTTCCATACTGCGGGAGTTCCTGGAAGACAAGCTGACAGTCCATACTTTGTCAGCGCGGTCAGAGAGACACAGAAGTGGGGTATGTTTTCTTTGCAGCCGAAATAATAGCTACGCAACTACATGTTTAGATCTAATCTCATGAGTGCCATATGTTTTGCAGGTGAAGGTATCGCGTCACCCACTGGACGGGATATTGATGGCAAGTACCTGAATCAAAACGAGCGAGACTTGCAGGTTCAGTACGCAAAGTTTCAGGCAGAGTGGGCTATGTTCGGCGTCACGTTGATGTGTGATTCGTGGACTGGGCCGACGAAGATGAGTGTCATTAACTTTTTGATATACTGCAATGGCAGACGACATCGGCCTGGACGGGCCAAACTTGGCAAGAGTTCAAAGCTGAGTTGCTTGTAAGGCAGGGTTTGAATGTGATGTCCACCGCGGAGTATGAAATGGCCTCGCAATGCTACCGTTGAACAATTATTTGTATGAGAGGACTACTAAACTAATTATTTGCATGAATAATTATTTGTATCAGAGGACTACTAAACTATTTGTATGGATATTTGTATGCACAATTATATATATGGATATTTGTATGCATTTGTGGTCAATTTTTCCATTAATTTGCAGATAGGTCATGCCCATTTTTTTTCAAGCCACCCGGCTAACCGGCCAAACCGGTCGGCTAACCGGTAAGCCTGTTTTCCAACAAACCGGTCGGCTAACCGGTCAAACCGGTCGGCTCACCGGTCCAAACCGGTAACACGGGGAATTTGAATTCAAAATTTGAATTTGTCCGGTTTCTAGCGGTAACCGGTCCAACGAGACCGGTTTACCGCTACCGCCGGGCGGCGGTTCGGCCGTCCGGTTCGGTAAAAAAAACCCTGGTCTCCACCACCATGGCGGTTCGTTACGCTTTCCGGGAAAGGGAAGCAAGCCGAGGTGGATTTTTTTTTTGGACTTTTTCTGCGAATGAGAAAATGGAAAATGAAGGGGTTGAAACTTGAAAGTGGGGGACGTGCCGACGTGGTTTTATTGGGTGCGGGAGTGGGCCCCACCCCGAGCCAGAAGTCGGTTTCTTTATTATGGTATTTTTATTAGGATTTATTTTTATTAGCTCCCCGTTCCCACTGATTCGATGGCGGCCAGAAGAAAATGAGTTGGAGAGCGAGCTCGCTAGTCGCTTGGCAGCGCGCTAGTTCAGATGTTCCAGCACTATTCGTGGAGTGTGGTATCAGGTTTTAGAAAAAAAAACCGAGTACATCTCATATATGCGCCAGGATCAAATTACACACATATGATAGACTGTGAGTGAATAACAGAAACAGTACTCAAACGAATATTTGATAAGTAAAGTATTAATTACACTCACGACTAAGGCACAAAGGCTAAATTAAACTTGTTCACATGATAACTAATGACGATAACTCCAAAAGCACTCCACAGGCATGTGACTGGTGGAACACACGCCTAGAACTCATCAAGATCACTAAGGTACTCCGCTCCATTATTACCTTCTGATCCAATATAAGCAAGGATGAGTACACTTATGGTTGGTACTCAACAAGTGGGGGAAATATGCAAGCTATCAAGGAGAGGCTTGGTTTATAGCGGTCAACATTTTAGTTGGTCAAGTTTTATTAACAAGCAACTATTTACTAAGATATAAGTATATACCAACCCATATTAACAATAAGTAAGCATAAATAAATCATAAACATAACCAATAACATATGCATGCAATGATTTGATTTTATATTCCGATAGATTAATCACGTGAGGGTCCAGACCGTTCATGACCGCGAACACGGCTGTTATAACAGTTTTACACTCTGCAGAGGTTGTACACTTTCACCACAATTCGCGTAAGAGCTCCGAAGAACTTTAGACCCAATCATGCTGTGCAAAAGTAGGCACAATACCACACTTCCAAGGTGTGATTGCATAGGGACGCTACGAAGCCTTTACAAAGAATTCCTACATGTGTGTTTGTTCCCAGCACTTACGGTTTCAACAGAAGACAGAGTCTTTCGATCCCCGCACCAACACATCCACAAACAAATAACAACCCAACAGGCAGCACAAACACAACATGTAGTTCATCTAATTATTCAGCTAAGACCAGAGCCATATGGTATTGTGGTTGTACGGTAAATCCCGGGTGGTTCTCCATGTTCCGATTAGCATGGTGATCTTGTATTAACATGACAAGATATAATAATAAGGATATTCATCAATGTTCGATAGAACCCATCATGAACCAAGGTTAAGCATCTAGCATAGCTACCCAACATAAAAGTAAACCCGGTGTATCAAGACTTAGGTGTAAAAGACTAGTCATCCTTACATAGGACCCATCAAATTAATGCATCGCGAACATGAAGATAAACTTTGTTGTCATGCAATGTGTATGGGTTCAAAAGAGTATGCTGAGGGGGAAATCCACTTGCCTTCTTCAAAGCACTGTGGCTGCTCCTCCTCGTAGACTTGATCTTGATCTCCCTTGAACTGACCGTTCTCTACACGATTCGCACAAGCATTCAATCAATAAAAGCAAAACAATACACCATACAACTTTTAAAGACGCAAAGACGTGTCTAGAACTATTCTTGATGAAGAGACGATAGCGTGGGCGCAAAGATCACTCAAAACGGATTTAAAACGGTTAAGATATGGCTAAAACAAGGTTTAGGGGCTTCTTTGAACTAAATCTAACTCTCGAGGGGCTTAAACAGAAGAAACCAGGGACCTAAAATGTAATTTTATATAAAAACAGAAGGACTTTTGAGTAAAACGACCAAACAGGACGGCGGGTTAGATTTTTAGAAAGATCAGGGGCTAAAACAAAAAGAAAAGGACCTAGATCTAATTATTTTTGAACTGGCTTGGACTGCGGGTTGATTTCTAAAAAGTGGAGGGGCTCTTTTGCAAAACTGGCTGGCTGACCGATATGACTTAGATCGGATCTAAACTTGACCGTTGGATCTAAATCTAACGGCTGGAAACAAAAGGGCGAGACGGTGACCGGAGAGACGGCGCACGCGGCGGCGCTTGGGCGGAGACTCGCCGGAGTTGGGCGAAACTAGGGCTAGGAGGCTCTAAATCTCGCCGCATTTGGCTTGGAAGAAAGAGGGGGAAACGGGGAAACCGTTTTGGGGTTCTAAACGAGAGTTGAGAAGCAGAGGGAGCTCGCATCGAGCTATGGCGGCTCGGCCATGGCAGCGACGCGACGAGGCCTCGAGAGAGCGAGAGAGAGAGTAGAGGCTCGGCGACTTCCTTACCTCCGCGCGAAGCTCGGCGGCGAACACGAAGCGGCGAAGGCGGTCCCTAGAACTCAAATCGCGGCGGCGGCTCTAGGTTAGGGTTTGGGCGGCTATGGCGGCGCGAAAGCTATGGCTTGGGTTGAGGGGCAAGGGAGCTCGGGCGGCGCGCTTATAAAGGGCCGAAGAAGCTCCGACTTGCACTCCAAGGTGCGACACGGTGGCGTAGGGCGCTCGGACTCACCACCGAGTCCTACTCGACGAGGACGCGAGGAAGACGAAGCTGACAAGGCGGGCCCACACGTCAGCGAGACAAAGAGAGAGGGAAGGAGAAGCTCGGCTGGGCCGCGCTGGGCCGAATGCTGCGCGCGAGCTGGGCCGGGAAAAGGAACTGGGCCACGACTGAAACCGGGTTGGCCTAGAAAAAGAGAGGGAAAGAAGAAAGGTTTTGAACTTTAGTTTAAACTTTTGCAAACCTTTTCAAATTCAAACCAACATTCAAAATATATGCAAATCAGCATGAATGCAACAAAGACTTTATTGACTCTAATTTAAATGTTGTTTAAATATTTAAGAGCCAAAATTTAATTTTGCAACTTAATATTTTCTAAAACATTAAAAACTAAGAAAATTAGTTGCCTGTATTACTTTTAATGTGATGAACAAAATTAGGGTGTTACATGGAGTTAAATATTCTATGAGCTCCGCGCCGCCCGTTGGTGGAGGCCTAACCTGTGTGTAATATGATCGGCTAATTAATAGAAGGAAGGAGTCGGCTAACAAACATGATAAAAAGAAGGAAGGAGATCGTTGCCTGGTGAGGCATGCCAAGATTGTTGTGATTTTTGTCTTTTCCCCCTAATTATTTAATTATTTAAATGTTATTATTATAGTAAAAAGGACAGTCTTACCTTGTAAAAAGGCAACGGTGCATCAGAGCATTGCCCATTGTAGAAGTCTACGATATGGCCGATAACCTTAATTGACACGTGGGTTCTCAGACCCACGGGCTAGGCATATGGAAAGTGTAAATTTGGACACACAAAACGAGGGCGGAGGCACGATTTTATGATAGCAGGGGCGATGAAGGGGAAAAATCTGTTGTTCATCATCCAGTTGTTACAACAATAATGTCTGATTTTCGACTACTAACTATCTAACTATCCAAACTAGACATATTTGACTTTTGGATGGTTTTGAAGGTGGTTCAAGATTTTATGAAGGCAAAAAATATTATTTCAGACTTAAAAATTAATGACTAATTCATTTTGAATTACAAAATTATGAAATTGATGCTATTTTTTTAAAAAAAATATAACTACCTATTGGCACACTATTAATGTTATTTGGTATTATCTATTTATATTACAGTGTTTTATTTTTTATAAAAATTCTTCGAATAAAATAAATAATATGCAAATAACTTTAAATGTGCACCAACATATGTCACTTTTTAGAAAAAATTGTCGGAAAATTCATACTTTTGTAACTTAAAATATTTTGTTTATGATTTTTTGTATTATGTTTTTTGTAACTTTTGAAAAATAGAAAACCACCTTTGAAACCACCCAAAGCCCAGTTTTGCCCAGTTTCTATAGTTGAATGGCCCTAGTGTCCGATTTTATAATTGTAGGTTGAAAATCAGAATTCTACCACAGTTGGAAGTTGAAAAAAAAACTTTTCTCTAGATGAAATGGGATAGAAGAGAGTTTATGAGGTAAGAAAAATAAGTGATATTTAAGCATGTTTGTACATGTTTTGTTTTGCTAACATGCGCCATAAGATGTGGAGATTGCCGTTGCAGCTCATATCAAAATGGAGCGTGGACTGTTGACATGCGATTTGAAACATCGATTTTGATTTAGCACACAGCGAATACTCTCATTTTGACGAGTGTACTTTTTTTAACCGAATTTTGACGAGTGTATTCGATGGCACTATTGCAGTCATGCATACTCGCATCCGTCCTCCTACATTTGTTTAGTTGGAGAATTTGGGAAAAATTAGAGGTGTGAATAGTATATTGGTAAGCGTGTCTGTGAGAGAAGATGTGACTCGATGTGACTGGAAAGTTGACGAACTAAACAAGGCCTTAGTCAAAGCATGTCTACCGAAGTACTGATTAGGGATGGCAATGGGTCGGGTTCGGGTCGGGTGGAGTGTCTATGCACCCAAACCCAAAACCCGAACTTAAAACCCGAACCCGACCTGAACACCAATTCGGGTGAAAATTTATCCCCAAACCCAAAACCGTGGATACCCGAAACCCGATTGGATACCCGAAACCCGATTTGTATGGCAACATATTATGAACAATGAAGATTTTTTTATAAACATATGCATGATATATATGCACATTCACATGTATAAATAAGAGACAATAAATAGTAAATAATTTCATGAGTCAACTAAGAGTTTAAGAATAATATATAAGTAAAGAAGTTATTATTAGTATAGTATAGAACATGATTTTTAATTCAAAATGATTTATTTTGGATATCCATTGGATATCCACGGGTGGAAAACCAAACCCGAACCCGATAGGTTTCGGAGCTCCGAACCCGAAAACTATGGGTGAAAAAGTAAAACCAAACCCGAACCCGCTAGACCCGAAATCCGTGGATATCCGACCCGAACCCGACCCATTGCCATCCCTAGTACTAATCACCACCACTCCACTCATCGAGAAAACTGGCTACCCCTTGTCTAGTGTCCACCAATCACCAATACCAACGCAGCAGGAGGTGGCCATTGGTACTGCTCTGTTTGTAACCTGGATAGATTCGACACTTTCCTCCCAGGAAATCCTTATTGGGAGTTTGAGATTTTAAATTTGAAATGGACAACCAAACTCGAAAACTAACCGACAAACAAATGTTTTCTCAAGACAAAAGAAAGTCTAAAACTGTACTGGTGCTCTGGTGTCCCTAGCACTAGAACTTAAAGAGTTAATTTACAGCGCACAATACTAGGTCATACTAGGTCATACTAGTATTTAAAAAGAAGTAGTATGCAAACATCGAATGGTTGAGATTAATTGTGTACGGTACAAAATGGTCCTAGTAGTACGAGTAGTATAGGGGAGTAGTATAGGTGGTATAGGGGTAATAGAGGAAAATAATTTTAATGGCATTAGGATAATATAAACAAAACCCTAAATAATATTTATGTAATATGTTACTAGCTGATAATTTTTTATGTTTACGTTAGAGATATTAGGGTAGTATCATTCCCTCTTTCCTTCCGGCGAGTCGAGGCGGGCGATTGGCGGCGGCGTGTGCCGGCTGCGCGAGACAAGGCGGGGGGGCTGGCGGCGGCATGCGGAGGTTGCGCGAGCCGCGGCTGGATTCGGGCCTCCCCCAGGCCCTAGCTCTGCGTCGGCCGCGCCGTGAGCCCGCGACCTGGAGCCAGGATAGCTCATTCCGCATCTTGGCTGCCGGACTTGTGGGGGAGATGGCTACGAGCTCGCCGCGGCCTGGGCCACACCTCGCCGCAGTCTACTACCATGACGAGCTTGTCGTACGTGGTCCAGTCCACACCTTGCCACCGCCCACCGTCCACAGTCAAACGAGGTCGCCGTAGTCGGACCACTTCCTCGCCGTGGCTGCCGTACTGGGGGGAGATGGCCACGAGCCCACAAGCTTGGAAGGCATTTCAAGATTCCTATTGTAGAAGTGTCCTGTAGTGTTTGGTACACCGTACACGGATGAAAATGCATCAGTGATCTTTCAGGGCACATTTGTTGTTCTAGTCACTTGGAGAAAACACAACAGGCGATCTCATTGCTAACAGCTGAAAATAGCACCTGCATACTTTCTTAGTCCTCAGTTTTCTTAGCTCATCAAAAGACTACATGCAAACAGTGCTGTTAAAATAGTTCAAAGAGTTTCAATATAACATTGACGAAAGCATAGGCAAGTTGCAACTTTCAAATACTCCTACAAGGCGCACTGCACTGCAAAAAAACCGTAGATGTAGCACCAGAAATGCAGCTTTCAAATACTCCAACTTCAGTGATGGAATTTGGCCAATCAAGTCAGAGAATTCAGAAATGCTAACATCTAGCATCTAGCACCAGCTGTATGAAAATAAGAAAATAAAATTAATCACATCCACATTGGTCCTAGGCTCCAGGCCTTATCATGTTCCAAGTACCCTGTACAGGTAACTGGAATATCCTACAACACCATTTGCAAGAAGCAATCACAAGTCATGAAGAACCTTGGAGTAGATTGTTTACCCTCTTCACAGCTTCCTGTGAAAATAAAAATCAACAACCTTTTGATAGTTTGATTAACCTAAATTACAAAGAACAGCAGGACTGAATGATGGAACTAAACCACTGAATCATAGAAATATCCGAAGTCTTGTGCTTTAGAACTTCTACCAAAAAAAAATCTAATCTGGAATATCCTACAGCACCGTTTGCAACAAACAATCATAAGTACATGACTGCTAATTCAAATACATGACTGTTGACTACTAATTCAGATACAATCACGTGGCTGTCTTTTTTATCGGTCCTTTCAAAGTACTTCCCTAATCTGTATCCTTCACAAGAGCAATGTATATCTAACTCCATATCATCTCATCTGATACAAAGACTTCCTCAGTAGTCAGTACCATCTGTTACTGCTGAACTTTGAGAACCACAGACCCCACAGACAGGATTCTGCGCCGCTCTTCGCCACCTGATGCGTTTCCAACCAGGCGATGAACTTGCTCAGATGAACTGGCTCAGATTAACACCAATGGCGGTGACGCATGAGAGCACAAGGAAAAACTGCAGAATCAAGGAAACTGTCTGGTGAAAACGATAGTCAAATTAAACATTCTGATCCAGCAAACGGATGACACTTGAATGAGGCCATAGTTGCTACAAATTAGTGCTAGCAGACTAAGCATTAAATGGTGGAATTTCAGCCACAAGAGCTAATGACATTATTGTACAGGTTACTAACAGGACACTCCAAGAAAAAACAAAGAGTGATCATCTACAGGTTGATATAATTTTTTGCCAAGATTTAACTATCTGAATGCAAGTACTTTTTACATGAAAAAAATAGAAATTAACAAAAAACCTAGACATATATTGTAACTGAAACAAAGATTTACAATTATACTAGGCAGTAGTATGCAAAGGCAAACGAAGACAACTCATCAGCCTAACATCATGAGATACGCTAACAAATGCTTCAACTTTACCTTCCACCTAATTTGACACATCAAATCTAAATACGAAAACACAATTATTTTGACATCTAACATTCACCCGCAGACATTTGTACTACATCCATGATTACGTTCCCAGCACAAAAAGTTTATCAACTGACGAAATCAATGGTTTGCTCACCTGACAAACGAAAGGCACAAGGTGTCTCATGGAGCCGGTGGGCGGTGGCGGCGTTTGACGGACACGCTCGCCGGACCTTCAGTCGTGATGCATCTCCGGCCTTAGGTCCGGCAGCAGCTCGTGGATGAGGGGCCCTGGGGAGCCGGCCGGTCAGGGGTGTCATCGCCTGAGAACGAGGGGAACTGGGGGTCGCGGAGAGGATGGAAGGGGCGGTCTGCAGCTGGTAGCTGGTCGGCTGGAATGGTCGCAGCGGGAGAGGAGGGCAGGGGCGCCGCCGTGGGGGAATCGGGATGCGACGAGTGGACGATAGGATGGCTCGGTGGACACTAGAAACAGGGAGAGGTTTCCAAATTAGCTGAGGGTAAAGGACTCGTTGCCCTGATTAATCAATGGTCAGATCTGATTTATACCTGATACTACTAGATGGTAGTATTGTGTATTGTAAAAAGGGCTCAACTTAAAAGGATAGGCTGCTCTCAGTATCGTCGATACACTGTCACCATATTCACAACAAATGGGTAGCATACCCAGGGTAGCAAACTCATATTGAAATACTACACTGATACTCAGTTTACAAGTGCCATCCACTGAGAAGAGAGGAAAAAAAAAGAAAGGAAAGAGAAAAGGATGGTGGGGTCAACATTTAGATAGCTAAATAAATTGATGAACAGAGATAATGAACTCGGCGTCATCTCAGAAAGTCACAAGGCTCCCTCCTCAACTCCGTCCCAATCAATCTCGCTTTCTAGCGAATCATGCAGGAAAGTTCAGCTCACAAGCAGCTGCATGCTCCGAGCTAGCTCTCTTCCTGGCAGTTTATGGTTGGGACAGTTTCGATTCTTTGAGAAACAGAAAACTCACGCCTTGATCTGAAAGAACAGTAGCTGCGCTGTGACCCCACTGAGCTCACCGACTGCTGTCTCTTGCGGCGTCGATTCTTCCGAGATAATTCCTGGCCTGCATGATGTGGGGGCTGAGCTCAGCTCACCGAGCTGAACCCTGCTAGTGACTCCTTTGAAGAGTGTACTGGAGAATGCATGAGCCACACTCAACAAACATTCTGTTTTAACTGTTTATGCGCAAATCAAATTTGCCCGTGTCGCAATTACTACATACGAATAGCTGGTGATTTCGAATGAATTAAGCGACGACAGCATAAAAAGTACTTGTTCTGACGATGAATCCAGACTAAAGCTTAAGTTTTTAGATCTATATATGTAAATATTTAATACTCTCTATGTCATAAGTTGATGTAATTTTATACTACACCGATTCTAATCTGAGACTTGCGAATCGAACACCAAGAACAAGCGGATAAAATATTTTTCTTAAAAAAAGAAATTATTATCTCATTATCTAAAAGAACTCTTTCAGAACGTTAAAACTGTACTTGTGGTGCCGTCCAAAGTCCAAACACACCTTGTTTGATAGCTCAACCCAACCCAAGACTAAGTGTCGAAAACCAAAGAACAGAGGAACAGACAAACCGTTGACGCTTCCAAGGTCTTGTTGCCAGACAGCCAGAGTACAGAAAATTTCAAACGCGCCACTGTCAGCCGGCAGCCCAGCAGTAACAGTGAAAGGCAGGAACTTTCCCAGCTCGTTCCTGCCGCTTTCCCGCCATCTTCCTGCCCCCCTCCCCTCCCGGCCTCTATATCAGTTCCCCCTCCCTCGCACTCTCCCGTTACTTTGTTTTCATCGCCAATGGCTCCTCCTATCTCCAGCAGGCGCCTCCCATGGTCCGGCGATGGCGCCGGTGCCGGCGGCGAGCTGTCGCTGCCTCGCAGGCGGTGGCAGTCGGTTGTGCTGTGAGTTTGGTTTCGGCGTTTTTACTTGATTGGTTCTGTGTTGATTGCTCTGTCCTGAGCTGATTGGGAGATGCTGGATCGTCTGGGTTGCAGGCAGGTGAGGGGGAAGGGGAAGAAGACGACGGAGGGGTTGTTTGGGTTCAGACGGATCATGGATGCGGAGTTCATGAGCTTGTTCCTTCCGGTCTTCGGGTCAATGTTTCAGAGAGTGGTGAGGACTTGGTCAGACTAAATAAGCTCTTACTTTTCTTCAGATCTACCTGACTTGTTCATGGTCTGATTACTGATGTCAAGGTTTTTAGTTGTTACTCCCTTAGTTGATTTTGAGAACTGCTTGGTGAATTTTTAAGTAAAGATGCAAAATCTCTGATGAAATTTGTTGAAATAAAAGCCTTTTGTGTTTCTGCTCGAAGAAAAGTTCAGTTTTTCACTTCTGCCTATGATGTTCTGCTGTATTCAAAGGAGCAGACAATCATCCCTGTTTCTGTTCTAGACACTAGAACTCTTCCCTTGTTCTGACCTTTGACTCTGAACTTTGTACATTTCAGGTTTCGGAGGAGGTTGAGAAAGCTATGTTCAGACAGTTCAGTGCACCTGCAGCACCTCCAAGGTGAGACATTTAGTTTCCTCTTTTATGAGTAATCAGCTCAACAAAATTCTGAATGATCAGGCCATCAGGGACACTTTGTTTGTAGTACATATTAAAGTGCATCAGTATAATTTCATTTGTGTGTAGATACATAATAGAGTGCATGTCTCACTCCCACAATCAATTTAATTATACTTTTTTTTTTCATTTGTAGGTTACTAGCAGACTGGAATCAGCACCCACGGTACCACCTTGTATTCCTGAATGGTCTAAAACCAGTATACACAATGACAAAATTAGAATCAGAGGATGGAACTGCAATTAAGGTGGCTATAGTTGAAAGGCATGAAAACAACCGGACGAGCATCGTTAGGTTCGGTCCTCTTTCTTCTGCTAGGGTTGAGGTTGTGGCCCTCCATGGTAATTTCAACTCTAAAAATGAGGAATCCTGGACCCCAGAAGAGTTTAACAAGCATATAGTATCTGGTAGAGAGAAGAACGCGCAACTTCTCGCAGGCAATCTGACCCTGAAGCTCAATGGTGGGGAGGCTCTGCTTGAAAATGCAATTTTCACTGACAACTCCAGCTTCACCAGCACCAAGATGTTCAGGCTGGGGTTGAGGCTTGTGAACTCTTCTGGAGAGAGGGTTCTTGAAGGAGTCACTAAGCCTTTTCGCGTGAAGGAACGCAGGGTAGAAGGTATGTCTTTTAGCCAAACATTCGGATTCTGTGTTTTTCCAGAATCTACAATTTTGATTTAGCATCAGAGTTGACACCGACCATATCCATCCGACTTCTCTTTTAGGATTTGAAAAGCACTACCCTCCGATGCTGGATGATGAAGTATGGCGCTTGAAAAAGATTGGTAAAGCTGGTGCTTACTGCCAGGCCTTGTCAGATAATGGAATCGATTCAGTGAAAAAGTTCTTGCAGGCTTATATGAAGGACGAACAGAAGCTTATGAAGGTAAAGCTCTACTCCTATAAATCTCTCCTGTGAACAAATACTACTTCATATGTCATTAAGTTTAAGGTGGTGGACTAACACAAGATCTTTGACTTTTCTACCTCTAGATTTTCAACAAGATGCCACAATCAACATGGAAATCCATCATAGAGCATGCCATGACGTGCAAATTTGGTGACAGCCTTTATTTTTACGAAGTTAAGGACAACAATGCAGGTCTTTTCTTTGATGAGATATATCAGCTTGTTGGGGTGAAGTTTGGTGATTGTTACAAACCCATCGATCAGCTTGATCAAATAGAGAAGGTGATGTCTCCTCACTTGCTTTCAAATAGTAATCTCTCTCATTAATGTTCTAATGATTTTGCTGTTTTCCATAAACAGAACTTAGTGGACTCCCTG
Source organism: Digitaria exilis (assembly GCA_015342445.1). Classification (NCBI taxonomy): domain Eukaryota; kingdom Viridiplantae; phylum Streptophyta; class Magnoliopsida; order Poales; family Poaceae; genus Digitaria; species Digitaria exilis. The sequence goes on along the minus strand of JACEFO010000191.1, from coordinate 1,136,418 downwards.
AAGCAAGTGGCCTATCAGAATATAGATGCCATTCAGTCTGACTACAAGATGGTGAACAACTATCCTGTACTCCACAGGTTCCCAGGCACTTCCCTGTTGAGTCCTGTTCTTACAAATCAGCAGATACTGAACTATGGTAAAATCTTGATACGAGAATTTAATTCAATAGCTGTACCATAACTTTGCATCTTTGGTCATTCATAAGTTTTTTTTTCGGGCAGGACAACATAATTCATATTTGGAAGATACTTCTTCAACTAGTCAAGGATATGGGGCAACTTATTCAAGAGAGGAATTTAGCATGCCCCAAGGATCCAATTCTGTAAGTAATTCTTTACATGCACATCAGTACATGATAAAGATCATATATAGGTTAATCTGTTTTCTAAGACACAACTACCAATTGGCAGCAGGTTCTAGTTGATATCTCTCGATTTTATCAAGGTCAAGCTTCCAATGATGTGCACTTGATACATGAGCCAATGAGAAACAGAGATGTACAAAACAGTTCAAGCCAAGGCACTATAATACCTACACCATGGATTACTCAGCTACAGATACCAAACAATGAACTAACATATTTTGGTCAAGATGTTAGCCCTCCCTCTGTTGTTCCTAACCATAGTCTGGTCAGTCAAGTTGCTCCCAGATTTAATCAGAGCAGACAGAGCGAGCGATCTCATTTTTCTGAAGAATCCAATGTAAGACATCATTTTCTGCACAAAAGATGTTACCGCTTTTTATTCTTTATAGAACTCAAAGCTACTACAGACCTGAATCCAATTTGGAACAATTCACTTTCAACACTACACATGCTTAACTGAGGCAAATCTAATTCTTTTTATTCCTGCAGTTGCTTCGTGTCAATAGTTTGTCACCTACAGATCCAGTCATGTCTTTGATGCAACCTCAATTCCACCTTCCAAGCAACGGTGCGCACTCTAAACCTTCTCCTAAAGCTAAATTGCACATCTTTGATGCTCAGCCACTCATATATTTTGGATTGCATCTTCAGGTGAGAGTTTCAGCAACCACTGGAACCAACGATGGAACAGAGAAACAACAATGCAGCCACAACAAGTTGTTACTGCATTTCAGACATCACGAACAAACAGCTTTGATTCGAGCTCATGTGAGGATCTCATACAGCGTTTCATCTCGCAGATCCCTAACAGTGATGGACCAGCAATGCCACTTTCTCCCAAGTGGTTCAAGATCAAGGTGGCATTCAAGCTAGCATCCGTGGGGAGGCTCTCCAGGGCCTCAAGGAGGGGTCTGCATTGCCCCCCACCAAGGACAAGGCTTGTACCAACTATATGAGCCTTCTAAGAAGTACCAACAATATGATGATGTCGAAGTAGATGCTCTAGAGAAGTATGTTGAACTGATAGTAGAATTGATTGTCAAACCACTATAGCGTAATCTGTACATAATCTACTCTGTAGTCTGTACCTTACCTTTGTCAGTAAGAAGAGTGAGAGTAGTTGCAGATTTCAAGTTTCTGTTGTCTACGAATTCAGGCCAATGCAGAAAACATCTCATGCAAAGCACATCTTGTTTTAAAATGGTTGACTCTATATTGGAAAGGTAATGCAGCAATTAGTCTGCAACTGACAATTTAATGTGACATACATGCGACAGCAGAAAGCTATAAAACTAGAACATATCTATTATGAGCAACTGTTCACTTGATACTGTTATTGATAATGGACACATGATACAACAGTAATTTCTCTAAGTACGGAAGATGTAAACAAACCGCAAATCTAAACTTTCCCTAATTTACCATCTTTATGTATCTTGGCTGTCTTCTATCCATCTTTAATGTAATAAAATGGTTTACCTATTGAAACATAAACCAATTTACATGATTAATCCTTCTGGAGGGCTCAACAACACTCCTTTTAGGCTTTCTGCTATGTTACCTTGACCCAGAATCAGCCTTCACATTAATTAATTACTTTGCAAAGTTAATTTTGCCATTTGGAGTTCTTCCACCTATGCTGCTCAAAGTTAGCTGGTTCCTATTTCTGGTCGGTGTTTGCAACTTTTTCTGTTGTAGTGGTGACTTGCTTGCAGGATTTGCACTCCTAAGTCATTCAAAAACAGTGGAACAAATTAATCATTGCACAAGTACAAGATAGCAACTGGACTCACAGTCTCACACTCACCTCATTGATGTAACTTCAGGTTTCTTAATAGTTGAGACACCTCTATTTCCAATAGGTTTTAGGCCCATGGTTGGTGTCGCTATTTCTTGGTTGGAACAGCTAGTAGAAAAATCAAAGCTGTGTAGGCCCTCTGATGGTACTGATTCAGATCTGCAACTTTGCTGCATAGGACTGTATCTTTGATAGAAAGAAGTTGGAAGTTGTGTTGTGTCTGACTCCAGGTGTAGGATAGAACTAGAGTTCTCACAGTGGTTGTCACCAATAGCCATCTTGCCAACCCAACCCCCTAATCCTGTTTCTTTCTGAAGATCAGTGCAATTCTCTACCGAGTTAGATGAGTTGTTCTCAGTTAGGATTCCAGAGAAATGCAGCTTTGACCTCTTTTGCATTGGGGTGAAAATATTCTGGACCTTTTGCAAGCATAGAGAGAACATTGATTAAATATACAATACGTTTAAGTGTGTCAGCAATATCAAAAGCAACTAGTGGCATCTTTTACATTTTAGTAATGGAAATGGGGTAAGCCTCGACTATACAAAAATAGTGGCATCTTTTTCTAGTATCTGGGACCTCTTTTTGTTCAGAACAATGTTTTGAATTAATAGTGACCTTTTTATAATTAGTTCTATGCTACTTACTAAGTCTCCACTGCCAAATTATGGGCCTGCAGATATTTGACTTTTTACAAAAATAATTTGACAAGTTTTCTCTCTAATGAAATTTGGAAATAGAAACAGCACATGTAAAAGCTTAGATGGAAAAAATAATTATTTAAAGGAAAAAAACTAAAATAGAGTTAGAAAGAATCACCTCTAGGTTCCCAACTTCTTCCATGGCGTGCCTATCTTTAGAAAATACAGGTGTTGCATTGCCTTTTCTAATTCTGTGCATGCTTGGGCTTGACTGTATGCTTAGAAAGTTTTCCGGTTCTCCTTCCTTCTTAGCCAATGCAGCCTTGAGGCAAGCGATCTGAAAGGACCAAAATAACACCAGTTATAAATCTTAATGTCAGCTCATCAATAGCCTTTTTAGAAATAAGCAATAAGGAGTAAGTAGACACCTGTTCTTTGAGCTCTCTCACTTCATTGCTTTCTTTATTTGCTTTTGCTGCACCAAGCTCAACTGATGCAACTCGTTCAGCAAATTTCAAGGTACTTATAGTCTCACCGACAGCATCTGCTTCAGGGCTTATGTGAACAAACATAAGAGTTTTTGCTTGTCCTCCTAAACATGACAACAAATAATCATGCCATAGATTCCAGTACTAACAAAGCGGTAACTAAGGATACTGACTTTTGTACAGTACCTAGAGAATCTTGCAAAAGCTGAGTGAGCTTGCTGTTTCGGTATGGCACATGTGAGTTCTTTTGGGAAAGAGATGCAATCACATCTCCTAGTGCTGAAAGTGACTTATTTATGTACTGAGCCTCCTTCAGCCTATCTCCGACAACCTCAGATTTGTCAACCCTTTCACTGCCTGCTAGATCCACCAGATGCATGCAACCTCTTAAGATTGTCCCAGAAGTCAAGTCTCTTCCTTGAACATGAACAGTCAAGCAACTGCATTTGGATTACCCAGTCATAAGTAAAAATATGAAGTGAAGAACATTCTATATATGAAGCAATGCCAAGCCAAACCTGTGGGAACGGCTACTTCGGTCGTTTATGGCTGTTGAACCCACTGCACGATTCTTTTGGCCTTGATTCATCAATTCAACAACATCAACTGTTGATGCCACAGGAACTATGCTTGCATCTGGAACAGCAAGCCCATTTTGTGAAGTGTTCTTAATTTCTAATGTAGCTTAGTGTTAAGGATGTTCAAGTGTCCTTCAAACTAAGATCAAAGTGGAAAAGCAGAAAACTATGGATTTTCAAATTTTTTACTGTTATAAAGAAAACAAGTAACCAAATAGAGAAAGGATATCTTCTATTTCCACTATCCTGAAGGAGATCTCTCACTTGCTCGTTGTATATCTCAATCATCTGTACAGAGATATCATAATCGATTGTCCCCTTTCTCTGTGCTTGAAGACTAAATAAATCATTTAGTGCTCTATAGTTCACACCAAGGCTTTCCTCTGTTAAAACTTTAGGTCCACTCTGCACAACATCCATAAAATAATCAGACTTTTGAGAAAAAAGATTACCCCAAGTGCTCTGTTTGTTACCATAGATTTACCATTGTATATGTCTTCCCTGATCCTGTTTGGCCATATGCAAATATGCAGACATTGAAACCATCAAGAACTGAACGTATCAATGGTTGCATATCCGAAAATACCTCATCTGCATGAGCGAAAAAAAGCATGAAGGTCAATAATAAAAGCCATGCCAAGTTTTTTTTTATAGATGAAATGTATTATAAGAGCTACTGAGAACCTTGAGTGGCTGCTGGGCCAAAGACCTTGTTGAAAGTAAAAGATTTGCTTCCATCTTTTGCATATTTTGTAGGAGTGTTTATTGTGATGGTTCTTTCTTCCATTCCAGAAACACTGCTTGAGGAACATATTTGCCCAGGTAGGAAAGGCCTCACACGACAATAAACTCTAATATTTCCTGGAGATACAAGAAATGAACATTTATATGTAATGTAGACTTTTGATAGTGTACATCTTGCTCCTTCAATGCACAAAAAAGTACCTTTAAGATCCTGTATCTGGTTGTATAACTTGCGGTTTTCCTCGAGAACTTTATGATATCCGGAAGCAGCATTGGATAGAGTGTACAAATTCTTCCCTGTTGCAACATGAAGATGAAGACCCTATTGAAAACTATTATATTTTTCCAGTGGATAATTTAAATAAATGCAAAAAAAAAATTATAAGTTACCAAGTTTAGTGAACTCCTCAGAGTACTGCAATTTCAGTTGTTCCATACCAGACTTGATAGAAGAAACAGTACCTCTCAACTCCTGTATGGAGCATAAATTGTCAAAGAAAGGTCGATGGCATGCTGGTTAGTCAAGATCAAATTAAGACCGCAGGAAAAAGAAATACCCTGATCTGTTTGTGCTGTAGATCAAAATTTGTTTCTGCCTCTGTTTGGAACTGTTGAGCTGCTTTATTACTATTTACCTCAAGGCTGACCTCCTTCAAATTCGAGACATTTTGCTTCTCTTTATCCATCTTCATATTCATCAAGCAGTGACAGATATTAGTATACGAAACCTCTTCTTACATGGAAGAACTAATTTTACACCAACACATAGTTGCTATGTCTATGCGGCTGCTGCAGATTGAGGAAAAGAACAATATATTCAGTTGACCACTGGTAGAAGTATGATCTGATTCCAACAGCATTTCTAGTTCAGAAAGTGGCTCAGTTCCTTTAAGATTGCCTGTACATTCCAACTTGAATTTTCTCCCCAAATTAGTAAATATAAGTCTTTATGTCGTATGTAGTTTTTTTATTTTTCGCGACTAATTTGACATATAGAATTTCTGAGTAACAATAAAACAATATATTCACATCAGTTGTGTAACAAGACATACCAAGTTCTGGTTTGCAACGTGATGCTCATATTCCTGAATAACTTTTCCTAGCAATGACTCAACAATCTGCAAATTGGCAAATTCTTAATTTTCACTCTTTATGCCATCAACCATACTGAAGAAGAGATCAGCTATCTATTCAAGCAAAGTAGGCTCACCAATGGAATATCTTCTGGTTTCTTATCTAAGAGAATTGTGCGGACAAGTGTGCTAAGGGAGTTTGAAGTAGTCTGTAAGAACAGATAATATCACAAGGGTCAACACTGAGTGTGAAATAAGAAAACAATACAACATTACTATGTATACTTACCGACTCAGCGGATTCAGGAAAACAATCAGTAGGTACATTTTGCTCCCCAGAAAAACCATTCTGGATTGCTTCTGCTGAATGGTATCTCATATTCTTATTCATAAACGCATCAGAATTCTTCAGTATGAAGTAATTTCCAGGAATCAAAGGCTTCGACATGCCACCATATTTACATGAAGCTTGTCTCCCTTTTTTCTTACTTTCACTGAACAACTTCAGAGCAAGAATACAGTCCACAACCCGTACACTTTTTCCACCCTATCCAATTGCCAGATAACAAATGTTAAGTTTTCTCCAGGAGAACATAAAACAGATAGTGAACTGTGCACAGGGATAATTTGTTTCGAGTGCATTGTAAAACCTTGAGTTACATGAAAAGAATTATGAAATGCAGCTCTCTTAAATCAGTACAACATATATACCTTCTCCAGATCAGAAACCTCAAATGTTGGGAGGCCTAAGCCTTGTACAACAACAACAAAATTGCGCAAATTTTCAAAGTACTGATAGGCACACAAAGCTGAACCATCTGTATGGACAGTAGATTCTGCCGGGACTCGGACAACCTAGAATTATTATGGCATTAACAAAAGAATTAGCCCCAAATTTTTAGCATGTGCGTCAGCTAGCAAAATAAACTAGGAAACTGAAGGTGAGAAACGTAACCTTAGGTATGGCGCCTGGCTGGACCTTATTCAGTGCATTGCATAGGACAATGCCGTTTCTCAGTCCAAGCTGGAATTCCTCCTCTGAGGGCTCATCTGGCAGGTCCTTTGCACACACTACCCCAACTGTTTTCCGCAACCAACTGGCTGCATCATGCCTTCTTGTTGCTGCATTAAACGACAAGGGTAATAAGTTCAACTATCTCTGGCATATTGTAATAACCACGCGCACCGGTGCCTGCCCTTGAAACTGAAACAATTGCGGTGCAATAATTAAGCCAAACTTAATAGCCTTCCTGGAGTAGAAATCCAACTTAAAGTAACGGTCGATTCCATTCCATTTTAGGCAAATTTTGGGAGGCTCGGTATTATGTTACGACAACATTATGCTAGCAAGGCGCCTACAATAATCATGTCTCATCAATCATAACAGCAGAGCATTTCACCGAAATGGAGAAAAACAATCACAGCAAAAACAATTCGCACAGCAACACAACCTGTGCAGCAGTACATTGGCCATAAATCTAACAGGTACAGGACAGCTTGTCCTCATAATTTGTCCTCATAACTCCAACTAGCAGAGAGGAAAAAACGAACACAAAACCTTTCTCTGGTAAGATGCACAGAGCAAGGATCGCACACATGAACTCTTCATGACTTTGAGCTGAACTGAAGCTCAAACTGAAACAAACAGAACTAACATATCAACCGTTGAATCCCTACATCCAAATATGTTGACGACCCTCGTCGGAACGAGAACTTTGAAAAGAGGAACCCACATTCATCTGAATTTGATCACGCACTCGGACACCCCCTTTCCTCCTGAATTAAACTTCAGTACCAACCCAAATCACCGTAACACTACATCCCCAGTCACGCAATTCGTCATCCAAACGCGCCCAGCTGAAACTATGAACATCTAAAGCACAAACACCAAACAATCCCCCACGCGCGGCCCTGATCCGGCGCGATCCGCGCCGCAGCATGAGCCCAAGAAGCGCGCACTCACCGGCCTCCTCCGCCCTTCGCGCGGCCACATCCTCGTCCCCGATCCCCCGCCGCAACACCTCCTGCACCACCGACGCCATCACCGAGCCGAACGATCGATCGAAGACACACCCCGCCCTGAAACCAGCACCGATTCAGACCGCCCGACAGTGTCCTCGCGCGGCCCCAAGGAAATGATCAGAGGACACACACGCCGGGGAGATCCGGTCGGGGAGGAGGCGGAGAGAGTGTGTTTGTGTGTAGAGGGGAGTGGACTGGGGTGAGGTGGTCTGCTGGGGATGGGGAGAGGAGGTGGGTTTTCTTCTCTCTCGGGATCGGGCGGCGCTGGTTTCGAATGGCGATGGCGCTCGGTCGCGTGGGGAAGAGAGCGGTTGGGGGCGATGTGGACGTTGGGGACGGGGTGGAGTTGGAATAGAGGATTCTTTTAGGGGGAGGTCTAAAAAATGCTGTGTCCTTGCCTACGATTTGTTTTTATTGTTTTCTTTTTTGAATGTTTTGGATTGCATGTATTCTTAATCTGATTTAGGGAGAGATAGAGATCTTACAAGGTAACCATGGAAGCATAGAGTTGGTAATGTTCTTGACGCATCATTATTTAGCAAGTAGTATTGTGTACACATTCCTTCAAATTGTCCTTTCTTCTTCGTCATGTCCGAGTGCGGACCTAGAGAAAATATTGAGTGAGAGCACTCCTTAAGAACAACTATATTTTGAAAGCTTTTACCATGGTGAAATTTTTTTGTCCCCTTAGTATCAAAGATTTGAGAGAGGGCATATGCCCTCGCTCACCACTACGTGGGCCCGTCCCTGTATCCGATGATGATCGTTGTTCGCTACATGCTGCGCCACACACCTTGGGCTCTCGCTAACTTTGTCCTGGAAATTTCAGAGTCTCTAACACATCCTCGATGAATTCATGTTTTATCTGCTTCCACCGACATTACCTTTATCGTCTCGCGACGCTTTAGTCTCTCTTCTATCCTAATGCCCTTTTGGATAAGTTGTCGTACCTAAAAACCTAATCTACCATTCTCTTCATATGACAACACGTGACAAATACTAGACCACATACGTGTGGGGTTAGGATCATGCTTTCGTTTTAATATATATGACCCTTTTAATTGGTCATTTCGAAGCTACATTGCTAGTAGGGAGAACAACAGCTTTATTTAAGGCACTTCAAATATAGATAATAGCACTTGCCCCCCTTATTTTTTTTGTCCAAGTTCCATCCCAATATTTAGATAAAGGTTAGCTAGCGAGGTATAATTGCAATTAGATTCTTAATAAATTACTAAATCATGGATCTCGTCTTTCTTGATAGAGCTTGGGAAAAAAATCTGTGAGATCTATCTTATAGATAGGTGAAGAGATATGGTGTGCTCGTTTTCCTAGTAATTAATGCATGTACAATAATGATGGTTTATGGATTAAGGTTTTTGTAGTGTGGACGGCCTGCCTGATGTCTTACTATGCCTTGATTTTTGCGTGCTTCTATATAGTGGACCACAATGTCACAGTAGAGATTTTTTAAGGAAAATGTATATTTCCCTAAAATGTATTTGCGAAATCAGCTGAAAGATGTCAATTTTTGCAATAACCAAAATATCAACGTGCACTCTTCATTATTATCACAATAATATTTTTTATTTATATCTCCTTGTTTCTGTTTGGCAAAGTTATCACCATGATTGAAAAAAGGGGTAAACATGAATTATATATGAATGTAAAGGTAGGTGTGTGTGCCCTGCTTAGCCTGGCGAAGGTGAGGAAGGCACTACGTCAACATCGAAATGGTGGCTAACAGCACCATAAAAAAGAAGTGTTAACTACAATTTTTTTTTCGTCCTTTTAGGGTTGCTTTTCATCATCATCATGCATGTCTTTCTAGACGACTATGATTGTTTTGTTTTGTATGGTGTTCGTGTGGTTTTTACATTTATGTCTTCATGTGTGCCTAAAATCTTGTTGCCAATTTTTTTTCAAACCCTTTATTATTCAGGTATAGAAATAAATCTTCAGGAGCCTTCATATGACTAAGATTTTGTAGTTTCTGAATAAATCAGATCAAATGCAATGTGCAGACAGAATCGTGAATTTTCGTTTTGCGGTTGAAGCACAATGGCAGTTATATCAGGAAATAATGATGCGCAGTTTGGTAGGAATATAAGCCACGCGTTAATCCTGTAAATCACAATAATGAAAACAGAGCCTTTTTTAACACCTGTGGGTCTGCTCGCTTGCTCGAGTGTTTTTTCGTTTTTGAAATTTGTTTCTCACAGATGAATTTGGCGACTTTTGGAAAGAGAAATCCTTATCGGGTCGCATTCGGCGAGAACCCGGACCCGTTCAAAGACAGAGCGGAGGCGCTCAGGCGCACATCACGAGTTCAGGACCATCAAGTTCCCAACGGTCGGGAAGGTTAAAAGTTGACTTTGGCTCCAACTTTTGAGATAAGCCCCTGACAAGAGATATAATTACCAAGTGATTATGAATTTCTATCACTTTCTTTTTCTTCAGATTTTAGTTCTCTCTCCGACAGCAAAAGAGGGGACACGTATAGGTGGCATAAAAGAAATAAAAAGGAGGGACAAGGATGGCATCTTCCTGCGGTGAAACAGACAAGTCAATGGGATCAGCAAGCTCAACTCATTTTGTCCTTTCTTTTACCAAAAAATTCAGTTTGTCCCTCCTGTGACACAAATATCCTAAACAAATGAGTGAGATCTAGTGAGTATTTGTATTCGGGCCAAAATATACTGCACAAAGGAGGAAAAAAAACAACTATAACTACAAGAAGACGTTAAGCCCCTTTCCTTGCTTATCCTAGCTATGCTCACTATAAAGATCCAGGATCGCATCGTGCGCCCACAGCTGCTTTCGGCCGCTAGAAATGTTATGGTCCGTTCGTGGAAATATATGACCAGCTAGAACATTTTTGCATGTTCATTTGCATACGGTATTTTATTAATTCATCATTTGTATATTCCCTTATGTTTATTTTGGCATGGAATGCTATGGAATGAGCTCCAAACCGCATAGAATATATTGACATAGAATCAATCCTAATCTACCCGAAATGTTTATTCGGTTAGGCCTGGAAGAGTTTGAAACCCAGGTCCCATTCCATGCCAAAAAGACCTAATTTTGTTCTATGAGTCTCACCTCATGGAACCAAACCGCATGGCTTGAGTGACATGTATGGAACCACACTCAAACCATGCATGGAACTGATCCAGCTCGGGAATTCTTATGCAGTTGTGAAGTATTATTGGTATAATCCGTCAATATTTCGCTGGAATATAGCTTTTGTACCATTAATTTGCCGGTTTACGTTCTATTTGATCATTGATGTTGTTCTGCTATTACACCAGCGATGAGCTAATAAAAAGAAATGAACTATTTGAAAGCTAAAAAAAAAATAAAAACTTAATTTATGTTCATCAAGGGAATAGTTTCTTCTATGAACCACTTTTTTAATAAATATAATCCTATGAATAATTAATTAAGGGAAGAGCACCAAACAAAAACGAGGATTGGACTGGAATAATAAAACATGCCAATTTTTTTTTGAGATAAATAAAACATGCCAACTAGACCAAGCTAACAGGCGATGGCCCGAAGGAAGCATCTGGGCTGTTGTGTCCGCGTAGGCCCAACTGGCTGCTTCGATTAGCAGACTGCATTGGGCCGTGGATCAAGTTTTAAGTGCCTGTGGGCCGTGGATCGAGTTTTAACTGTCCATCCATCTTTAAAGTTTCCACACATTTCAACATTTCACCCCAACATGCTTAACATTTTCGTGCTAACCAAACTGTTGAAACTATACATCAAATATTGAAATTACAATCGCAAATTGTTGAAACGGATAATTCTAAATGTTGAACTGCCACAACGTGGGACCACCTCCGTCACTGGTCTGGACCAAATTTTGCAGATTTCAGAGCAAGTCTTGCCGCAGGATGTGATACTGAGCGTGGGAGCTGAAGACTTGTTCGATGTGCACAACAGACGAGACGGTACTCTTGCCTTGCATCCCCCACTACTTTCCTTCTTTGGCTGTCTGGCTGTTTCTATGAGGTAACTAGAGGAAAGCCAATAATGGGAACCTATAGACAAGGTATCTGTCATGCCACATTGTGGTCCTTTGATTCTAGACACCTCCCAACCCTAACAAAAGCAACAATAAACATTTTGCTCGAACTATGCATTCTTCTCCCTTTCTCTATGTTTCTTTCTCACTCCCACAACATGGCTCATTTACCCCACCTCACACCTCAAAAGTTGAAGCTCCTTCAATTAATGAAATAATAGTTGTAATATAGAAATCATGGCAGATCCACGGTGATCTCTACACATCTCCTTGCCATCCGCGACTACGACCCACCGGCACATCTCCTTCATTCCTTAGGATACACATAATGTGAAGTTTTATAGAGTTCCATTCTCATTTAGTACTATGCTAGTTACACACAGAGGACTAGGGCCACTACGGCCATGACCTTAGGCGCGAGCCGTATTTTTTTTTTATGGTGAACACTAGCTAAAAGAGGCCCAAAAGACTATGCGTATTTAGACCATTGAGTGACCCACTGACCCTAGGCGCTAGGCTGGCACATGTCCGTCCCTGTACTATGCAATATATATGATATTTTATGGCATCTCATAAAAATAAGAGAAAGAGAGGAAAGCAGTTTTATCTTGATAAAAATGATTTATCCACAGTTACCAACCCTTTGTGAGCTATGAGATTAAATGTTATTTGGAGCCTACGAGACCATACTATGAATTTTGTGCATTGGAGAAATAATTTCATACATAATTTTTTTATTGTAGCTTACGCTCAACTTTTTCTTTTTGAAATTCAAGTACACTTGGAAGACATTAGATTTCTTTTTGAGTAAGTAGATCCAAGTGAAACGACGGTAATCATCAATAAAACTCACATAATATTTATTGCTTCCAACTGACTGGGGAGTAGATCCCCATCCATGTATATGCATGTTGAACATCTCCAATAGTCTAGCTAATCCGATTTAGTTAGGTAAAAATGAAAAAAGCGGAGCTGAAAAAGTGATCCAAAAGATTCTTTTTCCTCTGTTCTGTTTTTCGATCTGTACCTTCTTCCCTTTGCTAGCCATCTTTGGCTAGCACATTCACTCACTATTTTTTGGCCTTCGCTAGTCTGTTGATTTACTCCACCATTAAGAAGGTTTCTATTTTTTTTACAGTTGTTGTGAAACTCTAAATTTAGCTAGGATTATACCTAGGTTGTTGGAGATGCTCTTAGGATAAGTTTTTCTTTCTATAAGCTATGCCTTCATAAGTGTGTATTGTTACCATAGTTTTATTACATAACGATATTCAATGGACCATCCAACTCGAGGACAGTGCACTAAAGTACATATTCAATGCTACTATTATTCTGTGGTGTTCGGATAAAAACAATGGCCAAGCTCAAAGCCTGCCAAACAATATACTTTGCCCTGTTAGTAGTACGTGTATGGTACTACCCAAAATCAAACAACTTAATTATTTTTTGCATATCTTTTAATGTTGCACATATATATTTTTGATGTTGCGGATGTTTTGCTTCATTGTTGCAATAGTGCGTTCGATAGGAATTTCCCATCGGATGTCGGGCCAGAAGAAAAACATTTGCATAGTTACAAAGCTATGACGATCATCTTGTTTTGTGAAGGATGCTTACACACCAATCAAACATCTGTTGATCAATAGCTAGAATATTTGCATTCCTATGAATTATTAAACTGTGTGAATGGATTTGTAAATGTTTCCTAATGACATTTTTTTAGATAATGGAAATTCCGCCCTCTACGGTTTAGTGTACGCAGCCTTAAAATATTACATCCTCTCAGCTTCAATCGCGGATAAAAAGGAGAATGAAAAAGAAAAATTTATCATGACAAAGTCTATTATTATGCTTCCATCCATGGCTCTCAAATAGTTTTAAGGCTATAATCTCCAAAGAAGTACCTGCCTTTATGAATAGTTTCTTTGTCTTATCTTGTCCTCACAATGCACTATTGACCAAAGGATGAGTGTTCAACATTATGAATGATAATATCATTTCAACAATGTCATATCGCCCAACACAAAGCCGCTGCCCGTGCTAGAATAGTAATAACCTCCTGAGCATTTAAATTTTGAAGCCAGTTCCTAACATGTGAGTACCAAGGCTAGACAGATAACTATAAGCTCATTAGTTCATCCTTGTAATTCATCAACATCAGACACCAAGGGCCACTTTGGAAGCACAGGTGAGATTAGCCCCAGGCAAGTTCACCCTCGCGAGGATTTTTCTGGACCTTGGCAACCTAGGGCAGAAAGCCCCATGTGTTGTTTAGGAGATGAAGAACGGGGCGCCTAGGGAAGTAAAGAAACAGAGTCGGCTGAAGAAAGGCAATTGGGTGACGGAGGCTAGGCAGTGACACTTAGATAGAGGTGGCTTGGACGACGGCGCTTTTCTTCGCTCGTCAAATCGCTCAGGGAAGCGACGCTTGGACCCAGGTGGGAAGGTCCAGCCCCGGAGAAAATGTGTGGATCAAGCAGTACCGCCCCGTCCTGTGGGCTTCCAAATGATGGGGTAATTTGGCCGGAGCCAGATTTTCAAATGGGCTTCGTACCTGAGGAAAACAGAGTTTCCAAAGTGGCCCCAAGTCTCCTTGCGAGAAACATAGTTGTGGAGAACCAATCAGCTTGAAAGCTCTTCAGTTCTCCAACAATGGTGCCTAGGTTCTTGGCATCCACATAAGAATAATTGCCTCTGCAGACAAGGGTGGCGACCGACATAAGTGTTTCATAAACTCAAATTCAAATCGTTGAGCAAGAAGTTCAGTAGCTACGTCAATTATTACCGCTAGCTTCCATGCTGAGCGCAAGGCCAGCGTAACGGTATTCATGAGAAGGTTATCAGGGAACAAGATACTAATCAGCTGCCCAAGGCTTCAAGCGGTCAAATTCTCCTTTGATTCATGATCCCTCCCAATCCTATGAATGCTCTCTCTCTCTCTCTCTCTCTCTCTCCTGTTCTAATAAGGGAAGACATTTGGTAAGGACTGGACTCCAAATGAGGTTGGAGGCTCCTCCTATGGAGACGTCTTATATCATTCTTACCACTCCCACTCTCTTACATCGTCTAATTATACTGTGAAAATGGCTTTACTTCTTATGTTTTGAGTGCCTATATATCAACCAAATGTATACCACCTTCAGTCTTATATATTTGACATCCAAACTAAAACAACGTTCGCAAATTGAGCTAATGCCTCCAGTCAGAACGGCAACTATATCTGACCGGATCGAGCATGTGTGATAGGAAGTGTCATTTTCCATCAGTTTTGCAGGTGAAGTTTCATCATCTCACTTTAACAAACTATAATCTGTGCACAGTAGCGTCACTTGAAAAAAATATGAATTTATCTACAACCTACTATATGAAAAGGCCAAATATTTTCTAGGTATATGCACCAAATCTCTCTCCCTATTCTTGTATCATTCTCTCATCGACACAATTTTATAAGTGGTCCATATTTTGTCATAGCTAAAAAAAACTGAACCTTTTTCACAACGGCAGTCCATTATATAGGTCGCGGCTGACTCAAAACATATATACTGCATATATAAAGGAACCTGAACAATGTAGATACTTCCACGATTAACTGACATCACTGCGACAAAAAAAAAGTAGTGTTTAAAAAAGCAGCTTCATACCCAAGATGTTAATTTCACTGATACCAAGTACATGGAGACTTTGATTTTAAGAAGTGAAGCACTATATCTTTCATGGCAGACATGGTTTTTGTGAAGTCAACATAAATATTGAAGAAATATCTTTTTTTTCAAGACAGGATGAACAGAAATACCGTGAACTTTTCTGGCCTTTCAGTGCCGAGAGAGAGAAACTATGGGACCTGTTTTGACAAGGGTTTCACTGTGTTTCTTTATGTACGAAGTTCTTAATTAGATTTCATTAGTGAGCTAATTAGTTTACAGAGGATTCGGACCTACGAGATACTTATTAATCATGTGTGCATGGACGAATCCGTGATCTCAACCATTTAGAAAAAAGAATTGTCTTCTTTCTCCTACTTAATTCAAGAAACAGCATTTTCTTCAATTAAGTAGTAGAGAGAAGACAATTCTTTTCTTCAATTAAGTAGGAGAGAGAAAACAATTCTTTTTATCTCTAAATGATAGAGATCACGGGCAGTCCAAATTTTCTGCAGCTTCATAATACTTTGGGTAGCAGTCTAATTAACTTTTGAGCTCCTTTCACAGGGGCCACACAAATAGGCGCTTGTGATTTTTTTACCATATAAAACCTATGAAGCTCTATATATTGTTCCATATATTCATACCTCTTTGTCACTCTTTTGAGCCACATGATCCTAGATAAATTCAAATTTGTAGTGCATGGCCACATTTTTCAGGCTCGTACCCCAATTTGTCCATTCTACTCAGATGAATAAAAAATTGATGGTTAGTACTTAGTAGACTTACGGAGGCTCCGTCAAAGTAAAAAGGCAAAACATATTGCTTCTTACAAAAGCATATGTGGTCAATAGTCCATTGGATTTCCAAAGTAGTACAGTTTGTTATCAATAGACCTGGGGAAGTGAAGCAATGGAGTCGCTTGAAGCTTAATGAAGGACACTTGGGTGACAGGAGGCTAGGCAACGACGCTTTGGACGGAGGCGCAACAGACGACAACTTTTCTTCTCTCCTCAAATCGCTCCGGTAAGGGAGGGACGCTCGGACCCTCGAGGTGCGGAGGCCTTGCCCCAGGGAAAACGCGTGGATCGGGCTGTGCGCCTATGCCACCTCATCCCGTGGACTTCAAAATATTGAGGTAATTTGGCCCGTACTAGATTTTCAAGTGGGCTTCGTACCCGTGGAAAACAAAGTTTCCAAAGTGGCCCCAAGTCTCCTTGCAAGAAGCACAGCTGTGGAGAACCAACCAGCTTGAAAGCTCTTCAGTTCTCCAACAATGGTGTCGTTCTTGGCATCCTCATAAGAATAATTGCCTCTGCAGACAAGGGTGGCGACCGACATAAGTGTTTCATAAACTCAAATTGAAATTATTGAGCAAGAAGTTCAGAAGCTATTTCAATTGTTACCGCTAGCTTCCACGCGGAGCGCAACGCCACCGAAAGGGCCTTCTTGGGAATGTTATAAGGGAACAAGATATGAATCAGCTGCCCAAGGCTTGGAGCGGTCAAATTCTCCTTTGATTCATGATCCCTCCCAATCCTATGAATGTTCTCTCCCTCCCTCCCTCGCTCTCTGGACTGCAAATGAGGCTGGAGGCTCCTCCTATGGAGACGTCTTATATTATTCTTACCACTCCTACTCTCTTACATCGCCTACTTGTTACGTGAAAATGGCTACTCCCTCCGTTCCAGAATATAGCAACGTTTAGCTTTTTCCAAAGTCAAACATTAATAACTTTGACCATAAATAGCATAAAAATTATACAGATTGGCAACATAAGAATTATGTTTATAGATCGGTCACGAAAGGAACTATTATAACATGTACCTTTTTCACTCAAAATAAATTATATTTTTAGAAATAGTGTTGGTCAAATTAAGAACGTTTGACTTTGAAAAAGTCTAAACGTTGTTATATTCTAGAACGGAGGTAGTACTTTTTTTCTGTACTTCTTATATTTTGGGTGCCTATATATCAACCAAATGTATACCACCTTCAGTCTTATATATTTGACATCCAAACTAAAACAACCTTCGCAAATTGAGCTAATGCCTCCAGTCAGAACGGCAACTACATCTGACCGGAGCGAACATGTGTGATAGGAAGTGTCATTTTCCATCAGTTTTGCAACTGAAATTTCATCATCGGGAGTTTGCCTTAGTTATGCTAGAGCAAAGAGAAACCTCCCGGATCACATGCCGACATGGATGCACAACAATCTGTAATTCTTATGATTTTCTTTGTTTCCTTCTTTGTTTCATGAACTTGTGAATTATTATAATATATAACCAGTAGGGAGATAACCCCTCCTTTTTTTTAAAAAAAAACTGAAATTTCATCATCTCACTCTAATAAAATATAATCTGTGCACAATAGCGTGACTTGAAAAATATGAATATATCTACAACCTATATTTTAGTGACTCTGATGCTCAACATACTTTACCCATGCACATGTGCTGAGTAAAATTGTGTACTTACTCAATAGATTTTTCTGGTAAGTGGGGGATGCTCGATTGAAATGCCGATCCATTAAGTGCATAATGTATGTATTTAGCCAACAAGGGGGAAATATGTAGCATGAACACGAAGCGACAGCATTGTTCAAACTGACAGGTCAACTGAAGTAACACATTCAATTCCATTTGCTGTTCATTTTAATTTGTGAATATCTGTAATCAATCTGGTTGGAATAGGCTACATAGTCGATGAACATATGTGACTATAAGCAGTCAATAGAAATAAGGTTGTTGCTTTAGAAAAAAAAAACAGAACTTTGTGCTTCCTCGACCTTCCCTGTTTTGCCAACTTCTCATACTATAGCTGCTGCTACTCCAACAAGAGAAGCCTCCACTGCCTGACACGACCCATTGGCTGTAAAAATGTCAATGTTTTTTTTTTTATCGAAGGTAGAGCTATTATTGCAAATACATAGATACTAATAACATAGTTGTGGTAGCGTTATTTCCCCTTTCAATTGGCTAAGCTCAAATCGTGCCGAACAACTATGAACTTTTATCTGGAAAAGAATATACCTCAAGCGGTCCAATGCTCCTTTGATTCGTGATCCCTCCAATACTATGAATGCTCTCTCTCTCTCTCTCATGCTCCACCGGTTTAAGGGAAGACATTTGGTAAGGACTGCAAATATTAGGTAAGGAATGCAACTATTATTCTTGCTGGTCCTACTCTCTTACATCACCTACTTATACTGTGAAAATGGCTAGTTATTTTTCTACTATATTTTTTTATATTTTTTTACCTCAATCAATTAGATACCACCTCCGGTCACCCTTCCCAGGTTGAACTAATGGCTCCGGCCAGAACGGAGTTTGACGGGTTGTGCTCAATTTAAATGCCGATTCATTAGGTGCATAATGTATTTATTCTGCTGACAAGGGGGGAATACGTAGCATAAACATGAAGTGACAACATCCATTCAAACTGACAGGTCAATGTTCAACTAACCCATTTAATATGTGAATATCTGAAATCAAGAGGGGCGTAGCTACAGGGTATGCCGGGTGGGCCATGGCATACCCTGTAGCCCAGCCCACCATAGCACATGTACTTAGTATTTGTAAAAAAAAAAAGGCAGCCCAACCCAGCTCTTGATGGCCAGCCCGACGATGGCATTTGCTTCCTTGTGACTACGTATTCCTTTCACGTCGTTTCGCCGGCCGAACTCACGACGGTTCGTAATGTTCGTATTCGACGTACATGCAGGTTAGTTTGATTTCTTCCTTAACCACCCATGGACCCATCAATAGTTAACATAGTGGATGAAGTAAGCTTGTTGCGTCAGGAAAAAAAAAAGGATTTGTGCTTGCGTGGCCTCCCCTGTTTTGCCTACTTCTCATCATCCTGTAGCTGCTGCTACTCTACCAAGATCTGTCAGACGTGAGAGAGCGGCATGACTGGCAAACGAGGTGGAGGCCAGAATAGCTCGTCGGCTGGGAGGTGGAGGACCTCGCCTAGACGCCTAGTAAGATGTCCATGGGTAGCACGTCGGCGTTGGCCACAGGAGGTGGAGGAGTGGCAATGTGGTCGCCCTTCTTGGTTGTGAGCGCCACGGCCGCTGCCGAAATTGCGTACTGAGACCTAGATGAGTTGACAGGCACCACACGCTTGCTGTTTGATCAAAGTTGGGAAGACGTCGATGCCAAGGTGCATATGTCGCGTAGTCCATCCGGACGTACCCGAGTTGGTTTAATTTCTGTTTAGCGTTGCTACTGGTTCAATGTCTTTCTTTTACTCACTGGTTCAATGTCTTGTAGGGGCACGTGATGCTATAAAATTAGCTAGTTGTTCCCTTTGCTCAAAGAAAAAGCAAAGTCTTGCAAGTAAATTTTACCCATCTCAAAATTTAGGAAAATGTCACACTCATTTTTATTTACAACACAAAGCACAACTGGTGCGGACCAAACGTCGCAGCTCTCAGAGCCTGTCTAAAATCAGTACGTGAGATTCAGGGTGGCAGCTAGACCTGTTTTATGTGCGGAACAGATGACAACATACTCTTTGTCTTGCGTGGCATCCCCTGCTTTACTCCCGTTGCTTCTCTACGAGGTAACTAGAGGAAAGCCAATAGTCGGAGCCTAGAGAGATGACATTTGTCATTCCGCATTGGAGCTCCTACGATTCTTGACACCTCCTAGCCCTAAAATAAGGAACAATTAACATTTCACCCGGACTATGCACTCTTCTCCCTTTGTCTGTTTCTTTCTCGCTCCCAAAATTTTATATGTCCACACCTCACTCCTCAGAGGTTGAAGCTCCTTCAATAAATGGCATACAAGTTAAACAATCTGCTAAGTTGTAACAGGACTCCATCAAGGGAACTGTGCAAGATGGGGGTGTCACTGACGATTGCGGATCGCCCTGGTTAAAGGTTATATGTGGCTCATTTACTCTACCTCATAGCTCAAAAGTTAAAGCTCCTTCAATAAATAGAATAAAAACTAAACAATAATGTAATTTGGAACACGACCTCATAAAGGAAATTTATTAATTGGAGTACAAAGTGGTAGAGAAGTTAATTAGTTTACGGCAGCTCCATACAGGGGTTGTAAATAAACAAGAGAAGTACCATATTTGTCAGTCAGTTGTCACACAGTTTTGTGGACACAAAAATGCTAACAGTGTATATCTTAGGATCAGTTTTTTCTACATGCTACGACTTCATTATGAAATATAGTTAGTGTCATTACATAATTAATGATGAGTTTTAATACAAAATGGCCCATCCAGCTCGAGGACTCTGAGCACTAAATAAAAAAAAGTGTTCTACACGACATGTCTTGTAAGAGAACGTCCACAATCTAGTGATCAGACAGAAAACAAATTCAGTTCGCCAAGCTATGACTTCGCCCCGATCAAGGTCAGGGTGTTCTTCTCGATTATCGCCGTGGCAACACGCGCACGCGTGACTTCCTTCATCGCCACGGCGCCATGGGCAGCCCCACCTGCTCGTTCTGCCCCGGCGATGAGGACTCGACGCACCTCTTCTTCGCATGCCCCCGCATTGCCGTTGGCGAACACCTGGAGCTGTGGCAGCACCGTGTGCGCCGCCGTGTCGACCAGTGGGGAATCCAGCGGTGGGGTGGGTGGGGCTCGAGCCCCCCTACCCCTGCTGAGCCCTTGAAGCCCCCCCCCCTGACGCAGCGAGTAGAAGGATTGGAGGCGTCCTGAGGTTGAAGACAACCCTGCAGCCACGACCTGGGCCAGCTAAATGCATGGGCTTCTTTAGCTCTTGTGTTTCTTTGTCGGAAAAAGTCCTATTTACCCCCTTCAACTATAGACAGAGTTTACGTTTCCACCTTGAACTCTAAAACCGGGTAAATCACACCCTCAACTTTTAAAACCGTGTGTTTTACCTCCCTGGTCGGGTTAAAAGTGGTTTTGATGGTGGTTTTGTGTTTTTTTGGTTGAAGCTTTAAAAATTCATAGTAAATCATAAAAAATTCATAAAATAGAAAAATCATTTTTGTTGGACTCCACAGGATTATATATACACAGTAAATATATAATATAATATATTTTAGCATAATATTTTTATTGTAGGTTTAGATCTATTCATTTATGTAATTAAAGAAATAATTCATAACTCCAGTTTTTATGTTCAATTGTGGCTAAATTTTTATAGTGGCCTAATTATTTTATGATGGAATTGTATTAAAAAAATTATACTCATTTGATCATGTATAACTTAGTTATATATTTATTTATGTCACTGTAACTTACTTTCTATAACTATTTTATACCTAATCCAATGAGTATAAATGTTTTATTATAGTTGAATCATACAATAATAAGACCTCCATAAAAATTTCACCACAATTGGATTATAGAAACAACCGTTATAAATTATTCTGATTAATCACAAAAATGAATAGATCTAAATTTACAATTAAAATTTTGTACTAAATTATATATTTGTTATGTTAACATACTCATGCGGAGAAAAAAAAAACAAATTTTCTATTTTATGATTTTTTTTATGATTTATTATAAATTTTTAAAGCTTCAGCCAAAATAAATAAAAAAGAAAAATACAAAAACCGCCATCAAAACCTCTTTTAAGCCGACCAGGGAGGTAAAACGCACGGTTTTAAAAGTTGAGGGTGTGATTTACCTGGTTTTGAAATTCAAGGTGGAAACGTGAACTCTGCCTATAGTTGAAGGGGGTAAATTGGACTTTTTCCTTCTTTGTCCGATTCGCAAGGTCTTTATCTTGGCCCAATAGGGCCTGCTTTTGCTTGGGAGCGAGACGCGCGCAGCCAGGGACGATTGGACGAAGCTGTGTGCCTGTGTGGTCGTCACGCGTTCAGTCTTCGGTGGACACTGCAGAGAAGCATGCAGTGGCCTGCTGCTGGCCATGCGGTCAAACTTCTTGGTCCTTGCTAGCGTAAGGGCATCACTAGTGTGCAGCTTTTATGGGTCCTAAGCTCTTAAAGACCGACCTTATACACTAGCGCCTGGTCTCAAAGTTCGGTCCTAAGTAGAAAAAAAGCAAAGATCGCCTCTAACCTTAGGGCCGGGTTCTATCGATTAAAAAAGTCACAGAATGATAGAAAGGTGGTGTGAACGTGAGATGATTGCCAGGACTGAGCTGCTAGCGTGCGATTGAAACGTTTTTTATTCGTTTTTTTACGTTACTCGAGCGACCTCATCTTCACGTGGATCTTCACGTGGAGCCCACCACTAAGATCGATTCAACCTCGTACAGTATCGATGCCCTAAGACCCTGAGTGCCTAACGGAGTTCAAAGTTTCAGAGCACTTTCGCTGCTGCTCCCGTGAACTTTGTGGTTTGGTATAGCTCAAAGGATCAATGGATAATGTGCGTTGCAAATTGAACTATCAAATTATGTAATTTTAACATTGAATTATATGTGTTTATTTTTTATGCCCGTGCCTCATATGCTCTCTATTTTTTTTCCTTCTATCTGTTTATTTTCTCTATATTTCCTTATATTAGCTAGTTTTCTCTATATCTTATTTAGACTATTATATGTTGCACTATTAGGTGACACGATGAGACTTTGTTTAGTTGGAGAAAGTTGGAGGTGTGAATAGTGTATTGGTAAGCGTGTCTGTGAGACAAGATGACTCGATGTGACTGGAAAGTTGGTGAAAGTTGGCGACCCAAAGTCATATTAGGCCCTATTCAGATTCCCCAACTTTCTACTGTTCATTCCAACTTTTCACTATTCATTCTAACGTTTCACTGTTCCTTCCTCACAAAACACGTTTCCCAGCGAATACTACAGTGTTTTTCTGATGCTACAATGTTTTTTCCTACAATCTAAACACACCCTTAGTGAGTTAGTCTAGTCTAACTCAGCCCCCCTATAATTTTTGGGAAAAGTCTATTTTTCAC
Organism: Digitaria exilis; assembly: GCA_015342445.1. Lineage (NCBI taxonomy): Eukaryota > Viridiplantae > Streptophyta > Magnoliopsida > Poales > Poaceae > Digitaria > Digitaria exilis. The sequence continues at coordinate 1,113,156 of JACEFO010000191.1, read as the reverse complement.
CCTCCAACTATTACAAAAGTCTGATTTTCAACCCACAACTACAAAACTGGACACTAAACACCCTCCAACTATTACAAAAATGGCTCGATTCGAAGCAGGGTCAGGCACGGGGATGATCTGACCTATAGTGGCGGCCCAGGAAGTTGCGGCTGGCACCGGGAGGGAGATCGAAAAAAAAGATAGGAGATGCGTAATTGAGGGAACACTAATTACTAAATCACCCTTGATTATGAATGCTTAGATTTTCTCTATACTCCATACTACTAACTAGTAGTATAAGACACCGTAAAATGCCTCGAAGAGGTATCTCTTTTAAACACAGATGAACTTAAATTCCGAACAACATGCAAGGTTCTGTTGAAACAAAATATAGAAGAAATATCTCTTTTTAAAGACAAGATGAACACAAATTCTGAACTATATATTCAGGTCTCTCCTGGGAAAAAAACGTGAAATAGGTCCTGTTTATTCGAAGGTTTCATGGTGTTTCCTTTCTACAATAGCCGTTGAAGTTCTTAATTACATTTCATTATTGGCGAGATAACTAGTTTACATTACCTACCAGACACTTAATGTTACATTGACCAGGCTGCTGGTCCTTGCTCACTTTTCTCCTGTGATATTTCACCTGATCTACACTGCTTGTCCTCTACAGGGCACATTTTAAAAGACCTGCAAAATAAGACTGACGCACACATATGTGCTCCTTCTAGCCAGTTCCTGATTGTTGCCATTCCTATGAGTCTCTCTATTTCTCTCTCCTACTTACACTATGAAAAAGGGCTAATTATTTCTTGCTATACTTCTTATATTCTGGGTGCCAATTAATAAAATATATGGGTGTGATGGGAAGTGGCATTTACAACAGTTTTCTGGTATCGTGTTCGCTCCCAAGGAAGAATGTCCCACCCCATCAACACCTGCCATTTTCCGGGGAACTGGTGCTACTACTGATACAGGAGGTTGTGGCGCCGTCCTCCACTGTCCGTCCCCAAGTGTCATGACATGGCACTACTGCACGACGCCTCCATGGGCTTGAGCGTACGAATAAACAACACATAGCAATAGCATCTTGTACTCTTTGGTTGGAAGAGACATGACCGAGCACGTATATATCTGGGTGAGCACATGATCGTTCCTGCGTTGTTCTGCCTGGAGACTATGTCACCGTGCAGGACGAGTCCCAGCTGCGAGCTCATGTCCATAACACACTCATTGGCAATGTGTATCCTCTTGACAAACTTGCCGTCACACGAGGCGGAGGCGGAGACTGGCCTAGATGAGTTGACGAATGACGACGAATGATGACGAACCACTCCTTCTCCTTAATAGCCCTCTGCACCTCCTCGTTCCACCACCAGGTGTCTTTCCCTTCCTGTTTGCCTCCCCTACTCACACCAAGGACTTCTGCGGCCACCGTCCGGACACATGTTGCCATCTTTAGCCACATGTCGTCTACATCTTCTCCTTCGTCCCAGGGCCCCTCCTCTACCATCCTCCCCTTAAAAGTTTGCGCCGCTTCTCCTCTAAGCTTCCACCACTTCGTTCTTGCCATCTTGGCACGTTTGTCCTGATGGACACGTACCCGCAAACGGAAGTCCGCCACCACAAGCTTGTGTTGAGGGACAACACACTCCCCAGGTATCACCTTACAATCTAGGCAATCACGTCTATCGTCCCTCCTCGCAAGTATAAAGTCGATCTGGCTCGAGTGTTGTCCACTATGAAAGGTCACTAGATGGGATTCCCTCTTTCTAAAAAAGGTATTCGCTATCAACAAGTCGTAGGCCAGCGCAAAATTCAAAACATCCTCTCCCTCCTGGCTCCTGCAACCATACCCGAAGCCCCCGTGCACTCGCTCAAACCCTACGTTAGTTGCCCCCACATGTCCATTGAGGTCTCCTCCTATGAAGAGCTTCTCGCTGATAGGCACGGTGCTAACCATACCATCCAGATCTTCCCAGAACTGCCTCTTCACACTCTCATTGAGGCCTACCTGGGGGGCATAGGCACTAATCACATTCAGAGTCGAGTCTCCAACTACCAACCGAACTAGGATAATCCGGTCGCCTCGCCTCCTAACCTCTACAACTCCATCCTTAAAGCTTCTATCGATTATGATACCTACGCCGTTCCTACCCGATGTTGCCCCCGTGTACCAAAGCTTGAAGCCAGTGTCGTCCACCTCCTTCGCCTTCTGGCCCTTCCATTTAGTCTCCTGAACGCATAGAATATTTACACGCCTCCTAATAGCCGCATCAACTACCTCTCGTAGCTTACCCGTTAGGGACCCTACGTTCCAACTACCTATCCGAATCCTAGTTGGCTCGGCTAGCTTCCTTACCCTTCGCACCCGTCGAGGGAAGTGCGAAGACCCTTGCTCATTTTTCACTACACCCGGGCGTAGATGTAGCGCGCCACTAAGGTTGCGACGACCCGACCCTTGCTCACTTTTCATCGTACCCAGGTCACGATACGACGCACCATTGGAGGGATGGCGACCCGGCCCTTGCCCATTTAACACCACACCCGGGTTCCGATGTAGCGCGTCGCTAAGAGGGTTACGCCCCAACGAGTTTCTTATGGGTTTCAAATCCATTAGAGTGGCTGATATTTTCCGCTGGTTCGCCAAACCTAACGCGGCCCTCCTCCTTTACCCGGGCTTGGGACCGACTATGTTGAAACGACTCAAGAAAGTCTTCCAATCAACATAGGCGGAGTTACCTCCGAAAATACACCAAAAATGATAAATTCGGGATGAAAAGATTAAGCACGAAATAGATGATTCGATTCACTCTAGAGGTTTGGTTACAAGCCAATCCTAGCAAAGACTAAAGCTTAGATGGCTAAAAGCTCAAAACAAAGAGCCTCTCATCTCTCCCACTCTCTCCTCTCCCAAAGCCTCTCACAAAACAAATGAGAAGCCCACCTCCACTCTAGCCCAAGAGATGTGGCTGAAATTTTAGCCCCCTCACATATATATAGGCATTTGGCCTAAGGACCAAAATGCCTCTACATGAAGCATACAACACAAATACCCCTCAGGGGTACAATCGTCCAAGTTTTTCTCGGTGTATCAGACGGACCCGGCGCCTTCACGACTTCGCTTCGCCTCGACGCAAGCTTCGCGATGGTGCCATGCGTCCTCCGATTCGATGCCGCCCGGCCGCACCGGACTCGCCTCCGGTTTTGAGGCCCAAACCGGAAAACCCTCCGCCTGGGTGGTTTTGTGGCCAAACCACCGAAACCCTTCCATCCGACACTCCACGCCGTGACGAAGCCCCGGTTTTGAGACCCAAACCGGTCAAACCTGCCTCCGTGATGGTTTTGTGGAAAACCCCCCGAAACACCTCAGCCAGTCGCCGCACAACTTGCCGAAGCCCCGGTTTTAAGGCCAAACCGGCCAAACCGTCAGTGAAGATTCGTGTCCGGCCTCCGCCAAGTGCTACGACGCCTTCGAGCTCTTTCACGCCTCCGCCACAACGGCAAGCCTACTCGACGCTTGCCATCGCCATCCTTCTTGACTTGACCGACGCCATCTTCACCATGTGCTCTTGCTCGTCCGTGCACCATGCGAGCCGCCCGTGACTCCTCCCGGTATCCTCGGGTCCCTCGGCCCAAGCCTACTCGTGTCACCCTTCACCGTCTCGGTCCCTCGGCCCGAACCTTTCGCTTGTCCTCCATGGCCCAAGCCTACTCGCGCTCAGCCTTCACCACGGTCCATCGGCGTGGCCTTTCGCGCCTGACCTTCACCACGCACCGTCGGCCGCCACGTTGCACCCTACACCTGCACATCAAAGCCAAGAGCACATCACACACGACGGTTGTCAATCATTCATCATCTTAGGGTGACCACCACTGGTCCTCATCATCACTCCTGCGCCATCACCCCTGCGTGCGCCGCCATTGTGTGACGCATGCTCACAACCCCCGACATTGTCGCACGTCGCCGAGGCCCTCAGCGCCAACCGTTGTGGCCCCGGTGCTGCTGCATGAGGTTTCCACGTTGCTGCACCCACCGTCTGTGCCGCCTGTGGCGCCACATGCCGCTGCCGCCGTCTCCAAGGTCACCGAAGAAGAAGGTGGTCGCTAGGGGAAGAAGGTCCAACATCTTTGGTTTACCCTTTCAACATTTCTTGTTTACCGTTTGAACATTTTTTCTTTGTAATTTCATCATTTTGAACAATAAATGTTGAATCTCCTTATGAATAATGTTGAATTAATTTTATCAAAATGTTGTGTATATTTGTAGGACTTAATTTGTGTGCACAAGATAATTGGGTGAAAGTATGCTTTAAAGATAGATGACTTATTTATCTTTCACAAGATGAATAGGAAGCCCCTCCCACAGGCAAGGCATATCTTCTTGACAATGTTGTCATGCAGGTCGAGGACATGGATCTCACAGGGGTGCAAGAGGTGGAGGCGGCAAAGCTCATCGGCCAGGAGGCGGAGGAGGACCTCACCTAGTAAGATGTCCTCGTCCTCGTCGGCATTGGCGATGGAGGTGGAGGACCTGTAATGTGGTCGCCCTTCTTGGCTGTGAGTGCCGCCACCGCCATAGCGTACGGAGACCTAGGTGAGTTGATGACACCTCACGCATGCTGTGGGATCAAAGTTGGGAAGACGTCGATGCCTAGGTGAGTCCATCTGGACTCGAGTTGCTAGCTAAAGTCTCAGCATGCATATTTTACCGATCTCAAAATTTAGGAAATCTCCGCACTTGTTTTTAGGACACAGAGCACAACTAGTCTGGACCAAATGTCGCAGCTCTCAGAGCATAGCTAAAAGTGATATATGAGATTGAGTGAGGTAGCTGTTGGAAGACTTGTTCGATGTGCAGCACAGATGAGAACATACTCTTTCGTTCCATCGCCTCCTGTCCCTTCTCTATCTGTGAGGTAACTAGAGGGAAGCCAATAGCAAGAACCTAGAGATAAGTCATGTGACACATTGGTTTTTCTTTGATTCTTGAAACCTCCCAGCCCTAAAAATAGCAAGAATTATGCTAAAAGAATAGCAAGAACTAATAACAGTTTAATTGTACTATGCACTCTTCTCCCTTTCTCTCTGTTTCTTTCTCACCGCCACGATTATATATGGGGCTCATTTACCTCAACCTCATACCTCAAAAATTGAAGCTCCTTCAATAAATGGATAGAATTTAAACAATCTATTAACTCATAACAAGGGGTTGGTATGGCATTCATGTTAGGCATGGAGTGGAGATACGACAATCATTGCATGTCTGGAAGCATTAGAACACTCCATCATACTAACTAAATCCCTCCTCCATATCTGGTTTTGGCTATCCACTCCAAAAGATTTCTGCTCCATATTATTTAGCGCTCCAGCAGACTAACCAAATCCCACCGGCCATATCTTATTGACGTGCATTTTATTATTATTATTCGACTTAACATGAACTAAAATAATGTTTTTGCCTCATTGTTTTGAAATTAAAGCAGTACCCTCAAATTCAAATAACAAGCAAAAACGTTCAACTTTGGGGAATTTAATTTGAAATATGTAAAAGAGATTTCGAGTTGAGCATAGTTAAAATGGGTTCTTTGTTATTTATTCTACCAACATATAAATGGGCATGATTTTAGAGGCTCAAAATAGTGACTTTTTATTTATTTATGAGGGAGAAGTAGTAGCGTTTGAAGCAAACCAACACAAACAACCACCGGCCCCATTGTCAGACCCACAGGAGGGAGGATGACGAGGCACTTGCTACCAGACAAATTTGGCTACCCGCACTTGTGATATGGCATGTGAACAGAGATAGCGATGCTTATAGCTGTTCATGCTGGAGACCCATTTTGTGGTACAATAGCTAAATATAGTGATGGCCGGCCAGATGCTCATTCTGCTCGAGATGCTCTTAGACAGCGCAGTATTGGAGGAGATGGTGGTTTGCTTTGGGTCTTGATGCCTCCCATTTCTATTTTACTGCCTATGAGTTCACAACCATCAAACTCTTTGTGTGTTTACCGAAAGAAGGATTCGACTCTATATATATGCTGCTTCTTTCGGAACTCACACTGAACCACATATTTAATTATACCCTCTTTCCATCAAGAAACTAATTTGACTCATCAAGTCATTCCATACTTCTGAGACTTAGTGGTCAAAGAAAAGCTTCTCTGCGTGCTTATTTACATGCAACAAAGAGCATTAATGTTCAATGGTAACACTAAGAAAATAAGCATTAACGTTAGTAGGTCAATGTGTGACACCCGGCCCAAGTTGATATGGCTAAATTGTGGCCCATGAATCAGGGCGAGCGCATGATTTTGGTCGTGTGTATTCAAAATTTCTGATAGCAAATTTGTTTTAGATAGCCTAAATTATTACTTCACACCAAAAAGTTGAGTCCTAACAGATATGTGATCAACTTACAGCTAATAAGCAATATATCAAAGTTTCAATAGATAGATGTATTGAATAAACAACATATCAAAGTTTCAATATGTCACACCCGACCCAATTTGATATGGCCCAGTAGTGGCCCATGAGTGTGGTGTGCGCATGTTTAGTACCACCTTGCTAGTTTAGCAAGAGTGGAGCCAACTTATAAGTCTTTTTCCCTCAGCTATAGCACCTTCGGGTTCACCCTTTTACATGAAGCGAGGACGAAAGTGTAACCAGGGTGCTATGTGTACGTGTGCTCACCCCTCGAAAGGGCTGGGCGGTGCGGCCTTGGGAGACGGGGTGTTACACAATAATCTGGAATAAATAGAGAACAAAACAACAAATTGATAAGAAAGCTTACAGCAAATCTAGTGCTTGATCAACTCATCTCTGAAGATGGATTCTGGGCTCCGACTTAGAGGGAGCCTAGGCTGGCTGCAGGCTCGGTCACGCCCTCGCAGGAGGGAACAGAGAGGGTCGGAGGGGGGAGTCACCGGGAGGGAGAGAGTTCGCTCACCGCGGCGCCACAGTCTTGCCGCTGCTGCCCTGCCAGGTGCCTGCCGTCGCCGCCGTTGGGAGGAGTCGGTGGACGGGAGGAGTCGGAGGAGGCCCTGAAAGGCTGGACCAGTGGACTGGTGGTGGGGACAGCAGTGGCCCTGAAAGGGTGTGTACGTGTGCTCGCCGCCACGAAAGGGATGAGCGGTGTGCTTTGGGAGACGGGGTGTTACACTATGCCTATGTGTTGCTATTTGTTTAACATTACGAAGACCAAATTGCCATAAAGGAGATTGCATTGTTATATAAAGTTCAAGCATAAAATTTCATAGGCAACAAGCTTTGAAGGATACTAATTAGCTGATTTGTTCACAGAAATCGTGGCACCCTAGATTTAACCAATACTATTTCTTTTCCTTCTATTCCTTGTTCCTTCCTCCAATGTCTTCCTTTTTTTTTTGGGAACGTCTTCCTTTCAGGTTTGTCTTAGTCTATGTTTTCATCACAAAGTTACCAAGATTAAAATGTCATCTTTTGGATAAATTGAAATAGTTTACCTCAATGCACAGTTTCATTGCATGATTTTGTAGACAACCAGTGCATTTGATTCTTCTATGGTATTGTGATAAAATGTGTCTAGGGGTGAAACAAAATAGTTCTTGGAGCATATTTCATGTCTTGGTAACTGTATAAGGTTAGTTTACGGTGATGAAACTCCTTTCTTCTCTCCTCCCTTCGAATGACCCTGCCACATAAATAGTTTTACTGATGTGTCCTATAATTTAATACCTATAAAAACAGTCACTGAAACTGACCTAAGTCACTCTCTCCTCCTGTTTCTAGGAAAGAGCACCAACCTTGTTTGTCCCCTTCCAGTGTGCATATTGTCATTGCACAGGCCCTCAGTGGGTAAGGTAGTAGCTGACGGTCCCAACTCTCAACAGTTAGCTCATCAGTGACAAGTAACCTGTACCAGTGTAACCGATAGCGAGCAGCTGCGCATGTTGACACTGTGCATTGGGGATGATATTTATAAGGTCAGAAAATCAATTTCTTACCATAATGCACATTAGACACATTGCTCACCGCAGACTATCTAAAAAAAATATCAATCATTGCATGAAGATTGTTTACAATCGACTCCTGGCAGGGGTTGCTGGTGAAAATGTACAAGGTTTATTGGCAAATCAATGTTATCTAAAAAACCAGTTCAGTAAATTGAAACTTGACACTTGCGGAAGTTGCATAGACCGGCCAGTAAAAACGTTCTTAGCTGCTTGTCAGAACAGAGAATCCACCACGCCTACTTGTGTGACTTGCAGTTCATGTTTGTCTGTGAAACTTTATTTCTTATTAGCCTATCCCAGCCCCCACACTAGAGTCGCTATGTGAATTTCCAACATAAGCCTAACAAGATATAATATAAAATGAGAAATTTTATGATGCTTGGAAGTAATAATAGCCATCCATTGATTCCCATCTAATGATTTAAAAATGAAAGAAACCTGTTACAAGGAACCTATTAATCATGATTACATGAGCTAAATGACCATTTAATTCATAATTTAGTCAATATGAGGATTACATCTGCCACAATCAACATTTAAGTAATTAATATCGTAAGTATATGAGTGTTGTAGGAAAGATATAGATTTTTTCAAAAATATATTTAGTAGATTACTTACATTTTACATGTGCAAATACGTAGACCCGCCATCATATTGGACTTTTATGTATAGAAATATGTACACTTTAAAGTGATACTATGCAAAACCGTTTAGATAGTGTTGAAGCGGTGTTTAAATGGCCTAAACACTAAACAAAGTGTGGCCGACTGATCATTACCGTTTAGGATAACACTGGCTGGTTCAAGTCCACAAAATTTTCTTCTGAGCCCAGCACTAGCTTCATAATAACAGGTTCCAAGTGCCATTGAATCTTGGATAAGGAACGTCTGTTATTATTTCCAAAGTGCTGTATAAATTTCTCAAATTATATAGTTTCATGTCAAACCTGGTTGCAAAATTAAAGTTATCTAACTAAAAAAGTTTCATGGAATAATGTTATAAGACAACTTGAAAGATGACGATGTTCCGCTGCCGTTGTGCCTACTGGCTAATGGAAGTGAACAGGACGCCGAGGAGACTAGGATCCCGTTTTTTGTTGGGGAAAGAGATGTATTGTGACCGTCGATGGTGGTTCAATAAGCATGACGAGTTGACGACGCCTCTGCGAGCGCGTGATCTGTCAGCAGCAAAGCAGTTTTCGGTTGCTCCAGCTTCTTTTTTCAGTAAATTTTTCCGTGCATCCCTCATCGTCTCAGATAAGATATTAGTCTCACCAATTTTTTTTTAGAACTCAACGCTGTTACATGTGGATAGAAAAGTAGAGTGACACGACAAAGATAAAAAAACAATCATTGTTGTGTAATAGTCGTTCCCAAATTGAAACAAAAGGAGACTGAGTTCTGTTCTGGCTACATTATACGGGCCAGCACCAATTCCAGAACACTGCCACAATTGTTCTTGTCCGCGATACAGGGCGTTCGATCGGACAGGTGCGTGTGGCTTATGTTCTCGGCAAGGCTTGTAGAATAGACATTGTTGTTCAATTGGTGCATTGTTCAGTTCTCTCCATTTCTTGCTGCTGGCCCTTCCAGCTTTCCTAGCTCATTAATTTCCAAGAACATCATTGCTAGGGTATAGACTATAGAGCTTGCCATTCGGTAGTACACCATCATCTCGCGAATTCAAGATCAATTGAGGGTCTGTGTACGTCAAGGTGCAAGCAGTACAGTCCATTGATGCCGAGCAAGCCTGTGTCACAGACAAGCTGGGGATGTCATGTCTTTGAGACCACTACTATAGAAGTATTTGCTAGAAATGGATGGTTTTTTAGTAATAGACTTGGGAATGGATAGGCTTTTTATTTAAACGTAACTTTTTCTATATATTTTGTGATGACTTTGTAATAATGAATGATTACATGCATTGGTCGATGTAGAGGCTGGAATATTAAAATATATTCCCGTTTCTAAAAAAAAGTTGTGAGCCAAACGAGAATGCACGATGATGCTGTGCGCTCTGGCATTTGAGAAGGCCACACCAAAGGGCCCATCCCAGCTGAGTGACTAATTGAGGCGTGAACAAAACTTGATGTCTTGGTGCCGCATCATCCTTGTTGACAGCCTGACGAACTCTCACAGTCAGAGACAGCTGGATGAAACCCAAGAGAGGGACAATTATAACGGTTGTTGAAGTGGCATTATGATCCTTTCTTTCTCGAAACCTCCCATGCCTATATATGAAAGTAACAAAGATTCATACATTGCGAGGACCAAACTATAATCTGTCTCACTCTCCTGTCCGAGTTTTGTCTCTCTCCACCAATCCTAGCTATCAGTGGATCGTCTCACAAGGTGATCAGAAATATAAATCTAGTTCCACAGGGTAGACCCAATTTATAGGGAGGGCTGCTCATTCACAACGTTGTTCGAACTAAATTTAATAGTATTTAATATTGTACAAATGCAATTATTGAATAGGTGACTAAGACGCAATAACACTGGCAAAAAGTGGTAAAATTATTTAACTATTGGAGAACGTTCAGTATCTGCTACAGTATTTTTTACTGTTGTTTGCATATATGGAAAGATTGTTTTGAATAAAATTATCACTGTTTCTAACTTGTTGCTATCAAAGTAGTGTAACAGAAAAAAACGACATGGCAGATGACGTGTAACACATATAATGAGAAATTTTGTCATCGTAGTTGGTCAAGTTTTTTTTTTGTTTTTGAGACGTAGTTGGTCAAGTAATAGCCTATATGCTTGTTGGGCCTAGGTTGTTTAAGAAGCCCAAGAATTGTTAATATATCCCATTTTAAGGCTCAGTTGACTATACGTGAATCAGAACCATGGTAACAGTAATAACAATTGAAAGCCCATTCTAAAATAAATAATGAAAGTATATTAATTAACTAATTCGTCCATTAATATTAATATGGATGCACTACTAGCATATATAAATCCCTTTTTACATCAAGATTAACAACTGTGGTGGCCGCGGCATGGGAGAAAGAGAAACACAAAATTCATCCACAAAGGAAACTGAATACTGTAGTTGTTTCCATGTTTAACTGACATTGAGCATCGCTGAAAAATATGTTAGTGTTTGCAGCAGCTTCATACCCAAGATATTAATAACTTCACTGACTTCAAGGACAAGGACAATTATTGTAAGCGAAGTACCATATATTTCATAACATACATGTTTTTTTTTGAAGAAACTAAAATAAATATAGATGAGAGAAAGGATGAAATGAAATTGTGAATTCTTCTGGCCTTGTCCAGAAAGAGAGAAACTAGGTCCTGGTTTGATAAGGTTTTCACTGTTGTAAAAGGTATAATGTTGATAAACTTTTCAAAGCTGCAATCGTCCAACTCGAGGACTCTTGGCACCAGAAAAAACATGCTGATAAACTTAAAGACGAAACGGCCCATCCAACTCCGGACTAAGAGCACTAAATTTTAAAAACATGTTCGATGTGCCCTGACTGAAATTGACATAAAGAGAACAATTTTGTTTTTTTGTGACATATCTTGTAGGGGATAGTCCACAATTATTTGCCTGTTCTCACTAGTGCTAAGACAGAAAACAATGTCCGTGCAAAAGAGAGAAGTGCTATGCATTCACTCGCCATCCGTGCATATCCGTTTGTAGTCACGAGTCAGCGACGTGCATCCCACCGAGTGAAGGGCAAAAGTCAGACCGCAGGAGAAAAACCTTGTAGAGTACATCCACGAGCAGCAGGGCATGTCTGATGGCCATGGCGAGTTGAGCACGACTTCACAGGATGGGCTTTTTGGGTCAACATGCATGCCGCGCAGGAGATTGTGCATTACTGGAGGTGCACTGGATGGGGGTCATAGTCGTACTGAATTATTCTGGCTGTAGCATATGGACTCTAGTTGGTCTCTCTTTTGATTCTCGACACCTCACAGCCCTAATATATATGAAACTGTAAGGATATTTTTCCTTGTATATGCACCTAATATCTCTCCCTTTCTCATCTGCTTCTCTCGCTGCCACAACTTTAGAGTGACCCATATTTTACCATAGCTCAAAAAAACTGAACCTCTTTTGACAATGGTCCATTATATGGGGTTGATTCAAAACAAGAAAGGAAACTGAATAATAATGTAGTTGCTTCCACGTTTAATTAACTTACATCACTGGAATAAAAATGGTAGTACTTGTTGTAGCAGCCTCAGAACGAAGATATTATATTCACTGAAAAGGAGAATTTTATATATTATAACAAGTACCATATTATTTCATAACATGCATGATTTTGGTGAAATTGAATTAAATATAGATGGATTATGTCTTCACTACAAAAAAGCATTTTTGGAGGCGGGCAAAAACCATTTTCGGAGGCGGTTTTTGCGTCCGCCTCCGAGCATGCGCTTCTGTTAATGCACATTTTCGGAGTTGGTCTTACGCCCGCCTCCGTTAATCAAGCCAAAAAATAAAAAAAAGAAAAAGCCGGCCGAGCCCATCACGGGCTTGGCAAGCCCATCGGCTCCACCGCCGGATTCGCCGTGCGCCGCCACTGCTCCACCACCGCCGCCACCGGATGCGGCCTCCACGCCACTGGATCCGGTAGCCTGGCCACTAGATCCGCACTTCCCGCTGCCGGATCCGGCAGCCTGGCCACCGGTTCTGTCGTGCCGTCGTCGTCACCCGCCGCTTCCGAGCCTGCTCTGCGGCCCGTGCTGCTGCTTGAGCAGGCACCTGCTGAGCTTGCCCAACCACCGCCTCCCGCAGTACTGGTCATGCCTCAGCTGGCCTCCTAACTTGCGCCACCGGATCTGGAGGACCTCGTAGCACCTGGGATCGTTGCACGCGCCGCAGTTCAGGGAGAACCCTCCGCTCTTGAGTGGCTTGGGGACGGCGAGCTCCCAGCGACTCCTCCGACCGGCCGTCGCCCGCCGCTTCCGAGACAGGGCAGGCGCCATGGTGGGGTGGGGCGTGCTGGTGGAGGCTGCGTTGGTGTAGAGGAAGGAGAGGGAGAGAGGAGAGGGAGGGCGCCGGCGGCTGCGTGAGTGAGAGAAGAGAGGAGGGAGGGAGAGATGACTGTGGGAGAACCCTAGTTTAGGGTTATATATTGAATACGTAATGGGCCTTATTGGGTCTGGTTTGGGCCTCACTTTTTTAGGAAGCCGGCTCTATAACCTGCCCGCCTCCGAAAATTGATTTTCGGGGCGGACACGTTAACGCGACCGCCTCTGAAAATGGATCATTTTTTGAGGCGGTTGTTTTAAAACGTCCGCCTCTGAAAATCGATTTTCGGAGGCGGACAAGAGCAACCGCCTTCGAAAATAAAAAATCTCCACCTCTGTTAATCTCTGGCATGAACAGAAGCCGACAAATTTTTTGTCCGCCTCTGAGGCCTTTTTTTGAGTGTCCTCTAAAATGTTTTTTGTAGTAGTGCTTTTTCAAATCATATGAAAGTAAATGGTGAGCTCTTCTGTCCGTACATATGGTTTTAGCTTCATAATACATCGGCTAGGTGTGAAGAAGGGGTATAAACATTACTGATCCATATGATCAGAATGGGTCTTGTTTACTGGTGTGCGACGAGACTTAGAGTAGGCTGAAGAGCAGGGCTCCTTCTTCCTGCAGTTCGTGGGTCTCTCAGGATTTCCATACATGTCTGAAGTGCAGGGCATGGCCTTATGCGTGCATGCGTTAGACATGGCTTAGCGCCATACATGTTCCAAGTGAGCAATACAGCCATCCACCCTTGCATATATTGGGTGCATCGTAGACGGACTCATGCAGCTATATGGGTTTCATGCTCCAGTTGGGTTTGCGTAGCCTTCCAAATTGAGGACTCTGAGCACTAAAGAAAACCCCGAGGACCTCAATTCCAGTATTTCTTTTATTTTTCTTTTCTCGGTATAAAATTGAAACACAGAGAGATTGAGTTCTGTGCGCTGGGTACATTATGATGAACTATTAACAAATCCAGAACAAAGGCATACTAGTTCTTCTCCGCGATGTATGGCGCTCCATTTGGTAGCTGGGTGCGCACAGTGACCATAACAGGTTTGGATGTGCTCGCGTTGCTCCATCGCCCTTCTGTCTGCATTTGCTGCTGCCAGCTATGCCATTTTCATGACTGGAGACACATTCATTGGCAGCCATATCACTTACCTAGCTATTGAAAAGCACATCACAGGAACACGATTGAAGTTAGAGGTCCTGCTTGAAAGTTTCATGATCATTTGGTTCTTACACCTCCCACACCTATGAAAGCAAACAACGTTCTGTACAATAGTCTATACACGTGATCCTCCCTTTCTTTCACTGTCACGATTTCAAATGTGATTGATTTTTACCACCTTTAAAAATGGACCTCCTCTCATGAATGGTAATTTATTTTATAGGGAGCTGGTTCCTCATTATGTGACTCGATGAGCAAACTGAAATAGTGAACAGCATAGTTATTACCATATCTTATTGATAGCGTTGGAATAAAAATGGTTTTGGTATGCCATACTTATTACTATACCTTACTGAATAATTTAATTAGTACACAGCGCTACCATTGATAACTAGTAACTATCTACAGCATTCATCACCCGTCTCCACATTTTCTTGTTTGGCAAATATATCAAGAGTAAAATACATGAGGGAACCTCAAACTTGTCTTGATGTGTCATACATGTATGTAAACTCTCAAAATGTATTTTTAGATCCCCAAACTTATCATAGGTTGTCATCTGGGTCCTCGAACTCTCGAGCTTGTTCATGAGTGTCATCCGAGTCCATAAACTCTCAAAATGCATTTTCGGATCTCAATAGTGAAACTAGGTCCCATTTCACCATGATTTAGTGTTTTCCTCTTTGAGCAACCCAGGAGAATCAAAGATTTAATTAATGACATTTAATTTACAGTAGTTTCATTGCTCTGGGAAAACTCTACTTTCCTAGTTTGACCGTAGTCACTAAAAATTCCATTCTTTTGTAGTGTCATTATACATTGGCTACTGAGTCCTCTTACTTGCCAAACAAGGTATAGCCAAATCATTCACATGAATAGCAGACTCCTGTTGCTAATGAAAGCAATGGATCCTACGTGCGCAATGAAGCTGCTATATAAAAAAAACTCGTGATGACTACCATCCAAACGCAACTGTGGTGAAAAATCATGAGAACTGGATGCAACATCAAGTGGAACATCTCTCTCTCTCTCTCTCCACTTGTGGTGACCAGATCTGCACGTTGCTTGGATGGCATCATACTCTGGCCCTCTAATATTGTTTCAAAGACAAAGGCGCAATGCATATATATAGAGGGCAAACTTAACAGATCACCTAGATGTAACGCCAGTATAGGTCATAGCCATAAATTCCTATTCTGCAACCTGAAGCCTTTATTAATTGGTTTTACAAATTTATTATGCTTTTCTAGTGATTTTGTGAAACAAAATATTTAAGCAGCATATAATGAAACCCCAATGCCTGCTCGCTGCTGTCTGAGTGGACTCAAATTTTCTTCTTATTAGTTTTAAAAACCAGAGATCTGCTGATGAATCCTGGCCATTCTGTTTTCATGGACCATGACTAAGCAGCCACTCAACCTTGACAAATGGAGTCAACTTCCACGCTTGTTGTAATGGAGACTCTGATGACGAGTGCTGTCAGGGTTGGTTGTTGTACAGAAGACTCAACAATGACAACCGGGTGGCAGAGGAGGATGGGAAGATGGCCCCACCATTGGTTGCGAGCGCTGCTCTACCACCATTGCACAACACGTGTGAGATCAAAGTTGGGAAGATGGCCTCTTGAGCTTCGGCACGTTGCTACTACTTCAATGTCTTGTACTCATGTAGGGCATGTACAAAATTAGCTACCTGTTCTTCCCTAGTGCTCAAACAAAAAGCAAAGTATTGCATGCATATTTTGACGGAGTCCAAAACTAAGGAAAACTCTGCACTCATTTTAGGACACAGAAGCACAACTGGTCCAGATCAAATTTCTCAGCTCCCAGAGCATGGTGTCTTAAAGCAGGATGTGACACCAAGCTTGATAGAAGAAGACTTATTCGATGTGCTTAACAGATCAAATCATATGCTGGCGTTGCATGCCCTGCTACCGCGGTCCAGCTCTGTCGAGGTAACTAGAGGAAAGCCAACACTGGGAAGCTGACGATAAATAAGAAATATTGCTTGTCACATAGGTGGTATTTGATTCTTGACACTTCTCAGCCCTAACAAAACCAACAATTAGCATTTTACCCGGCCTTTGCTCTCTTCCCACACACTCTCAGCCCTAACAAAAGCAACAATAAGGATTTTACCCGGCCTTTGCTCACTTCTCAGACACTCTCCCTTTCTTCCTCACCGCCACAATTTTGTATGTGTCTCATTTACCCTGGCCCATCTCACACCTCAAAAGTTGTAGTCCTTCAATTAAATGGAAATGGAATGAAAGTTACTACTCCCTCTGTCCCTTATTAAGTGTCAATTTGGGTGTTCGTGCCACAAGTTTGACTAGATTTGTAGCAAATACGTGCAACATTTAAATCTCCAAATAAATTTTATAAAAAACTAGATTCAAATATCTATCTAATGGTATTTAACTTGTACCATAAACTTGAATATATTTTTATACATAATTGATCAAAGTTGTTTCTCGGGAAGTGAGAAAGACAATTATTTAGGGAGAGAGGGAGTAGTAGGTACTATGAGGTGGCCGACCGTGCGGAAGCATGGCAGGCGCGTCGTGCGCTGTCCTCTGGGGCCCACAGCAACTCACGGTCATATCATTTCACGCTGAAGGAAAGTCACCAAAACGAACGGTAAACCGAGTCTAGATGAACAGTGGCATAGCAAAGGTACTGCGTCTGCTTTCACAGTACACGAACATTGTATATTGTATCTTCCAGGTGCAACGCCTTCGACGTATTTGGAGACGTCGGAATGATATTGTTTTTAACAAATCCAGGTATTCATCATTTATGCAGGCTCTTTTCACGGGGACATATTGGTTGCCTTTCTGGTCCCAGCTGCAGTATGATGATGTTATGAAGGAGATATTCCGAAAGGCGAGCTTAATGCTAGAGATAATCGCTTTGTATCATGCCAATCGAGGATGGAAACATAATAATAGATTGGAGCAATTTTAATTTCTCTTTCGGGTTTTGTTCCCTCGTGTTATCAGCAATTAAAGCTGAGGTGTCAAAATTTGTAATATTTAGGCTGTGTACAATTATAGAGGCCAGATTCTTTCCTTTACCTAAAAAATAGTTGCAACGCCTTCCAGGCATGCCGCTGGTTCCCGGCAGTGACCTCTAAGACCGTGCGGTCTACCACGCTGCTCGATGCGCTCCCAGGCGTCGTGGTAGGCACGCACATCGATCGCCGTGGGCAGTGCACACTACTAGAGAACCCACCTAGTATTAGTACCGGGCACCTAGCATTAGTACCGGGCGCAAATCCAGTTGAGTATCGGTTATGCGCTCGGTATCGAGCTTCCGGTACTAATGGGCAACCCATTAGTACCGGTTGCCCGAGCCGGTACTAAAGAACGTAGTTTAGTACCGGTTGGTACTACCAGCCGGTACTAAACTGCAGGCCCTGTGGTCCCGCTCCGCGCCACCCCCCAGCTAGCTTTGTTTTTTCTTTGCTTGTTTTTTTTGTTTGTTTTAGGCCGAGAGTTGAGATTTCGAACGCTATAACTTGGATTGGCAAGTTGTGCCAGCAACCATTTTCTTGCCGACACAGGGATACAAATCAAATAAAACTACATAGAACAAGCAAGAATGGACTTCCCTTAGAAAATCTCGAGCAAGACAGATAGAACGAGAAATTCCATCCCTTAGAAAAACAATTCGTCCATGTCCAAACAAGAATGGACTTACAGATCAATCTTGCTAAGCAAATGGATCCAAAAGAACACGCATAAAACAAATTGCCTAAGTAAAGAAGTAGCGCTGCATAGCTGCTTTTCCTCCGTCCCCGCTTCCACTCATGCGCCGGCCGCCCAGCCTCCGTCCCGTCCAGTTCGCGCTGCCGGGGAAGCTAGATGTGCCAGCTGCCGGCCTGCAGGCCACCTCCGTCGGCTCGATGCTCCCGTGCCCCCGCGGCTGCCAGCCAACTCTGCGAGCACGGCCGCCGGTCAACGCCACGAGCCCACGACAGTTCGCGCGGCCGCCAAACAACTCCGCGCGCGAGCCAACGGTGGTTCCCATGCCCGCCAGCCAACTCCACGAGACGCTTGTCTTCCTGCTGCATCTGCGAGGGAGGATTAGAGAGAGATGAGCATACAGAGAAATCTGAAGAAAGGAAGAGATAAGAATTACCTTGGCGTGAGGGGAGGGAGAGAGTGTTAAATAAAGGAAGAGAGCGACAATGACCGCGGGAAGAGTACTTAGTACCGGTTGAGGTATGTAACCGGTACCAACGGGAAACGTTTAGTACCGGCTGGTGGTCTAAATGTCCTGCACCGGCTAGAGCCATGGCCCGGTGCTAACTGTGCGCATTTAGTACCGGCTGGAGCCATCAGCCGGTACTAAGTGGTTCTAGCCACTGCTCTTGACACCGGGGGTGTCGGTGGCTGCCAGTTGGTGATACCAGCCGGTACTAAATTAGTTCGGTGACGTCGACGCATGGCTATTTTGCACGTTAGTACCGGCTCAAAGTGCAACCAGTACTAACGTGCCAGAGACGAATGCTCGATTCTCTAGTAGTGGCAGCTTCGGCGTGTTCATGGTCTACACCTTGGCGTGCACGGCAGGGCCTGGTGAGGTCGTCCCCATGGTGGTATCCAACTCAGGCCAGCTCAGGACGATCGGGCAAAGAGTTAGGCAATTCATGCTAAATCAATATGCAAATTAGTCATTTTTGGTTTTAACTTTACTGTTCTGATTTACCAATAACTGTGTTTTGGTGAGTTGTCATTTCTTTCTACTGATTCATGAGGCATTTATTCGGCTTAGCATTTTTTATGCTTTGTCAGCATTTTTCATTAATTTTCTTGAGTTCATAATTTTGCTTAGTAAAGGAACTTTGTTGCCAATTCATGCTAAATCAATATGAAAATAATTTTTGTTTATTCACTTTTATGTTCTGATTTAACAATTCTCGTGTTTTGGTGAGTTGGCGGTGTTTTCAAACAAAGCACTAACCGGCACTAGCTTTTTTTTTTTATTATGATCTGCTGGCTTTTTCTTCCCGACGTGGAAAGGTGTTCCTCTGTTTTGTTTTTTTTTTCCAAAAGCAAAAGCGCAGCATGGGAAGCATCTCCAAGAGCTTTTGTATATTATGTGGGCTAGCTAAAAAGGCAAAACGAGAGAAAAAACCCTATCCAACAGCTACGACAAATGGATCGGTACCTATCCACGCTAGGTATTCGTCGGGCTCCCCTCGGCATCTATGCCTAGCCCCGATGGATCGGCATCGCTCCCAACCGTGGTCGTGCCTGTCCTTCCCGCATGCGCTTGCCCTGTTCCCGTGCCGATTTCCCCTCTCCCGCTCGATTTTCAATCATTGCCGATCCATCATCCATCATCCATTCACGGGAGATCACGATGTACCGTCCACCACTCCAGGCGAGGAGCGTGCAGGTGATCGTCCACTGCAGCCAAGGCGGCGTCGTTGCTTCAACATACGCGACGGTGGCGGCGGAAAGAGGAGTCTGGGTCCTGTGGATCGGGAAAAAAATACGGAATATGACCCCGTTCGTGTCTCGGTGAATGACGTGGAAGAGTTTTGAATATAGCTAGCCATCAAGTTTGCCTAGTCTCTTGGATTGTCCCATAAAATTAGGTGGTCTTTTGGTTTTACATGGGACTATAATCTTTATATTTACCTAACATAAATACAAGAGCTGTTGCAGATGATTAGCCAATCCATTAAGTTGTAAGACGACTCATAAAAGTAATTTATTAATTGGAGTAGAGTGATAGAAGTCAACAAGTTTACATCGGCTCCATAATGGGGTTATAAGTTCAACTAGGAAAGTAACATATTTGTCACACCCAGTTTTATGGACAAAACAAAATGCTAATCACATATATGCTAGGATTATTTTTTTCCAGATCCTACGACTTCATTAGTGAATATTGCGAGTGCCAGTACATAACGATAAACTTTAATACAAAATGACCCATCCAACTGGAGGACTCGCAGCACTAAAAAACATGTTCTATGCATGGGACTTAGGCCCCGTTTGGGACAGCTCCTAGCCAAATCGCTTCTCTCCAAAGCTGGTTTCCTGAAGAAGCCGCTGCCCACAAAATCGTGCCCAGAAGAAGCCTGTTGTTTGGCTCCAGGCGCGTCGAGGAGAAGCGGGGTTCTCCGCTGGGCGACGTCCGTCGCGCTCGCCGCCAACCACGGTCCAATCTGCACTCGAGACAGGGACCGGGGGTGGGGGCTGCGGACCGACGACCGTCGCGAGGACGAGCGACAGGGGCGCGCTCCTCCTGCGTGTCCGCTGCGCTCGTGGATGGGCAATGGAGCACCTCCGTCGCGGGCAGGCGGTGGCGGCGGTGGCGACGAGCTTCTCCGGCAGGGCCGACGCGCTCCTCCAGCACAGCCGACGCACAAGGGGGCAGGCAGCAGCGGCGCGCTCCTCCGGCACGGCCGACGCGCGAGGATGCAGGCTGCGGCGGCGCGCTCCTCCCGCAGGCCGACGCGCGACGACCGAGAATCGCTGCGCGTTCTGAGGAATCGGGGGTCGGAGTGGATGCCGCGTCGTAGTGTAAAAGGAACGTTCCCACAAATCACGCTCGGAAAAATCACGTTGGGAATCCGCCCGTTTGGCGCCATAAGCGGATTAATTCCAATGGACGCAAGCGGAAGCTGTCCCAAACGGGGCCTTAGTATCTTGTAGGGGAACGCCCACAATTAGCTACTTCTTCCCTGGAGACGAAGACAATGGCCATGCTCAAAGCCTGCTAAACCTCCCCTCTTTTGCCTATTTCACATCCTATCAGTAGCAGAGAAAATGCCCCCAGTACTGGCTGCTAGGCACGCATCGGTGCCGGTTATGCAACCGGTACTTGCAATCCGGTACTGATGGGCACGTCCATCTGTACCGGTTGGTAATATCAACCGGTACCAAATGATTTTGAGCCTAAAAAAATTGAAAAAAAATTTGAACTCGCTAGGGGCCCCGCGTAAATGCGCGTGCGCGGTCCGTGGGACTCGAACTTGCTACCTCACCCCTCGAGTGATTCTTCCTTAACCACCCCACCTACAGAGCTCTTGAGGTTGAGGGAATAATGCTATCCTTTTAAAGTAAACCTGGGTGGTGCATTTGGTACCTGTTGGTAACACCAACCGATACCAAATGCCACCATTCTGGATACCAAATGCAAAAGGGGCCTCGGGACCCCCCTGGACCATTTAGTACCGACTCGTAACACCAACCGGTACTGAATGCCACCATTTAGTACCGGGCCGTGTTACGAGCCGGTACTAAATGGTCCTCGGGGGGTACTGTGCTTACCAAACGGTACTAAATGGTCCTTAGTATCGGTTGGTAAGCAACCAATACTGATTGGAAGGGGACGAATGGGCATTTTTCCTGGTGCTGATGCTACTCCAATAAGACTAGTCTCCACTGTCAACATGAACTATTAGCTGTAAATGTCGATATTTCAGTTAAAGCTAGAGCTAACATGGTTGTGGTAGTGTTATTTCCCCTCTTAATTGTATAAATAAAGGCTCCTAGAAGAATAAAATAAATCAAAACAGAATCTCCTACTCATCAATTGGCAAGGTCGTTCAAAGCCTGGCGAAAGAACTATGAACTGTTTCACATCCTCGGTCAAAAAGAAATGGAAAAAGTCTATTTTTCACCCTCCAACTATTACAAAAGTCTAATTTTCAACCCACAACTACAAAACGGGACACTAAAGACCCTCCAACTATCCAAACCGTGCAAAATAGGCCCTTTGGGTGGTTTTGAAGCTGGTTTTGTATTTTCCAAAAAAATTAAAAATTAATTTTGTATTAAAAATTCATAACTAATTTATTTTAAACTAGAAAAATTAGAATCTGGTGCAAATGTTTTTTTCTAAAAATGTGACCTACATGTTGGTGCACCATTAGAAGTTATTTGCATATTTTATTTATTTTTATTCTAACTATTTTTTTAAAAAACAATAGGACACTAATAATATAAATATATAATACCCAAATAACATTAAATGGTGTGCTAATAGGTTGGCTACATTTTAAGAGAACTTTTGGCGGTGATTTCATATTTTTTGGGTCAAAAATGACCAGACGTCAGGGCAGAGTGAAGGGCAACGACTCGGACATCAGGGCAGGCTAGACTGAAGGACGACGACTGTGGAAAGCATGCCATATACAGCTGATGAGCATGGCAAGTACATGCATCATTGGTGAAGCCGGCATTAACTGAGGGCAGTTTCATGGTGACATTCGAACTGGACTCATCATATAGTCACGATGGAACGAATCTTCTCTTCTTTTTTCATTCTTGACACATCCGAGTCCTAATAAGAAAAGCAACAATATTGTGTCTGGTCTCTATGCACCAAATCTCTTTCCCCTTCTCCATTTCTCTTTCTGAAACAATTTATAAGCGTCATGTATTGGAGTCCATTATATAGGGAGTGGCAGATTCAAACACTCCAAACATAATGTAGTTGCCTCCACGTTTAACTAGCATTACTACTGGAACAATAATGGTGAAGATTTTTGGTGGTTACAGCGCTCGATACCCGGGATGTTAATTTCATGAACGTCAAGGTCTCAAGGACAACGAGAAGTTCAATGTAAGAAGCAAAGCAACCTATATTCGCATAACATGTGAAGTGTTGGTGAAATAAATATAGAAGAAATATTCCCTTGTGAGGACAGGATGAACTTAAATTCTAAAGTACATGCAAGGTTTTGGAAAAATGAACTATTGAAGAAATATCTCTTTTTAAGATCATCATCGGTGAAGCCAAGATAAACCGATGGCCTTTTTACGCCGACATACATGAAGTGCATGAGATTGTTCATTTTTTTTTGAACAAGAACCATGGGGGCAAAGCCCCCGGCATTGAGGAAATAGATTAAAATACAGAGTACAAAATACCTACAGACAGGGCAGGCATAACAAGGGGTTAGCCCAAAAGGCATAAGAGTACTCAAAGAACAAGTGCTCATTAGTCTCCTCAATGCCATCCCCAGACATGGCACAATTATATCCTTCTTCCAAATATTTCTTCTTCTTCTGAGCATGTTTCTTGTGTTAAGCCGATCATTTAATAGTAGCCAAGCAAAGAATTTGATCTTTGGTACACACTTAGTTTTCCAAATCCAGACCACCGTTAGGGGGGACTGCTCATGGCCAAACTGCTGCTGATAATATTTGCTAGAGGAAGAGTATTGACTTCTTGTCACCTTTGCCGTTCACTCTCCGTCACCTTATTGTCACATTCAGTTCACCGTAGGGTATTACGCGTATTGTATAGACCGAACCTGTCTAAGCTCGTCTCTTGTTACCTTCGGTTCAAGGATCTCAGCGACCTAAGCCCTAAACCTCTCTTTCGGGGTATCCCCCTGTAGACCATTCGGCATATTTTACCGACAACACTGGACCATGCACCAATGTTGGTGAGCGAGGGTGATGGCAGGATAGGCTACCGGTGGGAGCAAAGAGGGAAGAGAGAGGAGGGCCAGAGATGGATATAGGGACCTGGCATGTGGGTCTCGCCGCTACGTGGCGGCCGCATGAGCAAAACCTCTAGATGGTTAAATATGAAAAATTTTGACAGTTGGATGGCCAAAGTTTTGTGGTTTTGCTATTTGATGATTAAAACTGAAGTACCAAACTAGGACGATAGTTGGATGGACTTCTTCCTAACTATAATTGGTGCATAGCAGTGTCAGCAGGTGTCGGTGCCTGATTTGGTCACACCGGCACAAACAAGTGATTGCGATGCTAACACTCGTTGCCCTGATGACGGGTGGAAAGAGACGGGAGTTTTTATCCTGGTTCCGGCCACGGGGCCGTACGTCCAGCAGTGGTGCGGAGCACCGGTTTCGTGTTGCTCGTAGTAGGGGGTTACAAGCAAGGTGGGAGAAGGAGACGGACTCCTAAGTTCCTGGGCCTTTTGGTGGCTAAGTGCTTTTGTGTATGTTCTGTTGTGTCCACCTGCCCTTTGCAGGGGCTTCCCTTCCCCTTTTATAGGCATAAGGGGGAGGGCGTGAGTACATGTGCTCGTGGTGCTGACGCTGCTAAGTGCACTGTGCTGCCCATGCCGCGCACGATGCGAGCGGGAATCGCGCCTTCCTACTCCGGCTAACGACATGGCAGTGGTTGACGTGATGTTCTTCTTGTGACAGATCAGGACTTCGAGGATGGCAACTTGAGTACGGTGTCCGGATCGAAGCTCTGTAGTTTCCTTCGAGGGCTGCCTTCGAGGATGGTAGCGCATCCGAGGCAAGCAAAGTCAAAGGAGTGGTTGGCATAGTACCACTGCCAGGACCGGCCTGAGCAGTGTCAGATCAGAATCCACCGCGCCAGGTGGATTTGACCGATGTCCTATCCGTAGCGTGGGCGGTGGCGTGGTGCAGTGAATCCTTCTTTTTGACCGCAGAGGAGTCATTTATGATCGGTGATGATGGTCGCAGAGTCTCGGGCGTTGTTCCCGGCGTGGCAGGCTCGAGCTTGCCGAGTCTCGAACGTGACGGAAAACGCTCGCTCGAGGGTGAATGTCTCCCTCGAGCCCAGCCGCTGAGCCTCGATCGTGACAGAAACGCCAGCTCGAGGGTGAATGTCCCCCTCGAGCTTGGATAGGCTCGATCGCCACGGACTTCCAAGCGGGACGAGCGCCGAGGTGGAGTTTGTCGTGATGGGCCTTTGCTGGGCTACAGAGCCAGGCCAGCCTCGTTCGTGGGCCTTGTTACCGAGTAGTTCTGGGCCTAAGTTAGGGTACCCCTTTTACAGGTACCCGACAGCATGAAAATATGAATATATCTACAACGTAGACTCTGAAGTTCACTATACTTTGCACATGCACGTGTGCTGGTAAAGTATTGTCTACCTACTAGTAAATAGAATTTTCCGGGGAGTTTGGGGGGTTGTGCTCCATTTTTAAATGCCGATATATTAGGTGCAATGTATTTATTCAGCCAGAAAGGGGGAAATATGTGGAATGAATATGAAACGACAGCATCCATTCAAACTAACAGATCAACTGAAGCAACATATTCAACTGTACATTTTAATTTGTTAATATCTGTAATCAAACTGCTTGGGATCTGCTACATAGTCGATGGGCTTATGTGTGCGTATAAACAGTCAATAGAAGTAAGCTTGTTGCTTAGAAAATATAACTTTTTTTTTGAGAGAACAGAACTTTTTTCTTGCTCGACCTCCCCTATTTTGCCTACTCTTCATCCTACAGCTGCTGCTACTCGAACAAGAGTAGCCTGCACTGTCGACACGACCCATTGGCCGTAAATGGTCCCTCTTCTAAAAATTACACGAATCTTAAAGTATTCAGTTAATTAATTAATTTTTTTCTATTTATTTTATGACTGAGTCTCGTGTGGACCTGGTCCTGTCCAAACGTAGATGGTGCCCGGCCTGAGCCCATGAGAGATTTCGTTTTGTTCCTCGTACCATCTCGCGAAACGGACGGAGCGACGAACGGCGCTGCTCCACGGCAAAGATGCATCGACACCATGGCAGGCATCTCTAGTTCTCTACCCTTGATCCATCCTCTCTATTCCATTCTGCCTGAGCGCAAACCCCATCTCACCGCTCTCCCAACAATTCCAGAAACTGTGAGAGAGCTACTTGGGCGCATCAATGGGAAGGAAGGCAGCACCAGCGTCCGCTTCATAACCGTGAGGGATCCGCCATCGTCCGTCTGTGTGCTCGGTCTCGGCGAACCGAGGAGAAACGACGGATGAGTTTGAAACCGGCATCGTCTTCAAAACTCGCAATGGGAGGACCTGGCTGCAGTTGGGCTCGGGTAGGATCCGCCACATGCATGAAGCGCAGGGGATAGTAAGTGGGGTAACAGTGGATGCTTCAATGTAAAACTCGACTCACACACAGTCCTAACAATCTTTTGTCCCATCTATATGGACAAAAACTCTACCCCCCCCCTCTCTCTCGTTCTCTCCTGCTCTCTCTCTCTCTCACACACACAAAATCTGATAAGCAACCCATATTTTAGCGTAGCTCAACAAATTGAACCTCCTTTTTCACAATTGGAGTTGATAATATAGGGAGTGGCGGGTTCAAAACATGACTCCATAAACGAAACAACATAATGTAGTTGCTGCCAGGTTTAACTAGCGTCCAGCTCCTAAAGCGAACCCGGGCCGCCTGCAAGTCCTGGGCCCGGGCGCACAAACGGCCCAACGCCGTCCTTGCGGCCTGCGACGGCGTCCTGGAGTTGGTCGACCTCCTCGAAGAGCACCGGCCTCGTCATCGCGCGGCGTGCCCGGGCAGCCAAGGAGCTGCCGGTGTACTGGAGGCAACGCTACTCCTTCAAACACTGCCTTTTACCACGCCTCTGCCTCTGCTCGTCTTCGCAGCAACAAAATCCCGGGGGCGCCTGCGCCTGCCGCGCTGCCGCCCCCGCTCCTGTCACTCCTGGAGCCCGTCTCCGGCCTGGTAACGCTCGAGGCGCCCTTCACCGCTTCGGAGGCCAAAGAGGCGTTGTGGCAGATGCGCATGTTCTGGCCCCTTCTCCAGCCAACCGGTCATGGCGTTCCTCGACGCCTTTCAACGTGGCGAGGCAGACATCGGCCGCATCAACCAGGCACATGTCGTCCTCGTGCCCAAGAAGCCGGACGTCACCACCGCGGATGGCTTCCGCCCCATCAGCCTCCAGAATTGTGCTGCCAAGATTCTCACGAACCGGCTCCAAGGCGCGATTCCGGCACTCGTATCCGACCTTCAGACCGGCTTCATCAAGGGTCGGTCCATCACCGACAACTTCCTCTTCGCCTCGGAGCTCCTACAATGCTGCCGTAAACGCGGCGCGCCGACGATCGCCCGCCCTGAAGTTGGACTTCCGCAAGGCTTTCGACTCCGTGTCCTGGGAAGCACTCGACGCCATACTCGCCGCCAGGGGCTTTGGGGACCAATGGCACGCGTGGATGAACACCCTGCTGTCCACGGGCCGTGCCGCCATCCTCCTCAATGGCGTCCCTGGCCCTTGGATCCCATGCAAGCGCGGCCTACGGCAGGGCGACCCCCTAAGCCCGTATCTGTTCATCACCGTCGCCGATCTGCTCTACCGGATGATCACCGACCGCGCCCCTCCCATCGTGCTTCAGCATCCCCTCGTCGACGACATGGAGTGCCCCGTCATCCAGTACGCCGATGACACATTGATCCTCATCCGTGCTTAGGAGCCCCAAGTCCGCCGCCTCAAGGACGTCCTTGACACCTTTGCGGCGGCCACCGGCTTGGCCATCAACTACACCAAAAGAAACTTTGTGCCTATCGGAGTGGACGGGGGCCAAGCCGGCGAGTTGGCAGCGATCTTGGGCTGCCCGGTGGCCGCCTTCCCTCAGACCTATCTGGGTCTGCCCATGTCCGACACCAAGCTCCCTGGACGCGTGCTCGACGACCTCGCCATCCCCACCGAACGCTGCATCCCCGGCTGGCGCGTTCAGCTGCTCAACAGAGGCGGGCGGCTCTCCTGCCCAGTTACCGTGGCCTCACCGGGGTGACTCCACTTCCTTCTGGTTCGACAGTTGGACCTCCGTCGGGCCACTTGCCTCGGCGCTCCCGGCACTCTTCTCCCACTGTACGTTGCCGGATATCACAGTCGCTGCTGCCCTCTCCGGTGGAGTGCTCGCCGTCCCTATGCAGAGCAGGCTGAGTCATGCCGCAACCGTCGAACTCCAGTGCCTCGCGTCCCGCCTTGCTGGGCTGCAACCTGGAGCTGCACCCGATGGCCGCCACCTGCTCTGGGGGACTGAGCTGGTGTTCCGCGCTCTGGGCCGCTCTGTGTCCCAACGGCGTGCCCCATGGAGTCACTGAGCTTGCGGCTGCCCTGCCCTTCAGCGACCGTTAGCTCAAGCACACCGCTGTGCTCCTCCTCCTTTGGGTTATCTGGAAGAGCCGCAACCGGATGGTCTTCGATGGGCGTCAAGATGGCCTTCCTGCGCTTGGAGCAGCTCTTAAGGCTCACGGTAGCCAGAGCCCCCAACCGTTTGGACTGCTCCTTGTTTGAAGCATGGTGCTCTACAGCTGTTGGATAATTAGACCCTAATCAGGTAACTATGTAATCCCCCCCCCCCCCCCCCGCTTCCCCACATCTGTTTCGCCACAATGGCGCTGTAAAACTTTAGGCATTCAGCCGTTTAATTGAAGTTCAGGTGGGCGATCTCCGCCCCCCGGTGAAGCCTCAAAAAAAAAACTAGCGTCATTGGAATAATAATGGAGGAAACGTTCTGGCTCTCTACAGTGGCTCCATACCGAGAATATTAATATCATGGATATCATTGGACAAGGAGAATCTCATTGCTTCTCTAATATAAAATGAAACTCGGCTCTCCTGCACTTTTAAAAAAATAACAGTATTTTTCGTAACATGCTAATTCATCAAATATATGCGTGTGATGGGAATCACTATTTACAACAGTTTTCAAAGTGCAATCTTTATGGAAGTTGAACTTGTCACTCTATATATTTGCAAACAACTTATAATATTGAACCTGATGTGCAGTATGCTTTGTAGTTATGGAGACAACACAACATGCAAATAGTTGAGATAAAGCGCTTTGTGTAAAAAAAATGTTAGGGAAGTTCTGTTACAATATGATTATGAACATAAAAGACTTCCATTGTGCACGCAAACTCTACAGTAATCTTTCAGCGTCGCCATGTCTGTCCACGTGCTTGTTCTTGGATCATATGCTCTTAGAATCCGTGCTATCGGCATCCAAACAACTATCTTTCCATTTTGGAGAACTAGCTTTGGATAAATAAATCCAGGTAGCTTCCAATACGGTGGCCATGGCATGGAGTATCGTTTGGTCCAGAGCGACTTGTTGATGTCCTCCAAAAACCACAGATCTGTCGAGGAATCTTGGTCATTCTTATGGACCATGACTAAGCAGCCCCTTAACTGTGATAAATGGAGTCGATTTCCATGGTAAATAAGGTTATGATGACCCGTGCTATCGACGAGGCTTGTTAATGGTCCGATGAGTGTGTTTGGCCTCCACTCCTCCGTTCCAAAGTCGAACATGGCTACGCTGTCCACCTCGATTCCGACACAATGTTCACTCCCCAGGAAGAAGGCCACCCCATCAACACCTACCATTTTCCAAGAAACCGATGCTAATGTTATTGGAGGTTGCGGCGCCACCCTCCACGTTGTGTCCCCAAGTGTCATGACATGGCACGACTGCACGAGGCTTACATAGCCTTGGGCGTACGAGTGGACAACACAGAGCATCTTGTACTCTCTGGTGGATGAAACTTGCCCAAGTAGGTATCTAGGGAACGTCGGTCCTCGTGCCTTCTGACAAGATGTTATGACGTCACTGACACCGCGCAGGACGACGGCTGCACCTGTGGCCAGGTCGAGCACTTGGGTTGGAGAAGACGACGATGAGCCAATGATGGGGACGAGATCTAGTTGAGAGCTCCTGTCCACGTCACCATACCCTGTGGCGAGGCGTATCTTCTTGACAATGTTGCCATGCATGTCCAGGACGTGGATCTCATGGGGTTCCATGGAGTGGAGGGCAAGGACGTACCGGTGACAGGATGAGTGCTCCTTGGCGAAGAGCTTGTTGGAGGTGAGCGACCGCCATGACCGGCACACGAGGCGGAGGCGGCAGAGCTCGTCGGCTGGAAGACGGAGGAGGACCTCAGGTAGGATGTCCACGGGCAGCACGCCGGCGTTGGCGAAGGGAGGTGGAGGAGCAGCGGTGTGGTCGCCCTTCCCTGTCGCCATCGTGTACGGAGACCTAGATGGTATTTTTTTCCGAAGCAGATGAGTTGACGACCAAAGTTGGGCAGACGGCTAAAATAAAAGCTCGATGCCGTTCTTGATCCGTTTTAGGCCAGGTGATGCATGGGTCGTAGTCCAACTGGACTCGAGTTGGTTTCTCTTCATCACGTCACTACTACTTCAATGTCTTGTAGGGGTAGGGGCACGTACAAAATTTGCTAAATGTTCTTCCCTAGTGCTCACAGTTTGTTCGGTGATATACCTTGTACCCTACTACCCTAGCACGTCCACAAACAAAAGGACAAAGTCTTCGATTTCATATTTCACGGACCCTAAAGCTCACAAAAACTCTGCGCTTATTTTTTTTTGCGGGTAACTTTGCACATATTTCGTTCATGACATGACCCACGAGCACAACAACTTCAATGCTTGTAGTTCCCTTGTGCTCCAACAAAGAGCAAAGCCTTGCAAGGATGATTTCATCGATCCCAAAACTCACAAAATTCTGGCCCATGTGTTTTGACTCAGGCACAACAGTCTTTAGTTCAAATACTGTACTAATTTTCCAATTGTTAGAAAACTAGTACAAATATTTGAACTAAACAAGGGTGAAGAAGCCCTAAGGTTCACTAATTTGCACCTCCTAAGAGCATCTCCAAGAGACTAGAAATTATGTGAACTAAATTTTAAAATTGTACCCTCTTTTTTTAAAAAAAATAGAAAACCACATATTCTATGAGGTAGTCCAAGATAAGGTGGAAGGATAGCATGCGTGGATAGATGCCAAGCGCAATAGCGATTAGCCAAGGCACGCTAGCTACAAAAGCTCTTGGAGATGGTCTAATTGGAGATGCTCTAATGGATGGTTCCCGCCTCATAAAATTTCAGATTCTTCCGAGGAACAGATATTTAGCCCAGTATAAAGTTGTTGGAGTGGATATGGATTTTGCTTACGTTCTTTACTACAAATATGATTTTAAGCAGACACTGCCCCATTGGGCATCATATACGGACATGCCTTGTAACGGCAGGTTAATGGCTGACGGCCGCATTGCGGCTAGTGGCCTGCCAACCGCTTCCATTAACAGCTTAACGGAGGCGGTCACCCTAACATGACCATCTCCTTTAATGTTCTGTTAACTCAAATATACAACTACTCATCAAAATGAAAAAAATGAGTGAATATGGCAACCATATGTACACAATCTGGTGCTCCCAAATGGAAGGCTAGGGACTTTGCTTACATTTTTTCTAAACCTCCAAAGTATAAATGCTGGTCAAAGCAAAATAAACAGATAATTAATATACCAAACATATGTGTACATCATCTGATGGTCTCATATGGGCACATGGCAAATGCAGATTTAATTTCCTACAGAGAAAGACACGTTAGTTTCATAATAGTACAAGGGGAGATATCTGCTTGAAACCAACCTTTCCGTGGAAACTATACAAACTTCAATCTACGTCACACCAAGTTTATCCAAGGGCACATTCAGGGGAGGTAGGAGGGGTGAATTGCAAAGCTCAGCTGGAAGGCCCCTCCCACCACCCCTGAACACACTCTTGGGTCAACATCGTGTGACCCAGATTGACGTTTCCATAGTTCTCATGGAAATGTTGTTTTGCATAGGATACGTTTCCCATGTTAAAAGACTACCCAAATATTGCCCGTGGTTTACGATATCCATGGAATCAACAATGACACGATTTGCCACGGGGTAGTTTATATCGATTTTCATTTTTAGAGCGGACCCTTATAACGCCCGCTTCCGTAAAAGGCCGAGGCCCAAACAAGCCAAACTCAGCCCAATAACTCTCTCTCTCTCTTTCTCTCTCAAACCCCAACCTTGTCTTTTTCCTCTCCTCACTCTTTCCCCCCTCTAGGCTCCAGCCACCAGCCTCTTCTTCCCCCTGCCTCCTCCCTCGGGCCGGCGCCTCCCACTCCCACAACCGCCCTCTCTCCCACCTCACACCCCAGCCGTCTTCATCCCCTCCCTTCAGTGTAAGAGTGAAATGAATAACGCAAATCATCTTCTTCTCTTCGGTAGATGAGACATGTCTCCATGCAGGACAACACCAGCACCCGTGGCTGGGTCCAGCACTTGGCCATTGGGCCAAAGACGCTGACGAGATACAGGATGTGGATCTCATAGAGATGTAGGTGAATGGCATGGACATGACAGGCGACGAGATGAGTGCTCCATGGCGAAGAGACGGCTGGAAGTGAGCGACCACGTACCTCGTCGGCCAGGAGGCAGAGGAGGACTTCGCCTGGATGTCCACAGCAGCATGCCGGTATTGGTGACGGGAGGTGGAGGAGCAGTGGTGTTGTCGCCCTTCTTGGTTGCTAGCGCACGTGTGCTGTAAGTCAAAATTGGGCAGGGGGCCTCTGCCTATATCGAGGCCATATGCGAGCGCACGCTACTACTTCAATGCCTTGTATGGGCGTACAGAACCGCTTCGGTTAAATCATTAACGGAAGCGGACGCCATAACCGACCGCTTAGGTTAACTGACTTTTAACGGAGGCGGCCGGGTAACGGTGACCGCTTCCGTTAATGTATTAACAAAAGCGGTTGGCCGGCCACCAGCCGTGGTGTGGCCCTCGGCCATTAACAGAGGCGGTTGGAGGAACAATTCATCTCCGATAAAAAATGGACAGTGTCCCCTAAAATCGTATTTGTAGTAGGGCTAGTGCTCAAACAAAAAGCGAAGTTGTCCCATGACTAAATTCTGGCAGAAGGACTCTGTCCATATCGAGACCAAATGAACTCGAGCTGGTCTCCATTTGGCTTCATCAGGCTGCTGCATGTTCTTTCTTACTTCTAAAACATAAAGCAAATTCTTGCATTCAAATTTCACAGATTCCAAGACTCACGAAAACTGTGCACTCATTTTAGGACACAAAGCACAACTGGTCCGGACTAAATTTCTCGTATCTCAAAGTATTTTTTTAGGAACTCTACGAAAGCCTTACATCGACCTGAACATTATATTAATTGGATAAGTATTACACACACTATTTTGTGACGGTGGGGGGGGGGGAGGGGAAATTAAACAAACAAAAGAGACTACGGGTGAGTTTAGATTGTA
Source organism: Digitaria exilis (assembly GCA_015342445.1). NCBI lineage: Eukaryota > Viridiplantae > Streptophyta > Magnoliopsida > Poales > Poaceae > Digitaria > Digitaria exilis. The sequence goes on along the minus strand of JACEFO010000191.1, from coordinate 1,080,179 downwards.
GAAAAAACATTGTAGCATCAGAAAACACTGTAGCATTAGCTGGGAAATGTGTTTTGTGAGGGAGGAATAGTGGAAAGTTGAAATGAACAGTGGAAAGTTGGAATAAATAGTGGAAAGTTGGGGAATCTGAACAGGGCCTACATAATTACATTGTTCAATTGCTCACATATCAGAGCATGTGTCTTCAGAAGAATGTGAGATCAAGCTCGGCAGATGAAGACTTATTCGATGTGCTGAAGGATGAGACCAAATGGTGGCGCTGCATCCCATACTAGCTCGGTTTGTCTCTTTCGGTGAGGTAACTAGTGGAAAGACAACACTGGGCACCTGGAGACAAGGTATTTTATTTATCATATTGGTGCTCTTTTGATTCTTTCAGGCCTCGCAGCCCTAATAGAAAGGGGACAATTAACATTTTCCCCGGACTCTACGAACTCCTCTCCTTTTCTCTTTCATTCTTTCCCACGGCCATAATCATATATTTGGGCTGTGGCCACGTTACTTCTTCTGCTAATCTTAAACGAAAAACCTTGCCTGCCCATAGCGGCAGCTGCCCACCCACCCAAACTCATGACGCGTGGATTTGCCGTCTACTCTCCGTCTAGTTTCCGTTATGGGCATCAACTCTAACCTTTTTCATTTTAAATTTGATGATATAACTATGTGTCTCAGGTGTCCATACTGGACTAATCATTTGCTGATGCACTGTACCAATGTCGCCACATCTTTTTGTCCTTTCTATTGCATCGGTACTTGTTACAGCTTGATGTAGGAAGTTAGACTTTTTTTTTTCAACAATGGTTGCACACAGTTTCTTCTCCCATATTTCCCTCTCACTATTTAAACATTCTATGTACCTCCATTCCAACTCCCTTCTGCACAAACTCCACACAAACTAACATCATGCATACTACTCGTAAGGTATGTGCAGATCATGCATTTTATACAACTTAAATTTTCGTTGTTATTCTTTTTTCTTTCATTTCATTTGTAACATTTTTATGACATATTCGATTTGTTATATAAGCATGCTAGTAGACAAGATAGTCATTCATCTTCCTAGAAAACGTACAGAAGGCGTTCACCCAGGAACCACAATCCTCCATGGTCTTCTACCGCAAGAATGCTTCATGTTCACTGCAGTTGCGGCATGAAACCATCATATGCCGTAGTCCTGCTCAAGGAGCACATGTTGTAACACATGTAAGCTCCCTGAATCGACTCAAACGTCAGGCCACTGTTGGAGCTATGTTTGAAGCAGGTGTTGTCGGCTCCGAGTCACTACCGCCTGCAATAGCATTAGCCGGAACGTGCACTGATTCCATAGAACTCCTGCACGACAAAGCATTTATAGTTGCATCCATGCAGGAAGAGTATGAGAAACTCACAAGTTACACCATATAGACTAAAGCTGACACATCACTGTGGACGGATTGTACACCATTTTCCCAGTGATACGCTCTTTGAAGATGAATACCGTACAAGCCATTCACGTAGATATGTTTGAACTATAGTAGCCATCGATTTTTTGGTCTTGGTATGACTCACTTAATTATGCATGATATGCAGCCCATTCAAACATGATATGTATAACCAATGTTCAGCTGCGTCACGGCGCCGCTTCAGCTACACGACAGTTACAAAGCTGGTCAGTTGCTGAGAAGATGCCTTTTTTCCTTTTTCTTACCCATGCTTTGACCTGTGTTCTCACCCAAAAAAAACTAACGTTCCCTCACCGTGCCGTTACATTCCACGAGGCCCAAATCTCTATGTTTGCTGATCGAACGGTGTCGCCCGGGGTGGGCAGCTGCGCCCGTGCGCAGAAAAGCCGTTCTCAATCTTAAAATGGCCACTTTATATGTGGCCATTTTACTCGGGCTCTGTCTCTTTTGACACTCGACACCTCCCAGCCCTAATAATATGAGAAAACAACGATATTTCTTCCAGGTATGTGCACCAAATCTCTCTCCCAATTTTCCAGGTATGGAAAACACAGCTTTATAAGTGACCCATACTTCACCGTAGATAAATAAGTGAACGTTCTTTCACAATGGCAGTCCATTATATAGGGAAAGGAACCTGAACAATGTAGTTGCTTCCACGTTTAACTGACATCACTGAAATAAAAATGCTAGTGTTTGCAGTAGCTTCATACTTAAGATATTAATTTCACTGACTTCAGAACGTACTCCATAAAGGAAACGAAGCTGAATAATGTACGAATAGTTGCTTCCACGTTTACTAGACATCTCAATAAAAATGGCAGTGTTTACAGCAGCTTCATACCACCGATCTTAATTTCGCTGTAGTTGCTTCCACGTTTGGTCGACATCGCAATAAAAATGATATTGTTTACAACAGCTTCATACCAATTATCTTGATTTCACTGACTTCAGGGACAAGGACAATTTGTTGGTATGAACCGAACTACCATATTTTTCATAGCAGGGATGGTTTTGGCGAAATTGAAATAAATATAGATGAAATATATCCTTTTCAAACAGGATGAAAGTAAAACCTTAACTCTTCAGAAACTAGGTCAGCCTATATTCCAGCAAAGAATTTCTAATAGACTCTGTGGGCAGTATGCTTTGGAGTGTGGCAGCTGATTTCTAGTTTGATGCGATGTGCACAACACACAACAAGATGCTCTTGCGTTGCATCCCTGCTACTTCCCTTCTTTGGCTGTGTCTGTGAGGTAACTTGAGGAAAGCCAATAATGATTATTAATGAGAACCTAACTAGAGATAAGGTATCTGTCATGCTGCATTGGTGGCCCTTTGATTCTTCACACCTCCTAGCCCTAACAAAAGCAACAATGAACATTTTACTATGGCTATGCACACTTCTCCCTCTCTCTTGTTTCGTTTGCACTCCCACGATTTTATAGGCTCATTTACCCCACCTCACAACTAAAAAGTTGAAGCTCCTTCAATAAATGGAATCTAGTTGTAAGCACAGCTGCCATCGTGTACGGACTACAGACACCTAGATGGGTTGACGAATGACGACGCGACACGCGTGCTTTGTGAGCCCATAGTTTTGGGCAGACGGCCTCTGTCCATACTGTTTTAGCCAAATGCTGCATCAGATTGTTACTACTTCAATCCCGTCCAACTCTAGCACTTTGGGATTTCAGAAAAAAACACTAGGAATCTGGGCACAAAGAAAACATGTTTGATACGACCTTACTGCAACAAGGATTAAAAGTTTGTTCTGTGATATATGTCTTGCAGAAGCATGCCACAAAGAAAAAAGAAGAAGTCTTGCATTCATATATCAGTGATCCTAAAGCTCAGAAGAACTCTGAACATTACATCATGACATTACTCCATGAGCACAACTACTTCGATGTATTGCTCAAACAAAATGCAAATTCTTGCATGCATATTTCATTGATCCCAAAACTCACGACAACTCTGCACTTGTTTTTGGACACAAAGCACACGGTGCCTTATACTACCAAACAGTAGTATGGAGTATAAAGAAGATCTAACCATCTATTATCAGGGATACTTTGGTAACTACTTTTTTCTTAAATTTGTCCCCATTCCACTCGACCTCGCGCTCCCCGGCGTCGCCGTTGAAGATCCCCGGCCGCCGCATCGCGAACATCAAGCAAGCGTCCATGGATGCCCCAAGCCCACGGTTGAATTCGTTCGAACGATTTGCCTTCCCGGCCGCCGCCGCCCCCCTCCCCACCAGTTGGATTTGTTTCTATGGCCTGCCCGTCCGCCGCCGCCGTCCGCATGTTCCCCATGCCTTGACGCTCATGACTGGCAGTTGTCCACGAGCGCATCCATGTGCAGATGTGGTGAACTGCTGATGCCCGTCCATATCAAGCACCAGAAAACAACGTCCATCAATCGTCATCCATAAACCAAACAAAAATCTGAGATGCCAGGACATGCAAGTACAGATAAATCGCCTACATCCATCAATGCCCATCCACCCACGGGCAATGTAAGTATAATTTTACAAAGAATCACAGAGCTGGTTGCTTTTACACCACCAGGGTGACCAGCGGCGAAGTGCAGCGCCACTGTGGCCGGCGACCTCGAAGGTCGCAATGGGCAAGGCCAGCTGTGCGGCTGCGGTAGAGTCGTAGAGATGTCGGTGGCCTCCCGGAGACGTACCACGTCATGGTGATGGCGGTCGAGACAGAGCGGGAGGGGGGTGGCGAGCAGCTCCAGCCATGCACGCCGCCGCCGGCCGCTACTCGATGCATGGAAGAGAGGGGGAGAGAAGAAGTTGATACTGGTGTAAATATTTTACACAAATGCTATTCTTATTTTTTGCCCATAATGTTTTTACCATCGTAAAAATATTACACAAATGTGTTTATAATTTCTGGTCCATAATACCCTTATACTACCATACTTACTTATGTATACAGTATACTACCAATACTATCAATGAAGTTGTCAGTAGTATATAATTATTCTGAACCGTGAGATGCTTTCATACTAATCTTTTTTTAGCAAAAGCATAGCCTAGTACAAGGCATCGTGAAAAACCTCGTAAGGACAAAATTTTGCAGCTCTCAGAGAAAGTCTTTGAAGCAGGATGCTAGATCATGCGCGGCAGGTGAACACATGTTAAATATGGAGAACGGATGAGAGCATACTCTTGCGTTGCATCCCCTGCAATTCCTCTTCGCTGGCTCTGTCTGTGAGTGAGGTAACTAGAGGAATTCATGAAACGGGAGCCTAGAGACAAGGTATTTGTCCTTTGATTCTTGACACCTCCCAGCCCTAACAAAAGCAACAATTAACATTTTAACCGGACTATGCACCCTTCTCCCTTTCTCTCTCTCTGTTTCCTTCTCATTGCCACAAATTTTATATGTGGCTCATTTACCCTACCTCACACCTAAAAAGTTGAAGCTCCTTCAATAAATGGAATATAAATTAAGTAATCTGTTAAGTTGTAACTAGTTTATTAGAGAAGTTAATTAACTAGATTACAGAAGCTCCATACTAAGGTTATATCTATAACTGAAGAAATTTGATTGTAAATAAGTCAAGTACCATCAATATCACACCCAATTTTATTGCCAAAACAATTCTAACCACGTGAGTACATGATAGGGTCAGTTTTACTACATGCTATGACTCCATTAGTGTACATACCGCACGGTTATATGCCCTGCTATTACTATTTTTTTTTAGAATGCTCTGTTAGAGCATGGGTTAACTCTATTAATTAACCCCGTTTTCAGGGTTCGGTTATTAATTGAATGTATTTAGTTGCTTATTTTTTGTGGGTTTTTATTGATACCTTTATGGTTAATTTTTGTTATTAATAGATGAATTTTTATTGATTACCTATTTTAGGTGTTTTCAGTTATTAATAGAGTGTTTTGCTTGAGCTTGAGAAGCTTCTGGCCCAGTGGGTCCGTAAAACTCACGTGGATAAGCCGTATTATTGAACCAGACAAAACAACAAGCGATAAAACCAAAAACGGATAAAGCACCTAGACTATAAGACAAGTAAGCTTCGCCAGACCATACAAACGCACGGCGAGCCCATGCGAAGGGTTTGGGGAATTGATTCCTTTCCGTGATCCCTTCCATCTGTCGTGGAACCCCCTGTAATTTAAGGTAGAGTCCATTGTAAATAGGGTATCAGTCCCAGTTCTAATACCCTACGAATCCTACTCCTAGTGCAACTTAGATCAACAAATTCTATCTATGAACCAATGAACGGAAATACTAGTACAAATTGTTAATTAGATCGACAAATCACAAAGATCCGAATAATCAATCGTAAAATAATAATCAAATATACTTCACCTCAAATCAATCAAAGATAGACCATGTGGAAGGAGTAGGGAGATGATGAGTGACTGCTTCGAGTTCAAGGCTTCGAAGAAGCGAAAGGCGGCGGAGAGTTCGTACTGGGAGGGAGGCCACAGCCGTTTGTGAGACCAAAGTTGGGCAGACGGGCGACGGCCTCTGTCAACATTGAGCCCAAAATCAAAACTCGATGTGTTTTAACCAAGGTGCATCAGGTTGTTACTACTTCAGTCCCGTCCAACTCTAGGACTCTGGGCACTAATAAGAAAACATGTTTGATGCGACCTTACTGAAACAGAAAACGAGGCTTGTTCTATGTGATGTGTTGTAGAGGCATGTGCACAATTAGATACTTCTTGCCTTGTGCTCAGATAAAAAAAGAAGTCTTGCATTCTTATTTCGCCGATCCTAAAACCACTTCACGAAAACTCAGCAGTTATTTTGATCATGACATGACTCATGAGCACAACTGTCCCGTGCCAAATTTAGCAACTCGCACAATCATGTCCTGCAGCTGAACAACTTGTTCGATGAGGACATACACCTGGGTGCATTCGCTGATGATATCTCGGTTCTCTGATTCCGTCTCTGAGATAACTAGAGGAAAGCCAGTAATGTGAACCTGGAGGTATCTGACATCCCACATTGGTGCTCCTTTGAATCCTGAGACCTCCCAAGCCCAAGAATAGACTTTGAACTCTTATAGTGTTTCTCTCTGTTTCTTCTCACTGCCACAATTTTACATGTGGCTCATTTAACCCCTTATCCACCTCACACCTCAAAAGTTAAAGCTTCTTCGATAAATGGAAAAAAAGTTAAACAATGTGTTAAGTCATAACACGAGTCCATCAAGGAAATTGGTTAATTGTAGTACAAAGTGTAGAGAAGTTAACTAGTTTACAGCAGCTCCATACTGAGGTTAAAACTTTAACCAAGGAAATTGGATTATAAATAAGTCAAGTACCATCTTTATCACACCAAGGTTTTTTGACAAAACAAATTGCTAATCATGTGAGTATATATTAGAATCAGTCTTTCCTACATTCTATGACTCTATTAGTGAATATTGTACCACCCTCCTGCATCTATAAGTCCACCAGTCTACAAAAGAGTAATTAGTACCATCAGGGATAATTGTTTTCATATGCTTGTTAAACTGTGAGAATGGTTATATAAAACGGCTGTTTCCTAATGATGTAATGTTGTGAACAAAATAATCGTGTAGATGTAGTAGATATATCGTTTCCGGGAACTTTCATGTTTCATGTTAATTAACAAGGTTAGCTAGATAAGCATAAGTTTCATCAGCAACCTTGTGGTTCATCCACATGAGTACATGACCGCATCAGTCATGGGTCCCTATGAGAAGCATAGCAGTGCAGAACCAAGCACCTTGAAAGCTCTTCAGTTCTCCAACAAAGGTGCCTAGGTTCTTCGCATCCACATAAGGACAATTGCCCCCGCAGATAAAGGGTGGTCTCCTTTATAAGTGTTTCATAGACTCATCCAGAATTCAAATTGAATTCACGATCCGTCCCAATCCTATGAACAATTCTCCATTGATGTTCCTTTGATTCGTGATGCCTCCCAATCCTATGAATGATCTATCTCTCTCTCATTCTCCACCGTTCTAAGGGAAGACATTTGGTAATGAGGCTGGAGGCGCATCTGTGCCTATGGAGGCATCTTATATTATTCTTGTCAGTCGTACTCTCTTGCATCGCCAACTTATACTGTGAAAATGGCTAGTTATTTTTTTAATGTACAAATATATACCACCTCCGGTCTAGGTCGAGAAAACCCCCAAACCCCTGCCCCCACCTTTATTCAACGGTACCGTTGCCGCCCATGTGAGACGACCAACGGCCTGGGTGGGTCTTAGACATGTGATTTGGCGTGGTGATTGGCACAAAGGATAACCACAACCTGAAATTTGCTCCTACAAAGGAGTTTTTTTTAACCACAGCGGCCTGTGCTTAGGCTTGGTGATAGGCGAGGGGATTTTTTTAACCATAGCCTGAAATTTTTTCCCATGGAGAGTTGAACAAAAGACCTATGGACTGCTACTAAGACCATCTAACAAATCCAGCAGGAGGTCCTTTCGCCTCTATATTAACTATAATAGTTACATGACAAATATGAACATATCTACAACCTATTATATTAGTATCTCTAACTCTCAATATAATTTGCACATGTAAATGTGCTTGGTAGAATATCGTGTACCTACTAAATAGAATTTTCGATAACTCAGGGATGCTCGATTGAAATCCTGATCTGTTAAGTGCATAATGTATTTATTCAGCCAACGACGGGGAAATATGTAGCATGAACATGAAAGGACATCATCCATTCAAACAGACAGGTCAATTGAATTAACACATTCAACTTCTGTTTGCTGTCCATTTCAATTTGAGAATATCTACAATCAATATGGTTGGAATTGGCTACATTAGTCGATGAGCATATGTAACTATAAGCTGTCAATAGAAGTAAGCTTGTTGCTTAAGAAAAACAGAACTTTGTGCTTCCTCGACCTCCTCTGTTTTGCGTACTTCTCATGCTATAGCTGCTGCTACTCCAACCAGAGTAGCCGCCACTGTTCACACGACTCGTTGGTTCTAAACATCGACATTTTTATTAAAGCTAGAGATATTAGTGCAGATGGATATATTTAGGCATGGTTGTGGCAGTGTTATTTCCTCTTATAATTCTCTAATAAAGGCTTCTAGAAGAAGCTAATCGATGCCGTTCTCGATCTGTTTTAGCAAGGTGCATCAGGTTGTTACTACTCCAGTCTCATCCAACTCTAGGACTCTGGGCACTAAGAAAACATGTTTGATGCGACCTTTTACAAGAACAGAGAACAAAGTTTGTTCTATGTGATACATGTGTTGCATTCATATGTCACCGATCCTAAAACAATAAAAATCTTCACGAAAACTCTGGACTTAGTTGGATCTTGACATGCATGTCTTGCAGCTGCAGGATTCAAGATCAAGCTGGTGCATGCGGCAGCTGACCGACTTGTTTGATGTGCAGAACAGAATCACAGATGACGGCATATGCCCGGGTGCATCCCCTGATGATACCTCGGTTCCCTGGCAGAATCTGTGAGGTGACTAGAGAAAAGCCAGTAATGTGAACCACGAGGTACCTGTCATGCCACATCGGTCCGCCTTTGATTCTTGACACCTCCCAACCCTAAAGAGCACAATGCACATTTTACCCGGACAAGTTTAGATGTGGCTCATTTAACCCACCACACACCTCCATAGTTAAAGCTCCTTCAGTAAATGGCATAAAAGTTAAACAATCAGTTAAGTTGTAACATGACTCCATGAAGGAAAATGATTAATTGGAGTACAATAGAGAAGTTAAATGGGTGCTTGGTTACTGATGTTAATAATGCACTGCTCCTTCCGCTTCGAGCGGTTGATTCCTCTCCTACGCTCTCTCATGCACCTTTGTCGGTAACTGGCTCTCACCATACTTTCTCTATTCTCCTTTGCCGCACCGAGATTTTTCACTCCGTCCACTCTGCTGCAGCTCGTCATCGGTATCCTCATCGTCGGAGACTTGCCTCCACGCCACTCGCTACCAGGAGGTCGGGCCTGCGTGGATCCGGCGAGCCTCAGCGGCAGAGGGACTCGCACTGGCTCCGGTGAGCCACGGCGTGCGTTGCTAGCAGGCGTGATGAGAGATGCGTCAGTGATGACAAGGTCTATATAAATCCGGTGAGCAACCAACGTGATTTGGGGTTGAGGTTTAGGGTTTGGATCAGAGTTGCTGGGTTCGGGAGGAGTTTGAGCTCTGGCCATCACTGGACGTAGTGGAAGGGGGAAGGCAGACTGGCCCAGGGGTGATTGTGGGCGTGGCTAAGGAATGGCAGCAGCGGAATTAGTCGTAGAAGCCGGTTGGGCCAGGTCAGGACGGGGTGACAGCCATGGCAGTGGGTAGGGGCTGTGGAGGCAGCTGCGGGTGTGGATGTCACACCCGGTTTTATAAAAACAAACTGAATGCATATCATATGTGTGCCAGGATCAACTTTCACACATATGATAGACTCTATGAATATAGAACGCAAAGTTACAGCGAAAAATAATAGAATAAATACATTACAACGATATTCTAGCAGCGGAAATCTTCAACTCTTCACCACAGGCAGTTGACTGGGGGTTGCGTACGCCTAGCAATTTTCATTGAATGAACTAAAAAACTTCACATCTTCTTCTCCTTCTGATCCAATATTTAGCAAGGGTGAGTACACTTATGGTTGGTACTCAACAAGTGGGGGAATATGCAAAGCTTTCAAGGAAAGGCTAAGAGTTAAGAGCGGTCAGTGTTTTAGTTAGTCAAGTTTTATTAGCAAGCACCTGATTACTAAGATATAAGTATATACCAACCTAATTAAGCATAAGAGGTATCCATCATAAGCATCATTTGTGCCAAAGCACTCATTCCTTAACCAGGAACCACAATTTATTTTCATCTTCAAGTTCAACTATCATGTGAGGATCCGGGCCGTTCATAACCGCGAACACGGCTGTTATAACAGTTTTACACTCTGCAGAGGTTGTACACTTTCACCACAATTCGCGTAAAACCTCCGAAGAACATTAGACCCAACCATGCTGTGCTGATAAGACACGTACCACACTACCAAGGTGTGACTGCATAGGGACGCTACGAGGCCTTTCCAAAGAATCCCCATATGTATGTGTTTGCTCCCCGTCGACCACGGTTACAACGGCAAGGCCTCGTCTTCCGATCCCCGCACCTCCCAAACCGGTAATGCCCCCAAATTCCACCACTAGCAGTGCAAACACAACACACAGATCATCTAGTTACTTAGCCAAGACCAGAGCCATATGGTACTGTGGTTGTACGGGTAAATCCCAGGTTGCCGCTCCATGTTCCAATTAACATAAGCGATCTTGTTTAACATCATCATCGGAACATGGATATAAATAGCTTGATAAATGGTAACACAAAATATTATCTTCACGATTAGTGTGAACCATTCCCAAGTATAGCAGCTAAGCAAAGCTACCCAACATAAAGTAAAGACCCGGTTATCAAACGGATGGTCAATAAAAACTAGTCATCCTTAATATAGGACCCATCAATATTAATGCAATACATAGCATAAAGTAAATATTAATTAACATGATATTTCATAGGACAAAAGAGAGTATGCAGAGGGAGAAATCCACTTGCCTTAAATCCTAAGAATATTTGCTAAAGCTCAATTCCTTCGTAGACTTGATCTTCAATGAACTCGTTGAACTCCTCACAGCTTGATCTTCCAATTTAGCTTGAACAACGTCTATCATCACAAGAGCACATACATGCAAACATATGCACAAATAGATAAACAATACACCAAACATGGGCAACAATAGTAAGCAAGCATAAGAACGGTTTGAGGTCTCGGTAAGGATCGCGAGGGAACGAGCAACGCTTAAAACGGCTATGGTTGTAACGGTACAACTATCGAGATATTAATATTATAAAGCAAAGACTATATGCTTCATTAATTTTAATTAAGAAAACATGTGCAATGAATATTTCAAAGAAGATATTCACATTTGAATTATTTCAAGTTAAACTTTCATAAGAAAAGGCGGAGTAAAGCCTAATCAATTTTATTTATAAATATTATATATAAATTATATCAATTAAACAATTAAATTTAGAAAAGATTTATATATGAGAATCTAATCGAATAACTTTATTATTCGTGTTCAACTAGTCAATTATAATTAATAAATACATTTATATTCATATTAGTCATGTTAACACGTAATTATGAAAACTCGAGATACAACCTATGTAGCTTTTATTCATAAATCAAGTTAAATAATCATTAATCAAATTGTGTTTAATATATGAAAACCGAGGTATACTTCTATTTAGCTTTTAATTTGAAAGACCAATTAAATAAGTATTAATTAAGTTAACATTTATTCGTAAAATACGATGTATAAACCTAGTCATGTTTTATTTAGAAAACTAGATTCAATAATGAGCATTAAACAAGTTAATTATTAGTTTATAAAACCACTATACAAGCTAGTTAACTTTTGTTTGTAAAAGCATATGAAATAAGCATTAACATCTTTGTTTATGAAACAAAACACATAAATCTAACCATATTTTAATTATAAAAGGATAGTTCAATAGTGATTACCCAAATTAACTTTTATTATAAAACATGAAGGTGAGACCCTAATTTGCTTTTATTTAAAAAGCTAGTTAAATTAGAATTAGGAAAATTAATATTTATTTATTTCAAAACATAAAACATGGTAAACAACACTGGTGAACTAAACTCTATGCTTTTAGAAGGTTAACGCAACAAAAACGAGGTTAAACAGAGTTAAAACGTGGAATCTATGCCTAAAACAAGGCTCGGGGGCTTAACTGCGAGAAAACTAACTTAACAGGGGCTTAAACAGAAGAAACCGAGGGCTAAAATATAATTACATATGAAAACCCGAGGGCTCATGCGTTAAAAGAGCACCTGTGGACGGCGGGTTCGAATTACTTTTGACTAGTGTTGGACCGCGGGCTGATTCGGACAAAGAACAGGGGCTCTTTTGCAAAATAGCCAAAGCTGGCCGGTTTGACCTATCTTGACTTGGGTTGGATTATTCCGCGCCGTTGGATTCCAATCGGACGGCTCGGTTTCACCGGAGCGGATCGGCTCGCTGGAGAGGCCACTGGCGGCGGCGGAGGAGGGCGGCGCTTCGCCGGAGTAGGCAAATCGGAGGCTAGAGTCCACGGTTTCGAGAGATTCTTAGTTCTAGAGCAAGATGGGGACGCAGGGGTTTGGATTTGGGGTTCTAGGGCGAAGCTCAGCCGGTGGAGGCGGCTGTCGACGTGCGGCGGCGGCTCGGGTGCGACGGCGAGCTCGCATGAGTGCGACTGAGCTAGAGAGGAAGGGGATTCGGGCTCGGCGCGTCCTTTACCTTCCCGCGAAGCTCTAAGACGAGGTCTTGGCGCGGCAGAGGCGTCGACCGAGCAGATTGACGATGGCGGCGGCGAGCTAGGGTTCGAGCTTGGCGGCTTCGGCGCGGCGGCTAGGGTTTGGGGTCGAGACGAAGGAACTCGAGAAGGGGTGGCGGCACATTAAATAGGCCGGGGTAGGATGCCTTGGCGTGCGGGGCAAGGGAGGAAAGAGCGGCGCGGCGCAGGTCAAGCTCGAGCTCGGGTTGGGCTCAGGGTCGGGCGCGGCTGGGAGAAAGGAAAGGGATGACAGGTGGGGTCCACCGGTCAGTGGGAGAGAGAGGAGAGAGAACTGCGGCTAGAGCTGGGCTGGGCCGAGCGCGAGGGAGAGGGAGAGTTGGGCTGCTGTTGGGCTGCTGCGCGAGAGAGGAGAAAGAGAGCTGGGCCGAGAGAGAGGTGGGCTGAAATGCAACATGTTGAAACTGAGGTTTTTAAATATTGAAACTGCAGTTCTAAAATGTTGAACCTAGAATAAACTTTTGTTAAAATTCAAATAAGAAACCAAATTTGAATTCAACACTCAAATAAAATGCTGCCAACATGAAATGCACTCAAACAAATGGTGACCTTATATTTATTTTAGTTTTTTAATAAAACGAATTTAAATGCCTATTCAAGCAATATTCCTACAAATTAAATTTGAATTCCAAATAAATTCTAGAAATTTTTAAAAGGATGCTGTTTTTAACTTGTGATGAAATTCCGGGTGTCACAGTGGAAGGGTCTCTTGGGAGGCCCACGCTGGTGGACTACTAGCTCGGATTTGAATTCTATCCATGCTCCCTTCCTTCTGTCGCGGAAGCCCTGTAATAGCGGTCGAGTCCATTGTAAATAGGGTATCAGTCCGAATTCTAAAACCCAACTAATCCTACTCCTAGTGCAACTTAGATCAACAAATACTAGTCCCAATAAATGGATTGCAAAATATATCACGAAGTATACACCAGAATCCTACTAGTAAAAAACTTAATTAGGTCGACAAATCAGAAAGATCCGAATAATTTTATTGTAAAATAATAATCAAATACACTTCACCTCAAATTGTTGATATATATAGGCCGTGCCAGGGAGTATAAGGAGAGGAGTTCGTGATTGCTTCGACGAGCAAGCGAAAGGTGGCGGAGAGTTTTGGTTCCACAACACGTTTTCTAAAAAATTGCTATAGTGCATTTATACTCCTCTCCCCCAACGAAACTACTTCTAATAATCAACTAATGGGCCGTTCTGTGGTCATACTTGGCCCATCTGTGTCCATGATTCTGGACAATGACGGGGCCAGGTGGAGCACCTGCTTTTCCATAAAAAAAAAGGTGGAGCACTTGCTTAATCCAACGTGCATGTCGTCTAGTCTCGAGTTTGTTTTTCCTTAGCTTCATCAGGTTGCTACTACTTCAATATCTTGTAGGGAGCACGTACAAAATTACCTACTTGTTCCTTTGTGCTCAAACAGAGAACAAACTCTTGCATGCATATTTCACCAATCCCGGGACTCATAAAATTTTACACTTGTCTGTTGCGGACCAATTCTTTGAGCTCTTAGAGCACGTCGTCTAACAGCAGGATGTTGCAGCAAGCTCGGCAGATGAAGACTTATTAGATGTGTCGAACATATGAGATTATACACTGGCGCTTCATCCCTACCTCGGTTTGGCTCTCTCGGTGAGGTAACTAGAGGAAAGCCAACAATGGGAACCCGACAATAATATATTTTGCTTGACACATTGATAGTCCTTTGATTCTTGACACCTCCCAGCCCTAACAAAAGCAATAATTAAAATTTTACCTGGACTATGCACTCTTCTCCCTTTCTCTCAGTTTCTTTCTTGCCACGATTTTAAGTTATATATGGCTCATTTACCCCACCTCACACCTCAAAAGTTGAAGCTCCTTCAATAAGTAGAATAAAAGTTAAAAAAAATTAATTTGTAACAATACTCAATAAAGGAATTTTACCATTAATTGCAATTAAGTATTTACAGCCGCTCCATACGGCCATCCCCAACTCAATGACTAGGATAATGTCCATAGCATTAAATAGGCTGCCACATAAGCAATTTGATGATGTGGCAAAGTAATTAAGGAGGGAAGAGAAGAACATAGTGTCTTGCATGAGAAATCATGTCTACACAAGAACCAAGAAAGAAATCAAGATGATAGGAAGAGTAAAGGAGGGAGAAGACATAGGATTGGATGATAATTTATTTTTAGGAAACTATGCATTGGGGAGGTAGTTTCTATGTGTAGTGTCTAGTTGACATGGATGCATAGACACTACGAGATGGTGTCTTGGGTTGGGGATGGCCTACCAAAGATATTAATTTCACTGACTTCAAGCACAAGAAGAATTTAAATATGTTTTTAAGGCATCGTGGCAGATGCAGTACCATCATGATCTCCAGGAGGATTAGGCGAAGATTGACTGTGCGGCTCTATTTTCACGCTATCGAGACCGAGACTCACTACTGTCCATGCCCGCTGCAATCGTGCATCTGACAGACTGAGGAGGCAATGAAATGACAGACGAACAGTGGGTGACGAAACTACGGATTGAGGGGAGACGGCGACGGCGCATCGCCAATTTTGACGCTCACGGCCTCATCTGTAGGGAAAATCGATCTGCTATATTTTTTTTGAACCGAAAATCGATCTGGTATAGTTTCATGTGTGGGCTAGTCATGGACAGATGGCCCAAAAGTCTAAACTAAACTCTAAAGACCCAATAAAAGTCTGAAGACTAAATGTTTCAGCTTCTTTCTTCTACTTCCGTCTCCAGTCTCCACCGAACAGACCTCCAAGCATCCATGGCGGCCGCATCTGGCTGGCAACTAGAGCGAGACAAGGGTGGGTTTGCCGGCCGGCAGGTATGGCGGCCGCCATGGCTCGCCATACTGGTGGCTTTGCCACTTAACTGGACACGAGTTGGTTTGTATTTAGCTTCATCAGGTTGCTACTACTTCAATATCTTTCAGGGAGCACGTACAGAATTAGCTACCTGTTGCTTTGTGCTCAAACAAAGAACAAACTCTTTATGCATATATTTCATCCCAAGACTCATAATACTCTGCACTCGTTTTTGGACACCAGGGATGTCTGTCATGGACCAATTCTCTCAGCTCTTAGAGCATGTCTTCTTGCAGCAGGATGTGAGATCAAGTTGCTGATGACAACTTATTCGATGTGTTGAACATATGAAATCATACGCTGGCCTTGCATCCCCTGCTACCTCGGGTTGATTTTGTCGGTGAGGTAATAAGAGGGAACCAAGCACTCGGAATCTGATAATAGGATATTTTGCTTGACACATTGGTGGTCCATTAATTCTTGACACCTCCGAGCCCTAACAAAAGCAACAATTACCATTTCACCCCGACTAGCTATGCAATCTTTTCCCTTTCTCTCTGTTCTTTCCCATGGGCACAATCTTATATGTGACTCATTTACTCCACCTCACACCTCAAAAGGTGAAGCTCCTTAAATAAATGGAATAAAATAAAACATAAATTAATTTGGAACACGACTTCATAAAGGAAATGTATTTATTGGAGTACAAAGTGGTCGAGAAGTTAACTAGTTTACGGCAGCTCCATGCCAGGGTTATAATTAAGTTTAAGCGAGAAAATTTGATCGTGAAAACAAGAGAAAAACCATATTTATCACAACCAGTTTTGTGTGCAAAACAAAATGCCAACCACGGATATGTTAGGATCAGTTTTTTCCTACATTCTATGACTTCGTTAGTGAATAATGTTATAGTATTATTACATAACGATAAACTTTAATACAAAATGACCCATTTAACTGGAGGACTCGGAGCACTAAAGAAAAAAACATGTTCTATGCATATGACTTGTTTTGTTGGGGAACACCCATAAGTAGCTTCTTCTTCCCTGGTGTTCAGACGAAGACAATGGCCAAGCTCAAAGCCTGCTGAACGACTATGCCCTATTATTAGTTATGCGTCAGTTGTTTGAGAATAAGTGCTACGCCACAGTAGTTAAATTACAATTTACTAACCAACATATAGTGCTAACAACAGATTCAACAGATGCTTAAATAGACCTATTCTCGAAGATATACAGAACCTGACAGCAGCCTTCTCCTCCTTTGAGGTGCGACATGTGCGACAAAATGCAAACTACTCGGCACATGTGTGTGCAAGCCATGCAAACTCTTGTAATTTGGTATTCTGGGGTTTACTACCCCCTAGCTTCTTGATTAGGCCCATACAACATGATTGCAATATGGTTGCTAGAATGAATGAAGCTATTCCCAAGAAAAAAACAGATGCTTAAATAGTTGGTAGATCATTTATTCCGAGTCGATGCATATCCATTTGACAGTGTGATGCCATTCTATGTCGACGACATGCATCTCGCGGAGAATGAACAAACTCATAGGGTACATCCAGGACCAGATGGGCAAGGCGGATGAACACACCTAGACGAGCGCCTAGGTTAGCTTTCAGTTTGACGGCCAACGCAGGCATCAGCATAGCAAACTAGTTTAGACAAGGGCCCTTTTATGCCGACAGTGATGAAGTGCAGGAACCGCTCATCTAAGTGGAGGTGCACTGAATGCCTGATAGTAGAACTGGACTCTTAGGCTGAACCGAACAGATTCGAGTTGGTCTCTCTGTTGATTCTTGACACCACCCAGTCCAAATAATATGAGAAAACAATGACATTTTTCCAGGTGTATTTGCACCAAATCTCTATTTTTTCGAGGTATTTTACCATAGCTCAAAAATGTGAACATTCTTTCACAATAGAAGTGCATAATATAGGGAGCGGCTGATTCATGACATACTCAATAGAGGAAACTGAATATTTTTAATTTGTTCCACATTTAAGTGACATCACTGAAATAAAAATTGTAGTTTTTGTAGAAGCTTCATACCCAAGGTATTAATTTCACCGACTTCAAGGACAAATAGGATGATCGTAAACGAAGTACCATGTTTTTCACAGCAGACATGGTTTTGGGGTAATATAAATAAATATAGATGACACGTCTTTCTCAAGATAGGATGAAATTAATCCTGAACTCTGGTCTTGCACACAAAGAGAGAAATTAGGACCTGTTTTGACAAGGGTTTCACTGTTTTAAAAAGTATAACATCCAGTTAATTTTTTAGGTTTTCTTCAGTGGGAAGTCAAATAGTTCAATTCATACCGGCTTGTCTAAAGAACAAGGTATGAGGTCTGTTGGATTTTCACCAGGATCGAAATCACATGAACCTAGGAAGCACAAGAACATAGAAAGTTTCCGAGGTTGTAACAGTCCAACTCGATCACTCAGGGCACCTGAAAACAATGTCGGTGCCCTGAAGTACACAATTAGCTACTTCTCCCCTTGTGCTCAAACAAAAAAAAAGCCTTGCATGCATATTTCAAGAATCCCAAAGCTCACAAAACCTGAGCACTAGTTCTAATCAGGACACCAGCACAACTGGTCTGGACCAAATTTCGCAACTCATCTCATAAAATCTTCCTGCAGCTACAAGACATCAAGTGCGGCAGCTGTAGACTTGTTCAATGTGCACAGCAGATGAGATCATATACCCTGGCGCTGCATCCCCTGCTACCTTGGTTCGATGTTCTGTGAGGAAATTAGAGTAAAACCACACAGTGGAAGCCTGGAGACAAGGTTTGTGTTGCCACATTGGTTCTCCTCTGATTATTGATACATCCCACCCATTGCAAAGATACAATTAACATTTTACCCGGCCTTTGCGCGTGCAAGTCCAAGTGAGCAATAATGGCAGACAGCCATCTGCGCATGTGTATATATTGGGTGCATTATAGACAGAATCATCCAGCTATTGGTGGCATGCTCCAAGCACTTAAGAAAATCTCTGTGATTTCCATTGCAGTATTTCTTTTCTCGACAAAATTGAATAAGAGGGAGATCGAGTTCTGTTCTGGGTACATTATGAAACTACTGGAAATTCTAGAACTCTGACATCATAGTTCTTCTCTGCAATGTTTGGTGCTCCATCTGGTAGCTGGCTGTGCTCACCGACCAGAGCAGAGCTGGATGTGCTGGTGCTGCATCGCCCTGTTCTCTACATTTGCTGCTGCGGGCCATGCAAATTTTCATGATTGGAGAATCATTAGTCTGCTGGTACTGCATCGCCCTGCAACTTAACAGCCTCTTCAGCTTGATCGTGGAGGCACCAGCCAGCGATGGCTTTTTTGAGTTGATCACCAGCCAGCGACTGCTGCTAGTGCCAGACGCCAGCCGCTACGAATCAGCCCCAGCGCCAGCCAGCAAACCGAACAGTACGTAGGTAAGGAAAAGTAAATTGCAGCAACATGATTGAAGTTAGAAAGTCATGCCTCATAGCATTGTGATCCATTGGTTCTTGACACCTCCCAGCCCTATGAAAGGAACAATATTCTGCACTCTATACAACATATGATCCTCCCACTCTCTGCCCTTTCACTCAGCTTCACAATTTCAAATGTGTGATTCAATTTTTACCAAATCTCAGAAAATGGACCTCCTCAGTCCTCTCAGGAATGCCAATCTATTTTTATAGGGAGCTGGCTCATCATAACGTGACTCCATTAGTGAACTAAAATATTGAATAGCATAGTTATTCTTGTTGATAGCGTTGAAATAAAAATGGGCCAATAGACTATCATGTAAATGGTGATTTTACTATTTACAATATCTCAGATGCATGAACTACTTACAGTGATTGGAAGGTGCTAGACGGTACAAGATCATACTTTTGGTTGATTAATGATAGCCTGAGTATTTCTTTTCAATGAAAAATATATATCTAATTAGTACCTTGAGGTACCGCCAACCTTACCACCACTAGATCTTTAGTAATTAACAATTTTTATTTTTTAACCACCCTAAAACTCCTCATACTTTTATTGTTTTGTGTGAATTCAGCAATAAATCTCATCATATTATCTAAATATTTACTACAAGTATATGCTCGCATAATAAGAGTAATCTTTTTCCATAGTCTTATATTTTGATGAAATCTTTTGTTAAATAAAATGAATCTATATACAGTGGAGAATAAGTTGTTTTGAAATTTGTTTTTGACTATAGGATGCCGGTGGAGTTGCGGAGGCATCCAAAATTAAATCACCCTGGTACCCCCCCCCCCCCTAGGTCTCGGGGATCTGGGCCAAGGCCATCTGGTCTTTCTCATGCATGCGGAGAATTCCCCGTTGCTTTCTCTCTGTCGGTCCACCCTATTTGCATGCGGCACACCCTATGGTTGTGTCCGATTCACGGCATCCTCCGGTACAATCATCCCTGCGTCAACCTCGCACGCTGCTGCTACACAGTTTCAATGTGTTACCTTCTATACAACGTCCATTGAAGTTCCTAGTTTTCATGCTCAGGAAGTTGATTAGCTCATCATAGAGGCTTGTCTGAAGAACAGGGCATAATGTTGCCCTCCACCTTATGCGTGCAGACATTATAACATGGCCTAGCGCTTTTCAAGGTTCAACGAGCAATAGAGACATCCGCGCTGCATCTTTGTCACTCCAAGCACTAAAGAAAACCTTAATTAAGCCTTTCATTCCAGTATCTATTTACCTTTTCTTTTCATAGTAAAAATAGAACAGAGAGAGATCGAGTTTTGTTTTGGGGACATCATGAACCAGTCTCTGCCATGATAGTTCTTGTCTGCTATGTATGCCGCTGCTAGATCTGGTAGTTGGGAGTGCTCAGTGGAAAGAACAGAGATCGAGGTGCTGGTGTTGCATCATCCTGTTCACTCCATTTCATGCTATTGTGCTGCCAGCCATGCCTGTTTTCATGGTTCGAGCCATCTTCGTGGCGGCCCTGTGTAGGCAAAATTTAGGAACATGACCAAAATGAGCGGTCCTGCCTGCGAGCTTCGTTCTCATTTGGTTCTTGACACCTCCCAACCCTATGAGAGCAACAATATTCTGCGCTATCTATACTACACATGATCTTCCTTTCTCTCACTGTCACAAATCTCAAATGTGATTCAATTTTACCACTACTCCAAAAATGGGCCTCCTCTCATGGATGGTAATATATTTTATAGGGAATGTAGTAGGAGATAGAAGAAAGGTCCTTTGCTAAATGGTACAGTTCCTGGACAGTCCAAGTTTCTACACCCGCAATCCCTCATAATACTTGGGCTAGGACCTGCAGAATGGGTTTTGTTGCTAATGGAAGACAAGTCAGGAGATGTCTTCTCCTTTTACAGGGGGCGGGCAATAGGTACTTGCTTTTTTCTATCTTATAAAACCATTATAGAAGGACTCATCCAGCTCTTCGTGGCATGCTCCAAGCACTTAAGAAAATCTCCATGACTTCTATTCCCGTATTTCTTGTCTCGGCAAAATTGAATTAGACGGAATGAGAGGGAATTCCGTTCCGGCCTCCTTTACCTTGTTTAGCTGCAATGAAAAATGAGTGGAAACCATCAAATTTGCATACAGAATAATTGTACTATCATCCAACCACATCTCTCTTCACTAAACCATAAAAGATAATGTGAATAAATTTAACCTTTTTTTTGTTTGAACATGTATCTTCAGTTGCTTTCTCCCATCTTTTACCTGCCTTGACAGAGAGAGGTGGAGACATTTATTTGTTGGGAATCGTCCATGTTTCTTCTGTTTTGTTTCATCGTTGCGGCCACACTGTTTCCTTAATCTTTATTTGTTCCATTATCGTTGGTGGTATGCAGAGATAAACTAATTCAGCGAATCCTAACATCCAGATTGCAGAGCAGGCTATGGTTCATTGGCAAAAATCAAAAGGCAACACACGATCTAAAACCAGAGCAACAATGCATGGGAAGAAAGAAGTGTTGTGTTGGTGGTCACGGACCTTCGCGAGCGTGCACTAGCAGCTGATCCAAGTCGCCCGAGGTGAAGACACCGAGGCGGCCGATGCCATCACAACAGCGGTGGCTGGTACATCCATACGTCACTATCGAAGTCCTCCGTCCACAGCAGAGGACGCCTGTGGATCTCCTCCTGGCGGCGAGCATCGGCCACAGGCCCGATCCGCCTTTCCTGCGACAAGTCAGCCGTATGGCCAGGCGCAGGCGGCGATCGATGGTTGCATGCCTCCTCCCACCGGAGATCGCCGGACACCGGCCAGGAACCCATCGGGAACCCTAGCCACCTGATGATTTCAACCGAGTCCTACGAAAGAAAATGAAACGTGAACATAGGAGGTGTCGAAAAAAAATATGCAAATGGAATTATATTGATGTCATAACTTTTTTTTCTATAATTCCTTTATACTAGCTATACTATCTTGATATACCAGTCATACTAGTCAAGCAATTTTAGTAGTATAAAATTAATGTTGACCATTCGATCTTTTTATACTAGTCCTTTTCGCCCATTAATATAGACTAGTGTTATGTACCTTTATTCTGTCAGTTTCAAATGAAAAGAAAATAATGTGTCAAAAATGAAATTAAGCAGCATGTAATATCTAGCTTGTCAAGGGCGCTATACAGACAATCACCAGTCGCATCCATCACCCCGGCAAAGTCCTGTTAGTCCAATACCTCGTCTGAATCAGTATTGCGAGGTAGTCACAGGAAAGTCAACTGTGGAAACTTTTACATGCTAGGTTTTTCCATGACCATTGTGCTCCTTTGATTCTCGATATCTCTCATTCCTAAGAATGGCAACATTAATATTTTGTTCAGTATGTGCACCAAATTGTCTCTCGCCGCCTCTGTCATACTGCCATAAATTATTTGAGTCAATATTGTAACTAGATTGGGGCATGTAAACAGCATGATCGATTAGCGAGCGGACGTTTTTAACACAATGTTGGTGGGTGCTCCTCCAGTTGTTTTGATAACCGTAAGCCCTAGGAAAGCAACAAGTGTTCTTCCCGGTGTGTACCCCAACTCTCCATACAAGTGTCTTACGTGGTTTATATGCCCCAACTATATCTCCCTTTTCATTCCCTCTCTTTGCCACAATTTTATAAATGCCTCAACTTTTGTCATACCCGGTTTTAGAAAGAAAACCGAGTACATCTCATATGTGCGCTAGGATCAAATTACACACATATCATAGACAGTGAGTGAATAACAGAAACAGTACTCAAACGAATATTGGATAGATAAAGTATTTATTACACTCACGACTAAGGCACGAAGGACAAAATAAACTGGTTCACACGATAACTAAAGACGATAACTCCAAAAGCACTCCACAGGCATCTGACTGGTGGAACACACGCCTAGAACTCATCAAGATCGCTGAGGTACTCCGCTCTATTATTACCTTCTGATCCAATATAAGCAAGGATGAGTACACTTATGGTTGGTACTCAACAAGTGGGGGAAATATGCAAGCTATCAAGGAGAGGCTTGGTTTATAGCGGTCAGCATTTTAGTTGGTCAAGTTTTATTAACAAGCAACTATTTACTAAAATATATATATATCAACCCATATATTAGCATAAAGTAAACCATGAACATAACCAATAACATATGCATGCAACAATTTGATTTCATATTCCGATAGATTAATCACGTGAGGGTCCAGGCCGTTCATGACCGCGAACACGGCTGTTATAACAGTTTTACACTCTGCAGAGGTTGTACACTTTCACCACAATTCGCGTAAAAGCTCCGAAGAATTTTAGATCCAACCACGCTGTGCTGATCAGGCACGTACCACACTACCAATGTGTGACTGCATAGGGACGCTACGAGGCCTTTACAAAGATTCCCTAGTTAGAAACAATCCGCTAAGGTTTCTGGATCGGAAGCAGGCATAACCCTCCCTAACGGGTATAGGGTCTTAGCTAAGCCCACTTCCCGAGAGAACCGGGCTATACACCGTCAAACGGCCACCCCCATGCCCTTTCGGTAAGATCATTCCTAACCAAGGTTTCTAATTAATTAGCCAAGACCAGAGCCATGTAGTATTGTGGTTGTACGGTTAATCCTGGGTGGTTCTCCATGTTCCGATTAACAAGGTAATCTTGAATTAACATAACAAGATATAACAATAAGGATATTCATCAATGTTGGATAGAACCCATCATGAACCAAGATTAAGCATCTATCATAGCTACCCAACATAAAAGTAAACCAGGTGTATCAAGGCTTAGGTATAAAAGACTAGTCATCCTTACATAGGACCCATCAAATTAATGCAACGCAAACATTAAGATAAACTTTATTGTCATGCAATGTGTATAGGTTCAAAAGAGTATGCTGAGGGGAAAATCCACTTGCCTTCCTCAAAGTACGGCGGTGGCTCCTCCTCGTAGACTTGACCTTGATCTCCCTCGAACGGACTGTTCTCTACACGATTCGCACAAGCATTCAATCAATAAAAGAAAAACAATACACCATACAACTTTTAAAGACACAAAGACGTGTCTAGAACTATTCTTGATGAAGAGACGATCACTCAAAACGGATTTAAAATGATCAAACTATGGCTAAAACAAGGTTTAGGGGCTTCTTTGTACTAAATCTAACCTTCTAGGGGCTTAGATAGAAGAAACTAGGGACCTAAAACATAATTTTATATAAAAACAGAAGGATTTTTGAGTAAAAAGGCCAGACAGGACGGCGGGTTATATTTTTAGAAAGACCAGGGGCTAAACTAGAAGAAACATGACCTAGATCTAATTATTTTTGAACTAGACAGGATCGCGGGTTGATTTCTAAGAAACCTAGGGGCTTTTTTTCAAAAGTGATGTGGCTGACCGGTATGACTCGGTTTGACTCGAGTCGGGTTTGATCCGAACCACTAGATCTAGATCGGACGGCTCTGGACGGCTCTAGTTTAACTGTGACGGCGCCGGCGACCGGAGACGGCTTCCCGCGGCGGCGCTTCGCCAGAGTTGGGCGAAACCGGCGCTACAAGGCTTCAAAACTCGCCGCGTTTGGCTTGGAAGAGAGAGGGGGAAACGAGGAATCCATTTTGGGGGTTCTCATCGAGAGTTGAGCAAAAGAGAGAGCTCGCATCGAGCTATGGCGGCTCGGCCATGGCGGCGACGCGACAAGGCCGCAAGAGAGCGAGAGAAAGAAAGATTAGAGGCTCGACGAGTTCCTCACCTTCACGCGAACCTCGAAGGCGAACTTGAAGCAACGGAGGCGGCCTCGAGAGCTCGGATTGCTGCGGCGGCGCAAGCTAGAAGGCGGCGGAAGCTGCGGCTTGGGTTGAGAGACAAGGGAGCTCGGGTGGCGCCTTATAAAGGCCCGAAGAAACACCAACTTGCACGCCAAGGAAGCAACGCGGAGTCGGGGCAAGCTCGGACTCGACGGAGCAGTCCTGCTCGCCTACGGCTCGACGAAGAAGATGACAAGCGGGGCCCACACGTCAGCGAGACAAAGAGAAAAGGAAAGAGAGAGCAGCTGGGCCGGCTTCTGCGCGAGCGAATTGGGCCGGGAGAGGAGATTGGGCCGGCTGCTTGCGGGTTGGGCTAGGAGAAAGGAGTTGGACTGGGCTAGAAAAGAGAGGGAGAGAAGAGAAGGATTGAACTTTAAGTTTAAACTTTTACAAACCTTTTCAAATTTAAATCATCATTCAAAATATATGCAATCAGCATGAATGCAACAAAAACTTTATTGACTCTAATTTAAATGTTATTTAATATTTAAGAGCCAAGATTTGAATTTGCAATTTAATATTTCCTAAAACAATAAAAACTAAGAAAAATTAGTTGCCTATATTAATTTTATTGTGATGACAAAATTAGGGTGTTACAACTTTATTGCGGCTCACACATATGGCCATTCCATTATATAAGGAATGGCAGATTTCTCAAAACGTGTTCCTATCAAAGTTTAAAATACTGAATCATGTAGCTGTTACAATTTTCATTTCTGACAAAACTCGAAAGAAAAGGGTCGAACAATCTAATTCGCACAGTTTGTCAGCTTTTATCCGCACTTAAAGCCCCTTGTAACCTTTACAGAAGCTAACACATAATTTTATTTTTGTTGTTTCTAATGGTATCAAATGTATTAACTCTTGCTTTGTTACATTCTTTCACGTGTTCAGGTTTTTCTCGCTTTGGTGGCTCAGGTTCATCAGAAAGCAGCTTTTTCTAGCTTTGACTTGTCTTGCTGGAAAAAAACATGAACATATTCTCTTTAGTTTTTAAAAGGACCAATGATGTGAAATGTCTAAAATGCACGCTGCTAGAGAACAATGGTCCCATTGGTCAGCTCCATTCTCTCGCCGCCACCTTTCTTGGCCGTTGGAATTACAGAGGCTTCATCAAATTACAATGCCAGAGCAAATTGCACTACTACAAAAAAATATTTTTGGAGATGGGCAAAAACCATTTTCGGAGGCGGTTTTTGCGTCCGCCTCCGAGCATGCACTTCTGTTAATGAGCATTTTTGGAGGCGGCTAAAAAAATAAAAAAACCCCGAAACCCCCCGCGGAGCCCATCTAGGCCCGCCGAGCCCATCCAGGGCACGCCGCCACTGTCGCCACTCCTATGTGCCTTCTCACGCTGCCACCGCTTCGCTGCACCTCCGCGCACCACCACCATCGCCGCACCTGGATGTCGCGGAGGTTTCTGTGCCTGGAGGCCGCCACCGCCTGGAGGTCGGAGGAGGCGGTGAGGCCGGAAGAGGAAGCGAGGAGAGCAGGCCGCACCACTACCACCTCGGAAAATTGATTTACAGAGGTGGTCACCTTAAAATATCCGCCTCTAAAAATAGGATATTTTCGGAGGCATTTGTTTTAAGGTGACCGCCTCTGTAAATCAATTTTCCGAGGCGCTTAAACATGACCGCCTCGGTAAATAAATAATGACTGCATCCGTTAATCGGCGTATTAACGGAGGCGGACATTTTTTCTGTCTGCGTCCGAGCTTTTTTTGAAGTGTTCTATAAAATATTTTTTTATAGTAGTGTTGATTGCTTCTAATTAATGCATACGTGGTGATTACTGCAAGAAGCACGTATTTCATCAAAGAACCTTAGGCCTCCTCCAAAGGGAGGCGACGTCGCTAGCTTCTTGCACAGTTGGCAGAGAGAGAAGATTAAAAAGAGTCTTGTCATCTCTAATTCGACTCGTCAAGATGTTCTTCGTCTTTATTTTCTTGCTAAAAGAGCATTAACTTTGAGAGGAGTTTTACAATGCTTGGAAAAACAGAGAACCGTCCATTCCCAAAGATCCAATGGTGGTAAAAGGGGAGGTACCCAAAGAAAGGTATCTGGTACTAACTAAATATATTTTTTGTATTAAAATAAATACTTAGCTAAATATTCCGCTAGATCAATGGCTAGCATTAGTCAGCCATAAAAGTACCCCGTGGTAACTTCTGGTAAAACTCATCTAATGTTGAACGATAACACTAGCAAAATCAGCACCGACGTTTGTACTCGCTTCCTAAAAAGATAGGTGCACACAGGATTTATGACACTAGGAGTCATACAAAATAATGTGGGGACCTCTAATTAATGCGATTAAGTTCTCACTTAGTACTGGTTGCTTAAACCCATCATTAATGTCAATTTAATACCGATTGGTAAGAAAAAATAGCTCTGGGACACTTTAATACATGGTTGTAACATCACCTGGTACTAAATGATAGCATTTAGTACTGGTTGGGGTTACGAACCGGTACAAAATGGTCCGAGGGGCTTCCGAGGCCCCCTTCGCATTTAGACCGCCTCGTAACACCAAACGTACTAAATGGTGGCATTTAGTACTGGTTGGTGTTACAAGCCGGTACTAAGTGGTGCACCCTGGGTTACTTTAAAAGGATAGCATCTCTCAACCACATGTGCTCTATGGGTAGGATGGTAGAGGAGCTTATACATGAGGCCATAGGTTGTTAGTTCAAATCCCATGAACGGTGCACGTGCATTTTTTGCTTGGGATTTGCCTCTCCATTAGTTTAAATTCGTCTCTCGGTGAGTTCCCAGCACCCCAAAATCCTCAAACCACAAGTAGCAGCCCCTTTCTCCCTCACGATCCACCAGGGTCATAACAGAAACAACATAATATAGTTGTTGCGTTTAACTGGCATCATTAGAATAATAATGGAGAATTATTATGAAATACGTTTAACCGGCATCGTTTTGGATGTTTACAGTGGCTCCATAGTAGGGATATTATTAATTCGGTGGATAACGTAGGACAAGGAGAATTTCATTTCTTCTCTAAAATAAAAAATAATGAGAATTTCATTGTAAGAGTGGAGCACTGTAATTTTTCATAACATGCTAATTCATCGAATATATATCCCTGAAGGGACTCACAATTTACAGCAGGTTTCAAAGTGCAATTTGTATGGAAGTTGAACTTCTCACTCTATCTGAAACAACTTCTAATATTGACCCTGATGTGCAGCATGCATGGTTTGGAGTTATGCAGACATCAAAACATGCCCGTAGTTGACATAAAACAGTTTTTTTTCTTGAAAACGCAGGAGAACTGCGCTTCATTTCATTAAGAAGAAGAGATGTACAGAACAACACCCACACACCCGACACACCCTTGTCACATTACATTCGTGCCACGGACTAACATGAAAAACGACCAAAGAGGCTGGACTAGACTACATCTAGGCTCCTGTTTCTGGTGCAGCAAAAGGGAGTTTTGCGAGCTTCCTAGCACCAGCAAGGCTCCAAAGATGATCTTCCTCCTCACTGAGCTGCAAGGTTCTCTGCACATTTGGCGAGGTTCCATCAAAAACCGCTTCGTTGCGCTGTTTCCAAATCATCCATGCTCCGAGGACAACTAGTGAGTTGATTCCTTTTCTATATACTGAAGGGGCCAGCCTGTCGGTCTTAGCCCACCACTCATCAAAGAAGTCCTCCTCCGTTGTGGTGCTAGTAGAGACATTCCCACCTTGCTGAACAGGTGGAACCAAATCTGCCTAGCAAACACACACCCAATCAGAATATGTTGTATGCTCATCTTGCTGGTCACAAAGCGCACATTGCTCAGGGTGAGGCAATCCTCTTCGTGCAAGACGATCGGCTGTCCAACAACGATCATGAGCAGCCAGCCATAAGAAAAATTGACATTTCTTAGGAGCCCAAGTTTTCCAAATAAGCTACCAAGGCTGAAAGTTCACAGCACCCACAAACAAGTTTGTATGTGCCGACTTTGACGAATAAAGTCCTGATTCTGCGAATTTCCATTTGTGCACATCTTGAGATCTGTCAATTAACTGGATCTCCTCTAATAGGTCCACCAGGGTGATTGATTCAGCCAGGAAAGCAACACTATGGGCCCCTTGTATGTCCTGGGTCCACTGATCATTCAGTAAGGCCTCCCTTACAGTACGCCTACTCCTTTTTTCTTTGGGACTTGCACAAATATGTGAGGAGCAATAATCGCAATAGAGGATCCATGTAACCAATTATCCGTCCAAAAAAGTGTGTTAGCTCCATCCCCAACGGAGGTCTCCATGGCTATGGCAAAAAATGCTTTGACATTTTCATGCACTTGGATAGGGAATGCTGCCCATGGCTTATCTGGTTGCATTTTACACAGCCAAAGCCACCTCATTCTCAAGGCCCAGCTAAGTGATTTGAGATCATGAATGCCTAATCCTCCAAGGTCCAAGGGTCTAGTGACTTTTGGCCAATGCATCAAGCCTTCCTCTCCAGAAGAAACCTCGACGGATTTTATCCATGGCTTTGAAATGCCAAGGAGGCAGCTCAATTGCCATAGCTAGGTAGATCACCATTGAGGTCATTACAAACCTTACCATCACTAAGCGACCTGCTCGGTTCATGGGGTCTGCTTTCCAACCTGGTAACTGATCAGCCAATCGGTCTATGATAGCTTGCACTTGTGTCTTAGTCAATTTGTTAACTGATAGTGGTAGCCCGAGATATTTGCAAGGAAAATGCACCACTTCACAAAGTAAGTGCTGTTGCATAGCCAAAATCTCATTCTCTGAACAGCGAATCTCAGAATCTCAGTGATCAAATTCAAATCCGATGCCACTGGTCGAAGAAACATGACAACATCATCTGCATATAGGGAGACCCTATGTTTCGGGGGCCGTCTAGCCAGGGGATGCAGCAGCCCTTCATCCCTGGCCTTCTGCACCATTGCATTGAGAACATCCATGACTAAAATGAATAGCATTGGAGACAATGGGTCACCTTGCCTCAGCCCCCTTTGGTGATAGATCTCCTCTCCAGGAGCTCCATTGAGGAGCACCTTGGTCGACGAAGAGTACAACAGTGAGCTAATAACTGAACACCGTCTAGGTTCTTTGCATCCCCTGCTAGTTCCGTTTTCCTGCTGTATCTTCGAGGTAACTAGAGGGAAACCAATAATGAGAACCTAGACACAATGTACCTGTCATGCCGTATTGGTGGCCTTTTGATTCTCTACACTTCTTAGCCCTAACAAAAGCAAAAATGAACATTTTATTAAGACAATGCACTCTTTTGCTCTATCTCCTTTTTCTTTCTCACTCACAATTTTATATATGCTCATTTACCCCACCTCACATCTAAAATGTTGGAGCTCCTTCGATGAATGGAATAATTGTTGTAAATGGAAATCATGGTGGCAGATCCACGGTGATCCCAGCACATCTACTTGCCGTCCGTGACTGCGACCCACCAACACATCTCCTTCTTCCTTAGGTTACACATAATGTGAAGTTTTATAGGGTATGATTCTCCTTTAGTTCTATGCTAGTGGCGGATAGATACCTAGGGCCAAAGGACCATGACCCTAGACGTGAGCCAAAATGTTTTACTCTGAAACGATAACTAAAAGAGGCCCAGAAGACTTTCCTTATTTGGTCCGTAGGCGCTGGGCCGGCCTAGGTCCACCCATATACTATGCCATATATGACATTTTATGGCATCACACAAATGAGAGAGATAGGAAGCCAGTTTCATCTAGATAAAATATATATCCACAGTTGCCAACCCTTGATGAACTATGAGATTAAATAATGTTATTTGGATCCTACGAGTGTACATTGAGGAAGTAATTTCAGACATTATTTTTTTTATTGTAGCTTATGTGGTTGTCGTGGAAACATCAATTTGAGACCTCCTAATCTCCTATTGAGAGTAACCTTAGCACAGAGGTCAGGTCGTCGACAAGTAACCCTCTGTACTCTGCCACTGATCTCCCTTCCCTTTGCTCTGCTGCTTGTGTTTGCGCTCAGCGGCTATTCATGTCCCAATCCTCCCTCCTCTTCACTACGCTGCCAATGTTTGCTCTGCTCTACACTTCTATTGGTAGATTGACTAATCGAGGGTCTCTTTTGGTACAATACTCCTGATTCTAATTTACTGTGGTAAGTGATTTTCTGTCTAAAAGTGGTTCTTCATTATTATTTATGTTGAATTTTAAGTATAAAGTGGTATCGGGCCAGAAGTAAACCAGGCTAAAGTATTGTTTAAGCTCCCAGGACAATTTGAGAGAATCACATTGTAGAGCAGCCTTGAATCGCTTCTTTAAGACAAATTAAAAATTGTTTAGTCAAGAAAGTGCTCTGAAAACTATGTCAAATAAACCTGAGTGCCTACCCGATGGGCCGGAACGCAGAAATGGTTCCTGTCTCATAATTCTTCCCAGGAACTGATATGTGAATTAACCAAGTTCAAAATAGTTGCAGATCTATATGGACTGTTCCCGCCTCAAAAAATTCAGATTCTTCTCAGCAACAAATATTTAACCCAGACTAAAACTGTTGCCGTGGGATATGGATATCGCTTACGTTTTCCTAAACTTCCAGAGTAATATAACCGTCATCAAAATATAATAAAACCAGAAGTTAACCACGGGAACACCATCTGGTGTTCTCACATGGCCGGATATGGACTTTGCTTACATTTTTCTAAGCTTCCAGAATATAACCACTGGTCATTTGATGCTCTCACATGGAAAATGCAGATTTAATTTCGTACTGGGAAATACATGTTTCTTAATAATAGCACATGTTAAAAGACAGCCCATAGCACTGTCTCAAAATATAATCCTGCAGACTCCACATTAAATGTTCCGCCATGGTTTGCTATCCATGGAATCAACAACGACAGGATTTACCACGGGATGGTTTACATACATGAGGAAAATATCATCATGACAACTGATACGACAAAATGTTCTTAATTACATTCGGAATGCTACAGGGTATGCAAGCATTGCATCAGTAGTACGAAACCCGGCGACTGTTCATAGTTGTCAGCTTTCCATTCTTGTCATACCTCACTAAAAATGTCGTCAACCGGAAAAATCGGTTCCTCTCATGCACTGTACCGCCAGACTCGTCCTCAGAATCAGTCAGCTGATCATCAACTTTGATGTAGATGGCCTCCAAGAGGCAGAATTTGCCTCCACCACCCATATAAACCAGGGTGGCACCTATGTGCATCTCACCTGGGACCCGGCTAAACAGCTTCTTCTTGTTGAGCGTCAGGTCCAGGCATTGCTGGTTGCTATCGTCCTCAGTGCCAGTATTCACCACATCACATGCACATATGTGACCAGTGCTGTTCAGATCTCCAGAAAGCCGAACCCAAGCATCCAACTCTGGTTCATAGTAACCTCGTCCAGTGAAGGGCAGATGCCACAGACCATGTTGCGTCCACCTAGTCACAGGCACTGCTGCCACATCACAACTGAAGGTGATGCTAGGGATGATGGACTGCTGATTGACACTGTTGGCAAAAATGGAATTCCCATCAGGGTGCACGGCGTAGGAGCTGACAATGTCATCACACTGATAGGTTGGCTTGGGGAGCTCCAACCACGACCACTCAAAGTTGTTCCAGTTGGCAGTAAGAGCACCGAAGAATGAGCCGTCCTCAGTAATAGCATACAGCCGGTCACCAAATGGAATGAAGATGGCGTTCCACGACATATCCTTCCATCGCTCCGGGCCAGGGATTAAGGCCTGCTCATGAATGTCAAAGACAAGAGCGCTGGGCTGATATTGTTTGATTCCAGAGTTATCGTCCTCTGAAAAGAAAGCCAAAATTTTGTTGCCAAAAGCATCTGTAGTAGACTTAGGCTTACCACACGGTGCAGGTAATTTGAGGTGTCGATAAATCCGAATTCTAAAACCCTACAAATCAGGCCTACTCCTAGTGCAACTTAGATGAAAAAATTCTATCTATATGAACATATTGCAAAATAGTAAGAAATATTCACCAGAATCCTACTCTTGTGAAAACCTTTATTAGATCAAAAAAATTTCAAATATCCGAATAATCTATCTATCTATACGGAAGACGTTACAGCTACTCTGCTTATCATTCAGCAAAACGGAAACCCTTGTCTGTTCCATACACCAACTTCTGCGGCTTAAATCAACGGCTTTAACATCCATTGTATGCTTGAGTCAGTGATAAGCTATCTTGCTAGCTCAACACTATGTTATACAAAAAAACAATTAAAAGGGAAAAACAATTGTTATTTGAAGCGAGAAGAATTGGATTTTATCGACCAGAGAAGTAGTTGCCTCTAACACTGCATTGACAATGATACTATGGGTTGCAATGATGGTTAATCTTTTTTTGTATCACGTGCGTGTCGCACGTGCGTTTTGCTATGGTAAAATAATAAATGAATATATTTCACCTCAAATTATAGCCATAGGCCATGGAAGGAGTAGGGAGAGGCGTGACTACTTTGACGAGGAAGCGAAAGGCGGCGGACAGTTTTGGCTCTGTGGGCTACGAGGCAGGGGTTGTGCCGCGGTTCTGGGATAAGTGTAAAGTCATAAAAGCGGCTTGGGAAATCCTTAGCCCAATGAGCTGTTTGTGAGAAAATACAGTAATAATGAAGAAAAAAAGGGTGATTCTGTGGTCCTATTTGGCCCATCTCCATCCCTGATTATCAACAATGACTATGCCACACTTGTCTATTAGCTGTTGTCAACACTTCATTGCTATAGTGTGTAACAGTATTTGACACTAGTTTTCTATCAATTTACCGATGTCAGCTGACAACATCAATAAGGCCTGGTTCCGCCCCTGATAGGTGAGGTAACTAGAGAAAAGCCAACAATGCGAGCCCGGCGATAATATATTTTGCTTGCCACATTGATGGTCCTTTGATTCTTGACACCTCCCAACCCTAACAAAAGCAATAATTCACATTTTACATGGACTATGCACTCTTCTCCCTTTCTCTCTGTTTCTTTCTGACTGCCACAATTTTAAGTTATAGTGGCTCATTTAACCCACCTCGCACCTCAAAAGTTGAAGCTCCTTCAATAAATAGAATACAAGTGGATGAATAAATTAATTCGTAACACAACTGCATAAAGCAATTCGACCATTAATTTCACTTAAGTGTCTACAGCTGGTCCATACCAAAGATATAATTTCTCCGACTTCAAGGACAAGGAGAATTTGATAGTAAGAAACAAAGACCATATTTTTCAAAAGCCTGGCTTTGGAAAAATAGAAATAAATAAAAATGAAATATGCCTTTTTAAGACCCAGGATAGTAACTCTATGCCGTTTTAAGATGGATGAAATAAAAAGTAAATATACCTTTTTAAGACGGATGAAAAAGACATAGTCCAAATTGTTTTCATGAATTTTTTCTAGGGTGACGGGACAAGTGCTCCTTGGCGAAGAGCTGGTCGAAAGGTGAACAACCACCATGACTGGCAAATGAGGCCAAGGCAGCAGAGCTTGATGGCAACAGCAAGGTGGAGGCGCTTAGGATGTTGATGGGCAATGGGAGGTGGAGGGGCGGCGGTTTAGTCGCCCTTCTTGGCTGTGAGCACTACCGCCACCATCTCATACTTAATTTATATGATGAGTTAGGAAAATATCAAGGCTTCAAAATCAAAACTATGGATCTGTTTAACTCAATGTGCATGCGTCTTAGTCCAACTGGACTGGAGTTGGTTTCTCTTCAGCTTCATCATCAGGTTGCTACTACTTCAATGTGTTGTGGGGAGCGCATACAAAATTAGCTACTTGTTCCCTTGTGCACATCTGCTGCGGACCAAATCCCTCAGCTCTCAGAGCATGTCGTCTTGCAGCAAGATGTGATACCCAGCTTTGCTGATGAAGACATTCGATGTGTTGAACATATGAGCTCATACGCTGGCGCTGCATCCCATGCTACCTCAAGATGATTCTTTTGGTGAAGTTACAAGAGGAAACCCAGCACTGGGAATCTTGTGATATGATATTTTGCCTGCCATATTGATGGTCCTTTGATTCTTGACACATCCCAGCCCTAACAAAAGCAATAATTGACATTTTACCCAGGCTAGCAATGCACTCTTTTCCCTTTCTCTCTGTTTCTTTCCCTTGGGGACAATCTTATATATGTGGCTCTTTTTTGTTTGAGAAAACTTATATATGTGGCTCATTTACTCCAGCTCACACCTCAAAAGGTGAAGCTCCTTTAATAAATGGAACAATAAACTATTTGGACAGCTATATGCTTGGTGGATGCACATGTTGAGATATTGAAATATATTATTTTTTTAAAAAAGATTGGAAAAAAAAACAAACAATAAATTAATTTGGAACACGACTTCATAAAGGAAATATGCTAATTGGGGTACAAAGTGGTAGAGAAGTTAACTAGTTTACAGCAGCTCCATACCAGGGTTATAATTAAGTTTATGTGAGAAAAACAAGAGAAGTACCATATTTGTCACACCCACTTTTATGGACAAAACAAAATGCTAACCACGGATATGTTATGACCAGTTTTTTCTACATGCTATGACTTCATTAGTGAATATTGTTACAATGTCATGACATAACGATAAACTTTAATACAAAATGACCCATCCAATTACTGGAGAACTCGGAGCACTAAAAAACATGTTCTATGCATGTGACTTGTCATGTTGGGGAATACCCATAAGTAGCTACTTCTTCCTTGTGTTCAGACGAAGATAACGGCCAAGCTCAATGCCTGCTGAAGGACTATTCCCTGTTATTACAATTTACCAACCATCGTACAGTGCTAATAACAGATTCAACAGAAATAGTCCTATTCTTGAAGTTACACAGGACCTGGCAGCGGACTTCTCCTCATTTGAAGTGCGACGTAGTACATATTTAATTTTTTCATTAGTGCATATTTAATTTTGTTGTCTTCACGTAGCACATAATTGCATAGGCTTTGCACAAGGCAGTAGTGTGTGGTACCTTAGGATGCGCACGTGTGATACGTGCGTGCCGAGAGCTACGCGATATGGCTCCATGGGAGGTACAGAATATCTACAAGTAGCAAAGGCATATACATGCCTGAAGCTGTGGCGGTTAGCTTGCTGATAGATAGGGTCAAAGTTGCAGCTCACATGAAGGCACGAAGTGATTTCGTGGCCAGGAGAATAGGACATGGCTTGCATGGCCGTTTGCGTGTTGCATTAGTTTCGGATCAAGGCATTAGTGTGGCTAGCCGGTTGTTATCTTTCTTTATGTACGAGTCTATATATGAATGAAAAAACGATATGGCTAGTGTGGCCTATCGACCGAACCTTGCGTGTGTGTTGGTTCAGCTCGTGTGTTTGTGTCCACCAGATTGTGTCCACCAGAGATAGTAGACGAGTATTTGTGATAAACACTTGTCAAGTGAGGGAGTGATTTTCTAACAGAAATTAGAGGAAAACCAAACAGCGGATGCCTCGAGACAAGGTTTGTGTTGCCACATTAGTTCTCCCTTGATTATTGACATGTCCCACCCCTTGCAAAGCAACAATTAACACTTTACCCGGACTTGTGCATGTAAGCGCCACGGCATGGTTTAGTGCCTTACCTTGTCCAAGTGAGCAATACTGGCAGGCAGCCATCTGCGCATGTGTATATATTGGGTGCATTATAGACGGACTCATCCAGAGATTGGTGGCACGCTCCATAAGCACTTAAGAAAATCTCAATGACTTCCATTCCAGATTTCTTTTCTCGGCAAAATTGAATAAGAGGGTCGAGTTCTGTTCTGGGTACATTATGAAACTACTGGTAATTCTAGAACTCTGCCATAATCGTTCTTCGCTGCAATTCTAGAAACATTTAAACTAGGTCCCATTTCACAATGGTTTATTGTTCTTTACTAAAGTTAATTACCTAGTTTACTCAAGTTTCATTGATAGGGGAAAGCTCTATTTAACTTTGTTACAGTGATCATGTAGGCTATACTTGTACATTCCAATGAAAAAAATATGATTTGTGCTCAGTAAAGTTATGGGCTTCTGGACAGTCCAAATTTGTAACCAGAACAAATTATATTCACTCCTCTTACAAGCCAAAATAAGGTATGGCCCCATAATTCACATGAATAGCAGAGTCCTATTTGTCAAGAAAGTGATATATCAAACTACTCCTGATGTCTTCCATCCGAATCACAATTGTGGACAAAAATCGTGAGAACTGGATGCAACATTGCAACGTGAAGACGTGAAGTAGAACAGTTCTCTCTCTCTCTCTCCACTTGTGGTGACCGGATCCGAACCTTGCTCGGACGGCATCATCCTCTGTTCCTCTAAGCTTCTTTTAAAGGCAAGGGCGCCATGCATATGTATTGAGGTCAACGTTAAACAGATCTCCTAGATGTAATGCCGCTATAAGTGTTAATCACAAATTAATATTCTGCCACCTGCAGCCTTTAATCGGTTTTACAAATTTATCATCCTTCTCAAATGATTTTATGAAACAATATTTAAGCAGCATATAATGAAACCTCAATGCCTGCTCGCTGCTGTCGATGTGGACACAAATTTGCTTCTTATTAGTTTCGAAAACAAAAGAACTGTTGAACTGCCATTCTGATGTAAACTTCCACGGCAAATGGAGCAAACTTGCATGCTTGTTGTAAGAACTCTGCCATAATTCCAGAACACTGCGATAACAGTTCTTCTCCGCAATGTTTAGCCCTCCATCTGGTACCTGGGTGTGCTCTGCGACCAGAGCAGAACTGGATGTGCTGGTGGTGCATCGCCCTGTTCTCTCCATTTTCTGCTGCCGGCCATCCTAATTTTAATAACTGGAGAGACATTCATGTGCTGTTGCTACATCGGTCAGTAACTTACCTAGCTAATGAAAAACAAATCGCAGGAACATTATTGAAGTTAGAAAGTCATGCCTCAGAGCTTGGTGCTCCTTTGGTTCTTGACACCTCTCAGCCCTATGAAATGAACAATATTCTGCACTATCTGTACAATACATGATCTCTCACCTTCACAATCTCCAATGCGTGATTTAATTTTGACCTTGAATCTAAGAAAATGGACCTCCTCTCATGAAATCCAATCTATTTTTATAGGAGCTGGCTCATCATAACGTGACTCCATTAGTAAACTGAAATATTGAATAGCATAGTTATTACCATATCTTGTTCACAGCGTTGAAATAAAAATTGGCCTAATAATCTATCGTGTAAAAGGTGATTTTACTATTTACAGTTTCTCGGATGCATGAAATATAGTGATTGGAAAGTGCCAAACGGTACTTTTTGGCTGATTAATGATGGCCTGAGTATTTCTTATTAAATAATATATTTATTTATTTAGTTAGTACCTCCCAGTACCACCAACGTTACTCCACTAGAGCTTTAGTAATCAACATTTTTTTTATTTTTTTGAACCACACAAAAACTCCTCATACTTTTATTGTTTTGTGTGATTTCAATTATTTCCTAGAAGGATATACTCCCATAATAAGAGTAATCTTTTTCCATAGTCCCATATTTTGATAAAAGATTTTGCTAAATAGATTTAATCAATATACCGTGAAGAATAAGATGCTTTGAAATTTGTTTTTGACTGGAGGATACTGGTGTACTTGCGGAGGCCTCCAAAATCACCCTGCTACCCCCCTAGGTCAGGGGGCTCTAGGCCAAGGCCCCATCTGGTCTTTCTGATGCATGCAGAGATTTCCCTGTTGCTTTCTCTATGTCGGTCCACACCCTCCCTATCTTCATGCGACACCCTCTGCTCATGTCCGATTCATGGCATCGGCCGTTCCAATCATCCCTGCATCAACCTCACAGGCTGCACCACAGTCCCTACCCTTCATTCTGAGCTTGAGCAACCGTCCCGCTTCTCCCTTCGACCGTGACACAGTCTGCTTTGACTGCACAGGAACACAATCTTGTTTATAAGAAAAGTACCATATTTTTCAAAATAAATGGTTTTTGATGAATTGAAATAAAAATAGATTAAATATATCCTTTTCAAGACAGAATGAAAGTAAATGATGAACCATTCTGCCCTTGCCTGCAAAGAGAGAAACTAGAAGCTGTTTTGACACGGTTTCACTGTGTTTCTTTTTATATAACGTCTATTGAAGTTCTTTGGTTTTATCCGCGGGAAGTCGATTATTAGTTCATCATAGAGGCTTGTCTGATGAACAGGGCATAATGTTGCCCTCCATCTTATGCGTGCAAGCATTATGAAATGGCTTAGCGCTTTTCACGGTTCAAACGAGCAATAGAGACACCCGCGCTGCATCTTTGTCACTCCAAGCACTAAAGAAAACATTAATTAAGCATTTCATTCTAGTATCTATTTTCCTTTTCTTTTCACAGTAAAATTGGAAGAGAGAGAGATCGAGTTCTTGTCTGCTATGTATGCCGCCGCTATTTCTGGTAGTTGGGAGTGCTCAGTGAAAAGAACAGATTTCGATGTGCTGGTGTTGCATCGACCTGTTCACTCCATTTGATGCTATTGTGCTGTCAGCCATGCCTGTTTTCAAGGTTTGATCCATCTTCGTGGTGGCCCTGTCTAGATCAAATCGTAGGAACATGATCAAAATGAGTGGTCCTACCTGTGAGCTTCGTGCTTCTTTGTTTCTCGACACCTCCCAACCCTATGAAAGCAATAATATATTCTGCGCTCTCTATACAACACATGATCTTCCTTTCTCCAGTGTCACGAATCTCAAATGTGTTTCAATTTTACCAAAACTCCAATAGGCCTTCTCTCACCAATGGTAATATGTTTTATAGGGAATGTATCGTGGGAGATAGAAGAAAGTTCCTTTGCTAAATGGTAGAGTTCCCGGACAGTCCAAATTTCGGCACCCTCATAATACTTGAGCTAGGACTAACAGAATGGGTTTGGTTGCACTAATGGAAGCAAAGTCTAAGATGTGTTCTCCTTCTACAGGGCGCGGGCAATAGAAACCATTGGTAATTCTTTCTCTTTCTCTCTCAGAGGGACAATTATAAAGTGACCCATATTTTTACCACAATTAATAAAAAATGTCCATAGGGAGGACCTGGTTCATGACATGGCTCGATAAATGAAATTAAATAATTAATGGAGTAGTTTTTATTGCAATTAGCTGACATCACTAGATGTTTACAGAAGAAACTTCATATGGCCAGATTGGACTTATTAAGTGATCCATATTTGTTGCATTATGATCTCTTGTTATATGTATATGATTTATTATATAAGTTTCTTTAGCCTCTCCTCTAGATACATCTATAGTATTTGTTTATGCGGACACACACCGAAATTAATGCGCATGCCTTACCCACCTTACTCACACCACACGCACAACCAGACCTATAACCAAACCTAGGACACAATACCAAGCTCTTATAAAAATTACTAGAGTCTTGAATGGGCATCTTCACAATCATTTTGTGGTTCCACACGTTAGAGGCTACCGACAACACAAATGGTTTACAATGCCGCCCCTGTGAACCTGCGCCGACCAGCACTCAAACATGGTTTACGATTTACTTTCACGTGTCTTAAAAACACATATTTCATCTATATTTATTTCAATTTTGTCAAAATCAAGAAGGAGAATTTGGTTTTGGCAAAATGGAAATAAATATTGATGAAATACATGTTTTTAAGATAAATGAAAGTAATCGTAAACTCTTTAGCCATACCAAGAAAGAGAGAAAGTATAGCTAGGACATGTTTTGACAAGGGTTTCACTGTGTTTCGTTTCGAATAACGTCGGTTGAAGTCCTTAGGCTTCATCAGCAGGAAGTCAATTAGTTCACAGTTGCATTAACCAGCCAGGACTTTGTGCACTTTTTGCTAAAACAACTGAGATTATTTCGTCAATTTAGGAGGAGAGAGAAAGTTCTCTTTTTCAAATAGTACAGTTCCTGGAACTAATTTCTGCAGCTTCATAATACACGCAATGCAAGGACTGCAAAAACATTTATCGATCCGATCAGAATGTGTCTAGTTTATCCATATGCTGACGAGACTTACATAAGGCTGAAGAGCAGGGCTCCTTGTTCTTAAGTTCTTGGGTCTCTCAAGATTTCGTTCCAGTATTTCTTTTCTCAGAAAACTAGAAACAGAGGGGAATGGAGTTCTGTTCTAGGTATATTCTGAAACTAGTGGCTGCTCCAGAACACTGATAATAGTTCTTCTCTGCAATGTTTGGTGCTCCATCTGATACTGGATGTGCTAAGCGACCAGAGTAGAGCTGGATGTTCTGGTGCTGTGTCGCCTTGTTCTCTTCCATTTGCTGCTGCCGGCCATGCCAATTTCCATGTTTGGAGAAACATTGATGTGCTGGTACTGCATCGCCCTGTAACTAATGTAGGTAATGAAAAGCAAATCCCAGGAGCATGATTGAAGTTAGAAGGTCCTGCATCCGAGCCTCATGCTCCTTTGGTTCTT
This sequence comes from Digitaria exilis, assembly GCA_015342445.1. Lineage (NCBI taxonomy): Eukaryota > Viridiplantae > Streptophyta > Magnoliopsida > Poales > Poaceae > Digitaria > Digitaria exilis. The sequence continues at coordinate 1,038,834 of JACEFO010000191.1, read as the reverse complement.
GATACCTCCCAGCCCCACATGATCCTCCCACCCCTGTCTCTAGCCTTCACACTTTCAAATGCGTGGTTCAATTTTTACCAAATCTCAAAGAATGGACCTCCTCAGTCCTCTCACGAATGCCAATCTATTTTTATAGGGAGCTGGTTCATCATAACGTGACTCCTTTAGTTAACTGAAATTTTGAATAGCGTAGTTATTGCCATATCTTGTTCACAGTGCTGAAATAAAAGTGGACAAATAGTCTATCGTGTAAAAGGTGATTTTACTAGTTACAGTATCTCCCATGCATGAACAACTTAGAGTGACTGGAAGGTGCGAGACGGTACGTCACGGCCGTTTTTGGTTGATTAATGATAGCCCGAGTATTTTTTTAAGGATAAAATATATTTAATGTTTACCTCCTGATACCACGAATGTTACCATCACTAGAGCTTTAGTAATCAATGATTTTTATTTTTTTCAATCACCCGAAACTCCTCGTACTTTAATTGTTTTGTCGTGAATTCAGCAATAATTCTCATTACATTACCTAAATATTTCCTAGAACTATATACTCCCATAATAAGAGTAACATTTTTCCATAGTCCCATATTTTGATGAAAGGTTTTGTTAAATAGAATTAATCTATATACTGTGAAGAATAAGATGTTTTGAAATTTGTTTTATACTGGAGGGTACTGGTGGACTTGCGGAGGCCCCCAAAATCACCCTGGTACCCCTCTTGGTCTCGGGGCTCTGGGCCAAGGCCCAATCTGGTCTTTCTCTTGCATGGAGATTTCATAACAAGGATGGTTTTGACGAATTGAAAGAAATATAGATGAAATATACCCTTTTCAAGATAGGATGAATGTAAATGATGTACTATTCTGGCCTTGCCTAGAAAGAGAGAAACCAGAACCTGTTTTGACACGGTTTCACGGTGTTTCCTTTTATATAATGGCATTGAAGTTCTTAGGTTTTATCAGTGGGAATTCGATTATTAGATCATCATAGAGGCTTGCCTAAAGAACAGGGCATAATGTTGCCCTCCATCTTATGCCTTCAAGCATTATGACATGGCTTAGTGCTTTTCAAGGTTCAAACGAGCAATAGAGACATCCGCACTGCATCTTTGTCACGCCAAGCACTAAACAAAACCTTAATTAAGCCTTTCATTCCAATATCTATTTCTTTTTTCTTTTCACAGTAAAAATGGAACAGAGAGAGATCAAGTTCTGTTTTGGGGACATAATGAACCAGTGGCAATTCCAGAAACTCTGCCATAATAGTTCTTGTCTGCTATGTATGCCGCCGCTATTTCTGGTAGTTGGGAGTGCTCAGTGAAAAGAATAGAGTTCGATGTGCTGGTTTGCATCGTCCTGTTCACTCCATTTGATGCTATTGTGCTGCCAGCCATGCCTGTTTTCATGGTTCGATCCATCTTCGTGGTGGCCCTGTCTAGGCAAATCGTAGGAACATGATGAAAATGAGCGGTCCTACCTGCAAGCTTCGTGCTTCTTTGTTTCTTGACACCTCCCAACCCTATGAAAGCAACAATATATTCTGCGCTCTCTATACAACACATGATCTTCCTTTCTCTAGTGTCACGAATCTCAAATGTGTTTCAATTTTACCAAAACTCCAATAGGCCTTCTCTCACCAATGGTAATATGTTTTATACGGAATGTACTGTGGGAGATAGAGGAAAGTTCCTTGGTAAATGGTAGAGTACCCGTACAGTCCAAATTTTTGCACCCTCATAAATTATCAGTCATAATACTTGGGCTAGGGCTAGCAAAATGGGTTTGGTTGCGCTAATGGAAGCAAAGTCTAAGTTGGATTCTCATTCTACAGGGCATGGGCAATAGATACTTCGTTTTTTTATCTTATAAAACCATTGGTAACTCTCTCTCTCTCTCAGAGACAATTTTATAATAAGTGGCCCATATTTTTACCACAGTTAATAAAAAATGTCCATTATCTTTAAACTATTTGGGTTGTTGCTTGATTTTCTTTAAACTTGTGGCCGACAGAAGAGCTGCTCATGATGTAATAATGGGCTGTAGCTTCTTTTGAAGCAAAGGCCGGTACTTGTTCTCCATTATCTAAAAGAATAAAAAATTTTCATAGGGAGGAGCTGATTCATGAGTTGGCTCCATGAATGAAATTGAATCATTAATGGAGTAGTTTTTATAGCAAATAGCTGACATCACTAGATGTTTAAAGAGGAAACTTCATATGGCCAGATTGGACTTTATCCTTTTATTATTTCATTGTGATCTCTTGTTATATGTATATGATTTGTTATATAAGTTTGTTTAGCCTCTCCTCTAGATACATCTATAGTAGTATTTGTTTATGTGCACGCCTTACCCACCATACTCACACACACGCACACAACCAGAACTATAACTATACCTATACCTAGGCCACATCAATACCACGCTTTTATAAAAATCACTGAGTCTTCAACGAGCATCTTCACACTCCCTTTGTGGCTCAAAGCATTAAAGGCTACTGACAAGAGAAATGATGTACAATGCTCCCCTGTGAACCTGCGCCGAGCAGCACTTGAATGGGTTGCAGAGACTCTAGCTAGCGGTCCTACCACCATACTACCAGCTAGAGTTTACGATTTACTTTGATGTGTCTTAAAAACACATAGTTCATCTATATTTATTTCAATTTTGCCAAAATCAAGAAGGAGAATTTGGTTTTGGCGAAATTGAAATAAATATAGATGAAATATATGTTTTAAGGTAAATGAAAGTAAATCGTAAACTCTTCTATTCATACCAAGGAAGAGATAAACTATAGCTATGACCTGTTTTGACAAGGGTTTCACTGTATTTCCTTTCGAATAACATCGGTTGAAGTCCTTAGGCTTCGTCAGCTGGAAGTCAATTAGTTCACAGTTGCATTGACCAGCCAGGACTTTGTGCACTTTTTGCTGAAACAGCTGAGATTTTTTCGTGAATTTAGGTGGAGAGAGACACTTCTTTTTTTCAAGTAGTAGTGTTCCTGGTCCTCATTTCTGCAGCTTCATAGTACATGCAATGCAGGGACTGTAAAAACATTGATCGATTTGATCAGAATGTGTCTAGTTTACTGATATGCTGATGAGACTTCGTAAGGCTGAAGAGCAGGGCTCCTTGCTCTTAAGTTGTTGGGTCTGTAAATATGTCGTTCCAGTATTTCTTTTAATTCTCATAGCAAAATTGAAACAGAGGGAAATCAGTTCTGTTCGGCGTACATTATGTGAAACTAGCGGCAATTCCAGAACCCTGCCATAATAGTTCTTCCCCTCAATATTTGGTGCTCCATCTGCTACCTTGGTGTGCGTAGAACCTGAGCAGAGCAGAATGTGCCCATGCTAATTTTCATGACTGGAGAATCATTCATGTGCTGGTGCAGCATCACACTGGATTTTGCCTAGCGAATGCGAAGCAAATCGCAGGAACAGCATAAGTTAGAGGTCTTTGCCCGAGAACTTCGTTCTCCTTTGGTTCTTGGCACCTCCCAGCCCTATGAGGGAACAATATTCTGCACTATCTATGCAACACATGATCCTCCACTCTCTGCCCCTATCTAACTCTTTCACAATCTCAAATGTGTGATTTTTTTTACCAAATATAAAAAAAATGGCGCTCCTAATACGAATGGCAATATATTTATATAGGGAGCTGGCTCGTCATAACCTAACTCCATCAGCAAACTTAAATATTGGATACCATATCTTACTGATAGCGTTGGAATAAAAATGTCCAAATAGTCCACCTTCTAAAAGGTGAATTTAGACTAGTCTCTCCTATGTATGATGTTACTGTTTGTAAAGTGAATTTAATGGCAAATCTCATTATGTTACATAAATATTTCCTAGAAGTATACACTCCCGTGCATAATAGGAGTAATCCTTTTCATCATTGCATGAATCGTGAAGTCTTGGGGCCATGCCCAGAAAGAGATATTATAGAACCTGTTGTGATAAGGGTTTCACCTTGTTTTCTTTTGTATTAAGTTTTTAATCAGATTTCATTAATCCTGCGTTAACAAGCCAGGTCTTTAATCAGATTTCATTAGTGGCAAGTTAATTTGTTTACAAAGGATTCAGACCTAAGGGATACTTAATCCTGCGTTAACAAACCAGGTCTTTGTGCACTTTTTGTTGAAAGGACTATGATTTTTTTCTTGAATTAAGTTGGAGAGAAAAAAAATGTTGAATTAAATTGCCCGTACCCCAATTTGTCTAGCCTACTGCTTCAGATGAGTAAAAAAACTCACAGGACACAGACAGGTTGATGCAAGGTCCAGGTTGATTTTTCGTTGCGTGGGAGGAGCAGAACACACATGTATGTTCTATTGGTCTCCTCCCCTGGACTGCATGTGTGGTGGCCGGCGTTACCATCTTTCTGGAATAGAGATGCATAGGCATTGGTTAATCTGTCCTGGACGCTGTTAAACAGAACCCCATTGCTTGATGAACCACGATAGCACGGCTTCCATTCTCGACACCTCTAGCCCTATGGAATCAATAATATTCTGTGTGGTATATGCAAAATCTCCCTCTGAGTACGCGTCCATGCCAGTCTATGCAGTAATATTCTCGACACAACGTTGTATTTACACCACATCTCAAAATATTAGATCTTTTTGAAAATGGTTGTCCATTTTATAGGGTGGTGCTGATTCATAACATGACTTCACCAGTTAAGTGAGTACTACAGTTATTACCTGTATTTTAGCTTACACCATTGGTGGAAAATAAATGATAAATCTAGTTGTTAAAGCATGCATGTCTTTCATGGTCACCAAATATAATTATTTCAATGATTAATGATTTTCATTGCTGCTATCTGTAAAGCATATTCAATGACAGATCTTGTTACATTCACATGTCCAATTCATATAGTATAGCCCGAATTGTTAAAAACATATTCTGCCCTTCTTCCTTATTCTTTTAGAAATGGAAATATACTCCCTCCATACTGGTAAAAAACGTCGTTTACGACAGCATTTAGCATACCAAGGAGTGTTTAATTAGGTTAGAGCTTTCCCAGTTTGCCCTTATTAAATAGAGTGGCGGATGGTCCATAAGCAACAAGCCTGCACGGCTCAATTGGTTAGCGCTTCATCGCTCGAGAGCGGTGGTCCCAGGTTCGATTCATCTCCTCCGTGGATCGCAAGGGAGTATTTCTATATTCCAGCCTCATCAACTATAGGTGCATGTAGCTGTTCATTATTACATCAAAGACCACACAACTCGTGAAAAGATAAAGGTTCATCATGGCTTTAAATAAAAGGAAGTTTAATACTTAAACACCATCCATTGGTGGTAAAAATATCCATTGACATGATCTCAAGCATACGATATCCCCAAATAACATGGGGACGCTCCTCCTCCTTGTGCAAGAGTGACCCGAACGGCATCCAGTGTGTACCTCTGAAGATCACCTGCATGGGAGTAAAAGCTCATGTGTTGTTAAAAAGCACATAATCTTGACATAACCAAATTGCCAACATAATGTGCAAGCTCCTACGAAAATTTTATACCTAAGTTTCTTATTCACCCCAAATAACCAGTTATCAAAGATATGATGAACATTCACAGAAGGTGAAATATTAAAATAAACTTGTACAATTCTCTATATTAATCTAGCAACATTATAGTCAAAGAGAAGGTGTTCGATACTTTCATCAAAGTTACAAAAACAACATGTTACAGTTCCTTTCCACTATCTTTTTGAATATTTGGTAAGAACTATCGTTACAATTAAATACCACATGAATATTTTAATTTTTAAACACAATTTCAGTTTCCATAGTATATGATTATGAGGTACATCATCAATTGCGCCAAGCATCTTATACATAGAGGGTACCGTAATTTTTTCTTCTTGTTACATGATTCATCTAAATGTGTCTTTTTATTGCTTAATTGGTTACTCCCTCCGTTCCAAATTATTAGTCATTTTGAGTGTCTAAATTCATGACACCTTTTATGAATCTGTATAAATATTTGTCTAGGTTCATATCATCTTCCATTAATCTGATAAAAAGACAGGATGACTAATAATTTGGAACGGATGGTGTAGATCATAACCTTAGCACCATGCTGATGCCAAGATAATAAATTATTTCCAACGTCCCCCAGTTACTTTGTCATGATAATTCAGCTTATATATCAAGCTAGGCCATAATCCATGGTACGCTTTCATGCGATGTCTGTAAGTTAAAAGAAGCAACCTGACACTACTACAAATAGAATTTTAGGAGACACTGCATTTTAATTTTTAGAGGTGGCACAAAAAATGACCGCCTCCATTAATCATAGGCATTAATGGAGGCAGACATATTTTATTTTTGGAGGGTTTCATGTGACCAGCTTCGAAAATCGATTAAAAGAGGCAGACACATTAAAATAACCGCCTCAAAAATGGCCTATTTTCAGAGGCCGGCGTCATAAAGTATCCACCTCCTAAAATTGATTAACGGAGTGGACAGCTACACGAGCCACCTCCTAAAAGGTCAGGCCCAAACTGAGCCCAAAGAGCCTGTTAGCCTATCCCTTTCCTTGACTCGTATATAAACCATTAACTCTAGGTTTACTTTTTTTTTCTCTCCCTCCCTCTTTTCCCTCCTCCTCCAGCCGCCGCCAGGCCTCACCTCCCTTCCCGGAACGACCACCCTTCCCCTCGACCTCCCCTTTACCGTGCGACGCGACGGCGTGCCATCGCCCCTCCCCATCCTTCCAGCGGTGCTGAGGCGCGGAAGCCTGTGGCACTGAGGTGCGAGCGAGGCGGCGCGGGAGTGGCAGCACAGAGAGGAAACCGTGCCACCTCAGGCTTGGGCGGCGGATCCGGCGCGTAGGCAGGCGGCCTCTCCATATCTGCGCGCGAGAGGCGCGGATCCGATGTAGGCGACGGGTACGAGCGGCAACCGCTGGAGACAGCGGCACGAGCAGCAGCGGTGGCTGGCAGCGTTCGAGCGGCGGCGAATGGCCCTAGATGGGCTCGGCGGGCTAGGATAGGCTCCGTGGGCCCATCTAGGTTTTTGTCTATTTATAATTTGTTTTACCCGATTAACGAGGCAGACACAAAACCGCCTCCATTAATCCTTGATTAACAAAAGTCTCAGTGTAGAGGTTTCCGCCTCCGAAAATCCAAAATGCTCGTCTCTTAAAATCTATTGTGCGTAGTGTGAGGCACGATATTATTGGTTGATCAATCACTACAACAAATACCACACTTCATAACATTATATTTTGTCATTTTTCCTCATTAAAAATTCGTTCATCTGAGGTAGGCGCAGGACGAAGTGGATGTCGTGGTTCTGCACCATCCTTGTTGGACAGCATAGCTAGGTTACTGCCAGCCTAGAGATCTTCTTTGGTCAGAGACAGCTAGACGAAACAGAAGATACGAGACAGTTACAAGATGGTTGTGGAAGTGGCATTATGCTCATTTCTTTCATGACACCTCCTAGACCTATATATGAGAGCAACAAAGATTCAAACATTGCGAAGACTAAACTATAATGCACCTGCTCCCTCTCTCTCTCTCTGAGTTTTGTCTCTCCACCAATTCTATGGTTCATCTCCCTATATCATCAAAAAATATAAATTAGCTCAATGGATCGGACTAGAACTAATTCATATGGACACAATGTTGTTCATTGGACAGTATTAAATACTGTATAGCAAATGCAGTAATTGAATGGTCTTTACCGAATCGACACAGTAAGGATGGTAAAACTATTTAATTATTGGCGCCCGTACAGTCTCAAGCACTATTTTTTACTATTGTTGTATGACCGATGAGCAATGAGAGTTTTTTTTGCTTCGCTGCTGGACTCCCATTCGTGCATAATTGGGGAAATCATTCCCCTGAAATGTCTGAATAAGTAGCCATTCCCCTGCTGCAGTAGTTTATTGCCAATTTTAGTTGAATTACCTGAATCTGTGAGCAATTTAATTATGATAGAGCTAAGCATTCTTAACATATCAGCTTTCTTAACATATTAGCGTTCCTAACATATCAGCTTTCCTAACATATAGCCTTCCTTTATGGCAAATAACATGTGAGCAGTTTAATTATTTAGGATTATGGATCTACGGAACTGTTCTCTTTATTTGTCAGTGGAAGCAAAGGCTAGCCGAGAGAAGCTCATGTGAAATGTGAACACATAAATTTGTATGCTCATGTGAAACTGTTCCATCTCTGTGTGCATGTGAAACTGAATCACTTTTATGCTCATGCGAAACTGGTAGTCCTTATCGATCTCTGTGTGCACGTGAAAAAGGTAATAGAGTAATGCAAGAAGTAAATGTTGTATTTTGTTTATGAAACTATGCACCGAGAGTGAAAGTTCCATTCTATTGAAAAGTTGATGTGGCTATCTTGGTAACAGAGTCCATGAAACTGTCACTGAGATAAGAGTCCTGAAAATTATTGTAGTCACCTCTAATTTATGCTGCTATGTTTTGTATGTACGTTAATGAGCCACTTATAACGAAAAAATACAATAAATGTGCATGCACATAACTCTAGCTGAAGTACATGATAATAGTTATAGTACTGCTTATTCCGTGAAGTACCGGACAGAAGAAGAATGCTATGTTAGCTTTGCATAGGAATGTGCGACGAACTCGCTCTCGATCTCACACGGCGACGGCGGGAGGAAAACTATGAAACAGTAGATTTTTGGCGACGAACGTTGTGTTGACGACAACACAGCTAGCAAGCTTTACAGAGGAGGTTAGGGTATTTGTAGGCTGGGCCCACCTTGGAGCTAATCCCCACGACCACACCATCTACCATGACCAATGCCGACCGAACCCAGTGCAGCACACTCGGACGCTCAAACTTTAACTCACACACACAGAATGCCAGTGAACACGAACGCGCGCCATGGCTGCAGCTAGAGTTCACGTCATCGTTGGCTGCTTGTTAGCAGCATCCCCAAGCATTTCCTCTGGTAGTCATGTCAGGCATCGAGTAGAAATACGGCCATCAGTGGTTGCTTGTTGGCAGCGTTAGGAACTGCAGTCAAGACAAGTTGCTTGTTCGCTGTGCGTCCTGATACCTCCTATTTCTATTTTACAGCCCGTGAGTTTACAGCCATCGACGTGTTTGTATGTTTACCGAGAGACAGATTGGACTGTATATATGGCTCTTCCTATGGGAACACTCACTGAAACACATATTTAATTGTAGCCTCGTTCCATCGAGAGAATGATTGGACTCATCAAGGCTTCTGCTAATTTTTTTTAATGAAAATGATTTCCGAGAGTCCTTGTCGAAGAAAAGCTGCTCTTCATCTTTATTTTCATGCTATAAAGAGCATTGATGTTGGATGATAACACTATCAAAATCAGCACCGACTTTGTACTCTCTTGGCCAAAATATAGGGGCGCCCAGGGTATTTTAAGACACTAGGACTCCTAAAAACTATTGTAGCTGCCTCTAATTAATGCTGCTACGTTTCATTGGAACAGAAAAAAAATAAAATCCAATCAATGCGCATGCACCTTCAAAAACGAGGAACACTATTAAAGGGGCATGAACCTTCGAAAGTGGAAATACATGACAATAATCATAGTCCTGCTTCTTATTCCGTGAATTACCTGGCTAAAGAAGAATGGAATGTTAGCTTTGCGTAGGAGTGTGCGACCCACTCATTCTCGATCTCTCATATGGAAACAGCGGGAGGAATAAGATAAAATAGTATATTTTCAGCGACGAACATTGTGTGGACAAGTCACCTTTATCTTATTAGCCTTGTTTCTCAGTGACAACTGAGTGAGTAAGCTTTACAGAGGAGTTTAGGAGGACTCATGGGCCGGGCGCGCCTCGGAGCTAACCTCCATGACCGCACCATCCGCCATGACCGGCAAACGTTCGACATCGTGGCGAGCGATCAATTCACCCAAACGACGAGACCACGCCAACCGAACCAACACAGCACACCCGCACGCCCAAACTTGACTCACACTGTCACACACGCAGAACGCCGATGAACACAAACGCGCACCATGACTGACTGCAGCTAGACTTCATGCGCTTTCAATTCCGGCTGTTTACACCACACATACTTGATCCCAACACACGCAACACGCGCACATACACATGTCGAGCTTGGTTCTAACAGCAGAGAGGTCATGCTAGGAGAGTGCAAGGAAAAAGCACACGGCCACAGAGGTCTTGCTGTATTATATTATTCTTTTTAAATTTAACATTTCAATATTTTTCATGTTGAATTAGTTTCTCCGAAGAGTTAGTTGGACTTGCCTACAAAATGCTGAATTAATTTAAGAAAAAATGTTGAATACAGAATAATACGAATTAGACTAAGAAAACAGAATATATAAAAGAAAGAAAAAATAAAGCACCTTAGTGATGACGTCATGATGCCTTCTGCTGGTTTGCTGGGCTTAGATTGGTGGTGTATATTGCGCACATTGCACGTATATTGCAGCCCTGGAACTGCCGTTTGATTGGGCCTTGCATCGCACCACTGGTTCCCTGGGCTTTGTATGGGCTGTGCTATGCCTACCATTTTATCGCAATGAGAGGTAAAGGAGGCCCTCTGAGCACTTAAGAAAATCTCGAGACCTTTGGTTTGTGTTTTTTTGTTTGTTACAATATAAAATTGAAAAGAATTCCTAATACTAGTAATATTATCCACGTTAGTTGACCTTTTATGCTTCGAATCATGTGGTGAGATTTGTGATTCTGGTGCTGCCGTGATTGTATCCCTCATCGTCTTAGATATTTGTTTCACCCATTTTCTTCCTAATTCTGTTACATGCTGATAGAAAAATTGTGTGACACTACAAGAAGAGGAAGAATCGATTGTTGTGTAGGCATTACCAAATTGAAACAGAGGGAGAATGAGTTCTGTGTGCGTACGTAATGAACCACCACCAATTACTGAACACAGCCGCAATTGTTCTTGTCCGTGACGTAGGGCGCTCGAAGTTCGAACAAGTGTGTGTGGCGCATGTGCTTAAGTCCATGGATGCTCTGTCACAGCAGTTGCTGGTAGTCAAAAGCCAGTAGCTCGAACATTATTGAACTAGGAGGTCTGCAGCGGAGTTTCCTGCTCCTTTGATTCTCGGCACCTCCCAATCGATGAAAGGAACAATATTCTGCACGGTCCATACAACACATGTTGAACCATTTCTCTCAGTGTCACATTTCACATGTGGTTCATACTTATATCCCCCATCTGAAGAAAATGGACCTCCCCTCACAAATGGTAGCCTGTTTTAGGGGAGCTGGTTCCTCAAAACGTGACTCCATCAGTGAACTAATAAAAGAGCTAAAACAATGAATGTCATAGCTATTTCGATATCTAACTGTTCTTATTGTGACAAACTAGGGGCAAGTTGTGTCACGGGGCTGATTTGTGCTGCCGGTGAGAGGTGAAAGGAACCTCTGTCGAGCTAATACAAAAAAAAATATTTGTACTTATATTTGTTGAGGTGGTAACCATTCCACGTGGTGTCCGTCCAATAGCTCCACAGTACTGGCGGGTAATGGACTGCTCGTTGAGCCCATAATTGGAAAGATTTTTTAGCCTAGAACAATTTATTTAGTCACTGGGTTATTGCTAATTAGACTATAATTATTCCTTGTATCAATTCTAGTTAATGTTAAATTAATCATAGGATTCTCACTACAGGAATTGTAAAATATGCTGAGTGAGTGAGCACGTGGCAGATGGGGCGTGAGTATTTTGGTCCATTCGGTATGATATTCTTTGTCGGTAAATGGTTAGTGAGGAATTCATTTTTATTCTTGGGAATACTAGTTTGCTGCTATGTTACCGCCAGCCGTTGGAGAGGACGGACTGCTTCTAATTGCTCAAGATACCGTCAGCCACAGATGCAAAACTCTTGGCAATAGTTCTAGAATATTGTAGTGTCTGGGACCAATTCTTGTTAATTATCCTCTCATGTCAGTGTATGGATTAAGCATAGAACCATATATATGGTTTACCGATGTTTTAGGTTAAGCCTCGGTTAGACATAGCTACTGCTTATCAATTAAGCAATTTAGAACAGTTTCATAGCTAGAGTATTGAGCTCCGTCGGTACTTGCAGTGACGCCATGATAAATTGAGAGCCTGTTTATGTCAAGGTGCAAGCTGTAGAGATTGCTGTCCGTTGCTGCCGATCCTTACTCTTTCAGTGTTGGACAGGCAGATCACGGACAATGGAAAGGACTGCCCTTCTGGCCGAATCTCGTGGCTTCTGGATCATCGTAATTCGTAACCATGTGAACCTGAGCATGTGGTGCGCTCTGGCATTTGAGACGAAGCCACAACCAAAGGACCCATTCCATTTGAGTGAGGTGTGTGACAGATCACAGAAGTGGATGTCTTGGTGCTGCGTTGCCTTGGTGTGAAAGCATAGGTTGTTGCCACCCTATCGATCTTCTACGCACAGAGACAGCTAAACGAAACCCAAGAGACGCATGGGATTGTTACAAAATGCTTGTCTAGAAGTAGCAAAACACTCTTTTCTTTCTTGACACCTCCTAGGCCTATATCTATGAAATCAACAATGAGTTCAAACATTTTTTTTTCGGGCACAGAGTTTTTTCAAACATTGTGAGGACAATATTGTAATCTCTCTCACTCCCTGTATTTCTGAGTTTTGCCTCCACCAACCCTATCAGTGGATCGTGTTACTACATTTATGGGGAGGTGATCATTCACAATGCTGTTCATTGAAAAGAATATTATAGTATTTAATACTGCCTAGCAAAGGAAATTATTGAATTATCTTCACCGAGTAATCCGCACTAACAGTACCAATGTTATTTAACTACTGCAGCACGTAAACAACAATTGTTTTCATTCAAACTCCCACACGTGCCACACTTAGCGTCATGGCCACACCTACTGCCGCGCAGTGAAAATGACATGGCGGATGATGTGCCATCGTTTCGGTCTTCAGTCATTGGTTAATTATGCCCAATCTAGTACCACGTAGAGAAAATGACATGACTGATGATGTGCCATGAATAATATGATGAATTTTGTCATCATAGTTTGTCGAACAGTTGATGGGCCTAGGTTGATTAAGAAGCCCAAGTAATGTGGGTTTATCCCATTTTGAGGCCATGTTTTCTACGTGTCAAATCAAGCAATGGTAACGATCATAACAATTTAAAGCCCATTTCAAATAAATACTGATGAAAAACTATTAATTAATTTTTGTGTCCATGAATAATACCACGAATGCAGAGTACATTGACATCAAAGAGTAGCAGTGGTACAACTGTACAAGCGTATATAATTCCTTGTTGACACGAGGTAGCACAAAATTGAATGAAATTCATTGTTTTACAGTTCATTATTATATTGTTGTTATTTTTTGGCTTTCACAAGGTTTTTTTTATATCTCTATATCCTTCACATAACATTTGGGACTCACGGGAACAACACAGATGGTATTATGACATTAAAAAACTATACGAGAATAAATGTAAATATTGTTCACTATCACGTCACAATATGGCCCTAGGCTAGTTCATGACGATTTTTAATTGGCCTAAACCACACACAAGAACCGAGGCATACCCAGACATCGACGATCCCTGCTTCATTTTCTGCGGTTCTCCGTTGTCTGGTACGTGTGAATTGTCTAACCAAGCCTATCTGTTTTCTGTCTGGCTGATCATGCACGCTGTCCACATCCAGGTGAAAACGAAGGTTTGCTTTCTGTCCTGATGCCTCTAATTTCTACAATTGGACAACTCACCAATGACATCACACTGTGTGTGTGCTTACTACTGAGAGCGAGAAGCATTATTTGACTCGATATATGTCTGTTTCTGTTTGAAAACTCTTGAGCTTCACTGCTATGCATGCTCGTAGTTGTTTCGACACGACCCACGACTGCTGAGTTTGGATAGCCTTTTATGTCGTAAAGAAAAATGTCCTCCGAGGGTGTTGGCCAGGGAAAAGCTGCTCTGCTTAAATTCCACGATCAAAGAGCATCATCATTGAATGCTGGTATTGGAAAATCAGAACCTATCTGTGTTCTAAGAGAGTTGCCATAAAATCATTTTTAATTCTGTGAAAAATAGCAAATTAATTAAAATACAAGAGTGCTGATGTACAGTATAACAACAAAATCAAAGTACAATTTTTCATCAGACTATGCTTTCAACTGTAATTGCAAGAAAGCAGGGTCATTGTGTAAACGCACGCACGTGTCATCAGACCTGTAGCCAAATAGCACAGAGGTTCTTAATACAAGTTTATGAAAATTCGTAACACAGAGGAACGCTAGTATTTTCGAACAAAGTTATTTCATGATAGCATCTGGAAACACATAGTGCAAACTCTTTGCACTATGGACCTGGAAGGCTAGCTTTTACAATGCTTGGAAAAAAGGAGAACTGTCCATTCACAAAGATCTAACGGTGGTAAAATGAGAGGTACCAGGAGGTACCTGGAGGTACCCAAAGAAAGGTACCTGGAGGTACTAACTAAATATATTTTTTATTAAAATAAATACTTAGCTAAATATTCAGTTAGATCAATGGCTAGTATTAATCAGCCACAAAAGTACCTCGTGGTACCTTCTGGTACCTTCCAAGCATTGTAAAATTCCTCATAAAAAGAATGCAAAAGGTCTACGCGATTTTGGCTGGGATCAAGCAGTGATAATATCGAAGAAAACCTGTAAGTGCAAACAAATGCGAAAGAAAACTGTAAGAGCATTCACAAATCTTATTTGCCAAGCTGTCATGTTTCTTTAATTTACTGTCTGAAAAATTCTTGACCCATTTTAATAATAATAGCACGAATATTGAAGTAATTATTTTAATTAAGCGATAGAAATTCCATTCATTGGTCTCTTGGAGTCTGAAGTCTAAAGCAGCCTGGCCCTTGCCTAACCCAGACCATACCCATGAGTTCCTCTAGACAGACAGAATCGATATCAGTTACATCGGTTGGCGAAGGCCACATCAGCTCTTTGCCTGTTATTCGCCAGTCAATCCCTCCTACTGCCTCGCAATGGTGGCGATCCCACTGTGGATAACCGTGTGCCTTGCTACTTTGTGGCTTCATGGTCGATGGGCTAGTTTAGCCAATGGCGCTGCACCATGGGGCCTTTGCATTGCTCTCTACACTGAAGTAGTAGCTGGATCAGGTGGCCATAGGAAGCACATGATCGAGCCCAAAAATGGTGCAGAGAGGTCTATCGCAGGTTCCACCTACATGAGCTCTAGTAATTATATCTTCCATGTAAACTTTAGGACTGTTGTTTATATCCAAAAGAGTGATGCCGTGCGATCAGTTTTGTAGTGATATCAGTTATTACCATATTAAACTGATATTATTGTAATAAAAATGCCTTGTTTATTTTTTAAAACACTTGGCATAACTGTTTGCAAAGCATATTTTGAGGCCCTAAACAAATTGAAATTAGAAAGAGGCCCGAAACAAATTGAAATTAAAAATTTTTGAACTAAAAAGTTGTATAACTTATCAACACATACAATTTTCATATTGGTCACATCTTCATTTAAACAAATCAATAAAATTTTGTTCATAAAGTCTACATTTCTTATAGTTTCATGAAACTAGACAAGATATTTTAATATTTGCGCACAATTTTACTATCACTTTGGCGAATGAAGAAATGCCCATAATAACAGTTAGAAATCATCAGAAGTTTTCCACTTTGTAGGTGAACTCATTTCAATTTGAATTAATTCTGTCAACAAAAAATAGATCTGAATTTCACTAATTTCAAACCTTTTGCCGAGTCTAATTCGCAATCCTCAAACTAATGAAATCCGGTAGTGCATATTTCACCGTAGTGAAAAAATATTATCCCTTGGGACCGAAGCTAATTTGTAACATGTTTCCATAAATGAAATTGAGTTGTTGCATTTTACTGATATTACTGGAATATAAAAATGGTAGATAATTTTTAGTGCCTAAAGAAGCTCCACGGTGGATATTAATTTAACTGACATTAAGAAACATATATGCTACTGTAAGAAATGAAGTATTCTATTTTTCAAGAGGAAAGTTTGTGCCCCGCTTCAAATATCTGTTTCCCAAGGAAGGAATGATGAAGTAGAAAGTCAACTCAACAGGCTTTGTGCAGAAGCAATGAAAATTTTGTTTTTATCCTCAGAAGTAATGGAACTAGCTAGGCCCTGTTGCGACAGGTGTTTATGGTGTTTCCTTTAGTATAAGCCGTTGAAGGGGAGACAACAGAGGAAATCGACAGCTTGTTTTTTTTTAAAAAAAAACACCATGGCAACATTGCTTTTACCTATTGTGTTTATATGACACTTGGTTTCGAAGCAGCGGATTTGTTGTCTGCGCGTGAGACGAACACAGATGCTCGTGTTGCCATCTTGATAGGCATGGGCTGCTCTGGCGTCAAACGTTAGTAAAAATAAGGTCCAGGCTTGGCTCTGAACCACACAGGCGTGCCTTCCATTCCCGACACCTCTCGGCCCTATGAATCAAACAATAATATTGTGCGCGACCTATAAGGCAAATCAGTCCCTCTCCTTTTTTTTGTGTCCCTAAGCCAGCTCCCTCTGCAACAATCTTGAAGTGTCATGTATTTAAGATAGCTCAAATATTGAACCTCCTTCCACAATGACATGCCCACTATTTGTTACGGGGTGATACCTTATATTGTAACTCCATCAGAACTCAATATTGTACTTACTACACTATTTTGTACTGACATCATGCATTTTCCCCCTTTATATCAACAGAGAAGTTGAAACAGAGAGTATCTTTGTGATGCTCCGACTTTATACCCACCCAACCCAATAACTCCGAGCACCTATGAAAACAGAAGCTCATGAGAGGAGCAGAGAGCAATCTTTTTTCATGTGTCATGGCTCTTGGTGGAATTGGCCACAATTAGTTCATTTATTCTGCTAAGAACATTCCAATTTCATTCTTATTTTTGCTAGCTGTTGCCTTGCATGTAGGTTCTGTCGCTCAAACAGGTGGTAATAAGCCATTGGTGATTATAACACTTTTTGTAGTAGTGTCTGAATTCTACATGCAATTAACAAGTGACGTGATCAATATTATGTAATGTGGTGTACCGCAAATGTAGACAATGTAACTAAGACGTGATCAATATTATGGAATGTTGTAACTTGTTCTATGAGCAAAGAAGAATCTTCCCGATATCATGTCTTCATGGATACACAACACGTAACTCTATGTGTCTCGTTTGCTTTAATTTAATGTATAATATAACATATGGGAAAATCCCACTCCGGTTTCTTCAAAAAATAGAAATGTTGTAACTTGTAATTAGTGTATCTGTGAGTTTCGCAAGAAAATATTTCATCACGAATGAAATTAAGCAGCATGTAAGATCTAGATCACAGCACCCTCACTCCCATCTCGTATTCAGCCGGTCATCTATCTGCACCACCACACCTGTGTGCCACGAAGCTATCTTGGCAAGGGTGATGGATGGGCAATCATCTGCAAGATCCATCACTCCTGGAAGATACTCCCTTCGTTCCAAAATATAGGTCGTTTAACTTTTTCATCCCCAAGTTTAACCGCTCGTCTTGTTAGATTTTTTTGCAAAATATCATATTTTTTGTTATGGCTAGCTTTAGTAGTAAATGAGTTTAGTCTTCAGATAGAAACTGCTTGCTATCATATTTTTTGTTATGGCTAGCCGGTGAGTTCACGTTATAACAACCAACAACGGCTTGCTATAAATATGTACGCAGTTCAGTCTAAAGATAGAAACTGCAATTGAGTCGAATACATCTATCCATAAACAAGATAATAGTTTGATGGCTCTGAATTCTTTGACTGCAAAATAGAAATGCGAGGAGTCAGGATACAAATCCTGTTATCCTGTAGCACAGTCCTGATGCCAGCCAGCAAGCAAGGATTACCGTGTCTCCACACCATGCCTGACATGACTGCTAGTCCAACCCCTCGTCCCATCGTTGATATTCTTGCATTATTTGCTCCCCAAGGTCCCAAGACCGTGGCTGCAGCGAACACGAGAGACTCAAGAGGCGTGTGATCATGACATCACCTTAGGTCCGGTCCTGAGTTTTTTCGGGGCCCAGGGCCACCTTAACGACCGGGGCCCTTCTTCTAACAATAAAAATATATCTGTAACAAATAATTGATACATACCCTAAACATATTTTATATGTGAAGCCGTTGACATTCTTAATGTCAAACTCGTCCAATAATAAGTGTCTTCGTATTTGTAGTGTTGCCATACACTACTGGATTCATAGCTATGGCTCAGTGCTTCATCTATGTGAGGGCTTCATAAGAGATTTAGAGTATAATGCAATGCTGAAAAGTAAATGTGATTTGCTAGGAACGGAGCCCCGGAGGTTCACCGACCAACAATGCATGGCCAATGCAAAATAATGGATGCTACAGCAAAATCAGTACATACATACGTGAAGACATGCACGGGACCCCTTGGCTTCGGTGCATACATACGTGAAGACATGCACGGGACCCCTTGGCTTCGGGGGGCGGGTCGTCATGTGATCATATAGTTCTGAACCTGTATTGACAACGCTCTTGATGACTACACGGTCAGATACTGATGCCTTCCAAACCAGGTGTGTCTATACGGTCAGCACAGAGCTTGGGGAGAGAGAGAATTAATTATTCTCCTTTACGTTGCATCAAGTTTGATTTGCATTTGGGATGGAAACCTCACAAGTTTTGATGATAAACAGAGTTATTGTGCATGAACTCGAGATCTCTCTTCTCGCTTCAATGAACAAAACCAGAACTGTGCTACTAATGTGAATCAGCTGTCATATATATGGTTTATCTTGTAAGTGGACTCCAACTAGCCAATGTACATAGAGAGTAAGTTTCCCAGGTACAGCTTCAGGAAAATTCATGGCAGTGGAAAAGCTGACACACTATGTTAATTAAAATTATCCATCTCTTTCCATTCCAGATGTTCATTATCTCAACTTATAAGTAGTCACATTTTCAGGAATCAATCCCTCCCCATATAATGACTGTCGGTGAGAAAGGGACAGGAAGGGGGTTCAAATTTTGTAAGCTATGGTAAATTTGAGTCGCATGTAAAGTTATGGTACAGGAAGGGACAGAAAGGGGAGATATATATAGAGTTGGGGCATAGACCATGTGGAGCATTTTCTGCTTTGATATGTCTGGGATATCTCAAGAACCAAGGTAGCATCAGCAGCGAAGCAAGAATGTTATTGACTTATCTCTATCCACACATTGCTAAGACACATTTCTGGCAGCACTTCGAAGCCGGAAAAACATTTCGGTGCATACCCGTACAAAATATTATGTATTGTTGTCTTTTTAGGGCTGCGAGGTGTTAAGAATCAAAGGAAAACCAGTGCCGCAGAATGAACATCCTATGTCAAAAGTTTCACTGTTGTCGATTGGCCCAGACAGATAACATCTTTGTCTGCTTCGACATGATCAGATCCTTTGTCAGATGAGACTTGGACTTGAAGCCTGTTGTACGCTATTGTCACCTTTGGTACTCAATATCTTACCTTAGTAGTATGCTGTAGTCACATGTGGTATCTCCCCGCGCCTCCTAATTTCCTCTTTGATATATTATTTAGGAAAAAGTTTAATGTACTATCCTCAAGTATGAGCTAGGTCCCCATAACCCCCTAAATTAATAGAAGGTTTACTTAAACCCTTGCTTTTGCAGAACCGGATCAAAATACACCTTTTAACACAATTTAAATTGGTTTTGCTGATTTGACTGGTTCATATACTGCCTGTTCGGATGGCTGGGCTGGCCACCAGTGCTGGCTGGTTTTGGCAGCGATGGGCGGCTGGCTGGTGGGCTCCGCCGGCCAACCCAATTAGCCACACCAGCGGCCAGCCCAGCCCCAGTAAGTTCATCCGAATAGGCTGATACTAGTTTTACTAAGTAGGCAGACATGTCAGCGATCTTAATTAATGGCATTACAAAGTTTAGGTGTACAAGCTTCCATTCTATCTAATCTGAATTTCAACAATTCATCACCCCGCTCTGCCAAGATTCACACGTGGCGTGCGGCACGATGCTTTGTTTCAAGCAACTCGTGCACACTGAGCTGTACCTCGCACTGTTTCCTACTGCGCTGTGCTCCCTGTATACCTTTCGTTGGGTACATATAGCAAGCATTATAGTTCCTGCACAGCACCTCATCCTCAACGATGGCCACTGTCCTGAGCAGCCTCCGAGTGGCCTGCTTGTCCGTCCGCCTTGCCCCGGCACCGGCACCAGCCACTGTCGTTGCCATGCTGTCCTAGGTGGCCTGTGGCGCCAGGCTGTGCGCCCATGCCACCTATATAACGTTGAGCTCATCAAGCCGGAGGGGAAGATTGAGCTGCATGTAGGCAGGTATTCGACGACGTGATCCTGGTTTTTAATTTCACCAAATCATGAAAACCGATTTCAATTATGTAAACCGACGTGTGTTTTGGCACGGTTTAGCAAAAGGAAAAGGTTATGTAAACCGTTTGTTTCTTTAGTTATTTCGACGTAAGCTATACTTGGAGGTAGTATATTGGACTTTTCCTATTATTTACAATTAACATTATCTATTGTTGGCCACGTATATCGTTGCATTTTCTACATATGTCTCAACACCAGTGCATACAAACACCTCATTTGTTCAATGCTTGCAGAATCGAGTACAATCCGAAACCAACGATCGACCAGCTGTATGCTGTGTTGTTACCTACTGATATCCGGGATGTTCAGTCCACCGAACAACCCTGTCAGAACCAGCTATCTAGCACAACCAGCGACACCATTCGTGAGGCCGCAGCGAGGAACAGGTGCACCATGTTCTCTATGTTCTGAGCCTCTGGCTTGACCCTGTGAGCCTTTCATTTCTTCAACAATTTCCTTCTTGGCATGGTCGGATTCCTGTGCTGAAATGACAGAAACAATGAGTGCAACGAGTGGCTGGACCACCAATGCTATTATTGTTTTCGTTGATTGCATTTGTCTCAGCAGTTTGAGTAACAATAATGGTAGAACATACAGGTGCTAATAGTTCTATTAGGCAAAATAGTATAGCTAGCAAGCGAGCGCATGTTTTGCGTGTTTGCCCCAAAGACCACAAATATGTGGACGCCACTTTGTTCAGTTAGAGGCCAGCGGCAAGCCCACAAAATTACTTAGCGACACAACTATTGCGTTTCACCGCAAGTCCGCAACCCACCCCACTTGCAAGGCTGCCCTATTTGAAGAGTTGTGAAACTTACATTTGTTATATCTATAGCTACTAATGCAAACTGGGAGAGCCATCAATCTCATGTGCTACTGCTAGAGGCAGAACTCAGAAGTTCCAAACTCATCATCAACTGCCTTTGTCCAGAACGGGCTCCAGCGTGCTGCATCTTAGACCAACAACAGTTAACCAAGTAATGCTGTAAAAAGATCTGCCATTGAATATGATTTTTACATATACTAACAACAAATGTCGGTCATTTGAAACAAATAACAACACTATGTTTGTTATGTCAGTCATAAAGACATGGCCATTTTAATGTTGTAAGTTAAACATGGTAATAGCTACACTACATATTTTCACCATGTTCTGTATTTCTTGATGGATTCATGTTTTATTTCAAGCAGCATTACCCTACTTAAAGAACTACCAGATTAATTAAAAAAATTGTTTGGTATTTGAGATGTGGCAAAAAAACAGGCTACTGCTTGGTTTAGTATTTGAGTCCCACTGACTACCACCAATCAATATCTATCTCTTTTCATGAAAGCTGGCAAGGCGAGCTGCCACCAGAAATGTATATGAACAGTACAATGGAGCACTAGTATTATGTGTATGTCCACCTCTTCTGTGCTCCTCGTGTACACAGTAGATGTTTTGTGATGGCCATACCTAAGCTGGCTGATCAATATATCTTCCAGTATCACCGAAATCATCATTTAAACAAGACATGGCCTACGATTGCTTCATCTCACCGGCTTTCTCTCGATGAGTTAACTAATGCCTAATGGAATGGTTTGTGACACGAGAAAACTGCCATAAGGTTATGTGGTCTTAGTTTCTATTTTATTTTATTTTTTGCGGTAATGTGGCTTATTTCCAAAGCAAGAACATTCGGTATTTTGCTTTATTGTTGAATGAACTATGTCAAGTAATGCGCCGTGAATAAATTCTGCTAGCTACTTCACCTTACGGAAGAATCGCATTGCCTTAGGAGTGTATATGTTGTTTTAATTCTACAACATCAGTGCAGTTTATGTCCTTGTTAGCACGAAGTGGATACGCAGCAGAGATCAGGAAAAAGAAGGAAACGGAAAAGCAGGGGAAGGAGCAGGTGGAGGGCAGAGGAAAGATTAGCTGAGAAGCAATGTTTTGTCTACAATATTCGATAACCTCTCCCTCACGACCAGCTCTCCTAAAGTAGCAAGAATACAAGGCCAACGGCCCATTCACGCATACAAGCAGGTCTCCCACTCCGGCCCAAAGAACTTTGGGTTCGCTTTCCTGGGTCTGGACGACGTTGCTGGACCATTAGCTCCAAGTGACTGAGACTCATCAGGATCAGGTAAAGAGATGCTAACATTCCCCCTCCCTTGAAAACCCGCTTGTCCCCAAGCGGGGGCTCGAGGGAACCGACGCCTTAGGTCCTCAGCATTCTCCTAAGTAGCCAGCGAAGAAGGCCATCCGGACCACTGTACCAGTACCTGACTGACCTGGCGATTGCCTTGAGCAGTAACCTGACGCTGCAAGATCTTTTCTGGCACACGAGGAAGGTCAATAGTGTCAGGAATAATAGGCCTTACCAACGCCTCAGAACTCAGAGCCTTCTTAAGTTGCGAGACATGAAAGACGGGATGGATAGAAGAAGTTGCAGGCAACTCTAGACGATAGGCAACCTGGCCAATTCTGCTCAAAACCTTAAAAGGTCCAAAATACTTGAAGGACAACTTTTGGTTAGACCGAGAAGCCAATGAAGACAGCACATATGGCTGCAACTTAAGATAAACTTGATCCCCAACATCAAAATGCCTTATCGCCCTTGATCAGCTTGTTTCTTCATACGGGATTTGGAACGGCAGAGTTGCTGCTTGATAAGTTCTGTCATCACCTTCCTCTCCTGCAACCAAACTGAGAGCTCAGGGACGGTGACAGCATGGGCTTCAGTAATGCCAAATTGTCTGGGGCCATGTCCATAGAGCGCCACAAAGGGAGAAACGCCAATAGCAGAATGAGGACAGCAATTGTACCAAAACTCTGCTAATGGAAGCCAAGACAACCATTCGGAAGGGCAAGCATTCACGAAACAACGCAGAAAAGTTTCCATTGTCTGATTCAACCTCTCTGTCTGACCGTCCGACTGGGGGTGATAGCTGGAGCTCAGGTGCAATTCGACCCCTGCAAGCTTGAACAACTCCTGCCAAAGAGTGCTTGTAAACACCCTGTCTCTGTCAGACACGATGACAGAAGGAAGACCATGGAGCTTATACACATTATTGATAAATGCTTTTGCAACTACCACTGCAGAAAAAGGGTGGCGCAGAGGAACAAAGTGACCATACTTGGTTAAAGAATCGACCACCACTAATATGCAGTTGTAATTCCCAGACTGTGGCAGCCCGTCTACGAAGTCCATAGAGATGACCTGCCAGGATGCCGAAGGAACTGGCAGGGGCTGAAGCAATCCAGGCATCCGGGACCTATCAGGTTTAGATTGCTGGCACACAGTACAAGAGGTAACAAATTGTTGAACTGCCTTTTTCATACCTCTCCAGGAAAATAATTGCTTCATACGCTTATATGTGACAGGAAACCCCGAATGACCCCCCACTGGGCTGCTGTGACAAGCATGAAGTAATTTCTGCTGCAGCTGGGTATTAGCACCAATCCAGATCCTATTCTTGTGATGGATCAATCCTTGATTGAGAGTATAACCTGGAACAGAGTCAGCGTCAACCGATAGCCTCGAGAGCAAAGACAAGGCCTCCTGGTCTAACTGATAACCATCCACCAACTCCAACAGCCATTGAGGAGTACAAGATGAGATAGCAGCACACTGAGAGACATGTGATGATTTCCTCGAGAGGGCGTCAGTAACACGATTTTCTGCACCCTTCTTGTAGACCACCTTGTACTGAAGCCCCAATAATTTAGTGAACACTTTTTGTTGTCACTGTGTGTGCAGACGTTGCTCATTAAGCTGGGAGAGACTCCTTTGATCTGCATAGATGACAAACTCATTATGTTGTAAATACTGGCGCCATTGTTGCACAGCCAGGAGGATTGCAAGGTACTCTTTTTCATAAGTCGACAGCCCTTGAGAGCGGGGGCCCAAGGCCTTGCTGATATAAGCCAAGGGGTGACCACTTTGGAGCAGCACAGCTCCAATGCCAGAACCACTAGCGTCTGATTCAATACAGAATTGCTTAGAGAAATCCGGTAGTGCTAACACTGGAGCATCACATAGGGCTTGCTTTAGAGCATTGAAGGATTTAGTGTGCTCAGTAGTCCAAACAAACATCGAGTGTTTCTTAAGAAGATCTGTGAGAGGCTTATAGATGACTCCAAAATGCCGAACAAACTTCCTATAATAGCTAGCCAAACCCAAAAAACTCCATAGCTCCTTCACATTAGTAGGGAGAGGCCACTGGGCAATAGCAGAATTTTTGTTTGGATCTGTCCCCACTCCCTTTTCACTGATAGTATGCCCCAGATAAGTGATCTGTCTCTGCGCAAAAGAACATTTGGACAATTTCACTAACCATTGGTCCTTGGCTAGTAATTCTAATACCAGCCTTAAGTGAATCAAATGTTCCTCGAAGGTCTTGCTGTAGATCAATATATCGTCAAAGAATACCAGCACAAACTTCCTTAGGTAGGGAGACAAAGTAGAATTCATAGCAAACTGGAATGTTCCAGGAGCTCCTGTCAACCCAAAGGCCATAACCCTGAACTCAAAATGACCACAATGGGTCTGAAATGCCGTCTTGAATTCCTCCCCAGGTTTGAGCCTAATCTGGTGGAAGCCAGACCGTAAATCAAGACAGGAAAACCAACAGGCAGATGCTAGCTCATCCAAAAACTCATCAATAATTGGAACAGGGTACTTAGATTTAACGGTAATAGCATTCAAGTGTCTGTAATCAACACAAAAACGCCAAGTGTTATCCTTTTTCTTAACCAACAAAAATGAAGATGAGAATGGACTGGTACTCCTCTGAATAATACCACTGGACAACATTTCCTGTATCTGACGTTCAATCTCATCCTTCAACGCAGGGGCAAAACGATAAGGCCGAACATAGATTGGTGAAGCTCCCTCGATCAGAGGTATGGAGTGATCACAAGCACGAGGTGGAGGCAACTCAGTTGGCACTGCAAAAACTGAGGCAAATTCAGCAATTAGCTGTCGCACCTGCTCAGGCAATCCAGTCAAGTTATCACCAACTGTTTGCGCATTGGCAACATAAACCTGCAGCAAGGACCTCTCCGGGAGCTGATCCAGATCACCATAAAGTACAGCTGAAGATCCGGCATAAGGAATAACCATCCATTTTTGTCCCCAGTGCACTTTCATTGGACTAAACTGGGTGAGCCAATCAATTCCGAGAATCATATCATAGGATGACACATCCAATACCTTAAGATCGCCATTAAAGTCATATGAGGACATAGACCACACTGCCTGGGAAATACAAGAGGAACACTCCAGTGTATTGCCATTAGCAAGCTGCACCTTGATGGGTAAAGTAATAGCAGACACACCAGACAACTGGGTAGCCAAAGTTGAACTGATAAAAGTATGGGAGCTGCCAGAGTCGATAAGGATTCGAATTGGCTTCCCCTGGATGGAACCCATCATGCACATGGACTTAGACGACGGTTGACCTGTAACAGCCGCAACCGAGATAGACAGGAATACCTGAGAGTCAGTATTAGCATCACCATCAGCAGAAGGCACTGTGTCATCAGACAACTGAAACACCTCCAATAGTTCCTGCACAGCATGTAATTGAATCTTGTCTGCACATGAATGACCTTTTGACCATTTCTCCGCACAGAACTGGCACAAGCCTTGAGCACGCCAGTGAGCACGCAGGGCTCTCCAACGATCATCAGAAGAACGGACCCGAGTATGATCAGCTTGTTTGGGGCCATCTTGAAAAGACACTGGTGGCTTCTCTTGCCTGGGAGGAGAAGGCAAAGGCATGGGCAAAGCACCCATCGGCTTTGATTGATAAGAATAATCGGGCTTCCGGAACTCCCTCTTCCTGGCAACAGGGGCCACTTCGTCCTGCAATTGGGCAAGCACAAAGGCAGTATCGAGCTCGACAGGGCGTTGAACCAGAACAACAACACGTAAATCCTCTCTTAACCCATCAATGAATCTCATTGTAAAATACATGGTATTAGAAGTAGACTCATATGCAAGCAATTGGTCAACCAGAGCTGCAAAGCGCTCAATGTAGTCCTCAACACTACCAGATTGCCTAATGGTCAAAAACTGACGCACCAACAGTTCATAGTGCTCACGACCAAACCGGTCCATCACCAAGTCAGAAAACTGTTCCCAGGAACATGATTTTAATTTAGGCTCAACCGATGGCAACCATCGGGAGGCAGGACGAACAATGTGCATAGAGGCCATCTTGACCCACAAGGGAGATGGAATATTGTAAAATTCCATGAAATCGGCACTCCTGGTCAACCACAACTTGGGGCTATCACCATCAAAACTAGGGAAATTCAACTTAGGCAACCGACTAAAATTCAATTCCGCATCGCCACCATGACCAGGATGAGCAGAGTACCAATGATACTGAACATTCATAGGAGGGTCCCTTTTGACAAATAATATCCATGTATGCCGTCCTCTCAGTGTATATGTCAACATAAAAAATGCAAAGACTGGTAAATATGCGTTTCATGCCAGTTAAATGAAATGCACAAAGATATAAAAAAATCGAAAAACATGTATCATTAAATTCTTGATCAATAAAACTCTATTATATATACCATAGTGACTTGACGGCTATCTGACTCAGACCATGTTGTTTTTAGTTTCCAGAGCATTAGAAAGCCACTCCTGGGAAACGTAGGAAGAGAGAATTTGGTACATGAACAAGCAAAACATATTGCATTGTAGCACTGATAGGCCTGGGAGGTGTAGGGAATCAAAGGAGCACCATTGCTGGAAGAAATACCTCTAGGATGAAAGTAACTCCCGTTGGGTTTCCTATATAGTAACCTCACCAACAGAAGTTAAACGCTGCAAATTACTATGGAATGAAAACCGGCGCACAGACATTCGCAGGAAAGGTGGCAGTCCCACAAGAAACCGGCGCACCAACAACCACCACAGATGCTCTGCATGCTGCTCATGCTTCCACGCTTGATGGAGCATCCAGCTGCAAGACACGGTCTTAGAACAAGAATGTGGACTGGTTTGGACTGGTTAGTGAATATAGACATAGTGTGTGAGAGAGAATGCGTCCCCTTCGGAGAGAGCTGCGGTTAGGGAGAGACTGTGCTACATGCTGCAATTGAAATTGTGCAAGAATGATCTACACGTTCACTGCAACAATAAGTAAACACAGGATTCCTCCTGCAATGGAACAGCCGTAAACTAAATAATATGTCATGAATAAAATAATAACCAACACAAGAGACAAAATACTGAAAGCCTGAAAATGTGTCATCCTGGCAAAAAAATAAAGGGTCATGCGTTCAAATTATTATTAAACCAAAATATGTTCTCGTTTCCAAAGCAACGCTATGGTAGTGCAACATCTTTCTGCCATTTTTTTGGTCCACGGATTACCAGTTTCATTGTTCACCATGGTAAGTACTTAGAGTAGATTATATGATATTCCGATGATGCACAAGAGCACTTGTCTACAGGTGGAACAGAGAGAGATTTGTTGCATCGACGGCGCAGAATATATTTGCTTAACTAGGTGAAGGGACCGTGATACCCTAAGAGGGGGGTGAATTAGGTGTCTCTAAAAACTAAGGCTCCAAGCACATATAAAAATCTATTTCAATTTCTATCTAAATGTGCTCTAGGTTTTCTCTATGTGTTGCTATCTCTACCGCTACAAAGTTTTGCACCCTAGGTCCAATCCTATACTAGCATGGCAAGTCTAGGAAAGGTAAATATGGAAAGTAGTGCAAGTATGAAATGCGGAAGCTTAAAGGGTAGAGAAGAGCAAACTCCCGGCACAACGATTTTTACCGAGGTATCGGAAAGCTCACGAGCTTTGCACTAATCCTCGTTGTTGGAGCCCCTCTCAAAGGGAATGCCCGCGCAAGGGCATAAACTCCCCGGTCAAGTAACTCCGTGGGTGACCACGGGACTTCCCCACGCGCAAGTGGTTCTCCGCTCGTCCCTCCCCGGATGCTCCTCGCCACCTTCACTTGGTAGAGCTTCGGCCAAACGCCAAGGGCCTCTACTCCCTTGCACAAGCACCGGCGGCCTGTCCACAAACTCGGTTTGGGGGTCTCGCAAGACTACAAGCCCCGTATTACAACACTTGGTGCGTGCAAGCACCGGTAAGCAAAGAGGTATGTAAACCTCGCTGAACTCTGGGCTAAACACCTAAGAGATGTGCTAAAGGGTCTAGACTAGCACTAAGCAGTTGGCTAATCACCTAGATCTTCTATTTAGCACTTTGGTGGATTGAGCACTCAAGAATGTGTAGAACACTTGCCAATATGTCCACTGAGCTCAAGCACACTTCAAATGGCCGGGCACCTCTTATTTATAGCCCCAACCAAAGAAACTAGCCGTTGCTAGCCAACCAGACTCTGACCATTGAGAGGTCTCTCCACCAATTATAATATTCTGTCGCTCTCTCTAAACTGCATGTCTCTCTCGTGCCCGATCTCTTTGCCAATTCTCATAAAGAATTGAAATATCGTTCTACATAGAAGGTCCAATTTATACAAAGTTTGTCATTCAGAATGTTGTTCAGTGAACAAAATTTATTAATGCACAGTAAATGCAGCTATTGAATGCTTCACTGCCTCAGGCACGTGATGATTTCTCAATGTTACATTACCAAAGCAAATAAACCTCCTATGCCTGCGTCTTTCCATGATCAATGAGCACTAACGTTGAATTGTGTCATGCTTCCGTGCATCTTTTCTGTCTGAGAACGGCGAGACCCTTCTTCTAGAAGTGGCACGAAAATAAATCATATATAATTATGTGATAATAATGGGTCTGACAGGGTCTGAATCCACCATATCCCTTGCCTATCGCAAACCAAGTGCAGAGTTCCTCCGAATGGAAGCGATATGAGTGACATTGGTTTTGCTTAACGCCAGTTCAGACTTCAGGGCTTCGCCGGTGGCTGATTGTCTGATTCGCCGTTATGCCCTTCCCACCAATGGCCTTGCGATAGCAAAAATCCCACTGTGCATAATCATGCCTTGCTACTTTCTTGCTTCATGTTCGATGGGCATGCTCAGTTTACTTCACATTTGAAGGTAGCCATAGAAATCACAGGAGCTAAAAAATGGAGCAGAGACGTTTGTCCTAGGATCTTCGTGCTCCTTTGATTCACCGTACCTCCCAATCCTAGAAAGTACCAAAATATTATGCAGTCTTTGCACTAACTCTCTCTCTATCTCTCTCTGTCTCTCTCTCTCTCGTGTGTGTGTGTTTGTGCCCGTCCCCCCCCCCCTCCCCCCCTCCATTTTATAAGTCGACGGCCTCATCGTATTGTCATAGAAATGTATCAGTACTTTTTAATGGAGGTGCATCAATTTTATTCCATGCTGACAGAAATTTAGTTTGTGTAGCGATTATACATTTGGTAGCTTCACAGGCTTCAATGTAGTAAAACTGAAAAAACCTTGAGAATATAGTCCCATCGGTTTTTTATGCATCACATTTTCTGTTGTTTTGAAATATAGACTACAATTTTTTGTCAAAATACTTTTTATTGGACTACGTTATGTAACTTTTTTATTTTTCGAGACGAGAAAATATCAAACTTCTGAAGACTTTTAGAGGTTCTGAAGCCACGCCTATATATGGTTTGCTGGTGTTTTAGGTTAAGCCTCGGGTTAGACATAGTTACTGACAAGCTCATTAATTTTCAACAGCTTAACAGCTATGGTATAGAGCTTGCCGGTCGCCTAGGTACTTGCAGCGATGCCATTATCTCGCACTACCAAGACCAACTGGGCGCCTGTTTGCGAAGGTGCAAGCTGTAGATATTTCTGTTCGTTGATGCCGAGCACGACTGTGTCATAGTTCTACAGACAACTCGATCACTGACAAAGACAGCACCACCATTCTGGACAAATTTCGTTGCTCACGAACTACCATAACCATGGGAGCCCGAGCACGCTATGAGCCAAACCTCAGTGTATAATGTTGCTGTGCGGTCTGCTATTTGAGACGAAGCCACAGCACAAGAATTGAACAGAGTGAAAATCTCGGAGATATATGTATTTATTATTTGTGTTATAAACCGTGAAACCATTACAAAACTATGAGAAAATAAAAAGAAAATTTCACAAGGCCGCCAACAATCAGAACAACGTTAATCAATATCCCAAATCTAGACAAATGAAAAGTTCACAAGGATATTTTACGACTAGAGTCTATCGGGCATCTATTTTCAAACGTATGTGGAACTATAGATCAAGGGTTGCGCAACAACAAAAACCGGACAAATTTGGTCCGTTCTTGAGTTTCGAAGGTGTTTTTTTTCATTTTAAAAAAGAAAGAAGATTATATTTTAATATTTGACATTTAAAAGTAATTTTCTTTAAATCCACATAATATAAAACAAGCATCAAAAGTTTTCTAAAAATATAACCAATATGTTGGTTTTTATATTTGGATATAATTTTCACGTAATCTTAGTATGTCAGAGTTCTATCTTACTATTACTAATTGGAGGCTCCTTTTGAAGGCTCTAGGTTATGCCACCTAAGATCCTATGTGGACAGCCTAAAAAAATAGAGAAATCCTAGAAATTCTCTAAAAAAACAAAACATCCACCTAGGATCTTACGTGGACACCAATATATTTTATTTAATAAGTATTCATTAACTAATAAATATGAAGTAGCCCCTATGTATATATTTAAATCTGAATCCAGATTATATAACTATCCTCGCTAATTAATCTCTTTCCAATCAAGGCATCCTAGCACATAAGTGCTCCGTGATCCATCTAATGTCACATTTTTTTTAGGAAATCTTTATTCTATCCTCTCGCTAATTAGTCTATTTGTCACCCATGTCATATTTTTTTAGTTGATCTCCGTGCCACATTCACAGAGAAGGAAAAACTTATTTAACAAGTAGCAATGACCGACCAAGTTGAATCTAAAATACATGCATGGAAGTTAGAGGAATATATATTTCTTATTTTTTATGTATATCATTGGATCAACGGCCGACAGTTATTTTGAAGTACTTAGCAAACCCCTATATTAACTCTTAGGAGATAATAGAATATTTTTTTTATTTATATACTTTTCAATTTAAAAAATAAAGAAAATTATGAAAGTATCTTGCTAGATCCAATAAAAAAGGAAATATCTACTACTCATTATTCATCTTTATTTTTCTCTCAACTTGAACGTGACATGCCCATTGCATTAACATTTTTTTTCTGAGTTGATGCTTCAGTTTTTTCACTCAACGTGAATGTGACACGTCGATAGCCTGAATATTTTTTTTTCTCCTTAATGATGCTTTATCTTTTTTTCTCTATACGTGTACATGACATGGCTATTTTTTGTCATCCAAAATTTGAACATTTTTACTGTCTACATGGCCACCTTTTGTCTATAATACGAACTTGACTGTGACTGACAAGGAACGGGGAAACAAAACCAAAACCTCTGCACAAACATGATGGGAGTTGGAGTAATGTTGTACATGCACGCATGTGGCCGGCGGTAGTTAAAGAGCCAGTTAATAAGTGGTTCATATTTTCCAATTGATTTTTTCTATGTATATTAAAGGGTCCATATTTAATTAAAATCTTACCTCCTTAAAGGTAAAGAGGTGTACGGTAGCAAGCCCCCCTAATATAAATCTTAATCTAGAATATATATTATTAAAAAATCTTAAGATGCACCAATATAAAATTCTAAATTACTATTTTTATCATTATTAATATTGTTGTGTCGTATTCATGTATGAGAGAAGACATAAGAATAAAATTTTTATATTATTCGCATAGCTCAAACAATAAAAAACACATATGGAGGTATGATGGTGTGTCAAAAAATTGTGACTAAGTAAACATATTGTAATTAGATAATAATAACTATCTTTAGAGTACGGTTTTTTTTCAGTTTAACATATGAAATATAGAGTATGATAGATAATTATAATTATTAGCTATAAGTTTTAATTTTTATATTAATTCTAATTAGCCCGTGCAGCAGCACGGGTTGATAGGCTAGTTTGATATAATTGGAGTTGCAGAAGTAAGATTCAAGTAATTCCAAAGCAGAGCATCAACAGATAGATACATTTTTCTTAAAAAAATGGTAGGATTTTGTTTCCATATTTTCTTAAGTGGAGAAAATGACATGGTTGATGACGTGCCACAGATATTGTAACACCAATTTTTTAGCCGATTTTGGACAATGGCAACTGACTTGTGTTTCCCGAACTACTAGCAGCTGTGTCACTTTAATTGGTGACCGCTAGCAGCTGAAGCTTCATGGTTGCCATCCTGTACGAATGCACATGCCATCATGGGATGAGTCAGCGTGTTGGGACAGAGCTCGGATGCATGGGGAGACCTGCACTTTCCTTCCTTAATAACGTCTAGGCTGCTCCAGCTTCTAGACTCTGTCAAACAGCTCACAGACGATGAAAGCACTGCCATTCAGTCCGAATTCCGTGGCTAGTGAAACAGTCTTTGTGTGGGACTGCAGAATGTCCGTGGAAAGGTGATCCTGTGCGCTCTGGCCTTTTGGACGAGTGGTTACCAAAGTTTCCATGGCATATAACTGAATAGAAGAATAGATATTACCGTCCTGGTGCTCCATCGTCTTGCTCTACAGCATAGGTTGTTGCCGGCCTTTTTCTAGTTTCCTTGCTAGGAGACTACTAGA
Organism: Digitaria exilis; assembly: GCA_015342445.1. NCBI lineage: Eukaryota > Viridiplantae > Streptophyta > Magnoliopsida > Poales > Poaceae > Digitaria > Digitaria exilis. The sequence goes on along the minus strand of JACEFO010000191.1, from coordinate 1,005,746 downwards.
CCAAACCCAATAGTCGAGACAGCTAAATCAGAGGATTGTGATAGTGGGCTTAGATCATATCCAAGAGTGCCCAATAAATATAGGCCTAAAAACCTGGTTTTAGGAACTTGCTAAAAACTATTGAGACAGAAATATCATCTACTCCAACAGTTCCCAACAATAAATTTCTAAAAATTTGAAACCCCTGCCACATCATCTGTTTGTGGGGTCGTCAGCTGCTGATTTCTTTCACGTCATAAGTACCGGATGCGTGTTCTTTTTCTCTGTTTCTGTTTCTCTAGCTGACACATCTCGTCGTGGATGAAGGTGACCCGTTGCCGATTGCTGATGGATGTGCGGGATGACCGAAACATACACCATCGTAACCCGCGATCTGCACGAAGGGGATCAAGGCGGTGCTGGTCGGCCAACGCTCCGTGCATGGAGGGATAAAGCTCACATACACCTCGTTGGCAGGAGAGTGGTGCACACTAGTACAAAAATTTCAAAACGGCACAAGCTGGCAGGAAGACCGCGCAGGATTTCTTTGTTTCTTGACACCTCCTAAACCTATGAAAGCAACTAGACTCTGACCATTGAGAGGTCTCTCTTCGCCAATTATAATCTTATGTCGCTCTCTCTAAACTGCATGTCTCTCTCGTGCCCCTCTCTTTGCATCTCGTAATGATAGAAATATCGTTCTACACAGAATGTCCAATTAATAGAAAGTTTGTCATTCCACAGAGTTCTTCAGTGAACAAAATTTATTAATGTACAGTAAAAACCTCCTCTGTGTGCTTCACTGACAAAGTTCTTCAATTCATAGAAATATTGAATGCTTCACTGACTCAGGCACATGATGATATTTCTAACTGTCACATTATCAAAGCAAAACCTCCTCTGTGTGCGTCTTTCCATTATCAATGAATTGTGCCATGCTTCCTCGTATCTTTTCTGTCTGAGAACGGCTAGACCCTTCTTTAAAAAGTGGCACGAAAATAAATCACATATAATTATGTGATAATTAATATTATTCAATTTAATAATGGGTCTGACAGGGTCTGAATCACCATATGCCTTGCCTATAGCAAACCATGTGCATCTGAGTTTCTCCGGACGGAAGCGATATAATTGACATTGGTTTAGCTTAACGCCAGTCCAGACTTCAGAGCTTCGCCGGTGGCTGATTGCCTGATTCGCCGTTGTTCCCTTCCCACCAATGGCCTTGCGATAGCAAAAATAACACTGTGCATAACCATGCCTTGCTACATTCTTGCTTCATGGTCGATGGGCATGCTCAGTTTAGTCCACACTGGAGGTAGCCATAGAAATCACAGGAGCTAAAAAATGGAGCAGAGACGTTTGTCCTAGGATCTTCGTGCTACTTTGATTCACCGTACCTCCCAATCCTAGAAAGTACCAACATATTATGCAGTCTTTGCACTAACACTCTCTCTATATATATATCTGTGTCTGTGTGTGTCTGTGCCCGTCCCCCCCTCCGTCCCCCCCTCCACGGCCTCATCGTATTGTCATAGAAATGTATCAGTACTTTTTAATGGAGGTGCATCAATTTTATAGCATGCTGAAAGAAATTTAGTTTGTGTAGCTATTATACATTTGGTTGCTTCACAGGCTTCACATTTTCTGTTGTTTCAAAAATATAGACTACAATTTTATGTCAAATTACTTTTTATTGGACTACGTTATGTACCTTTTTTTATTTTCGACATGAGAAAATATGAAACTTCTAAAGGCTTTCAGAGGTTCTGAAGCCACACCTGATGTAACTCAGCTTTTTTAGAGGCACTTGTAGTTCAACTCTCAGTCAAATGTACATGATTTCGCTGTATCACAGCAAACTTATGTTTTCTTGATATCTGGCTGAACCTTGGATCAAATTGGAGACGTGGGATAAACTTCAAAGGAGATGCTACTATTACACGTCCCAAAATTTTGCATAGTCGCCGGGCAGACCTCGTGCTCCCTGCGGCGCTCACCGCCGGGACGCTCGCCAAGCTCTTGTCGGCCTTGCCCTCTGCCCCCGTCAGCCTCCCTCTCCCGCGCACCGATGTGACAGGCGAGGACGGAGCTCGGAGCAGGGGCCGTGTGGGTGAGGATGGAGCTCCTTTGGCGCGCAGCGAGGCTCGGCTCCTCCGGAGGGGCCGTGTGGTTGGGGTCCTCCGGCGGTGGGGATGAACGTCTGAAGGAGGTTGGCGGCTCGGCCTAGGCTCCGTGCCACCGTTCCTCGTGGGGGGAGAGGAGCGGGCGGGCGCGTGGCTGACCTCTGACAGCCGGGAATCGGCTGCGTGTTGGGAAGAATCAAGGGTCTGGGTCGATTCCGCGTCGTAGTAGAAAAAGAGCATTCCTAGAAATTGTGCCGGAGATAATCGTGTTGGGAATCTCGCCATTTGGCTCTGGAAGCGGATGATTTTCAATGAATGCGACGCAGAAGCTGTCCCAAACTGGGCCTATGTCTCTCTGCGGACTCTCTTTCCCTGTCACAAGATTATTATTACCTAGGTAGTAATACGTATCACCACCTCCAACAGTAGTATGATTCCACAGGACTATATATAGGAGATGCCCGTGGCTGGCCCTACACAATGGAGCATGTTTGTTGAAGAAAATGCTCAGAGATGCAGGGCACTCACAATCAGGCGCATCAGATCGTCGCATCAGCAAATGTCAGAACAGCGGTGGACAAGCTCATAGGCCTTGTTTAGATCGCCAACTTTCGCCAACTTATTTTGCCAACTTGTCACATCGAATGTTTGGACACTAGTTATGATTATTAAAATAGGTGTAAAAAATATTAATTATATAGATGAACTTTACATCGTGAGACGAATCTATTAAACCTAATTAATTTGTCATTAGACACTGTCATGCTACAGTAACTCATCATTAAAAATACGCTAATGACGGCACATATTAGGCTTAATAGATTCGTCTTGCGCTGTAGAGTCCATATGTGTAATTAGTTTTATAATTAGCCTATATTTAGTACTCCTAATTAGTGTCAAAAGGATGGATGTGATATTTCGTCAACTTTCACCAACTTTACTCCCCTCATCTAAACAGAGCCATAGTTTGTTATCCTGTTTTACTCATCGGCAGTCGCCAGTCTCACCACATTCAAGACAAGAGAGCCATAGTCATTGGTGGCATGATCAGCGCGGCATGCATCAAGAAGAAAGATAACAGGGAAACGGAAACACTAAACTGAGAATTTTTTATTGTTACAGTGGTGCTCCATCAATTCTAGACACCTCCCAGCCATATGGAGGAACCTATTGTAATTTGAAAGGTATACACAACTAATAAATTTGTCGCCCTCTGCCAGAGTCTAAAAAGTTCATGACTCGTCTTACTGCATCTGAGATGACGAACCACCTGTCACGATGGTAGGAACCAGAGTAGAGGATGGTGCTGATCCAGAATGTTAGTCCACCGCTGAAAATTGAGTCTAACAGTCTAGTTGTTGTTGTATGTTGATCTCCCTTCACTATGACATAGAACTATAGAAGTAAATTTTAACTTACAACATGTGACACACATTTTTTTAATTTTTGGTTGCTGTTTAACTGTATACTAAAATATAATTCTACTTAGGAAACTTATCATAGCTCCAAGAGTTGTAGTTCCATGATGGAACCCTGGATATGTTCAATAGTCACATACTGTTGAGCACTGATGATCCATAGACTAAAGGAGAAGTTCAATTACCATCGAAGGCCATGTTAAAGCAAATATATGATGCACATCTATTTTTACAGACTGGAACACAGTGTAATTAAACAACAAACTGGGTCATCTATTAGCAGTGTTTCAAGGTTTTATTTTTTAGGCAACATGGTTTGAAGGATTAGCCAACCACCGCAGCAAGGCCGACACAATCAGATTGACGCACCACTGCCGTGTATGCCATCGTACAGTACTGCAGCACACCCTGACCATTGGCTAAGTTCGGCGAGTCTCGCCAGTTGGTATAAGGCTAACACCACCGTTGGATCCTTGTTGAAGAACATGAGCTAGTTGATTCGTCAGCCTCGATTTGGATAGAGGTATACAGCAACCTCTATCTCAGAGCTACACTTGCAGCTGATGAGGGAACAGTTGTTTTATTCCAGAGTGATGCTAAAATAGAGGGGTGTGAAGTCCTGGGAATGATCAGGCGGTCTCACAATGACAGATACATAGCGCCTTTCTCGCTTGTTGCGGCCTCAATTCCCAACACCTCCCAGGCCAATGAATTTAAATATGCATTATCCTGTGCAGCTATATATCGCACTGCAAGTATGTCTCCTCGCACTAGCACAAATAATGTTGTATGTGACTGGCTCATTGCTGCGTGGCAAAAGTTGAACATCCTTTCGCAATGGTTCTCCATTTTATAGGCTGATACTAGTTAACAACATCCCACAAAGGAAATTAGGTAGCATAGTATTACCATATTTAAGTGGCATCATTAATTGATATGACGCAGGCGTCCACACTATATAGTTGAGTTTTGCATAACTGAGCTGGCAGGAGCTATTCATTCTTCCAGATACTGGTGTTGTTGGATTTTGAATATTTCGGACCCACAACCTTAAGCATGAAGCATCAATTCCTTACATCAACACCAATTCAATTGCAGTGGTACTCGACGAGAGAAGCTACTCGTGTCCTGTGCACAATTGTTTTCTTCACGAGAGAGAGATGGGAAACTATACGAGAGCCATGGGAAATAAGACCGTAAGAGACAAGGTTGGAGATGACTGAGTGCTCGTATTGTTTTTTTATAGTGCAGGTGGGCTAGCTCATATGGTATAGTATCTTGTTTGTTTCAATCCGTTGTCTTTCTCACCACATTTCATTATGAGAGGGCCATAGTCATGGATAGCATGGTCAGCGGGGTATCTGGAGGAAAGAGAATAGGTGGATCTTAGAGGTTTCGATTATGATAGTGGTGGTCCATAGGTTCACAACACCTCCCAACCCCTAGAACAATGAATAATCTGCAAGGTATACACAACCCAACAAATCTATCTTTTTCACTCTCTTCCGTAATCAAATTAGTAAATGATTCATCTTACGACTTGACATCTGATAATTATAAACCTCTTTTCACTGTTACTCCATGTCCATGGAGCAATCTCATTAAATAAAGTATGAAGTGTTACATCCCCTAGGGGCATCAATGGAAACAAAAGAATACCTTCTTTGTGTGTTTAATTATTTAGCAATGTCGTCTATCTTATAAAGAACGAGTAAAATAGACAACATTTCTGACCCAAATTGGGTCTACCGTACCCCTCAAATTGGAACCACCAGTATATAGCAAAGGAGATGGAAAGAGATACAGACAAACAAAATCGTGAGTGAGTTAGAGAATGTTTATGCCAAACAAAAATTCAATTTTAATTTGGCTAACAAACGGATGCGTTTTGGTGGTGCTGGCTAAGTAGTGAGGATTTTGCAGGAACTGCTCTGCCCTCTCGCACCGCCGTCCATGGTGAAAACCATGGGAGGGACGAAGAGGAAGCAATGTGCCTCGGTCATGGCCACCACTGCCATCGCTGGAGACCTTATCCACAAAATCCTCCTCCAACACCAGTCCAGGTTCATGCTCTGCTTTCGCACTGTCTCGAAGCCTAGCGCGACTTCCCCTCTGACCCGAAGTTCATTTGCGATCACCACCGCTTTCATCCGGATCTGCCTCTCGTCTCCTAGCTTAGTGTGGATGAACTTGCTGGCAGCGCGTCGCAGTGGGCGTGGGCCCTGTAGCCGCTGGTTGCATGACAATGACCGATCGCCCAACAGTGTGCCCATGGGTTGTTTGGCACTTCCGCTAGAAGAAATGAGAGAGCAAAGGAAGAACTAGTTCAAATAAAAATAATTCTCATCCAAATTATGTCCACATCAGTACCTTTACATTGGATCCACATATAAGTAGTCAGTGAGTTAATAGGAGTTGTAAACCCACATAATCAAGTAGTCAGCGAGTCGCTGGATCATTATTTTAACTTGGTGCGCCCATCCTTATGTCCGATTTTGATCCCAACATGCAATCTAAATAAGATTTTGCATCCAAACAACATCAACCCTCATTGTTCGAATAATAACACCTTACTAACTATACTATGAAAACTTCAGAATGATTTTATCTACTCCCAAATATTAGCTAATATTGTCGACTTCTGATCACAGGGTAGTTGGAACAAAAGAAGTTCCAAAAATGTAGTTATTGTAGCATGTATCCCTCCATCATGCGTTTTTTTATTTTTGTATTATGTAAAGTATATAATTAAAGATTACTTAGTCACGCTACTTTGTTAACTCCAAATGGTGTGTGTGTAGTCCCATAGAACCCTGGCCATGTTTCTGTAGTCCCCGTAAATTACTGATAATTCATAAAGTAAATATGATGGTAAAAAAGAAGTCCACTTACAATCCGAGGCATTGTTGAAAGGGAAATGTAGAATACACATCACTTTTTAGAGACTGGACCATAATGTAAACAGCTAACCGTGTCACCTTTGAGCAGGGTTTCAAGGAGTATCATCCTTCTTTTTTTGTGACGGACCTAGAAGCTCGGAATGTTTATGAATGTCAGACAAATGTTCTAGCTAGTGCTAACAACAAGTACAATATGGCTTTATTACAACCAACAAGTACGATTACGATAGCTACAGATTAAACTGCCATTACAGAGCGGTTAACTGACCAGATTATTACTCGCTCCAATCAGCAGATGCAACAGATCGATTTGTTTACACATAATTACAATTATCTTCACCAATACAAGTTTCTGCACCAATTGCAGGACACAAGCACGATTCACATCAGCTGCTGCCCGTGGCAAGAAACTTGATCTTGGTCATGCTATTGACATGAATGTAGTGGAGAACGCGTTCTGCGTCCCTGGTCTCTGAAACAAAACAGCCCGAGCTTTGAGGATAAAGGCTGTCGTCCCTATCACATCGGTGCTTGTTTGATTCTTGAAACCTCCCACTCCTAGACCAATGAGCAGCTGCAAGGTCTCTGCAGCAACGCTCTCTCTCTTTCTGTTTCAACGCTTTCTACCAGATTTTAACTCATAGTAGCTGAAGTAGAGCCATCTGCCCAAGTTATCTGCACGCACAAATATAGGGGGAGGCCATCGTAGAGCCCAAGTAGCCTCTCATCATCGTGGTGGGCACATGTGTGGGATCAATCTGGTGTCCCTGGTCCCTCCTTTTCTTGTACCCATCATATCCCAGAACCAAAATGCAAACTTGGAATGAATATCCATAAATTGATGCAAGGAATACATGGAAAAAATAATAAATGTCAGTTCGATTTGCACCTATATTTCCATGAAGATAATAATTTAGCAGTGTATCAATTACAAAAAAAAAGTCAAGTCTGTGCTGACTCCAATATTGTGTGTGTTGTCAAATAATTTTTCTGGATTCAACTTTTCTTTAAGAGGATTTTTATGGCGCTTGAAAATAATAACGGTCGTCTATTATCCTAGATCTAATGGTCAAAAATGAAAAGAAACCTATTATGAGGAACCAAAGTAGTGGGTCATGAACAATTTATGAAATTAATTAGAAGGGTATATTTGCATTTTCACTGATCATATTTTTTTAACCGACAACGCTGATGACTGCATCCTCATCCACATCCAGGAGATGTCCCTCAACTATCACTTCGCCATCAAGCAGGCAGTAGGCTCCTCCTGCCACACCTTCTTCCGCCTCAACGGCATGGCTGGGGTGTGGTGCCTCGTCACGCTGGCTGACGCCAGCGGCTGGAAGCAACGCACCACCGTGGAGGACAGCATGGACCTGGCTGTACGATGGCGCTTCATCTACGCCGGCGACATGGGCGTGCGCAACGAGCTGCCCAGGACCTTCCGGGCCTACAGCTACCGGCCAGCAGCACCGGTGGTCGTGCCGCCCTGCCAACCTCTTCCGTGAGGTGCTCCTGGAGATCCTGTGCAGCGACCGCGTGTTGCTTTGCCGTGGAAGAAGCCGCACCTCCTCTACGGCTTCTTCGTCGTGCGCAAGGTGGTGGCACATCTCGTCACCTTCCTTTTCTACTGCATCATCATCCCGGCATGGCGGCCTGCGTGATGGTGCGGGCGACGTGCACCTGCCCAAGTACGTGGCCATGTACGTGCTAGCCGCCGGCGTCAATGGAAGGAGATCCAGACGGCGGGACGTCAGGTGGAGGAAGGGAGCATTTTTTTGGGTAACGATCTGTTTCGTGCGGATGGAATTAGGGATTACAGACTAAACTACCCTTCTTAATAAAATGTCTTCTTTTTTAAAATCAACGGTTCAGCTTAATTAGTTGGGAAGGAACTAGGGGTTCCTTCCAAGCACTGTAACAGGCCTCTTACTTTAAATTATTATTCTTGCATTGTATAAATAACAAAACTCAGTCCTGTTTGCTCCGGTTTATTTTTACTTTTTAGTTTTGTATGAAAAGGCCACACTCCGGGAAGTTCTCGAATTCATTAGTTTGAACTTATGAAATCTTCAAACACAACAATATCTGTGTGGCGGCATCCTGTTGGCTGCACCATTCTGGCCAGGAACTGCAATTCAAGAAATGAATGCTCACTTTGATTCCCCATGCCTTCCATCTCAACTTTACATCTGAATAATTCAGTTCAACCAACTACTAGGTATTATCGTGTAGACAACTTGAGCTTCGGTTACCTGCTCTGAGATAATCTGTGATGCAAATTTATACCTAAAAAACAGCAGCCAGCACACGAATGTATCCAAGCAAGATTATTGTCCATTACAATGCTCAACGCAAGGGATCTTTGCTTGCTAAATTAGCAAGCGTGCTTCACAAGGACAAATGCTACCATAACACAACACCATGCAACAACTTGTGACTAATGTAGTGATGATTCACTGTGTTAACTTTTGCCAGATATATGTTTGAACATAAGACATTCCAAATGAAACAATTGTCAATCACAAAGTTATAGAACTCACCAAATACAACTACGACTTTAACATTTACTTTGCTTGGTGTCAGGTACACACTTATGGACAGACTGCCAGGGTGGCAGATTGTCATCCACTGGAAGCTGATTACTGGAAACAGAAAAAGAGCATGCAAGTGTATTTGAGCCATACCCATATTCAGGCTCGGCCGATGTAGTAATCTATATACTGTTTGTACCGAGAGGATGAGGGATGATTATGTATCAACGATCATCTTTTCTATCAAAAAGGAAACCTTCCACTGAGCTCAGGTCCTCTGTTCTTCTTCAATATCTGTCGTTGTGCCTTTTGATGCTTGCTCTAATTGTTCTATTCCTCTTCCCCGCTACCCTGCTGCATGCTGCTAACAATTACTATCAGAGGCAGTTGATATCTTGGAAATATTGCAACATGATGTCAGATCTGGGCATGGGGAAAAACCATTAGAATTTCCTTTATCTTTAATAAGTTAACGTGTGTCCTTTTGTAACAATTATCTTCTCAATTTAATTCAGCATGATCAGTATGCCCCCAAACAACAGTTTTGGTATGAACCGAACCCAGAAGATATCTGACCTGTCGCAGTTGGAGGGGGGAAGAAGCACAGAGCAATTTTGCAGGCCTCTAGTGCATGAACCTTCACAGCTCCACTCAACAAAAAGGAATTTCTGGATTCTGGTAACAAAAAGGAGTTGGTCAAAAACTGACTATGATTCTGGATACAATTCTGGGGAAAATCAGAAGGATGCAAGAGATATAAAAGGCTAGCAGCAACAGCAGGGGACCGAGGTTGACGGAGCAGCTGAGGAATGCTCCGCTCTTCTTAACAAACTATCCGCGACCATGATCCAAGGACCATGGTTTTTGACGGAACCATAATTGAGGATTCTATTCAGTGCTACCCTTTTTCCTAATGCCTTCTATTCCTATAGGAACTGGAATTTGTTTCCTCCTGGCATTTCCTTGTTGTCTTCCACGCCTCCATGAATTTGTCTCCTATACACCGAAATTATCTCTGTTGTTCTTGCAGTGCTAGTGGATGCCAGTTGAAGAAAGCGAAGCCGAAGTAGAGAGATGTCTATGTGGTGAGCAAATATATAGATGAGTGAGCATCAATTTAATTCATATAGTGCCTCACACACTTGGCTTGTTATGGCTCAACCCAACTACTCACTCCGTTTGTTTATTAGGTATTGTATTTGCCTCTGTACAGAGACCAAGAAAAAATTGTTTAAATCATCGTATTTCCCCTCATCACGAGTTGAATTTTCTTGGCAACCACTCTCGAGTCTCGACTAATTAGTTATACTACGTCAATATCTTCCCTTACATGCAAGACACCTAAAGACAACCAGATGGACTGGAGCATTTTATTTAATGAGTCAACCTGAGCAGCCTTGTTTTTCACTTTCCAATGTATAAGGCGACACGCCCCAAGCTCTAGTTCTTCTCCAGAGATTCATGCTGTTCTGCTGCTACCAAACACGACTTTCTCCAGAGGCGCGCATCTACCTGCATCTAGCACACGTAGGGGTTTACTGCTCCAAATTTTGGTTAATTTGTGCATTTCTCGGTGGGGCAAGCCTCCACTGCTTCTCCAATCGGCATTACAACATCATTACGGTTCCTTGCCACAATGATGCGGCCTCGCCCTCCACCTCACATGGGTGTTTAGTGACGGTCATCAACCTTGTCTGCCCTGCTCCCTCCCTACACGGCCCAGTGTCAGCCCCTTGCCTCTATCTTCCGCTCACACTCAAGATCTTGGATCGCATTATTAGCCTCTACGCCATCACAGCCACCACCTTCGTCGTGCCATGAGATGGACAGGTGACACTTTGTCGCCTTGCTGAAACAGAGACAATGGAGAGGCAGGAAATGTTGAATAATTCTTGTGCTTAGTCCTTGTCTATTTTTAGCTGTTGGGGTAAGGTGCATGGCTGTTCAAGTGGCTGTGCGCGTTTTGTGCTCGACGTGTGCTGGTCCACACGGGAGCGCGTCGTGCGGCATGCCTTAGGCGTTTGGGATGGCACTCGTCCGAGGATAGGTGTGGCGCACATGTCGGAGGTCATGGACCTCGTTGGTAGTCAGTTGTAATCGTTCTCTTTATAAGCAATACAGAGTCCAAGGAAACGCTGTTGGTTACAGCACAAACAAGATCGTGTTCTAGGGTGATCGCGTGAGTTACTTCGTGTGCGTGTGTTCCAGCTTTTGGGAGATCGCCGGCGATGTGCTGCGGCAGTCGCTACTCCGGTGATCTCTGACAAGTGGCATCAGAGCCGGTTGCGGTTCGGGACTCGATCGCGGCTCGCGATCGCCGTTGGATCGTGACCGCGCGATCGTGTGGGCGATGACTGGCTCATTGCCAACATCGCCGAAGAAGGGCGGCGACGGGAAGATGGTGGAGAGCTCGAGCGGAGCGAAGGATGGCGGCGCGGTGATTCAGCGAGTAGTTCGTGAGGTGGGCAGCGGGACTAGCTACCCCGCTCTCACCAAGACCAACTACTCCACCTGGGCGCGTCTCACGAAGGTGAAGCTCAAAGCCAGAGCCCTCTGGCGGGCGATCGACGTCGGCGACGTTGATCACCAGGAGGATATGATGGCACTCGATGCCCTCTGCATAGTCGTCCCTCCGGAGATTGCCGATGCGATCGCCGACAAGGCCACGGCGAAGGAGGCCTGGGACTCCATCGCCACCATGCGCGTCGGCGACGACCGTGTCAAGAAGAACGCCGCGCAGCAACTACGGCGGGAGTTCAAGCTCGCCGCGTTCAAGGACGGCGAGACGGTGGAGGAGTACGCGCTCCGGCTGACAAGCATCTAGGCCACCCTGCAGACGCTCGGGGATCCGCTGGAGGACGCCAAGATCGTGGAGAAGATCGTCAGGTCCGTGCCGCCGCGCTACAGGCAAATGGTGGTGTCGATCCGTACGCTGCTCGACATCGCCACGCTCACGGTGGCGGATGTGATCGGGCGTCTCAAGGCCTCGGAGGACTGCTTCGAGGAGCCGCCGCCGACGTTGCAGCATGATGGGAAGCTGTACATGACGGCAGAGGAGTGGGAATCAAGGCGCAAGAAGGGCGACTGCGTGCGTGCTGGTGGCGGGAGCGGGAGCTCTGGTGGCCGTGGCGGCAGACACTCGCGTGGCCGAGGAAGAGGGCACGGGAATTTCGGATCGTCCTCAAGTGGGCCGGCAGGCTCCGGCGGCAAGGTGGGCTGGGATCAATGTTGCCGGTGTGGAAAGACCGGACATTGGGTCCGGGAGTGTCCACGGAAGCCCAAGAAGGAGGCGGCCCACGTCGTGCAAGAAGAAGAGGAGGCCTCCCTGCTGCTGGTGAGGTCAACACCTTTCTCTCCTCTCTCTGTAGCTCCGTCCCAGCTGCCGTCGGCGGTCGATGGCCCCTCGCCGGCATCGGTCGCTCCCATGGGAGGGAGGCCCAAGGAGGACTCGAAGGCGCAGCCGTGGCGACTCTCCTGGATGCAACATCGACATCACCAGGAGGGGTGCGCTCAGATCCAGATCGGGCGACGGCGGCACCAGGTTCCAGATCTCGGCGAGGAGGAGATGGACCGCGACACGTCGTCGTGGGTCCTGGACACCGGAGCAACGAACCACATGTCGGGTTCCCGGGCGGCGTTTGTGGAGCTCGATCTGGCGGTGTGCGGCACCGTCCGATTCGGCGACGACTAGGTGGCGTGCATCGAGGGGTGCGGGACCGTGCTGTTCACCTGCAAGAACGGCGAGCACCGCTCATTCTTCGGTGTCTACTACATCCCTCGCCTCACGACGAACATCATCAGCATCGGGCAGCTGGATGATTCGGGGTATGAGATCGACATCGACAATGGCGTCCTGAAGATCCGTGAGGAGAGCCAGAGGCTGCTGGCGCGAGTGTTGCGAGGGGCAGACCGGCTGTACGTGCTCAACATCAACGTTGCACGGGCGGTCTGCCTCGCAGCTCGCGGCAAGGAGGAGGCCTGGCGCTGGCATGCGCGGATGGGCCATGTGAACATGAGCGCGCTGCGGAAGTTGGCTAGGGAGGAGATGGTCCAGGGTCTGCCGGTAATCGAGCAGGTGGACCAGCTCTGTGATGCCTGCCTCGCCGGAAAGCAGCGGAGAAATTCATTCCCGGTGGTGTCACAGTACCGAGCCAAGCGCACTCTGGAGCTCGTGCACGGTGATCTGTGTGGGGCTATCACGCCTGAGACGCCAAGCGGCGGCAAGTACTTCATGCTACTGGTGGACGACAAGAGCCGTTTCATGTGGCTGAAGATCCTGGCGAGGAAGGATCAGGCGGCAGCAGTGATCAAGGAGTTCCAAGCACGAGCTGAGGCGGAGTCGGGCTTGAAGCTGGGCGTGCTCAGGACTGATCGAGGTGGTGAATTCACCTCGATTGAGTTTGCGGAGAACTACGTGGGTGAGGAGGTTCGACGGCAACTCACTGCCCCCTACAGCCCGCAGCAGAATGGAGTCGTGGAGCGGCGCAACGGCACGATGGTGGCGACAGCGCGGCGCATGCTCAAGGCGAAGGGGCTGCCAGGATGGTTCTGGGGTGAGGCAGTGAACACTGCCATCTACATTCTGAACCGGTGCCCGACCAAGAGCATGACGGGCATGACGCCGTTCGGGGCCTGGTATGGGAAGAAGCCGGCGGTGCATCACCTGAAGACCTTCGGCTGCATCGTGTATGTGAAGAACATGGCTCCACACCTACGCAAGCTCGACGACCGCGGGAGGAAGATGATTTTTGTCGGATATGAGCACGGCTCCAAGGCTTACCGGGCGTACGACACCGTGGCTCGCCGAGTTCAAATCACCAGGGATGTGGTGTTCGACGAGGATGCCCAGTGGGACTGGGCAGGGAGTTCGGAGGAGCACACGGTGGCGCAACAAGATGATGACATCTTTCGTGTGGAGGTAATCACGCTCAGCCACGGCGAACAAGTTCCAGCTCCAGACGCGACACCGAGCTCTCCACCAACGCCATCGACACCCTCAAACCCCGCCTCTACACCAGCATGGCAGGGAGTCACGGGCACGCAAATCGCTACGCCAACAGATGTCCAGTTCATCTCTTCATCACCAGAGCTTGGAGAGGAAGAATTGGACGTGGATCATGAAGAGGACGTGCCGCTACGGTTCTGCGTGATGGATGATCTTGCAAGGCCGGATTCACCACCAGGCCACGCTACTCGCAACCTTGGCGTTGGCAGGCTGCTTGCAGTGAGCGTGGACGAGCCCGCCTCAATGGCTCAAGCAAAGGAGGAGGCCTGCTGGGAACACGCGATGGAGGAAGAGTTGCGGTCGATCGAAGAGAACCGTACTTGGACACTCACAGAGTCGCCAAGAGGCCAGCATGCCATAGGCCTCAAGTGGGTGTTCAAGGTGAAGAAGGACGAGCACGGCGCAATCCTCAGGCACAAGGCACGGCTCGTCGTCAAGGGGTACGCTCAATGTGAAGGCATCGACTACACTGAGGTATTCGCTCCGGTGGCAAGACTGGAGGCGGTGAGGTTGCTATTGGCACTGGCTGCACATGAAGGATGGGAAGTCCACCACATGGATGTCAAGACGGCGTTCTTGAACGGTGACCTGAAGGAAGAAGTGTTTGTGCAGCAAGCTCTGGGTTTTGTGCAGCCTGGACAAGAACACAAGTATACAAATTACACAAAGCTTTGTATGGTTTGCATCAAGCTCCTCGTGCCTGGAATGAAAAACTGGATGAGAAGATGGGTGTACTGGGATTCAAGAAGTGTCCTTCTGAACATGCCATATAGTGCTGGAGTGTGGGTTCTAAGAGGCTGATTGTAGGGGTCTATGTGGATGATCTGATTATCACAGGAGCCAGCTGCAACAGCATCAAGAAGTTCAAGGCACAAATGGCAGAGATTTTCAAGATGAGTGATCTTGGGTTACTCACCTATTATTTAGGCATTGAGGTGAAGCAGAATGAAGAGGGAATCACACTGTCTCAAGGAGGCTATGCACAGAAAATTCTTGAGAAAGGTGGCATGATGGACTGCAATTCTTGTCAGGTGCCAATGAATCCAAAGGTGAAGCTGAGCAAGGAGAGCAGCAACTCTTGTGTTGATGCAACAGTTTACAGAAGCTTGGTGGGAAGCTTAAGATATCTTGTGAATACCCGACCAGATTTGGCCTTTTCAGTTGGGTATGTGAGCAGATTTATGGAGGAGGCTCATGAAGAACATCTTGCAGCAGTAAAACAAATACTGAGGTATCTTGCTGGTACTTCGAATTGGGGTCTCTTCTACACAAGGAAGAAAGGAGTGAGAGCTGAACTCAGAGGATTCAGTGATAGTGATCTTGCTGGAGACCTGGATGGCAGAAAGAGCACTACTGGAGTCCTATATTTTCTTGGAGATAGTCCTGTGAGTTGGCAGTCAATGAAGCAGAAGGTTGTGGCTCAGTCAAGTTGTGATGCTGAGTACATTGCAGCTGCCGCTGCTGGAAATCAGGGGGTATGGCTGGCAAGGCTGCTTGCTGAAATCCTGGATTCAGCAGTAAGCACGCCTTTGCTGCGAGTGGACAACAAGTCTGCCATCTCGTTGATAAAGAATCCGGTGCATCATGACCGGAGTAAACATATCGATATCAAGTTTCATGTGATCCGAGAATATGAACTCAACAAGCAGATCAAAGTGGAATTCATTGGAACTAGTGAACAACTGGGTGATATTCTCACAAAGCCACTCGGGAGGAACAAGTTTCAGGAACTCTGCACCAAGATTGGTCTGTACTCTGGTGAGTAGTGTAGGGTAGTTTGAATGCACAAGACTTAGGAGGAGATTTGTTGAATAATTCTTGTGCTTATTCCTTGTCTATTTTTAGCTGTTGGGGTAAGGCGCATGGCTGTTCAAGTGGCTGTGCGCGTTTTGTGCTCGACGTGTGCTGGTCCACACGGGAGCGCGTCGTGCAGCATGCCTTAGGCGTTTGGGATGGCACTCGTCCGAGGATAGGTGTGGCGCACATGTCGGAGGTCATGGACCTCGTTGGCAGTCAGTTGTAATCGTTCTCTTTATAAGCAATACAGAGTCCAAGGAAACGCTGTTGGTTACAGCACAAACAAGATCGTGTTCCAGGGTGATCGCGTGAGTTACTTTGTGTGCGTGTGTTCCAGCTTTTGGGAGATCGCCGGCGACATGCTGCGGCAGTCCCTACTCTGGTGATCTTTGACAGGAAAGGGAGCTGAACCATGCAGAAGACAGGCCAATTGATGTTTTGCTTCCATTTTTGACACCTCCCATTTCTATATAAAATCAAAGAGCCCCTATCAGACTCTCTCTGTCAACGTGCTTCAGGAAAGTAGACACCACAATTTACAATTTATAGTAATACTGAAAAAAACTAGTAGATTCAGCTTTGATAATTTTAAAACCTAGTAGATGCTTAGACCTAGCTCTACAATTTATAGCCATCTTTATTCCAGTCAGGTGGTAAACTAAGAGCATGGCTAACAGTGCGCCCTGCTAGCCAGCTTGAACGAGCGCCAGCTTAGCTAGGTCTGTGCAAACGTGAGAAACGGTGGTGGTGGACCCCACCATGAGTTAATGGTCTATGTGGAAAGCAGCCAATAAGAATAGGCCAGCTGTCAGAAAAGCTGCAGAATGGAGCATCTCGCTGCACTAAAGGGAGCCGGGCTAATGCTACACTTTCCGACGCAACAGCAAGGTAAAATGCTGCAATACATAGGGTTTATTGCAACACTACCCGATTTTGGTTGCTATAGGGTTGCATATTGCAACCAAATAGTGTGTCATTGCAATTTCACTAGTGGGTGCTGCAATAACTTGATTGTATCACAACGCTGATGAGCATGTTGTAATTAGAGTGACGTTGTTGCAATCCTTTTGTACAATTGTTGCAATAGTGAACAATACTGCAACCGAAATATAGAGTTGTGATACTTAGTATATAGAGTTGCGATAGACTCTATGTTATGACAAGAAAAAATATAGAGTTGCAAAATGATTCTTAGATATAGCCACGCAAATAGAGAGTGTTGGTAATGATGGTATGCTATTGCAACCTAAATGCGACGCGTTGCATTGAGGCATAGCTATGGCAACACACATCAGCATCGTTGCATAGCTATAGCAACAAATCCATGAATGGTTGGAAGAATGCATAGATGTGGGCCCAAAGTGTAATTATATGCGTGTGTGTGTCTGTTTTAGGAGAGAAGAATTGCCTGATTTAAGAAAAAGGTGGCAGGGACTCTCATAATATATGTCAGACGAATTATTTTTTAGTAGTAGAGATATATGACTCGGCTCTATATAATTTGTTGTATTATAAATAAACTTTAAATCTTATAGAGTGATAGATATATATAGTAGAGATATATCTATAGAGCTGATGCATGCATGCACAACAAACGTCAACGCGAGAGAAGGAAAGGCAATCAGATGGACCTGCATGCGACCAACAAGGCGAGTGATATGGAAGGGCGCCTCTACTGACCGAATTCATGTTAGTTTGGAGTCCAACGAGCTGAGTCCAAGTCAGGCCCGATCCTCTGCGATATTTTCCTACGCGCGTGGATGAACAGGTCCGCAGCCCTAGCACGACGGCGGTGATCTCGGCGAACCGCAACTCCACGAGACGTCCAAGGTCCGACGGACAAAGCCAACTAGATGAGAAGACAGAAGATCGAGGATCAGACTGTACTCCTACCAGGCATTGATTTGATCATCGTAATTAACATCCTGCTCATGTGCAAATCATCCTATATTGGCATGCGACTATCTATGCCCTTTGCATCTTTGATAGAGTCATTGGTAGTTTGATTGATTGTTAGTATTGTCAATTCATCACAGCAAACCATCCATGACGATTGATTAGTTGTTGATTAATTAAGCCATTAAGGCAGAGATTGTTAGCTAAAGTTTATGCAATTACTTGTTTTCTTAATTCCAACTATTATTTTCACGACAGATTTTTTATGCTTAGAGCGATCAACATCCAAAAATTGCTACTCATCTTTACATTTAGTTAAATTTTTTTGCTACTCATGTTGTATTCCACACAATAAATATGAATTTAACTATCACATTGATTACAGTTTCAGAAACATAAATTCAAATTCGAATTTCAATCAAATGGATGCAGAGGATCAGAGTTGGGTATGTTTGCCAAAGTCAGATGCTAGGTGGCAAGCTGGATATGCAAACTTCATGGAAAATGCATTTGAGGGCCGCTATCCAAGACTGCAGCATGTCCGTGTGCGAGGTGTCGTTGCATGGCATTCAGAACAAGGGATGAGGTAGAAAAGCACTAGTTTGACAAAGGTTTTTTTCCGGGTTTTGCTAAACTGAAATGCCATCGTGCTCCTCGTCAAACTGAACCTGTGGGTGTGCATGATGATGATGAGTTCAGTGAAGGCGAAGCTGCAGATGGTGGCAATCTCAATACTCTACTTTCGTCGCTGATTAGTGGTGCCGTCAATGGACAACCTCCAGGTATTGAGGAGCCAAATGAATCAGCAAAGAAAATTTTCAAATTAATTGAAGAAGCACAGAAAGAATTATACCCCGGATGCAAGGACGCTTCCAAAATATCTTTTGTTGTGAGGCTGTTTCAGATTAAGTGCACGTATAGCATTACCAACAATGCCATGGAGCATATACTTCAGTTAATATGTATTTTACTCCCCAAAGGACATTGTGTCCCGGACAGTTTGGATAAAATTCAAAAGGTTGTTCGAGAACTTGGTCTAGACTACCAAAAGATTCATGCATGTGTCAACGATTGTATCTTACTTCGTGATAAGTATGAGAAGATGAACACATGTCCAACATGTAGGCAGAGTAGGTGGAGAAATTCAGATTCAGAGTCTTTTTATCTCATCGATAATGTGTTGAAATATCTATACTCCCAAAAGGAGTGCAAGGGATGTCGTGTAGCGCTTCACCATCTCGCTTCACCACGGTGCGTCGTCCGCTTCACCCTCTTGGCCTCACCACACGTAACGTCCCCTCCGCATCCTGTTTTTTTGAAACCAAGCGCCTGTTGCGCAGAAAAAGCAGATCTCAGGCCTGCACCTCCCTCCATGCCTGCACTGCGCTGCCGCCCTGGAATCACACGCCAGCCACGCCTCCTTCCCCGTCAGCCATCGACTGCGGAGTGCAGACCAGTCGCGCGGCCTTCCTCGACCATCCGTGCTTCCACCAGCCCTTCTCAAAGTCGACGGGTATGCTCGCACGTGGACGGGGGTCGCCACCTTGAACGTCGAAGCCGGTTGCGTGTGGATGTCCTTCCCGGCTCCCGTCCGCACATGGACGTTGCCGCCGCCCCTTCAACGTCGCCGCTCGTCCATGACGCCGCCGGCCGCGAATCCTCCCATCGCCTCTATGCAATGCCGGTTCAACGAAGCCATGATCTGATCGAGGTACACCGAGTCGCACGATCAGATCAAGTTGAGTGCATTTGGATCCTTCTACTTCTTCACCTTTCAGGTCTGAATCTTGGTATTGTTGCCACGATCAGATCGAGGTGAGTGCATTTGGATCCATCCTTTCAGGTCTGGATCTTGGCTTTGTTGCAAAATAGGACGATCCCAGGTTTTGATATGGTGTCGCGCAGATCGTGTAGGGTGTGCTCCCTGCTGCCGTTGGCCTCGCCGCCGGCGAAAATCCGCCGGTCAATCGAGGCCACGCCATGGTCTGCGCTGGCGTAAGTGTTCGGTCATGTCCAGCCAACCTTCCCCGTCCTCTTCACCCACGATTGTGTTCGCAGCATCACGTAGATCGTGTAGGGCATGCTCTCAGCCGCCTGCAGCATCTCGTAGATGGGTAGAGCGTTGTTGGGTATCCTGCTTGAGGATTGCTTGGTTCTGAATTTGTCAGTTGATTTGTCCTCGATTTGTGTAGCTAGCTTTTCCTTTCAGATAGAACATCTGCCATTAGTTTTGATGATTTCCTCACTGCAGTTTAGTTTTCCATTGTCATGAATCGATTTGGAGCTTTTGTTATCTTATCTTGTCTGAACTTTCAGTAAAGATGTAGATTTTTTAGTCATAATGGTGGCATACTGCAGATTCAGTGCTAAATCAGCTCATTTGTGCAGGCAAGAAATTCAAAGAGGCTCTGGGCATCAGGTTTGTGGTGTGTCATTCTCACACTACAGTAAGCAATCTTTGCTTTGAGCTCCTTAAACTAATCGATGGTCCAGTTGCTTTGATCTTAATAGCACAGTTTTCATTGCTTGTTAATTAGTTTCCTGAATGGTATTCTGGTCATATCTGCTATGCACAGAAGCCATTTAGCTTTCATCTGCTAGGTCACTAAAAACTGTGTCGTTGTGTTATGAAGTTTCTCTAAATTATCTAGCATGGGGTTGCTGTCTTCCAATTCTAAATGGAATGATAAAGAAAGCTTTCTACGTTGTCCTCCCGCCAATGCTGTTTCAGGTGGCTTCATGTGTGGAAGTACTATTCTCCGGCAAAACTATTCAAATTATTGGCCTGCATCACACATTCATATTCACGCATACTGCTTCACCCAATTGTCTAGAGCAGTTGATTTTGTATCAAGTGTGGGTTGATAGGCAGTTAATTTTTAATTTTTTTCATGCTTCAGTATTGCCGTGGTGAAACGTTGAGATCGCAATACACGCCTAAAATCAAGTTTGCATGCGTGCAGTTCATAGAAAGTCATGTCTATGTTAGTAGAGCTCTGTCATACGATTTGTTAAGTTATTCAGGTTGCAAGTCTACTCATAGTATAGATAATAAGTGGATATTTGTTGCAAACTGTCAATTTATTTCTTAATTCTGAAAGACTGAAACACTTATGGCTTGGTAGCCATTCAATACCGCCTCTACTCCATGTATACATATATGAAAACATGGAGCCTTGGTATATAGTATTTGGTCTTAGCATTTGGTCATGGGAGCTTCATCATTTCATCTGTCATGCTTTTCAAATTGCAAGTCATGCTCATATATAGTAGAGAGAAATGGATCTTTGATACATTCAGTCAGTCATCAACTTGATGCCTCCAGTGATGTGTGCTTCCATGTCACCTTTTGGATGCGTGCTTGCATATCACTTATTGGATCAGTTTAACCTATATTGCTTTCAGAAAAAATGATCATGCTTGCTGCTTTTCCCATTTTTTGATGTTTTTTTTTATTTATCACTTGCCATACCTGTGTAGCAGGTTACCTGGTTAAGTACCTACAATTTAAATAATTTGATCCTGTTTGAAAATTGTAGTTATTCTGAATGTTTGAAAATAAGTTTTTGCTGAGAGTTGACCTCTGAAGCAATATGGTATAAAGTGACAAGTCTCCAACAGTTGTGCTCGATGTTGTATAGGAAACGAAATCCCAAATAGTCAATTGGATCCCATGCTGTGCACGCGATTCAACAAGCAGTGATCCCTCTGTCTGTTTTGCAGGAGTGCTCCATCTGATCTGCATTAGCTCTTCGTCTGCTTCTTCTACTCTGCTAAGGTGATGATATGGTATGTAGTGAACCGGCAAGTTTTGCGTCTCTGTTCAGTTGAGTCAATATATACTAATTCTTTTGCTTGCTACGGAATTGTTTTTTTCCAAGCTTCTTTGCACAGTAGGTAGGTCAATTATAACTGACAGCGCTACAACAAGCACAACAAAATTAGAGCGCTGTCCATTAAAGTATTATTAGCCCCCTTAGACTAATACTGGTGTGCTTGTTTCTTTCGATTTCATATGAGTTGTATGCTTGCAGTTTTTTTCCATGCTTCCTAGTGCAGTATACTTGTATTTTCTAATCTAATCAACAAAGCTGCATTTCAAGTATAAGTTCTATTAAGTTTTGGGTAGAAATTTAGTTCAGTTACGCTCTACTACATTTTAGTAAGTATATTTTCTAGAATGTATGTTTGAAACTTTGGATTTGGCTTACTAATTGCAGTCATGAATTTTGAAAATGGATTTTTTTTTGCGAATAATTTTGAAAATGGATTTAATTGGTGAAGTAATGCCTATTATCAACAGAGACACGCACATCAATATTCAACTTTCCGTTCTCAACCTGTCGTAATTACTGGCCATATGACCATTTTGATCCAATTTAAATGTATTTATATTTCTGATGGATGCCAAGTTGCAAAAAGGTATGGTGGTTGAGGCTTTATATTCTAGCTAGATATTTTTCGCCCAAACAGAACTCATTGTAGTTATTACTCAAGATTATTGTTGTATGAAGCTATTCCTTCAAAAATAAATTGTATTTGTCCAATTTATTTCACTACAGGAAAAAAAGGCCCCCAGTGCCGGTTCGTAGGCACCTATCGGTGCCGGTTACGCAATCGACACTGGGTTTCCGGTACTGGAGTAGCCGGTACTGATGAGCGCCATCTGTACCTGTTGGTAACACCAACCGATACAGAATGGCGTTCCACCGCCGCGCGTGGATGGATGCGGTTAGCGGTACTAACAGTTAATTTTTTATTTGTTTCATTTTCTGTTTTTTCTTTTATTTGTTTTCTTTTCCTTTTTCTGCAGCATATATATACGTATTTCAATTTGTATTTCGCGACTATCCATACTCGTATCCATACTATAGGTCTATATTATGTATTTCTTTTCGTATATTTTGATGGTACAACACTTAAAGAAATAATATGTTACATGCATGTGATAATAGTTATATATATAGAAGTACAAATTAACACCCGCGTGTAGCTACACCCATGTGTGTATCTCACAAATTACAACGTATTTTTTTGTACTTGATGTTTCTAAATAAAGTATATAGACATACATGATTTTTAAAAGTGGTATGCGGACATACTTTTTTTTCATTAATGAAGTATGTGGACATACTTCTTTTACTATACAGGAAATGTAGTATATCATAAATTGCAAAAACATAAGAGTTCCACTCAATTTTTTTCATGGTTAGCACTTTGATAAATCTTATTTTAGGTATGTGTACATACTCAAAATGATAAATGAGTATGTACACATACCTAACATTGTTTTTTTGGAAATGGGTGTAGGTACACGTGGGTGTAGAAAGGATTTATCCTATATATATATATATATATATATATATATATATATATATATATATATATATATATATATATATATATATCGAAATCGTCGACAAAAATCCAGAAAGCTGCTCCTGAACTGCCTTTAGCCTGTCCGTTGGGAGAAGGTTTTCTTTCATTTTCAGAACCTGTGAGAGAGTTTCAAACATAAATATATATATTAAATGCATTATCTATTTGTATGATTTGCCAATTAATAATAGATATTTATATATGTATTTACATACTTCAAATTCGGCCGGCGTCACTTGGTTCGACCCTACCAACATGTGTATGAACTCGCATACGTAGTAGCCACATAGGTTGTTCCCTTGCTCTTGTCTCGCAACTGGAAGCAATTATGTCATGAGGACATGACAGTCGTGTGATTTGAGATTTGTGAATTTCTTTTCTTTCATCTGAATTATTCCCTTAACAATGGAAGAGTACCCGGACGGGACCTTAATAGTATTTAAGCAATCAAATGCGATCTACTAACCCTCAAAGAGGAGAATCAAGCTACTAACCTTAGATACACTTAGATGCACGAAAATTTCCACAAAATGATGAAAAAATGGGCATGACCTCCCCTAGGACGCCAATGCTCTCGGAGCAAACGAGGAAGAGCAGCTTCTCTACAGACTGTGGTCGGGAGGAGGAAGAAGCCTTTTTTATAACCGACGAGTTGGTGCCAGTTGGTAACACCAGCCAGTACTGAATGCAAGAAATCAGTACTGGCTGTTGTTACCGGATGGTAACAACAGCCGGTACTGATTTCTTGCATTCAGTACCAGCCGGTACCAACAGCCAGCCGGTACCAACAGCCAGACTGTTTGATTGCATTTAATACCGGCTGGTGTTACCCACCGGTACCAAATGGCATCATGGGCGGCTGTAGCCGTTGCCCGCGGGTCCCTGTGAGCCATTTGCTACTCGTTGGTGTTACCAACCGGTACCAAATGGCCACGGCCCCGACTACCGAGGCTTATTTGCCCGTTAGTACCGGTTGGTAACACAACCGGTACTAACGGACATGGGACGAATATGCCGTTTTCCTGTAGTGTCTCGTCTGTTAATTTAATCAGATATTTCTTGTTTATCGGTGAGGGCTGAATTTTTCAGCAGAATTGTAAACCCTACTACAAATTATGGTGGAAAAGAGGCTGGTTGTCTTTTAAATTCTTAGGTCATTTAAATATTCCGCATGGAGCAGGTGTCATCACTTCTATTTGGATAATGTCATTCCCCGTTACTCTTTCCATTCCTTTATAATGTTTGAAATAGGGGTAGTGAAATCCAAGCAAATAATATTACATTACTCACAGTTCACACAGGAACTACAAGTGTCACTAATCCACATGATGCCTAAGCCAGAGCCAACAGAAGCTTCACCAAACACGCCCTAAGGCACAAGAACAGTTGATATGTTGTAGCTGAATTGCCGAATAAGACTCTGCATCTGGGAGAAGCAGAACAGAGGTGCTACAGCTGGTCGAGATCTTGCTTGATCCTGTTTGCCAGGATGACTCTACAGAAAGTCATTATCGGTAGAGTCGGTAAAGTTGCTAGAACTAGAAGTATAAGAACCAGAAGAAGTTGGAGCAGAGTGGTCTCACATGGGACAGTGATAGTCCATCGATTCTTGACACCTCCAAACCCTACGGAAAGCACAAATAGTCTGCATGGTGTATCACGGGTGGGGTCTAATAAGTCCATGAATCACATTGCCACATCACAAAGCTCTGAACCTTCTGTCACAATGGTAGTTCATGTTATTGGGTGGCTGATTCATAACATGACTCCGCCATTGAAACTCCGTACTGCAGTTGTTATAGTACTCAACTGACCTCTTTGAGAGAGAAAAAATTGTCGAACACAATGACTAGTTTTATGGCATGAAGTCACAATGCCTCTTCCGCGAACCCGAAACCTGAACAGCTCCTCAGCCAAGTGATGTGCAGTCGCCTTTTTAATGCTGTGCGAGGTCTCCATGGTCTTGCTTCCTTCTCTACCACTAGAGGAAAAACGCCCATTCGTCCCCTTCCAATCAGTACCGGTTGCTTACCAGCCGGTACTAAGGACCATTTAGTACTAGTTGGTAAGCACAGTACCCCCGAGAACCATTTAGTACCGGCTCGTAACACCGCCTGGTACTAAATGGTGTCATTCAGTATCGGTTGGTGTTACGAGCCGGTACTAAATGGTCCAGGGGGGTTCCCGAGGCCCCTTTTGCATTTAGTACCGGTTGGTAATACCTGTACCGGTACCGATGGGCGCCCATATGTACCGGTTGGTAATATCAACCGGCACCAAATAATTTTGAGTCTAAAAAAAATTTGAACTTGCTGGGGGGCCCGCACACATAACGCGAATTTTTCACGCGTAAAAGCGCGTGCATGGTCCATGGGACTCGAACTCACGACCTCCCCCCTCGCGCGATTCTTCCTTAACCACCCCACCTATAAAGCACTTGTGGTTGAGAGAAGGATGCTATCTTTTTAAAGTACCCCTGGGTGGTCCATTCAGTACCGGTTGGTAACACCAACCGGTACAGAATGGTGGAATTCAGTACCGGTTGGTGTTACCAACCGGTACTGAATGCAAAAGGGACCTCGGGAAGCCCACTGGACCATTTAGTACCGGCTCGTAACACCAACCGGTACTGAATGCCACCATTTAGTACCGGGCGGTGTTACGAGCCGGTACTAAATGGTCCTTGGGGGTACTGTGCTTACCAACCAGTACTAAATGGTCCTTAGTACCGGTTGGTAAGCAACCAGTACTGATTGGAAGGGGACGAATGGGCGTTTTTCCTCTAGTGTCTGAACCTACTTAAACCACCAAGGTAGGGCTAAATCCACTAGAATAAGACACATGTGCCATAACAGGACCAAACTAGAACACTAATGGGCTAGCTTCCATACGCTCTCTCTCGTTTTATTGACAACGTTTGTGCGGACGCCACCATACCCACTCGGTCTTCATCTCCACACCAGTGCTCGCAAGCAGCAGGTGCACCCACGGAGGAAGAAGATGCTCACGGGAGGCAGCAGCAAAAATGCAGTCATGGTGACTGCGCCTGCGTCAGCCGGCGACATCAGAGGGGCCAGAGCTCATACGACCGGCCATGGGGAATAGAAGGATGGGAACAGAAGAAAAACAAAGATGCTGACTAGATGACTTGGACGCCACATAGAATAAAAACTAGTGCTCAGGGGTTCACATGCCTGGTTTTGACCGTTTGGAGGGGGGGCTCTTTTATGTGGTTTCATAGATGAGCGTTGTATTATAAACTTTTAGAAGAGATCTCGGGAATATGGACTCAGTCCAAACTTGAATAATCCTTTCGCAAATGGGTCTCTATTTCATAGGGCTAAGATGTTTCATAACCGGACTCCACCAAGGAGATTGAATAGTGTAGTTATTATTATAGGGCCATCATTGGAAGAAGAAAGTCGGTTTTACAGCAGGGAGTTGCTAGCCTTCCAGGGCCAACACAAAATTATTTTCTTTTTGTCAATTTTGCATTTCTTAAGCATGTACAGAAGCACAATTACATTTGCTAAATTTTCTGCACCTGTTTCATGTCACATGCCTACTACAGTTACCTCTGGACAGAACAGGGTCCTTGATCATGATTCAGGAAGTTCAGATGGAGGCGAACGTGCAAGTCAGGTGGACCTGCTTGCGGTGAACGTGCAAATCAGGTGGACCTGCTTCCTGTTACTGCATGTGCAAGTCAGGTGCACATGTTTGCTGATACTGCATGCGTCCTGTTCGTCGGTTTACAGTTGTGGCGCATCAGCATCACCAGCCGGGCCTCTAATGAGCCCCTATTTTGGGAAGGCCTCCAAATTGTGGCCCAAAGCCTCTAGAGATGGAGGCCTTCCAAATTTAGTCACCCCACTGGAGTTCGAAGCCCTCTAAAAAGAATATAGAGTCTCCAATTCGGGGGCCCGACTGGAGATGCTCTAAGGACCGGGAGAATGGAAGCAAACCGTGAGCTGCCTCCTAGATCCACGAGCCAGCAGGCGTGTCACCGCTCTGGCCATATAGTCCTCGTCGACAGCCGTTGGGCTCGAGGAGGAGACTGCACCGAAGTAGACCGCCGAAGCTAGAGGAGGAAACTGCGCTAGAGCAGACCACCTTAGCTCAAGGAGCAGACTGCGCCTGCGTTGGCCGCCGACAGGGGAGGGGCCGGAGCTCATATGACCGGCCATGGGGAATAGAAGAATGGGAACAGAATAAAAACAAAGATGGGGAATAGAAGAATGGGTACTGCTTGGGCAAGTCAGGTGGACCTGCTTGCTGATACTACATGCGTCCTGTTCGTCTCTCCAACTGCGATAGTCCGGCTTGTTTTGTTTCATGACTACCGATAGATGGCTCACTAACAGCTCTGTCAGTGAGCAAGCCTGACCTTTGTGGATAGATGTTTTACTTATGTGTCAATTCAGGAAGGAGGTTTTGCTTGTCGAAGCACCACTTGGATTCTTGAAACCTCCCATTCCCAGCCCTATGAGGTCTCTCTATCTAGGTAAGCAGCATTTTGTATGTCTGACTCATTTACTAATAGTGCATTATATATCAAAAAAAGTAGAACATCTAGTAGTGCATTATATTATATATATATACAGGGCGGGGCTGGTCCCTCGTTATGTGGCACCGTGAGTAAATAAAAATGTTATATTAAGTAGTGTACTACTACATTATCTTGCTTACATCAGCAATGGAACAAAAGCAATCGAATAATTCGATTAAAAGCATTGGGGACTGCCTTCTTCACCATGGGAACGATACTAATTTAAATAATTGTATTTATTCATGAAAAAATTTTAGCACCGTAGCAAACACTAAATGTTACTTTTAATAACCAAAAGTTCGTGGTGTTCTCCAGCAGTGTGCTGTGGCTGAGTAGTCATCCCACCGGTCGCCCGAGCCAGGGACGCATAGAGAGGATACGTGTTTTCTACTTCCATGCTTCCTGTCAAATCGTCTGTACTAAAAGGGCTCTGGGTTTGAGTTTTGCCCAGGCCTCTTAGAGGAAAAACTGATGAAAAACATAAGAAGACGGTGTCCGTGACAGTCTCCGTGATTTCCCAATCACGTTGCATGCGGCCCAAACTTCAAGTCACTAGAAAAACAAAACCCATGCTGAGCAGTACATTGACACAAGCGCAACGTGTGAACTCCTGTAAATTTGAGCAGGAATATGCATAAATCCACGAGCAAAGCATGCATGCTCTTCATAAAGTACTGAGCGAGGCAACGTTGTGGTTGCGACGCAGGTAGATATCCTAGCGCGATGTCTCGGTTTCTGGTGCTACCCTATCTAATGCAATCTCCCATGCTTGTGCAAGCAACTCCCTCCATGGCTCCACGCCTACACAGGAAGCAGTAGCTTTGACTCCCCAAGTTAGCACGTAATGAATCTATCAAAGAATGCACCGATCCGCTATACTCCACGAACTATCCGCTACGACGTTCTTAGGAACAGGAACAAGCAGCTTCTTGATGCCTAGATACTGGAAAGCAAGTCGCAGTGCTACCCTCCTTCCTAATGCCTCCCATTCTTATGTCGTGAGCTTGAATTGGACTCTAGTACTTTATTTTATTGAGTATAGAGTTATATATACAGTGACACTGGTAGAAATAGTAACTTTAGTACCGCGCAAGAAGCCCATTTAGTACTGGTTATGCAACCGGTATTGCATTTCCGGTTTTAAATGGCCTATTTAGTACCGGTTGCAACAACCGGTACTAAATGCGCACTAGTCTAAAAAAAGAAATCTCAAGGCTTCTTATCTCACGCGAGGTTTCCATCTCACGACCTCTCATCTCATGCGTAGCCCCCGCAACCATCCCACCTACGCAGCACATATGGTTGGGAGATGGATGCTATCCTTTTAACTATTTCGGATGGACCATTTAGTACCGGCTCGTAACCATTTAGTACCGGGCCGTGTTATGAGCTGGTACTAAATGGTTCTGAGGGGCACTGTGCTTACCAACCGGTACTAAATTGACTTAGTACCGGCTCAAAAAACAACCGGTACTAACATGAAGTGGACGAATGCCCCTTTTTCTTCTAGTGTGACCTCTATACATATACCGCTGCCTGCAAGCTAGGAAGGTGGCGGTGGGGCTTCTCTCTCTGGTCAGGCCCCTCATCGCGCCCTGACCAACAGTTCTGCAGTGCTGGCCATGGCGATAGCGACCGGGCTGCTGCTCCGTTAGGACCAATGTGCGGAACCGGGCTTCCTGATGGTGCAACGAGGCTTCAACAACGGCACCGTTGAGGATCCGTCTTGGGGCTCCCGCCGAGGCTACTCGGGTGGAGGAAAACCATGGCTTCCACCATCCACTCCCCCCCTCCCTCCACCAGGCCTTGGCACCGCTGGGTGCCCGCACGGCCGCATCGACGGCTGCGCCCGGGCCTGGTCGCTTCTACATGGTTTCGAGCGAGCGGCCGCGAGAAGCTGACACACCGCGGTTCCTCTCCTCCCGCATCGTCTTCGGCAGGCGGTGCTTACATCCATGTCCCCCACGGGCGGCTCAGTACGAAATGACCTTAACATGATCGATAGTAGTGCTGTGGAATGCAAAGCTCCGCTCTGCTCTATAACCTATCCGCTATCATGCACATCTGAAAGATCAAACCTGTAGATCGAACAATAATAGCATTACAGAAGCATTGGTGATACACTTTTCCTTATGTCTTTGATTCTTAAAGTTGATTATGTTCCTCATATGCTCCTCCTACGCTTCCTTTCATGCCATGGTAGCGAGGAATTATATCCCACGTCACAGGATCACAGGACCAACCTTACACCCTGAGATAATATAAGTTTATAGATGGCCCCTGTAGTATATTACTCACGCATAATGACCTCACACACTGGTTTGCATCACCTAAACTGACTCTGTATCTGAAGGAGTCGAGCAGAGCAACCTCTTTAGACCATCTGCTAAAGGGAAAAGTTTGTGAAGGGCGACGTGCCCTGTGCTGATTCCTTGTGATCAGTTTGCAATTAGTTTTGTCGATGTGCCAAGAGAGCAGGGTGGCTTTCCTTCTGATTTTTATTACTAGGCAAAAAATCTGAGAAAAAAAACTAGGAAATAAAAATCAAAACAAGTCCTCCAACAGCCTCTAGTATTAGCCTTTCACATTCAGGGGTAAAAATGACTTTTCATGCCCTGGGTAATGGTGTTGATCCTTCAATTTGACGGCAGGGCCCAATAAGGGATGGGAGTTGATTTGAGGGCCGAGGAAGGAATGAAAATTTTTTAAGGGCCAAGGAAGGAACGAGGATTTTTTCAGTGCCATACAAGGAATAATCTCTTGTTTTATACTTTCCAACTGTAACAAAAGTCTGATTTTCAATCTGTGACTATAAAACTTTACACAAATAACCATCCAAATGTTAAAACCGTGCAAATTTGGCCTCTGAGTGGTTACAGAGGTGCTATTAAATTTTATTAAAATAAAGAATAATTTTTTAAACTAAACCAAGTCATTAATAATTCATTTTAACTAACAAAAAAAATGAAACGAAGTCCAAAAGTTTTCTAAAAATATAACCTACCTATCACTGCACTATAGAAAGTAATTTGGAGATTTTTTATGTTGCAAGTTATTTTCTGTTTTTTACAAAAATACTCAGAATAGAATAAATAAAATGCAAATAATATCAAATGGTGTAGCGGCGAATAGTTTATATTTTACTAAATAATTGGCGTAAGTTTCACATATTTTTTACTTAAATGAATTACTTATGAATTTATTGGACTAAATTGTTTTTATAATTTTTGAAAAAGAGAAAATCACCTTTGAAAACGCTCATGGAGTCAATTTTGCATGGTTTTGAGAGTTGGGTGCTCTTTGTCTGTGGCTTTGTAGTAGGAGGTTGGAATAAGACTTTGGTTATAGCTGAAGGGTGAAACCGGGCTTTCCCCTTTTTTGATGATCGAGTGAGATCAGCTATCATCTTTAAACAGTAGCAGCGGCAAATTAGTAGATATGAATAGCTAGACCATGGTAGCACTATTACTAAACCTATATTAACTCTTTTACAAGATTAGTACCGTAAAAGGAAACATCTAAAACAATGTTCATAACCATTTTAGCAAATGGAGTGCTTTTAGGAAGATACAATTCTCATTTTCAGGGAGTCAGAATATAAAATAAGGTACACTACTACACAAATCATTTGTAATGATCATTCTCTTTTTTCTGTAATAACAGGCACCCTAGAAAACGTTATTGGAGTGCATTGTTGCTGATGTCATCGGTGTAGCGTCATTGCTGTGACCACTACAATAACGGGCAACCATGACGTCATCATCGGATCTGTTATTATAAATGGATAGTTCACAATAATAACAGACGGTACTGACATCATCATTGTCCGTTATTACAAATACCATATTTAATAATGGTATCACTGCTGACATCATCATGGACCGTTATTACAAATACAATCTTTAATAATGGATGCGGCTGATGTCATCACCGTCCGTTGTTAAAAATCGAGGCAAGGGCTAACTTTAGAGGTGACGTCACCCATACGGTACTAAAAATGCACAAACGAGAGCTGACGTCATGCGTCCGTTATTACAAACCATTTTCAATGACGGTGAGATGCTGACGTCACATCGTCCGTTATTAAAAATCAAACACTAGATTTATCAAATTTAAAATTTGAATTTTTTGAACGACCTCGGATGGAGAAAATGAGAAAATAACAGTTGTTGATCTTGAAAAGTTACGAAGCTTTATAGTTAATAAGTTTTTTATATAAAATCATCTAGTTGACAAAAGCTAAGTTTGAAAGAGTTCAAATTTAAATTTCAAATTTTGTAAACGATCTCGGATGGAGAAACTATCAACATGAAAGTTGTATATCTCGAAAAGTTATGAAACTTTGTATTTGATACGTTTTCAAGTTGAATTCGTTTAGAGCCTCAAACAAATGATTTACACTCCGGTGAGTATAATATGTGTGGAAAGAAAATTGATAATACACACAAGTGAGTGTGTGGTGTAGTGGTAGAAGGGGTTGTGTGTGAGGCAGAGGTCGTGGGTTCGAATCCTGCTACTGTCAATTTGTGAATTGCATCATAAATTTGCATCATAAATTTGATCCGGATTAAATATATTTTTTTATTATTTTTTCGGCGCATTTTGGCGTTATTGAAAATGGGCACTACAATAACGAACATGATGATGTCGTCCGCCCGTTATTATAGTGATGACGTCATATGTCCGTTATTGCAGTGACATTTGTAATAACGGGCGCGATGACGTCAACCTGTCCGTCGTTGCAGTGGCTATTTCCAATAACGGACGCATTGCCCGTCATTGCAGTGGCGCCACTGCAATGATGACAACTTAATAACGGACGGGACGCCCGTCATTACAGTGCTATTTTGCCTGTCATTACAGTGCTCGATTGTAGTAGTGGTATAAAATGAGAAGTGTCAGAAGAACTATGAAGTTATATGTTTTTCATATATTATCCTATCAAGAAGCTCACTAAATTAATTATGCATGTGGAATTCTTTAGTGTTTATTCCCTTGGCGCGTTGAAAATGTATAAATGTGAATCTTTATAGGTAAATCAATGTAGCTCAGTTGCTACCTTGTACTCAACTATATTATTACTGAAAACATCTATTTTCTCAGAGAAAAAAATAATATAAATAATCCATTATTAAGATATCCGTATGCCTCATACTAGTGAGACCATGCCCTGTTCTAACAGGGTTCATAGGACGCAGGGGAGTAGATTAAATGAATAATCAATCTTAGATAAAACTGTTTATAAACGAAAAATGTTCCATCAGAGTATTCATGAAAAAAGGTTTTCTTTGGTATCTCCAACTAGGTCTGATTTTAACGAAAGAAAATTTATTAAGATGAAAGCTGTAGGGGAATCAGAAATGTTGTTTCTAGGGCTGTAATGAAGCAATTAATCGTCTGTTTTCTACTTGCCAGAATGCAGAAGTTATATGGGAGTTGTAGGTCTTATGTGGGCTATATCGTGTAGCATGACGATTTGGATGTTGAGATGCAAATATGGTTTACCTCTTTTATGCAGGTTATTTTTGGGGGAGCCTATTGGCTGCAATTGCAGGCCCTACGACAGTATGAGGAATCAAGGGAAACTATCTGTTCAGCCAGCAAAGTGTTGGAGAGCGTCACTGTGAATATCTTTAGCAAAAATAGACTTTGCTTTTGATAAGTTCCTATCATTTGAATTCAATTTCTCTATTCTTCGATATCACCCTTTTGAATTGAGAATACTGCAAAATTTTATTCTGAGCGCTCGTAGAGGTCATAATTATCTTATTTTTCTAAAGTAATCAGTATTCATGTGACTTCCTATTCTCCAATATTATCTGAAACATACAAACATCATGGCCTATACGGATGATAAGATTCTTTTGATCAACTATTGATTACATTACATACCGTAGGGACCCTTACAATTGCGTCCTCCAAGATATCACATATCTACTTTGTATCCCTATATAGTTGCCAGTTTGCACAACCATGAACCCACATGCTTTCCTCGGGTCGAACAGTAGCAAGTGCTATAGGAGGGGGTCAGCGGCTGGCCACGGCTTAGGCAATTGAGGTTTGTATTGCCACTTTGGTACTACTTTGATTCTCGAAACCTCCCACTCCCAGCCCTATGAGCCGTCGCGTAGATTCTGCTGTTCCGCACAAACGCTCTCGGATCCCTTTCTGTTTCTCGCACCAGCCATATGAGCCCTACCAGCCGCCGCGTGAATTTAAGTGTCTCCTGTTTAGCTAGGCTGGTTCCTCATGATGTGGAGTATGTGTACGAGGATGGCAAGCCATCAGCTACCATTGTTTGTGAATCCTGGTGCAGTCGATTTCCATTGTAATATAGCCGTCAGCAAGCATAGATGTGATTCCTGGTGCCGCCCATGTCCATTCGGAAGTGCATGCAATTGGCCCATGTCCAACCTGTGACTGTGAGTAACTAACCGCGGAGCATTGATGCGATTTCGGGTTGGTTTGCTTAATTTGTCTAACTAAAAAGAAAGTAGTTGATCAAATGAGCCATCAATCACCATGTAGCATGTGTCTGCTCCCGTGCGTTCTGAAAAGCAGCACATGTATCTATACTAGGTATACTCTCTCTTGGGTGCCCTCCTTATATAAAAAATAAAGTGATAACAACCTCTGTAATTTAAACGTCTGATGCTTATGCTAAAAGTCCTGTCAGTACTAAAAAATTAAGCATGTGTGAAGAAAATTAAATTTACAAAAAGGAATGTTGACATGGGAGGTTAAAACAACCAATCCGGTTCTTTTCTCAAATTTATGTGTACTAACGTGTGTGCTTAGTAAATGGCATTACACATCAACCATCAATTTGCAGATTCTTTCTTTTATATGCTACCTCCGTCGCCAAAGGTAAGTTGTTTTAGCATTTCTAGATACATTACTATTGTTAAGAACCTAGGTATATATGATATCGATGTTGTAAAACCCGAAATCCACCAACACTCTGGGATGCTACTAAAACACACCAACAGCAGCTGAACTTAAATGAATAGAAAATTCAGCAACATCTCATCTAAATTAATAAGCAACACAGAAGCAATAACAACGGATAGAAATCATATAAGTACCACGCTAACGTAATCAACATCTTAGATAAGCTGAGTCAACTATAATAAGAGTTTAACAACCCCACTATGGTTTAAGCATAAGTCTCGAGTCTCCCCAACATAACATTCGCTAAGATTAAAACAACGGGTTTCCATAAAAGATGAAGTGTTACGTGCAGCTAATCCCTCTTTTCCTTCTAGCAAACATCATGAACCTAGAAAGAGTAATGCAAGGGTGAGATAAAAATCTCAGCAAGCAAATTTGTTTTGACAAGCCATTTAGACCACAAGTTCAATTACGCATCAATTTTAAATATCAAGAGTAAGACTTCACAAAACCACTACGATAATAATTAAGAAATAGAACACAATCACTACTGCATATAAAACCACTTAACCTCCAATATAACATATTATTTTATTCACTTCCAGGCAAAGAAATGCATATGTATGCAATGTCATGACCACTTTTACATCGCACCCCTCATCG
The DNA here is from genome assembly GCA_015342445.1 of Digitaria exilis. Classification (NCBI taxonomy): domain Eukaryota; kingdom Viridiplantae; phylum Streptophyta; class Magnoliopsida; order Poales; family Poaceae; genus Digitaria; species Digitaria exilis. Next base: position 970,609 of record JACEFO010000191.1, on the reverse strand, counting down.
GGCAACGTACGATGTGTACCGGTACAATTGGAACCATAAGATTGCAACAAACTTCAATGCGAATGACATGGTATGCTCATGATATGCCTCATATGTCTCATAATGTGAAATAAAATCTCCACAACCTCAACTTCAATTATAACCACAACATCAACTTCAATTATAACCATAACATCAACTTCAATTATAACAAATCTCAAGTGAGTAAATAAGGAACAAGACATAAATATCTTCCGTTTAGCATAATTATTCATATTATAATTAAAGTGGTAATATACTGAATATTAAGATTTAGGTGATAAAAATAACCAGCCAAAACGGTAGCAAACCACCACTACGTTCACTTGCCTTCGATGAAGATCAAAATAAAGCGAGCTAAGAATGATCTGAAGGTGCACTACCTGTTCACAAATATATCTCATCACCACACAAACATACATATAAAATAAATACATCAAGCAAAGCGTTCCTACGTCCGAACCCATGTCCTCATATTAACACACACAATTATAGTCAAAACAGCAGCACTGTTACTTATCTTTTTTGTACACATTAATTCTGACCACCAAAAATTGTCATATTCTACCATATGAAAGTTAACTTCAAATAATGCATGCTTGAAATTGTACTAAAAAATAGAAAACATAATTAACATAGGCTAATCTTTAGGTCAACCTTAGACTGAAAATCTAACAGCCGCTGCACAACATCCCCAATCAAACAAATATAACCGGAGACTGAAAGTGATATTTAACAATCTGGAAACCTTATTAACTTTCTGATAACATTCCTTTAGATCCGAAATTCTAATTATTTCGTTTAGGTTTCCTAATCTTCAAGGGAGCACAAACTGCACAGAATTACGAGACTGAAAATATGTCTGAATAAAACATCGATATCTCCCTGACCACAAATCCAATTGGGGAGCTCTTTACGGCTATAGAATGGGATCGAAATCTCCTACAACTCATATAAAGGGTTTGTATTTTTTTGAGGCCACGAAGATCATGGAAAACAGCCAAAACTGTAGCGATCTCACCCGAGAAATGGGCCCACTTAAGTATATTCCACCTTCCATTGGTGCTAATATACAAAAATGTTCCCAAGTGCGGATTCGACCGTCGAGTCAAGCTCGACCAACGGCTACTCGAAGGTGAGTTCCAAAGATCACATCATTCCACAATTCAAATTACAACAAGTCTTAGAGTTATTACAACCAAATTGAAATGATAAATAAAATAGTTTGAGTTCATGCAGCGGAAATGTAAACGAGATACTAGCGACGATCCATGGTATCGTCACGATGAAGTCAGCCGTGACGCTACTCCTCACGATCCTCGGAAGAGGTCGGCTCCCACTCGATACTGTAACCAGGAGGAAGCTGGGAGGCCCAAGCCATAGAGGCAGCTACCTCCTGAGGGGAAGGTCCTGAAAAATTAAGCCACAAGCAAGGCTGAGTATACTAGTTATACTCAACAAGACTTAACCGACTGGTGATCACTACATCACCGACTCCTAAGATGAGAGGCTGTTTGGCTAGTGGGGTTCTTTTGCCAAAAGCGACTAAGCTGTTTTCTAATTTCTTCATTTTGATTTTAATTTCTTTAGCCTATCCATTCTAGGTGAGCCTAGCTAAACAATCAAGTTTTGCAATACAATTATTCCATACAAAGATTTCATCCTTCCAAGTTCCACTTCATAATATGTCATACATCGGTCAAGCAGTCTCATTAACCGCGAGAAGCGGACAGTTCGAACCGAATTTACTACCTGGCCAGGGAAAACCCACACATAAGGAATGGTTGGAAATGCCAACACACCCCAATCCTTTCTCATCAATCCACAATTCGGAACCGGGTCCATTTCCTCAGGATAAAGGTTTACTGCTTCACTCACAGTCTCACGCATATATCCACAAGTGTACGGCAGGGGAAAACAATGGTTTCCAAGGAGAGATGGCTATCGGCCCTAGCTGCTTCAATCTGATACCGGGACTTACCGGTCCCATAAACCGTGCATATATGTGGTACGTTCAAATGCTTGACACAAAAGTACCACATGTTTCCAATTAACCATCGATAGACGGGTAACTACAATCACCCGTCCATCATCTCTAGTGTTTCTGATATGAGTAGACATACAACTCCTATATCTCGCGAGTGTCGGAAAACACTCGACTTCTATCGGTCTTAAGCATAGCGACTATCGAACCTAACCTACTAGTGTTCAATCAAAGGAACCTATGATCATGCAATCTAGGGTTTCATTAAACTCCTTGAAACTTAAATGCACAAATATATAATCAAATAAATCGCGTAAGTAAAGTTAGGTTATGCTCCGGGGCTTGCCTTCCGGCTCGAAGCGGTACTCCTGCTCGGGGCTCGGATCCACGTGCACCACGTTCACCTCGGAATCCTGGGCGATCTCCTCAGCAGCGGGGACTAGCTCGTAGACTCCGTCGGCGAGACCCGAATCTACACGAAATGCATGCAATGCTTAAGTATCGAGATTAAAATAGTTAGGATTTATTTAAATCTTGTTTAGTGAGTTGGAAAGGATCAACATTAATTATAAGTGAATATACCCTTTTCATTTTGAACCTTTACTTTGATTTTAGAGTTTTAGGTTTTTCTCTTTTCTTTTCTTTTTCTTCTCTTTTCCTTTCTTTTTCTTCTCTTTTCTTTTCTTTTCTTTTCCCTTATTCAAGTCCTTTTTCGATTATTCAAAAGGTGAACTTAGGAAATTTATGTTCATGTACCATTTGGCCAGAGGCTTGCTCATGCCAAGGCAGGAGCTTAGCCCAAAGTTTGGCTCAAGATAATTTTTCTATAATTTATTAAAATTATTCTTATCTTTTTGCCTAAAATCAAACTAAAATCCTACAAAAATAAATACAATGTTTTTGTCCAAACCACTTGGCACAGTGGCTTAGGATGCCAAGAGTGACACCTCTGCAAGTTTGCATATGATTTTGAATTATGAGTATTTTTGTGGAATTTCACCATGTTTAAACTACCAAAAATCATTTAGCCATTTTCCAGTGTCCAAAAATTACCATTTTCGTTTTTCTAAGGTTTCTTATGTCCTTACTTAGTTTCTGTGGGAAGGAGGTGATTTTTCCCTAAGTAATTTAGTTTCTGTGATTTATTTGCCAAAACAGCAGGGTATATGTTTGGAAAAATCATAACCCTAAATCCACTGGGAATTTTTGTGCACCCTTTGAGAATTAAGCTAGTGATAAACATCCTAACAACATATCCCAAGCTCAGCTCCAGTGCAAGTGTAGATTTTGAACTATGAAGAAAAGTGCTCAAACTGATTTGAATTTATAATTCAAAATCTACAGCTCAACTGAGTGAGGTGCAAAGGAAGAAGTTGGCCTTCTAGATTCACTGGTCACTACAAAATTGGTTTGGCATTTTTCTGATTTTTCTACGATTTTCTACGAATTTTTGAAGATCTCAGCGAATTAAACCTAAAATAAAGAATCTATTTTACTCGAGGGACCCTAGAACTTTTGAATCTCTTACGAACAGGCCCCTGCATTTTGCACGCAGCCCCCTGGAAAGAGGTTGAAGACACAACCGTGTCCTCGAGTTCGCCGGCGTGGTTACGCCGGCCAAACGGCGGCGAGACCGGGCCGGGGAAGTGGGGGGAAATGGAGAGGGGCTCACCGTGATTCGTTTGAGCTAGGTCTCGAGGTCGGGGATGGCCGGAAACAAGGTCAACGACGGCGGTGGCGGCTCGGCTTGCTCCGGCGAGCGGCTACCGGCGACGTCGGGGTCGGAGAGGCTCGGGGAAGCGGTCGGTGAGCACCAGCGTGGCACGAGGAAACTAATGGTGCCCTCGGTTCGGCTGGAGGAGGAGTAGAGCGGGCTGTGCACGTGCGCGGCGGCGGCGGAGAGCTCGGTTAACTCCGGCGAGCTACGCCAGCGGCTCTGGTGGGGGAAGCGGGTCGGGAATGGCTCGGTGAGTGGCAGTGGAGGATGGGGAAGCTCGTGAGAGCCTTGGTTTGACCGGGGAAGCAACGGCGAGGGCTGCCCACGAGAGCAAGCTCGGCGGCGGCTCTGCGAGCTCCGGTGAGGTTTTTCCGGCGTGCTGAGGGAGGGGAACTGTTGAGGGCTTAAGTAGGAGCGAGAGGGGAGTGGAAGGGTGCTCGGGAATCACTAGATGGAGACCGGGGCAGCTCGGTGACGTCTCGCGGCGACAGCGGCTTGTCGCGGCCGTGTTGGCGCCGTGCGCGGCGTCAACGCGCGCGCGCAGGCGTGCTGCAGGCGGCAGGCGCGCGTGGGCGAGGCGGGAAGAGACAGGGCGAGGAAAAAGGAGCACGCGGGGGCGCAAAAGTCGCGCTTTGGACCGGCGGGCAACGGTGGCGATGGCAAAACCCGGCGGTCCGCGGCTGCGACGCGACGGCGAGCGCGGAGTCAGCGCTACAGTGCGTCTCCGACCATGAGACCATGCCAGAGGCGTGCACCGTGAGCGGGGACACCCGGCCATGTCACTTGTCGGCTCAGGCGAGGCCGGACGGCGGCAGGCGCTTGCCGGCAGCGAGCGCGGCACGCGCGGGCGCGGCGCTGGCAACCCGTGAGCGCGCCGTGAGCGGTGCAAAGGTCAACTGATTGGCATGGCTTAAATTCCAAAAATCTGAACTGAACTTCGAAACGTGTCAAATTAAAAGTTGGAGTTTGGGATGTGGGACACAACTTTCGAGCTTGGACTAGGCGCCTCGACCATGCGCTTCGAGCTTAGATCGCAAGCTCGAGCTTTCCGAGCCTCGAGCGTGACCGAAACGCCACTCGAGGGTGAATGCCCCCCTCGAGCTTGGATGCGGAGCCTCGAGGGTGACGGAAACGCCGCTCGAGGATGAATGCCCCTCGAGCTTGGCTGCGGAGCCTCGAGGGTGACGGAAACGCCACTCGAGGGTGAATGCCCCCCTCGAGCTTGGCTGCGGAGCCTCGAGGGTGACGGAAATCACCGCTCGAGGGTCGTCAAGCGGAACGAACGCCGTGGCGAGGTTTGTGGTGAAGGGCTGTATTTGTGATGACGGCAACTCTTATTGTCGGAGATTTCTTTTTAGTTCAGTACCAAAATCTTGAGATTTGGCTAAGATTCCATTTCAGCTTTGAATTTAAAATGGAAATTTCAAATCCAAGGTTTGGGGTTTGAAATTTGAGATGCTTCCAGGCATTTTTAGGCTATGGTTTGAAAAGGAAAGTTTCTTGGTTTGACTTATTCTCCAACTTTTACATTTGCACTTTTTCAAGTTCTTAGGAATTTTTCAAAGTTTTCTTATTACTTCATTTGAATGGTTTTTGACTCAAATTGATTAATTTTTCCTCATTTTCTTCAAATTCACTTTTGAATTAGCCTGGGTTTAACTTAACCATCATCTTAAGGTTAATTAACACCAGGGGTGTTACAAAAACCAAAAACTGTACAGATTAACAACGTGCTGAGAACAGCGACGTGGGTAGAACCTAAACCCTAGCCCTCAACGGCGATGAACACCATTACACGCAGGTGCTAAAATATCCAAAACCTTAGGGGAAACATAATTAATGCAGGGGTGTGACTTACCTAGGGTTTCACCTTAAAAAATAATAGGGCAACGACGACGGCGATGATTCCCCTCCTCTCCTCTCCTCTCTTCTCCTTCTCCTTCTCCTTCTCCTCCCTTCTCCTTCTCCTTCTCCTTTCAGATCAGGGGCAATGCAGGGGGATGTCACGAACAGAAGGAAGGGGGCGATGTAGGAGGAAGGAAATTACGGAAGGAGGGGGTGTCGCAGGGGGAGGAAGTCACGGGGGGAGGGGGAGGGGGCGACACAAGGGGAAAGGAAGGAGTCGGAATCATTACTGTAGGCTAAGGTTACTGTTCATCCAACGGTTCAATCTTGCACAGCTAATTACTTCAAGATCCGAACTCCAAATAACACATGTGAGTAGTCAAACGGAATGCATTTGACGAGCCCTAGGCATCTGTGGTCTCCGATTATTCGTACGCGCATCGGATCTTAAAGTCAACTTTTTGACCCTCTTCTATCTATGGTCAACTCCTATAATTTTTAATTTTTTCTTTATACAACAAAAATTCTGATCTACAAAAATTGTAGGTGTTAGATATGTGCATATTAACATATATAATTGTAGAAAGCCAAGACGACCTACATTTCGGAATCAATAGAGTAACATGCAAAGGGATACCATATAACACAAAAATAGAGACACGCATATATGGAGCAATCTATTCTAAAAATATACATGGAGCAATTCAAGCTTACTCATTTTTTTCCGAACAATTCGGGGGGGGGGGGATCCCCACCTACTTTTTCATTGATCGAAAGAGCCCCAAGCAGGGATGGTTACAATGAGCTTACAAAGATCTTCTCGGCATGCCGAGGAGAACAACATGAGGTTGGTAAAGCCGAAAGAGAAATTACAATAAAAGAGAAGAAAAGGGGAGAAAGCTCTTGCACATCTCCAAAACCATAATGAAAGTAAAATGCCTATCACTAGCATGTTCAATTACCAAGCGACTTCATTGCCCGAATCCGCACTTAGCATCTATGAGCTTCATCTCTAATCATCATCTAACAAAGGCAGGGGAAAGAACCCACCCTCATTGTCTGGTTGCCACTCTTCTGAATGCCCTCCGACACCCTTCGAGAAGAAAGGTGTGAAGAAGGGGGGAGAAACATCTTGAAAATAACGAGGCCCCTGACCTCGCTAACCCGGCTTCAGACCTGAGATGAAACCATAAAGCCAACACTTCATCGAACACAGAAACAATCCATCTACGAAACAATGCACAAAGACACCAGAGCTCCTCAATCTGCAGCCATCTGCCGCGCTCCATTGAGTTGCCCGCGGTAGCCCAAACAAGGAGGTTGACTAGGCTGCTCGCATCAAGCCATGACAGGAGCAGGGCTTCTCTAGTTGCCAACAATTCAATGCCCCTCCAATGCCCTGTGGGGGGAGGAAGCCGCAAAGGAGGGAGGATCACTAACAAATGCAGTCATCATCAACCAATTAGAAGGTATGAAGAAGAAGGAACACATCGAGCAATTAGAGCGGAGCGGGGCAATGACTAGAATGCAAAGAAAATAGAGGAGTTTTGGGTGTGAAGGCGTTGGGTCCAGGCACAAGGGTCCCAGATCCGTCCGTCGTGTCAGTGCATTGGGGCAGAACGTCAAGGATAGGCCACCGTTCTGGCCCAAAACCAGCAAAGCTATAGCAAGGCAGCACTAGGCGACGACGAAAGTGACCTGTGGTGAGAGGGAGAGGAGAGGCAGATCTGCGGCATAGAGCACTCCAGGTTTGGAGCAAGGAGAGTTGGACCTGGGACACACGGTGGTGGATCCGGTGAGCGGGTAGCCAGTCGGCGGTGAGCGGCGCCAGGAGAGCAGAGAGGCTAGGTTTGGGCGAGTTGTGGGTGGTGGAGGAATGGAAGGAGGGAGATGCACACAACTTCTGGATCGGAGGTGAGGAAGAGGTGAGGGAATGGAAGGAGAGGGGGGCTTCGGTCCGCCGCAGGCGAGGTGGTGGATCTGGTGCCGACGAGGTGGACTCGGCGATGGCTCATGGACGTGCTTGGTGTCACGAGAGCCGCCACCATCCCTTCAGTGGCCGCTCCCGTCGTGGATCCGGCCCTACAGTCGCCGGATCTTGGCTGGCGACGCCGGAGCAAGCCTGCCCGCCAGGGTTGACGCCGACCAACCTGCGCCGGCCGCCGGGCTTCCGCTGACCTGCTCGGGTGACGGTGAGGAGAGGAGGACGAGGGCGACGGGCGGATGGAGGCGGCGGCGCGAGGGCGCCCCGCTGTCGCCCAACGGTAGCGACCCGGGGGGACGAGGATAAATTCAAGCTTACTCATAAAATGCAGAGCTTGGAGTTTACAGTGCAACCAAAATATATCCATTCTACTCAGATTTTTGTTCGTATAAAAAAGTCTGTGACTAAAACATAAAAGAATAGTACGGACCTGGATGACAATCAAGCCGACTATGACGACAGTCTACTGACTCAAACTCAGTGGAAGAAAACAAATGTTAGATGTAGATAGACAAAGTTTTGTCAACCGTCCTTCCGAATGCCTCCAATTCTTATGGGAAAAAATTGGTTATCCCTTCATTTCCTTTGTCTACTGTAACACCCTAATTTTATCATCATGTTAAAATTAATATAGGCAACTAATTTTCTTAGTTTTTATTGTTTTAGGAAATATTAAGTTACAAATTTAAAATTTTGGCTCTTAAGTATTTAAATAACATTTAAATTAGAGTCAATAAAGTTTTTGTTGCATTCATGCTGTTGCATATATTTTTGAGTGTTGGTTTGAATTTGAAAAGGGTTTGCAAAAGTTTAAACCTAAATTTCAAAACCCCTCTCTTTTCTCTCTCTTTTCTAGCCGAACCCATCTTCTTTCTTTCTCTCGGCCCAATCCAGCTCGCGCGCAGCCGCGGCCCGTTTTCTTTCTTCCGGCCCAGTTCGCGTGCAGTAGCCAGTCCAGCGCGGCTCAGCCCGTCTCTCTTCCTTTTCTCTTTCTTCCGCTGACGTGTGGGCCCCGCATGTAGGTCGTCTTCCTCCTCGCGTCGTGGTCGAGACGGACTCGACGCCGAGTCCTAGCGCCGCCCGTCTCCACGCCCGTTTCCCCTTGCGCAAGGCGAGTTTTCTCGGCCTTTATAAGCCGCCGCCCGAGCTCTCGTTCCCCTCAACCCAAGCCTTGAGCTTCCGCGCCCTAGTCGTCGCCATAGCCACCATAACCGCCCGCAAACCCTTGCTTAGGCCGCCGCCGCAATCCGAGCTCCCAAGGTCGCCTCGTCGCTCCTAGTTCGTCGTCGAGGTTCACATGGAGGTAAGGATGTCGCCAAGCCTCTAATCTCTCCCTCTCTCGTCTTCTCGAGGTCGCGTCGCGCCGCCGCCATGGTCATGCCGCCATAGCTCGATGCGAGCCCCCTCCATTGCTCAACCTTCGCTTAGAACCCCTAAAACGGTTTCCCTATTGTCCCAGGTTTCTCCCAAGCCAAACACGGCGAGGTTTAGAGCTTCCTAGCTCGAGATTCGCCCAACTCCGGCGAGGATCCACCGCGCGCCGCCGTCTCCGTCGCCAGCGCCGCCGCGGTCGCCCCCTTTGATCCAGAGCCGTTAGATCGAAATCCAATGGCTGAGATCGAGCCCGACTCGAGTCAAACCGAGCCGCACCGGTCAGCCGCGCCATTTTTTAGAAAAGCCCCTCGGTTTTATAGAAATCAACCCGCGGTCTTGTCCAGTTCAAAAATAATTAGATCTAGGTCCTTTTTTTTGTTTTAGCCCCTGATCTTTTTAAATATCTAACTCGCCGTCCTTTAAGGTAGTTTTTCACTAAAGTCCTTCTGTTTTTATACAAAATTATGTTTTAGGTCTCTGGTTTCTTCTGTTTAAGCCCCTGGAAAGTTAGATTTAGTTCAAAGAAGCCCTTAAACCTTGTTTTAGCCATATCTTGACCGTTTTAAGTCCGATTTGAGTGACCTTTGCGCTCACACAGTCGTCTTTTCATCAAGAACAGTTCTAGACACGTCTTTGCGTCTTTAAAAGTTGTATGGTGTATTGTTTTGCTTTTATTGATTGAATGCTTGTGCGAATCGTGTAGAGAACGGTCAGTTCGAGGGAGATCAAGATCAAGTCTACGAGGAGGAGCCACCGCAGTACTTTGAGGAAGGCAAGTGGATTTTCCCCTCTGCATACTCTTTTGAACCCATACACATTGCATGATAACAAAGTTTATATTTATGTTCGCGATGCATTAATTTGATGGGTCCTATGTAAGGATGACTAGTCTTTTCCACCTAAGCCTTGATACACCGGGTTTACTTTTATGTTGGGTAGCTATGATAGATGCTTAACTTTGGTTCATGATAGGTTCTATCCAACATTTATGAATATTCTTATTATTGTTATATCTTGTTATGTTAATACAAGATCACCATGTTAATCGGAACATGGAGAACCACCCGGGATTTACCGTACAACCACAACACCATATGGCTCTGGTCTTACCTGAATAATTAGATGAACTACATGTTGTGTTTGTGCTGCCTGTTGGGTTGATATTTGTTTGTGGATGTGTTGGTGCGGGGATCGGAAGACTCTGTCTTCTGTTGAAACCGTAGGTGCTGGGAACAAACACACATGTAGGAATTCTTTGTAAAGGCTTCGTAGCGTCCCTATGCAGTCACACCTCGGAAGTTTGATACGTGCCTGGCCCGCACTGCATGGTTGGGTCGAAAGTTCTTCGGAGCTTTTACGCGAATTGTGGTGAAAGTGTACAACCTCTGCAGAGTGTAAAACTGTTATAACAGCCGTGTTCACGGTCACGAACGGCCTGGACCCTCACGTGATTAATCTATCGGAATATGAAATCAAATCATTGCATGCATATGTTATTGGTTATGTTTATGTTAATTTTACGCGATCTTGATGAGTTCTAGGCGTGTGTTCCACCAGTCAGATGCCTGTGGAGTGCTTTTGGAGTTGTCGTCCTTAGTTATCATGTGAACCAGTTTAATTTGGCCTTTGTGCCTTAGTCGTGAGTGTAATAAATACTTTATTTATTAAATATTCGTTTGGGTACCGTTTCTATTATTCACTCACGGTCTATCATATGTGTGTAATTTGATCCTGGCACACATATGAGATGTACTCGGTTTTCTTTCTAAAACCGGGTATGATAGAGTGGTATCAGAGCCGTGCTGACTGTAGGACGCTAGCCTAGTTAGAATGGTTGAAGTAAGGATTTATTTTAGCAAGCCAAGTCAATTTCTTTAGAGGTCTTATTTTATTAGTTAAAAATTCTTTGAACTTCTTCCCTTTTCTATGGTCACCTTTGCCTCTATTCAAGTATCTTACTAAGCTTCTCTCTTTATGCTTAGATGGCCAAGAACTTCCAGTCTGACCCAGCACAGCCAGCCCCTCCTACACCACAGATGGATGATGATGTGCAAGGAGATCCCGTGTGGGTGTGCTTATCTGACGATGAAGAGGTAACTGATCCTGCTTCACCCACAGCATATGTTGAAGGGAATCCAGATGGCACTGAAGATGAGGGTGATGAAGTCTATGATGATGAAAAGGATGATGAAGAAGAGCCCAAGGTGGAGATGATCACTTCAATAACAGAGCTAGGCGCTTTCCCACTCTTGCTTGAAGATGTTCTGGAGGCATTGGGCAACTACACCAGGCCAGTCTACATAACCACTTACAGTTCTGCTTCGAACTACCAGGAGTATTACCACACCCAGGTTCATGTTAGGGAGCAAATGGAGAATGCCTCTCACTTCAAGACTTGGTCTATTCATGAGTCAAGTCTTCTCCATACTTCCTATGAAGCTGCAGTTAGTGACGCTGGCAGGAGGGCAGTGACATCTATCAGCCACCAGTTCCAGAAGGATCTGTCTCGCACAGAGTACCGTCACTTGCCTCGTCGCCGTCCAGGAACTGAGCAAACTGTTGTACTGGGAGGAGGACCAACAGAAGATCCTCGTCTCAATGTTCTTGCCCGAGTCACTGCAGCACTGAATACCGATTTGGAAGGTGTTACTAATGAGCTTGCCGAAGCCCAGGAGCGGATTGCAGAACTCGAAGAACAACTTGCGGAGCAACAAGGTCAAGATGATGATGATGAGAGGATGTCCAATGCTTGGTCCCCGCCTCGGAAGAAACTTCGCTATGGAGCCCCTTTCTCCATCACACAGTTTAGGGAATAGGTTATCTATAGGTTTCTTTGGTAAGTTTATCGTTAGTACGGTTTTGTGAGGTCGATCGTTTGTTTAATGCTTGTTGCTTGGACAAATGTGTGAGTTAGAATCTTTATTTGTGTGTCTTTGATTGTGGAGTGATGACCACAATTAAAGAAATACGGTAATAAAATATTAGTTGGGTTTAATTCTGGTCCCCTCTTATCCTTTGCTCTTAGTTTCTTATCTATGTCTTCTCTATCCGGCATCTATATCCCTTATGCTGAAATCTGCTCGCGCCGATATCTGACCCTGCAGCACTGTTTTGATGATTTCGAGAGCTACACAGATCCGTTTGACCTCAAACCAGTGGGGTTAGTTTCAGAATTTGATGAGTGATTTTCTTTGATTTTTCCATAATTTTTGGAAATCTGTATCGAGAGAAACACACCAAAAGTTGTCAGGTACAGAATCTGTTTTTCCAGCTGGACACAGGCAGCTTGATTATTTTGTATCCGGAGTTTCAGAGGTCCGATTGAGGTGATTCCAGTTGGGTTGGATTCATAGCTTTATGAGTATTGATCTGGGATTTTGGTATCATTTTTGGGAGCTCATGATGGAGTTATTCAGTGTGCCAAGAAGTCAGTGTTATTCACAAGTCCACAAGGAGATCGAATGGAGTTCCAGATGAGTTCAGTTATTCGAGAGGGAGCAACAATCAATCAGTTGAAAGGAAAGTCACTGGAGGATATCAAAGTCGTGTGTGAATTTCCAGATGTCTTTCCTGATGATTTACCAGGTGTGCCGCCTGACCGAGACTTTGAGTTCATCATTGAGCTTGTACCTGGTACTGCACCTATTTCAAAAAGAGCATATAGAATGGATATTAAAGATTTAGCAGAATTAAAGAAACAGATAGATGAACCTTTAGCTAAGGGTTATATTCGGCCTAGTTCATCTCCATGGGGAGCCCCTGTTATATTTGTTGATAAGAAGGATCGTACTAGAAGTATGTGTGTTTATTACAGAGCTCTTAATGAGGTAACTATCAAGAATAAGTATCCGCTTCCTAGAATTGAAGATCTGTTTGATCAGATGAGAGGTGCAAAAGTATTCTCCAAGATTGATTTGCGTTCAGGTTATCATCAAGTGAAGATTCGGAAGGAGGATATTCCTAAAACTGCGTTCACTTGTAGATATGGTCTTTATGAGTATCTAGTGATGTCGTTTGGTTTGACAAATGCACCTGCAAACTTTATGTATCTGATGAACAAGGTATTTATGGAGTATCTTGACAAGTTTGTTGTGGTATTCATTGATGATATCATGGTGTTCTCCAAGAATGGGGAAGAGCATGACGAGCATTTGAGACTAGTATTACAGAAGCTACGGGAGCATCAGTTGTATGCCAAGTTCAGTAAATGTGAGTTCTGGTTGAAGGAAGTATCTTTTCTTGGACATGTCATCACCAATGGAGGAATAATGGTAGATCCGAGTAAAGTGCAGAATGTGTTGAATTGGAAGCCACCTCAGAGTGTTGCAGAAATCAGAAGTTTTCTCGGATTGGCAGGTTATTATCGCAGATTTATTGAAGGCTTCTCCAAAATTGCTAAACCTATGACGTTGTTGTTAGAAAAGGGACGAAAATTCAAGTGGGATGATGCTTGTCAGCAGAGTTTTGAGGAGTTAAGGAAGAAATTGACCACTGCTCCAGTGTTAGTGATGCCTGATATTCAAAAGGGGTTCGACGTGTACTGTGATGCTTCACACGTGGGACTCGGATGTGTGTTGATGCAAGAAGGCAGAGTCGTGGCTTATGCTTCTAGACAGTTGAGAAAACATGAGAAGAATTATCCTACTCATGATCTGGAGTTAGTAGCAGTTGTTCATGCATTGAAGATTTGGAGGCACTACATGGTTGGAAAACGGTGTCGAATTTTCACTGATCATAAGAGTTTAAAGTATATCTTCACCAAGAAGGATCTTAACTTGAGACAATGCAAATGGCTAGAATTAATCAACGATTTTGATTTGGATATTCAATATCATCCTGGGAAGGCCAACGTTGTTGCAGATGCTGTAGCGATCTTACCCGAGAAATGGGCCCACTTAAGTATATTTCACCTTCCATTGGTGCTAATACATGAAAATGTTCCCAAGTGCGGATACGACCATCGAGTCGAGCTCGACTAACTGCAACTGAAGATCGTCCGTCCATACGCTCACTCGAAGGTGAGTTCCAAAGATCACATCATTCCACAATTCAAATTACAACAAGTCTTAGAGTTATTACAACCAAATTGAAATGATAAATAAAATAGTTCGAGTTCATGCAGCGGAAAGTAACCGAGATACTAGCGACGATCCATAGTATCGTCACGATGAAGTCGACCGTGACGCTACTCCTCACGATCCTCGGGAGAGGTCGGCTCCCACTCGATGCTGTAACCAGGAGGAAGCTGGGAGGCCCAAGCCATAGAGACAGCTACCTCCTGAGGGGACGGTCCTGAAAATTTAGCCACAAGTAAGGCTGAGTATACTAGTTATACTCAACAAGACTTACCCGACTGGTGATCACTACGTCACCGACTCCTAAAATGAGAGGCTGTTTGGCTAGTGGGGTTCTTTTGCCAAAAGCAACTAAGCTGTTCTCTAGCTTATCCATCTTGATTTTAATTCCTTTAACCTATCCATTCTAGGTGAACCTAACTAGACAACCAAGTTTTGCAATACAATTATTTCATACAAAGATTTCATCCTTCCAAGCTCACTTCATAATATGTCATACATCGGTCAAGCAGTCTCATTAACCACGAGAAGCGGACAGTTCGAACCGAATTTACTACTTGGCCAGGGAAAACCCAGACATACGGAATGGTTGGAAATGCCAACACATTCCAATCCTTTCTCCTCTCTCTGCGAGTGGCTCCCGAGTCCCAAAGCCTCAGGGTAAAGGTTTACCACTACTGGGACTCACGCAACTACCCTCATGTGCCCATGGGATAACGTTTCCAAGACAGAGAGCTGTCGGACCTGCTCGCATCAATCGGATACCGGGACTTACCGGTCCCATAGTCCGTGCATATGTGTGGTACGTTCAAAAGCTTGACACGAAAGTACCACGTGTTTCCAATTAAACCATCGATAGACGGGTATCTACAATCATCCGTCCATCATCTCTAGTGTTTCTGATATGAGTAGACATACAACTCCTATATCTCGCGAGTGTCGGAAACACTCGACTTCTAACGGTTTTAAGCATAGCGACTATCGAACCTAACATACTAGTGTTCAATCAAAGTAACCTATGATCATGCAAGCTAGGGTTTCATTCAACTCCTTGAAACTTAAATGCACAAACATATAATCAAATAAATCGCGTAAGTAAAGTTAGGTTATGCTCCAGGGCTTGCCTTCCGGCTCGAAGCGGTACTCCTGCTCGGGGCTCGGATCTACGTGCACCACGTTCACCTCGGACTCCTAGGCAATCTCCTCGGCAGCGGGGACTAGCTCGTAGACTCCGTCGGCGAGACCCGAATCTACACGAGATGCATGAAGTGTTTAAATATCAAGATTTAATATAGTTAGGGTTTGCTTAATTCTTGGTTAATGAATTGGAAAGGATAAACATTAATTATAAGTGAATATACCCTTTTTATTTTGAACCTTTAATTTGATTTAAGAGATTTAGGTTTTTCTCTTTTCTTTCTCTTTTTCTTCTCTTTTCCACCATTTAAGTCCTTTTTCCATTATTCAGAAGGTAAACTTAGGAATATTATTTTCATGTGTCATTTGGCCAGAGGCTTGCTCATGCCAAGGCAGAAGCCTAGCCCAAAACTTGGCTCAAGATGATTTTTCTATAATTTATTAAAAATGTTCTTATCTTTTTGCCTAAAAACAAACTAAATTCCTACAAAAATAACTATAATGTTTTTGTCCACACCACTTGGCACAGTGACTTAGGTCACCAAGAGTGACCTCTCTGCAAGTTTGCAAGTGGTATTGATTTATGGTTATTTTTGTGGAATTTCACTATGTTTAAACTACCAAAAATCATTTAGCCATTTTTCAGTGTCCAAAAATTACCATTTTCATTTTTCTAAGGTTTATAATGTCTTGATTAGGTTTCTGTGTGAAATAGGTGATTTTTCACTGAGTGAATTATTTTCTGTGATTTATTTGCCAAAACAGCAAGGTATAAGTTTAGAAATTCATATCTCTAAATCCACTGGGAATTTTTGTGCACCACTTGCGCATTAAGCTAATGACAGTCACACTAACAACATATCCCAAGACCAGCTCAAGTGCATGTGTAGATTTTGAACTATGATGAAAAGGGTCCAAACGGATTTGAATTTATATTTCAAAATCTAAAGCTCAACTGAGTGAGGTGCAAACGAAGAAGTTGGACTTCTTGAATCACTGGTCACTACAAAATTTGTTTGGCATTTTTCTGATCTTTCTACGATTTTCTACGAATTTTTGAAGATTGCAGCAAATTAAGCCTAAAAGATAGAATCTATTTTACGCCGTTAACCCTGGAAGTTTTGAATCCTCACAAAAGGGTCCCTGGAATCTTACAGTCGGCCCCCTAGAAAAAGGAAGAAGATACACTTTGGTCCTCGAGCTCGCCGGCGTGCGTACGCCGGCCAAACGGCGGCGAGTCCGGGCCGGGGAAGTGGGGGAAAACGGAGAGGGGCTCACCGCGCGTTCTTTGGGTGAGGTTTCGAGGTCGGGGAAGGCCGGGAACGTGGGTGACGACGGCAGTGGCGGCTCGGTCAACTCCGGCGAGCGGCGACCGGCGACGTCGGGGTCGGAGAAGGTCGGGGAAGGGGTCGGTGAGCACCAGTGCGGCACGCCGAAGCTGTTGGTGCCCTCAGTTCAGCCGGAGGAGGAGCGGAGCGGGCTGTCCACGTGCGCGGGCGGCGGCGGAAAGCTCGAGCTTCTCCGGCGAGCTGCGCCGGCGGCTGTGGTGGCGGAAACGAGTTGGGGTGTGGTCGGGGAGTGGCAGTGGGTGATGGGGAAGCTATTGCACGCCTCGGTTTGGCCGGAGAAGCAACGGAGAGGGCTGGCCACGAGAGCGAGCTCGGCGGCGGCTCTGCGAGCTCCGACGAGTGTTTTCTGGCACGGAGAGGGAGGGAACTGTTTGGGGGTTTAAGTAGGAGGTAGAGGGGAGGAAAAGGGTGCTCGGGCAGCACGAGATGGGGGCTGGGGCAGCTCGGTGAGCTGTCGCGGCGGCAGGCAGCGTGCGCGGCCGTTGGCGCCTTTTCCCGGCATCAACGCGCGCGCAGGCGAGCGGCAGGCGGCAGGCGCGCGTGGGCGAGGAGAGGAGACAGGACAGAGGGGAAAAAGCGACGCGCGTGGGCGCAAAAGTCGCGCGACGGACCGGTGGGCAACGGCGGCGGCGCTATTATCCGGCGGCTCGCGGCGGCGACGCGACGGCGAGGCTCGGGTCAGCGCTACAGTCCGCCATGGGCCACGCGACCTTGCCAGAAGCGTGCTCCGTGAGCGGGGACACGCAGCCGTGCCATTGGCCGGCTCAGGCGAGGACGGACGGCGGCAGAGCTCTGCCAGCGGCGAGCTCGGGCACGCGCGAGCGCGGCGTGGGCAACCCGTGAGCGCGCCTCTGCCGGTGCAAGGTCAACTTGGTTGGCATGGCTCAAACTCCAAAAATTTGAACATGGCTCAAAAATCTTCCAACATAAAAGTTGTTTAGAATTTCATGAGACACGTCCCTGCACTGGATCTGATGAGAAAAAGATGAAAATTTGGCCGTGATTCAAAAGGGGGTAAAACCCTGTTTTGAACTGAATTTTAGAAATTCGAGGGGCTAGATGGCAAAATTGGCCCAAGTGCCAATTGAGGCAAAGTTCAGAAATGTGAAGATGTACAACTTTGCTTTTTGGAGATTTTGATGTTTAGTGGTAAAATCTTGAGATTTGACTGAGATTCCATTTCAGCTTTGAATTTGAATTGGAAAATTCAATTTCCAAGTTTAGGGTTTGAATTTTGAGATGCTTCCAGACATTTTTAGGCTATGGTTTGAAAAGGGAAGTTTATTGGTTTGACTTATACTCCAACTTTCCCATTTGCACTTTTTCAAGTTCTTAGGAAGTTTTCAAAATTTTCTTTATTGCTTCATTTGAATGGTTTTTGACTCAATTTGGGAGTTTTTCCTCATTTTCCTCAATTTCCACTTTTGAAATGTGCTTAGCTTAACTTGATCACCATTTTAGTGTTAATTAACACCAGGGGTGTTACAGATGCTCTAAGTCGCAAGAGTCAAGTTAACTCAGTCATTGGGGGGTTGATATCCCAAGAATTATGTTGGGAGATGGAACGACTTAACTTGGGTATCTGTGCTCATTCAGAAGCTGTGACTATGGAAGTAGAGTCAACATTAGAGCAAGAAATCAGGAAGGGACAGTTAGAGGATCCGAAGGTCGAGGAATTCAGAGCTTTAATCCATTTGAGAAAAACTGAGGATTTCACTGAGGATGAACAGGGAACAGTATGGTTTAGAAACAGAATATGTGTTCCGGAGAATGATAGGCTTCGAGAACTCATATTGAAGGAAGCGCATGATTCACCTTATTCCATTCATCCAGGCAGTAGTAAGATGTATCAAGATTTGAAAGAGAATTATTGATGGTATGGTTTGAAGAAGGATGTTGCTACTTATGTGGCTTTGTGTGATGTTTGCCAGGAGGTTAAAGCAGAACACCAGCGTCCAGCAGGATTGCTTCAACCATTGAGAGTACCAGAGTGGAAGTGGGAAGAAATTGGTATGGACTTTATTGTCGGGTTACCTCGTACTCGTGATGGTCATGACTCTATATGGGTTATTGTGGATAGGTTGACGAAGTCTGCTCATTTCATACCAGTCAACACAACTTATACAAGTGCTAAGCTAGCAGAGCTGTGTATGTCCAGGATTGTGTGTCTACATGGAGTTCCGAAGAAAATAGTGTCTGACCGAGGTACTCAGTTCACATCACGATTCTGGCAGAAGGTACATGAAATAATGGGTACACAACTCAATTTCAGTTCTGCTTATCATCCACAGACAGATGGACAGACTGAGAGGACTAATCAAATTCTGGAGGATATGCTTCGAGCGTGTGCTTTAAAACACGGTCGTAGTTGGGATAAGAGTTTGCCATATGCAGAATTCTCCTACAATAACAGTTACCAAGCTAGCCTTAAGATGTCACCTTTTGAAGCGTTGTATGGAAGGAAGTGCAGAACACCATTATACTGGAGCCAGACTGGGGAAAGTAAAGTGTTTGGACCCGAAGTTCTCCAAGATGCAGAGCAGCAGGTACAGTTAATCAGGGAGAATCTCAAGACTGCACAGTCTAGACAGAAGAGTTATGCTGATACCCGAAGGAGAGAATTGGTCTTTGAAGTTGGAGATTTTGTTTATCTCAAAGTATCACCTATCAGAGGTCTTCGCAGATTCAAAGTCAAAGGAAAGTTATCACCTCGTTTCATTGGTCCTTTCAAGGTACTAGAAAGGAAGGGTGAGGTAGCTTATCAATTAGAATTGCCAGCTCAGTTGTCAGAGGTTCATGATGTGTTTTATGTGTCACAATTGATGAAGTGTTTACGGGTACCAGCGGAGCAATTGCAGTTAGAGGAACTCAGTGTGAAGGATGATTTGACCTATTTAGAGTATCCAGTCCAGATATTGGAGACAGCAGAAAGGGTTACTCAGAATAAAGTGATTAAGATGTGCAAAGTACAGTGGAGTCACCATACAGAAGATGAGGCTACATGGGAAAGAGAAGATGAGCTCAGTGCAGAATTCTCTCAGTTGTTCTCTAATCTTACCGAATCTCGAGGACGAGATTCTTCTTAAGGGGGGTAGGATTTGTAACACCCGAATTTTATCATCATGTTAAAATTAATATAGGCAACTAATTTCCTTAGTTTTTATTGTTTTAGGAAATATTAAGTTGCAAATTTAAAATTTTGGCTCTTAAATATTTAAATAACATTTAAATTAGAGTCAATAAAGTTTTTGTTGCATTCATGCTGTTGCATATATTTTTGAGTGTTGGTTTGAATTTGAAAAGGGTTTGCAAAAGTTTAAACCTAAATTTCAAAACCCCTCTCTTTTCCCTCTTTTCTAGCCCAACCCATCTTCTTTCTTTCTCTCGGCCCAATCCAGCTCGCGCGCAGCCGCGGCTCGTTTTCTTTCTTCCGGCCCAGTTCGCGCGCAGTAGCCAGCCCAGCGCGGCTCAGCCCGTCTCTCTTCCTTTTCTCTTTCTTCCGCTGACGTGTGGGCCCCGCATGTCGGTCGTCTTCCTCCTCGCGCCGTGGTCGAGACGGACTCGACGCCGAGTCCTAGCGCCGCCCGTCTCCACGCCCGTTTCCCCTTGTGCAAGGCAAGTTTTCTCGGCCTTTATAAGCCGCCGCCCGAGCTCTCGTTCCCCTCAACCCAAGCCTTGAGCTTCCACGCCCTAGTCGTCGCCATAGCCGCCGTAACCGCCCGCAAACCCTAGCTTAGGCCGCCGCCGCAATCCGAGCTCCCAAGGTCGCCTCGTCGCTCCTAGTTCGTCGTCGAGGTTCACGTGGAGGTAAGGATGTCGCCAAGCCTCTAATCTCTCCTTCTCTCGTCTTCTCGAGGTCGCGTCGCGCCGCCGCCATGGTCATGCCGCCATAGCTCGATGCGAGCCCCCTCCGTTGCTCAACCTTCGCTTAGAACCCCTAAAACGGATTCCCCGTTGTCCCAGCTTTCTCCCAAGCCAAACACGGCGAGGTTTAGAGCTTCCTAGCTCGAGATTCGCCCAACTCCGGCGAGGATCCGCCGCGCGCCGCCGTCTCCGTCGCCAGCGCCGCCGCGGTCGCCCCCTTTGATCCAGAGCCGTTAGATCGAAATCCAACGGCTGAGATCGATCCCGACTCGAGTCAAACCGAGCCGCGTCGGTCAGCCAGCCAGTTTTGCAGAAAAGCCCCTTGGTTTTATAGAAATCAACCTGCGGTCCTGTCTAGTTCAAAAATAATTAGATCTAGGTCCTTTTCTTTTTGTTTTAGCCCCTGATCTTTCTAAATATCTAACCCGCCGTCCTTTAAGGTAGTTTTTCACTAAAGTCCTTCTGTTTTTATACAAAATTATGTTTTAGGTCTCTGGTTTCTTCTGTTTAAGCCCCTGGAAAGTTAGATTTAGTTCAAAGAAGCCCTTAAACCTTGTTTTAGCCATATCTTGACCGTTTTAAGTCCGATTTGAGTGACCTTTGCGCTCACGCAGTCGTCTTTTCATCAAGAACAGTTCTAGACATGTCTTTGCGTCTTTAAAAGTTGTATGGTGTATTGTTTTGCTTTTATTGATTGAATGCTTGTGCGAATCGTGTAGAGAACGGTCAGTTCGAGGGAGATCAAGATCAAGTCTACGAGGAGGAGCCACCGCAGTACTTTGAGGAAGGCAAGTGGATTTTCCCCTCTGCATACTCTTTTGAACCCATACACATTGCATGATAACAAAGTTTATATTTATGTTCGCGATGCATTAATTTGATGGGTCCTATGTAAGGATGACTAGTCTTTTCCATCTAAGCCTTGATACACCAGGTTTACTTTTATGTTGGGTAGCTATGATAGATGCTTAACTTTGGTTCATGATAGGTTCTATCCAACATTTATGAATATTCTTATTATTGTTATATCTTGTTATGTTAATACAAGATCACCATGTTAATCGGAACATGGAGAACCACCCGGGATTTACCGTACAACCACAACACCATATGGCTCTGGTCTTAGCTGAATAATTAGATGAACTACATGTTGTGTTTGTGCTGCCTGTTGGGTTGATATTTGTTTGTGGATGTGTTGGTGCGGGGATCGGAAGACTCTGTCTTCTGTTGAAACCGTAGGTGCTGGGAACAAACACACATGTAGGAATTCTTTGTAAAGGCTTCGTAGCGTCCCTATGCAGTCACACCTCGGAAGTGTGATACGTGCCTGGCCCGCACTGCATGGTTGGGTCGAAAGTTCTTCGGAGCTTTTACGCGAATTGTGGTGAAAGTGTACAACCTCTGCAGAGTGTAAAACTGTTATAACAGTCGTGTTCGCGGTCACGAACGGCCTGGACCCTCACGTGATTAATCTATCGGAATAGGAAATCAAATCATTGCATGCATATGTTATTGGTTATGTTTATGTTTATTTTATGCTAGTATGGGTTGGTATATACTTATATTTTAGTAAATAGTTGCCTGTTAATAAAACTTGACCAACTAAAATGCTGTCCGCTATAAACCAAGCCTCTCCTTGATAGCTTGCATATTTCCCCCACTTGCTGAGTACCAACCATAAGTGTACTCATCCTTGCTTATATTGGATCAGAAGGTAATAATGGAGCGGAGTACCTCAGCGATCTTGATGAGTTATAGGCGTGTGTTCCACCAGTCAGAAGCCTGCGGAGTGTTTTTGGAGCTATCGTCTTTAGTAATCGTGTGAACCAGTTTAATTGGCCTTTGTGCCATAGTCGTGAGTGTAATAAATACTTTATTTATTAAATATTCGTTTGAGTACTGTTTCTGTTATTCACTCACGGTCTATCATATGTGTGAAATTTGATCCTGGCACACATATAAGATGTACTCGGTTTTCTTTCTAAAACTGGGTATGACACTTCATCGCTCGGATCGTCGGGGGACGGGCTGCGCTCCCGCCTTCCTCCTGTCTGTCTCTGCATCAGCGATGGCCCACGTGTGCGAACGTCAAATCAAAGCTAACGACATCGATTCGAACTCAAACATAATAGAAACGACATTGATTTGAACAAGTTCAAAATATCCTCTTAAAATTAACGAGAAAGAACATCCAAATCCAAATCAACAAAATCCATACGGCGGACCGGACAGGCGACGGGGAGGCAGAGCAGGAGGGGGCCGGGACTGGCGACGGCGAGATGCAGTAGGACGCTGCCGGGGCCGGCGACAGCGAGGTTGAGCAGGTGGCTGCTGGGACCGGTGACTCGGGGCGGAGCAGATGAGAAGGCCGTCGCCGGCCAGGATGGGCGACACGAGGCGGAGCTGGGATAGGCGACACGTGGCGGAGCTGTCGTTGAAGATCCTCGTGGGCGAGCTCCCGGATGGCATGCCATCGAGCGTGGAAAACTTGATGCAGTAGACCATACGAGCTCGATTCAACTGGAGGAGAACTAGATCCAACATATCAGGATCTGATTCTGGCTAGAGAGAGCCACCAGCGTTGCTACCGGCGCGGGATCGAGAAGAAAAGTTTGCTACGTCAAGAAGCGAGCAGAGAAGAAAGGGGGCCTCGGTGAAGGGGCATAAAGGAAGGAAGGAGGAAGGGACGCGAGATTTTGGACGTGGCCCATCTTAGTTTTTGGACTAGGCTGCATTAATTCAAGGTACATTGTGATTTCTATTAGAGTGTTATGTTATTAATAAAAAAACCTCCCTTTACAAATTTTTCATTTTACCATTTCTTGAGCCAACGTACATGGCTCATGTGTGTGTGAAAAAACTTCAGCCAAATATTCATATTACAACGTTGAAGCCCTATAAGCCGTCTTAGTGTATACCCTCACTGTTCTAAATTATAAGTTATTATTTTTACCCAAAATTTAAGCGCTCATCTTATTTAAAATATTTGTGCAAACAGAGTCAAATTTATGTTTTTTGACGAACTT
Source organism: Digitaria exilis (assembly GCA_015342445.1). NCBI lineage: Eukaryota > Viridiplantae > Streptophyta > Magnoliopsida > Poales > Poaceae > Digitaria > Digitaria exilis. The sequence continues at coordinate 947,236 of JACEFO010000191.1, read as the reverse complement.
ATAAAGAAAACAAGGCATAATAAAATATCTGATATTGCAGTGTTTTAAATAAGATGAGTGATAAAATTTGGAGTAAAAAAGTCAATTAACTTGTAATTTGAAATAGAGAAACTATATACATTGCTAGATTATTAAGCCTTTGTGACTCTTCTAGATGTCATAGATTATAATTAGCACACCCTTTTATATCACATCTTTCTCAAAATTTGTTTGATGTCGACCACTCAGATAATACTGCAACATTATAATCTTAGCCCGTAGCAATGCACACGCGTACTAGTAAATTACAATAGCTAGACACATCATTTTTCGCTGATGTGGCACATCCTCTCCCTCGCAGGCGCAGGGTGCAGGGTTGTCGGGCTTGTTAGTAGCACACACGGACCCATCTGAGCTCGCCGATTCCTTGCCGCCGCCTTACAGGCTGCAGACTGCCTGGATGATCTCAAGCTCACCGCAGATATGACGAGACTGGCATACCCGCATACATCATGGCTGCCACGTCCACAAACCCAATCCGGAGGAAGCTGAGCTCACGTGAAACGCCGTGGATCATAACGAATAGGTGCGCATAGCTTGGGCTTGGTTTTGGCACGGGTTCGACTAGGCCCAGATAAAAACCCAAGATGTAATTTAATAAACTATTTAAAAGGTTATTTATGCTCAAAAAAATTATCAGGTTAGTGTAGTTTTTATAAGGGACCACTGGAGGCTGGAGCAAAAGTCATGGAAAATTGCAGCAACCTAAATTGAATTATGATTAATTTAAATCAGAAAAACACGAAAGAATGCTAGCTAAGGATTTTGTATATAAAGGTAGATTTGAGCATTTTCTGCTCTGACGTACACCTCATTATTGGTGGTTAACACTTTTAAGATTTATCACTATACCAAAGCTCTGAAATACCATCATACCTAAGAGAACATTACCGATGTACCATTAGGTAACGATTTATAACAAATAGTTAGTTGGTATATCAAAAGTGTATTATATAATCTCCAATTGAATGATTTGTGTCGAAGTCTTAATCAATATTTCTTGTGTCCATCATATTGTGGGTCGGTAAAAACATGTCGGACAGGATAAACATGTACATATGCCACTTTTAGATAAGGTATACATAGGTTAATACCAACCGATGATCAATTGCTATAAAGACTTGTATGTGCCACAATATAATCAGCGATCCGAGAGCGTATGGTATACTCCATAGTGTGTGTAGGCACCTCCCTCTACTATGGTTTACTCTCCCCACCTGTAAACTCAAATAAGCGGAGCCCTACAGTTGATTAAAGAGCATCAGTTCAACCTTATCGTCCATTTCGACAAAATTCTTTATGTCAAGCTGCGCTGGGATGAAACTGATGTCGATCAGGAAGGGCAACGGGGCAAGTAGCATCTGCTGCTGCGATTCTTGATACCTACCAAGCCCTGTGTATGCCTCAATAATGGTGATGTGTCCAAGGATGCTCAATATTATGTGAATGTGTCTAGGTGTAGGAAGACTATAGGACAAATTGGGAAAAATAACAAGACATTTAAATTTCCACCCATTTCAAGGGTATCTATATATAAGCCATTGAACTTGAAGGTAGGTTGTTTCTGCTTTATTTCCATTTACTGTGCATTAAGTTATCTGTAATTTTTACAAGTAAATTGCCACATGTTCTGATGGTTATGCATTCAGGGTGCAGCACATGTATGGATCCCACAAATCGATTGAACATAACTGTGGTTTGGTACCCACTCCTAACTTCTACATAACAAGGGATACATAGGGTTCACAAAATGAGAGATGGGAATACACACAACCCACAGGGTGGGAGAATGTTTAAGGTGGGTACGAGAAACAAAAGGCAAAGAATCCTTAGGCACCGCCTCTAAACGCTGACATGTTACTGGAACAAAGCCCATGAACTGGATGAGACTCACCTGACATTGCTCCTGCTCGCTGACACCTAGCACGCCCACAAAACAAAAGGCAAAGTATGCTTGCTTCTTAAGTATAACTGGATCGCATTTTTTGGGATATTTATAATAACTTGTTGATTTTGGGAAGTGCTTCTGACCAACTCAGTTTTGCGCTATCTGCAACATATATTTTTTAAAAAAAATTGATTCAAGTTAGCTCGATAAGCCAAAGTTCTACAGTTCAATACAAGCAAATAAAGGAGAAAAGACTATCTAGAATCTTTTTTTTTTTTGCCTCACCAAATCTCTGTTTTCTTAAATGGACTTCCTCACGTCGTCTCAAATATACTCTCTTATTTTTCAAACTTCCAATTATATGAATGTTTGATGTATCACTAAAACCAGAAACGCTAAATATCTACTCCCAGTGGTCTAGATCACCATGATACGCAGTTTACCTTGTTCCTGGCAGACCGCTCTCAAATCTGATAGCTCTCTGTTCGGTTCTAGGAGAATTGGGACAGCACAACCAGTGCTAAAGATATCAACTCTATCCTGGTAAATCCCACTAGTCTTAACACTTTTGGTAGCTACTCTTCCATCATTATCACCTCAGCTAGATCATTGAGTGGCCAAGAGTTCACTATGTAGAGCTCAGCTCCTGGTCCATAACTTAAGTCCAGATGGAGGATAATCTTTGTTGCTTCTATTCTTGATACCTACCATGCCTAAAGTACACCTTGCTAAGGTGATGAATTTAGGCCTGGAAAAGGATGTTCATCAATATCACGCTCAGATAATCATTAGACTGGTTAGGTCGTCGGCTCCCTGATGCTATATCAGCCGTCAACTCTATTCGATCAATTCAACTCATTCATTTATACACTCCAAAGTCCCAACAGATAGGTTACATGTGTCTCATTTTCTTGCTATTTCTTGTTTCATATGAATGCAAGGTCATCGTGCTATTCTTGTGTATATTTATTTGTATTCATATCAAAGTGATGTAGTAGTAAAGTCTGATGTTATTTTGTTTTACTTTTATGGTGTCAAAACTAGTGGTGGGATCAGTAAAAAATGTAATGGGTCTTTCATCGGAAAAAAAAAATGTGCTATGCATTGGGCTGTCAATTGGGCCCTATTTTGTTGTATGAGCCTATAATTGGGCTTAGCCCATAAAAGGACTGCTGATTGGATGGGTCTCTTAGGCTTCAGAGTATTTCTGACGAACCAAATAGTCACAAAACTGCTACCACACCAACTCCATGTCATTGCCATATCATCCACGTACAAGCTTTTATATGTTTTATGGATCTTTAACAAAGAAAAACTATCACCGTAAATTAATGACCACACAAAAATCATCACAAAAATTATGACGAAAATAAAATATTTCATCACAGAATACCATTTATTATGGGGTATAGACGATGAACAAATTTTCATCACACGAGTATCACAAATTGTGAAATGTGACGTAATTTCTACTTTCTATGACATAAATGAAACATTGTAAAAGGCCATATTTGTTGTAATGACTTGGCTTTCTATTTTTTTTAAAAAAAAGGTTTTTGGTTTAATCTAGCAAATCATAAAAAATATTTGAACTAATAAATATCACAATATTCTCAAAATATTTTAAAAATTAACATACATGTTGGGGCTCCATTTATTTTAAATGAAAAATATAATGCATGGCACTAAAAATATGAAGAACCAAGACACAAATAACTTCAAGTATAGCACCAATCGATATGCTATATTTTTAAAATAAATTGATTTTACAATAGAAACAAATTAACTTTGATGTCATACTTTTCTTATTTAAAATAATCTAGTTATGTAATTTTGAAATTATATAAGATTTTGAAGCGCCAGAAAGGTTTTAACTGTAGGATAGTCTTTTATATCCATTTTTGTAATTTAAGGTTGAAAATCAAACTATTGTGACAGTTTGGGGTTGAAAATTGCAGTTTTCTCTATTTTTTTGTGTCGAAAACTCGTCGCATGATCAAAATTGTTGTGTCAAAACTCAATGGTCCCAAATTCAATAACATGTCAAGGGTCGTTAAGTTCAAATTAATGCAGTATCCAGAGCATACGTCTGCACCATATATAAAAGACTGGGTACCAATTTTAACATTCACATCATCAAGTTGCTCCATGAAAAATTACTCTATCATAAGATTCTATTTACAACCTCTAACTACCATTTAACTCTTGAACCCGGACGAATTTAGACCTTTAGGTGGTTCTCTCTTTTTTTAAAACAAATAAAAAACAAAAAAGGTGTTTGAATTGTTTGTATCTGGTTTTGTAATTTAAGGTTGAAAATCAAACTATCGTGGCAGTTGGGGGTTGAAAATCAGACTTTTCTCTAGAATTTTTTGTGTCAAAAACTCATCCCACGATCGGAATTATGCTGTCAATACTCAATGGTTCCAAACTCAATAACATTTCAATGGTCGTTACGTTCAAACTAATGCAGTATCCAGAAGCACACGTCTGCACCATACAAAAGACCTTATCACCACTGACACCACACAACATAATCCGTAGGGTATTAAATTATCCACTGAACTTATGAGCAAGCATAACTCATAAAATTATTATGACACAGCTCATAAATTTCAACTTGAATTTTAAATCATCCTCAACTTTGTGCCAAATTTAGCGTGTCGTCATGACACACTAACAAGACAACCTCACCACAGCAAGACGAACAGCATGTTGACAACATGTTGACGAGCCCAGCAACCGTCAAAGCATGCAGCTGTCCACGTGTCCCCTTCTTCCCCGCCAAACCACCCAACCTCAGCAACGTCAAACTCCGCCACACGCGCGCCGCCGCTCGTCCATGTCCTGCCATGGCCCCAAGCCCTATATCTTCCCCTCCCCCATATAGCAACCACCGCAAGGGGTGGCCTCCCGCACTGCCCCTTCCCCGCCGACATCAACAATGGAGGCCACCTGCCGCCGCCCTCACCATGTCGTCGTCTACCTCTCCGGCGTCCTCCTCGCCGGCGTCCTTCTCACGGCGACCACCGCCGCCCTCACCGACGCCGAGGCCTCCTCCATCGCGGCGCGGCAGCTCCTCTCCTTCCACGAGCCCAGCGATGGCGACCTCCCCGACGACTTCGAGTTCGACATCCACGTGGACGTCACCTTCGGGAACCCACGTCTCCGCCGCGCGTACGGCGCGCTGCAAGCGTGGCGACGTGCCATGTACTCCGACCCCAAAAACTTCACGGGCAACTGGGTGGGCCCGGACGTGTGCTCCTACTTCGGCGTGACGTGTGCCAATGCCCTAGACGACCCCACCACCACCGTCGTCGCCGGCGTCGACCTCAACGGCGGCGACATCGCCGGTTACCTCCCCCTCGAGCTAGGGCTTTTAACCGAGGTCGCCATGTTCCACATCAACTCCAACCGGTTCTGTGGTATCATCCCCAAGAGCTTCAACCGTCTGTCACTCCTCCATGAGCTTGACGTCAGCAACAACAGATTCGTTGGTGGATTCCCTCATGTGGTGTTGGAGATTCCGGTGCTTAAGTATCTTGATTTGAGATTTAATGACTTTGATGGTGAGTTGCCGCCGGAACTGTTCAAGAAGGATCTTGACGCGATCTTCGTTAATAGTAATCGGTTTGTCGGGGCCATCCCGGAGAATTTGGGGAATTCGACGGCGACGGTGGTGGTGCTCGCGAACAATGCGTTTGTTGGGTGCATTCCGAGAAGCGTCGGCGCCATGGTTGGCACGCTTGATCAGCTCATGTTGCTAAATAACCGTCTTGATGGATGCTTACCGCCGGAGATTGGTGAGCTTGTTAACACGAAGGTGGTGGATGTTAGTGGGAACAAGTTTGTTGGCACGTTGCCGGAGGGGATTGCTAACATGACCGGGCTGGAGCAGCTTGATGTGTCGAGGAACCAGCTCGCCGGTGGCGTGGCGGAGGGTGTTTGTGAGCTGCCGGCGCTCGCCAACTTCAGCTTTGGGGATAACTTCTTCAGCGTCGAGGCGGCGGCGTGCGTGCCATCGTTGGAGAAGACGGTGGCGCTCAATGATAGCGGAAACTGCTTCGGCGGTGGACGGCCAGAGCAGAAGGCGGCAGCCGAGTGCGCGCCCGTTCTTGCGAACCCCGTCGACTGCAGGAAGAACATTTGCTCGGGGAGGCCATCTTACACGCCATCGCCGAAGAAGCACACACCGGTGACACCAACGCCTGCCGGACCACGGGTGGTCCAGCCACCGGTGCAGGCTCCTGGCCCCATCAGCTCGCCGCCAGTGAAGCCACCACCGGCACCAAAAAGTTCCCTGACACCACCAGTAAAATCATCTCCTCCACTGGCGCAAGTGAGGTCAATTCCTCCACCTGTGATTGTGAGATCACCCCCACCTCCAGCTCCAGTGAGTTCGCCACCTCCACGGGTGAAATCCCCTCCACCACCGGCTTCAGTGAGCTCGCCACCACCACCGGTGAAGTCACCTCCTCCACCAACACCAATGAGCTCGCCGCCCCCACCAGTAAAATCCCCTCCACCACCAGCTCCGGTGAGCTCACCACCACCACCGATAAAGTCACCTCCTCCACCAGCACCAGTTAGTTCACCACCCCCGCCCGTGAAATCCCCTCCACCACCGGCTCTAGTTAGCTCGCCGCCACCACCTGTAAAATCCCCTCCACCTCTAGCACCAGTGAGCTCACCTCCGCCACCAGTCAAATCCCCACCTCCTCCAGCTCCGGTGAGTTCACCGCCACCACCTGTAACATCTCCTCCACCTCCAGCACCAATGAGCCCACCACCACCACCACCACCACCTGTAAAATCTCCTCCCCCACCAGCTCCGGTGAGTTCTCCACCACCGCCTGTAAAATCTCCTCCACCTCCAGCACCAGTGAGCTCACCGCCACCACCTGTAAAATCTCCGCCCCCACCAGCTTTGGTGACCTTCCCACCCCCACCTATAAAATCCCCGCCACCACCAGTGCCGGTGAGTTCTCCATCTCCACCAATCAAATCACCACCACCACCACCATCTCTTGTGAGCTCGCCACCTCCTCCGATAAAGTCTCCTCCGCCAGCGCCAATCAGCTCTCTACCACCGCCAGCACCGATGAGCTCACCACCTCCACCTGTAGTCCCATCGCCGCCACCACCGGCTCCATCACCACCTCCGCCATCACTAGACGATGTCATCCTACCACCGATCATGGCGCAGAAGTATGCTTCACCTCCACCGCCTCAGTTCCAAGGATACTAAGCAGTGGTTACGCCATGCTCCAATACAGACACTGAGAGATGATCATGGTGAAGAGGACCAATGATCAGCTGATCACGGCATGGTCTGCTGACATGAAAGCTCTGGGGTGCAAACGGGGTATCTGCATGCGTGGGATCATATGTGAATATTGAGTATAGGTAATATGCGAATGTACCCACGCGTGTGGACATGTAACTTGACCGGAGAAAAAGAATGTGCAAAAGGAGAAGGGAACTATGGCCACATCAAGATGATTTGTAAGTAGTTTTTGGGATTCTTATGCAGAATGTGAGGGATGGGTGTTTCTCTATTTGACCTCCAATTGTTTACTTCTAAAACTTTTAACGTACCACCAATGTAGGTGTAGCGCTGAATGGAACAGAAATCATGAGGGCGGTGACAACGTTTTCAAAGTCCCTAGCATATGAATTCAATAATGCAGGTTCATATTGTTTACATTATATAACCTGGTGAAACAAAACTACTGTAAGTGTTATGAAACATGTCCTTAGTTCGTGATTAACAATATCGATACTATGAGAAGAAAACTAATAAAATGAAAAGTAAATCTAGTATGATTACCTCAAACAAGAACTAGTATGTCCCTCCCAAAACAATTGTTTTTTCGAGGCACAAATTCTGTCTCACATAATAGTGCTCTTCAAATTCTCGGACCATATAAAACTCTTTGGCTCAATTCTGACCTCAAAACCCCACGTTGATTGGGTGATAAATTAATGACCAACATGCACAACTAAACATTCAATTCATCGCTATGAAATCTTCAATGCCAGAAATATTTAAATTGGATTGAAAATTAAAAGGCTATACGTTTGTGAGCATGAAGGGATGATTCTGTAATTATTTATGGGCAACAATGGGCAGTAGCAATGTATTATCAGGCACAGAGAACAGGTGGACAGATAAAAGAAGAGAGAAGGGTTAGTTTGTGAGATGGACATCCAAGAGAGGATAAATCTATCTTATTGCTTGCTAGAAAAGTGCAAAAATGAGCTGTAAATCACAAGCGGCAAAAACTGGATTCATGTTCGCCTCCGCCACCTGTAAAATCACCTCTTCCACCGGCTCCAATGTTCTCACCGCCTCCACCTGTAAAATCACCTCCCCCATCGGCTCGAATGAGCTCACCGCCACCACCTATAAAATCACCTAGTCCAAGTCTCAAGTAAGATTAAAAAATAATTACTTGTTTATCTAAAGTAATTCCAAGTTTAGTTATGTGTACTCGAGGAATATTCAAAAACCTGTACAAAATAATATTTTGGCTCATATGTTTTATTCTAGTCCATGTCTCAGAGATAGATTAAAAATATTAATTGTCTTCTAGTCACAATTCAGACTTCTATCTCCAAATAGACACATAATAATTAGAATAATGTCCGGATTTTGTCTAAAAATCTACTAATTGATGGGGAAACATATTTTTGGTCCATAAGGATGTAATCGAAAACTTTAAATGATTTTAATAAAGTTGACACCATACATTGTTCATAGATGGATACATCGCTTATGTAGTCTCATATTACTTAAGTAAAGCTTTGAATTTCAGTAGGGATGAAAACAGAATGTGTGCTATTGTTGCAGGAGGCTTTTTTATTTTAATTCGAACTTATGCTGTTGTGCTGCATGAACTGTTGTGATTCCATGCTGCTGAACTGTTGCTCGAGGGTTCTTTTTTTTAATCTAAGATTGACCTTACTGTTAATTTGTTGATGGGTCATCTATACATGGTTGTAACTATTGTGCCGAGCTAAATATTTGAAGTGGTTACATGTGTTGGTTTTCCCAATAGTAATTTAATTTTCCCGATCGGAATCGGCATGTTCCCTGTCGAATTGTTCTATCCTGATATCCGGTAATATCGCTTTCGTTTTTTTGTCCGGCTTGCACGTCCATGGCGAAAAATGTACAATAACGGGAATGGTTAAGGTGTTTTCCCAACCCTTTCCAATTGTTTTCATCCTAGAATTGAGTACCTTTTAACATTTCAAACTCGTGTGAACCTCAAATTTTGATACAACCGTACATTTACCTTCCTATTTTCTACCTAGGAGGAAGAAATCAAGCCATATGGAAAAAACCAAGAAATATCAATTAATATACAAATAAATGGCTTTAAAAGGAGCTTGATTTTAGACGAAAGTGGGAAAAATCATCAAATTTCGAGTTACTATGAGAGACAAGTGCTAGTTAGAAATTTCAAGTTCGGTTTAAAAACAGAAATATGAAATTCAGATGTGTTCTAATGCTTTGGTCCGCCACATGGCACAATCTGATTGGTCTAACCGGTCGCACACGGATTGCCCTTGGCGTCGTCCGCGGGAATGCCGCCGAGCCCATAGCTTGGTGCCGCAGGGAGTTGCTGGACATGCGACAGGTAATTGACTAGATGCTAAAGGGCCAACATCATCCTCAATGCAGACATGTTATTGTTGCAGTGCTAGTGCGTGAGGGCACCGAAAATCGGAGGTCGCGTTTTCAAATCTGTTCAGCACCCTTTTATGCCCCATTTTTCCTCTGTTTTCTCTAACTCTAGGGCTAGGTATTGAACTCCAGAGTTGAACACATCAGAGCAAGTAGCCTAGTTAGTGGTAAGTGCAGCACCTTCTCAACTAACGTTGTAGGATTGAAGTATCAAATCCTGTCCCTCCACACTTTATTTCAATGATTTTTTTGGCCGGCCCCTTTGGTACTTCTTCAAAAGGGTGCGGCCAGGTGGTGTTGCCGGGGTGGTGTTTGGGTGGCGTGGAACATGCGGTATATAATTGGTACAAAAAAGAAATTGTCAAATCAAATTAGACCGAACCCATGTACCTTAGTGGTAAGGCTACTGCATATTCACTTTGAAGAACACCAAGGTTTGATTCCTAACTTCGCCATTTTTCCATTTTTTTTTGATAAATTTCAATGCAACTGATTTATATATGAGTACAACTAAGGACCTATTTAGTTTGGCAAGTTGCCAAAATTTTCGTAGTGACAACCATGCCCCCTCTCACATGGCATGCTTCTCCGTGTAAAAACTTTTCACCAACTTCAGACAACTAAACATGCCCTAGATAACAAATGTTGACGCAAACTACAAGGTTATTGGTGGTGATGATCTGAGTCTAACGCTAATGTGTATAGCTGCAGGTTCCGAAGACGCTTCTTAACCATTTTTCTTTTTGCTTTATTTCATTTCTATGGTGGTAGGAGTTGATTTCTTTGTTGATGATGGTGCAGGATTGATCCCTCTCGTTGCACTTTTTTCTGTTATTTATTTATTTTTTTTCTTTCTCTATTTTTCCCATACCATGACCATTTAGATATTTATTTTGCTTTTTCTATTTTTCCTATGCCATGAGAAGAACTCTTATCTTGCTTTGCAATTGCCATGCTTTTTTATTGTATCTGATGAATACTATGAAGAAGGTCATCAATAGTATTCTCTATTTTGCAATGGGTTTAAATTTTAATATAGTGCTTGGTGGCTAACAATCTCAGAACTATCATTTTTGGTAAAGTTGGAATATGCATACCGAGTTTGGGCACCACTAAAGCATTAAGGGCTTGTTTAGTTCACCAAGTTGGCAAATGCCAACTTGGTGAACTTGTCACATCGATGTTTGACCATTAATTAAGAGTATTAAACATAATCTAAAAATAAAACTAATTGCACAAATAGATTATAAATCACGAGATAAATCTATTAAGTCTAATTAATCCATCATTAGACGTTGTTATGCTACAGTAACTATGTCATTAAAAATATGCTAATGATGGTCAATATTAGGCTCAAAAGATTCGTCTCACGCTTTAGAGTCCAGCTGTGTAATTAATTTTGTAATTAATCAACATTTTATACTCTTGATTAGTGTCTAAATGATCGATGTGACAAGTTCATCAACTTGGTACCAACTTGGCACACCAAATTAGTGAACTAAACAAGGCCTAAAGTTAACGTAGCCACATGAATGGAAGAGCTTAAAAATATCTCCGATATACTAATGCATGAGTTCCAAGACCACCCCTAAAATCTCCTAAAACTAGAAATTACAAAACAAATTTAGATCAAGTCTACATGTAGAGCAGCAAGACACCCCAGTAATCGCAATTTTGCATGGTATCGAACACCATCGTCGTCTAATAATTAATGAACAAAGACACTAGTGTAGCAGCAGAGTCCCACGTGTTCCCATGGCCTGTTGGCCATGCATGGCGATTGACTCGTTGACTCCACCTCCATTCCCATGCGAGGGTTGGCAGAGTAATTCCCTTTAATTAAATAACCAGACAAAAAGAGCTTAATCAAGGATTACTCCCTACGTTCCTAAATAATTGTCCTTTTCACTCCTCGAGAAACGACGTTGACTAAATATTTTAAAAAAGATATGAATATATGTGATATCAAATTTATATCATCAGATAGATATTTGAATCTAGTTTTTATTAAATTTATTTCGATATATAAATGTTGTACAAATTTGACGGATGGAGTAGAGTTATCCACCATCATCGTCTAATAATGAAAACAAAACAAGTGTAGCAGTGTGGAGTCCCTCGTGTTCCACGGGTTCCCAGCCTGATGGCCATGAAACACGCCAAGAGGGAAAAGCCACACGCATGTCTGAACGCCATCAATCACCACCGGTACCATGTGTCAGCCGATCACATGCTCCTGAAGTCGTGATCCACACGTACGTACGTGTGCTGCGGCCCGACTAGCAGTGTGGCAGAGCTCGCAATGAATGCAGCGACAGCACGGTACTACAATACGTGTGCCTGCTAGTCGGATTCGGCGATTAGCTCCATTCATCATTGCGAGCTCTGCCACATGCATGGTGGCCATCCGCCAGAGTGCGCTGCACGCGCGCAGATGATATGCATTGACTTGACTCCATTGCGAGCTCTTCATGAATCCTCCCGCAGCTCTGTGATCCAGACGGTGCTAGTAGAGACTGATCAACGTGCAACACATGCGTGTATAAACACGAACAAAGTTTGTAGAGCACCAAGTATTTGCTTCTTTTTGGTTGAGACCTCGCTGGGTAACTCCGTGGACTGCAAGGTTCGGTCATTAAATTAGGGCATGTATACGGTGTTCACAGTAGGATAGGAGTAAGACCCAAAAGGGAGTATTAAATGAAAAAAAAAATTGAATAACTGAGCAAGGTAGTTTTTCTAGCTTATGTTTTCCTTTTCTTTGAGCCTATGTTCACACCATAGTACCGGTTGGTACACATGAGAATAGGAGCCTTCTTGTGTGAATTTAACAACGAATATTTTGGTGCTCAATCACCATAATCACAATTAATGACATAGTAGGGTTATGTTTCTAACACAGTAGGATAATCAGCTAGAGATAATTGTGAGGTATTACTTACATTATTTTACGCTGAGTTATCAACGCAAAACTGCACAGGGAAATCGAAATATTCTGGGTGCACTAAAAATCTGGATCGATGTGCATATGGTTGAATAATCAAGGATTGGAAACCATAGATCTCAAGGTAACAGGTAAGACGAAAAGAAAACCTAGCAATTTGACTTCTTCCAAAACGGTTCAGTACTCCCTTACATCAGCATAACGAACAAGTATGGAATGCCGGCATATCGAAAAACAAATAAATACTACAGTATATTGTTAAACCTTGTTTAACACTGCCATGTCATATACTGTACAAATCTTGTTTTCAGATTAGGAACAGGGCAACATTTGTTCATGGCACGACCCCAGGTTGACACATTCAGTCATTCACCACCGGTTCTGCAACCGGGTACTTGTTGTATACTCGGGAGTTTTAAAAAGTATCATATGTTTCTTCTCATTTTGATTTGACATATACATTGGAAGCACCTTTTCTACGAACCTCAAACAAGATATCTCTCGAAGGAGAAAAACTGTCAGAAAAATGGGGATAACTGTGAGCACATACAGCAGGCTTACTATTTCTACAAAACCACAGTGTTACTAGGTACACTGGCCGACATCAAACCCAACCCGGCCGATTTATTTGACAAACTCTGAGCCGTCCAATGCATAAACTAGCTCGTATATAGGCAAATATAATTGATTCTCTTCTCTGTTACCTAAAGCACCCATCTTTGAGCCACTCACTTCACCTGGCTCTCTATAAATAGAGACCCTTCCGGCTGCCAAGAAAGCGCATCAAACCATCACCCTTCTCACACATCTCAGTGGCTTCCTCCATTTCCCAATCTCCCTTACTCATGGCTGCCACATACCAGGGCAATGAGATCAACATCCAAGGTCTCTACCTGCACCACACCCCACTAGGTCCAAACGCCAACCAGTCATCGGTCATCAGCAAATTGGTCGCTAACAACTGGACCGTATACGATGGTCCAGGTCCTAATGCAAAGCTTGTTGCACGGGCACAGGGCCTGCACATTGATGCTGGGAACTGGCACAATTCATTCAGCCTAGTGTTTGAGAATGGAAGGTATATGTCCTAAATACCATGCATGAATTCTACTACTACCTCTTAGATATATGGATTATATGTAACTTAAACCATTTAAAGTTTGGAAGATAAAGTTGTATTTCCCATAAACACTTTGGCTAATTCACAAGTGATTGTTTTTTTCTGACTCGGATATATAGGTACAGCGGTTCCACACTACAGGTGATGGGAATAGTCGTTGAACGAGGTGACTGGGCTATTGTTGGGGGCACCGGAGAGTTTGCTATGGCAACTGGAGTCATCTACAAAAGGTTTCATGTACAAAACAGTGACGGAAACATTATGGAACTCACAATCAAAGGGTTCTGCCCACTTTTCAATAATAGCTCACAGGTGAGAAATATTTAATATGTTTTCTGCAACAATAGCCTGCTTCTTGCTCATATAACTTACATCTATATATGCGAACAAAACACTATTAGGTCACTTGCACACAGTACCCCGTAACCAAGATTGGAACATGGGGTGGAAATGGAGGATCAGCTCAGGACATCACAGAGCTACCAAAGCGTCTGGAAAGTGTCACGATTATGAGTGGTGACGTTATTGACTCGATTAAGTTTTCATACATTGACCAAGCTGGCAAGAAGCGCACTGCAGGTCCATGGGGTGGTTCTGGTGGCCATCCTCACACGGTGAGTAGTGATCTTTAAACATTTTATCTCTAATTTTTTATTATAAATATCAATAACAATATATCAATGGCTATCCTCCAATATGTAGGAAATAAATGATTACCATCGTTCTTACGCCGTGAAAATGATTATTAATGACTAATTTAGATGTTTTCCTTCTCTCTTGCAGATCGATATTGGCCCCTCCGAGATTGTAAAGGAAATGTCAGGAACATTTGGGACTTATCACGGTGCCACTGTTATAACATCACTGAAACTTGTCACCAGTTCCCGGACATTTGGGCCTTGGGGAGTGGAGAAAGGGACTCCGTTCAGGGTACCTGTGCAGAGCGGCAGTGGCATTGTGGGATTTTTCGCACGTGGTGGGAAGTTCCTTGATGCAATTGGTGTCCATGTGACCAAGGCTGAGTGAAAACCAGCTTATCCATTGTATTTCAGTTTCTAGCTTTTCGTTCAATAAGTAAAATAATGGGGATACTCTTGTGCTGTGAGGATCCACCATTATTTGTACCTGAGTGATCTGTGTGTGTGTGTGTGTGTTTTTTAGATAATGAGTTATCTGTGTGTTAAGGTTTGCCTGTCATCATCCTATCTCAATTAAATAAATATGTCGTTTAGATGCCACTAGCAAAAATGCCCGTGCGTTGCTACGGGTTTAGAGATAATTCGGTGGCAACCTCTATAGTCTAATTTTTATTCTTGGCATACATTAACAGAAAAGTCGTTATCTCCAACAAAGCGGGGACTTTTTTAGTTTTTAAGAATGTGTATTTTTTAATTAAGGTTTGCGAGCATTTTGTTTCCAAATCGAGGAGGCAAGGACTGATCCGTTCACTTGTGATTTTATTGTGTTTGAGATAGTCGCTGGTAGGTGATCGTTCATAAGGATTATCTTATGTCATTATGTTGTTTGTACGAGGTAATACATGATCTATGCCTTTTAGAGAGTCCATAACATAATTAGTAGAATAGATAACGTCTAAAACGAGTTTGTATATATACATGATAAATGAATGTGGGTGTTCATGGTCGGTCGCAAGGAGCGTCAACCAGATATATGCATCTTCTCAAACAGACATACCTATTGCGTTGGGTGTAAATAGATGGACTAAGGAATCGCATCGATTTTAAATTAAAATAACAAATATACCTGTGTGCGTTGCTTTGGAAAGAGGCCTTACAGCTACAGGTATACCTATATGTATATAGTATTAATATTTCAGTGGCCACATCATAAGCCACTAATAAAATATTGTTGTTAAATCATGAAATAAATAATGTTTACTGTGATAGACTCAAATCATAATGACAGGGTGCTCACAAAATCTAACTAATGTAGCTATTTTATTTTACTTATTTATTAGAAAGGTATTATGCTGTGGCACCCAATAAAATAGCATATGCATCTTTTTTATTCAGTCTCTCCGCTGCACTCACTTTTTTCAAGTAGCTACATTCATCATGGGCTTGCTTAGTAATCCACTAATCCTCCTGGTGTGGAATGATGAATTGATGATTCCACGTGGCCTAGTGGAGCTTTGCTACTTGCCGGGCAGGCCGACACACCGCCACAGAGGGCTGTCCTGCGAAATTTTTTTATTTTTACATTTTTTATTTTACGTTATTTCAAAAATATATTCCTGATAAATTTTTTTACAAGTTTGTCATCCTGCCGCCGTTTGGTCCGGCGATAACCAGATACCGCCATTTGGTCCGGCGATAACTAGCCTGGACCGTGGCCCATAAGACATATCGCCGGATGAAACGGTTATAACCGTTTCATCCGGCGATAAGTCCTACCGCCGCGATGTGGCGGCTACAGCCAGATGGAAGGGCGGTAAGGCCTATCGCCCGGCGGATTGGGTGGGCCGGCTTACCACCGTTTGAACCGGCGATATGTCGGCTTACTGCCGTTTGAACCGGCGATATGTTGTTTTTTTAACAAAAATATATTTTCCATTATATAATGGTTCATAATGCTATGAATTTGAGTTTTGCTTTTTAATAGACTAGTCCTATAGGTTTTCTAGTAATAATAATTGAAGAAGTCGAGGGTTCAACTTAATGAAGTTTTCTGGTAATAATAATTGCTCTGAGAGTACTGCGAGGATGGTGCCTGGTCGTACCACGCACCCCCAGCTGAGTTGTGTGAGGGAATGTGTACTGAACGTGGCAGTGTTCATGTTTGAAGGACGCATCCAATGCTCTGAAAAGCCTAGCATACCTATGCACGGGTCTCATCCATCTGAAAAGGCTAGTTATTTAGCTATAGGCTATTTATTGCCCCTGCTGCAAGTGCAGTACTACCATTAATTGCGATACGACAAGAGCATTGCTTTGCTCTGTGCTTGGACATGGACTTGTCTCGTCCATCTGAAAAGGCTACTCCTCCAAAAGCTACACCTTCATGAGTCATGCATAGCCTTTTCTTCCACAACAAGTTGAATTTTCTCTCCTGATTCTGGCTGCATAATCGCTTAAATAGGGTCATAAGGGTCTTGTTTTTGAATTGGCTGTGAAAGTTTGCTCCCATATGCCTCATGCACCACCTGCTCTTTACGTTCGGCCATTGTGGAACCCTACGACGCTCTTGGTTACCATTCTGCATGTCGTCGATTGCTTGTAAGATGCCCTTATGCCGATCATGAATCAGACACACATTGGCTACATCTCTGACAACCATTTGCTTCACCCTTTCTAGAAACCAATACCAACTATCTCCAGATTCTTTCTCAACAAAAGCAATTGCCAAAGGCAACAACTGTCTATTACCGTCACATCCAATGGCTGTGAGAATGGTGCATTTATATCTTCCTGTTAAAAATGTCCCATCTATGCAGATTACTGGTCGGCAGTACGGAAACGCCTCAATGCAAGCAGCCAAGGCCAAGAATGACCGTTGGAGCACCTGCTTCCCAGGTTTCTGGATGCAAGGACATGTTTTCAAGTCATAGAAGCTTCCTACATTCCGAAGGCATATAGTTTGCAACAACGCCAGCAAGTTATGATATGAAGCTTCATACGTGCCCCACCTCATCTCAAGCGCCTTTTGCTTCGCTCTGTAAGCTTTGTTATAGCTAATTTTATATTTGAACTCCTCCTCAACGGCACAAATAATTGACTTCGGCTCGTAGCTAGGATTCTCCACTATCTGAGGGTACATGTAGTTAGCAATAAAGGCAGCTGTCAGTTTGCGGTGCCTTGATGCTAATTGCTCAAGCTCGCATGTGTGATCTACCACAATCTTGACCTGCCAGAAATCCTGCCACTTGCCCTTGGACGCGTACACCCTGAACGGGCATTCGCTTCTCACACAACGAATATCATATGTTTGCGGACTGCTCTTGAGCACTTTGAACTGTCTTTGCAAAGATAGAGTGGACCAACGTTTTATTGCTTCTTTCATATTATCAGCATTAGCATACATTGAACCGACACAGACCTCATTCTCCCTATACTCCCATTGCACCGCTTCACCATCATTTACACTTAGCCTCGAAAAGTCATACCCGTTCCAGTTCTGCGGGACACAATAATCATCTTCATCGTCTGAAGATGAATCATCCACTGCATGCTCTTCACCCTCCCTCTGAAACTCATTGACTATGCAGGGATTGTCTTCACCCTCATCAGCCTCGCCAGTTGCTTGACGAGGTTCCTGTGAGCCATCTCCATCTTCAGCTGGTTCATGCATCGTATCCGGATCTTCATCAGGTTGTCCATGCATCGTCTCCGAATCTTCTAATACTGCATCCCCCGGGCCTCCATCTTCGTCAACTGCTTCAGTACTAATTGTAGCCTTTTCGAACGCTTGCACAAATAATACCAGAGGTAAGCCTCGACTAGTGGTTACATTCACATAGTTCCTCCAGTTTTGGGTGCCTTGAAGTGGCAATAACTCCCAAAATACCGGTTCTCTCCGATTTACAACGGCCATGATCGAAATCTCATGTTGCTCTCGATTAAGTCCGAAAGCTTTAAATAGCCAATTGCAGATTGAACACCAAGTCCTCTCTCTTGCTCGGGGTACTTCCTTTCTGAAGGAACTAAAGTCTGACAAATCTACCCCTTCAGGACCATATCTAACATCCCCAGACCCATAGAACACTTGAAAAGGTAATCTTTCTGACATGCCTGCCAACACAATTGACACCGATTTCTCAAACTTAGATATTTAATCTAGGGGCAAAAAGGTTTCCGTTCAAATAAATTTAGTCCACCTACTCAAATACTTTCTAAAGAATCCTAATATAACTACACAAACTAAACAAATATTTCTGTTCATAAAATTCGCTGAATAATATTTATATGTATAACTACTATGTTTCTAATTTTACTGACTACTATTTCTATTCAAATAATTTTTCCTATTAAAATATTTAAGTGCAAAATATTTCTAATTTTATTGAATACTATTTCTATCTATCTAAACTATTTTTTATTCTCACAAAATAAACTAAACTATTTTTTGAATCTCACAAATTAAACAAGGCAATAAGCCTAAATTATTTATTCAATACAATTTCTATCTAAGCTTCCATTTCTATATAAAACATTTAACTTCCAAATATTTCTAAACAACCTTTTCGATCTATCTAAACTAGGCTAAAATTTGGATTTGTATTGGACTAGTCTATCTATCTAAACTATTTTTTCTATGTATCTAAAATATTTCTATGCAAATAACTAGCTAATATTTTAATCTACAAAGACATATAATTACAATCTATAGAGATATAGAGATTTAAAAAAAATACCTAAACCAGAAGACAGATCTAGCTGAGCAGCACCCCACCCTTCCCTTCCCCTCCCCTCCCCTCCCCTCCCCTCTCCTCTTTTCTTCTCTTCCTCTCTTCTTCGCTTCCTCTCCTCTGGTCACCAACGCGGCAGCGCTCCGCGCTCTCTCTTCTGGCTGCGACGGGCTGGGAGAGCTGCGGCGCGGCGATTTATATCGCCTGGGCGCCTTCCGCCGGATGAAACGGCGGTAAGTTCGCCTACCGCCATTTCAATTGGCGATAAGCGGTGGGGCCTAGGCGCCAGCAACTTACCGCCGGTTCATCCGGTGGCATTTAATTCGGCCCCGCACCTCGTCTGCCTACCGCCGGATGAAACGGCGATAGGTACCTGGCCCATCGAGGCCCACCAGCTATCGCCGTTTCATACGGCGGTTAGTGGTGCCGCCGGCCCAGATGGCGATTTTTATGCCTATCGCCATTTCATTCAGTGGTAGGCTCCTATCGCCGGACCAAACGGCGACAGGGTGACAAATTTGAAAAAAAAATTATCAGGTATATATTTTTGAAATAACGTAAAATAAAAAATATAAAAATAAAAAAATCTCCTGTCCTGCTGGATCGTCCTACTCGCCGGCCCACGTGCAAGCACTTTGCTACCTCGTCCGGTGTGGGCTGCGCCTGCGCGCGTAAGCTGGCCAGTGTCGTCGGCCCAGCCCACACATAAGAGATTCGGCTGGGTTTCAGTTTTCAAGAGATTTGGTAACATCTTCTGACGTATATGACATCTTAGGAAGAAGAAAAATTTGGTAACATCTTACACTCCAGTCCGATTTCTTATCTCAAATAATTACTCTCCCGAAGACTACTTCTTCGGGAGGATAACTTCCACACCAGTCAAACTACTCACGTGATGTCTCAGCACTAAACCGCCATCCGTGTGCCAAGCTGACCATAATTAACGCTTCGACTCTAGTAATCACACGCGAAAGCACATCCACACCCTAGAAACACATCGGGCATAATAAAGAGCAACTTCAGAAGACTAGCAATGATCCTAGGTAAATTTAGCTATTTAGAAGATTTGTAAAAAATGAAAAGGCTCCTAAAAAGGTGGGAAACCAACGGTCTAAGTAAACCAGGACACTCCAAATCCAAAACGGGTTGGACTCCACGCACCATCTTTTCTTTTTTCTGTGTTGTTCCTCTTCCGATTAGGGCATATTTCTTTGCTTCTGGTGAATTATGAAGCACATTCAAGAAAACGACATGGCATTGCAATCTTGTAGTTTTTTTTAGATAATTGAAAATTCTGGTTTACAACCTCTCTCTTGAGAGGTCTCAGTTCATATTTAGTACTAACAAACTTCATTGCAATCTGTTAGTTAATTTGCTCACTTCAATGATGGGGAAGGGGTGGGAGCTGCGGGGGGCGGGCGGGGGGGGGGGCGCTGGTGCGACAGGCAGGAGTGGGATCCTCGACGGCGGGGGAATCACAGCTAACTCCCTCTGTCCCAGTTTATATGCAATTAGAATTTGAATTGAAAACTTTGTAGTTGTGTGAAATTACATTAGTGCCCTTCTGTACTGGTGGCATACGCACGGTTAAGAACCAAGTATACGGAGGCCTCGATGTTTCCAGGCAGCTGTGCGGCAGTGCGTTCCTTCATTTCTTCCGGGGCCCATGGTGCCGTGGATGCATGCACATGCTGCCACGTACTCCAGGCTGCTGGTGCCGTGGTGCAGACTTCTGCTGCCAGGCTGCTGGTACTTCAGGCCTTGAGTCTCGCGTGCAGTTAAATTGGGAAAAAATTTAAATGTTCTAAGTGTACATAGGTCTTGTTTAGATCATAGATATTCACTATTCCTCCCATCACATCCATCACATTATTTTCTATTCTTTCCTCACTATTCACTGCTACAGTGTATATCTGCTACAGTAAATCTGCTTCAATCTCCACCAACTAAACACCCTCGTAAACTCGGACGGAAGGAGTACCTGGCAATTCGAGAGATGGTGGGGCGGCGCGGAGGACGAGGCATGGCGCAGTGCAGGAACGGTAGTACGCACTCAGGAGGGCGACGCGTGCATCGGAACGGGAGGTGACGCGCGCGGTAAATTGTGACGGCGAGCGGCTTTGATGGGATGCCGAGCGAGAAAGCTGTAGGAAGAAAATAGCGCATCTGTTGGAACCTAGTTTTAGCTGACGTTTTTTTTTATCGATTGGTCAACGTTTACAACATCTGTTGAAATTGCTCAAAATAAGATGTGAATGTAATCTGGCAACCGTTGACCAATGGGCCAGGGAAAAATACCTTTTAGGCTTGTTTAGTTGGAGTGCAAAAAGCTAAAAGCTAAAAATTTAGCTCAACTTTATCTAAACATATAAAAAAAATTAGATCAACGTATCAGGAGACACTGTTGGGCCAAATATGTGGGGTCCACTGAAACCAGCCTATCTGTGAGCCTGCTCGTCTCCTGAAGCCGATGGATGCAACCTATATGTGTGAGGCCCACTTTAAAATTAGCAAGTGGATCTAAACACCGTTTGCTAAAAAATAAGCAAATGGATCTAAACACCTAAGACAAGTGAAAAGATCTAATTTTTTAGATGTTGTCTAAGTTCTAATTTTTTAGCATGCATCTAAACAAGACCTTTTATGTTTTTATGTACTGGATTCATGTTCGCTTTGCATGGTCTGCAAACAACTGTACCGCAGATTAGCACAGGCGATGCCCAAGTTCACCTGCAGCCTAGTCCTTTTTTTCTTTTTCTTCTTTTTGAGAAAATAATGCACAGCTATATCTTTGTTTGGGCTGACTTGGGCTATCTGGAGATGTGTGCGACATATGAAATTATGTATGGGCCACTCGTGCTGCAGCAGACCAGGGAGTTGGTGGGAAATAGAAGAAATGAAAATAGAGAGGAAGGGACAAGCTAATAAGCCTGCTAAAAAAAGGCTGCTACTCTGCCAGTGTTGTTGTTGCTAGCTTGTTTGCATTCAGCACAAAGGAGACTGAGACCTCAACCAGGAGTCTTGGCCTCTAGGCTTCGTGCGTGGCTACTGGCTGCATACCGTTTCACCTTTTTTAGGGAGAAAAAACGAAGAAACGTGTCATTCAATGTTGCCATGGCCTACCGTGGATGAGGTGCTAAAAAGTTATCATAGGCATGATCAAATAAGAGGAGCCTCTTGGTGCTCCGCCTGTTATATTAGTCATTTAGTCGTGCATTAAATTATAGTTCTGTTATGCCAACTTATATCACTTACTATCGAAATTGATTATTTTACCGCCTCTAGCTGTGGCAATTCATTATAGAAAAGGTACAACACTAGATGTCTACTCAATCGACACCAATTTTTTTCGTGCAACTATAGTTCGAGAGATGTCTACTCAATCGGTACATTTTATAAACAGGTGCATGGAAAGCCATTTGAGGTTTCATGTGGAGTTAAACATAGCCAACTATAGTCTATAGAAGATCAATAGCTAGGACAATATGTTTTATTTGCTAGCATCTAAATTCAATCATATTTTAATGATTCGATTGTTCAGAAGATATATGTGTACGAGGCAAAATGTTTAACCTATGATGAATATAAATTTCTTTACTTAGATTTTTCAAGACACGTGCGTGCCGTACGTGTGTCTCTGCTAGTAGGAAAAAAGGATTAAGTTATTTACCGAATTCAATTCCTAACTGAGATTTCGATAAAACTTTTTTTTTCAAACTTAATCTCCATGCAACCAATATAAATGCAGCATGCCAATTTATGACCTAAGTCAAGTTAAATTTAAGAGTAAAATGCACCAGAGATCCATCAACTTGTAAGGGGGTGTCACTTAGGTCCATAAACTCTCAAAGTGCATTTTTGGGTCCATGAACTTGTTCAGACGTTCATCGCAGGTCCATAATAGTCCACATGTGCTTCTAACGTTGACAAGATATGCTGAATTGGCTCCTCAAAGCATCTCCTAGTTGACGTATTTCATCGAGCAAGTTACGAGCAGCGAGGCGACCTCCAGTGAGGGGCGACGTGAACTCTAGTGAGCGGCGAGGCGAGCTCCGGTGATTAGTGAGATCAAGGTGACGGCAGGGTCAATGAGCTCGCCTCTTCGCTAGTAACTTACTCCATGAAATGCCTGAACTAGGAGATGCTTTGAGGAGCCAAGTCAACATGTTATCTCATTATTAGAAGCACATGTGGACTGTTATGGACCTCAGGTGAACAACATAACAAGTTCACGGACCCAAAAATGCACTTTGAGAGTTTGTGGACCTAAGTGACACCCTCATAGAAGTTGATGGACCTCTGGTGCATTTTACTCTAAATTCAATTTATAAAACATTTTTTCCTCCACTAAAATTAATTTGTTTCTAGAAAGTTTTGATGTATTGCGAAATCCAAAATTTTGGGTAGGTTACAAATAGAGCAAATGTCTTATTCTTATAACCATCTTGCCTAGAAGAAAATTGACTATCCAAGCATCATCGTCATTTATTTATATGGCACATAAAAGTCAGGATACTCTATTGTTTATTCTTCAAATTAATACTCTATCATGCAGTATTTGCGCATCATTGGATTAATTAAATTTATTGAATGTTATGTTTTTTTCTAACAAACTATGGCATGTTATGTAATCATTGTGGATCCAGGTAAGAATTAGCATGCATGCTGAGTTGGAAGCACCTAGGGAGCTGCATACACTGCAAAGCATGTGCCATGCAGTAAATTACGACTGATCAATGTGCAACACATGCATATAGACACATATAGTAGTATAAAGTATAAACACGAACAAAGTTTGTTGATCACGATCTGCAAGTATTTGCTTCTTTTTTGGTCGAGATCTCGATGGTACCTCCGTGGACTGCAAGGTCTGCCGTTAAATTAGGCATGGTCTACACAATAGCATAGGAGCATGCATTGATGTAGATCTCCATGTAAAGGAAAAAATAGATTAACTGGGCAAGGTAGTTTCTAGCTTATATTTTCCTTTTCTTTGAGCCCATGTTCACACCATAGTACCGGTTGGTACACATGAGAATTAGGAGCCTTCTTGTGTGAATTTAACAATGAATATTTTGTCATCAATCGCTATAATCACAATTAGTGGCCTAGCGGGGCAATATGTCTAACACAGTAGGATATTCAGACAGCTATTGTAGGTCGCGAGGTATTACTTACATTTTAGCTAAAATCTCAACGCAGAACTATACAGAAAATTAAAATATTTAAATCAGGACCGATGTACATGGTTGAATAATCAAGAATCTCAAGATAAGAGGTAAGGTGAAAAGAAACCTAGCAACAATAGTAAAGTTGGCAGCCTCAAATCCTGGTGCTCCCGAGTAGAGCTGGGCATTCGGTACTAACCAAACCGAACCAAAAGAACCGATGAAGTTTGGTTCCCACAAAATAGGTACCGATCAGTTCTTTAAAAAAGTCAGTACCGAGCATTTCGATTCTCGGTTCTTTCGGTTCGGTTCTGGTTCTAACTGAATTAACCCGGTCAACGAAACAAGCAGCAAAGGAAGGCAGAGATTTATGTACAACTTCAAATCTTCTATCAAAATTGAACAAAATACAGAAATCAACTGTGAACACAAGCCTTTGTTCGATTTGGCTCTGGACAGGAGGCCGACCGACGCACCTGGCCAGTGGCCACTGCCACGCCTAGCTTCCACCGTCGCACCTGGCCTCCACCGCCACCTGGCTTGGCCTCCACCGGCGCATGGCCTGGCCTCCGCCTCACGGAGTCAGGGCTCTACGCTGGTGGATGGCGGCTGCCTTGCTGGGGGTGGGGGTGTGGACTGATGAGGGTCGAGGGAGTGAGAGAGAATATATACCTAGGGCTAGAATGAATTTGTGGGCTGGGCTGAAAGTTTATTGGGCTGGCCGGCTGGGTTGGAGTTGGGGTCGGTTCCCTTGGTTAACCGAGAACCGAGCCATACCGAACCGAGGAGTTCGGTTCCCCCAGAATAGGTACCGAGAGCCGAACCAAAATTCTCGATTCCGGTTCCGGGTAAATTCGGTTCGGTACTCGGTTCTCCGTTTTTTCTGCCCAGCCCTGTACTCCCGAGCTGGTAAAGTTGAGTCCGTCCAAAAGGGCTCAGTACTCTCTTTTCCTGAATCAAAACTAGGGAGTTCCTACCTATTGTCAATGGCAAGATCAAAAGCACTATATATCTTGACTTGCTCCTTGACATTGTCTATATGACACATAGTTGCTCATTTTTTTCCCTTGTCTTTGAATTCAAGTATGTCCCAAGAACGTGAATCACATTATCGGGATGGCCTTTGATGCCTTCTGTGCACCCTAGACAGGGTGTTGCTCTTTTAATTTCTTTCTTGTATTAGAACTGGCAAGTAATTCTCAATTAATGAGCAAGAGTAACATTTCAGTTTAAAAATTGGGGAAACTGTCAGCACCATGCATGTAGGGGCTGTTTGCTTGAGGTTCTGGTAGAGCTGCCTGGCGCAGGCAGCGCTCCCAGGCGCACGATTTTGTGTGCCTGCGGTGGAGATCACTGCCTGGCGCTCCGGCTGGCTGCCAGGCAGCAACCAAACAAGCCCGTACTGTCCCTTTTTAATGCCTGCAAATTGCGATGCTACCAAGCTGCTTGCTACTAGAAAAACATATAGACAATAAAACATGACGAGTGGCACGGTGCTGACGGGACAACCATGGTATTGCGGACAGAGCACGGCAGCCCGCGTTGTAGACAACGGTTTGAGATTTACAGAATTTCAGAAACTTGCAATGGGTCAAACCCATTAGTCCATCATTTGCAATATCACTATTTAGCGAGGAATCTTACTGATCACCTCAAGCACAATTGATTATGACTTGAGCATTCATTAAGTAATCTGAAGCAAAAAAGGGTAATTTAAGATACATATTGTGGTCTTATATTTCTAGGATTCGATCACTATTAAATAAATGCATAACGACATCTTATGGCAAACATGAATACATATAGGAAGGAAATATGTGTATGACTTGTCTATATTTTAAACCCAGAATAGTCCATTAGAAAATCGAACTGTTTGGGTTCATCATAGTGTCAATTATTAGTCCATTTGGCTTTTAAACACCACAATAAGTCAGTTTCCGGAATATAAACAGGACCTTGAATTTACTATTATCCAATTTTACCTGTTATGCACTACATTCAGTATTAATTGCAGCTTTTTTATTCTCATACAATTGAATGTTAAGTAATAGTGCAGCTAGATCAGACTCAGGCCAGGTGGTTGGAAGAACACCCATGGCTAAATAGTCATTGTAGATATGGTAGTACCCAACCCAAGGCTCTGCATACACTGCAAATGATGCAAATTAGGGCGGCCCAATAGTGCAGCTAAACAGGGACAAAATTTGTAGATCACGATGATGTGCTCTAACTTAGTAACCTTTATCCATACTACCAGTAATAAAATATGAAGTGCAGAAACATATACCTTAGTAGATTTTCTAAATTTCTTTTTTAGTACAGACATATAGGTATATGAGAAAGGTTTTTTATTACCTTCCAAAATCCCCTTAATCTCGATTTTATAACTCATACAACAATACCAAGACTAAATATCTTGACTTTTAGGGCCAAATCACAGAACCCGTACTAAAACCCACCACTTCATGTTTCGTCCAAAAAATTCTAGAAAAAAGGGTACGATGCATAGGATTTGAACGTAAGACCTCTCACTAGCATCTAGCTTTCTTAGCATGTACATGTACAACAGAACTCTAACTTAGATAAGAGATATTTTACTTTGAATTCACCAGTGAAGATCGTTTACTATTATATTGCTACCGGTTCTAAAGGGCCTCTAGTAGTATATATCTGGTGGATCGAAGGAGTGCTTATCATAAAACATCCACTATCCATTTTTTTAAAAAAAATTGAAGTATACATGTTTCTTCTCAATATGAATTTGGTAAATAAATTGGACGCACCAGTTTTAAGTACCGCAAAGAAGATATCTCTTGATGGAGCAAAGCTGTCAGAAAAAAATGGGATACACTAGAGAAAAAACGCACATTTATCCCATGACAATTAGTACCGGTTGGTACCGGCTCGTAACACGACCGTGTACTAAATGGTTACATTCAGTCCCTGTTGGTGTTACGAGCCGATACTAAATGGTCTCGGGGGTTCCCTAGGCCCCTTTTGCATTTGGTACCGGTTGGTGTTACGAGCCGGTACTGAATGCACCACTCAGAGTTACTTTAAAAGGATAGTATCCTTCTCGCAACCACAAGTGCTCTATAGGTGGGATGGTTAAGTAAGAATCGCGCGAGGGGGGAGGTCGAGAGTTCGAGTCCCACGGACCGCGCACGTGCATTTACGCTACGCGTGAAAAATTCGCGTGACTAGCAACCAGTACTGATGAGCGTGCCCATCAGTACCGGATTGCCAGTACTGGTTGCATAACTGGCACCGATGGGTGCCTAGCAACTGGTACTGGGGGGATTTTTTTTCTACTAGTGATAACTGTGAGCGCAAACATGCTTCTTATTTCTGCAAAATAGCAGTGTTACTAGCTCGTATATTTTTAGAAAAGGGAATATATTTTAATATTCCAGCCTCTGTAACGATAGGTGCACATAGCTGTTTCTTATTACATTAAAGTATAATTGATTATTTTCTGCGTTAGCTATAGCATCCACCTTGTTAAGAACTGGATCCCTGATCCAATGTCACAATTCCCAATCCAAGAATGTGGCGTAGAGAAGTTGTACACAGACTCATCGCTTCCTCCTAAACACATATGAGATCATCGTAAGAAACACAAGAGACAAGTATGTGAGGGGGTTGTCCATTTTTCTAATTCCATGATTTGGTGTTACACATATATCTCATATATCTAGATGTAGCCTTCAAGGCATCTAGTAACCTATAAGGCACTACAGGGCATTAAGGTATGAGCCCACTAATTTCCATAGTGGAGAATTCATAACACACCTAACCTCACGTGATTGCTATTCTATCTACAAATAGAGACCCTTCCGGCTACCCAGAAAGCACAACGAATCATCACCATTCCCACATCTCAGTTGGCTTCCTCCATTCCCAAATCTCTCTCACTCATGGCTGCCACATGCCAGGGCAATGAGATCAACATCCAAAGTCTCTACCTGCACCACACCTGCCTAGGTCCAAACGCCAACCAGTCATCAGTCGTCGACGGCAAGTTAGCCGCTAACAACTGTACCGTCTTCGATGGTCCAGGAACTGATGCAAAGCTTGTTGCACGGGCACAGGGCCTGCACATTGATGCTGGCAACTGGCACAATTCATTCAGCCTAGTGTTCGAGAATGGAAGGTATGTACTAAATTCCATACTTATGTATGTCCATGAGTTCTACTACCTCTTATATGTATATATGGACTATATATGTTGTATAATCATGTAACCTTTAATCATGTAGTAGAGTTTAGAAGAAGTTGTATTTCCCGTCCGTAAACTCTTTGGCAAATTCACAACTGATTGTTTTTTTCTGACTATGTATGATATATAGGTACAGCGGATCTACACTACAGGTGATGGGAATAGTCGTTGAACGAGGTGAGTGGGCTATTATTGGGGGCACCGGACAGTTTGCCATGGCAACTGGAGTCATCTACAAAAGGTTTCATGTACAAAACAGTGACGGAAACGTTATGGAACTCACAATCAAAGGGTTCTGCCCGCTTCTTAAGAGCTCACCGGTGAGAAATATTTAGTATGTTTTTTTCATTAGCAATGGCCTGCTTCTTGTTCGTATAACTTACATCTATGAGAACAAAACACTAGGTCACTAGCACACAGTACCCCGTAAACAATGGGGTGGAAATGGAGGGTCAGCTACATCACAGAGCTACCAAAGCGCCTGGAAAGTGTGACAATTATGAGTGGCGTGGCTATTGACTCGATTAAGTTCTCATATGTTGACCAAGCTGGGCAGAAGCACACTGTAGGTCCATGGGGTAGTGCTGGTGGCAGTCCTCACACGGTGAGTAATGATGTCAAAACATTTTGGCTCTTATTTCATGCTCAAAATAGTAATAATAGTATCAGTTTTATATGCTGATATATAGCTAGGGGTGGATAACGAGCTAGCCGAGCCGAGCTCAGCTCGGCTCGGTGTAGCTCGTTAACGTAACGAGCTGAAAACCTAGCTCGGCTCGGCACCGTCCAGCTCGCGAGCTGGCTCGAGCAGCTCGCGAGCCATGGAGTCGCAGATGAACAAAGAAATAATCAGGCAATAACAAATCTTTATTCCCTCCGAAATCCAGTATAGTTTACAAATTAAAACTAAATCTCAATTGAGAATCAACCATCTAGCATCACTATGCACAAAAAGAAGCAGAAGAGCAAATCAACAAGAAGAAACAGAAGAACAAATCAAAGAAACCATATCACGAACATAGAAAAAACCCATATTTGCTTGAGGCCCCGCTTGCTTGAGGAGGCATCGTCTCATCTCTGTAACACGCAGCACAGGGAGGTGCGGCGGAGGGCCCAACCTCGGAGAGAGACGTAACGCGGCAGATGGATGTGTGGTGCATAGCAGGGAGGTGCCGTGCGTGCTGCAAAGGGCTCGGTGGAGGGAGGAGGCGAAGGGTGGAGCAGGGAGGGGCCGGCGTGCGGCGGCGGAGAGAGGAGGCGTGCGTGCGGACACTGCTAGAGAACAGACCTTTAGTACCGGGCCAAAAGCCACGTTAGTACCGGTTATGCAACCGGTATCGAGCTTCCGGTACTAAATGGGTAGTCCCGTTAGTACCGGCTGCAGCAAGCGATACTAACGGGGCCTTAGGGTCGGCGGGTTGGACCAGTTAGTACCAGTTGGTACTAACGGGTTTCGAGCCAAAAAAATAAAGAAAAAAATTTGTAAGCTCACCGGGAGGATCGCACACCGCGTAAAAATTTGTAAGTCACAAGTCACGCGATTTTTTCACGCGTAAATGCGCGTGAGCGGTTCATGGGATTCGAACTCACAACCTTTGCATCCCACCTATGCATCACTTGTGATTGAGTGGGATATGCTTTCATTTTGAACTATAACCCGCGGACCTATTTAGTACCGGCTCGTAACACCACCAGGTACTAAATGCCAAAATTTAGTACCGGCTGGTGTTACCAGCCGGTACTAAATGCACGGGTGCCTCGGGAACTCCCCAGGACCATTTAGTACCGGCTGGTAACACCAACCGGTAATGCCAAAATTTAGTACCGGCTGGAGTTATCAGCCGGTACTAAATGGTCCGAGGGCACTCGGGAGCCCCCAGGGACACGTTAGTACCGGGTACCGGGTTTTAAGACAACCGGTACTAACGTGTAAGGGACGAATGCTCGATTCTCTACTAGTGGGAGGCCGGGAGGATCGGGCGAACGGTTCGTGAACGGGGAAGTTGGGGACGGCGGTGCGTGAGGGTGGGAGGGTGGGCACCGTGAGGGAGAGTAGGGCCTCTAGGGTTTTTAGTGGGGTTATGGGCCGGTAGTGGATTGGGATGGGCTGAAATAGTGGGCTTGTTAAGCTCGCAAGTAGCTCGCGAGCCAGCTCGGCTCGCTCGTTAAAATTGACGAGCCAAAACTGCTGCTCGACTCGGCTCGTTTTAGAAACGAGCTGACGCGAGCCGAGCCAGTTGCAAGCCGAGCGAGCTAACGAGCATCGAGTATTTTGTCGAGTCCTATGTATAGCCATGCCCTAGAGTCGGGAATGATGCAAATACAGAATTTTCTATATAGCCAATGGAATTGCCAGGTTCTTCACCTGAGAAAATAATTACTAATCAGTATGTTAAAATTTTCTTCTCTTGCAGATCGACCTTGGTCCTTCTGAGATTGTGAAAGAAATCTCAGGAACATTTGGGACTTTTGATGGTGCCACTGTTTTAAGATCATTTAAACTTGTCACCAATACGCGGACCTTTGGGCCTTGGGCGGAGGAAACTGGGACTCCCTGCAGGGTACCTGTGCAGAGCGGCAGTGGCATTGTGGGATTTTTTGCACGTGCTGGGAAGTACCTTGATGCAATTGGTGTTCATGTGACCCAAGTCTGATTGACAACCCGCTTCTCCGTTGTATTCCAGTTTCAAACTTTTTCGTTCAATAAGTGAAATAATGAGGATCCTTCATATGTTTTGAGGATCCGTCATTGTTTGTAATCTGTGTGGAATGTTTGCTATGTCATCATACTATCTCAAATAAAAATCTCGATTACACGCTATTTATTTTTCCTGAATTTTTATGAATTGATGATATGACTATCCTATCAGTTTTTAACTATGGAACATACTCATCATCCCCGTTGTAACTATATTCGATAATGTGCCTTCATCCAGTTGCGCTGTGTGACTGACTGACTACCATCCATCTTACTATTATAAATTGGACGCTCATTTTCAAGCCTCAACATAAACATGCACATTACTGATCCTGATCGAGTAGTGCTATATATTTCTGGCAAAGCATTACTTACAACAAGCAATGAGGTTAAAGCACAATTCAACCAGCACGGAACATATCAAATAAATGTGTAGCTTTAAATGTACATATGAAGCTTCAAGTGCGCAAATTAGATTTTTCAGCTCACAGTGATCACCAGACTTGCTGCTTTATGCGGCGAGAAAGAAGTACATACATGGGTACGTACCCCAGTAACAATGAAAAGATATCGAAAGACATCTAGATGTATCCAACGCTCATTCCGTGCATTGTAAATCATGGCCTCAAGGACATACCGCGCTCGCACTTTCACGTTGTGAATAAGTGATTGGCACATCTTATTCTACTCCAGGAAATCTAACACTTGCCTGTTTTCATAAAAGTTAGCCGCTAGCTTATATATGTGGAACAAAGACTGCATTTTGGTTGCATGTCTTCAAGGTCTTGGATAACTAACATGAACTTATTTGTTGGATTTTGATGGACATGGTGATCAAGTGAGGCTATAGGCCTACAGTTATATAGGGGATTAGGTAATGTTTTTTTTCTGGGCAGTTGAAACTTATAGCTGGTGGGAAAGAACAAAGTATGCCACCTTTTGGCAAGACTACATGTTGATTGTGAATTATTTGTGGTACCAATATATGGTATGGGGGTCTCTAATCCTCTTACACAAAAAAAAAATCGTTGAATGAATGAACACTACTGGGTATAACCTTCGTATAAGGATAGAAGATTATACGCTAAAGAATAGTTTGGTGAATCCAAACAGACCTTAGGCACGGTGGGTAAGTAGTGCTCACAGGAATTATAATTGCAGCACTGGGCAGATCACTCACGTGCCTGGAGGTCTCGCACTTCCATGCATGTTGGGCATGTTTGGTTGCGACCCTGGACTGAATCCGCCTGAGGAGAGAGCTGTCTGTGACTTGCCTGGTGCCCGTTTGGATGCAGTCCTGGCCAATTGCCTGGTCCAGGCAACGAATTCAGGCCCAGGCCGTAAAAAATGAGCGCCTGGCTTGGGAGGGGTGCTGCCTGTCTGCTAATCTTGTGCTAAGAATTCGGGGGTGGGTCCCTCAATAATGATGTCTCCTTTAATGCCTCCCGGTCTTTGCAGTAACTTGTTGCAAAACATTGTAAGCCATTATAAAAATGATATTTCACCTAACAAAATAGTTATTGTAACGGTTTTGAAGAGATGCATACAGAAAGTTATTTTATCTATTTTTTTATATAATGTAAGTAATTTAGAAAGTGGACTGAATACTTGTACTTTAGTTAATAAAAAATTATAACACGCATATATCATCTAGGCATAGTAAACAAGTATTTCAAAATGACCTTATAAGTTCAGAATTAGTTTATAATTATGATATTATATTTATTAAAATATATGGAACAATTGATTTATTTAATTAATCATGCAAGGTCTTTAGCTAACATGCAATATAATAGCATTAATATTTCCAGGCACAGGACCCCAACCAAACACCTCTTCTTCAAACTTGCCTAGCCAGGCAAAAGTCGTCAATTTTCCAGGCAACTCTCAGGCAGCAATTTTTGCCAGGCAACTCCTCCATGCCTCCAACCAAACAGGCCCGTTGCACGCAACGCCCATTCACGTGTGCCAGGCTGTGAATATATAACTGACAACTTCGACTCTATAAAATGATCCAAGGCTACACAACATAACATAGCAGGGCTTGCTAGCGCCCGGACGGACGGTGTTACATGTCGAGTGAAACATGGAACATATGATAAATTTTTCAACATACAACTGAAAGTTTGAAACATAACAACATCCGAGTGAAACATGCATGAAACACCCCGAGCAGAAACATTGAAACATTAAAAATATTTTGACAATGAAACATTGCAACAAAATCAAAATTTGCAACATTCATATAAACATTGGGACGTTGAAACATCGTAACAAGCGTCCATTCACGTGTAAATTTTGCAACATGGCAACAGAGGAATAGACATTGCAACGTAGTCGTCTGATTGTTTTACCGCCACTCGAACTACTGAGCGAGAGCATTCACTGCATCAACATCAGGCACATGTACGTGCAACATCAAGTCGATTTTTGAAACATTGCAACAACAAAACATTGAAACTGTGAAACATTTGCTCTGGATTTTTGAAACATTGAAAATTTTGCTCTTGATTTATGAAATATTTACTCTTAATTTCTGAAACATTAGAGCAATAGAACATTGAAACATTTATAATATTCATGTGAAACATTGGAACATCCTTAAAGGATGGGAGCGTCGGATTATTGTTTGCCTAGCCGTCGGACGTCAGTTATTTGTACTTGGGTACAAGGCATAAGATCCGATCGAGTTACAACATATATAATACGTACTTTTCTATCTTAGCCGAACTAACATCTAATTATAGTTTTCGAGATCTTACAAAGTTCTTGCGGTACACATGTTCATATACCATGCGCCGCACTCCTCCAATAGTCGGCCTGCCATAAACGATTGAACAAATTGAGGACACTTCTCACCCACAAATACACCCTTTACCCCTCACAGCGGACCCACCTACCAGGGTTGAACGGTAGGCCTAGGACGACCAAAGGGAGGGGGGAGATTGATTTGGTCGTCCTTACCCAATTAAAAAACTCACCTCCCATCTCCTCACCCCAATTTTTTTTCACCAACAAATACACCCAACAGCGGAAGTAAAATAGGAAACATTTTCCCGCTCTCACTACATCCCATCCCAACGGCATGAAAAATGGAAAGCCCCTTATATCAATGAGAGAAATAAAGGAAATAAAACGAGGTGCTATTAAATGGAAATAAAAGGCGTGCTATTGAAAGGAAATAAAACGTGTGCTATTAAAAGAAAATAAAAGGTGCGCTATTAAAAGAAAATAAAAGATGTGTTATTAAAAGGAAATAAAATGCACCTTTCCATGACCACTGTTTGCTTTCTCTGCATTCCAATGGCAAGAAAAATGGGAAGCCCCTGATCTTCACTCTAACGCAAGAAATAAATCTCTCCATGGCCAAAATAAAAGGAATCTCTCCATGACTGTAATATTCCATAAATTTTAGAAAACACAAAAGTTTTTATAAGTTAAAGTTAAAAAAAATAACTTTTTGACCATTCTTCAGATGGGCGATCGGAGGCTATAAATACGTAGATCTCGTCAAAGCGAATCCGTTTTGCTACTTACATGCCATATTTGGATAACGTGTGAGTCGACGATAAGTCGTTCAATCTAGGCCACCGAATCTATACCGTAAAAGAATAAACAAATTCATGTTAATTCTTACCCACAAACACACTTCTTACCCCTCACAAAGGACCCACATTACAGAGCTGAGCAATGGGCCTAGAACGACCAAAGAGGATGGGGGAGATTGATTTGGTCGTCCTCCCATGTTGAAAACCACCATCTGGCCTCCCCATCCCATTTGTTTTTCTCACTGTCATCTACCCTACCCCCAGCCAATCACATGTTTCTTTAGAAGGGGAAAAAGGAAACATAATAAATAGAATAAAGAAAATATCCCCAACCAATCACGTCGATCAACATCCCTAAGCCCCAAGCCATGTCGCCAATCACATGTTTCTTTGGAATGGGAAAAAAGAAAATAGAATAAATAGAATAAAGAAAATATCCTCAAGCCAATCACGCTGATCAGCATCCCTAAAATAAGCCCCAAGCCAATCACATACAGGTGAATTCTCTTCTTCTCTACAGTACTCCGCATCGTTCCGTTTTTTCTCTCGCGGAGGGATGGGTGGTACGACGACGTCAATATCTTCATTGCCATATTCTTCGTCGCGGCGAGGTCGGTGCTCAGCAACCACGTCCACTCCAGGTGGTTCGACAGGCTCGCTGTCGAGTCCGATGAAGTCGCAGTCACCGTCTTATGCGGTGGCGGGCGGGCGGTGGTCGGAGGTCTCCATCTTCGATGTCGTTGTTCTCAAGGTCATCAACGCCATGCCCGCCAATGGCGTGCTCCTCGACAGTCACGTGTTGCAGGTGGACGAGTCCAGCATGACCGGCGAGCCGCAAGCCCAGACCCGTGCACGCCGTCGATGCCGAGGAGAGCCCCTTCGATTCCTTGCCTACGGTGTCAAGGCGTCAAGGTCATCGACAGGTACGTCCAGATGCTCGTCACGGCCGTCGACACGGACAACGTGCGGGGCGAGATGATAAGCTAGACTTGCTGCAAAGGTAATCACAATAGTGTTCTGTTTTTTACAAGACAATAGTATTTTCTTGGCAAGGTGAAGTTGAACTCAGATTAGCATTAAAATTATTTTGAGAATCTGCTAGGAATCTAATTACTTTTACATGGATTTTTATGAGTGGTTTAATTTATTCATAATTGTAATCAAGATTTGAGAAGATTTGTGGCCTTCTGATAAGGTACTGAAGTCAGTTTTAATTTGATTTATTACCATATATTCCTTAATAATTATTTTTCATGCCTTTTAAAATAATTTCTTATATGTTACTGCTTGTGAACAGATTTTGAGGCTTGGTTATCTTGGCTGTCAGGTATTTTCTATATATTGCGAATAGATGACATGCTATCTTCATTGGTTATCAGGGAGTACTGTAAAGAGCAAGCTTGCCAGTAAGGATTCCCATCCCTTAAATACTTTATGACTGGGAGTTCATACGTTTACTTTGCACATGTGAGATGAACAACTTTTCACACCTTCTGTCCGAGTCAGTGCAGACGATGGGGATCTCTCGCGACCATGCGCTACGCTGTCTCCGACCTGCCCCCACCATTCCGCTCCAGGTTCAGGTTCAGGTGCGACCCATGCACTGATCATGCAAGCTCTATGTTTATTTTGTTTTGTTTTGTTTTGTTTTATTTTGTCTTGGAGCATTTTAGCACAGTTGTGTTTATTCAGTTGCATGATCGAAGCAAACCCAACCCTCAAATGTAGATTATTCGAATTGAGTAGTGTTCTTGTGCATTCCATGAGATTGTAGTGACAGTTTATTAACTTGAGAGTTAAGATTATTGGAAATATGTAGTGATTTTGATGATTGGTGTAGGGGTGGGATTTTAGTAACATTTGGGTTTTCCTGCAGATACTTCAATTACTTGCAAGGCGAGTGCCTCCACATGTAATTCTTCTCAGATGTGAACATGGTCATCTTTGCACATATTGGGAGTGGGAAGACTATTGTTTTAGCTCTGTGTTTTCAGGCTCCTTTCATCATACTTAAGGTTCAATTTGGTTAAAGAAACTCTGAAAGAAGTATATGCCTTCAATTTCCTCTCTTCAAAAAGCACAGGGGGGCTTATATGCAGTTGGAATTTTATGACTCTGAATCTTTTTTTTTATTTGTTGGAATTTATGTTAATTAATTTATTTATTCTCCTGGTTGAATCTATTTTTATTTTCCTATAAAAATTATTATCATCTCTTCTTTGAGTCAACTTGATTGTTTCCATGTATATGTGCAAACTGAATACATGATAAATAAAAACATTGTTTCTTGTATCATATAACGTGATTGATGGTATTTCCTTCTTTTTTTTATTGATGGGGGAGTGTGGATCGTTTTGCTTATTGAAATAAAAAAAAGAAAATAATCTTGTTATTTTAACTGAACTTGAATAAAAAAAGGTTTGCCTCATTCAAAAACTTCACGTATAGGAGTTCACCTCATGATGCTTCTATATACTTTCCTTTTAAAAAAATCAACATACTCGTGATGCATGTACATACTTACAATATATATAACTTAACATATGCACTCTAAAAGAAAAGAAATTAATTAGTTGATTCGCCTGCGGAAAAAAAGGAACCATGCTTTTTTCTTATGGGAGGTGATCCGGATGGATATGAAACGAAATAAATATATGTATGCACACTATGGTAATGTATAGATTTAGTTCTTGATGAATCATTGCTACCTTTTATGTATGATATTTATTTATTATTCTCGCCTAATTTTCAGCTTGTGTACCCACGTAATTTCAGCTTGGTTATTTTATTTTCACCACACTGCCTTATTCACACCAATTAACACTGTTTTATTTTTAATAGCACGTGCGCGTCGCATGTTCCAAAAGACTAGTCCCTATAGGAGACAAGATAACCTATCTTGTCGTACCCAATTGGGGTTATACATCCCCCTTTAGGAAGCTATCCGAGTTGCAGACAATATACGGGCTGCTGAGAAAATGAAAAATTTGTTAGATTGTGAACGGGCCAAAGGCCACCTATACATATGGATCATAGCCTTTTCGCATGATCGCTGGATCTTCAACACAACTCTCGCCGAAACTTTCCCGGCTCTATTCTCTCACTCCACAAAACCTCAAATCTTGGTCTCCGAAGCTATGCAAATCCCGTTGGAGTCGCAGCTCCAACCTCGGCTTAGTCTATGTGCAAGAGAAGAATCCGCGATTCTAAGTTCACGCCTCCTCCACTTTGCTCCCAGCGAACGTCCAGACGCCCACATCTTGGACTGTTTACGAGACAAACCTCCGCGCTCCAGGGACTTCTATGATCTCCTACGCACCAAGACTGAACCCACTCTCGATGTCATGCGTATCTGGAACACCAAACTCCCGACGAAAATCAAATACTTTGGTTGGCTTCTCTACCATGGGCGCCTAAACACTCGGGCAGCTCTTCATTACAAAGGGATCCGAGAGCTGGAAGACTCATACTGCGAAACCTGTGCTACCACCTTGGAAACACAGGAACACATCTTCTGTGACTGTCCCCTAGCAAGCAAGGTCGGGGGCGCATGGGAGTTACCTGTTACCCGGAATGGTGCCAGGCACCATGGTTAATTGGTAACCATCTTCCCCTCCCACCACAAGTCCACCTCGATGTCATCCTTCTTACAATATGGCAGATCTGGAAAGCAAGGAACAAGCTGATATTTGACCAGGCATCGTCCACTGCCTCAGACATTCTTCGTCATGTCATCAACGACATGGACTTTTGGAGTTGTCGGTACAAGGACAAAAAGAATCTGTTACATACTTGGAGGATGTATTTAGCTCAACTCATGTAATTCGGTACACTCTCTTCCTCCCTCTCCTGTACTCTTAACCTGGGAATGCCTGGGTCATCTTTGTAAGAGCATGTTTCTTTCAATGGAATGAAAAATGAGTAGGTGGGGTCCTGCCCTCCCCACCCCCCCCACACCCGAATCCCGAATGTGTTAAAAAAAAACAAAAAGCCCATACGTGGACCAGGCTCGTTCTCAAGTCCGTGAGGTTGTTAATGGGCCACGTCGAACAGTCCAGTTACTCATGAGCCAATCAACCTTATGTGCGTCGACCATGCTCTAGAGCATTATTGTGCTTTGGTTGACAGAATATAACTTGTTTGAATTCTTGTACATTCGAGAAAAATTTATATAGAAATATGAAGATATGAAAGATTTCTTGTCATCTACAACAAACTTAATGAACATAACATGTTAAATCTAGGGGAAAGACATATTTTCACCCCTCCAACGGTCACAAAAATCTAATTTCTTTTTTTTTGCGGGTTCAGAAAATCTAATTACAACCCTTAATAATAAAATTAGACAACAAAGGCCACCCAACTAGCAGTCAAATTTGGTCCTTTGATGGTTTTAGTTTTTTATTTTCTAAAAATATCTCTTTATTAAATCTAAAAATTAATTAATAATTACTTATTTCAAATCAGGCTATTATGAAATGCTAACAGTAGAAAATAGAAATGGCCATGAATACCACCCGAAGGACTTATTTTGCTGGGTTTAAACAATTGGATGATCATTTGTGCCCAATTTTATAGACAGTGGTTGAAAGTAAGCGAAGTAACCCATCGCTAAACCTAGACATAATAAAAGTGTAAACGTGCACTAACACACAATTAAAGAGTCAGATCCTACTTCCAACTCCTCTAGCAATGGTTCAAAAAACAAGACCTGGTTCAAAAAAGACTCTCTAGCAGGCAATGTTCATCAGTCATCAAATATAGTTAAGTACTCGTGCTCTCCAGACAAACAAACAGGTCATTTATTCCCTCGATGTAAATTTAATATGCCTTGGGTAATACTTATTGTAATTTGCTTTACAGCAACATTTTTTACTACAATAATACACATTCAATATTATGCACTACAAAAAAAGAAACTTTGATTGTTTTTAAATGTGGTCCTTTTCTTTTATAGATCAATTTTTGAAAAAAAATCAATGGTTTATTTATTATAAATAAAAATTATGAAATTGGTACAAAAAATCATAAAATATAAAATACGTATGTTGGTTCTCTATTTTTTTGTTATTTGTATCTTATTTTCTCATTGTTGGTGTTCTATTGCTTCACTTCAGGCCACACTTGTTATTTATTTAAATTTATGTTCATAAATTTCTTGGAAAATAGACAAAATTCATACTGAGGATACAAAGTGCCCTACCTTAATATGGTGGCCTTACTCTAAAAAAAAATATGGTGGCCTCATACAGGCTGCCGGCCTGGAAAGAAGCCCATCCCAGCTGTTTAGACCAACGGGCTGCCGACCGAATGAAAGATTCGTATTGACAACGGGCCAAAGCCCAATTGCTTATGGATCATGACCTTATATCCTTACTTTTTTTTTTTTTTTGAGATCAACCTGATATCCAGGCTCGTTAAGCTCCTGAGACTATTAACGGGCCACATCCCATAGCCCAGTTATTCATGGGCCATTAGCCTTATGAGCTGTACGTGGACCTGGCCCAGCCCAGGTCGACCACGCTCTAGAAGCAACATCGTCAACTTTCCTCCTTTTTCTTTCTCAAAAAAAAAAAAACTTTCCTCTTTTTCTCTCAGAAAAACAATTGTTTTTCTAGGTGCCAACGTTCATCACGCAATAGTTAAATAAATACTCGTGCACTGCGGACACGCAAACAGGTCATTTATTCCCTCGATGTAAACAAACAGCAAATCCACATGGCGCGCAGGATGATGAAGATGCTCCGCCACCTCCGCGAAGAACACGGCACTTATTCCTCTCACCCAACCTCCAGATGGATTTATGGATCCACCAAATGCTTCCCATAATGTTTCAGTCCCTTCATGCATCTGCTGAATATGGTTGGTGAAGTGGTGATGCATTGCTCTCAAATCTGAACTGGATATCGGCAAATCAAAGCTCACACAAGTTTGAATCAAAACACTGGAAGCTGCTGCTGATGTTACTTTAACAATCTACTAGATTGTAACAGTGAAAAAAAAAGAATAATGTCTGCGAGTCATTGAAAAAAAAGAATAATATCTGCGAGTCATGGAATGCATGAAGGTGTTTCTGTGGTCAAATGCAACGGCTATACAATCAGGAGAGGGAGGAGACCAGCGGTATCAATCAATCAGGTATGAGTCATGGACTGCATGAAGGTGTTTCTGTGGTCAAATGCAACGGCTATACAATCAGGAGAGGGAGGAGACCAGCGGTATCAATCAATCAGGTAGTACTAATAACAAACAAGCGGCGCAACGTGGCGATCACTAACCTCTGCCAAGAACCAGCATTAAACAAAGAGCTTCTGCACATGGTGGTGGTGCACATGTTTGTTGCAGCAGAAGGATTAAAAATTAGAGATCAACCAAGGAAAGAGACGCATGTTCTTCCATCCTTCGAGGTGGTGACCAACCTGAGCCATCATGGATGGATGGATCCATGGCGCACAACAGCCATACCATCCATTCATCTCCTGACTCCTGCAAGCGCAATGCAGGTGGAGGATGGTAGTAGAAATCAAGAGCAGGAGCACACAGATCTGTTCCAGAACAATCGAGCAGGGTAGCTACAGCTACAGGGTTTGCTGCTCTAGATCTGAATGATATGAATCCTAACCAAACCCACATGCTCTCATCCCCAACTCACTGCTACCAAACATGAATCATCAGCAAAATAAACTCTGGATTTTATTTTAACGATTAATAATCCAAGAACAGGGCAGGCAGGCAGGCAGAGAGAGAGAAATCATGGAAATCGATGAAAAGAATAAGTGTATATGTTCATATTAAGCACCCATAGGTGGCAGGCACGAATCAATCGAGATCTCTTAACTTTACAACATCACAAAAGAACGCAAATCCATACAGCAGCAACAACAACCAACAAATCCATAGCTCTACTAGTACTTGTAAAACAGTAGCAGCGCAAAAGAACTTATTTTTTTCCTCAACTCAGTGACGAACATACGGCGGCGGCGGCGGAGAAGGAGCGGCGGCGAAAGATCTGAGCTTTCCCCAACCACCACCAACCCACCGCCGGATCCATCGCCGCTGGTGGCGGAGAAGAAGGCTCAGCCGCGGCAGCGGGTGATGCGGGAGCATCCGCGGTGGTAGGGGTTGGCCTGAGCACCGGGGCGGCAGTTGTAGTAGCTGGCGCCGCGGCGGGAGCACGGGACGTTGTCACGGCGGAGCGCGCCGTAGCTGATGTAGCCGCGGCCTTGGAGCACGCGGCGGTGCGACTCGGCGGCGGGGGAGCCGCCCAGCTCGGCGTCCTCCTCTTCCTCGGCCAGGCACTCCGCCACCGTGCCCCGGCACTCCCTCCGGCCGGACCCGGCGGCGGTGGAGAGGAAGCCCATCTCCATGTCGAACGACGCCGACGCCGTGGCCGCCGCCACGGCCAGGAACAGGAGTAGCGCCAGCGCTAGCCTCGCCATGGCTTGCGTCTGCGGTGGTGGTGCTCGACGGAATGTAGCCGGCGGCGGCGGCGGAGGGGAGGGGGGGAGGAGAGGAGAAAGCGCGTTGGGGAATGGGGAAGAGAGAGAGGGGAGTGAAGGCTGAGCTGTCTTGGTGCTGGTGTCTTGTGGTGATGGGAGGATGCTCGTGAGGAGTAGGAGAGAGAGAGAGGGGGTGCGTGGGGGAGGAGGAGAGAGAGTAGAGAGAGGCTAGAGAGAGATAAAGGGGAGGAGGATAAGCGTGTGGTGGTGGCGAACGGAACGCGGCGGGGGGCGGTGCGCGGCGCAGAGACAACTAGGCACAGCTCATCCCAACAGCACAACAAGAGTAGCAGAGCAGCTGCAGAGAGAGAGGGGTATAGTGGTCAAAGAGGGACAGCGACATGTGGCGTGGATGCAGGAGGAGGGTAATGGCGGTGGCGGCGAGAACCCAACCTAACCACGCGGGGAAGAAGAGGGTGCTAATCTAATGATCCAGGTGGCAAAGCGTGATTGATGCTGATTGGCCGGAGATTAGGCAAGATAACCTGTGAGAACATGCAGGTTCATGGAGCGCACACAACAGGCTGTCATGTCAACTACCGGAGTCTTTTGGATGAACGAACGGCTCAAACACCTGCCGGCTGTTCTTGTGTGTTTTGGAATAGATTCTTCCCGCTGAAACACATCATGTGCCTGCATTTTCTCAGGCAAGCATATACGAGTATGTGTTTTTGCGCTTTTTGTTTATGACAACTAAAAATTCAGTTCGAATTCAACGAGCATATATGTGTTTTTGCGCTTTTTCTCAGGCAAGCCATCTTTTTACCTAGCATTATTATTCCTACTCGCAGTACAGACGATGCCTTCACTTTTTCAGAGAGAGTGAGAGACGGCAGCATTATTGTAGCCTAGGGGTAGGGGGGTAATCACAACGGAGAAAGCCCCTTTCGATTGCCAACATTAACCTTATCATATGTGTCTCTCAAAATAGAGAAATCTGATTTTTCAACTATAAACCGGACACCAAAAAAGCCATCTATCAAAATCGTATGAAGTTGCTCCTTTGGATAGTTACGTCAAGAATTCGCAAGCTTTGTAGTCGGATATAAACCTTGAGAATGTAATCGGGCAGCTGATGCGCTAGCAAAGCTTGGTTTTTGTGTCAGGCAGATTAGGATCCAATTCTAGACACACTGTTTGTCTTGTATTTCTGATTTGGTAGAGAGAAAAAAAACCGCAGCGCCTGGCACTCTGGCAGTGCTCCTTCTACGCCTTAATGGCCCATGGGCTCAAGCCCAAACGAATATGCATGGGTCTTCTTCTTGGTAGTCCCCAATATATGGATCAGGCCGAAATGACATAACAGATATTGTGCTCCCCTTTTTTTGAATACCAAGTATTATTCAAGCTTCGTCTAAAAAAAAAGTACTATTCAAGCTGGTCTAACATTTTGCTATTTCCCCCCTATCATGGATACTCCTAAGGGTATGTTTAGTCGTTTAAAAGTGGTGAAAAATTTTGATACTAAGAAATGTGCATGTGAGAAGGGGTACGGTTATTAGTGTGAAAACTTTTGGTGAACTAAATTTTGGCTAGTTGAAAATTTCCTATGAAGTACATTGCACGTTCTGTTGCAGATGCCAACAGGCAGAATAAGGACGTGCGGGTTGGTACATCCTTGTTCAACCATTTCTGACTGTTTTTTCCCTTCACCTCTCTCATCTATTACTATCCATGCGCCGCTCTTCTGGAAAGGTTGAACTCTTAAGTGAGGGCGAAAATATATGACCATGAGTCCATATTCGCGAGAAACATTCTTTAATTTTGCAGTAATTCCATCAAAAACCAAATTGGATATGTCACACTCACACACAACACCTCATGCAGTAGTTCTCGACTCTATACACACA
This sequence comes from Digitaria exilis, assembly GCA_015342445.1. Classification (NCBI taxonomy): domain Eukaryota; kingdom Viridiplantae; phylum Streptophyta; class Magnoliopsida; order Poales; family Poaceae; genus Digitaria; species Digitaria exilis. Next base: position 903,205 of record JACEFO010000191.1, on the reverse strand, counting down.
GCTACCTATGTGCACGTGTTAAAAGGTTCAAATAAACTGAATATCAAATTGTAAAGCAGAAAGCCTCGCCGACCACTTTGTTCAGGCTGAAAACAGAGCAACCAAATTCAGGCTGAAGCAGAGCAAGCGAATCCAGACTGAAACAGACCAAGCGAATTCAGAGTAGCAGTCTGGAAACAAACGTATACGAGGGTTTGCGTACGTGTGTTCATAGGGGCGAGTGTGCGTGCGTGTGAGCGTCTACGTTGTACTGTGTAATCTCAAAAAAAAATATACTAACAATTTGATTACAAAGTTCACTTGAGAATTTATAAATGTATGAATTTTATAACTTAACGGAGGGATTATATGATTTTACTCTATTTATGTCCTTTCGGAGGCTAGCAATGGCGGACTGGCGGTGGTAGGCTATAATCTGACTATCTCCCATATGCCCATTACGTTGTTAATGCAAATATCCAGAAATGACTTGGATTACGCTTTTTGAAGCAGGGGGAATTTTATCTGCTCTGTCCTTTATCCTACTGATCTCAGTGCTATTTATTTACTCACAGGATTATGGAAATTGGATTGATTTGGTTGAATGCGACCAAATTTTACAGCTAGAAATTTTTTCGTCATTGTTTGCTGGCTCATATTGGAACTTTTTACTCTGCCTTTCATGGCAGCAGAGCGATGCCATAAGTTATTTGTTCTAATATATCCAAATAGTCATTATAAATACATAAGCGCTATTCCATCTTGGAGAAGCTATGTTAAAGGCTAGTAGTAGGCTGTTTATTCTTAGTAGTAGCAGTAGTTATACTTCCTCTGTTTTTATACGATTAGGATAGTCTTAACATCACTATATATTTAAAATGGAGCAAGTATTTTTGTTTTGTAGTGGCAGCACAGCATTTTTGGACTCTTGCAACTTGTCATTCGAGCGACATTGCTTACTCAACCAAATCATTTATGTACATGTCCACCTCATAATTTCCATAGCAATACATTGGGAATCATCTCGTTATAGAATCAATGTTATGTATAAAATTGCTTTGCCATTTCTAGTACACATTTAGAGCATAAACATATAGCACACATACCAATTGAATTAACAAGCGAAATGTCGCACTTATTACATGGAACCATACCTGATGATGGTCCAGAGGAAAACCACACACACACACGCACACACGAATCCATGATGAACATAGGACCAACAATTACATGCATGATTCTTTGCTCAAAGCAAAGATTTGTAATGGCACATACCGCTCCGTGCAGAATGAACCGAAGGAAAACGCACACACAACAGACACAAAGACGCACAAAATGCAAGCACAATGAACTAAATGACAGTAGGACACACCATGCTCATGCGTCAGTACTGATATCATGCACACATAGACCAGCAGTCCTAGCTGGGAATAAGTGATGAGTGGATAGAACCTTTTTTCTCAGCCCTGCAGGCACAAGCCTTTCATCTTCATGAAGCTGGAAATTTGCGGAAACCCCGTATCATCGTCGTCTTCTGCTGTGATAATTTCCTTTCCTTGGCCCTGTTGCTGTGGCTTCTTGTGAGTAAGAACAGGTTGCTCTTTATGTGCTGCAATGTCTTTTCTCACCTGATGAGGGACAAGGTCACCAATGCACTCGATCTCCTTCAGTTTTGGGACGTTACCAATTCCATAGAGAGACTTCATCTCGGTGAAGGTCCAAACAATCTTTTCGAGCTTCAGAGCAGACCCATTTGTGAAGCTGATGCTATTGATGCTAGGGCACTCAACAGTGAGATGGTTAAGTTTTGGGAATTCATCTTCGTTGAAGGTAAGCTGGCTTTCATAATAAGACTTGTACAAGAGCTCTAGATATCGGAGGTTCGGTTTCTTGGCAAGGATTTGTAAATCTTCTTTCTTCAGTTGAGTATCACGAAGAATCACCTTGGCAATTTGATGAGCATTCTCAAAAAAACAGAGGAGGAACTTATCACCTGTCAGCTCGATCTCTTTCTACTTTGGAAGGACACTGACCCCAGTAAGCTGGGAACTTTTGTTGGTCAAGGACAAGGAAATCTTCTTGAGCTCAGGAGCTGCTCCATTTTCAAAGGTGATGTTGGTCATTTTGGAGTCTTCAACATGAAAATAACTGAGCCGTTCAAATTCTCCCTTCTTGAAGGTGAACTTGCTCTCAATGTTTTCCTTGACAGCACTGCTTTGGGTGTTTTGCTTAGGCACTCTGCTCGGCTGGTTTTGCGCAGGGGCTCCAATCTTTGTGTTTTCTTTGGGAGCTGTGCTGTCAATCTCAGTGTTTTGATTAGTTCTTGTATTCTCAGTGCTTTGCTCAGGAGCTCTGTTTTCACTGTTTTGCTCAGTAGCTCTGCTTTCACTGTTCTGGTCTATGGCTCTACTCTGAGGATCATGCTCGACAGCTTTGTCTTGAGAAAATGAGAGTAGAAACTGGTTGCCTTTTAACTCTAGCTCCTTCAGTTTTGGAAGGTTACCGATACCACCAAGAAACCTTATGTTGGTGGAGGACAAGATGATCTTCTCGAGCTCAGCAGTTGCCCCATCTTCAAACTTAATGTCAGTCTCAGTAATATTGGTGCCATCAACAAGAAAGTACTTGAGTTGTTGGAATTCTTCCTTATTGAAGGTTAGCTTGCTCCCATTGTATGCATTGGATCGGAGCCTTAAGTAGAGCAACTTGGGAAGCACAGCTAGGACCATCAGATTTTCCTGTTTCAACAAGGTGCCACTCAAAGTTACCTTGACAAGTTCATCGCAACCTTTGGCCAGCGATTCGAGAAGCTGCACCCTTTGCGTGACTCCATTGATGGTTAGGCTCTCAAGATGCTGGGGAGTTTGTCTTAACCAATTAGACATATCTATTGGTTGCCGAGTTCTCTTGGTCTTGGTGGGGGATGATATAGTGATTGAAAGAGACTGAAGGCACTCTTTCAGGTCACTAATCGCTCGAAGCAACCTCATAAGGTGATTGTCCCTGTCTTCAATAACCACACCAAGCTTCCTCAATTGCCACAGATTTCTAATGTCTTTCAACTCATGGCCTTCCCTTGAAGCCTTGACACTTGATAGTATCTCCAAATTTTCCATTCTCTCAATATTGCAAGGAATCTGGACAGCAGAGCATGACAAGTTGCGCTCAATTCTTGAACCGGGGTTAACACGACCAGCCAGAAAGCGCCTCAGCTTCAGGAGTAGGACATCTCTTGTTGCTATCTCAGGCACCATAGTTTGCCGGATATCCAATACTTCTAGCTCATGGAGGTTGTTGATTTCGTTGGGTAGATGGGTAACATTTGTGCCTCTTAGGCTCAAATACTTGAGAAGTAATATCTTGTTGCAGATGTCCTTGAGGTAGTGATTTTTGTCAAAGCAAATGTTAGTGCCTTCCAGATCTAGCACCTTGAGCAGTGGCAATTGTGGTGAGTATTTGGGGAGCTTGTGCACAAACTTCTCAATGCTATCAGTGGTGCGCAGTCGGAGACCACTAAAGATGGAGAAATGACGAGCCCAGAGATCTGATAGGCGTGCATCCAAAATGTTCTCTTTGCTGGGAATCTTGGTGATAAACTGATGGACTTGATCACCTACCATGCAGCTCTTGACCTTTCCTGCAGCTCCAATATCACAAGGCAAAACAAGCCCTCGTATGATGAGAGCATCAAAACATCGCTCAGCATGGCGCACTGCAGTGAGCCAGTCTTGCTTTGTTATCAACCCTTCTGTAACCCATCGCCCTATTACGGTTGACCGCCTGATGTTGTAGCCTTGAGGGAAAATGGCTAGGTATAGTAAGCAAGTCTTGTGTTCTCTAGGTAGGTCTTTGTAGGAGAACTTGAGCATCTTCTTAGCTTTACCCCTGAAAGTCTTGTGGGAAACCAAGTCTTCATGCAACTTGCAGAGTTCTGCATAGCTCCTGTTGGAATTAGCATAAAGAGCATCTAGAAAGACCTTCATGCAGAATTCATGTGGATGACACTTGTCCAATATTTCACGGAGAATTCTGGGGTTGTAGCCGTCATTTTCATTATCCACCCGTTGCTGTGTAAGCTGAAGAACAAGATCATGTAGAGACCAACAAGAGAATAGGTTACCGGCTCCCCCGGAGGATAGCAAAATTCTTTGGCCTTTTGGCTGTTCTTTGTAGACACAATCACTGCATTGCCCGGTGCACAGCCTAACAGGTTCAAAGCACTACCGGATCCAGGCTCTTTGCCGTGAGCCTGGCACTCTCGGCAAAGAGGATCATCCTCTCGGCAAAGGCTTTGCCGAGAGCCGGCTCTCGGCAAAGCAGACTCGGCAAAGTTTTTCTCGGCGAAGCTTCCTTTGCCGAGAGCTTTCTGTCGGGCTCACGGCAAAGCCTTTGCCGTGTGCGCCAGAGGTATTTGCCGAGAGCATGTAGCCTCTCGGCAAAGACCTGGCCCTAACGCCGGCGAGACGGCGTTGCGCCGTCTCTGTGGGGCCCGCAGCTGGGTTTGCCGAGAGCCACGTGCCAGGCTCTCGGGAAAGAGCCCATGGGGCCCACACCGGGGGGTAGGCGCGGGGCCTCTGCACAGGGCTTTGCCGAGAGCACCGTCCAAGGCTCACGGCAAAGGTGCATGTTTGCCGAGAGCCTGAGGCTTGGCTCACGGCAAAAAATGGCTCCTTTGCCGAGAGCCTGGCCCCGTGCTCTCGGCAAACCTCTGGGCTGAGGCCTTTTTTATTTTTTATTTACTCATATATGGTGCCCAACAACTGAAATATATCACACATACATCTCAAATACATCACAGGCAATTAATATAACCATTACACAAACACTTCATGCACATAACATACTGTTTCGACCACCCAACAACAAGTTATACCACAAGTTCATGCACATAACATTCAAGTTCGACCACAAGTTCAACCGCAGATAGTTCAAACTCCAACATCCGTCAACTACCTATGGTGGTGCCGCCATTCCCACGGGTTGTGCGGTTGGGAGGGGTTGGAGAGGTCGTGATCCTGTGAGCCCTGTCTATCCTGCTGAGTTCCCCAAGGCGACCAGTCCGACACACGAGGCGCAGGCGGCACACCAGGCGACATGTTGAACATTCCAGCGGGATCATTTGATCCCGCCGAGAGACCCTGCAGAAAGGAGAAATGTTTTCACGTGAGACAAGATTTAACCAATGAACTTACAAACCAAAAGTTTTTATACTCACAGGGGTCGGTTGCCGAGGCGGTGGCTGGAACTGAAGCTGTGGGGGAGGGACGGACACTTGAGTGCCCACGCTCTGCATCCAGAGGTACATCTGGGTGAAGTTGGCCTGTAGGTTCTCCCGTTCGGACCTCTCCTGAGCGAGCCGGGACTGCAATACATACCAAATATATATGTTAGAATGCGAAGCAATCGTACATCAAAAGCAATAGAAAACAAAGTAAAAAAAGAAATAACCTGTAGAGACGATATCTGCATCTGCTCCTGTGTCATGCGTGGGCGGATTGTGTCGCTTCCGCTCGGCGCCCTTTGCCGAATCTCGGAGAGTCTTGGCATCGTGGTCGAGTCGATCACGCTGTCACCCATCCAGTACCGCCCATGCTTCTTCCCTCCGCCCACCTCCATAACGACTCGTCCATCAAAGTTCTGGGTGCTTGGAGCGTAGTCTGGCCCATGGATCTCCTTGGACCTAGACGTGTACTCACTGACCCTCTGGGGGATGGTGGGGTTGGTGAACACCGAGTGGGGAGTGTCCTCGCTGTAGTCGATGTCGTCTGTTGCCTTGCCCATATGAGCTAAGCACCACGCCTTGACCTGAGGGCACTCCCGATTGCCATGTGCTGCCGACTGCGGAAAAAGAGAACAAAGCGGTAAGAATGTTTTCATAATGTCTTGCATCAGAATAAACAATTGAAGCCGCTTACCCATGCCTTCGCGTATCCCGTGAGGTCTCGGCTGCCCTGGTGGTGCGATGGTCCTGCCATCTTCAAACGCCTGTCCCGGTGAATATTGTGCTTCTCCTGCCACTCGGAAGAGCACCACTTGTCCACCATCTTCTCCCAGGCCTCTGCGTGATTATTACACCAACTAGGAGGCACTTGCAATTCAATGCAATTAAGCATTGATCCAATGAAGCATGTTTATTCTCAGGAAATAAAAGTTTTGATGTAAGTTAGTTACCTTGAGGAATTCCTCCCTCTCCAACGTCATTGTTACGGCTTGCTTCTTGGTGACCTTTCGACGTTTGTAGTGGGCGTGGTAGTGGACGATAGCCTGGAGGCGCGCCTCGTAGTGAATGTCGTGCAGGAGCTTCTGGCAGGCTCGGTGGGTGTTACGCTCCACCGTCACCTCAGTTCCCGGCTCGCACCTGTAGAAATCCTGCATATACACACATCAAACTCCATGACACGTTGCCTCACCACCTCCTCCCTTCTCCGATCGGTTTCGCCATGGTAGACCCTCCGAGTATAGCCGGCAACAAACCCATTCTTGCAAAGATGAGTACTCATATCTTTCTTTGTTTGCCGTTTCTTGTTTTGACAACGACTGCATGGACACCAAGTCGCATTGGCTCCTTTAGCCTTGGCAAATGCTAGTTTAACGAATCTTTAGGTCTTGTCCATCCATTCTTTTGTAAACTGACGCGGACTCGGGCGGCCCGTGTACATCCACTCACGGTCAGCCATCCTTTCACATTTCAACGAGGGATATAAATATCTTAAGTATCTACACGCTCCTTATACTTTCTAATAGGCAAAGATAGGTCCTAATCCCACCCGAGGATGCGGCGATGACGTTAGTTTCCATGCTCTACTCCTATCCGAGACAGAATTTCGGCAGCATCTCCCCGCTGTTCTCCAGATACACGTCCTTGAAAGGAGAGTGTGCATCCGAAGAACAACAGTGAGATGCTGCAGAAACTCTGTCCTGGATAGAAGTAGAACATGGAAACTAACGACATCCTCGGGCTGTCCAATAATCGTGGACAATTCGAAACAGATACAGTTTTACATATGATATGCAGAGATCTGCATATCTCAAACTGTATCTCTTTCGAACGGGAGACGCCTAACTAGGTTACGTGACCTAAAACATGAAACGAAAAGACAAGTGTTCTATGTCTCACCTTGCTATTCGGCTAGCGTCGAGGACGGTGAGCGTCAGCTAGCGTCGAGGAAGACGAGCGTCAAGACTCCTCTCCTGGAAAAATAACATAACAATTTCAATGAAAAATTTTGGCAGCAATTCCCCTGCACGGTGAGGTTTCTAAAGCCCACCATCATATCGATTTAGTCACAAAGAATCACATTCACATTTATAGAATCACATTCACTTTATAGAATCACACATTCATACAATCATATACATCCACAAATATAGAACAACCATCATATCAATTTGTATTTTTAAATTAACTCATTCCTACACATGAATCTAAATTTTCTACAAATTTATACAATTTTTAATTCAATGTTTTAATGAAGCAGTTAGTTATCAACACCATTTTCAATTCACATTTTGAAATTCAATCATTTTTACCTATGGCGAGGCTCGAGTCGGGCGCCACAAGGAGCAGCGGGCGATGGGCGGTGTAGCGGGGGCCCGGTGATGAGCGCCGGGAGAAGCTCCGGCCGGGGACGGGGCCGGCTCTCCACACGGGGAGAGACGACCAAGGGGGCAGGCCGGCGGCAGGGGCCGGGCGGGCGGCAGCCGGGGCCGGCGGAGGGGCGGCCGGCGGGGCAGGGCCGGGGAGGGGCTGCTGGCGGGGCGGGGAGTGGCGGCCGGCGGGGCCGGTCCGGGGACGGGCGGCCGGCGGGGCGGGGACGGGGAGGGGCGGCCGGCGGGGCGGCAGCCGGGGCCGGCGGAGGGCGGCTGGCGGTGCGGGCGACGACGACCTCGCCGGGCCCGGAGAGGACGATGGCGGCGGTGGCTGTGCGGGGAGAGAGGCACGACAGTGGAAATGAGGATATAGGGTTGGGGGAGAGGGGTGGGGGAAAATTATTAAGCTAAGTGGCTGGACGTTTGCCGAGTGCAAGATCTAGCCCTCGGCAAACAAAAAAGCTCTCGGCAAAGTGGAATTTTTTCAAACTTTCCACAAAATTTGGGCGGCCGCCCAAATGGAGAGGGTCTTTGCAGTGAGCATAAAGGAGGGCTCTCGGCAAACACCCTCTTTGCCGAGAGGCACACGCTCAAGCTCTCGGCAAACACCCTGTTTGCCGTGAGCGCGCCTTGTGGCTCTCGGCAAAGAGTAATTTCCCCATTAGTTTTTATTTTATTGTGCTCTCCATTTCTTTTTTCTAAAGTGTTGGTGATACTGATCTTATTTCATATGATGAGTAAAATCATGAAGTCCTATTTGTTTGCATATTATTTCATTATTTCATGTGTATTTTAGTAAATTTTCATTATTTCATGTATATATGAAGTAGAAATATATATCAAATTATTCTGAAAAAATACCAAATTTTGACATAGACCATATTATAGTGTCTATAACATGTGCACAAAGTTTTGCATGCAAACTCAAATTTAAAGTTCCCTTTGAGTTCAAATTCTAGAGATCACATGTGATGTTTACGAAACTTCTACGGAGATGTTCAGATTTGTGCATGGTTTGACACAAAATTGCCCGAAACCTCGTCTAACTTTTCCCACACTCTTAGTACACCAAATTATTGGATGTCTACAAAAATCATGATTTTCGGACTCCATTTGCTATTTTTAATAATTGCAAAACTATTAATCCACGTGGTCTTTTTCATGTTTTCATCAAAATATACTCTTATTTTGTTGGTAAGGCTTCACATCACACTTACTTACATGAATCTCATTAGTTAATTCATTTTTTACCATTTTTCGAATCGTTTCTCTATTCAACTTAGAATTATTCCATAAACCCAACAAATTGATACAAAGAAATTAAAAATAGCAAACAAATTGGTAAAATAGTCAAATGCTCACATGTTGTACTTTGTAGGATGTGTGAACTAAGAAAATTTGTTTGGGCGTTGAAATGTGAAAAATGTGGGACACGTTTGCCGAGAGCCGCGAGGAAGCTTTCGGCAAAGCACGCTTTCGCCGTGAGGCTTTGGAAAGCTCTCGGCAAACCTTGCCTTTGCCATGAGCTTAGGCAAAACTCTCAGCAAAGAGGCTGCCACGTGGCCATGCCGACCTGACGGATGTCGTGCCACGTGTCCAGTTTTGCCGAGAGGACGTCCGCTGCTCTCGGCAAAGCACCCTTTGCCGTGAGCACCATGTATGCTCACGGCAAAGAGGTTGACGGGCGTTAGCCGCCCCACACGCCGTCTCTGGCGGCGGGAGCATGAACGTGGCACGTGATCACGTATGCCGAGAGGTCCAGGTTTCCCGATAGTATCTTTGCTCAAGCTCTCTGCAAAGTTCGCATTCGTCGAGAGTGCAAACGTTGCCAAGAGTCCGACCTTATAGGCTCACGGCAAACATTGTTGTTGCCAACGGTTGTTCCTTTGCCGAGAGTCTAGAGGCTTGGCTCACGGCGAACGTCCGATTTTCCGAGAGCCCGACATTTGGCTCACGGCAAAGATTGAAGCTCTCGGCATATTAGGATTTTCCGGTAGTGAAGCATTTATAGCCTCCTTCCATGTGGATACATCATCTTCAGTTGAAATATAGTCTTTATCATCTTGAAGGATAATCAGGGTCTTCTTATTTTCCAGATACAGCTTGATCATGTCCACTATCCCTTTGATAAACAACTTATCCTCAATCTCCTCCGATATTGCGTCCATATTTTCCTTGGTTTCATTGATAATGGCGCTTCTCATCTTAACCTCCCCTGCGATCTCCTTGGTTTTGCTGGTTTCTTTGATACCAACTGCATCAGCAGCAATCGCACTACTCGCCTGAACCTCAACAGAGATCTCCTTCATTTTATCCTTACTTTCCTTGGTTTTGGTTTCTTTGATACCGACTGCATTGGCAGCAATAGCACTACTAGCCTGAACCTCAGCAGAGATCTCCTTCATTTTCTCCTTACTTTCTTTTATATAGGCGACAACATCATCATTGCTAACTTGGTCATGGCCACCATGTAGCTGGTTGCTCCCTGTGGCTTGTTCCTTCTTGGTAGAGTTACCTTCGAGAGGTTTCTGCTTGTGGAGCAGGTCCCATATGATGTCTAGAGTGCTCTTGTGGTTGTGGATGATTTCTTTGATGTGGTCCTCACCCAATGTGGCAGCACTGGGGGAGACTTCATGCACCTGTGGCTGGAGGGGCTTATTTTCTGGGAACACCTTCCGGAGTATATCTATATACTGGGCAACATCAAGACAAATCTTGGGTTTGGACTTGCCTGATTCTAATTGAGTTTTTAGCCTAGAGGCAGCCTCATTCATGGCCTCCTCTAAAGAAAGTGGCACTCCCATGTCCGGTGCTTTCTGCTCGAGCCGCAGCACGCGGAGGAGTATATCTAGGCTCTTGTTTTCTTCAGCCTTCTTTCTGTCGACTCTAATCTTTCTCTCGTCAACTTCTCCAATTTTTCTCTTGATTTTTTTAATCTTCTTTTTTATGTCGTCGTCATCATCATCATTGTCTTCGTCATCTTAGTCGTCGTCATCATCATCATTGTCTTCGTCATCTTCGTCGTCGTCATCATCACTATCACCAATCATGTCCGAAATTTTGAACTCAAGAATACTTTTGTCATGGTAAGCTTGGTAAGCTTGCTCTCGCTGATCCTGCTCCCGCACTTGGCCTTGTACTGTGCCTTGCTGTTGCTCCAGCTCACATTCCCGCAGTATGTAGGCAAGGATCTCCCAACCCAATAGTGGCAGATCCCATGGAAGGTGCAATGCCGAAAGGTTGATCCAGACTTGGCACGTGAAATTGGTGGTCGCCAAAGTCAAAGATTCACATGCGATAGCAGCGGCATCCTCTGTATCATCCGGTGCAACAATGGCGATGGATGCTATGGACACTTCAGCTTGCAACTGGAGCCAATTTGCAAGCTTCTCGGCACAGTACTCCTCCAGGACACGAGGCTCCAGTACTCTTCGACGGGGATCAGGGCCATAAACCGCTACTGAAGCTTGGTACTGATGGTCCTCTTCCTCCTCCTCCCCTGCCTCTTCTGTAGCAGCAACAGCTTGAGACGAAGATGCCATGGATGGCACTCCTACAGATCTCACCGTCTCTTTTCGTGGGATCTCCACGCCGTACCTCAACCGCCGCTTGCCGACGTCGCGCGCCCTCTCCTTGAGCTTGCCGAGCCGGATGGCAGCCTTGTGCTGAGCCATCATCTTCTGCACCAGCCATGAAGCCCACCAGAGGTAGCGCCAGCGGCCACCCCTGGCACGGTACAATTCTGGGTCGCCGCGCCGGAGGTAGAGGTCGATGCAGTTGCTGCAGTCGTGGGCGAGGTCCCGGACCTGCTTCATCCACGTGCGCACCTGCTCGTCGTGCCCGCCGGCGGGAGGCGCCGTCCTGGCCAGGTGCTCCAGGAAGCTATTCATGCTCTCTATCTCCTCCTTGATGAACTCCACGTCGTTCCCGACGCGGCTCAGCAGCAGCGCCTCGTTGCGGAGGAGGCCCAGTAGTGAGCTCACGGCACCAGATGCGAGCTCAGCCATGGCGCTACCCTCTCATAAGGTCCAGCACCAAGAATGGAGGATGAGCTACTAGGAGTCTAACCATGGGGATTATGCATTGGGTCATGAGTGTGTATGGCTAAGTTTCATTTTTAGCTTCAAGACCGATGCTTGATAAGCCCTCTTTCTTCGAGCAATGGAATGATGCTTTGTCCTGGCTTCAGTTTAGTGCCTAGCTTGCTTATCTTCTGCTCTTTCTTTTGGTTGAGTTGGCAAGCATGCATGGTACCATTCCATTGAGGGTTATACTCTTTGAGCCTTTCTTTAGTTCATTCATATATGTGTCCCATCTCTTTATTTCTTTACTTATCCTTTACTTGCCTTGGGTGCCTAATCTAGCATCTAATCCACTTTGTCCGACAAAAGGACGATGCATAAGATGTTGTCCAACATGATCAACAAAAGGCGGATAACGTGCAATGCGAAACAAATTTGACCAAACATTTGACCTTATTACTTTCTAGTGATGCAATGGCCAAGCTCACTGCTCACATGTACACGATAATTTATTATCCTTCTAATACCACTATGATTTTTTTTAAAAAAATAATACCAATGTGAAATTAGATGAGGATTTAGCTACCATCGTGACTAAGCGGACTTTTAAAACTCCTTATTTGCCTAACTTGGATCCGCAACTAACCTTGTAATTACTCTAACCTTGATAAATACACACTTGGATGAAACCACACATGTAAACTGGGAACATCTGGTGGTCAAGGACAGCACACAATCTATCTTCTGTAGCTCAGGAGCTGCTCAATTTTCAAAGATAACGTTAGTCATTTTGTAGTCCACCACGCAAAAATACTCTATGTTAGCAAACAATATAATATAAGCCAACATCGAACATGAGACATGATTTTTATGTGATAAAACCTTACTAAAAAACCATAGACATCAACAGGTGATTTCCACAATAATGGAGAGAGTTACAATATAAAGAATACAATGAGTCGTCTCATTCTTCACATGCGACTTTATAAGATATATATAAGGGGACTAAACAAATTACCGTCCAATATGAAACCAAATCTACTAAACACATAACTGAATCGCAGGCCCTTCATGAGTTCCCATAGGACTCACACATTATAATTTCGATAATATTCAACAAGATGTTCAAATTTTCTCTTCTTGAAGATGAACTTGCTCTCAATGTTTTACTTGGGAACCCTGCTTTGAGTGTTTTCACTGCTCTGAGAATCTGTGAGAAGTTTTATCGATAGAAATGGTGCACACAGTTTGTGTCCATTAAAAAAGAAAGAAAGAAAAGAAAAGAACCTGTGTTGTGAGAACATGCAGAAATGGTGCACACAAAAGGCTGTCAACCAGATCTTGGTCTTTGGTGGTGGCTTGTATTTGGAGTACAGATTCTTGCAGGATTTAATAAAGCTAGCTGTGTTTCCAAACAAACCCCATTGCTGGACAGCTTTGTTGAACAAGACAATCCATTGATAATTTGATTGTCTTCCGTGAGGTAGCATGCCTTTTTTTCTAATTAATAATAATCAATGACACACACCTATGAATATATGCAATGGCGGATCCAGAGATTTTGTAGAGCCTCCGCAAACATCACAAGTGATAACAAGTTCGTAGAAATTTATTAAGCACTAACCGCAAACTCTGCGGTTGCGGACTTGCAGTGCCTGTCAAATGTTGTTCATAGGAACCTCTTCACGTGATGCACTGCCGCACACATGCCTGCACCTCTTGCTACGCGTGCCTTGCAATCTTTGCCCATTAGCTTTTTGCAGCATGCAGATGCATACAGCATATGTGCATGCAATTCGGCTTGCGCCTTGCAGAAGCAGGGCAGGCGACCAAGGTCGTCGGGACAGGGTGAATCTAGAAACTCAGAGCATCGGGTCAGCTTCATTAGCACATAGAGGTCATTAGTGTTATGAATAGTGATCTGGTGTGTAATTTGCAGAATTTTATTGGGTCAGCTGACCCCGTTAAAACAGGCTGCATCCGGACCTATCCCCCCTGAATATATCTACGTAACCCTATCTCTAGGAAAAAGTCTACTTAAACCCCCTAAACTATGAAAGGTGGACTACATCACCTCTCAACTTATAAAACCAGATGAATATTCTACACCCAAAACTATCTAAAACTGGCAAAAAATAACCCCCTAAGAGCATCTCCCGTGGAAACACTATCCAACCGGCCATCTCTAAATCTACCGCACCGAATCACGTCTCCAGCAGTATGGCCAACGGACTCGCCATCACTGTTTCCTCGCTATCGCTCAAAGTAGAGCAGCCAAATTTGGCTGGTCCGTGCGGCACGCTATCCTTTGTCTCTCTGAGGCTGACAACTGGGACTAGTATGCCTCTTGACGTTGCTTGGCTCAAATCATGTTCTTTTTCCTTTCTTTCGTAAATTCAAAAGGTGATGACCTGGAGCTACTAAAATTATGCCAATTTTTCCATTGATAGAATAAGCAACAAAGAACCCATTTTAACTTGGTTTAACTGGATTTTAAATTAAAATTCCTCAAAGTTGACTTTTTAAAAATAATTATTTGAACTTTAGGTTATCGATTTAATTCTAAAACAAAAGGGAAGACATATTAATTGTATGGTAATCTGAATGTACCAATGAAATGTGGAACAATATAATATAGCTATTGAGATTTGGCTGGTCTGCTGAAGTAAGCTGAAATATGAAGAGGGAGTCTGTTGGGAAGACGTCCCTTGGGGTCAGGTAGCACATGTTTTGTCTTCACAGGAGGGAATCAGCGAGGCTACCGTGCGTGAGGATGGGAGATCCAAAGAAGTCAACACGAAGAAGACGAACAGGCAAGACTGAAGCCTCAGGCCGCAAAGCTGACTTAGAGACGAGGAGCATCAGCCCACACGAGGTCAAGGCTTGCATGAGGACAAGATACGGACGAAGAGAAAGACGAATCCACTTCCCGCACGAGGCTAGGCCGGAGGTTGGCGGGAAGCAACGGTCGTCTGAAGCTAAATTAGTCTATAGAATTTTGGCGGGAAGCAACGATCATGTAAATGCACGAGGTTGTCCCCTATAAATAGTGGGTCAACAGTAACTGTACGGGGGATGAGACAGAAGGATAATTGAATTCTTCACACTATTCGTAATACGAAAGAACCGTGTTACAACAGTTGGCGCCGTCCGTGGGTTGGAATCGAAATCAAACTCACGATGCCACCAAAGAAAAAGCAACGGGCTGACGACCCGCAGACTTCAAAAGCTCACGTAAACGAAAAAGAGAACGATGAACCCCAAGCTTCAGTAGAGCTAGCCATTACTGACGACACTCAAAACCAAGAAGAAGTCAGCCTCGAGCAACTGTTACCGGAATCGAGAGACTCAAACGAGAAAAAGAAAATCTGCTAAACAAAGCAGAGATCCAAAGAAAAGAAACTGAGAAAGAGCGAAAAATTGCAGAGGCTAAGAATGAGCTCATGAGACTCCAAAACGAGCTCAACACGAGCAAAGAAACTGTTCAAGAGCCCGAAAGAGAGTCTCCCCTCGAAACAGCAAACCACAACGCGAGTTAAAAGATTTGTCTAGACAAATGAAGATAGACAAATGAAGATATAGAGGGTCATATTTGTCTAGTCTGCTGGAGATGCTCTAAGGGCAAGTAAATTGGTGTTGTCTAACAGGTCGCCCCATGCATTGCCACATCATCTTGAGACGATATACTGGATGACTCATACAATGGATTGTCTTATGAGTAGTCTCATAGAAAATACACAATCCCTTAATTTATGCATAGAAAAAAAAATATTGTGAGTTGCATGACAACAACAACTCGTACAATGATGTGTAGGTGGTCTCATAGTCCTAAATTTTAGCCTACGAGGCAGTTGCCTCGCGAAATAACCACCTTATTCTCTCTCCTTTCTCTCTCTCCGCCACCTCGTCAAAAATTCTACGTGGACTTGCATGAGACGATCTATGAGACCGCTGACATGTAGCAATGTACTTGCCCTAAGATGGTTCTAACATGACATCACATGTGGACAATGACATGGCAGATGCATGTTTTAAAGTCTACTTTAGCCCCTAAGTTACGATTTACGTCTGAATAACCTTTTAAACTATATAATTGGATATTAATCAACTCAATGTTTTTTTTATATTTTCTTAGTCATGTATTGCTATTTTTTCTTAGTGACCTTAGGGGTGGCAATAGGTGCCCAAAACACGATGTGTTTTTCTCCATTAGGCATGAATGTGGGTATATTTTTAAACACATGGGTCTATGATGGGTAAAAAGTTAGACCCAACGGGTTTGTGGGCATGAATCTGGGATAAAGGTACCCATGCCCGCAAACCCATGGGTTCTATCAACCTGATCCAACATACAACAACTTACATGAACAAATAAAGTATTAGCAACAATTAATGAATGATGTCCCTCTCTATTGGTTTTACTATGATTCATTTGTCAATTGTGAATTTATAATGAACTTGTAGTACTGCATATAAAAAACTTATAGTACTACATGGTGCCATGGTGGAGATGGATTGTTAGTACACTTAGTACACTTGCCATTTAGGCATTGATCGGTGACATTGTGGTATGATCTTGCTCATCATAAACAGAACTTTAAACCTGGTGGCTTTAGTACTTGAAGCTTAATTATGTATGCCCCTGATCATCTATTATGTATGCATATTGAACTATCTACATATATATCTATAAAAGTGTTTGTTCTATATATCTATAAAAGTGTTTGTTCTTGTTCCATATTGTTGTTGTGTGTCTGACGGGTAAAATCCAACTATTGTTAATGGGCAATGGCGACCTGTGGGTACCCGCTAACCTGACGGGCATGGGTCTGGGCCAAATTTTGAACCCGTCATGGGTCATGGGTTTTTGACGGGTGTGTTTTATGTTCATGGACATGGGTTTGGGATGGCAAAACACAATAGGTTTATGACCGAAGGCATGTTTTCCTATTCTCTTAGTTCATGGACAATGATGTGTTATTGTTTCATTTATCTTTTGCTAATTTTGACAATTGCCCCTTTTTCTATCCCATTTCACATTGTTGCTCGCTTCACACCTCCACCGCTCCACGTGCACTACTACAAAGCCCAACCACCTCAGTCGCCAACTCCATTCCTAGCAATTTGTTTTCTATTTTGCTGATGTGGATTGTTAAAGATCTATATTAGAAAAATAAGAAAAAATTATAGCAAGACATGACTAAGAAAATAAAAAAAAATGAGTTCCTTAATATCTAACTATGTTTAGGGGGTTATTTAAATAAAAATCGATAGTTTAGGGTTAAGACTTAAAACATACATTTGCAATGCCATTGTCCAGATGTGATGCCACGTCAGTAGTTTGAGGTCTAGAATACCCGGTTTTATAGGTGAGGGGTGATGTAGTCCACCCTTCTGAAGTCCAGGGGGTCAAGTATAATTTTTTTCCCTATCTCCATGAGCACCACAAAGATACCGAGTCATCTGATCTCGAAATTAACATGATCTCGAAATTAACAAAATCACTAAAGACACATCTCTATCTATGGTCGCCTACTATTGAAAGAATTAGTACCGGTTAAATTCTATAATAAATCTAGGAAAATACGAGCACCCGCGTCGAGTCGAGGACTTGAACCCAGGTAAGTAGGTTCCACCACAAAGAAACTTACTAGCTAAGCTACGCTCAGTTCACAAAATTATAGGTTGTTTTGGTATATTTTTCGTATACATCTAAACAATACATAGCAAAATCAATCCACTTAAAAAAACCTAAAGCGACCTATAGTTTAGAACGAATTGGGTACATAGCATGTTGTGTTCACTTAAAACCATGCTCGAACATATCTACTATACTAATTTTAATATATGTATATCATGTAAATGTCATGGACTTTCAAAGTTTATAACCCGAGAGATAGCGATATGGTTCTTGCTAGGACTGAAAAAAAAACTTAAGAGACTCGTTAGCTCTCTCGGGTTGGTACCGAGCAGGGAGCCAAACGAGCCGAGGAGCTCAATAGCCAGCCAACCAGACTAGCACACGACGGTTGCATGGCCCAATAAAGCCCAACAAAGATTGCCAATTGCGCTCTTTTTCACTCGATTACTCCCCTCTCCGCAGACACACCGCTCCCTCGCTCTGTCGTTCCCCTACCTGCCGTCTCTCGCTTCCGCCCCTTGCCTCTTTGCCTATATGGCTCAACTTCTGCCTCGTGGGCGATGTGTGGAGCTCGACAACAGACTTCCCTCCTCTGATTTGATTGCTTGCTTTTTCTTTCTAATTGTTTAGCATAAAGTGTGAGCATATGGATGCTATGCTATAGTTTTTTATTTCTCTTCCGGTTCTTGTTGCTGCCTTGCTGGTTATTGGCCGTGTAGTGTTTGAGGATTTAAGTCTAATTTGAGGAAACCATATTGGATTTTGATTGATTTGTAGTTGAACATTTGTCTTTAATTTTGGATTCCCCCTACGGGATAAACAGCTGTTACTCTGGCAACCTCTGTTGCTATACATAGGCTCGCGAGCTGGACTGAGCCTAGCCTGAGTTGACATTCCTGGAAGTTACCATGACGAGCAGAGCCAAGCTGGCACGTCTAGACTGACCCGAAAAAAGACAAGGAAATAAAAATACATGATGTGATTTATCCCTATATTTTTATTTTAATTCAGTAGCTCTTTATGACTGAAGAATTCAGCTCAAGAACAGACTACAAATCCTTCCTAGGAGCATGCGTTGCTGAATGTACATATACCTTTCAATTCAGGTATATGTACCGCTTTCTCTCGCATATTAGAAACTCTCAAATGCACCTTGTTAATTGAAAAAAAAAATATGCATGTATTGATTATTTGATTCATTGTAACGTCAGGCCAATTGTTAAAAGCAAAAAAAAAATTACCGAACATGATGATTAATAATTATTTCAGATAAATAAATCAGATAAAGAAAATTAGAGACATCATGAATTCATGATGTAGACAAATTCTACTCAAGAAACACCAGAAGAACCACCATCCAACCAAGCTTATTAGTACTACAAGTTTATTAGTATTATTATTAGCAAAGCTCCACCTCCCATGAGAAGCCATGAACGTCCCCTCCATACAAAATCCAACTAAAAAAAAAAAGCATCAAGGTGCACCCATTGCCGGCGACGAAGACGACGAGAACGCCAGCTGCGGGTCCCGGCGGTTGGTGGAGCCGCTAGGGCCTGAAGGAAGGGGCTTCACCCGTATCAAGACCTGCTCATCGGCATGCACAACCCGTGGTAGTGGTCGAACATAATGCTGCAGACTGGAGGCCGCCGGACGCCCTGCTTCCGCCGCCGTCGAGAGGAGCGCCGCCGCTGTCAGCAGCAGCACCAACACACCGATCGCCGGTGTTCCGATGGCTCTCGCCGCCTTGTTGTTGCCGCCGCTAGCCATTGCTAACCTACTGAAAAGTGTGACGCGAGATGCCGAGATGCAATGTAAACGTACGTACGCACGCAGTGCTCGTTGATATAAGTAGTAAAGTTTTGCACGGATCGGATATGTGGACAGAGACAGAAAAAAAAGGAAATGGACGTATGTGGAGACAGGTTTAGATGGATGCCGAGAGATAGTGGTGTGGTTTCTTGCCATGTATATGCGATGCGATGAATTCCGAGCTGTTTCCATGAAAGTAAACGAGATAGACTCATATATGGAAATGATGGATACGCTGATCTTTGACGGACAATCCACGAGATTCAGAGATACTACCTCATGGGACCAAAGGTAGGGAGTATAAGAGCATCTCCAACAATGCCTAAAAAAAATAGTCCCAAAACATTGGTTTTATAAACTTGCTAAAAGTTATTGGGAGCAAAAAAGTTCTTCAGTTCCCAATAGTTAATTTAGGAGTGGGAGAGCATGCTAGAGATGAAAAAAATGGCTCCAAAGCCCATTGTTTTTTAGAGTTTGGAAAAAATAGCCACCAGTTTAGACTATTGTTGGAGCAGGAGTTTTTTTTAATTTATTCCCAAAATAAGATTTTAAAATCTATTTTGGCACTGTTGGATATGCTCTTATGTATGCAGAGAATTATGGTCCTACGTTATGTACTCGGAGGGAATTGGATAACGTCCCTGGTAATTCAACTGACAAAAGACCGTTCTGTAATCAAACCGTTATTGGGACATTCAAACCGGGTTAGACCAGGCAGTTTTCCTGAAAAAACCAGGCAATGAAACCAGGAACAAACCGCTGCTGGTGCTTGTTATCCGTGCTTGGGTGAGCTGAGGAGCAAAAATACCATTTAAGGGTGAGTTAATGCAATGTTGTTTTGTTTGGATGGCTGCGCGTGTATAACCTGACCGGAGCGAGCGGGTGTTTGGATGCTAGGATTGCTAGCACACGCACAACAATTCTAGTCACTGCACAAGGGCCCATATGATTCATAGCGCACCTCCAACCTGACGGAAACTAAGATGAATTCCGTCTCTCGAGGGCTAGGCTTGACTGGTACTTTTTGCATGACGTCGATCTGGCCAGCAGGTGGCGCATGCATCCAATCGATACGATTTTGCATCCGCAGAGCCTGGTTGGGGGTTGGAGCAAGCAACCAATCACCCCCTAAAGGGCAGTCACCAGGGCTCGAACCCACACCCCAAGCCTCCAGAGTGAAGGAACTTACCACTGGGCTATGCTTCTGTTGCTATTTTTACTATGAAACGTATTCTATTTGAACGGTTATGGGCCAGCGGTCTAACTGATTGAACCAATCATACCGTCTAGATAACAAGGCTCTATGCTTCTGTTGCTTGGCTTGTTTGATGTCCGGTTCGGTCCTAATAACTATGCTTCTAGATCACAAGGCTCTATTTTTCAAAGAAAATAATAAAAGGGAACACGTTTTAACCTTTGAGAAAATGGTTTTACTAATTAACTTACACCATCCCTTATTGCTATCCAATTGAACAATTACAGGGTTATCGCCATGTGTAGACATCAAGGTCTTTACCATGGCTTCTCCAATGCTGTTCCTGAAGCTGTGGTAGCCACTGTGAAGATGTATCTTTCATGTCCTCCGTAAGCCATATTTGCTGCAAATTGTCCAATTTCTCAACAGATTTTAAATTTGGACATTTCTGTAGGCGTAGCTCTCTTACACGAGGAAGGTAGGAGATAGTCTCCAGCTGACTACATGTTGCCAGTACAAGGATGTCAGAAAGCCGGGGCAAGTTCCCCAAAACATTCAAGCTGCCGGCCCATCTTAACTGCAGCACTTTTAAGCTGGAAGCCTGTGCGAGCTGTTGGGGAAGCGACAATATCTTGGGGCAATTGACAAGTTGAAGCTCCTTCAGACATGGTAGTAGCTGCAGTGACATCTCTTTGTTTGCTGGAGTACTCCCATCCTGGATCTCTTCCTCCTCAACAAAGGACCACTCCTTCCAGCTGGTCATTTCTCTCAGTACGAGCAATTCAAGCATTGGGAATGCTACTGCATTCGATGAACTGGGATTACTCACCTCAGGGCCAATAAACTCTGGTCCGATCTTTGTTACTGATGTTGCTCCCACAATTCTAAGGTATTTCAAGTTGGGTAGCTGCCCTAGTGGTGGGAGCTTCTCACATGATATGCAATTAGCGAGTGTCAAATGTTTCACTGATGGCAGATGGGTACCTAACCACCTGGGATAACACTGGCCAAAGAATCTGTCAATGGCTAGATGTTCCAAGTTCTTAGGGGGAGTTAACTGCTCAAAGATGGTCTCGATGTTTCTAACATCTTCATCCGGGTATGGTATGTCTGTAGCTTTTTCTGTGCAGCGTAGTACAATAAATTTGAGATGTTCTTTGTTTTGAAGAAATGAACTTGTACCACATGGAAGTGCTTTACCCAATTTGACTACATCAAGGCGCCTCAACTGAACAAGTGAAGCCAACTCTTCCAATGTCCACCCATCTTGCATTTCTGTGTCATCACGGGCAGTGCCTATTGGAAACCCTTCCAAATCACTAAGGAGTGCCAAATTACCAATCCCTGCTGGGACCTTATCTATTGGTGTACCACCTAGACCAAGGCGCCTCAAATTACACAACTTGGTAATTGCAGAAGGAAGACTATGCAAAGAATCACACCTCTGCAAGTTCAACACTTCTAGGCTTCTGAGAGAACCAATTGACTCTGGAATATGTGATACATCAGTGCCATCTAGATCTAGTAAACGGAGATGGACCATATTTGCAATGTAGTCTGTAATGTTCCCTACAAGCATGCCAGTCAAATCCAGAACTTTAACATGGTGAAGCTGTTGAAAAACTGTACTCTCAACTGATGTTGAGTTTTCACAATTAAAAATCAACGTCCTTACTCCTTGAAGGCCTGTACCCATTACAGGGGGACGTACCACATTCTTCCCTGTAACAACAGAAATATATCTTAGTTTGGACAAAGTTTTTGAATCCAAGGATTCTGGATCTCCTGCAAAGAACTCATTGTTTGATAACCACAGGGCAAGCTGTCTTAAAAGATCATGAACTTTGCACCACTGGTGACCAAAATGTATGGGTTCTGCTTCTAGGAGATTTCTGTGAATCAACTCATAGTAGTATTCTTCTGCTGAATCTTATAGTAGTTGAATTTGTTTATCTTTTACAAAACCTTCAGCAACCCAGAATCGAACAAAATCATCCCGATTCATTGTCCACTTTTCTGGAAATAGGGCGCAATAAAGGAAACACTTTTTCAAATCTGGTTGTAGATCCTCATAGCTCAAAACAAAAGTACCATGTAGTTCAATAGGAAGTTCACTTGTAGACCAAGCACTGTTTATTAGGATTTTTTCCCATTGTTGCCTAGTTTTATCCTTTGTTGCTAGAACACCAGCTACTGTTTTGATTGCAAGAGGGAGGCCAGCACACTTATTAACAATCTGCATCCCTAATTCCTTCAGATTTTTAACTTCTTCCTCTTCATTTATGTGCATACTCTTCCAAAGTAACTCCCATCCATCTTCTCTTGTCATTAATTGAACTTGATGCATATTTTGTACCCCAATTTCTTGAGCAACTGTTATGCTTCGAGTTGTTACTAAAATTATTGCTGCAGCTGCAGCATCCAATGGAATTTGTAGTAGATCAGTCCAGATTTTAGAAGTCCACACATCATCCAACACCATAAATAAAGTCTTGCCTTTAACTGCTTCGGATAGTTTACCCTTGAGGTCTTCTTTCCTTAATTCTTTCTCTTGAGGCATGCCAATACTTTTAAGAAGTTCTTTTAATAGTGCATTGTCAGAGTATTCACGAGAAGCACAAATCCATGCTTGTTTGCTAAAGATCCCTCTCACCTTTTGATGATTGTATACCTTTTGTGCCAGTGTTGTCTTGCCAACTCCACCCCTTCCAACAATTGCAATCTTGTGAATGTTCTTCCGCTTATGTGCAACCACCAAATCTGCCAATTTTCCGCTAGCATTTATTATCTCCTTTCCCTCAATGTTGGGTTCTAAGAGGTGGGAGATATTTCGATTCCATGGTGAAGCTTTGACAATAGGTTCTGTGTCAGCAAGTGTCTTAACCCTCTGCTGCAGCTCTGAGATCTTTATTTTAGTAATTCGGTTTCTAGTTTTAGCATTAGTCATAGGACGCTTTTGAACAGTACCAATACAAGAAAGAAACTGAACTGGAATACAAGCGATCATGCTTGTTGACGATGGCGATAATGAATGACTTTCTTGTCCACTTCCACATCTGAGAGAGTCAATTATGGCATCAGCCTCTGACATAGCATCCTTTACGTCACTAAGCCAAATGATGGTGCTGTATACTTCTATCCTCATCCCTGAAACGAGAAACATATATATCTGTTGCATTTTTTGCTGTAGTTCTCTGAGCTCATTGTACACTCCCAGGTCTCCAGCCTGAATAATTTGTTGAACCTGATTTATACAAGATTTAACAGAAGAATCTGGTATGGTTGCCACTGCACAAACTTCCCGTCGATCTAATAAGGGGAAAAAATTAAAAACTCAATAAGGATACGTAGTTGAAAAGTATGCCTATTTTCAGTGAAAACCATAAAGGACGAAAATCAATCCGGACTGGTAACAAATAAAAAGAATCTGAATATATATTAAAAGTGAAAGAAAAAGAAATTTTAAAGGAAAGTGTTGCTACTTGTATGCTAATAATCCTAAACAACTACAAAAAGGACAAAAAAAAGAAGTTGATATTAGATGCAGTTGATTTATTTGAACCTTCTGAAATTGTGCCATCGCTAATGGCTCAAGTTAAAAACCCATATTAAATGAGCCTTGTTATGGTGCTTGAAGGGAACCAAAGGTTCCTCCCCTCTGAAATATTCAAGCCATTGATCTTCAAAGAACGTGTTTTATTATAAACAGGGGCAGTTTAGTAATCTTTATTCATCTACACAAATACATCAGGCCAAATACGTAGATCGTGAGGCATTCTATTCTCCGCCGACCGCCGGCAGCCTGCACGTATGCCAGTCTCTCGTCCGCCCATGGCGCTCGATGCCAAGCGCTTCATGGCCTCATGGACCGCCTGCCCCGGCGCGTTTGGGTGCCTCACGAGCTTCACCATGTGCAACCTTCAGCTCGACGAGCCCGATGTTCCCGCCATCCTGGCGACCCGTGGCAGGCTCTGCGAGCTCTGCCTCAAGTTCTGCGGCCAAGGCTTCATCCTCAGGATCGACGCGCCGGGCTCATTGCTCGTCCACCTAGTTTGCTTGTCGCGCGTGTTTGGAGGACGACAGCCCGCCGGTCCCGGTTCTTTGGCCTCATCTAAGCAACCTGGTGCGGGTTACAGTCAGGGCTGGTCTTCACAGCGCCGGTAGTGACGATGAATCGATGATGCGGCTGATCTTCGTGGTGCAGGCAGCAAGGGGGTAGATGCAGCGGCGGCGACGCCAGTGAGCATATATATAATTTAAAGGAACAGGTAGACAACGACGAGGCCTGCTTGCCTGCAGGCTGAATGTGCCATCTGCTCGCGCTTCGTTGTCTTCATCAGGTTGGCCTTGAAACGTTCGTTATGGCGGTTGAGGCAGCAACAGGGATCTGGCCGCACTTCTTTTGGAGGAAAGGAATTCGACCAGACTTGAGAGATCCCGCCGTCCCGTCCGTGGCACTCTCGGTGGATCCCTCCTTGACAAGGGAGGGAAAACGACGAGCACAGCGGCGAGAGAGGAGCGCAGGGAACGGATGAGGCGCTAGGCGCAGGAAGCCGGGGAGGATGGGACGCCGGAGCCTTCGTAGAAGAAGAGGCCCCGCATCGGCATGCGCCTGTTCGTGCCTCCATGGATGAGAGTGACAAATACAAGTATACCCTTCTAATTAATTTTGCTATTGGTTCCTGGCCCACTAAATTTTAGTTCCTGGCCCACCACTTAGGTTCCTCGTAACATGTTCCTTTTAACTCTTAGCCATTAGATCAAAGACAATGAACGGTTGTTATTAGTTCCAAGTACTGTAAAAATCCTCATATTAAATAAGCCTCCCTTTTTGGATCAATTGAGGTCCAAATAAAATCTCCAGAGATTTTACGTCCAACAGGTCCAAACAAAATCCGTGAGAGATAGTATCTCTCCCATAATTCCAAAAAAGAACCATGTGGATAGCTGCATTATCTCATAGGGTGTGATTGGTTAGGTGGCCTAGTGTAAGCTTGGCTAGGAGTTGTGCATGGCCAGCATAAGGCAGGCTTATACAACCATTTGTGCACATGTTTGGTTGGGTGTATAAGAGGTTTGACTCTGTGTTGGTTTATGTTCGGATGGGTGCACAAGGACCTGTATAGCACTATTGGAGCCAATCTATTCGTGTTTGGTAGCCTGGTTATCATAGCTGAAGGCACCACTTGCACAACATGGGTGACCTTACCGTTTCACTGGGCAGCTGAGCTAAAATAAAAGTCCCTTGCGGTGATTTGTTGTTGCTCACTCGGTTCCTCTTCCTCAGCCCTCTCTTTCGTTTTATCCTGATACTTCGTTTTGGCGTGAAGGACAATCATCGTAAACTACTGGTTTCCTTCCACGAAACACCATAGACCACTTCTTCATTTCTACAATTACTTAAGTCTTGAACATGTCATAACATAAGCATTGAGAAAGTTGCCAAAGTTGCACAGTTATGGAGTCTTGAACATTTCATAACATAAGCATTGAGAAAGTTGCACAGATTACTGAAGTTTTGTAACCTGAAACCACCCATGAGAAAGCCTAATTTACTCCTGCAGCGTGGTCAAGTTGGCCCCACCAGGGTGGCTCCGCGTGGCCTTATGCAGCCTGCATAAGCTGAAAACGAAACTCATTTGCGTTTCCGGGAATGCAGGTCGTACATTGCCGTTTTGCATAACACAAGCCTGGCTAAGGGGCCTGTTCAACCTACCAAACATGCAAGCCTGCACTATGGAAGCCTGGCTAGGCCCATATGCACCTTACCAATCACACCCATAAGGTTCTAAAGAAAAACCATGGGAGATAATCTATGTTAGTTATCCCAATGGTTTAAAACTAATGTCTAGATGAATATATAAGACCTGTGGGAGATGTTTTGGAACTAATTATTGTTTTGTTGAAAAATAGTTTTAACAATGGTAGCAAGAGTATTACCAGCATAAAGCTCCACATGCTCAACCGGTATGGTAGCCATGGTCCAATCAGACATATCAGACTGATGGAATTTGTGTTTACGGTCAGTCCACCATGTTTCTGAGATAAATAGTGATATAAGAAATTTTACAACATAACTGTGCTGGAAAATCATTTAGTAGATAAAAAATAATGAAATGCTATCAAGCATATATAGTGCAACTTATATCTGATAGCAAAACTAAGATTTGTACTCTTGTCTAGTGTTGAAGTTCTTTTCTTGTAATTAAGATAGTACAACCGTGCGAAGTAGAATCCCAAGAATAGTTCAAAAAAAAAGTAGAGTCCCAAGCAATCGACACCACAAGTTCCGGTTTTGTACTTCAGAAGTTCCTTTCTTATTCATAAATCAGAATAGACTCGGTTTTAAACATGTTTCGTGATATAATAGACTCTTCATGAGGCATGATCTCCCCACTCAAATATTAAGCTCTTGGCCATTGAAGATATCAATCGATAGAAACATTACTTTTATCATTATTACCTTTTTTTCATTGCCATATTTTATTCAAACCCTAATCTATGTTCTTCCTTTATGCCTATGCCGATTGAATGAGTTCTAGATGTTCTACTGATTCTAGAATAACCTAAGGTTTGCTTTTCCCGATGGAGTCCCTACTACTAGACAAGCATTTGTTGGTTTCCCTATCAGGCTCCAACGAAGTCAGAGGTTCCAGTTTTGAGCAGCGGCATGCTAGCAATTTGGGGCAAAGGCTGAGAAGAATTTGTTGTGATGCCCTGTCATGTTTGTGACATGGAAAACCCAGTGTTAGTGTGGCATAACTGGATTTTATAATAAATTCAGTTATTTTAAATCCAGTCTTGCTGAAAGCTCACTAGCAAGAAATCATATTTCCCATTAGATATATATATTTATTACACTTTCAACAGCATAGATATTTGTATACTTTCTATCTTATTCAAATCAAGCTTAGAAAATCTTTTGCTCTAGTACAGGTGTACATAACTTGAGAAAAAAAAATGATATGATACAATTTTTAATTTTATAACTATATCCGTACTCAAGAATATTTATTTGAGATTATCAAAAGAATCTAGTTGGAGTGGCAAAACAGATTATGTTACCTGTTTTTTCGAGATTGGAAATAGCTCCTTTCAGATCAGATGATGAAAATATCCTGGTAAAATGCATGAAATCGCATTCCATTATATATCTTCCATACGATGCAGCAGTGAGATTATCAAAAGGAACTGATGTTCTTAATTTTTTTATTTTTACCACAATACGATGCAGCAAAAAAATTCGGTAGCATATAATGTTATTTAATATAAGATGCAAAGAAATGCTGCATCATTAACCTAGAAACATTAAGATATTAGGATGTGGATGTACACAATAATAGGCAAGTTGAATTGGTTTTAACTACACTATTACATTATTATTCACATGGAACTACTTATATAACTTATAGCAAAACTGAAATTTCATTTAACCCACAAGATTATTGTTTTACTATATCAATGACTATGAATCACCATTTTTTATTCTTTTCATGGCAATAGAGTTTATATTCTAATGAAATGCAACAAAGCACATAATGGAAAGCCTTGATTCCGTGCGCTGCAGTGAAGTAAGATTGTAGTAAGCGAAAAAAAAACTTAAATTTTTCATCAGCCGAAGATGATACACTTCAACTTGAACGGCTTGTTAGAATTTGATTGTGAAGTATCATGTATTGATATGTGATTAAAGACAATGTAATACTTAACAGAAAGTTTTCAAGAAGACAAAAAATGAAACCTGTGGAAGCTGCGGGTGCTCATGGTGCCATATACAGGATAGAAGTTCCAATCTACCCAACGGATGTTGACCACAGGTCTTTTTCCATGAGCACTGATGGTGTCCCTCATCGCGGACTCAGCAGCATTTCTGTCGGATTGTTCTGCCTGTAAGCACCCAATTACTGCACTTACTAGTTGGAGCTTTGGCAGGTGCATCATGCCTACAGGAGTATGGCCACCTGATGCTGCCCCATAGGCGTTGAAACCAAGGTGGAGCTTTTGGAGATTGGGCATCGTTCCTTCCTTGAACTCCAGCAGAGGCACACTGCATATGAACTTGAAGAACTGGAGAACAGGAAATTTGGCCTTGTGGAAACCAATGGGTTCAGCTGGGGCATTTTTTACATGCAAACAAAGAATTGTAAGGGCAGACAACTCTTCAAGAACACCGTCTTTCATCTCATGGACTGCAATCTTCAGTGTACATAGCTTTTGGAGTTGTTTGGTCCAATTTGGAAGGCGAGAAAAGGTGCAAATGCGTGGCGAGAACTCTAGTTTCTGAAGATCCAGGGGAGGACGAGACAAATCCCCCCAGGAGATAGTGAAAGTTGAAGGGAAAGGGGCAAGAGACTTTTCATGTAAGAATTTAGAAACTATAGTTAGAGATTTGAGTTTGGCAAGACTCTTGATGACTGAACCCAGAGTATTCAAATTGGACTTCAGATGGATTGGCGTTGCACTAGAACATGCAAGATGAAGATGTTGCAGATTGATCAGACGACCCAGACTGTGCACCATGCCCTTTGAGTATTTGCTGAGATCAAAATGTCCTAGTGTGCAGAGAGATGACATGTCTCCAATCTTATCAGGCATATCCGCCTCTATGGGAAGGAGGAGATGCGACAAGACCGGCAAATCAACAATATCCGGCTGAACAATGCTTATTGCCCTTGCTTCTATTTCAATAGTCATCAAATATTGCAGCTGCCATATTTGTGTTGGGAGATCAATGATGGTATCACAAGAAATCTTCAAATATCTCAAATGGTGCAGTTCTGAAATTTTACGGAGGTCAAGAGTTGTGCCACAGTTATCTACCCAAATCTGAAGGACCAGAACTCGAACAAGTTCAAACTCTTCAAATGCTGGCAGACATCTGTAAAATCCAAAAAATGCTAGTGACCGAACTTGAGATAAACCAATACATTTTGGTGCATTTGCATGTCTTGCATTGCCAAAATGGAGTGACAGTCGACGAACCTTCTCAGGAAATCCTACCAACCCTTGGTATTTATCCAATACCACGATGAAATTATTTTCTACGGACTTGTTGGCAATAAGATCAAGCACCATGCTATGCAGGGTGCAGGACAAAACCTCATTGTTAGCATTGACATCTACAGGCTGGATCATTCTTCTCTTTACAAGCTCATCAAAATACTTCCCTGCTTCCTCCATGTGATTATCTTGCCCGCTAACTGCAGTTATAAAGCCTTCTGCCACCCACAGTTTCAATAAATCATCCTTCAGGATCGTATAATCCTCTGGATATATCGTAAGATAAAGCAAGCATGTCATCAGATGGTGAGGAAGATTATTATAGCAAAGGTTTAGTGCTTGCTTTGTTACTTCCTGGGTAAAATTTAGTCACAGATTGTACCATAATGAATCATTTACGTGATTCCATCGTTGCACCATTAGTGTCACATCTTGGTGGCTTACAAAGCTTGAGAAAAGACTCGCTATGCTGACAATTGTTAGCGGCAACCCACCGCATCTTTCAATTATTTCAAGCGAGACATCCCTGACTTGATTAGGACAATTATCTTCAGAGCCGAAGGCTGTGCTGAAAAATAGTTTTCTTGAGGAATCCATACTGAGGTACCTCATCTTAAAAATGTACTCTGGGTGATAACCACAACACGTTAATGCAACATCCTCGATCTGTCCGGTTATTATTATTCTACTTCCACCGCTGCCTTCTGGAACAGCCCGACGAATACTATGCCATAATGATGTAGCCCATATATCATCCATTACGATCAAATACCTTAATTTTTTGTGCGTGAAAAAATAATATAAATTAGGTGATGTAACAATGGTGTTTAATATAACGAGCTATAGGATTTGGCGGCACCTAGCCTCCTCCAGCCACTAGCACTGCTGTAGTCCATTATTTCTGCGAATGCGGTTGTAATGGCAGCTTTCTAGAGTTGCTATATGTAGTCCGTTATTTAAAACAAATTATACTTAGGTAAATAATATCAGATCTATGTATATAATGATGGCTTATGTTTCTATAGTATTAACGATGATACAAAAACAACAACTCAAAACTTTTATCCAAAACACAAATAACTTCAAACATTTTAAGAATAAAATATGAAATGATTAATATTGTTAGTACTCCTAATTATGCACACTCTCATAACCCTAAATCCCATGTAGGCATCACGTCCTAGTTGGATGGGAGTATGCTTGCATTGCCTATGGAAAGAACTTTGAGTGAACTATAATATAAACAAGAGGTGGATGTGTAGGACACATCAAATCAATGGAACGTTGTCCTTATCCCGACTGCTTTATTTTTTGGTTTCCTATGAGATTTAACTATGACGTTTTTTATACCATACACATCCTGCTGTATTTGTAATATCTATGTTTCACCCCTACCTTCCATCAGCAGAGGATGTGAATCCTCTCCAAGGCCAAACATAGATTTAGTCGGATGAGATCGTCATCTTCCACTAGGTCTATGTCTTCAACATCAATCATCATGGAAACAAGACAGGAGGCCATAGGCACTGCCAAGAAGATCAATTAGTAATTTTTCATTAATGTTTTGCCTATGTATCTAACCAGACATTGATCTATAGATATATGATTCATTGTGTTAGCTTAATTAAATTTAATTGCTCCAAAACGGATTTGAATTTGGATTAAAAAAAGGGGAGAAATCCCAAAGCCAGGGTCGAACAACTTCGACAAGGAGAAGTATCCATGCCAGGCCTAAGCACGTAAGCACATATACTAGAAAATATCATGCTGATGTAGTGATGTGCCCTAGTGCCGGCATGGATGTGGTATGTTTATTAAAAAAATGTGCAGACTTGACACTTCCATCCAGAGCCACACAAAGCAGCAGCTCACTCTTACCACAGTCAAAAGCTCTTGCTAACTATAGTCTCCTCTTCTTCCATCTATCTTTAATTCCACACTGATTTTAATTTCCACATGCACAATACATTCTCCTAAGGCAGCAACACAAGGGGCGGTGACGGAGGCAGCCCAGATGGAGCGCAAAGATGCTCTACCCCGCTGCGTATCTACCCATACGCACTATAGCCGCTGGCTTCCTGGTGGGCGGTGGGGGCAGCGGCCTGCGGCGAGGTTGTCAGCGGCCGGGGTGGTGGTCGAGGTGGTGGAGGTTAGGTTTTCGGTGGTTCTAGGGTAATATGGCCGGTGACCTTAGAGGAGGTCAGGGACGACGGTGGTCCAGCGGAGGTGGTGGTTCGGCAGGCAGCGCTCGGCCGGGCCGGGCAGGATCCCCGGTGGGCGGCAGGAGCGGTGGGGGCATGGCATGGGAGAGGAGGAAGAAGAACAGTGCCATCCGACGTGGTGGGTAGATACGCTGCATGTAGCAAATCTACATTGCCAGATGGAGAGGGTGGCACATGACATCACGATCTATTATAAGGCCAAAGAGGAGGCAGTGATGGCTGAACAGATCTAGTACAACGCGCCAATGTAAAACTGCTAGTACAGGACGAGGCAGCACTTGTGCCCCCCGTGTTGCCAACAGTTTGGTGGGCACAGAAAAAAATTGTAGTACTGTGGCATGACATTGTCTCCTTCATGACGAAGACCATCATGCTGCCCTACTATGGAGGAAATACCCGATAGAGGGGGTGAGAACGGTGGCGTGATGATCTGTCCCTAGCTTAAGCACGCCGCAGGTGGTGGGTGCATGGTAAGCGCACATTACAGATTAAGTAGTGGGTTTGTGTTAGGTGAATTTCTTTTCAACTATATATTATATTTCAGGTTTTTTTGTTGTTCGTTCCCAACTGTCAATGACACAAGAAACAAGTCCATGTTTAAATTTTGGTTATCAGGATCAAAACCTAATGTATGCATAGCTTGTAGCTACATTTTAACATTGGATTCAACATATTTCTCGTAAAAATTTAACATATCATGTCTGTAACCTAGCTATGAATTTTGATCTGAGACACGTACAAAAAAACAAAAACACTTCTCAGGGTGAATTTAAATATAGACCTTGTAATGTTAAAAATACAATTTTTTGAAATCAATTATTAAAGATAGAAATGCTTGACTTAGAACAAACAGAATAATAATAATGTGAAATTACCTTGTTTGTTCCTATTTACTAGTCATATTTGGTGCTAGTTGGCTACCACATCCACATGTGCACAATAATAAGGAAAAACCGATAGGAATTTGGAATAAATTTTAAATCACACCATGACTTTATTTTAGGGAGGGAGGGAGAGAGGGAGTAGGTTGCATTTGACTGAACTCAAAGGTCTCTTTAATATCACAGTACTTGTAGTTATAGCATTTCCAAAACCAAACATTTCTATCTTTGGCAGTTAATTTTTAAAAATCCATGTAGTTTAACAACATGAAGACTATACTTATTATAAAAGTACTTCTCAAGGTGAACTTAAACTAGATCTTGTAATGTTAAAGTATACATTTTTTTAAAAAAAATCAGTGATTCGAGATAAAAATGATTTACTTAACACAAAGTTTGAATGATGAAATTAGTAAGAAATAGAGGAAATAATATGTAGCCTAGGCATGTCGAAGTCTGGTTTTGAGTAAAAATATATACCTCCTATGATGAAGGTGCTCATTAATGGCATCAATGAGTTGTTGCACCCCACAAGCTTCAGCAGACTGGTGGATCTGAAGTTGAGAGAGCATATCCTTCAGGAGCCTTTTCATATCAGGCTTTTTGGTCACCCGTAGAAAAGCTTGGCAGTCAAATTCCCCTCCTATTGTTTGATAGAGCTTTCTGGCAAGTGTGGTCTTACCAATCCCTCCAGGTCCAACAATAGCTACAACTTTGGACAGCTCCTGTTCATCACTCATCACGCACTTGACAACCTCATCCTCCAGGTCACGGAAAAGGTCGGTGACTTCTGTGTACTGTGTTGGCTGATGGCTAACCGGCAAATATTTACGCTGGAGCTGGTAGACATGGAGGTTATACCATTTGTATCGTTCGATCGCCTCTTGCAGGTGGGTGCTGAACTGATCATGTACCTGCTTCTCCGTGCTGTTGAGATTCATGTCCAAGTAATCGTCTATGTCGTAGGAGAGCTCTCGTACCTCCTTCATCCAGGATTTCTGTTTCAACGTTGGCTCCTCCAACCATAACAGCTGGTTGAGGTAGCCATGTATTTCCTCGAGATGTCCCTTGAGAGGGTAGTGGATCCCTCCCTTGAGCTTGCGGAGAAGGGATCCTAGGACCCCTATTGATGTGCTGGTTGGGGTCGCCATGTTTGCGAAACAAAATTGATCCAGCAAACTATGCTTCAAAGTAAACTAGCCAGGCTTAATATAGGCAGAGGCTATGGTGCCTTGGGACTCAGTAGTCCCTTTCCTTTTACTTGGCCAACCCAAATATATGGACTGGTCTCCGCCATTGTAATTAAGCAATGAAGACAATATAATTTAAGCATGTTAGAGGTTGGTAGGGGAAGATACCCTGCACTTCCTAGAACCTACAGTGTAAAACACGGACAACCAACCTAACACCAAAACCTCACTGTAGAATATGAGGCTACCGACCAGGAACAGCAAGTGAATCAAATTGAGATTGATGTGTGAATCAAACTCTAATTAAAAAACAAATGTTCCACTAATCATATTTACTAATGGTTTACCCATCATTATAAAGAGTTATGCAACTTACGCCAACCATATCAAGCAAAACTATGAGCTGTAATAGGAAGCCAATGGTACATTGGTAGGACAAGACCAAATAGCCAAAAACGTTGATACTGCTTTATTTAAGTATAAAAGGATTATCAAGATAGTGCAAACGTAGAAAAGTTTAATCCAATAATATCAGTTGCCAAACAATGATCTCCTAATCCATGTTAGAGGTTCAGCAAGTATATGCTCCCAGTCAAGACCTTGGATCACCACCACAAGGGTGGGCACCAAGCCTGATGAGGAGGTACTTGTCAGTTGTCACCAAGGCTGTCACCACAAACCTTTTTTTTCTTGTCACCTGACGTTATCCACTTTAGAGCTTGATCCATCAAGAAGTGTCTTCGTGCACGCACACAGCAATGTCAGTACTGCTGCTCTGCACCAAGACAAAGTTCAGCAAGTTTCAGACGAACCCTGCAAGCACCGCGCCGAAAAAGCATGGTTAATACACACCAATGTTTGCATTGAGTAATTTACAGATGGCCCTTAAAATTAAAAACATCTTAGGTATCCTCAGTACACATGATTGGAAACAGAATATGCAATGTTTTTCAATTCGCTACATAATATGGTTGGTGATCTTGCCTCGTAATGAAGACAGAGAAACCGACATCTACATTAAAAAAGAAAGATCATTCAAACACATTAGAACCACCATCATTAGAGGTTAATGATTAAATTTACATGTTCTCAGTTTTCCTTGACGTTCTAGTTTTTAATCTTGAAATTGTTGCTAGCTAGACTGTTTCGGTGTAGATCCTCACCAAACTTACAAAAACATCTTTTTCTTTTTGTAAGATCTTAGAAACCTTAAGCATTTGAGATTGTTCCTGTGAGAACTGTTTTCGCCATATTTTAACTTGAGATGTGATTTCAAGGGTCCTTTTATAGTAAAAAAATATCAATTGGGTGCTGCTCCCATGATTCGAAGCTAACGCAACAGGAGAAGCTTTGGGTATATATGAATTCTCTATACTAAGTACCCATCTTGAAGGAATTGAGCTGTCCTTGTTTGGCATAATTGTTACCTCCGTTGTATGTTTAGCTTACTCATTTGTCGCGAGGTGGTTGTATATAGGAGTAATTAAGTATAATTTTTAGCTTATATTGCTTGAAGGTGACAGAAACTTGAAGAATGGGGATTTCGACAAGGAGTCGCAGTACGCTGTTGACGAGCCATCTGGGTTCTGATAGGTTGATCATCATTAAACGATTGTTAATGGTGAGTAAGAACCAATGTTTATTGTTTAATACATTTTAGATGGTGGTGACATGTGCATGGATCCACATGATCAAACCAGCCTTAGGTCCATGCATGGCCGCTAGAGGTCTAGTGTGGTACGCGTGAAGTACGACGTAATTTACTTCCTTGACAACTGTGATTGTGTGTCCAAGACCACGACAAGCCAGTCTGGACATGTTTTGATCTCCACTCCATGTTAAACATGTCATGAAAGGGGAGGTGGTTTACTCATAGCAGTCCGGCCTCCCACTTGTATGTTTTGAATCCTTCAACCAGCGCATGTACCTAGTAGTTGCATACCAATACTAGTTAAAACCAGCCAGAGGAATTATACTAGTGTAATGTCAATTTGGTTGGCCTGCTATAAAGAATCACAAATGCGGTCCAAGTTAGCAAAACAAAAATTGAATACCTCTTTGTCAGTCGATAACGTACAACTATATGTTAATGAATAAGAAAAGGACATGGGTTTATTGTACTAGCTAGGACCCAGTTAAACCAATTAGAAGAAAGGAATTGAGTATGTGTAGTATGCAGTTTCATCAAATTTGACATTGCTGAGACTTCAACGAAAGGGTACCTGAATTTCTCTGAAACAATGTACTTGCATGATTACCCTCCACTTTCGTTAATTGTCATTTGCACCCCTATTATATGTTGGTACACCACTATTTTCGTTTTCACAATTTGGACCACATGAAAACTCATGATACGATCTGGATAAAATCTACTAAATGATATGGACCTTGTAAGTGGTAGGTACTTCTGAATGTATTTGTTACTCATTTTCTGCCGACAAATGCCCAAAACATACCATTGACTGCTTGTTTCTGTTCTAGTTTGTGTACATAGAACAGCGAAGACAAATTCTTCCGCAACGACGAATTTTCTCACATTACATAGGGTTCAGGTCTTGTATAAAAATTATGGGGGAAACAAACTAAATACTATTCATCATCAACTTTTTAGCACAACATTAAGTCTCTTTTGCATGAGGTCGCTGCCACGTTATGATAGTGTCCAGTAATAATGAGGAACTCTGCTGTAGGAAATACACGACCTGAACATTCCATTGATAAAAGGATGGAAGGAGAATAACTAGGTGGGTTCTACAGACCAGATCATGTGCCGACCCACCTGAAAAATACACAACACGACCTGACCCGATGTAATCACGGGTTGGGCAAAGGCCCATTTGTTTTTAACTCAAAACCATAAAAAACGACGTAACCCAATCTGACCCAAAAAAATACACATGAAAAATCATGTTTTACCCGACCCGACCACACCCCGGGTCGGACACGGGCCTATTTTTTTGACCTGACAACCTGAATAAACCCAACCCAACCGGGTGAATGATCAAGTCTAGTTTCTACACAAGTTTGCACATTTTAAAGATTTCTCAATTGTGATGTAGATGGTTCAGTTTATTATTTAACTGACTGATGTTTTTCCCAATTCATATTTATAGATGTGCTGTTTTTGTTGAACTGACATTAGTGGATGTGCAAATGATGCCAACTCCTTTTTATTACTTCTTGAACTTAATTTGTACAGTAGGAGTATTTTGAATTTACAGATCCAGTCTATCTCGGCAATATCTAGCTAGAATAATTAATGCAAATAGCTTGCCGTCCTGGTTTTTTTTTAGAATAGCTTGCAGTCCTGGTTAGCATACCATTTTTCTAGTCTAACGGATGGGCTGTCAATTATCAGTTATTAACTTGACCTACTACCCACAGAATATTTGAGGAGAATGCTCTATTGGATGGTTGTATGAAAGAAAATGGCAATTATTCGAAGTTTACAGCAAACGGCGACTATGAAGTATGAACTCATTTCATCAATCACACCAAAACATCAAGTACAGGTACACAACCACAACCAAGCATGTAATACACGCATTGTCCTTCCCCTTGCAAAGATGTGAAAGATGACCATACCACCACTATTGATATGATTTATCCTCACTACTATCTAGGCTTCTACTGAGCTAACAAGCAACTAAGTGTGCTCAATCCATCTGAGGTGAGATGGAGCTGGCGGCCATGATCGTCCCTTCCCTCCTCACTGCTGCGATGAACACGCTCATGCCAAAGATGCTCAGGTTGGTCGATGCAAGGTCCAGCCTCCCGCATAATGTTCAGCAGGACATCAAATCCTTGATGCGAGAGCTAGAGATGATGTGGAGCGCAGTCCAAGAACACAACAGATCAGCGCAGAACAAAGATTTCGGGCTCGTGCAGGCAACATGGATCAAGCAAGTGTCTGAGCTGGCTCACAAGATTGAGGATTGTGTGGACCACTACATCTATGATCAGAGCGCCCATAACACCGAGGTGCCAAACCCTGATCGGTTCGCTGCCCAAATCAAGACATTCAAGAGGGAATCGGACGAAATATCCATCCTCAGGAAAAAATACAAGCTCGATACCGGCGCTACTGACAGTGAAATATCCAGTGCAGGGGAATCGAGTTCATCAAAATCTTGGCCACCAGTTCTTCCCTTCGACCTTGTGGGCACAGAAGCTCCCCTAAAGGAGCTCCTTGAGCTGGTGGAGGGGGAAGACGAGGACCAAATCAAGAAGCTCAAGGTTATCTCCATCCATGGGTTTGATGGCCTAGGCAAGACTACCCTTGCAACCAAAGTTTACAATCAAGAAGATGTCGCTAAGCAGTTCGGTGAAAATCGAGCATGGGTTAACGCGGCAGGTAAAGATCCCCGACAGGTTCTCCAGGAGATACTCCAGGAGCTCCACACGCAACCAAGGGACACAACCAATGTTGACCAGCTCTGCAAACACCTCCGAGAATTCTTGCATAACAAGAGGTGAATTTTTTGGCTTGCCATATATCCCGATAATTCTTTATCAACATAAAAAAAATGCAAAAAAAAAATATCAACTCACGTTCACCCTTTCTCTACCCATTGACTTACACAGTCAAAGTTGTAACTCAGCCTGTAATAAACATAAGCGCCCAAACAAAAACCAGGAAGGCATCAAACCTAAGAGAAAACTACTTTTACTTCTTAGTACGTTTAGTAATTTCATTGTAGTTCAAGGCTTAAGAAACCTACGTATGGACCACCAACCCTTGCTGGAACTGGTGCTTAGAGACTAGAAAACATGACACGCCTGTTAAGGCCAGTCTTAGTGCATAATTTCTTACCAAGATTGCAATATTAGCTATTCAATAAAATGAAACGTCTCGCAAGTAAATACAAGTAAGATACACTTGTATTTTTCTACATTTAGTTAATAAATATTGTTCTTTCGGGTTTTTGTTCCCTTTTGTTATCAGCAATTAAAGCTGAGGTGTCAACACTTGTAACTATTGTGTTGTATACAATTGTAGAGGATGGATTCTTTCCTTTGTCTAAAAAAAGTTAATAAATATTTTACCTATATGCAATTAGACCTAGTCATGGTTATTAATTAGACTACGGTATTCCATCACAGCCCTGCTACAATTTTCTTTTTTCTTATCTTGAATAAGGAAGAGCCATAGCTTTGTATTAATAGAGATAAAAAAAATGGTCTAATTGCACAAACCACCACCTCCTCTTGGACCAGAAATGAGGGATGCTTAAGGAACCAAATAAAAAACATTACATGTCAGAACACAACTGTCCCAATTAAACTAATTAAACTAACTTAATGGAGCTCCTCGATCGTAATTATAGTCCTAACTAGATCCAGGGCTTGCAGGCCCTTCGTCCTAGTTAAGCACCACAAATGGTTTGGTTTGTAAACCGAGTCCTTCCGCATCATTTCTCATTTCATGGTTCACTTTTGCTCACAGGTATTTCATTGTAATTGATGACATGAGGACATATCTGTGGAGTACTATAAAGCCAGCATTCCCAGAAAATGACGGTTACAGCAGCAGAGTTGTGGTGACCACTACCATTCAGCCAATCGCTAAGGGCTGCTGCTCCACAACTGGTTATGTGTACAGAATGCCAGAACTCGATGCCACTTTCTCAGAACATTTGTTCTTTAAAAGTGCCCATATCGAGGAACCATCACAAGATATGAAGATCGGCTCAGAAGAACTTCGAAGGAAATGTAATGGCCTACCGCTTGCTCTTGTCAGCGTAGCCGAGCTTTTGAATTTGGAAAAAGGTGGATTGACGCTGACAGGAAACACCTGTAACGAAATCTGCAGCCGTCTAGGTTACCATCTAGAGCGAGCGGGTAAAGACACTGCCTTAGCACGAATGCAAGAGGTGCTCATGAGGAGCTACAACTGCCTACCTGAGGACATTTCCAAGGCCTGCCTGGTGTTCATAGGCATGTTTCCGAGCGGTCACCGGATCCGGAGGAAAAGGCTGATAAGGCGATGGTTGGCTGAAGGGCTTTTCGAAAAAAGCAGGCACCCTCGGCACAACACGGTCGACAAGGCATTTGAAACATTCAAGACGCTCGCTGACTGTAACCTCATTCATCCCATTGATGTGAGCAACAATGATGAAGTGAGATCATGCCAACCACCTGGGATGATGCTAGAATTCATCAGGCACAGATCAATGTCCGAGAGCTCCACCGCCTTATTCTGCGATGAGTTGCGCCTAAAGGTACCTGACTATGCCCGACGGCTCTCCCTCCATCATCATACTGCCCCAGAAGTTCAGCATGGATGTGACTTATCCCTTGTCCGGTCTCTCACTATCTTCGGTAAGACATGCAAGGATATTTTGAATTTTGACAAGTACCACCTACTTAGAATATTGGATCTCGAAGAATGCGAAGACTTAACGAATGGCCATCTTAAAGGTATATGCAGACTATTTTTGCTGAACTATCTAAGCCTTGGGGGCTCTGTGACCGAGCTCCCCAAGGAAATTGGAAGACTTAAGTATTTGGAAACACTTGATGTCCGGAAAGCCAACTCAGAGGTGACGATTCCAGTGGACTTGATGATGATACCTAGTTTGATTCGTCTCTTTGGCAAATTTAAACTTTTGGACAACGTGTCGAAAAGGATCCTGGAGTTTTTCAAGTTGGGAAAATGTAACCTGGAGATTCTAGCAGGATTAGTCGTCACTGACAGGAGCGACGGCCTTTTGCAACTAATAGCTTACATGAAGAACTTGAGGAAGGTCAAGATTTGGTGCAAATCGTCTACAAATAGCAGCAGTTTAACTAATCTTTCATCGGCAATTCAGAGGTACATTGAGGATGGCAAGGATCCAAATATTGACCGCTCCCTATGCATCGACTCTGACATAAGCTTCAACAAGATGTCTCAATTCTCTCCAGAAGGAGACTTCTACATTAGCTCACTGAAACTTCATGGTGATCTGTTGGAAATACCTCAATTTGTTGCATCACTATTCACACTCAGTGAGTTGTGCCTCTCATCACCAAGCACCCTCCAAGGGAGTCTTCTGATTGTCCTGAGTAAGCTTACTTACCTGGTGTATCTCAAATTTGAGGCAGAGGAACTTGATAATTTTGTCATAAGTGATGAGACAAAATTCCAAAGCCTGCAACGTCTATGCTTTGTGGTCCGGCGCTCACCAGTCATCAAAATCGAAGGGAATCCTCTGCCAAAGCTTGTATCATTTCAGCTGCTCTACAATAATGTGGAAAACCTTCCTCTAATCAATATTGAACGCATAGGAATCAAATGTCTTAGGGAAGTCACTATTTGTAAGGAGAATAATGAAGAGTCTAAAAGAAACTGGAAGGAGGCAGCGAGAAGGCATCCAAACCGGCCGAGAGTTTTCTTCATTGAAAAGGTGTGCGGTCCTGCTGAAGATATTGCGGTGACAGAGCAAGCACCTCCTCAGAGGCGCAACAAATACTGGAAAGATCTATCGAGTAGATTTCTAAAGTGGATCACAAGAAACAAGGAAAGAACAGGGTCCTCTGCTAGTGCGGTTAGTTTTGTCCATCTCTTGTCCCATTTGTTTCATTTTACTTTTCATGTTTAGTCATAATTTCGCTTTTCATATATCAAGTTCGAATCCTAACTTACGTAATTAAATAAAATAATTATAGTCAACCCCTATTTTCCTGTTTGAGTCTTTGAGAATTCCTAAGTTAATTGTCCATCTTTCCTGCATCATTCTAGTCTTATGTATACTATTTGATGGATGCAACTAAAAGTAGCATGGCTTCAAGAATGATTGCTAAATGATTACTTTCTTGTTTCCTGCTATCATGCATTGTCGATGGTATGCCTCCATCCAAGGGAAGCATTTAGAACAATTTCCAGTTGAGTCACAACCTTGCATTGCCTTCCTGTGCATAGGAGCACCTTAAATACCGTACCGTTATAGAACCCAATTTACAGTTTGCTTATGTTCTACTTTTTCTGGTGAACTGTTCACTGGTGATCAGGTTGCCTTACTGTATTTGGTGAGTTCCTTTTCTTCACCACATAAATGAACATTTTTAATGCAGAAAGTTTTGCCTTACTGTATTAGGCTATTCCCAACCCATAGTGTCTATAGAGAGTGTCCATATTGCCATATCATCAAGACACTACCATAGAAACTATACTCAACAACCCAGATTTCTTGGTGTGGGCCCTGATAAACTCACTCCATATTCTCTTCACCAATCATATTTGTTTCACATTTATTATGAAGACACCATACTCCCCAAATGCATAACTTGGTAGTGTCTATTGCATAAGGTTCTTGCGTAGACACTGGGTCTCATGCAAGACCCAGTTTCTTGCTTTTCTCATTCTCTCTCATTTATTAGAGTGACACATCAGCAAAATATCTTATGTGGCATCCTAATTAATGCTATGGAAACCATCCTACATGGAGGGTTGGGAATGGCCTTAAGTATACTTAACTCACAACTG
The DNA here is from genome assembly GCA_015342445.1 of Digitaria exilis. Lineage (NCBI taxonomy): Eukaryota > Viridiplantae > Streptophyta > Magnoliopsida > Poales > Poaceae > Digitaria > Digitaria exilis. The sequence goes on along the minus strand of JACEFO010000191.1, from coordinate 861,209 downwards.
TGGTTGAAGGAAGTTGCATGTTCAAATTGCAACAATGATGCGGGAGTCTGTTTGATCATTTAGTAAATAATATATAATGGAGGACCTGCAAAGTGTTAATGACAGGATTCTATTTTATGGGATTTGTGTTTATGTGACTATGAATAGGTTTTTTGTGTAAATATTTAAGAAATTTTAATTGTATGGATTTTTACATGCTTAATTATATTCTTTTGAGTCATTCTCTAATTACATTCTGAGTAACATCCTTGTCTACTTAATATAATGAGTATACATGAGCAACAAATATGCTTGAGCTAGGCCGTTTTCAAAATTTTCTTGCTTAATTAGATATTTATTAGCTTATGTACGCTGACAACATATGGATTTAATTTGTAGGGCAATAATGGACATCCGTACAGCATGCTGCTTACACATGAAGCAACTGGAGTGCTAACTGCTGAAACATCTGGATCAGCCGCGGTGCCTACTGATAGCCGCCCAACTGGCGAGTCGATTTCTGACAGGTTAATTTTGTTTCACTAACTAGCTGCATATGCTAATACTATTTAGTGTTATGGCTGTTCTCGTTAGTTTCATCTACTTGTGATTAAATAAAAAAAGAGGTCCTACGAAGCAGGAATATGAAGCACATCTTGTGTCCTGTTTTCACTTTCTTAGGAATGTAAACGTGCCACAAATTATGATTTCAGGAGTCCTATCTTCATCAGCCAGTAGTGTTTCTATATTGGATAAATAAACATAATTTACATGGAGATTAGAGGGTTACTATAAATTATTTCCCACAATGGCATATGCGGACAATTTAGATATAGATTTAGTGGGTTCCTTTAGACTCTTTTTACCATGACAGGGTAATTTATTAAAAATAATAGATCCAACAGCTATATGATTGCTAGAGCTACCCAATTTATGTTCTGATTTTTTTTAAAAAAAAATCTACTAGCGTATCTCGGCATGATTAATGTTGAGGCTTCAAAACAAGTCTACGACTAGCAATAGCAAGATTCTATCTTTTTATTTTTACCAAAGTACACCTTGTACAGGTTAAACTATGTTTTTTTCTTAAATATGAATTTTATTTTTTGCAAAGAATAAAATAAGGAGTATTTCTTTCTAACATTTTGGGCTTATCTTTATTCAGTTACTCACGTATTGTGTTCATTTATTTGGCAGCTAGTCACTTGAACTATCAAATGGAGTGAAGTCACATTTATATTCACTTCACCCTTGAAGAATAAGTTTTGTTATATCATTTCCAAAAGAGCTCCCACCTCCTAGAGCTGCGTTAATCTTTGGATATGTTTTACGTAATTCAAGTGTCCTGTTTGTTGAACTACCTCGCATTCTTTTACAACTTCTTGTGGTGCTTTTTCGTACCATCAAAATTATTTTGTGTTTTTTATGTAAAAATTGGCAGGACCTGCCGTTTATTAACTTACATGTAAGGGAAGTTGGCCTAGTTTCAAGGCTGTCCCGAAATAAAACAAGGCCAACTCTAATGGCAGGGCTTCGGCTCCACCTAAAATAGCTTTGGCTATGGATCCTCCGATGAAGCAATTTTATTGGTGGAGTTGAAGCCATTTAAAAATTGTTTTTGCAAAACGGCTTCTCGTGGCATTTTTCCATGGGGGTCTGAAGCCAATATTTTGGGCTCCATCTCCCAAGTGCAAAACGTGAACAGCTTCAATTTCAAGGAGGGCTTAACGCACGAAGTCGTTTCTAAAACTATTGTTTGGTACAGCTCCGGTTGAAGGAGCCACTTCAAAGGCTCTACAAAAGGGGGCCCATATAAATATGATATTTGCAATGAGAAAACAATCGTGTCATATTATCTAGACCGATTCGTAGAGAAACGGCTTGGATCTTGGAGCAATAGACATCTTTGAAAAGAACAAAATTAAACTAGCCATCTAATTCGATCGCAGGGACGCACTGTCAATCGACGAAAACGTCGAAAGGGTTCAGAGTAAGCTAATTGTATGGCTGTAGTAGTGTTGTACCTGGCCATTGGAGATTGACTTGGATCAGTTGAGGTCGGATTTGGTGTCTCCGTCTTGGTGGATTTGGTGCCTCCGGTGCGCCCCAGAGGTCACGAGCCTCGCAGATGTCCGACCGTCTTGATGCTGCAATCGATGATGAACGATTCCGACCGGGGAGGGAGGGAGATGAAGAAGCACAGCGAAAACACCCAGACGTCGATTTAATCTGACGTTGGCGGCTGTTTGTACTAGTGGATTTGGGCCATGAAATTTGATAAACGGGCCGCACGCTCCTCGGGATGGGCTATATAGCCTATATACAGCCCATGGGTACTCGACAAATCAAAGGGCTAAATCAGCAAAAAGTTCAAGGGCCATGCCCACCCACTCACTACTAATTTAATTCGCTTGGACGGACAATGGGGGTTGGATTCTAAATGCTTCTACAGCCCACGTCATGTTCAGGCCCAGCCCAAATTTTACAATAGCTTTTCCTACCATCAAATAATTTTTTTTGAGGAATTGCCATAAAATATTTCGAGCCTTGGTTGTTGTTTTTCATAGAGCAAAGTAGAATTATTAGTTTTGATGCAAATTTTAGGGAAACTTACTTTTATTACTTGAGTGTTATGTAGGCTGTTCCATTATTCTTTATAGGCCACCAAAAGGTTTAATTGAAAAATTATGATGACATAGAAGCTTTAGGTGTGTCAAAGTTTTCAGAGCATGATAACATGTACTCTAGAAACAAGTATATTTTGGGCTGGACCCATTAGTCTGCTATTGTGCCCTGCTGCAATTGTCAGCAGCATGTAATATTTTCCTATTGATGATGTCATATTCACCTAATGTTATGTGATGAGTCGTGATTTGTTGAACATTGTGCTTTACCTACACCTGTCATTGATATCGTTATTAGATGATGAACCAGTGTTGCTGGTTAAACCAAAATATGGTATTCCTTTGTGGTTTGATTTTGGCTATCGAACTCCAAAACTAAGATCTTTGACTATCCAACTCTCAAAACCGTTTAGATTTGGCCGTCTAATGGTTTTGTTAGACGGCTTTGCTGAGGTGGCCCCACACATAACAGTAGGGCTCACATGTCAGGTTTTAATAATTCTTGTCTCTCTTCTCTATTTCTTCCCTTCCTCTCCGTCTCACTTCGCTGGCGTTGGAGACGGCGGCGAGGTGGTCGGACGCGCCGTTCAACGGCTCGGCCTAGGGAAAATTGACGCGGCGTCGGTGACCTGGGGGAAGGCGGTCGCGGTGCGCCTCCTCCTCCGAGGACGGCGGCTGCAGAAGCCGCCGCGAGGGAGGAGACACGGGCCTCAGCTTGTCTGGCAGCGGTGCGGCACGGGCACGTGCCCCTGCACTGCGGAGAGCTCGCGGACTCCGCGGCGGAGTTGTCTGCTACGCCCATCTCCATATCACTGCTCCCATTCTCCGCCGCCTGGCTCACCCAGCTCGCCGTTGGCACGCACATCTCCCGTTGACCGCAATTCCAGCAACAAAATTGGGGATTAGTTGAAATTGCGTGATTCTGGCAACTAGAAGTGTCTTGCATCTTGATTGGATGGATCTCTTGTCCTAGTCAGTTCGTGTGATGTTCGGTCCTCTGCTCTGCTCCTCGCCGGAGGACGATGCAGACGTAACGGATTGCAAGTGAGACAGAGAGGAAGGGAGAAGAGAAAAAATTATTAAAACCTGACACGTGGGCCCTATGACTATGTGTACCAGCAAAACTGCGTAACAAAACCGCTGGTGGCCAAATCTAAACGGTTTTGAGAGTTCCATAGCCAAACTCAAACCCGCCCGCACAGTAGTTGAATGGCCAAAATAGACTTATTCCTTAGATAAACAACACTGAAGTGAAGATCTATCATAGATAAGCAGAGTGAGTCCAAACTTAGAAATGTGTCACTACCAAAAGTACATCAGGATGATGTGGCAACAAGGAAGTTGAACTTGTGGTTGACAGGTGTCTAAGATGCGAGTGATAATCAAATATTTGATTCAAGCTACCACCTGTAGTCATTCGTTTATACAATAATTGGTCACTTGTAGAAAACGACTCTGTATCAAGAATGTCGTCCCGTGGGTCTCCATGTGTGATTGGATATTTTTCCAGAGATCTTCTTGTAATTTAGGATAGAATATCCACTTTACGTATGGATATAAGTGTAGGGAAACGGGTAGGCTACGCTAGCTAAAACAATTTTAATCTACCGCGTAAACCCAGGAACCTTGCGAGTAGGAGATCACAGATTGTTACCACTAGACGCACGGATGCAGCGGAAGCGTCTCGGTGTAGGAGAGTGTGTCAATGTGGCCGGCAGTGCAGTTGCTAACGTCCGTCTGGTCCAACTCGTCCTTGTGCTCCAAACGTAGCACCTCCGAGGTATCCACATGTACGGGGAGGATGTGTCGTGGTCCGGACTGCTAGATCCGCGAGAGCAACGGGAGGCGCGGGCGTGGAGGGCGACGGTGGCGGCCAAAAGGGTTGATAGCACCCCTAGCCCCTCCCACGTATATATAGGGGTACTAATGGGCTTCTATCTAATAGGCCCAATAGAAACCCTAATCCCTCATGGATCAATATCCCTTTGGGCCTTTAGTGGATCCAATCCAATTGGCTTTAGGGCATATATCCAACAGTCTCCCACTTGCACTAAAGACAATCTTACAGGCAAGCCTTTCAACATTCCAACCCCTTAAGTATGTGACCTTATGGGTTCACATGCGAATAGATATGGCTCGAGTACTCCTACTCGGTCCAATAGTTAGCAGTGGCCTCTAGCAAGACGTACTAACTCCTGTAAGCACGTAAAGATCATATCGGACGAACCATCACAACGAATGTACAAGCTCTTCCTATTGCCTCACGATACTTGGTCTAGCTCCAAGCTGACCACTCTTTCTCGATACTGTGAATCAGATCTTTTTACTGATTAACTTTTAACCATTGCACGGTCATGCATTTCTTGATCCGATCACTCGAGGGGCCCAGAGGTATCTCTCTCTTACAGAGAGGGGCAAATCCCATCTTGACTGTCCAAGCCTCACAACAAGCTTCATAACAAACCCGAAAACTACCTTTATAACTACCCAGTTACGGCGTAGCATTTGATAGCCCCTGAGTAAGTCGATTCACATCTTAAGAACAAGCGACAATCTCAGATCTAAGGACAAAGCATACAAATTGTGCAAAGAGAGAACAATATTACAAAGTCTCATGTTGGGTCAATCCAGCCACATGTCATACATGTGGCCACACTATTAGTTTAACATCTCTATGTCCATGACTTATGAAACATAATCATCAACTAATAAATGTGCCAGTCATCAACCATGACTAGGGACAATTTTAGAATAACCATACAAGTAAGAGTTCCACAAACAATTCAAATAATTGCCAATCAATACAAGTTGCCTTTCATGGATATTCATTAAACAATCAACATATCATGGATACATATCATCATCTTATGACAACCTCTACGAATATTTCTAACAGTCTCCCACTTGCATAAGAGCTACTCTAGAAGATATCTAATACCCATAGCTCTTGTGTGTGCCTCATGCTTAGGCCGTGGGAGAGCCTTTGTCAAAGGATCAGCGATGTTCAAATCTGTATGTATTTTGCATATCTTAATCTCACCCCTTTTAACGAATTCTCGAATAAGGTAAAACTTCCGCAGTACATGTCTATTCTTCTGGTGATTCCTTGGCTCCTTTGCCTGCGCAATTGCCCCACTATTGTCACAGAATAACTCCAATGGGCTAGAAGCACCAGGGAACACACCAAGCTCAATGAGGAACTCCCTCATCCAAACACCTTCCTTCGCGGCTTCAGAAGCCGCAATGTACTCGGCTTCTGTTGTAGAATCGGGCACAGTCTCCTGCTTAGAACTCTTCCAGCTAACAGCACCACCGTACAATGTGAACACATAACCTGACTGAGACTTTGAGTCGTCTGAATCAGTTTGGAAGCTAGCATCGGTGTAACCTTTTACAACAAGTTGTTCCTCACCTCCATAGACTAAGAATGTATCTTTAGTCCTTATAAAGTACTTAAGAATGCCCTTCACATGTGTCCAGTGACTCTCACTTGGATCAGACTGATACCTGCTCGCAGCACTAAGAGCAAACGAGACATCTGGATGAGTAACTATCATGGTGTACATGATAGATCCAATTGCCAAAGCATATGGGACCTTACTCATGCGCTCTCGCTCATCAGCCGTCAAAGTACACTGAGTCTTGCTGAGGTGTACGCCATGTGACACAGGCAAGAACCCTTTCTTGGATTGTTCCATGCTAAACCGTTTTAGCATAGTGTCAATATAAGTATCTTGGCTTAATCCTATAAGCCTCTTTGATCTATCTCTATAAATCCTTATGCCCAGAATATAAGCTGCTTCCCCTAAATCCTTCATAGAAAAACTATTTTTCAGTAAAGTCTTTACGGACTCCAGCATTGGAATGTCATTTCCAATCAATAATGTATCATCCACATATAAGATCAGAAAAGCAACAGCGCTTCCACGTTCCTTCTTGTAAACACAAGGATCTTTTTCGTTTTGACGAAAACCAAACTCTTTGACCACTTCATCAAAGCGAATATTCCAACTCCGAGATGCTTGCTTCAACCCGTAAATAGATTTTTGAAGTTTGCATATCTTTCCAGCATTAGTCGGATCGACAAAACCCTCAGGTTGTATCATATACATGTCCTCTTCTAAATACCCATTTAGAAAAGCTGTTTTGACATCCATCTGCCATATCTCATAATCGAAATACGCAGCTATTGCTAGAATTGTCCGAATAGATTTAAGCATCGCTACCTGTGAGAATGTCTCATCGTAGTCGACTCCTTGAACTTGTCAAAAACCCTTTGCAACAAGTCCAGCTTTATAGACGTGAACATTTCCATCCATATCTTTCTTCTTCTTATAGATCCACTTGCACTCTATGGGTCTAACACCCTGAGGCGGATCAATCAAGGTCCAAACTTGGTTGTCTCCCATGGAATCTATCTTGGATCTCATGGCACTCTGCCACTTCTCGGAATCTGGGTCCATCATTGCTTCCGTGTAGGTCATAGGTTCATCATTGTCCAACAACAATATGTCGCGCTCTGCCGTAATTAGGAGATTCATCCTTTTGGTTGCGCGACATGCCCTATCCGACCTTCGTCGTTGTGATAGTGTCTCTCCTACCACGGGTATATCAACTTGTTCTACTACATTAGCATCACTTGTCAATTCATGTCCCATTGGCTCATCTCGAACTTCTTCAAGATACACCTTCTCTCTACTTTTCTCACTTTTGAGAAACTCTTTCTCTAAGAAAACACCATTCCGAGCGACAAACACTTTGCCCTCTTTTTGGTTGTAGAAATAATACCCCAAAGTAGAGATGGCAATGGGTTGGGTTCAGAGCGGATATCCGCGGATTTTGGGTTTTGGTTTTTGGGTTTGGTTTCTATTTTGTGCCCACGGATTTACGGGTTCGGATATCCGAAATATTTCGGGTTTGGGGCGGATTCTGAATTTCACCCGTGGAGCTCCATTGGAGCTTGGAAATACTGATATTTGCTTCTGTTTTCACTTGTGATTTGTGAATTTACAATGAGATCAACATTTCATTGTTTACCTATCCTATCTATTTTTTATTCACAAGGATGAGGATGATTCCACGATAATCGATGAATAATGAACTCATCAAGTCAAGAATCAAGATGAATTCCCTAAGTTGTCTACCTAGATTTGATTTTAAAAAAATGCCAAGTAGTCATGTGTCATGTCTAAGTATGAATGTTATGAAATCTAGATACTCTCCTTGATGTATTGTTGTATGCTGAATTACTATTTTGTTGTTGTTTCCCTTTCCGAATGATGATTTTATTATGATATTCTTGGGGGTATGGTTAATCCGTGGGTTTTGGTTAATCCGTGGGTTTGGGTTTGGGCATGGAATTTCACCCGAATAGGAGTTTGGGTCGGATTCGAATTTTAGGTTTAAGTTTTGGGTTTGGGCGCCAGACACTTCACCCGATCCGAACCCGACCCATTGCCATCCCTGCCCTAGAGTTTCCTTCGGGTACCCCACGAAAACACACTTGTCCGATTTGGGTGTTAACTTATCAGACATAAGTCGCTTGACATAAGCTTCGCAACCCCAAATTTTCAGAAAAGACAAACTGATAGTCTTGCCAGTCCATATCTCATATGGTGTCTTAACTACGGACTTAGAGGGTACCCTATTAAGTGTGAAAGCTGTTGTTTCTAGAGCGTATCCCCAAAACGATAATGGTAGGTCCGACTGGCTCATCATAGATCTAACCATGTCCAGCAAGGTTCGATTACGTCGCTCGGATACACCATTTCTTTGTGGCGTTCTAGGCGGCGTAAGCTATGGAACAATTCCATAACTCTTTAGATGACTGCTAAACTTGTGGCTCAAATATTCACCTCCATGATCTGATCGTAAGGCCTTAATTTTCTTGCTACGTTGATTTTCCACTTCATTCTGGAACTCTTTGAACTTTTCAAAAGTTTCCGACTTATGCTTTATTAAGTAGACATAACCATATCTACTAAAATCATCAGGGAAAGTTATGAAGTATTGGAAGCCACCTTTAGCTGTCGTGCTCATTGGTCGCACACATTAGTATGTATGAGTTCCAACAAGTCTAATGTCCTCTCAGAAAAACCTGTGAAAGGCGCCTTGGTCATCTTGCCTAGCAAACAAGCTTCGCATGTCTCTAATGATTCAAAATCAAACGAATTTAGGAGTCCATCAGAATGCAGCTTCTTCATGCGTTTCTCGCTTATATGACCCAAACGACAATGCCACATATATGTAGGACTTAAATCATTAGGCCGAGGCCTTTTAGCACTTACAATACAGATAGGCGCATCATCAAGATTTATAATGAATAACCCATTCACAATGGATGCAAAAGCCACAAACATGCCCTTCTTAGAGATCACACAACCATTGTCTTCACTCGCAAATGTATAACCATCCTTCATCAAACATGAAAGAGACACAATGTTTCGACTTAAACTAGAAACAAAATTACAATTATTTAACTCCAAAATAAATCCTGAAGCGAGGTGAAGTTGCATCGTTCCGACGCTCAACGCAGCAACTCTTGCATTATTGCCCACGCAGAAATCAACCTCTCCTCGCACCACGCTTCTACTTCTTATCATTCCCTGCATCGAATTGCAAATATGAGCAACTGATCCGGCATCAAATACCCAAGAATTGATATAAGAATCAGCGAGGAAAATGTCTATAATATAAACATGCAATGCACCTGATCCGGAAGTACTCTTACTTCCTTTCTTCTTCAAAGAAGCCAAGTATGCCTTACAGTTTCTTTTCCAGTGGCCAAGTTCATGACAGTGGAAGCATGGCTTGTCTGGTTCTGGTCCAGGTTTGGGAGCAGGAATTGGCTTGCATATCACATCTTTAGCCTTTCCCTTTTTCTTCCAATTGCCCTTCTTCTTAAAGTTGGGCTTGTTTTGGACCGCCAACACATAGCCACTAGCTCCTTTCTTAATGTCAGCCTCTGCCGTCTTAAGCATACCACACAACTCATTCAAGCCCCTCTCCGCCCCATGCATATGGTAGTTTGAGATGAAGTTCCCATAACTGGATGGAAGGGATGCAAGAATGAAATCAGTGGCCAACTCTTGGCCAAGTGGGAAGCCTAGCTTCTCTAACCTCTGAGAGTAACCAACCATTTTGATCACGTGTGGTCCAACGGTCGCACCTTCTGCAAGCTTGCTCTCAACAAAGGCCTTAGAAACATTGAACCTTTCAGTCCTAGCCTGAATCTGGAACATTTCCTCAAGACCTATGATCATATCATAGATAGCATAGTTGTCGAACTGCATTTGCAGCTCGGGTTCCATGCACGCAAGCATAAGGCAGCCCACTTCAAGATCAAGATCATGTGCTGCCTTGTAAGCGAGCTTATTGTTGCTATGTGCATCAGCATCAGGCTCATCAGGGAATGGGGTGTCTAGAACTTCTTCCTTTTTCTCAGCCCTGAGAACAATTCTCAAGTTGCGGATCCAATCCGCATAGTTAGTCCCATTCAGTTTGTCCTTTTCAAGGACCGAACGCAAAGTAAACGGTGCACTATTTGGTGCCATTGATCTACAACAAAATATATGCAAAATACTAAGACAACGTATCCATGATGAAGTAAATCAAATTAACTCTTAACTGAATCTACTCTCACTAAAATCAATATCCCTCTATTGATACTTAGTGATTCAGGATCCACAACTAACAAGTCGACTAGTGAGCTTTAGCATCACCGCTAGAAGACATGGTAGATCGGTAAGCAACTCGTTTGCTAATCATATCACATATGACTCCTGTTGTTGGGTGACATCTCTATGTCTCGGCGTCCAACCTTTGTACCCCAAAGTCCTTAACCGTTAAGATGACTTTGTTTAAGGTAACCAAATCTCATGCGAGTAAGTATCCGATACGAACCCATCTAGTCAAGGAAAACTAGTGGCACCCTAATTTCATAGACCCACCACTAATTGTACAAGACATGACGGTGCAAGATTTAGGAGGGCACACAAGCTTAAACATTGCTGAGGGATCGTTCTACTTGTATCATCGCATACATGAACAATAAAAATATCGCATGTAAAAGTAGAACAATAAGAACGACAATCACATAGCATTAGTGACACGGTATGGCCCATAACCACATGGTGATCTCCATCGCCATTGGAATGTTCATCATGTTGATCTCCATCGCCATCAACTATGTGCGTCATCCTTTAGTGATGAGTCCTCCAAGAACTATCTAACGCATACTAGTAAATAAAATTACACATTCGCGTTTGAATCATCACATATTGGCACGTAGGACATTACATTAAATTGACAATACATATGGCTCCAGCCGTATTGCCCCAATCATGGCACGCAGGACATGAATTTGTTACATACATACATCACATACACATATGGGCCATACCGATCACATGATTCCTGCAAAAACAAGTTAGGCGATCCGACGTCCAAACTTAAATCGCAGAAAACTCTACCTTCCCGGCCGAATTTAGGAAATCTAATTTCGCCGAAACTGCAATACAGTCACTGCCACATCTAAAATTTTCTGTAGATGAATTTTCATATAAAAATCGTCTCAATCCAAGTTTGTATGCAAAAGTTACGGCTGTTTTACCGAACAACATGTTTTCGCATCTCTCTCGGCTTCGAAGTAGATCCAATCTACTATCGCCATGCATCACATGCGCCTGAGACTTGACATAAATTCGATTCGACCAATCACATTGATCTACATCTAGCCATGAATGGGTTTACGTGCATAACTTAACTCCGATGGCGGATATCCGACCGGTAGGAGTAATTCGTTACACGACCATCATAGCAAGATCACGGACCCGATCAAAATTCATCTACAACCAAGCATATCTCCATATGCTCATGACCTAGATAAAAAACTACGCAAGATGGCTCTTGATACCACTGTAGGAAAACGGGTAGGCTACGCTAGCTAAAACAATTTTAATCTACCGCGTAAACCAAGGAACCTTACGAGTAGGAGATCACAGATTGTTACCACTAGACACACGGATGCAGCGAAACCGTCTCGGTGTAGGAGAGTGCGTCAATATGGCCGGCAGTGCAGTTGCTAACGTCCGTCTGGTCCAACTCGTCCTTGTGCTCCAAACGTAGCACCTCTGAGGTATCCACACGTACGGGGAGATTGCGTCGTGGTCCGGACTGCTAGGTCCGCGAGAGCAACGGGAGGCACGGGCGTGGAGGGCGGCGGCGGCGGCCAAAAGGGTTGATAGCTAATGGATCAATATCCCTTTAGGTACTAATGGGCTTCTATCTAATAGGCCCAATAGAAACCATAATCCTTCATGGATCAATATCCCTTTAGGTCTTTAGTGGATCCAATCCAATTGGCTTTAGGGCATATATCCAACAATAAGCTAGCACACACACATTATGGCACAAAGATATGTATTGATATGTAAATACATAAATAGGCACATTTCTTGTAAGAAGACCTTTGGAAAAATATCTGAAGGCTTGAACATTCAGCTTCTGCTTGTGCACGAAAAATTCTTAGTTTTGTCGAGGAAAAGATAAAATTCTTACGAGACACAATGACTACCAAACCATGTGGGTTGACCATTTTTTTTTCTCAAAAACTTAGCTGCAAAATTTTTAGTGACATTTTCGAATTAGGCCATGACCAAATTTCCACGCATGTCACACCTAAAATTGGAGAGAATAAGCGAACCCGAATGATAGTGCTCCAAATCAATCATATGTGTGTTTTCATCACCTTGAACCCGTCCATTCGTGTAAAGATGCAATCATATGCATCCATACCCAAGAGGCCGAGACACTTGGAGATCGAGCAAAAAAATATAGAGGGCCATTATATTATTCAAACGTAGTTAAGGGACCTCTGGTTCAACTTTACCCAGACAGCCCAGCATGGCAAGCAAACCCAGCCGTGTATTAAGATTCAGAACTGGGCAACTATTTTGAGTGCCAACAGCAGGTGGCCGCTGCAAAGAAAAGATGTAATGTAAAGGCCAAGATTGGACGGCGGAAAACGGAAGGAACACGTTGGATTGACGTGTTTTCCCAGCTCATCATGCTCATAGTCATAGATCACTCTTTTTCTTTCACCCCGGAACAAGGCAGCCCATCACATTTGTGGCGTGGTTCTGTTTTCCATTCTCAATTATTGAGCGCATATCTATGCTATAGTTTCAGTAAAAAACAATATGCCCTAGTTTTGGTAAAAAAAATAATAAAGAAGAAAGCTAGCATTAGTAAAAACAATACTCCCTCGAATGCTATGCAAACCTGCGACTTTTAGAAAACTGAATCAATGCCAGATAATCCACACGGGAGACCTTTCCCTTCAAGCGTAGCTAGCATGGATTCCATTAAGGTTTCAACAAGAAGAGGGATAACACAATAGAAGAAAAGTCCACTATGGTAGTTGGCATATATAGCCAGGCATATATAGCACAGGTGGCGGGCAGTGAGCACTACCTAGGGGAGGACCCATTAAATTCCAGGTTCAATTGAACACCCATTATTTTCTCACAAAATCTTATATACCATGTATATATTTAAAATGAAAAGTTATCACGAGCTTTCGAGTCTCTCACCAAAACAAATACTATCTCAACCTCAACTCCCCTCCTCCAAGGCCCGAGCATGTCCCATTTTGGTGTGCTTAACTATTTCCACTAGCCAAGTCCCCGTCTATCACCCAATATATTCTTACTCTCTCTCTCCCTCATTCCCTGCAACTAAAGATACTAAAACATACCAGGATAGCATATTCTCGTGACTAGTTTAACCTCAACTTAGTTTGCTATAACATATGTGCACGGACAAGCGCACACCACTAAATGCATGAGTAGCTCTAAGCCACTCAAAATATATGCGTTCGTTCATAGACAACTATTGTGACGACCACGGATCATAGAGGAAACTACCACATCCAAATAACAAACCAGATTAGGGAGATATACATCGTTGCCGAAACCCCTAGTTCATTTAAGGGAAGTTGTTTTACTTTTCTTGAAAATTAAGTTGGTGCTAACACCAAAGAATTCTTGGACAATAAGAATATCCTTTTAGATCAACACAAGAAGTACCCACAACCTTATCTTAATTGTATCTAAAACTACTTTGACATTAATACATAATCGCAAATATGTTAAACGTTAAAAACTAATGAGATCATAAGGAAAAGCTCCCTACTCCTTGCCGCCCATGAAGAAACCAAAGACAACAAAGAGCTCGAGGCAAGCAGCTAAGGAACCCCTCGAATAGGCATCCATTGTCTCTCTAGTTATGCTATGAGTGTATCTAATAATAGAATTATATTTTCTTAAAAGCGCTACATTTTTGTATTGGCATCATCTCTACATGGCTCACTCTCACTCCTACCATAAACTTAGCATGTTATTATGGCATTGCTTTCACAATTCTACATTTACTTAGCTCTAGTCTAGCCCATCTTCATCTATAAACCTTAATATACTCTAATCTTAATATACTCTAATCTCATACAAAGATGAATGCAGCTCATCATCTAACCCAAAGAAATCAATTGGCAGCAGAAGAAAAGTAATAACTTGTGGAGGGTAAATATTAAAAAAAATGCTACTCAACAAATCACTAAAATCTAAACTGAAATATTTTCTACTCTTTAAATATACTGGTTATATAAATGTGTAAAGTCAATTTAACTCTTCAACTGAGGTTTATTATCTAATGCAAAGATGGAATATCAAAAACCACTGAACCCTGAACGAAAATACAATCTTGTGTACCTTCAAAAAAGTACCTTCGTGTATTTATAAGCACAAATACACGGGTTATATACGCGTTGCAAGAATGCTTATCCAACACCGTTAAGAAGAGTACGGCCGTCCCCATCCGAGCCCAATTCCAAGAAGAGCACACCAAACCTCGAGAAATTCCCAAAGCTGACCCTCCAGAAAACCAAGAAATCTCACTCCTCCCCCCCCTCTCTCTCTCCCCCTCGCTTCCATCGCCATGGCCGGCCGCCTCCTCCCCTTCCTCCTGCTGCTGGCGCTACTCCCCTTGCCGGCGCCGGCTGCTGCTGCATCCGCAAGCGATAAGGCGCCGATGGAGCCGGATTCGGGGCGGTGTCCGAGGCTGCAACATGGGCTGCCGCCGTTCGCCGCCGCGCTCCGGGCAAGCTGCCCCGTCTCGACGGAGGGGTACCCGGCCGAGGAGGTGCGTATGGCTCCCAGCTTTATGCTATGGACGTTTGGCTGTTTAGTTCGTCGCGAAATCTGTGCTTCGGGAGGGTGAATCGGGCGGTTCGGCGTACGGTTCTTCGTGGATCTCTCACTTGCGCGCGCGCTCAGATGCTAGAGTTGAGAAATCTCGGTGCTCTCCCGTCTCAAAATATTAGTTCCTCTTGGTTTCTTTGCTGATTAGGGTGGATTTTCCTGGGGAAATAATCTTGTGTTATGAAGTTTCGCCGAGACGGCTCTGGATCAAACTGTGGTTATTGGATTGGTTTTTCATTACTTTTCTTTTAGAATCGCTTTCATGATTCCCTTCTTTTCGTGCTGACGGAATTTATTACCTGTAATTAGTTTGTGTTTCAACTAAGATAGCTAAGCTAGTCAACGCAGGAGTATCAAGAACAGTGTATGCGGAGCCCATGTTCTTGACCTTTCGTTTATCATTCTATTAGGGTTTGTCGAATCGGGTCTTTACCATTACTGGTCCCTGAACTGAATTCATAGTGCATTGAAATCATTACCTTTCAAGAATTTCTCCCTTGTGATTGCTTTGCATCATTTTTTTTTTATTGTGGTGCCAACTTTCCAACAAAACAAGTGAATTATTTTTCTTTTATTATCTGTAACTTCCTCAGTTGTTTAAGGGTATGTGCACATGGTCCTAGTTGGAATGACTCAAAAGCTCATTTGATAGTTAATAGCAGTGGTAGCACTAATGGGAAAGCTAGGAACTAATTTAGAGTCATGAAGTAGTGCACCTGATTATAGGACCAGGGGCTGGTAGAGATGTACTTGGTGCTTCACTCGGATATAATTGGCTACAAGTTGATGTACATTGCTTTGCTATTTAATTCGGGCAAGAAGCATAACTGTGACATGGGAGTATGGTACAGCGGATAACCCATAAATTACTTTGTGTGGCAGCCCATAAATAACTTTGTGTGGCCAAAATGTCTTAGGGATTAGATTATTCGCGAAGGAGAATGCAAAACCATATGATCACTTTTTCTGTGTTATCTTGGAGTTCTATTGTGTAATGTTTAGTGTACTGCTGGCCGTGCCACATTGGGTTTGAGGTGTCTAATATTAGCTCACTTCAAAAATTCTGACAGATTTGTGGGGAGGAGCTTCTTGGGATGCTAGATGGGAAGAAAGAGTATACAGCTGTCCTTTTCTACGCATCATGGTGCCCTTTCTCACAACAAATGAGACCGATGTTTGATGATCTGAGCTCAATGTTTCCAAGGGTTAAGCACTTGGCTGTCGAACAGTCCAACGTCATGCCAGCGTAAGTCCCAAACAAAGTCCCAAACATGCTGTAGTGCAGTTATTACCTTTCATGTGCATTAATATAACCAACACCAATAGCTAAAACCCTTTCCTTGTATGGTTTGCAGCGTTTTTTCAAAATATGCTGTCCGTTCCCTGCCTTCCGTAATAATAGCTCGTGGATCATATCAATTTTGGACTCTTCGTTCTAAAGATCTTGACTCGATGGTTAAGTTTTACACTGCTGTAACAGGTATGTTTCTTTATCATTATTGTATCAAAGTCTGGTATGGATCTTTATGCAGTAAGTTGAACTTGATATATGTTGTTATAGTATCAAACATTAATTGCATCATGCATTTATTTAGTAGTGCTTGAGCGTGTGCACCCTTGTGTGTGTTTGCGGGCGGACATGCAAAAAAATGTGTGTGTGTGTGTGTGTAGTGTGTTGGTTGCATATTCCTTTTTCCTTCTTTATGAAAATATAAACTATTATGTATGCATTGTTGCGACTACTGTTTCGTAATTGTAACATGCTTCACTGTTATTGGTTAATCACATTGAAATGTTGAATATTATTGGTGGAAAAGAAGAAATCTGTTTATGTTACTTAAGAGAGACTTGTTCTATTGCAGGTCAAGATCCAGTCGCATATACTGGTCCTCGTAAGTGGAGTGCAGCTCAAAGCACTCACTATGCAAAGCTTTGGAACAGCTCTATTAGTGAAGCAGTGAAGCGAGAACCCTACCTAGCATTCAGTATCCTGTTTATTTGCCCAAGGATATTCTTGTTCTTCTTCCCGAAGTTCTCATCTCTCATCAAAGGCTTCTGGAACCAATACTTCCAGCAAATCAACCTTGGAATCCTTGCCAAACTGAACCAGCTACTCGAATGTGTGCCTCATGCTTTGGATGTAAGGAAGGTGTGGAGCAAGTTGAGGCTCATGGTTGGAGCTAAGAACGCTAGGGTCTGGGCGTCGTCTCTAACTTCAATGTCGCTTGGTGGCCAATCGTCTCCCCGAGCTGCTGTTGAATAGTTGAATTGGATGGGCTCAACCTTTTAACCGTGGCGAAAGAGCATTCTGATTCACTGAATTGCATTGGATGAAGCAGCTCCTGTAACTCACATGAGCCGATAGAGACAGATAAGATCTCTGCTCAGAAAGATACATCTTGTTTGTAGCATGTAAATTTTAGGGATACCGTTGAGCCTTTGTAAATCATACTGTAACATTAGTCCTCAGTGCCCCCATCAGGCTGTGTCTAACCTTTTGCAATAGAAGACGCAGCATAAGCTCGTTCTTTGCCTCCCGTGAATACATTGTCAAATGCGTGGTTTTATCATGTAATCTGCAATGGACATCTTCTAGCTTCATTTTTGTTTTCAATTTTCAATGTTTAGTATCAAGCATATTGACCTCATTGGTTTGTAGAAAGTAAGGTATTTAAGCAATCTATTAGCATCAATCATACATTGACTGGATATAAAAAAAACATACATTGACTGATGCTAATAGATTCGGCAAGGACTTTGAAACGAAACACCGCAAAAGATACAAAATTTAATGTGTCGTAACGTTGTAAAATGCTTTGATGGACATATTGACCTCGTCATCTACAGAGTGCTATGAAGCTCGATCTTTTTGAATAAGGAACAGTAGTAACGGGTGACATAAAATTACAGATGGACCTGAGTACAAACTAACAACAGCTATGCACCTTTGAACCAAAATGTGCCCAACTTCTCATATCATGCCGGTAACTGAGATCGCTAAGTTCTCACTCCTCACCAAGGGTGTACCGGACAAACCTGCGCACCTTGATGTTCTCCCCAAGGGAGGCGATCATCTCCTTCACGAGATCCTTCACTGTCTTGCTGTCATCCTTGATATAGGGCTGCTCCAGGAGGGCCATCACTCCCAGCCTCTTAGCTATCCGCCCTTCTACAATTTTCTCCCTGATGTTCTCGGGTTTGGACTGCAGGTCATCCCTCTGCATCTCAATCTCCTTCTCCTTGCTGATGATGCTCTCTGGGATGTCCTCCACCGAGACATAGTCAACCTGTGGGCATGCTACCACTTGCATTGCGAGGTCATTCACGAGCTCCTTGAACTTCTCGTTGCGAGCCACAAAGTCGGTCTCGGAGTTGACCTCAATCATGCATCCAATGCGGTTGTCATGGATGTAGGAGCCAATAAGGCCTTCAGCAGCTAGCCGAGATGATTTCTTGTCTGCAGACGAGAGGCCCTTCTTCCTGAGGAACTCTTGAGCCAGCTGAAGGTCGCCACCAGTCTCAGCCAATGCCTTCTTGCAGTCCATCATACCAGCACCGGTTTCATCTCGGAGTTGCTTTACCAATGCAGCAGAAACCGCAACAGTTGGCTTCCTGGAAACATGTATGTCAAATGTAAGCGGTGTTACCTCTCAAAAGCATAACAGTGTAGTTCACACGGAAATGCGTAAAACACACACTGATGCACATGTGCACAATCACAAAAATATAAGCACAATCAGGGAAGAGGGAGATTACTTCTCAGCAGACTCGGTCGTTTCAGCAGGCTTATCCTCCTTTGGAGCAGCAGATGGTGGTGGCTTTGCCGCCGTCTGGGCTGCAACTTCAGCAGCAAAATCTTGGTTTTTCTTCTCCAACCCTTCACCAAGGTTATACCGGGCAAATCTCTTGACCTTCATGTTCTCTCCAGTTGTAGCTATGGTTTGCTTCACCCATTCACTTATTGTGACCTTGTCATTCTTGATGAATGGCTGTTCAAACAATGCAAACTCTCCAAGCCTCTTCTTTACACGTCCTTCAACAATCTTAGCCCGGATCTGCTCAGGCTTTGACAAGAGGTCCTCCCTCTGCACTTCCAGCTCTGTTTCCTTCTTCACAACATCCTCAGGGACGTCATCAATAGATATGTACTGCACTTGAGGGCAAGCAGCAACTTGCATGGCAAGATCATCAACTAACTCTTTGAAGATGTCACCTCGGGATACAAAGTCAGTCTCACAATTCACCTCAATAAGGACCCCAATCCTGCTGTCATGTATGTAAGAACCAATTCTTCCCTCAGCAGTCGCTCTTCCAGCCCTCTTGTCGGCAGCTGCCAACCCTTTCTTTCGTAGGAATTCTTGTGCTTTCTCAATATCACCTTCTGTTTCTGCGAGAGCCTTTTTGCAGTCCATCATGCCTGCTCCAGTTGCCTCACGCAATTGCTTCACAAGGGAAGGAGAAATAGTGGCTGCTCAAGTGCAGAAAAGACCATCAAAATCTTTCTTGTGGTGTCCTAGCAATATTTTGGCATTGCAACATGCAGCGAACTTTTGCAAAGAAAATGCAGGGCTGAACATGTACATAAAGAAGGAAAATGGAGCAATTACAATAAATGAAAATACAAGACTTGAATAGAATTCTTAATGCGCAGCTTTGCACCACTTCAATAAACATTTTTTTAGAATTATGTTCTAGAATCACATTTTAGAATAAACAAAGATTGGTGGAAATAAAAAATTTGAATCAAGCAGTACCTTATTCCAGAGGACTATTGTAATTAGCAAAGTTACAGGATTTCTTTATGTTCAAAGCATCAGTAGACAACAATTTTTTGTCATATACATAGTTGAGCAAATTATGCAGTTGACATGTCACAGAAAACACAAATAAAAAATAGTCGCAAATGTGGAGAAATGGTTGGTCTAAAAGATAAAACAGAGTTGAGGTGAAATCGAATTGTTTATGATCTCATACAGCAAAAGAGTAATAACCAGGTCAACCCTTTTGGCCATAAGGGGCAGATGTAGAACTCAACGATTGAAAGGTGTGGACCTTGAGGTGTACTGATGTGTGAAACAACAACGGGACAGATAGATTAACATGAGATGTCTGGAACAGTAATTGAAAAGAAAAATGCAGTGGCTTGAACAGGTTTCTTGCAATCTATTCTAGCATCCCCTAATGTAATTAGGTAAGGTTGCTTCTTCAAGAGGCTTTGGCAGATAAGCCGTGGCTTATCATATTATTGCATGTCAAAGCCTTTAGGGATAACATCACTGACTCGCTCATAAAATTACTACAGACCTGTATTGGTGCTTGCTTGTTCGACTCCAGCAGCAGCAACCTCAGCACCAGTTTTCTCACTCTCCTCAGCTGGTGAAGCTGGCTCCAATGACCCACTACTTGCAGTCACAGGAACCTCTTCTACTGCTGAAGATTCTTCAGGCTCAGCAGATTTATCCTCGTTTTCTAAAACTGAAGAGACACTAGTGCCATCTGGGACCCCATTGGAGGACAGCTCCACAGAAGTAGAATCCTCAATTCCCTCAGAAGAGGCCTCAGGTTCAGGGGCAGGAATGTCAGTTGCTACTTCTGACACAGAGCTCAATTCTTCACCACTTTCCTCATCCACTGGAGCAGCTTCGTTGACACTAGTGGTCGCAGCTTCTATGGAAGAGCTAAACTCTGCTTTGCCTTCAGTTTCTGTAGCAGAAACTGAACTATCAGCTTCAACTAATTCAGCCTTGCTTGTTTCGCTCCCCTTGTCCTGGCTTTGATCACTGCCTGCTTCAGCAGCAACCTCGATGCCCACTGCTACTGCATCAGCTGCTTGAACTTCCGGCACTTTTGTCTTTTCCCTCCCATCCAAGAATGCAGAGATCTCCTTGTTCCTACGGAAAGCCAACGCAAACGCATTGGTTCCTCTGGACCAGTCCCGCTTAAGCTCCGAGTTTAGCATTTGCAGATCATCTTCATCATTTTCCACGTCTTTCATGGTCAAAGTGGCCTGACCTTGTGCTACATTCAATACTTTAACTCTTATTTGTTTGCCAACTTCCATTGCAGATTGCCCAATAAGGGTAAACAATGCCACTGCTTCCTCTTCTCTGGGAAGGAACCCTTCACTCCCATCAGGCAGTGTCACAAATGTCCCAGCTCTTGTTGTGCTTTTCACAGTGCCATTAAGAGATTGCCCTGGTGCATATTTTGACTCGCTTGTTGCCTTGGCTTCCTGTCTTTCCTTTGTTTGCCTTGGTGAGCTTCTTGGAGTTGCAGTGGCACTCCGCCCACCACTTGCAGCCTTAGGCGCTTCCTTTTTCGGCTTGACGTAGTCATCACCTTCCCGCATGGTCAGAGAGATTCGCCCTGTTTCCTTATTTGCTTCAAGCAATCTGACCGACACCTCTTGCCCAACAGTGAAGAGGGAAGATATATCTTTTACAAATCCATCACTTACTCGGGAGATATGAACAAGGCCTTCCGTGAATGCTCCAATGTCAACGAAAACTCCAAATGGCTTGATAGACCTCACCTTACCAGTAAAAGATGCACCAGGAACTAGATCCTCATCAGTCAATGGAGGCATCTCACTCGTCCGCATGTTGCGTCCTAATTTACGGGTAGAGGAAGCTTGGTCCGTGCTAGCCTCAGCCTGCTCGCTTGCTTCAGCAGCGTCGGGTGCAGCCTCAGCGTTTCCATCGGAAGTTTCTCCTGAGGGTGATAGATTCTGATCCTCCACTGTGACATCAGTCCCTACAGTTGCTGCAGACAAGGTCCTTGACCTCTGGGCAGAGGACCAGGTTCTTCTTTTGTAAATACTGATCAAGTGAAATGCTGCCTGTGGCTGCAGAAGTCTTCGAGATGTCGGTGATGCTACTCTGGAATACCTTGCTGAGCCCTGGAATCTTCTTATTTGAATTTCTCGGCTGGTCCTGAAACTTCCTATGTGCAAAAGGCTAATATTGCCGACAGAACAATGAACCACGGGCGTCATTTTGAATCAAGGGAGTGAGGTATCCAGAAACTATATCAGGACCTTGATTCCTTCAGAAACCTGTGCAATAGAGAAAGCTCTTTAGACAAAAGAAACAAGGAAGCCTTAGTGTCAGCGAATTAGAGAACATTTTTTTTAAAAAAAAAAGAAAGAAAGATGTACTGTAGAGTGCAGATAGCTAGGCAAGCCAGAAATGGAAAGAAAATACAAAATCGGAACTAAAAAATTAGGAGTATATGTTGAAGCATAAGAATCATATTTCCAAAGCAAAAATGTAACATTTTCAGGTAAAGCATCACTCCCAAACAAGAAGGCTATGTTGCTCTGTTATACACCTGAATAGAACTGACTTGTGCTTATCAGGGCAAGTCAAAACCGCAGTCATTCTACTTGTACATCACCTAATGGAACAAAAAAGTCCAACTGAACGAGAGCAGATATTTCAACAATCATCTATGCAGTGTCTCACAAGATATAAATGAATCTCCATATCGTAAGTTCGCCGCCTTGCTCCTTGTTAACTTGGCACACAAACACAGGGGGGAAAAATCTCTTAGGCTTAAAGTGGCCACCAATGCCGCCGCCGTGGCGTCCGTGCTCAGTCTATGGCATGGCTGCACGAGCACCGTCGAAGGACCCCCCCCCCCCCCCCCAAAACTAGCCTCCCGCCGTAACGGTGCGGGGACGCTACGCTGCGCGGGTCTCTGACACGCGCGCACACACACACCGGGAAGAACAGGCATACGGCGAACACATTGCGCGCGCTCTGGGGGGGCAGAGGGAAGCTCACGTCACCTGGTGACATATACACCACGCCGCCGGCCGGCCGGTGCGGTGGCGCCGCTGGCTCCCGTCCTCGTCGCCGAGGAGAGGATGGATGGCGTAGCCGGGTAGAGGGGAGAGGAGGAGGGAGGGGACAGGGGAGGGAGGGAGAGAGAGCGGCAGAGGATTAGCTGAGCGGATTTTATATAGCCTTATCCCCGAGACGGCTCGGGGCTCGGGCTGGCGGGAGCGGAGCGGAGCGGAGCGAGAGGCCGGCCGGGAAGATGTGGTTGTGGGGGCCAACTCGTGTCCCAACGCCGGCTTGGTGAAAGATTGCAAGAAAACAAAACCACGGCGGCGGCGGCGGCGACGGAGGGAGGCTTCTTTACCGCCAGGTGAACACCCCACCACCACGACGGTCTGTGTCTGTCCATCTCGCTTGCCGCTGCCATCAGTTGGCACGCATGGTCTGTCTCTTGCTGCGTGGAAAGGCTCGGAAACTCGGAATACAATACACCGGAGCATACAATTTCAATCTATCTCAATTTTAATTAAACTACATACAAATTATTATTATTATTATACCCAATGATCACAGTTGGATTTATTATGAAACATACCTGTGTGTTGTAGATATTTAAAGTTATCAAAAATCCAAATTTAGTTAAATCTAAAGAAGTCTCAGTCGAAACTTATAATTGCATCATTTTATAAGTGAATGGTAAGCGATAATCTTGACCTTATAAACTTTTTTTTGTAGGTTATGCCATTATTAACCTTTTGGAGGTAACACAACTTGTAGACTAATAAATACTACTAATACGTGTGGTTTTTTCCTCGTATTACCTTGCTTCGGAGGACCAAGGAACCACGTATATACGCTCGCCATCCTTTCTCTCGCAAAAAAAAAAAAACAAAAAAACCAAAAAAACAAATGTAAAAGGAAAAGCCTTGCAATGCTAGCGTCTTTGTTAAATCCCCAAAGAGGCCATTTCAAGCGCAACAATATGAAAGGTGTTGTCATTTCAAGCGCAAGAATTTCACTGAACAGGCAATGGATTGTCAGCTTTGCAAATTTGCCATCGAGAACCAGATCAAACGAATTCAGGGGAGCATACTGATACCAGCTGATTTACTTCCATTCGTTATACAGCCGTCACAACGATTCCAGAGGGGGCGGGGCACCTGGGCTTTACCATTCCATAACACTAGGCTACACGACCACGCGAGCCCCAAGCATGGGCTCGTTTTTACACGATCATCATCAATGTTCTTTAAGTTCCTACAGCGGAGCCATGAGAGAAGCAGCTCCAGTTCTGATTTTCTTTTACCAACTTGATCTATTCATCACTTGGGGTCCCCTCCTCGACGGCATTGCCAGCAGCACTATCTTCAGCAGGGGTTTCCTGCAGCCATCACAAAGAAAACAGTTAAGCAGGACATTAGGAAACCGTCCACTAAGAAACAGTAGTTTACTTCAGCCTGCAGAAAATTAAGACATCAAGAAAGCATGTGCAGGTTCATAACATTATCGTTGATTGAGACCAAGATATTCATCCAATAAGGACATTCCCAAAGGATGAAAAGACATAGTATTCATCGCTTCTCCTTTTCCTGCTCTACTCTTTCGACTAACAGCACAGTCCCTGCGTTTCTCAAATAACATTGTATTCCTGTAATGTCAAAACAATGAAATCCAAGAAATCTCTTCGTCACAAAACAATAGTGATGGATCCTTGTACTGAAGATGATCTAAGTATTGTTTGTTTAGTTGGATGGACATGAATAGGAGATGGCCATCCGTATGCCCTGTTTTTATGGTGCTTGGTTGAGTGAAAGGGTTGATGGGGCGGCCACAAAGATGGAATATATCCTATATCCTAGGTGGAGCGGGTTTTTTGCTGGATGAGCTTGTTCAACTTGGTTAATCCCAATCATTAGTAAAATGGTTAGTAATAATTAGCAATCAGCATGTCACATTAGTGAATTACTAATTAGTATTTAGTCATTTACTATTACGAGATAACGGTTGGTAAATGTACAATTGGTGTGCCCATTAAAGATCATTAATGATAACTAGTGTACTTTGTTGTTAATTATTAATTACTTAAGCAGCTAATACAGATATTCTACAAGAAAAGCTGTGAAGATACTTACTTCCAAGCTCCCTAAGTTAGCTGGCACGTCCTCATTGTTTATATCCTCTCCACTTCCATTGCTCCCATCATTTTCAGGAGCATCTTGAAGCTGAGATGAACAGATTTAAGCATATTGCAATGAGAAAGTTCCCATACAACAGAACCAACAGAACATGAATCCAGAAAGACAATTACCCCCAAATTCTTTAAGCTAAGTGACACATCTTCCTGCTGTTTCTTTAGTGTGGTCCTTAGCTCTTGGAAATCCTGGAAAGGGACAGGAAAGACAGGATTATGAAAAAGAACTAAATCTGGAGAACAACATCGGAAAGTCCTAGAATGCAAACGTGATTCTTACTGAACGAAGCTGTTCTATTTCATTATTGAGTGCACTTTTGATATCAGAGAGTTCCTGCATGACAGATAAAATTATAAATAAAGTGTTAACAAATAAAGTGGCATGCAACCTGCAACTGCAAGAACTCTGCTGCTAACACTGAACTCAATGGAATTATCGAAAGCATACAGCTACAATCCTAAATGATCTACAGTGAAACTTTTATTTATATTTAGGAAAAAAATTTGCATAACCAAGTTGGAAAGTAAACTAAAAGGCAAGCTTTTACTTTAATCTAATATTCTAAAAATCAAGTGTAGATACAGAATATAGTTAGACTTAAATACAGAAAATGGCATCAATGTAAGTGCAAAGAAACTTACAACTTTGTATTTTGTCACTTGGGTGTCAAGATTGCTCCTCCAACTCAGTAGATCCTAAAACATGAGAAAATAAATATTTGTATTAATCATACTGTCATGAGAATTCCAGGAAATGTGAAGTAAAGCACTAATAACAATGTAAAGAAAATATGGCAAGCATATCGACATTCAAAAACAAAAGGAGGAAGACAATGCATCCCGTGTAAATTTGGAAACAGTTTTCCAAAAGGAAAACAGCATATTTTATGCAAAACTCCAAAATTTAGGCACAAGAAATAAACACTTCATTGAAAAAAATCTGGTTCTCTATTTCTAATGAAGTCAATCTCCTAATAGCTAGGTATACAAATGGAATCAAGAAACTTGCAAATACATCAAAATGTATTCATATGCTCATGTGGATTCAGTGAGAACTTGTTACCCAAACCACCTAAACTCATGCAGATTGAGACTGAACAACAACCAATTCCCATAAACATATGATTCACAGACTTAAAACACACCTCCTTAAGTCCACGGAGTCTCCCTAAAAGCTCTGATTGTGATTCATCCAATTCCTGCTCAAAGAAACATGAAAGTTAGTTTCATCTAATGTTTAGTATGGAGATTTAAATGCTATTCCCAATAGAAATTGCTGGAAATAATAAATTCAGAGCAGAGAACTATTCCAGAAAAAAACAAGAAGGTGGTGATGATCAAAGAAATCATTGTGAGAAGAGACATGACGGCACGTGTGTTAAACATAGATTTATAACAACTAAGCAGGCTAGGATATGACACTCTGATTTAGCAAGGAGATGAAAAATGTTATTTAACACATGCTCAGAATGTTAGCACCATGCACCAGTGTCATCTCTGTCACCAAATAATATTTCAACACATGAAACTCATATTGTTATGAGCTAGGGCAAGTGGCATAAGCTTGAATGATGTGTTTCTTGCAAAATGTTGCTCATAGGCAGACGACATCAGTCCTACAACTCAAACTTTTTCATACTGAAACTTGACATCTGATCTCCTTGACCTGAACATTTGATTTCATGATCTGTGTCCCATAACCAAATCGGTGACCATGAACACTGAAAGGGATGGTTTGGAGACTGTCGCAAAAAAAATTTAGGTCCCAAGGAGTCACAATCTTTTCAGATTTCCCACAAAAGACCGCAGCACATTAACATCCTAAGCATTTGGAGAACCTCCAAGCTTATTCTCAAACAGGGATGCTTTTTTTTTGTTTCTAAAACAGGGATACGGGACCTGATCACTAGCAAGTTCCAGCAGCATCTGGTGTGGCAGTGACACCAAATAACAGACACGCGGGCGGAACACAGCAACGTGCTCCCCCAATTCTCCAAACCCACACACGCGCACAGCAACATTTCCGCCCGTCGCCACACTTGAAAAATCGAGATAAAAAGAAGTGGGGGAACAGTAGGTTAAAACCCTAGGGCGGGGTTCCTCACCGAGATCTTTTCCCCCACGGGCAGCAGCTCCTCCTTCCTCTGCGAATCCAGAAACAAACCAAAAAAAAAAAGAGGATCAGATCTCGCAACGCAGGAATCGGAGGAAACGGGGAGGGCGCGCTGAGCTCACCGACGGTGACAGGGACTGGGAGCCCTCGGCCGACGCCGCGGCGGCCGGCGCTTGGTTCTCCACCGGGGACGCTTCGACGGCTGGCGCGGGGTTCTCCGCCGGGGACGCTTCGGAGCTCGACATCCCCAAGGAGCAGCGGAGGTGGCTGGTGGGTAGGGCTAGGGTTCCACGAGGCGGCTAGGAGCGGGGGCGGTGGTGGTGCGCGTTTGAGAGAGGGAGAGGGGGGATTTGAAACTGAAATGGGAGAAGGGGAAAGGTGGGGAGGAGCGAGAGGAAGGCCAAACGGGACACTGCTAGCGGGAACGGATCAGCTGATGTGGGCCGTCCGATATCCATCCCCACGCAGCCTTAGGCGACGACGACACCCTTCATCGGGGGAAAAAAAATCCAACTATGGTCTCGATTTGGTTTTGACCATCAAACTCTAAAACCAGGTATCTTTGGTCATCCAACTATTAAAACAGTTTTGAATGGCCAAAGATATCTGCTTTTAGAATTCGATGCCAAAATCAAACTGAGGCGAGAGTTGACTAAAAATGGACTTTTTCTCATTCACTAACGCCAACGCACGGGCTTTGCCGCTTGGGAAGGGCATGTTTGGTTTTACACCGATGCCCGCCCGACCAATTTTTTGGTCATTGACCGCGAGGGCTGCTCCCGTTTGGATCGAAGCCAACTATCGGCGAGCCCACGCACCTATACCCGCATGCAGTAGTTTTTCCGTCAACACGAGGGCAAAACGTCGGCGGCCGATTTATCCGCCAAATATTTGGCGAGCCGACGATTTGGCAAGGCGCGCAGGGGCATAAAGCAAACGAGTTTTGTTTTCTCAACGTGCGATACTATGCAAGGTTTGAAATGATTTGATTTTCTTCGTGAGATGGTTTGGAGTTTAAGAATTTATTTGGGTTTTTTTAGCCACACAGTATAGACGAAGACGCTCACAACATGCACACACTTGCTCCTACAAACATACGCACGCAACTCTATCGCTATGAGCATCTCCGAAAAGCTTGACTGGCAAATCCTCAAAATTGATGAAGTCACCACAGGCGCCTCGCTGTCGACAGGCATGTCTCCTAGCACTGAAAGAATAGCGCTGGTAAATCTAGAAAAATGTGATCACCAGTGTCGAGTCGAGGACTCGAACCCTGCTGGGCTGGTTCCACTACAAAGAATCTTGCCAGTTGAGTTAGGCTCAGTTCAAAAGAAATTATTTAGTTCATAGGAAACTTCTCCAAAAATTCATTATTCATTGAAAATCCACAATTCATCCAGCTCACAGAACACGAAAAAGTTACTATAGTGTATTTTCTCACTTCTCCTCCAACTAAAACTCACTGTAAGTTGGCAAAGACTGCTTGCCCCTGTTCGACTGGCTGGTTGGCTGGGGCCGGGCTGATTTGCTGTGAGAGAAATATATTGTTGGTTGGCTGGTTGCTGCTGGCCGTGGCTGATTTCGTATGAGATAAAAACACTGTTGGCTAGCTGGTTATCAGGCAACCCAACAGGGCCTTGGGTTCCTTTTCATATAGGATGATAATAATTTTATTACGTTCCGCATATGGCTTGAGTTTTTTTTTCTCTAAAAGATATGTAAGGCTTCCGTACATAGGCAATGATGAAGTTTGTGGAGATGTTGGGTAGGTAGCACATATAGTCATCACTCTGGTGGTTGTACAAATTGATTATTTTAATTGTTCTTTACTACCTTGGGAAGTTTCACGAAGTAACACCGATTATGTTGGAAAAAATACACTACAACATCCACTGATTTTAAGTGAATAAAAAATTTGCACCAAACTGAATTTGAAAATAAAGATTTAATAAAATTTGATAAGTTTATAATAGCAAATAAAGGAAAACCACGGTTTTCTCAGACATATTTTATTTTGGGTGCAAAGGGATGAGAAAAATCGGGGATGTAATTCTTTCGGGTGGCAACAGTTAATTAGATGTGAGGAATACAATGGGTTTTCCATGTCTAAATTAGCACTGTTCATGTTGGCAGATTGGTCTAGGGGATTACATGTCCTCCGCGCTAAAGGATTTGAAATAAGCACCACACACCACATCAAATAAATGTGTTTGATATGTAAACCCCTTCTCAACTAGACTCGGTATCTGATATGTAAACTCCTTCTCCACAAGCCTTAGGGAACAACATGGATTCCTCTCTAGCTCTCTTTTTCCTCTCTCCAACTCATATCTTCTTCTTCTTTCTCCCGGGTATATGTGTGTAACTCCGGTGTTGAGGGGGCCCTCATATCAAAACATTCTTCTTTCAAGTAATATATTAAAAATGTTGTGTCGGTAACATAAATTTAACAATTTAAGTAACAAAAATATTTTCACTCAAAAATATAATTTAGTATTAAGAGAGTTGAATAATAATGTCTTACTCATCCAATGAATAGTTTATATTACTCGAAGTGGGTACTATATGTACATATCAACTTATTTCTACGAACTCAGTAATTAAAATTTGATTTTTGCAATTTCATGTTGGCTATTAGTCTTATTAAAAAATTATTCAAACATAGTTAAAATTTAAGTTATTTTTGAAGAATTTTTATTAATAAAATAAGCCACAACAAAAAAACGATACTTTGCACTTTTTTTTTGGAATAAAATGAGTCGTCAAACTCTAGATGAAAAAGGTCAAACAAATTTTTTAATTTGAAACAAAGGGATATTAGTCATGTTTAGTAAATTATTTTTTATTATTGCTATAGCAAATTCAACTTTTTGATACGAGATACGGATTAGGAGTATTAAAGGTGGATAACTAACAAAACTCGTTCCAAACTCCCGGGTGAAATTGCCAGACGAATATATGAAGCTTAATTAGGCCATGATAGACGAATATATAAAGCTTAATTAGGCCATGATTAGACAATATCATGCTACAATAAACACTCTATAATGACAGATTAATTAGGGCTTAATAGATTCGTCTCGCGATGTCACGTCCATCTGTGTAATTAGTTTTATAACTAGATCATGTTTAGTCATTCTAACCTACAGTTTATAATTGCTACTGTAATGTCATAAATGTTTTTCACCAACTCAAGAGGCCAACATGGTTCTGTTCACCAGCAGCATAAAACAGCAAAATCATTAGAGAAACATCCGTATATGTGAGAGTACTAACTGTCCTACCAATAACAATCGAAAAAAGAAACTAAAAAAAATCACACTACTAATAAATAATCCAACGTATCCACAGTACGGTATTGTAGGTTTTGTGTAGTAATACTTATCATCACTATATATACCAATCATCAGCAATTAATCAATCTGCCATCGATCGAAAGATTCCTTCTAGAAGTTCTCCTTGTGGAAGACGAACTTGGTGGTGGTCTTATGCGAGAAGTCCTGCGAGAGTCGTCGCAGCTCCGGCGTGAGCTTCTGGTCGCCACAGAAGAAGACCCCCACACGCTGCCCCTGGTGATTGCACGCCACCCGCTTGAACACCTCCCTCCACTCCGGGCGAGCAAAGTGCGTCCTCACCCTCGTCCCGGACACGACGTCGACGCCCCCGCTCTTGGCATGGTGCAGCGCCTGCAGCATCACCAGCAGCGCCGACCTGGCGTCGCCGTACACGCTGGTGCAGTGGTTGTGGAGCTCCACCACCTCCCCGCCGGCGTCGCGCTCGGCGACCTCGTTCATCACGCCGCGGAACCACTCGAAGGAGCCTTCCTCGCGCGTGCACCAGTAGAAGTAGACACGGCGCGTCATGAAGGTCTCGTCGCCGTCTTCGTGTCCGTCTCCGGCGGCGGCGGCGGCGGCGGGGGAGATGTGGTTGAGGACGTCCTTGACGATGCTGATGAGAGGGGTGGCGCCGATGCCGAGGCCGATGAGGAGGAGCACGTCGTACTTGCGGTAGTCTTGGGCGGGGGCGCCGTAGGGACCGTCGATCAGGAGCTTGGGGAGCTTCTTGCCGTTGCCGGTGGCGGCGATGTCGGCGCGGAGGAGGCCACTCTGTCCGGCGGCCGGTGGCCGGCACGCTTGTTCGAAGAGGGCACGGAAGCTTGTTGTCCAGTCGCCGCGGCACCGGATGTGCATGCTCAGGTAGTCGTCACCTGGCGCCGAGGTGATGGTGAACGGGTGCCTGCATTGCAGTGCAGATCATTCAATCAACACATAGAGGATTTTAGTGATCATCCGATCCATCCATGGCGTTCGAAGTTCGATCGATCCCCATCAAGCAGCAACAATGGCGGCAGGCTGGCTTACCACTCGAATGGCGAGACCTCGCCGCAGTTGACGTAGATGTACTGGCCACTCTTGTAGGTGAACCCGTGTGGTTTGGTCATGTGGATGGCGATCACGTTCCCCGGGTACACGGCCACCTTCTCGATCCTCACCGTGGTCAGCCCATGCGACCTCAGTGCCCGGAAAAGCCGCTCGCCGGCGTAAAGCAGCAGTGGAATGGCCAGGTACATCCATGTCTGAATTGCCCATTCCAAAACATTTAATGTTAATTTTGTCAGAACAAGACATCAAGGACATGATCTCCTCCAAGCTAGCTGATGAACATAATTACTAGGTCGACTTGCTTACCGTCTGCTTGTACCATGTCCGGTTGATGTAGAGGCAAACACCATGAACAACGAAGGCGATGTAGACAAAAACGAAGAGGTGATGTGAATACCAGAACATATTGAACCCACTAAGCTTTCGCAGAGGGTTACCCTCACTGAGCTTCCCTCGCCGGAACCAAGGGTGGGCCAGCGTGTAGGCAATGGCCATAAGCACCACCATGGTGACGCCGGTGACACCCACAACACCCTTAACGAACCACCAGTAATTTGGAATCCTTCTCTGCCCAAAGTAGGCCTTCATCGGCTCGTACGCGGCGTTGCTGGCGTCGAGCAACCTCGGGAAGTCACACGTCAGATGCGTCACAGCGTGGAGTGCCACGCCGACGGCCACGCCACCGGCGACCACCTTGTGGAAGTTGATGTTGTCGTTGAACGGCACGGCGGCACCAAGCCTCGTCCTCGAACGGAGGTAGGTGATGGTGTTCCGGCACACGGGGAGGAGGATGAGGGCCATGTTGAACTTGGTCGTCTCGGCGCCGCCTTTCGCCACGCAGACGCAGTAGCCCATGACGTCGAACGTCGGGTGGCGGCGGTAGGTGATGAATTTCCAGGTGAAGAGGGCGGCGTTGATGGCGAGCCAGAGTGACATCACCCAGACACGCTTCCAGTTGTCCTCGAGGAAGTAGAGGAGGCTCGTGGCGGCGGCGCGGAGCGGGTTGCGGTTGGGTGCTGGTGCAAGCTTCTGGCTGATCAGCTGGCTTATGTTGGAGCTTTGCGTCACCAGAAGACGGGATTGCGCCTGCGATGGCGGCAGCAGCAGCAGTGACTCCAGGGTTGCAATCTGTTTATATGTTTTAGAAGAAGAGAATTTGAGATGAACAATGTCAGTGCACTGAAATACTGAATGATGAACAATGTCGAACTGATGTAGTAGAATTGGGAGGGGAAGAGTATGTGGTACGGACATCGATGTAGCCGAGGTTGTCGGGGTCGAGCTCCTCCATGATCAGCGCGGCGTACTCGTCGACACGCTCCAGGATCTTTGACAGCTTGTTGGCGGAGGCGGTCAGAGTGAGGACCTGAAGGTGCAAGAAAATTCAGTGTTCAGGTTCTTGACTGAATTAGGCTAATTGAGTACTCCAATTTAGAAGTATGTTGTTTCCATCGATGCATTTCATTGGCTACTAGTAGTTCATTACCTCTTGGAGCTCCTCTTTAGTGATCTGGCCATCATCATTCTTGTCAACCCTGCAACAGAGTTCAGATTTCAGAACAGAGCAAGTCGAGACATCAATCAACATACTGCAGAGTTGAGAGTATGTGATTCTGAGTTTTCTAAGCTGATGAACACGTACATGTCAAAGAAGGTCCGAAGCTTGGCATCGAATCCTGGGTCAGAGAGCTGTTGCCAGAAATCCTTCACCTCATCCTTGGTGAGCACCTGAGCCGTGATCCCTCTTCGCCGCGCAAGTGAGTCGAAGATCTGCGCCGCGAACTCCTCGGATCCATCCATCCCTGCATCGTCATCATCCACCTTTTAATTAGTTCATAGATGTAGTGTAGGCATGAACTGGGGGACAAATTTCAGAGTTACGAGAGAAACTGAAGAAAGAATGGCAGCAGGGGGAGAGCAAGTGCAGCAAGCTAGAGGGCGTGCGGAAGCTCACCAATGCACTTGCCGAAGCGGGAGCGGAGGAGGAAGCCATCGACGGCGAGGCGTTGGAACCTCTTCTCGACCTCCGGCCATCCCTCGGTGAGGGCCGCCTGGTTGAGGAACTGGAGCCCCCGGAGCGCGGCGGCGGCGCCGGTGACGGCGCTCCGGTCGAGCCTGCTGCCGGTGCCGGAGCGGTCGCCGCGGAGCAGCGCCGAGAGCGGCACGGCGCGCTTGCCGGCCGACGCGATGCGGCGGAGGGCCCTGAGCTTGGACGACAGCCCGCCGGCGCCGGGCGCCGCCGGGGGTTCCAGGAGCGCCGCCTCGTCCTGCAAGTCCGCCGCCGCCGGAACGCTCTTGACGGTGCGGACGGCGACGGCGTCGTCGTCACGGACGTCGAGGGTGACCTCGACGTACTCGTCCTCGTCCTTGAACCGCGTGCTCCGGCGCTTGTTGTCTTTGGATGGGCTCTTGAACGCCGGCGGCGGCGGTGGCCCGGCCTGGCCTTCTGACATGGTGCCTGCCACCCTATCGACACAAGGTCCCTCCCGGCCTCACTGCAAGGTTCACCATTTGCCAACATCAACACCGGCCAAGAACTCGAAATACATCAACAAGGTCGATAACTCATACTGGTACACATTATCACATATGATGAAATTATATCACTTTGCGAAAAGAAACAGAGCAGACTGCTACTGATACTATAGCGATTAGTAAATTCGATCGATGACAGGAGGTTTCAGCAAAACGAGAATGTCTGCATCAAGTTGTTCCTCAGTGACTCTCAGATGGTAAATTGCTAGTGTGACAGCAACACGCTACGCCTATAGTGTACTACGGAGCCCATGCAGAGATTGTAAATAAAATCTAGGACGACGCTGACGTTACTGTCAAGAACATGGCTAGTGACGTCATAACTAAATTCTCCAGGGTAATATGGGATTTTGACAGCAGCACTTTTTTTTTCTTTCTAGTTTTCCACCATCAGCGGAACGGAGCGTCTAGATTTGTAAAAATGGAGCTGAAACAACCAAGATGAACTGAAAGTCTGAAAGAATATGCACACTACAGCAGCTGCGAAGAAGCGAGGCGAAACTGCAAGCAAGAACAGAGGGAGCGATCCATGTCAGTCTCATACACTCACCTAGAGTCTTGAGAGCTTGAACTGGAATTGGAATTCCTCACAGCCCGTCGCACGCAGCTGCCAAAGAGAGCTCTGTCCGAATCGGAAGAAGCTCCCACGCACTCCAAGAAGAGCACGGACGGGGGAACGAACGAGGAAGAACGTCGCAGCTGGTAGAATCGAAGCAGTTGGTAGCTGTGGTGGCGAGTGGCGAGGAGATGAAATATATAGGGAGGCAGGCAGGCACGCAGGGTTCACCTACCTACCAGTCTACCAGGCGATCGAGGACCGGGGCAATGGTGGATTCGGCGGCCACTTCGATTCGAGCTGAGCTGTGGGGATGAACGGAATGGAATGGTTGGAGACAGACAGCGGCCGGTCTTGGTCGTCAGAGGAATTTCTTTATGCAAGTGTAATGTCTGAGTTGGGACCGAGCAGCGAAGGCGAGAGAGACGCGGGGACTAGTCAAGGAAGCGGTGTGGAGAACTGATACAGGGGGCGCCCCCAAGGTTGGGCATCCGGGATTGGAATGGGCATAGCACTAGCACAGCACAGCTAGGGCCGTGCGTGGAAGGAAACCACCAGTGAACGCCTCCCTCCCTCTGCTGCCGGTTTCTAGGGAGCGATTACGGCCGGGGTGGTGGTTTGGGTTGGTGAATGCTGATACTGCTTATATGATTAGGGTCTCTTTTGGCACATGAGCTGTATGTAGCGCCAATACTAGTTGATTACTGCCGCTACATTCCTTCTTTCCAATGTTTGTTTGGACGTATGTATTGTACTCCTGACATTTACAAATGAACAACTGTGTGCTCGGTGTTTTGCACTACAATTTCTTCCCTTCCGCTTCACATTGCATTTAAATTTAGCTATATTTAAATTTGGTTATATTTACACAAAAAAGGTGGCAGCCGGTTTTGGGAATTGGAGAGTGCCGTCCGGATCCACCCTGCTACTACTTGCTTTCCGCATGGACGGCGCGTGTCGTGTCGTGTCGTGGCGTGGCGTGCGTGCAATGCACCGCACGTTCCTCTTTGTGCTCCGCCTCGTGCTCGTCGCATCTCCTTCCTCTGCATACAGTACAGTAACACTACGGGACAGGTGTGGCTTTCAGGCTTTGCCTGTAGCGTGGCCGCGTGGGTTCTCGTCTCGTGTGGGCCCACTCGTCGGTGAGGCTGGCGGCATGCACCTTCTTGTAATCTTGTTGCTGCGCTCGTGCATTGCCTGCCGTTCAATGGACTCACGTGTGTTCGAAGCCGTACGTGCTGCTTTAGTCGGTGTTCAGATTTAAAACTACTTTTTACTTCCTATTCATTCTTCTCTCAAAATATATATATCTAAAAGTTCATTTTTCATCTTTCATATTCATCCTCTACATAACACACATCCTAATAAAAAAAGTATTTTTACTCTCTCCCATCCGAACACAACATTACATACTGCAGTGAGGTCGGTGTACGTACCGTCGCCTGTGTCAGATTGTGCTCGTGTCAGAGATCTTGGAGCGACAGAAAAAAAGAGGGTACAAGGACTTCCGCCGTTAGCGCTACAATTAGGATCTGCTAAGTACTAAGCTAGTACATTATATTATTAGCACACCTTTTTATCGGAGCCCTATGCCTTGGATTAACCAGGGGTTACATGCATGCTGCAGTGGCTAGTGGGTTGTTGACCGTCTGGGTAAAACCACTCGACAAATATATATTCTAACTTGTTTGGGCACTTCTAATAGTATATCTCTATGATGTTTCCATCTCCTAAAGCAGGTGGAACTGCACTCCTGCTAGGCCTTGGAAATCAGCAAACGTCTCATGCCAATTTTTGCAACAAGGTGGGTGCGATTCGGTAGACACTCTGAGGTTAAAAGCATATACAACAATAAAAGCTGATAGCTTAACTAGTCGGTGTTTTTCTGATACGAGAGAGAGAATGCCTGACTCTCGTACAAGCAACAAGCTGAGTGTTGATTCCTTTGCAGAGACGAGCATATACTAGGTATGTAGTTGTGTGGTAGTGAGAGAGCAGAAAAAAAGAATAAAAGTTGTTGTAGACAATAAAAGACTACTAATATTGTAAGGCTGGGCTGTTGCATATTGACTTACGAACCATTCATTTGGCGCGCTTTTATTGTTGGGCTTGCTTTTATTTCTACATGTAGGTCAGGTGTACATTCTATCTTCTTATGTTTATATGGGTTAAAATGTACAATTATTTCATCAAATCTTTTGTAGCCTACTGCCATATTTTGAGACGACAGAGTAACCTTGTGGTTTTCACATGTTTTTTCCCCCTTACAAGTTTCATACGGCATGCATGGTTTAGATTTTATACACTCTACTAACAACAAGTTTCATTTATGTATGCTCCACATGATCGTTTTAGGGACACATCCAGTTTCCGTCTCTAGCTAGATGGACACTCAAATTAATCTAACTCGATCCAAAGTCAACAGTCGTTGGTTCGAAAAATCCTCTAGATTAACTTGAAAAAGCCCAAAATTTCCTTGGGAGCTAGGAGGAAACTTAGCTCGTAAGCTTTAGGTGCTTGTATTCTATGACGTACTAACCTACTACTGTCTATCAAGGACTTGTGTGCCATCCGAGAACTAACCGTGCGTCGTGGCTGTCAACATCGCCATGGTTAGTTACGAAGCACTTGGAATTAGATGACGATGACCATGCATGCACGTTGATAGTAAACGTGCAAGTTCCACCACGTACGATGGTTGTTGAGATAGATCGAGGCCGTGGATGCCTGCTGCTGCGTCCCCTATTTCCAGGTGATCGCTCTTGTTTTCAGATGGACCCGCCGCGTCTACGTGGAAGTTGTTATCCATAGAGGGGTTTTTCCCTTTTCATTGGTGGATTAAAAAAAAGAAGAAGTGTTGGCTTGCTGGGCCACTACAAGCCCAAAGGGCTGAGCAGCCCAGCAGGCCAACAAGCTGCTCACGAGAGCAACGCAGGATGCCCAGCCGCCAGAGAACGGATAGGGATCGATCCCTCCGTCTCCTTCGCGACGGCGCCGCAGGAAGCGGGCGTCCGCACGCGGAGGAGCGCCTGGGCGACGGCCAACGGCGTCCGAGTTTTTCGGAGCGCATGGGCGCGTGGGCCCTGCTCGAGTGGCTCCTCCTCGCCTACATATCTAGGGAAGCTCTCTTCCTCTGTATATTTGAGTTTTTCTCCTCTCTCATATCCACTCTCTGCTGGCTGCTCCTCTGATCCCCTCTCTCTGGTAGTCGCCGGAGCTGCGTTCGTGAGTTCTCTGGTGAGGGGATTTGGTACAGCTGCAGTGCCGCGCCTGTGTGGTGCCGTGCTGCTGCCTGTGCTCCGTTCGGGTGGCCTGGTGACTGGGTTCCCTACTGTGTGACGTTCGTCTTCTTCTCGGGTCGCTGCCGGTGACGTTCCTCTCGGCATCGACGTCGGTTCAGTATCTCCGTCAACCCACCGCCTTCGACGACTCGGACCTGAGCGGCGGAAGTTGGTTTTCTGAGACAGAACCTCGGTTCGCTGAGTTTATCTTCCCACGTAGTTGATCTACGTGCTGTGAGTTTCCCGTTGTCGGTTGTTCAAGTATTTATTTGTGCAATCTGCTAGTATTTATGCTTGGGTGTGATTGCACATTTGTTAGGTGGATTTGATACTCGATGATGATAAGAGGTGTAGTGAGAAATTAGTGTGACAGTTCATAGAATTGATAGGCTTGTTCTTTGTCTAATTTTGATTCACTTCATCCTGGCTGTTGGCTCTTCGGGGCCTCTGTTGTGAATTACTGAATTACTAGTCTCTGTTTACTAGTTGCAGTCGCAGGAATTACTCTGTCTACTAGTCACAGTTCTAGGAATTACTGAACTACTAGTGCTCTGTTTACAAGATGAAACTCCAGTAGTTACTGAATTGCTAGTGCTAGTACTGAATTACCTCTGTTTACTAATTGTAGTTCTGTTAGCTAGTAGTATTACTGGATTACTGAACAGAAGTTGCCAGATTACTGAACCCCTCGGCACTTACTGAGTTACTGGTGTTTTGTTGCTGGTTAGTAATTGAGGCTGTATTTTCAGTAATTGAGACTGGTTTCAATTTTAGATAAAAGAACTTGTTGAATTCTGTGAATTTTGAGTAGAACTGTCACACTAGTCAAGGATCTAAATCACCTTGGCGTTGGACGGCTATCTAGAATAGCAACCCGCTGTCTGAGAGTAAAATATGAAAAGAATTTCTATATTCTTGTATTTTATCTGCCTACTTCATCTACTTTATATGTTTATGGATTTTCATATGAACATGGATGGAATTATAATATGTGTACGGGCATTGGAATTTATTCTATTCATTTACGTAAGTTATGAACATGTATATCATCTGAGGAATATACTTATCACTTTGTATTTAATTATGAAAGCATGTCTCTTATCTCTTCAATATTACAACACAGGTTGGGCTTCTCTGGATCGACAGGGCAACCTGCAAACCCACCCAGACCCAAACCCACCCAGACCCAAGGAGACTGTTCCTCTGTTACAGTGTTCCTGGTCCTGTACCGTACCGTGTTGTCTCGTGCTTTTGCATTTCTCCTGCGTGCTCACACTCATGTAAACATCATGTGCACAAAGATGTTTTTGTCTTTTAGCCAGTTTTAGAGGGGATGTTATTACATACTGCAAATTTGGAGAACCGTACCAGCGAAGAGTCATGGTGATGACACTCTCCTCTCATCCATGACACTCCTCCTCTCTTCTTCTAAATAATTATGTCATGTCAGTAATTTATTGATATGGCGTGATATTTAATGCTAATGATATTCTGCTATGACACTTCCAGTAAGACTGGCTTCGTTTTTTTTTTAAAGAAATGGATACGTAGGAACATGTGATGTGGCTGGAAGATGGGGCCTCGAGTTCAGCGGACCCGCTCGTTGGTAAGGTTACTTTTATGGTTGGCGCTTGTAGTATCTCCGTCCAGAGATGTCTGTTGCTTGATACCATGACTTCCGTACGGGCAGGCGTTCAGCTATGCTCACTCCATACTAAGGTCGGTGTTTTGTAACCCTGACAACTTTAATTAGTAATTAGTATCGCTCGTGTTAGACTTAAGGGTGTGATTAGATTGGAGAAAGGTTCTTTAAAAATACACTGTGCACAAAAAATACACCATAGGTAAATAGTTAATTTAGATGAATATTATTTTTTAGGGGAATCTTTTGGGAGGGCCTTAGCTTGGGGCAAGCCCAACGTGTAATACAGATGAGTTGAGGTAGCTCTTTTTCACTCACGTATTCTCTCTCCCCTGAGGTTAACCTCTACGGGTCACACTGATATCTGCAGAGCTCCTAATTTTTACCCACCTAGCATCTGAGCATATGAGCCTGCTACATGCCCTGACAAAGGCCATCACCCGGATGACTGGCTTGGGCAAGCTCTAGGACCATATTATAAAGTGTGAATGTGCACTCTTTTGTTGAGTGAGTGAGTGAGAGAGAGCGCGCGCACGCTCTTGATTTAGTTGGATTTTGTCGTCATTAGCGTCATAACTGGATTAGATGAGCTACCTCCTCGCTGGCTCACTGCACAACACCTGTCTTTGCCCCCAAACTCTACCTTGGATTGGCCAAGGTGGTTATCTAAGGTTGTTTTTTTCGTTAGGCCTCATGGTCAACCATTCTTCCGCGAAAAACGTCGTGTGATCGGCGGACTGCATGCACAAACGAATGCCAACTTGAGCTAGGAAAAAACAGGTTAATTTGGTGGTGCATGCATGTGCATACATGGTGCAAGTTGCTCGAGTAAAAAGCAAGCGTAGTGCAGTGTACATGCCAAAAAGATTTATTAATACCAGTAGGGTTAAATTTGCGCCCCATCTGTCCCTGCAAATGTGTGTGACCTTTATAATAAGCAAGTTGTTTATATATATATATGTATGTCGTAACTCATAACATAAGCAACTTAGTTTATATGTGAACCGTAGTATGTATCTTCTTTTTTTTTTCTGAAAAAAAGAAGGGATGATAGATGGGCATGGACAGGCTGCTGCCGAAAGATTACACTTTGGTTGGGCAGTGGGCGCCGGGCACCATGGTCCCACTCGTCAGCGAGGCCTAATTCTTGGCCCAGGAGTTTTATTTGCATTCTGCACCTTGAGGTTATACTATAAATTATAAGGTCATCAATGCATAATATCAGGTTGCTCAGAGAGTCAGAGATAATAATCGATCCTTCCTTGTACGAGTGTGGGGCCGGCGTTTCCTACGTCAAATATGGGCTGCACCACGCAGGTTGACAGTATGCTTGTGCTCCCAAAAACCCAACTTTGAGGCCCATATCCATGTCGATACTTGAGCTCGAATACTCCGAATATGGCTCCGTGTCGATACTTGGAGCTCGAATACTAAGGCTTCGTTTGGATCAATGGAAATTCACAGGAATTTTAAAGGAATAGGTTCCAGAGGAAAAGAATGGCGTAGAAGCGTTTGGAATAAAGGAATGTTGGGTGCCATTTCATAGGAAAGGAAACTATCCAAGGGAAATAATCACTACTACAGAATTGGCTAAATCAAACGCCTTTTTACAGCTGGTTTTGAGACAACCGGCAGTAAAAGGTCATCACAGCCGGTTGGATTATCAACCGGCTGTATTGCTCTTATCACAGCCGGTTTGTATTACCAACCGGTTGTGATGAGGGGTGAGGGCAGCGCAACCGGTTCCAGCTACGAACCAGCTGCGTTGCTACTCATCGCAGCCAGTTGGTGGTTGGAACCGGCTGCGTTGAGGGGCTCATCAACACAGCCGGTTCTGGCCACGAACCGGCTGTGTTGCT
Organism: Digitaria exilis; assembly: GCA_015342445.1. NCBI lineage: Eukaryota > Viridiplantae > Streptophyta > Magnoliopsida > Poales > Poaceae > Digitaria > Digitaria exilis. Next base: position 820,009 of record JACEFO010000191.1, on the reverse strand, counting down.
ACTCATCGCAGCCGGTTGGAGCCACGAACCGTTTGTGTTGATCAACGCAGCCGGTTCTATATGCATAGGCACTTGGCAAATACAATTTTTGAAGCCCTACATGTTATCAAATTGAAAAGTGTTGAACTACAAAGTTGTGTAATTTCTCAAGATGTAAAACTTTTATATTGGTCATTTGTTCATATGACAAAGTGATAGTAAAAGTATTCACAAATCCTACATCTCTCATATAGGGTTTAGGGTATGAAATTAGAAGAGAGATGTAGGATGAGTGAACACTTTTAGTATCACTATGTCGTGTGAACAAATGACCAAAATAAAAAGTTGTAAACTCGAAAAATTATGAAACATTATAGTTGACAATATTTTCATTTGAATTCGTATTGTTAACAAAAACCAAGTTTGAAATTATTCAAATTTGAAATTCAAATTTCACAAACGACCTCGGATGGAAAAAATAGACAACATGGAAATTGTAGTGTTTGAAAAGTTGCGAAAATCTATAGTTGACAAGTTTTTAATTTGAATTTGTTTAGGCTCTCAAATAAGTCATTTACACTCGGGTTTGTATAGTTTGTGGGGAATGAAAATGTGATATGGTCACAACCACCTGTGTAGCGTAGTGGTAAGAGGGGGTGCGTGCGAGGGGAATGTCGCGGGTTTGTAGTGGTTGGGGGTATGCGTGAGGGGAAGGTCGCGGGTTCGAATCCCAGCTACCTAGTAGCGACTTGATGACTTGGGACTGGGCTGGGCAGTAGTGGCTGTCCGTTGGGGTCTCTCCCCCAATTAAAAAAGTTTTTGCTATTTTCTCGAGCACTCGTAAGCCGTCCTGGACACCCTCATCACAGTCGGTTCTAGCCACCAACCGGCTGCGTTGAGGGTGTATCACAGCAGGTTGGAACCGGCTGTGTTGCCCGAACCAACACATCCGATAGGAATCAAACAGTTCCCAAAACCGGCTACGATGGGGTTTCCCAACCGGCTGTGATGAGTATTCTGTAGTAGTGAATCTTTGCTCCCTCTCACTCTCTTGATACTCTCTCTGGTTCCTGTGTTTTAGTTCCTACGTTCCGAACACAATCTCGCAAAACTTTCCTATGTTTTCAAAAAAACATGCATACCTCATTCCTACTTTTTTTTTCCTATTCCTGTCTTTTGCATATTCCTTTGTTCCAAACATGACCTAAAGTTGGACTACACTCTCACGGATAAATGAAGTTTGTTTTGTTCGGCGTCATGGTCAACCATTCTTTCAAAACAAACGTCGTGAACTTGGAAACAACAGGTTAATCTGGTGATGCATGCATGTGCAAACATGGCGCCAGTCGCACGAGTAAAAAGCAAACGTAGTGTAGTGTACATGCCAAAAGATTTATTAGTACCAGTAGGGTTAAATTTGCGCCCCACCTGTCACTGCACCCTTTTTTAGAAATAAGAATATATATATTTCAATGAGTAAAGTGCATCCACCATACGTGAAGTTGTATCCTTGTATCATTTTGGTCCAATAAGTTGTAAACATAGCATCCACACACATGAAGTTGTATCATTGTATCATTTTGGTCCAACAAGTTGTAAACATTCAACCCACTATACACTAAGTAGTTCACAATTGGCATATACAGTCCACTATACACTTGAATCCATATTTCAAAGACGTGGCATTATGCTGACAAGGACTTACTAGAAGTATAGATCAGATCGAACACAAAAAATCTCATGTTTCATTTCGGTCTGATGAGTTACAAATGCAAAAAAAAACATATAAAACTATAGGATATAGTGAGATACGATCCAAAATAATATTTTAATATTATTTCACCCAATCCAGGATGACCTACTAACAATAATTTTATTTCATGTGTTACGATAGGGAATATGTAGATGTGTCTTTAAAAAAAGATATATTTTCATGTTCAATATAAACAAGATCGTGATTCAAAAAAGATCATTTGGAAACAAAATGAGAAAAAAATAAAACAGTGGATTGTAATGTTCCAAGTCCTCGCTAGCGTGCTACATCTGCAAAATATGGATTTCTAATGTACAATAGATTTATATGCACATCGTGAACAACTTAGTGCATGGTGGGTGCAACATTTACAACTTGTTAGACCAAAATGATACACCGATGCAACTTCATGTACGTGGGTGCAACCTTTACAACTTATTAGATGAAAATGAAACAAGGATACAACTTCTTGTATGATGGATACACTTTACTCTATTTCTATATTCCAGTCTGTTTATTTACCAATGCATGTAGCCATTCATTCCTACCTCGTGTGCTCGACCAATGCATGTAGCTGCGAATTATTACATGCATTATGCATACCTCATTCCTACGTGGTGTGCTCAACCAATGCATGTACCCGTTCATTATTACATTACCAACAAAGAGTTGATAACAGAAAAAAACAACAACTTTATAATAAGCAACTTGTTATTTTTATATATGTCATAAGTAACTTAGTTTATATGAACCAAAGTATGTATATTTCTCTTGTTTTTATTTTTCTGATAAAAGAAGGGATGATAGATGGCCAAGATGGGCATGGACAGGCTCCTGCCGAAAGATTACACTTTGGTTGGGCAGTGGCCCAACGGGCACAATGGTCCCACTCGTCAGGAAGGTCTAATTATTGGCCCCGGAGGTTTCTTTGCATTCTGCACCTTGAAGTTATACTACAAATCATAAGGTCATTAGTGCATAATATATGAGGTTGCTCAAAGATAAGATATTTTCCTACATATATGAGGTTGCCTTTAAAGGTATATTTCTACATGTAGGTGAGGTGTACATTCTATCTTCTTTATTGTTTCATCAAATCTCTTGTAGCCTACTGCCATATTTCTAAACGACATAGTAACCTTGTGTTTTTCACATGTTTTTTTTTGTTACATGTTTGATACGGCATGGTTTAGATTAATTCTACACACTCAACTAAAAACAAGTTTCATTCATGTATGCTCCACGCGTGACAGTGCCACCCGACTTTTTTTGTTTTAAGTCCTTTCCTTTAACTTTTTTTTCACAAATAGGCCCCTGGGTGAGCGATGGCAGCTTTGGACCAGGGTCTCGGCGCCATAGACAACAATGCCAAGGTAACATGTCTTGGCGCCCCTTGGGTGCCTCCAGCGAGGACGACTGATGTGGCCTAGCTCGGCGCCACAGATCTTGGCGCCGAGATGGGCGCCACGGCTTCAGCTCGGCGCCAGAGATCTTGGCGCCGAGATATGTGGCGCTGAGATAGGCTATGCCACCATGTTGTTCTGCCCCGCTGGTAGCCTACTGCAGCTCAACGCCATGGGCCATGGCGCCGAGATGTGTTACCTCGGCGCCATGACCTATGGTGCTGAGCCCCTAGTACCAAAACAACAATATGTTCTCCCAGGGGTCTATTTACGAAAAAGTTTTCTAGGTGACCGCTTCTTATTTTCGGATGGACCCACCGCGTCCGCTTAGAGGTTGGGCTTCTCTGAATCGACAAAGCAAACCCACCCAGACCCAAGGAGAGTACGAAGACCGTTTTGTTCATATGTCACAAAGAGGTTTTTAGTTTTTAACTAGCATTGTGCCCGTGCGTTGCTACGGGACGGCAACAATTGTATAATAAATTACATTGAACATTCCAGAAGACAATAATTCACTGTTTATTGTGATAAAACAAAACAATTTACTCTATTAAAAATTTAAATCGAAGATGCGATTAAGACATTTTTTTTATCTTCGATTTCTATTTACATACCAAATAAAAGCATTGATTAATAGCATAACAGTAAAAGCATCTAAAGGTTGACGCCCCACTGAAAGTGCATTTGGCCCCCTAGCGGTTTTGGTGATGATAACAACCACAATTTGAAGATTTCATACTTTTATTAAGATATGTGCAGGTGCTAAATGAGATAAGAAAAAGAATATATACAAAGGAGGTCCCCAATTCGAATTATATGGTGTGAAGCTCATATGGAGGATTTAAATTGAATTTATTCTTTGAATTTGAGTATAGGAAACACCGTACTATCAAGGGGACGTGTCTGATGAATCAAGGTTGCTAAAGTGCTATATTGAGATGAAAACTAACTTTGAGAGGCAAAATGGGCGAAACTCACTTTCTCAGAGAATTCTGGAAGATCCGGTTTTGTTCTTCGGAACATCCGGTTCGGTTCTGCGTAAAACCAGAAGATCCGATTTTGTTTACCGGAAGATCCGGTTCGGTACTGAGTAAAATTTGGCAAAATCGGAAGTTCCGGTTTTGTAAATCGGAAGTTCCGGTTTGGCAGTACACTTAGGTTTTTAACAGCTAACTTAAGCCTTTCCGGAAGATCCGGGTGGTACTCGGAAGTTCCGGTTTGCCCGATTCAGAACATAGCGGTTAGATTTTGGGGATGGGTATAAATACCCCCTCTCTTACCCCTTCACTCCTCTCTCGCCCAACAGAACAGAAAACACATCTTGAGCTCTCTCCCCTTCACTCCACTCCCCTCCAAACCTTGCCCTAGCCAAGATTCACTTGGGGATTGGTTGAGAGAAGAGATTTGCGGATTGGGTGTTGACTTTGAGTGAGGAGAAACATTTGTTCATCTCAAGAAGCACTTGAAGCATCCTTGGTTTGTGATTCGCGTTTGTTACTCTTGGAGCTTGCTCCTAGACGGTTAGAGGTCACCAAGTGCAGCACCTAGCTTGTGGGAGCGCCTTGGAGGATTGTATCACCCGTTCCTTGTGTGGAATCATCTAGTAAGTGACTCAATCTTGATCTTTGTGGTCGATTGAGGGAGGAAATGAGTTGAAAGAGACTCTACCCTTTATGGGTGCCTCAACGGAGACGTAGCTCCCTTGGGAGTGAACTCCGGGAACAAATCTCGTGTCTCTTTGTGTTGCTTACTTCATTTTGTTCATATATTCTCATATTTGCTATATATTGCCCGATCTATCCATATAAAGGTTTCTGTTGTATTTGATCATCATATATAGCTCTTAGAGTACCTGTGTGAACTTTCAATTCAAGTGGAATTACAAATAACTTGTTAGATTTTGAATCTCGAGCAAAGGTTATTTACACATCGGAACTTCCTAGTAAGTCTCGGAACACCCGATTGTCGGATCTTCCTAGAGGTACTCGGAAGATCCGGTTTCACTGACAACTTACGAAGAAAGAATTTTCAGGTTTTATTAGGTACGCCTATTCACCCCCCCTCTAGGCATCTACAAGATCCTCTCACCCACCTTATTATCCGCTGAATCCATATTCTCTGCCATATAACACAAACATAAAAATGTTGAAGGTTGCCATCAAACAATTTAGATGTGCAGACGTATCTGCCCACTATGCAAAGTCTTATAATCCCACTGTGTATCAATTTTGAATGTGCGATTACCTGCTGATTAAAATGATTTATAAAGAAGTTATAATTGGAAGGATTGGGAAAAAGTTAATCGCACGCCGGCAACAACAGCAGCAAAAAATAACTGAGCGTTAGGATTATCAAGTTTGAATGTGCGATTCCCTGCTAATAAAAATGATTTATAAAGCAGTTATAATTGGAAGGATTGGGAAAAAATTGATTGCACGCCGGCAACTACAGGAGCAAAAAATATTGATGACCTCCTGGACCCGCGCAGGGAGCTTGATCCCATACTTGGACCAGAGTGCATGATTAGCCTGATTCAAAATTTTAACCATATATATAAGCCTGTGAAAGATCAGTAAGCTATAGTTGTTTGTTGACGCGCACACATGTTCTTAGTGCTATGAACTTGATACACGGATCCATGGACCAACGGAGATTGAACTCTGGTCTATGATGAACCGGGTTCACACAAAGGGATGAGTTTTGATCTAATCTTGGCCATTGGTTTTGGATCTAAAGGTCACCAGATCATCTCCTTCCTCTGGACAGAAGGGAACCGTGAACAGAACCATGCACCATGAACGTTCAATAGTCACCGGAGAATTAACAGATCAAACTATGGTGCATAAAAATCGACAGGAAGTGGCAAAATGGAACACGTGAGAGATGAGGATCTCACCGGCAAACTGGAACAGCAAGCGCCTAGGGAAGGACCTGCAGGGCGATCTGACGACGACCCCCTCCTCTTCAGCTGGGTTTGCTTCAGCCGTTCTTGAGGGGATGCCGTTCTCGAGACGTGGACGGCGACGGCATGGGGTCGCAGGCGGTTTTGGAACGGATGTCGACGGCGGCAGGTATCTCCTCCACGCGTGCAGGGTCCGCTAGGCTACGTGGAAGAGTGTGCAGGAGGCCGGGCTCATCGGCCACACGAAGAGCGTGCAGGTGGCCGGGCTCATCGGCCACACGAAGAGCGTGCAGGAGGCCGGGCTCCTCGGCGACGCGGACGCTCGACGCCAGTGACCACCGCTCGGCAGAGCAACGGAGGGCCCCCGGCGGCGCAAGCAATCCGCGATGAAAAAGAAGGCGCCACCGGTTGATCCGTTGGGCAGGGCCGGCGTCGGCGTCGACGGTGGCTCGGATCCTTTGATAGGCGAGGGTTAGGGTGGGCTGGCAACGGAAAGGCGTCAATCGTGCGATTGGGGCGACGTGCGGAGGAATCGCAGGGAGGACGTGCGAAAGGAAGGGTGCGAGGATTTCTCACGGGACCGACGCGGATGCAACGGAATCGCGCGACGCGGAGGGGTCGCAGGCGGACGGACGTTGGGAGTCGCGGTCGCGATGTTTCGCCGTCGACGACTACCCCAATTGTTTTTTTAGTAGTAGAGATATTTTAAAGAAATGGATATGCAGGAACAAGTGCTGGGGCTGGAAGGTGGTCCCGCTCGTCGGTGAGGTTACTTTATGATTGGCGCTCGCATTATATAAAGTTATTGAATACCAAGATATTTAAGTGTTGATATATTTTTTCCTAGCTTCCAATTCCAAGATTTCTTAACATTTTTTATTATTCAATAATTGTTGTGTTATATTTTTTATTAAGGATTTCTAAGCATTTATTTTTATGCATATGACTCCATTTTATGTTTAGTCCTATTTAATCCTACTGGTATGAAGATTTATATGACACATTATATCTTGGCATGGCACGAAGCGAGTATATCAAATAAAAGAATCATATTAGTTTTGTGTGCCTATCGTTACATTCGTATTTAGGATTTCTAAACATTTATATTGTATTTATTATTTTTTGTTATGATTTGGTACCATTGATACATATAATCTTCATCATTAATTTGCTGTGAGGATCAGTCGACTATAAAAAGAAGTGCGAAGGTAGTACTTGTTATGTTACATACATAAGGCAAATATTCACCATTTGTAGGCTACCACAAAGGAAGCAGTTGGTCCTCGGACACATCAACGATACTAGTACAAGATGGCCATGAAAGTGATCCTCCGAGTCCTGGTCTTTGCTTTAGTTTTTTGCATGCTTGCAAATCATCAAGCTTCGGGTGAGATGGATTGTTATGGCCAGAAAGAGAATGTTAAGCTGAAATGCAAGAAAAGCATTGATATTATTGGCTATTTTGTACGTCCACGGCTAGGCGACAAATGTTGCCAAGCCGTAGATGCATCTGATATGGTTTGTGTTAGTGGTGCCTTCACGGAGGAAGAATTAAAAAAAATAAGCTGCATTTATTTTTTTCACGTTGCAAAAGACTGTGGGCATCCATTACCGGTTGGAACCAAATGTGGGAGTAAGTACCTTATACTACTACTTTTTTTTTCTACACAAATCCATGTACTGATCTTGTTGGGTACAATATTAACTGTTTTTTTCCTTAGATTCGATTGTAGAACCGCCGCCTACAACTCAAGGGTCGTCCATAAGACTATAAAAGTTCGCCAATGCTAGCAAGCCGAGGAAGAATAATGGAATAGATAGAAGAAATGTGTGCTAGGTTGACTTATGATGTTATGTCTTTACGGACAAAAATTTAATGAGATCTGTGTTACATTGTGTCCATGGGGTTGGATAAGAAATTTAAGTAGCGATAAGCCCATAACTAAGATAGTAGGGCAGCTTCATTAGTGGTTCGACGCGAACCGTGCCTGAAAATGGAATAGAACGCTAGCTCTGTTAGGATGGTCCAGTGTGAATATCGATTCATTGGGGCCCACATAGAGGAAAAAAGAAGCCTTTTCTCCTCCGTTTCTCTCAGATGGCGTGGCAGAACTAAGCGAGCAGCTGCACTAGCCGAGTGTTTTATTCACCTTGCGTCGAACCGAAAACATGGTTTGAACAAAGAACCCTCCCCCCCTCTCTCCCCCGTTTTGCATTTTCCAGTGCACAAATCGGCACAAATCGAACCATAACCCTCCCACGAACGAATGCCAACTTGAGCTAGGAAACAAAAGGTTAATCTGGTGATGCATGCATGTGCAAACATGGCGCAAGTTGCACGAGTAAAAAGCAAGCATAGTGTAGTGTCCATGCCAAAAAGATTTATTAATACCAGTAGGGTTAAATTTGCGCCCCATCTGTCCCTGCAAATGTGTATGACATTTATAATAAGCAAGTTGTTTATATATATATGTATGTCATAAGCAACTTAGTTTATATATGTGAACCGTAGTATGTATCTTCTTTTTTTTTTCTAAAAAAAGAAGGGATGATAAATAGGCATGGACGGACAGGCTGCTGCGGAAAGATTACACTTTGGTTTGGCAGTGGGCCCCCGGGCACCATGGTCCCACTCGTCAGCGAGGCCTAATTCTTGGCCCAGGTGTTTTATTCGCCTTCTGCACCTTGGGGTTATCTATCTATAAAAGAACGAGTTAAATTGAAAACGTTTCTTACCCAAATCGGACCCGCGGTACCCCTCACGCCGGACCCATATGTAAGGGTCAACGGAGGTGGGGAGGGGGTCAAACCCACCAAAACCGAGAGTTAGAAAATGTTTCTGCCAAAATCATAATTATTTTGTCACCTATGTTTTCTTACCCACCGAAATTATTTTTCCTTTTTTAATTAGACACGCCACGAAAATTATTTATGGGATGTGTAAAGGCGAAGGACACAGGCGCACACGGTCCGCGTGCGAACGCTCCACCTGCCTGCGTGCGCTTTCGGCCCATTAGTGGCCCACACAAAGATACTAGCGAGCCAGCAATAGCAAGGCATGACGCTCCTATTCTTACCCACGCCGTCGCTCTCGCCTGCTTTCACGAGGAGATGACCGCCGGCCACCGCTCCTGCGCTGTCACCTGCCGCTGCTCAATCTTCCTCCAGGGCCGCCATGCCACCCGCGCAGCCGCGCCTCTGTCGGACCAGCCGCCCGAGCTGGCCGTGTCGTCGCGCCTCTGCCGGCGCCGCCGTCCGACGGCATCTGATCCTGCTGTCGAGCAACACACGTCGCCGTCGCTTCCCTGCCATGGAGGCCTGGAAGGATCTGATCCTGACGCCGAGGAAACTACATATGCGAGCTCGAGCTCCTCCCCTGCCTACACTTCCCAATCCGGGCAGTCTTCCACTCCCAGCGCCATGACCGTTGGACTTCCCCAATCAGCAATTGATCAAACTCTTAAAAGGTAATGCCGTGTCCGATCCCGTCCCGTGTTTATCCCTTCTTCTGTTACTGTATAGTTCGGCAACAATATAGTAAAGCCTATGTCCGTGTGTGTCCTCTAAATCTACTCCAATTGGGTAGCCTGTGTTAGTGCCTAAACTCATATAGCAACAGTTTTTCTCTGATCTTTTCTGTTTCTTTACTGACTCACCAGATTATTGTTCTTTAAAGTGATGTCCAGAGACGGCTGTGAAACAAGCAAGCTGATAGTCCAATATGAGTGCTCCTGTGCCAGGTGTGTATTGTAACACTTTATTCGACTATATTGTTTTGGTGAATATGAAGTGTATCTATGCAAAATATTGAAATTTGCATCTCGGTGGTTCCAAAGACCTGTCTCCACAAGAACTAAAGAGAAAGAGAGAAAGAGATCGATATGCAAACATGTCTGAATTAGGGAAAAAAGAAAAGATGTCAAAGATTCAGTGTACAAGAATTAGCAATAAAATGTCTGAAGCACCTTCGGCTCTTACTGCTGTACCAAGAGTATTGACACGGTCTCAAACAAGAACGAATAACATTGGTTGGATTTTTCTCATTGAAATTATATAGTTTATATGACACTATGCGACATTGTGACTTCTTTGCTGACAATATTAATTTTGCATATAGGGATTAATATTGGTTCAGTAATTATAGTAGATCAATTAGAATATGGATTTTGGGAACCAGATGATCCAAATAAAGCTTTGGAAGGTAAATTTGCATTTTCTAATTCCATACTCGACACTAGGGTCGTGCTGACCCTAAAATAACCAATATATCTTCTCTCTCCTTACCAATAATTTTTTTGGTGTTTTTGGTAACCAATGCTACAGATTACCAAGAGAGATGAATCCGCTTCTTTTAGGTGTGAGGAATGTTTGTTTGGTGATCGCCAAAATTTTTTGGTAATGGGGATCGGATTGTTAATCTACTGGAGCACCCCTCATCATCAAAATGACTACCTTTTGGTATTGGGAAGAAGGATAAGTAATCTGTTGACGATGCTCTTACATTGATGATTGCTAAATTTAATTTGTATTACGTGCGTGTCGCACGTGCGTCTTTACTAGTACTATAAAGGAAAAAGTCTATTTAACCCCCTCAAACTCTTCTCAAAGTCCGATTTCCACCCCTCAGCTCCAAAAGCGGATATTCATCCCCCTCCAACTATCAAAATAGTTCGTTTTACCCCCTGTCTGGTTTCTGGAGCGGTTTCGTCCGACGTGGCTTGTGGGGCCCACGTGTCAGTGTGCCATGTCAGCATCACGGGCAACACTAAATTCTCCTTCTCTGCTCGTAGCAAGTCTGTCGCGGACGTGGTGCGGTGGCGTGGGCGGAGGGGGGAGTGCCAACTGCCAACGCCGGGATGGAGGCGAGGAAGCCCGAGAGGACAACGGTGCGCCATGGGCAGCAGGCGTCGACGGAAGCCGCGATGGAGGCGAGGGAGCCCTTACTGTCGGGAGGCACTGGCCGACGGACTGTGTGGTGGCCTGGTATGGATCTAGTAGCTGTGCCCCCTCAATCGCCCACGCAAAGCCGCCGGCGAGCTCCACCCCTTGCAGCCGCACCGCCGCCTCTCTTCCTTGCCTCCGGTGCGATTGCCCCCCTCCGTCTTCTCCTCCCCTAGATCCAGGGCGAGGGCGAACGCTGGGATAGCCTGCTCCCCTGAAGCTGACTGCTATTGATGCTGGTCGGCGGGTGGTGTCGGGATGGTGGCCGGGGAGCTCGCTGGCGTGGGGGGCGAGCAGAGGCACCGGCGACGGACTCGATGGAGCCGAGGAGGTTTCTCGCGAAAAAAGAAAGAGGTGGCGTGCTGACTAGTGGGCCCTGTTGATGTGACGTACTGACTTTTGGGCCCAACCAGCCACGTCGGATGAAACCGCTCCAAAAATCGGAAGGGGGGTAAAATGAAATATTTTGATAGTTAGAGGGGGATGGATATCTGGTGTTGGAGTTGAGGGTCGAAACCGGACTTTAAGAAGAGTTCGAGGGGGTTAAATGGACTTCTTCCTACTATAAATTGGGTAGGCAAGCAGATACGGCCCAGGGCCAGAATAGGAAGATTTTTCGGTCCAACAATCTTCCTCTTCTAAGCCCAACCCAATCCGGCATAATGGGCCGGTAATAAATAGCGGACGGGTAGCAACATATTGAGGAGTTTCACAAATAACAGAATTTAACTGCTCAAAAAATAACGGAAATTTAAAATCATTGATAAATTCAAATATATCTGCCATGAAACTCATTAAAGACCTATTGTGGTATAAAATTTCTTACCCATACAATGTAGGCTATACTGTACGGACCAGAGCAATTGGTGTTGTTTCTACCAATATGTAAAATGTATTCTGATCTATAATTGTTTGGTAGTGCTCCTCCATCTATTCTGAAACACTAGGGGAAGTGATTTTACTGTAGAAGTGATTCTGTGTCTGATTCTCTCTAGATTAAATTTTTTTGTATAAAGTGATATAGAGTGCGGAGTGAATAACGAGAAGCTAGTTTCTTTTTAGCTCCTAGCACCTTAATTAATTTTAGAGAATCACTTCTCGAAATCAGCCTTCTCTGCAAAAAATTGGTTGGCAGAGCTCCTTCCGGATTCAGCCGAGAAGCTACTCTGGGAGCTCTGCCAAAGAGGTCCCAAAGCATGTGTTACGTTACGTGATTATCTTGCTCTATCAGGAATATATCTATTTAATTCCCTTGAGTTTTTCTCTCAAGATTATTGAATTGTGTGGTGTTAATCACAGTTCCTGCTGCACCAACCTTCTCTATGCTGGCATGGACTTCTCTATTCTCTCTTGACTTTGATTCCCTTGAAAATAAAAAGAATGACCAAAGTCTCAACTTGAATTTGGACTTTTTCTTTGTGAGGAGGTCGTGATCTACAATTAATTGAGGCAATGCCCATCCAGAGGAGGTGGTTCAACTTGGTTCTTCTCTATAGTTCACCTGGCCTTGTTTTATATCGTCAACTTAACATTGGTACAGTAAATTCGAATATTTTGCTACGAATTAGAAGTATTAAATGTGGATAAATAACAAAACCTGTTTCACAACCTCCTGATGTATGTATTTGTGAGACAAATCCATTAAACCTAATTAGAGCATAATTAGATAATGCCATGCTATAGTAAACAATATCTGATTAGTAATTCTATAGCTAATAAGTTTGATCTTACTGCAACAATCAACTATATAAATTGAGAGGAACTACACAATTGACTTGGGGTTTCATATATATGTGCCGGAACTGATCACTTTAGACCATCTTAAGTGCGTGATCATCACCACAGCAATAATCATAATAAATGCAACTAAAACGGGTTAAATCCGGCATTCATTTGGGTGTACCCGAGACAAGACTGAATCATGTCACATAAGTTAAGTTGGATTTAGGAAAAATATATTTTTTTAATCTTGTCACATATGTTAAAGGAATTGGAGTTACGCTCATATTTTAGACATAGATGCGAAGGGAGATAAAGACATGGGTTACTTGCATAAAACCACTAATGTTACTTGCCACGGTGGCAAAATACATCTATCTATGGAGTAAATGTGGTCGTTTATGCACATGTTTGATAAGTTCGTGATCCATCTGTATGTTTTTTGCTACTTGCTGGATAGAAATGATACAGCCTCAATAGTTATTGCTGTTCAACTATGGAAGCGTGATAACGACAGTTCCTGCTGCACCTTCTCTATGCTGGCACGGACTTCTCTATTCTCTCTTGACTTTGTTGATGCCCTTGAAAATAAAAACAAAGGCCAAAGTCTCAAACTTGAATTTGGACAAGTCATTATCTGCACTTGTTTTTTTTTGGAGGAGGTCCTGATCTACAATTAATGGAGGCGATGCCTGGGGCAGAGGAGTTGATTCAGCTTGGTACTTTGTCTATAGTTCAATATAGACTACACACTAGTACTCTATAAAAAGCAACGCTGGGAGCGAGGGCCATGCAAAAACCAGCTGAGTGAGAGAGAGAGATATGGTGTCCGTGAGCAACAAGGCAGCTGTGAGAGTCGTCATGGTGGTGCAGCTGCTGATCATGGCGTCGACGCTAGTGTCGGCCCTGGACATAAAGACAGTAGGGGCGAGCAGGAGGCTTCTGCAGCAGAACCTCGACTGCGTCGCTCGGGATGCCTTTGACGGGGATTGCACCACCCAGCCGTGCTGCGACCCAACAAATGTGTGCGCTACAGTCACGAGCGCCTTAGTGCCTTCTACTACCTGCGTTCCTCGCACTTCCTGCGGTAAAGTGTTCCAATGTTAGCGCCCAACCTGCTGCCTATGCGTTTCCCAGGTGTCGCGTACGTTCTCGCTTCGTTCTCCCTTCGAAGATTGACGCGCTGCTGTGTTGCCTTTGCCCGTGCTACTACAAACTGCAATAATATTGTACTTTACGTGCTTTATTTCCGTTAGCATGCATGTGTCTTGGACCTCAGTAGTCGTAGCTTGTTAAGGAGATTGACACTATATATGCTGTGTAACCTTGTTGCAAAATCAGTAATGAAATTATGGTTTCTCGTGTTGTGAAAAGAGTTTGTAACTACTAATACGTGTGTAATTCATATTGTGCTTGTGCTACCGTGGACCCTGATAACACCGCAAGTACACCATGAAGGCATGTGAATTTTAGTTCTCTTCATGGTGTTGGTTGTTGAAGGAATGTTTGGTGTTTGCATGTTAGGACTTGCTAGTATCTGGACATTCGATGTCCGAGACTACCATCAGACGGCGAGCCCTACACAAAACTCCTAAAGATTAGTCTACTGCAACATGAAGCAAAAATATCTGCAACAAGCAATAACAACATATGTAACATCTAAAACATGCACCAAATTATATCTTTATTTTCTCTCCGTTTCTGGATTTTAGAGTGTTGAAAAACCATCACAACATATACGGCATGTTGTATGCAATATACATTTGTTCTGCTTTCCAATTTCAGAGTGAGAAAACACACGGAGAATGCTAACCTCCCAAATCAACTATTGCAAACAACTTGTAGAACATCAGATATTATTTAATGTAACATTATATTTAAAATCTGCAACATCTTGAATCCAGAATAAAATCATCACCAGCCATACAAAGCAACATAAAAACAACACTGCTATAACATCTCATGCAAACGAAACTATTGCAACATGAAAATATCACACAAGAAATACATCTCAAAACTGAATTTTGCAACATAAAAAGTGACCCAATATAGCATCAACAAACGCTAATCCCAACATCTCAAATCGCCCATTGCAACATTGATCGCATATACAAAACAGAGAAGACAGGGGAGACATGAAGGAGAGGGTGATGGAACACCTCACAACTGAAAACAGCCACAGGGGGAGGATGTGAGCAGTGAGCCGGTGCACGGCCTCACCACATCATTGTGCTACTCTCCCCGCAAGGGTGATTTTGCTCCTCGACACTGCTCAATGTTGTTTTTTTTCCCTGTGGACACTGCTAAAGTTTGTATTTGCTGCAAGACACTCTTCAAGTTTGCTTCTTTGCTAGAAGACACTATGGGTAACATAATAATGATTTCCTAGTTTAGAGGAGAGAGAGAAAACAAGTGTTGTGACCAAAACTAGAAAAACATTATTATATTACATAGAGTGTCTTCTAGTAAATGTGTAAACTTGAAGAGAGTCTTACAGCAAATGAAAATTTGAGTAGTGTCCACGGGCAAAAACCAACATTGAGCAGTGTCCAAGAGCAAAATTACCCTTCCCACAAACACCACTTAGAATAATCTCTGGCGCAGCCAACAACCAGTCTAGCTGCTACTTTATGGGCGCATCCCCAGAACTAGATCAAGTGTAAGGGCTTAGCCGGCCGGTACACTACGTTCTTGGTGGTGCCAACGACACACACTTTCCCAGCAAGTGGCATGGACAACACACTTGGCCACGCCTCCCCTCCCCCTTTTGTTTGTCGAGCGCCCGACTGCCTTTGAAGATTGGAACATAATAGTAAGGCGTGCATTAGATGATAAAATTGACTGAAAAAAGGTGGACAGAAGAGTTATTTGGATAAGCTTGTGCCATGTTCCCATCCAGAAGTTTGTGAAGCAACATTTTCGTTGCACATTTCATGTGCGAATATATGAAAATTGCAATATTGGAAATTATGCTACGAAACTCTAGCGTTCTGTGTGTTCTATTGTTTCTTATTCATGTGAGGTCCTAAGTAACTACCTCTATGATTCTGCAAATTAAGGTAGATGGTCCCAGCACATTTAAGGAAGCAACGCTAAATTGTTATGCATCTAGATTGTTGATGAACTGAGGGCGATGAACAACAATGGAATTTATTAGGAATTTTTTATGATGGTATACGAAAAATGGGCAATAATTGGGTCTACATTATGAGTACAAATGAGTGGCCAAAGATTCAAAGATAGGATCAAAGCAAGACTTAGTAATTTTAATGTACTTCAATTCTCTCGGGGAAAAGGGTAGATCAGGACTTCTCTTTGGAAAAATAAAGTGTAGATCAGGATTTCTCTTGGGAAAAGCGTTCTAGATCAATAATTGGGCCATTTATTGTCTCTTCCATGGAATCAAGAGGTTGACTTAGAGGCCAAACTAACTTCTCCGTGGAAAGTATAAAACTTCAATCTGGTCCACAGGATGTTGATCCAAGGAGACGTTCAGAGAGATGTGAGGGGTGATTTGCAAGAGCGCTAGCACCTTCTCCATGCTGGCATGGAGTTCTCTATTCTGGCATGGACTTCTCTATCCTCTCTTGACTTTGTTGATTCCCATGAAAACAAAAAGAAAGGCCAAAAGTCTCAAACTTCAATTTGCGCAAGTCATGAATTGTACTTGTTTTTTTGGGGAGGTCCTGATCTACAATAAATAGAGGTAATGCCCTCTACATGGGCCAGAAAAGAGGTGGTTCAGCTTGGTTGCTATCTATAGTTCAATGTAGACAACACTGCTCTATAAAAAGCAACTTTGGGTGCTGAGGGTCATGCAAACCAGCTAGCTGAGTGGTGGAGAGAGAGAGAGAGATTGCCTGATGGCGGCCATGAGAAAGGATGCAGCAGCGATGGTCCTGGTGGTGCAGCTAGTGATGGCGGTGATGCTAGTGTCGGTCCAGCTGGACTCGCCGTCCAAGGTCACGATGGCTGGGGTGAGCACGAGGCTTCTGCAGGACGTGGTCGGCTGCCTCGCTTCGGATACCTCCGCCTCGGATTGCTCCAAGCCGTGCTGCGATGCAGAAAATGTGTGCGCTCGAATCCAAGGCAGCATGTTCTTCCCGACTGCCTCTAAATGCGTTCCTCCCAGTTTCTGCAGCTCCCTGATCGTCTGTTCCTAGCAGCTGCAGAACCGCCTACAACGCGTTTTTTCATCTTCCACTGCCTGTCGATCGCGTCCCATTATTCTGTTTGCATTAGTTAAATTCCATGTTATGTTGTGTTGCCCGAGTTATTATTGCACTACACTATGTACTTTAATTACCTTCTCAAAAAAAAATATACTTTAATTACCTGCTTTAGTTTATTTCCGTTAGCATTCATGCACGTGTCTTGGACCTCACTACTTGTAGCTTGTTAAGAAGATCGACGCGCCAGTACTTGGACATCTACCATGTAATATTATTGAAAAGGTTGACTTAGAGAGCTTCATTGTGGGGAGGCAATAATTGGTGAATGTGTTACTTGTGATACATGCGAAACCAATTGAGTTATCATACCGTATAATCAACTACTCCCTCTGTTCCCAAAAAAAATAATAGTTTGAGAATCGTGTTTGTGCAAACACGGTTCAAACTACTCTTTTGGGGCGGAGGGAGTATATCTAAAATATTGCGAATACTGGCAAAGACTAAGCCAGCTGAAAATTGATTGGTAAGATCGTGGCTGGATTAATGGATTAATGGGGTTTTCTTCCATTATGGTTGTGGTTTTTTGTTCAACTTTTGCCATGTCCAAGTTAAGTTGAGAACTAATAATTTGTAGGACCTTGTAAGAGGCTGTTATTGTTAGCGCAACCGGAACTCATATATCTTGATCAAGAAAATTATTCCACTAAGCCATGGATTTGAGATCTAGTGGTCCAAAAAAACTAAATGAGGCAAGTCTCCAAATCACTAAGGTGATAGATAGCTTTTCTTTCGAGCAACATATCAAGTGCAAACCAACTTATCCTTACAAACTACGTAAACTTTAATCTGAGCCAAACTAGACGATGCCCATCTAGATGGGCCAGTCGAGGTGGTTCAGCTTTGTACTTGTCTATGGTTCAATATAGAAGACACTACTCTTAAAAAGCAATGCTGGGAGCGAGGGCCATGTAAACCAGCTGAGAGAGAGATGCCCATCATATGCTCATCATCCGAGGTGTGGCGTGCCCACTTCGTTCTCCCTTCGTTCGCGTCGCATGCATTCATTTATTTACAACCATATTATTGCCACATCTGTGACCAACAGAAATTTGTGCTGGCAAATTAAACTTTATTCATGTCTTGACAGGACGCACGATATACAATCAAACAAAAATGGAGTGTCTATCCAACATCCAGGTGTTTTTCTAAAGGAGCTGACATTCAGATTTTGAACCCTTGGATCTAAGCAATTGATGGCTCAGCTCTCTTCCATTTCTCTCTTCCCGCTTTCTCTCTCTTTCTCCTATACTTTTCTTCTCTTTACCCACCCGACGGACACCACATGCTGCCTTTATAGAGGGCAGAATATAAGGTGAAGAGAAGCAGAAATCTGAGTCATCCATTGGTTAGATTCAATGGTATAAAATCTGGGTGCTAGCCACCTTAAAAACAATTGGGTGTTAGTTAGCTTTTTCCAACGGAAACTGTAATAGGACGATGATGTGCTAGTTGCAGCTGACAAGATTGCGGCCACAGGAAGTGCGAGGAACGCAGGTATGGAAAACGCCACCGAGGCCATCCTCGACCGTGGCGCACACGTCGTGAACTGGATCGCAGCAAGGTTTGGAGCAATCGCTGACGGTGGTGGTCCGGTCGACGCAGCTCACGACCTGCAGAAGCCTCCTGCTCGTCCCCAGCTCCCATGATGACCACGATCCCGTCGCTGACGCCGGAGCCACCGCCACCAGTAGCAGCTGCAACACCACGAGAAGCACCACCACCTTGCTCACCACCATCGCTGCCATCTCCGGAGCTCGCTAGCTTGACCACTCTCTTGGGCTCTCTCTAGCTTTGTCGCTCTTGTTTGCATATAATTCTCCAATCTCTGATCATATATAGAGCCGAGACAAACATCATGGGGCCTCACATCACAATGGGCGGATCAAACGAAGGAGCAATAATTGTGGCATCGTCTTGATGATTGTCGATCATTACCTCTCTCACTAAACCAAGCAAGTTTATTAGGACACATGGGACGTTTTTTTTCCTGCTTCGAGGGAATCAACAAAATCAATAAATTGAGAAAATGTCAGTTCCATATTCGTGGGCCAAGACATTTGCATTGGATGGAATTAAGCGCGCCATCACACAGATAATAGAATGCCTTAATTAGGGGATTGAGGATCACCCACACTGGCTCTTGCTAACCTAGCTTGGATATAGATATATCCATTTTAATGCATAGGGGAGAAGCAATCGGTGGTATTTTTTCTATCAGTTTGTAAAATTGGTTCTAATTAATCTAAAGCTAATTAAAGCGTACGTTTGATTGTGCGAATATCTTGCTATCAGGAACATGTCCATTATTTCAATTCCTTGAACATGTCCATTATCTTAATTCCGTGCGTGCGTGTTAATGGCAGTTCTAGTTGCACACTTGCACCTTCTCTATGTTGGCATGGACTTCCTTTCTCTCTTGACTTTGTTGATTCCTGTTAGAATATTTGGGCCCGGCCCATTATTCTATTTATTCTAAAAAGATTATAGCTTACTTTTAATGTTATAGTTATTATGGTTAAAACCATATTAATAGTGGAAAAGAATCTCAACAGACTTAAAGGGTCAACCTTTGGTGCACCTCTTGTGAAGCCGGCAAGGGGAGATTGGCGAGCCACACGCGCGCGCTCGCTCGCCGGGCCGGGCCGGGCCGTGCCGTGCCTGACGTGCGGGAGGGGTCTCTCTTTTGCTGGTTATGGCAATTGAAGACGCGGTAATTAGAAGGGCTGATTATGGCAATCAATGATACCATAATTGAGCCTTCCCGATTCTCTCCCGTCCAGGTTCATCCTCTCGTCTCTCTCCGAGGGCTATATAAACAGGGCCATCCTCTCCTTCGAGATTCAGATCTGAGCCCACTACTCCTCCTCCTCTGCTGCTACTTCGCTTCCCCATCGCCGTTGCTGCGTGCACATCTCTGGCGAGAGCAGCTGCCTCCGACACCGTTGCCTCTTCGAGATCCTGCTCGGGATACCGGGGCAATCAGGTTTCTGGGGAGCGTCTCCACGCGACTGCTTCCAGAACCGCTGCGTCTTCACCGGCGTACGGTTCACCGTCCTGGACACTCCGCCGCCGTCGAACGACTACACCGCGCCGTGTCTCCTTCCTGTACGACTCTGGCGCACGGACTGCATTGCATCAACGGATCTTCCTGCGTCAAATCTGTACGACTCCTTCGAGCAAGGCCAGTCGAGGAACACCATGAGTTCATATGGTATTCCTCCAGCTGGTAATGGCGCAACCGATGCCTCCGGCAAAGGTCCCGCCCCGGGGTACATTTCGATGTCCGAACTACTATCTTTTATTTTATTTGTGTTCTTATTTAAATCTGTGTTAAATCTGAACACGTGCACGTGGATTGTTTCACTCACTATAGTCATGTAAATATTTATAAATTTAATTATAATCTTTGGAATTAAAATATGGCCTATTACAGATAATTATCCAACAATTCCCTATCGAAAATAAAAAAAGGACAAAGTCCCAAACTTTTATTTGGACAAGTTAGGATCTGTACTTTTTTTTTTGCAGGAGGTCCTGATCTACAATTATTAATAAAGGCGATGGCAGATGCCACAAAGCCATGTCTTTGTTTATCTAATCCGTCCATCTAAGAGGAGGTTGAGTTTGCATTGGTTCTTATCTACTCATTCCTTCCGTTAGTCATTCTGGGTGTCATTTTGAGTTTCTAAATTCATGGCATCTTTTATAGACTTAGACATATACTTGTCTAGATTCATATCATTCTCCAATGAATCTGGTAAGGAGCAAAAATAGCTAATAATTTGGAACGAAGGGAATATACTTCTACTCTATAAGAGGCGATGCTGGGAGCAAGGACCGTGCAATCCGAGAGAGAGAGAGAGATTGGCTGATGGCGACCATGACAAAGGCCGCAGCAGCGACAGTCCTGGTGGTGCAGCTGTTGATGGCGGCAATGCTAGTATCTTCGGCCCAGCAACTGGACACGACGTCCGGCGCTCATGGCCAGGAGGTGCTGTCGTCCAAGGTCAAGACGAAAGGACGAGCAGGAGGCTTCTGCAGCAGAACCTCAACTGCATCGCTCAGGGTACCTTTGCCTTGGATTGCTCCAAGACGTGCTGCGATGAAATAAACTAGGTAGTTCGGCGCGCTTCGCCGCCTGTCGATGGGATCCTGTAGTTTGATGTATGTTCCAATACAATATAGGAGGCCTGGAAGCTGTATGTTGACGTGGTGGCTGCATGTTTGTGATGTTCGTATGTGCCCGCGGGAAACTTTTGCACGTGGCTGAATGTTTGGCCTCTTTACATGTTAGGATTGAGATGCCGTATTTGCCACTTTGTTTTTTCATTTATTTTATTGTTGTTTTCGCTGGCAGGCTAGGCTTTAAATACCGGTTCATTGTGAAGGAAAGAGTATGGGGTGACTGTTCGTCTTGGTTATTAACATTTGCAGAGGAGACGCCTTTTCTTTTGGCATCGGTGAGGAAGTATGTGTTTGAATGTTATTTTCCGACTTTCATTGATATTGTTTATATTATTGTTATATCAGGTCGCGTTTACGTGGTTTCTTCGATGGATGTAAATGAAGATAGAGATTGTGAGGTCTCGCTTGTCCAATATGGTTTTGCGTATCTTGTTCATGATCAAGTGGAAAAGTTATGGGAGTACTCTCATGTTTAATATTATGATGCTGGTTGTTTGTGTTTCTAGTTTTGCTATCTCTGCCATAAGTGAGGTACAATAATGTTGCTATGATACTATTGAGTAATGTGGCAGGAATATTTTTCTTTTGCCATGAGGATAATTGGCTGTTTGGTCGTTGCTTTATATAAGAAAGGAGGTATTCTGTTTTAGTCGAGATGACATGGTGTGTGTTGGTATTGAGTTTCTGTGTATGAGAATTACAATGAGTGGGACCTGTTGCTGTGAAGTTCAGGTAACCGAACATCAGTTTTATGTTTGTAAGGTCTAGAGTCAGGTAGAAGTAATTTTGTTCAGCTTTTGTAGCGTGAGATGGCTGATGCGTATACATGGGTTCAAAGTATGAGTTTCTGCTTGGAAAGAAACAATTCAATATGTGCCAAAGCCTCGTGACATTGTTCTTGTTTAATTTCCATGATGTCAGCACAAGCAACTTTCTTCAGGTTTGATAGGATAAGATGCCAGATAAGTTAACTTAGCCTGAAGGTATGAGAATGTCTTGTAGAGACGGTAGAATATATACATAAGCATGATGATATTGTAGGTCTTTAATTCGCATATGGGGACACTGCGGTGTCTAACATTGTAGTTTGTGGCGATGCATACAGCGACGTGTTCATCTAAAAAGCAGCTGATACTTTTTTTACATAACACTATGCACAATGCCACTTCGTACACAGAGCTGAGAAAATTTAGTAGTAGTCACTGTGATAGGGACATTTCATTTCGTCGTTGTTGATCGGCTCTATGTTAGTCAGCTGGCAGGCCTGTAGCCATTGTATTGCTCTTTTGTGGTCCTAAAATGACAGAATTAAAGATATGTGATATTAGTAGTAGCATGATAGGTGGAAATACTTTTTCCGTGCCTTTTCATTTGGCAGCATATCTGCATAATGCTAGTGCAAGTGTAGGTGTTCATATACCTAGTTTTTAGTGACATCGTCGTCGACATTGAGGCGTCGCCTGGCTCTTGTTTTTTTTCCGAAGGCTGCCCCCTAGCACTGTAAATATCATTTTGCATGTCATGAACTGCTGCGATTCCATGTGCACAGACTAACTATTTCGTATCAAAGTATGATGACAATGTTATGAATTGCTTTTGTCTTCTTATCGGTGGCCTGTGCCTCTGCAGCTGACTGTTTCAGTTTGTGCCCCTGTGAATTGGAAGGACGACAATGCGACAATTAATATAAGGCTCTATTCTAGAGAGTTGCATTTGCTGATAAATGCAGAAGACCTTTTTTACTCTACATCTATACTATAAAGGATTGAACAAATTGAGGACACTTCTCACCCACAAACATGCCCATTTACCCCTCACAGCGGACCCACCTACTAGGGCTGAACGGTGGGCCTAGGACGACCAAAGGAGGGGGGAGATTGATTTGGTCGTCCTCACCCAGTTAAAAAACTCCCCTCCCACCTCCTCATCCCCATATTTTTTTCACCAAAAAATACACCCAATAGCAGAAGTAAAATCGGAAACATTTCCCCTTGCTCTCACTACATCCCATCCCAATGGCAAAAAAATTGGAAAGCCCCTTATATCAAGGCGAGAAATAAAGGAAATAAATGAAGGTGATATTAAAAGGAAATAAAAGGTGTGGTGTTAAAAGGAAGTAAAAGATGTTGTATTAAAAGGAAATAAACGATGTGATGTTAAAAGGAAATAAAAGGTGTGGTGTTAAAAGAAAATAAAAGGTGTGATATTAAAAGGAAATAAAAGGTGTGGTGTTAAAAGGAAATAAAAGATGTGGTATTAAAAAGAAATAAAAGGTGGGCCAAAGACCTGCCAGGCTTCAGGTGAATCAGCTTGCGCATCTGTCATCTCTAGGGACAGCGTCGCTGCAACGAAGAAGACGCTGACGTCCGGCGTCTCGGAGTCGACAAACTGCTGCCGACCGGCTTCACTGCTGTTGCTGCTGCTCACGGCATCCCCGCAACCAATAAGGCGCTCGTGTTCGTCGTCTCCGGAGACGGTGAACTGCTGTCAGCCAAGGTACATACGAGAAGATCGATGTTCATGTCAAGGTCTGTCGGTACAAAAAAACCAGGTCATTTAATGGAAACTATAAATTACCACATATTTAGATCATCATATCTATTATTTTCATCGCCATATGAATGTCTATTTTATTTTTTTCTATGATCATGAGCAAGTTGATGTATTTGCTTCCTTTATTTTTGCCTTCACTTCTGGATATTTTTAATTTCCTTTTAGCTTGATCCGCTCTTTTCTTTTTGCCTCCACCACGGCGTTGCTACAGTCCAATAAGCAAGGCGACCATCAGATATTTGTTTTTTAGCATCAGGTACTGGGCTGCACGGCAAGAAGCTGCTCACGCCCATCGTCTCCGTGGATCGTGGACGGCGCCCTAGGCCTGCTGCCAAACAAGGTACATACCCAACATGGATGCTGATCCATCACTTATCTGAAGCAGCCAGTTGATTGTTGTCGTAGAGAAGATCGGTTTTCATCTATATTGGTAATTTTTTTGAGATGATTAGGTGTTTTGTCCCGTATCATTCCTTGTAAAGAAATCACATTGCTTAATTAATGTAAGGAGGGTAAAATATAGAAATCACATCGATTTTTACCAGGTCTCCATCCTTTGATCCTCACATCGATTTGAGCAGGTCTCCATCCTTTCTTCCTCACGGCCTATAAGTTACATCAACATACGTGCATCTTTGTGGTTTCTATATGCATGTCTATTTTTTTCTATGATCATATTTGGATTTCAAAATTGGTGGTTGATCGATTGCAGGTTTATTGTAGTGTCAAAGTGCAATCATTGGTTCTGAAGGGTGATGACTCGAACATAACAAACCATGGGTCTAGTCGTGGTAGTAAGAGGCCGAGAGGATCTGGTCGTCGTGGTAATAGTGCAGGTGATCCTTCCATTCAACACACTCTGTTACCCCTCACAGCGGACCCACCTACCAGGGCTGAACGGTGGGCCTAGAACCACCAAAGGGGGGATTGATTTGGTCGTCCTCACCCAGTTAAAAAACTCCCCTCCCACCTCCTCATCCCCAATTTTTTTTCACCAAAAAATACATCCAATAGCGTAAGTAAAATAGGAAACATTCCCCCTGCTCTCACTACATCCCATCTCAATGACAAAAAAAATAGAAAGTCTCTTATATCAAGGCGAGAAATAAAGGAAATAAATGGAGATGCTATTAAAAGGAAATAAAAGGTGTGGTGTTAAAAGGAAATAAAAGGTGTGGTATTAAAAGGAAATGAAAGGTGTGATATTAAAAGAAAATAAAATGCACCTCTTCGTTACCACAGCTTGCTCTCTCTAACGCAAAAAATAAATCTCTCCATGACCAAAATAAAAGGAATCTCTCTACGACGCTGTTTATGGATGGACGACGTGGATGAGGATGCCCGTGCCCTCCATATTTCGCCTCAGCCGTTGCTCCAAGTTGTCACCGGCTCACCGTAGTCGCATTCACAGCAGGCCCGGGCCCAGGCAGTGGTGCCGGGGGCCGGTTCCCCGCCGTGGGAGACGAAAAAGAAGATGGTGCGGTTGTTTTTTTATGGCAGTCATGGTCTTTCCTTTGGTTGACGTAAGCCATATTTTTTGCATCACTCCATTCCTTTCAGGACTGCACGTCGTTAACAAGGAGGCGGTTGCCAAGCTAGAGGCCTCCCATTGTGAAGCGCCAGGATCAGCACTCTCCTCCCTGCCCCACTGCCGCCACGCCTCCATCGCTCCCGTCGCCGCGTTGGGAGGATCACGCCCGTCGTGTGCGCTCATTCACGCCTCCAACATTGGCATCTGCATGATCGAATTCACCTGCTGATCCCAGCGGCGACCGCGTCACCTACTTGGCCACCATCCACGGTCATCTCCTGCCGCCATCCACGCCCTGTAGGTTGAGGTTCCACGGAGGCTGGAGTTCGTCTATGCAGCCAATCAGCAGCTTCATCACGAGGACCAGGTTTTAAATTTGAGAATGAAAAAAATTAGTATATATAAACTGAACACCGGTCGACCTAAACTTACTTGCAGAAACTAGCTAGGCTATCTGGCATTAGGGTAAGGATGAATTTACTCATAACCTGCAATAAGTCTTACAAGCAATCAGGTAAAAATATGTATACATATTCTTGCTGGTAGTCCACCTACTCATATATATTTTGTTACACTCATATATATATATATACATATATATATATACATATATATATATATTGTGTTACTGTGTTCAGGCCATCCTACCCAGTGAGAAGCCCTGCAAAATTTGTGCTTCACTTCCTCGTCCCGGCCAAGATCATCCATCGCCGAGGACGGACACACCCTGTTTCGGCATTACCTGTCTAGGAGGCCCATCTATGTCAGCACTCGAATATGGTTAGTTGTTGTTGTTGTTGTTATTAAATATTTTTATTTCAAACTAAATTTTTACCATGTACCACTTTTTCAGTAATTAAAAATGGTATACACACCGAGGCTCCGCAAAAGCATTTGATGTCTCCACATGAATGTGAGATCTTAAAAATATCTCTGATAACACTACTACCAGAATTCCAGGACAACTACTACCCGAGACATGAAATATGAAAGAAGTGTTTTTAAAGTCCACATAAATTTTATGAGTTTGTGTTTGATATTAAGATAAAAAATTCTAGCTTTGCAGTGTATTCTTAAATACTCTATTATTTGTCGCACATATCTTTTCATCTCTACTATTTTTATATCTTTTGTATATGAGAATTTAAATAACATATAATGACTAAACTTATTTCTTTTATTCTATTTTATTTTAATAGCACGTGCGTGTCGCACGTGCCAAAAGACTAGTTTGCTATAAATTAAAGAACGTACTTTAGATTCGGCCAGTGTCTTATCCGATTGTCTAGTTTCATGTACCTATCAATTTTTCAGGTCACTTTAGTATGGTTATGTTGAGACATGTCAATAATTTCACATACACAGATAATGAATTTAGTGTACCACAACGGTGTCATGTACTGTATCAAATCAGTATTGTACCTAAGATGGTGAAGTGGTATCTTGTGGTCCCTGTGTTTCAGTTTTGGCAGCCGCAGTATCCTTTTTTCCCTGAATAAAGATTCAGACATGAGTTACCATCATTAAACATATATGGCATTAGGTGTTATGTGGCTAAATGCCTTTAGTTTGATATACATGTTCAGTTTGCGGTGTTTGCAGCGTCGGATTAACTGCAGTGGTGGTCTCAAGGATTTATCAGAGCTGGTTGTTCCTGCATGGGTCAATAAATGGCAAATAAAAGTTTTCAGTAAGATATGTTCTTGTTTTTATATGGCAAGAAATATTTTATTGCCTTATCATATGTTACCCATCTACAATAGAACACAGAGAGTCTAATTTAAAAAATTCTGCCATAACAAAATGGAAATCTAGGCAACTAAATTAAAAGCCACATCAGACTGATATAATGATACATAGTAGCTAGAGAATACAAAATAGGCCCAAATGCAAATACATACCTACACCAGCGACACCGATTAGAGGCCTATCTTCCTCACTGATGAAACCAAAAGTTGCACACACAAATGCATGAGTGGTGGCAGAACTGCTAGGCCCGGATAGGTGCAGTGAACCAGGCAAACGGCAAATGCGAGAAAGACAATGTGGCAAGCCCGAAGAAGAGGTTGATTTGGGAAAGGCACCCATCAGATTCTTACAATCTTTAGGTCTTTTAGGCGGCATAAAAGCAGCACTGATCAAGAATAACTAAAACAAAACAAATTATTTAGCTCTTTGGTGATTTCACAGCACATAAAGGAAAAAGTGTATATTACCCCCCTTAATTGTTACCAAAGAGTAGATTACCCCCTTATACTCTTAAATCATGTACATTTAACCTTAAACTCTTCAAATAGTGGAGACTACCCCCTAAGGCCTTAAGACTGGTTCAATGTTACTCTCCAAGGAATGAAGGAATGGAGTAGTATTAATCTTGGTTTTCCTAACTAAGATGTAGACACAATAGTGCTTTCTTAGATAGGTAATCAAATCAATTTATATTGCGAAGGCGTGGAGTCGTGGACAGAATAATGCTAACGTTTGAAGCATTGACTGGTTACAAAGATTTCTTAAGGCCTTAGGGGGGTAATCTCCACTATTTGAAGAGTTTAAGGTTAAATGTACATGATTTAAGAGTATAAGGGGGTAATCTACTCTTTGGTAATAGTTGAGGGGAGTAATGTACACTTTTCCGGCACAATAAACACAAAAGCAAATGCACATGTGCAAGGAACAAATAACAGATCCTAATATCAAGCATATTTCATGAAGCCCCTAAATGAGGTTAAAAAAAACAATGCCAACATGGAGGCAAAAGTGCACCAATTCCTTTTTAGGCAAGTCTGAAAATACGAACAAATACAAAGCAATATAAATAAAGCTGACCTTAACAGTGCACTGAAAAAGACAGCCGTAGATGTCCTGGCAACAGCGCGAAACGAATATCAGGTCCCGTTTGCTGATAACCTATAGTAGCAAAAAGCACTGAGGAAAAGAGAGGAGGAATCGTCCAGCAAACCACCAAAAAAAAAGAGCAGCACTGCGAAAGTGACCTCAGTAATACCGCTCTGAACAAACTAGCCGTCGAACGTCCCAACAGCGCCAGAAAGCAAATCCCAACCGCCATTTGCTGCAGCACCTGAACCAAAATCCAACGACGAAAGAAATCAGTCCAACACTCATAGACCGCATATGGCGGAGACGCATGCATCCCAAAATCAAGAGCCTCCAGTAACCACCGCAAGAGACCAAATCTGTGGCCATGCAACAATCGTAGCTGGAACAGGACAACACCAAGGCAAAGCAGCGCAGCGAAGAACTCAATACCCAGAGCAAAGCTATAGGGAATGGGGAATAGAAGGAACCCTAGATTAAGAACGAACTTTGACGACGCGAAGGAGAAACGGGAAGAGCGGCGGCCGCCCAAGGAAAAGGCGTCCGAGGCAAGCAGCGATGGCAGGTCCACGACGGCAAAATGGGCCAACGAAACGATTGGGAAAGGGCCGGTGCACATCGACGACGCACCCGCCATGGGCCACAGCATAACAGGCCGCTTGTTTCCCCCGGTTGTGGGTTCCCGTCGTCGGGCCGAAGTAAAACAGCCTGGAACCAAATAATATGCATAGCCCAGAGCACGGTCTGTAAAATTTCAATGTGAAACGTTGACAAACAGAGCAGCAGCCACGCGCCAGCGATAGATAGGTCACGAACCGGTGAAACGCCCCCGACGCAGGAAATCTTCGAGCGATAAGAGGTAACATATGTGTGCGCTACAGTCTTGGACAACAACGTCCCGGCTACTGCTAAATGCGTTGATCCCAGTTTGTGCAGCACCCGGGGGATCCTCTGTTCCTAGCGCCCAGCAGAAGCACCTATGTGCCTTTCCCGCATCATCCGTATGCATAATTCCCAGTTGTGTTGCTTGAGCTACTACTGCTACTACATTATTATTGTACTTCACATGCTTTATCTTGGACCTCAGTAATTGTAGCTTGTTAAGAAAATAGACGCACCAGTACTTGGATCTCTAGTGTGTAATTTTGTTGAAAAAGTTGTATATCAAGAATTGGGCCAATAATCAGGAGGTTGACTTGGAGAAGCTTCATTGTGGTTGATGCAATGATTGTTGAATACGTTACTTGTGATACATACGGAAACAAAATTGAGTTATCTGTCTGTTTGTGAGCCTATGTGCTCGTGGGTGTATGGATTCTACTGTGTGCGCTATCATTGATGGTGTAGAGGCCGGGACCTTTTTGTTCCATTATCTAAAAAAAACTGAAAATTGATTGGTAAGATGGTGTCTGGGTTAACGAGGTATTCTTCCATTATTTCAGAGAAAAAAGATTAACTACCCACATGCACACTGTGGTTGTGATTTTTTGTTGAACTTGCCATGTCTAAGACTCTAAGTTAAGTTGATAACTAATCCTTTGTATGACCCCTGTAAGAGTCATGTTATTGTTTGTGCAGCAGGAACTCATATATCTTGATCAAGAGAACTGTAGATCCGTACTCTCTCAGAAAACAACTCTAGATCATGGCTTGTCCAAGCAAGTTTAGTACTTTGCATTATATTAGTCTTACGTGGGGAACCAAGTCATTGACTTACGGAAGAGCTTTGCAAGATATAAGATAGGAATGGAGCTCAATTTAGATTGAGAAAACAACAATTAATCCCGTGTTAATCCTCACATGTTAAACGCGTGTTAATTTAGATGCTGTTTGCGCAGCATGAACCCATATCTTGATCAATTGTAGATCAGTACGTCTCTCCTTATTAAACAATTTTAGATCATGACTTGTCCAACAGCCCAAGTAAGTTTAGGACTTCGCGTTATATTAGCCTTTCGTGGGAATCAAAGTCATCGAGCTACAAAAGAGATTTGCAAAAAAAATAAGATAAGATATAGGAATGGAGCGCAGTTTAGATTACGAAAATGACAATGAATCCCATGTTAACCCTCACATGAAAAAGTCGATGACAACTTATGGTTATGAAACATTTTTTTGTGAAATGATTTAGTCATTCGCAACCAGTTTGGACGTACATATGACAACTTCTTCAACTAAATGGCAGATTCAACCTCAACTTCCAAGTTTTCGACTACATTGACAGGATCGCAACCAGTTTGGACTTACGAAGGACATTTCATCTGGACTCTGATTGAGTCATACTCCAGTTATTCATGGTTTTGCTGTCTCTCAGCAAGAGGTTGGCTTTGGAGAGAAAAGCATATGCATGATGATAGGTCCATAGAATAAGATCTGGCCTCGTGGGAATCATGAGTATAACCAAGAGAAAGATACTTAAGATACAAGAATAGTCCTTAACCGAGAATTTATCTTTAGAGTAAATTTCACCGTAGGTCCTTAGACTATTGTCGAGGTCTCGTCTAGGTCTACGAACTAAAAGAAGTGATCATCTAGGTTCTTAAACTTTTATCGAGCTCTCATCTAGGTCAATAAACTAAAAATATGGTCATATAGGTCCACAATCTATTAAATAGTAGTCATCTAGGTCCATAAACGTCCATGCAGGCACTTTTTGCCTGAAATGGCAATGCCAGTGTACCCAAAATTTACAAAAAAAAATAGCTCTTATTTTTCATGAAACCACTTTTCGACGGTCATCTGCTCTTCATGGAGATTTTTTTTAAAATTATTGTCACACAGTCATGGCCACAGTGAACAATGCTAGTCTACCCAAAATTTACAAAAAACAACTCTTACTTTTCATGAAACCACTTTTCGACGGTCATCTGCTCTTCATGGAGAGTTTTTTTCTTCAAATTATTGTCACACAGTCATGGCCACAGTGAAAAGTGCATCCATGGATATTCATGGCCCTAATTGTCTACTGTTAATAGATCATGGACGTAGATTACCAATTTTTTAGTTTATAGATCTAGATGAGACATCGATAAAAGTTTAAGAATCTAGATGACCAATTTTTAGTTCAGAGACCTAGACGAGACATCGACAATGTTGAAGGACCTATAGTGAAATTTACCCTTATATTTACAGGTACAAATTGGAGGCCACTATAGAGGGCCCCACGATAATCCTTGATTTCAGCGAGAAATTACCATATGGACAGCTGTAGATCGAAGGGCAATTTAAAAAATAGGGAAAAAAGCAGTCCAGAATTTTACACAACAATGCGCATCCGGGGAATCAAACCCCGGTCAGTACCGTGGGAGGGTACTATGGTACCACTACACCAGATGCGCTTCCTTTCTTTCGGTCCTCTGGTATTCCAATAACTTTGGTTTCATAGTACAGGGGCTCACCATTTATTTGACAGCGCTGGTACTGGTAGTCATTTGTTATTTTTTTAATACGGGCGTAACTGTTTTTATGCAAGATTATCTTCATTTCTTGCTGTTTGCTCTCTTACCTCTTGCTAACAACTAACATGCAGCTAAATTGCTAAAACATATGCTAAAGAAATAGGCAACATTATTCATGGACACATGTCCCGCAATGTAATCAGTATTTGGGTAATTATTCTACTCTCTTTTTTGTTCCTAGAAGGAAGGAATGAAAGAAAGGCTGACGAGCGTGACTGGCTGCCTGCCTTTTTACCAAAGAGAATTTTACAGTATAGCGCGCGCGCACACATACATGCTTGTGAAGCGTGTTCATTGTCGTTGATTTCGATTCTTTTTTTTTTCTTTACACATCAACTGCAAAACTGATGATCTGATAGGAAGGCTGAATGGTGCTTATTCGTCTCGTACCCACAGATGATTCCATGAGAATGCGTAAGTATGGCTTAGAAATTCTAATGCGCAAATTGGATGCTAAGCACACGCCAACCGTGAAATGGCTCCTGAGGTTGCTCATGCTCCTTATTTATCTCTACAGCACACAAACTAATGGATATTACAACATGTTATCAGATAAACAACATATTCAGATGCATGGCCATCAGTAAGAGGAATGGTTACTTTAGAAAGAACAAGATGCAGGAACAGTGTCGGCAAGTTACATTCATTCTTAAGATAAACCAGAAAACCATGTACTGTATGATCTGCAGTAGAAAACATGAGATTTTAACACTGCTCTCCAATCCATGTTGTGCCCAAAAGGAGCCACGGCTACAATTAACACAGTCTTACTTCGTGGAGTCAAGGAAACAGTTTTAAAAGGAGCAGTACCATGGCACTATAAGCCTTATGTTCCATTGCTCCAATCACAAAAATCAGGCCTCATGGACTAAACAGCAGAGCAGAGAGGCAGGTGCACTACGTACTGCACTAGGTCCGATGTTCCTCCCATAAAAGCAGACTAGATGTTGACTAAACCAATCCCTCCTTGAGGAGGACTAAACCAACATATATTTCTCGATCTCTCCGGAAAGAGCACATCATCACCGAAGATGTTGACGCACCCATCGAAGATCCGATACAAGAGAGAAAACCAAATCGAAAGCATTGAAACGACCAACTAAAACCTAGCCCATAATTATTATTGACGAAACGAAAACAAAAGAAGAAAACAAAAAAAATGCCGTGTCCAGCTATTGTGGTCACGGCCTGGTTCTGCAGCTGCTCAGGAGTGGGGCGCAGACGCCGAGCTCCTTCATCGTCTCTGCCTGGACCTGCTTCGCCGCCGCCGCCGCCGCCGCCGGATCTGAAGCCACGACGGCCCCAACGAACTGGTTTTCGGCGTCCGACGAGATCGACGTCATTGCTAGCTGCGGCATCAGGAGAAGCATCTGCGCCACCATGATGACCAGCACCGCCGCCGCTTGCTTGCTCTGCGCCATCGCTGCCCGGGCGGATGCCAGCTGCTGTGCTGTGGCCTCCCCTAGCTCTTTCCTACCTCTTTGTTAGCAGCTACGTCGTGTTTCCCTTTCCTTCTAGCTCTCTGCTGCTTGATTTCACTTGCATACCCAGCGGGCTCCTGGCTGTGTGTCTTCCTTCTATTCCATATATATAGAGAGAGAGAACTGTGCTACAGTACTCTATTTTATCTTCTCTTACCTTCAAACAAATCTGAATCCTTGGTTATAAAGAGAAAAAACTAATTAAAAAATATAAAATGGTTATTAACCTCTCCCCTAACAACCGGCCACACCCACGCATGCCTCCATGCACATGCAGCACTATCTTGTGGACTATGGCGCGCATGTATGCTTGCAGTTATTTTGATTTTTTCTATAATTTTTTTCAACAATGCGACGAGACGTAGGCCTAGGAGAAAAAAATAATTAAACCAAAGAAAATGGATGAAATTAGGAATTGATATATATAGTGATATATAATGCGACCAAAACTTTGCTTAGATCTAACTCACTTGATACTTTTTTTTCTCTCAACAAATTTGGATTTGACATGTACAAAACTACATGTTTTAACTGCATCATGGAAGAAAGATACAACTAGAAGATCTTAATAAAATAAAATAAAATATAAGTATTACCTCCTATGAGGTAATATGTGATTCATAACTACCCAGATCTACTTCAATGGATGGCTCACAATCATTTCGGAGTACCATAGCAAAGCCCCAATATATATCGAGAGGGAGAACTGAAGCGGGAGCTAGGCGCCTAGCACGGCTCTAGCCTCGGGCATGCCCAAAGGTTTTTTTCTCTTAATTTCATCGGAAGCCAAGTTTTGACTTGATAAAAGAGAAAAGAAGCAATGAAATAATCATTATTGACATCATGAGTAGCCAAAGAGACAACATTAAAAATAATATTTATCATTAATTGTATTGCACACACTGATCGGGGTCTATCTGTACCATGTGCCCCCACGTTAATCCTTCGGAGGGGAAGCAAGAGGTTGACTTGGAAAAAAAACAAAAGAAAAAAAAGAAGATTATGGGAATCAAGGAAGCCGGAGGAGGTAACATGCATGCATACTGTAGACGGAACCAGGTTGATCATCGATGCAACAACAAGAGGTATGCTTCGTGCACATTATTGCCTTTAATTTTCAATTTGTCCGCCAGCGTGATCCCAATACTAGCAAAGACTAAGCCAGCCGAAAATTAATTGGTAAGATCAATGGTGTCTAGATTATAGGGATTTTCTTCCATTATGTCCGAGGAAAAAAATGACCACCCACTCTATTGGTTCCCAGTTCCATAGAGTGGTTTTTGGTTGAGGCAATTAACTGTGTGCCATTATAAAAAGTTTCTCTTACCTGTATGTCATCGTGAATTTCACATACATGCCATCGCTCTATCTTTCTTTTCCCTTCGTACCATTCCATCCACATTATCGTTAAATTTTAACAGAATGACTCGCGACAGGTGTGTAAAATGACTCTTATGCCCTCCGATCCGTGGACCATCTCCCCTCCTCTCAGTCACGCATCTGCTCCGACCTATCCATGGCTCCTCCAACTCTCCCCACTAACAAACCCTAGCGGGTACTCCACAGGCGGCAGCAGCGGCTGGTGGAGGCGGGAGGCAGCGGGGCTCTTCAGGCAGCTGGGCACACGCCAGGCACTACCTAGCGCAGCGGCAGGCAGGCGCGCGCGGGGCCCAGGCACCCGCGTGGGGCGGGTAGGCACGCGCTGCGCAGGAGCTGCCGCGCCGCGTATGACACTTGTTGGATACTAGTAATTGTGGTTGTCTCAATTGTTGGGTATTATATTTTGCACTCTGTACTTTATGCAACGCATGACACTTTTTTTACATGATCCGTATGACAATTTTTATGTATGGTGATCTTTTTTACATGATCGTATGGCAATTTTAGTGATCTGTATGTATCCTACGACAATGTACAATAGTGGCATTAGAGTGAACAAAAAAATATATAGTGGCCCTAGAGTCAAAAGCCAAAAAAAAAAAAGATGCAACTCTATTGCATGCTGAGGGCAAAATGGTCTTTTCTCATCCAAGTTAACTGCCGATAGTACTGAACTTGGATGGAGTGGTATAGAGGGAAAAGAAAGTTGGGGCGATGGTACCTAGGAACTTTTAAAATTTACGGTGGCACATAGGTATAAGGAACCTTTTATAATGGCACACAGGCAATTGCCTCTTTTTGGTATAACCTTAGCATGCCTAAGCAGTGGTGGACCTAGGTTCTTTATTTAGGCGGTGCCATGCCAAAAATTTCACATATAAAATGGTATACTCCAAATTTTAATTTGGTAAAAAGGGTAAAAAATCACCAAACATTTTGAGATACAAGTAACAAACAACGTAATCCTGAATTCAATAATAATTTAAAAATAATCCAGATAAATAAATAAGATTGCAATACTACTTGGACTTGTCCGGCCTATAATGTCTAATTACATTGCATCGCATCAAATATTTACAATCTATAACATACATCGAGGCTTGGGTTTCAATTTGCATACCTTGGTCGTATTGTAAAAGACGTCATTTTGGTATTGTCCTAAGTTTAGAAATGTGAGAATAGTATAAATAGATTCCTATTGAAATATAGATTTATAAAAGTACTTTTAGAATGTATTTTATAAGTATTTTTAGAAAAAAAACATTAGTTAAAATTATGATTTGGAGATTGTGCCAATGTCGTCCAAAATGACTTCTCTTGCATACGAAAGGAGTATGCTTTTTTAGGAACGGTAATGCTTAGGCACAGGCGTTCGACGCGCGTCTCTCCCATCGGGCACCCCCACCTCTCGTTTTCTCCGTCTCCACTCACATGTGCCCACCACCACCACGTATTTCCTTTTCTTCCTCCTGCTCCAACCGTCCTCCACCTCTCCCGCTGTCCTGCTATGCCTGATCATCCTTCTGCTCCCCGCCGCACTCCGCGGGAGCCTCGACTTGCGGCGGCGGAGCAGGGCCCGCCGGCGAGCTCCCTATGGGCCACGGTGAGGGTGAGCTGCGGACGCGGCGATGAAGTTGCAATACGTCAAATTGAATGTTTCATTAGCTTTTTTTTATGTTGCCGTCTATCGAGTCATCGAGTGGATAATCGACTTCGATGTTGCAAGTATGATAAATGTTTCGTCGATTGATTTTTTATGTTGCAACAGAATATATGATGTTTCACTTTTTGTTCGGGTTG
Source organism: Digitaria exilis (assembly GCA_015342445.1). Classification (NCBI taxonomy): domain Eukaryota; kingdom Viridiplantae; phylum Streptophyta; class Magnoliopsida; order Poales; family Poaceae; genus Digitaria; species Digitaria exilis. The sequence goes on along the minus strand of JACEFO010000191.1, from coordinate 783,857 downwards.
TTGCAATATGTTGCAGTGAGATTTAACTTGACTTCTTAGATGTTGCATGTAACATATATGTTACAGTTTTCACCGTTCGACGCTAGATGCTGCAATAGATAAAATCTGATGTTTCACTTTTTGTTTGGCTTGTTGCAATGAACTTGACTTATTAGATGTTGCACGCAACATATATGTGATAGTTTCCACCGACGCTAAAATGAACTTGACTTCTTATATGTTGCACGCAACATATATGTGACAGTTTCCACCAACGCTAAAATGTTACAACAAATAAAATCTGAAGATTGATTTTTTGTTCGGGATTTGCAATCAACTTGAGTTCTTAGATGTTGCACGCGACATGTAGCAGTTTCCACTGTCCGACGCTAGGCCCGGACGGTCCGAGCAAATCCCTTTTAGGAAAACGAAGGGAGTACGTGAACAGATCGTCTCGCGGTCTCGGCAGTTCTCGTCTCTCGTACTCCCATCCTTCAACAGATGTCGATGGGTCTCGTTCGTGACTTCGTTTTTTCGTCCGCGAAATCCCGTGTGTTTCTTTTTTTTTTTTGAACTTCAATCCCGTGTGTTTCTTGGAAGACGAGACGACAGTAGATGGTGCGAGCGAGGAACTCTCGTTCAAAAAAAAGAAAAGATGACGATGGGTAGACATGGTGGATAAGTCGGCCCATTAAACAAAAAAGATCCCATCCATTGGCCCAGCTCTCAAGCATAACGGGTTCGCAGTCTGTGAGAGCATCTCCAACAGGTTACCTATGATATTAGCTAAATATAGAGTTTCACCTCCTTTGTATAATATAGAGAATGTTCTGAAAACGCTGGATTACCAACAGCCTCTTTAAACCGTGGTATCTATAATTCAAACCAAACCTGGGCCACGTCAGCTTCTGCGTTTCTTTTCGCTTGCGATTGCTGATCGGGATCGCGTCCTCGCGACCATGCCCCGCCGCCGGAAGTCATGTCCGGCCGGCGATTGAGACTACGTGCACGCTGCCGCTCAGCCACCGATTGCCATCATTTTTTTTTTCTAGTTCGGTAGCCCGGCCAATGCATCCAGATGCTAAAAAGTTATTGAAACCCCACCCATGTTTCTTGTTTACTCATATGATCAAACGCAATAGCCTGTGCCTACCTACAGTCTACGCTGCTGTAACCCGGCCGCTGCAAGATTACGCCAAAGCGCAAGGAAGAACAACTCGCTCGGCCATATGCAGCAGGCTCCAGCGAGCCTACTGGACTGGACGAGAAGTGCCCAGCGTGGAGGCAAGGAGATGGATGCACTTCCACGAACCTTATGCTGCGCGGGAAGAGTGCGTGTAGGAGGAAAGAGAACGCGTGGGGACGGGATAGGCAAATATCACTACCGAGGAATACTACCTAGAAACCGAACCAAGGAAGATACATATTCTGTTGGAACGCTATTTTACGTGACTTTTTCTATTTTTACAAATCCATCTTATTTTACATAGCCTGTTGGAGTCGGCTCAGAGAGCGACCTCAGGGAGCCCAAGTCGGACCATACCTCTCTGATGGAAAGAACAAGATGCAGGAACACTGTGTCGCCAAGAATATTATCCAACACATTTTTACTTATGATTGACCAGAAAACCATGTACGGTATGATCTGCAGTAGAAAACATAAGATTTTAACCACTGCTCTCCAATCCATGTTGTGCCCAAAAGGAACCACGGCTACAGTTAACACTGCCTTATTTTGTGGACTCAAGGAAACAGTTTTACAAAGCCAGCTACAATTTTAAAAGGAGCTTACCATGGCACTAAGCCTTATTCTCCATTGCTCCAATCACAAAAATCAGGCCTCGTGGACTAAACAGCAGAGCGCAGAGGGGGCAGGTGCACTAGAGTCTGATGTTGCAGTTGTGAGCTGCAGTGACCAAATGAGCACCTCCAATGTCGCAACAAAAAAAATCATGAGTAACATTCTTGAAGCAGCTTTGTTTTCCTCTCAGGACTGGAGCTGAGTTACACAGGCATTGAATCCAAGTCCTCCTCCATCCCTGCATGGAAAAATAAGCAGTTCGAAAATTTAGCAAGATTCAGGCGACAGAAAATGCATCAATCCACGTATCAAGTATGTGCTTAAAGCAAGTGAGGAAGATAGTCTAACTTATTTAGTGGTTACTGGTTAGTATCAGTTATCACTCTCAAGTCTGAAAACAACATTTGCTGATCCATTCATCATTATCTATATGGCCAAAACAGATCCATACTGAGACAAAAAAAAAAAAAAGCAAACTATCCTCCAACTGTTCCCCTACTGTAAGTGGACTATATTTGGGCACATCACAATGTTTTCGAGGACAGGATCATCATCTCTGTGGCAGCATCGTTGCTCACTCATTTTCAAATGTTCATCTAAACCAACAACAAAACAAACTTCTTCATTTGGCATCGTGTGTTGCAAATAGACTATGGATAATCCTACATTCCTCGAAGTAATTAGTAATTCCCTCAATAATTTGATGGTTTACTGATTGTCTCAGAAATAAGCCACAACGCAATTACAGACAATGTAATGAACAACTATTTTTATGAACATAACCTTGTTGTAATACCTATTGAAATGACGAACAATTCAGCAGCTCGACAATGGCACTTCAAGAATCCGCCTTAGCCATCGCCTCCACCCGCCCGGCAAGGAGCTTCTCGACATACTTCCCCAGTATATCCGCCTCCAGGTTCACCTTGTCGCCGACCTTCTTGGTCGGCAGCACAATGTTGTCCTGGGTGTACCGCACGAGCATGAAATCGAACCACCCACCCTCATCGTCAACGCTGACGACGGTGAGGCTGGTCCCATCGACGGCGACAAAGCCCTTGGGAACGAGCAACTTTAGGATCTCCGGCGGCGCACGAACCGTAACCCAGAGCGAGTCGCCATCGGGCCGGAACGCCGCGATCTCGCCGGTCCCGTCCACGTGGCCCTGCACGAAGTGTCCGCCCATCCGGGACGACGGCGTGAGCGCGCGCTCGAGGTTGACGCTGTCACCGGCAGCGCGCTCGCCGAGGGACGTCCGGCGGAGAGTCTCCGGCGCGACGCCGAAGGTGAGCGTGGACGCGGCCGTGTCGATCGCCGCCACGGTGAGGCAGGTGCCGTCGACCGCCACGCTGTCCCCGAGCTGCGTCCCTGCGAGGAGGCTCTTCGTCTCGACCACCAGGTCAAGCCCTGGAGCCTCGCCGTACCCTCCCCCGCCGCCGCCGGACGGCGCGAGCGGCGGGCCGAGGAGACGCACGCGGCCGACCTCCTCGACGATCCCGGTGAAGAGGGACCGGACGGGGACGTGAGAGGAGGTGACGGCGGCGGAGAGGCTCTTCGGGACCGGCGAGATCGAGAACCGCGCCGGCGGGACGCGGAGCCGCGCGGGCGTCGCGGCCGCGCCCCGCGAGGCGAAAGGGAGCGAAGGAAGGAGACCCCCGCCGAGGCGGAGTAGAAGGTGTGGGCGGTGGTGGCGGACGGCGGCAGCTGCTGCGGCGGTTGCGGTGGCCTGCGGCGCCATGGCGAGAGATTCCTCCGGCGGCGGCGGCGGGGGATGGGGATTAGTTGGCTTTGGCTGGTTTTGGCTGGTCTGGTCACCCACTAGTAAACGTAAACATAAGAAATGCGTATTCCCAAACAATTGGCGTACTTAGTGTGACGTTCAAAGCGGATTTTGACCGGGCCCACGGCGGCGGAGTGCGACGACCAAGACGGCTTCATTTAACGCTGACCTGCGGGCCCCGCACGTCAGCGACAGACAAGCCCGAGGTTTAGCTTACCTTGCTGCTTCCCAAATCCCCTAGCGCCGCCGGCGAGCCAAGGGGGGAGGATCTGCGAGGGGAGCCATGGCGGCGACGGAGCAAGGGGTGGAGGCCGTGAGGAAAGGGGAGGGGGAGGAGGAGGAGGAGCAGGTGGTGAACCCGTGGGAGGTGTCGGCGGGGAAGGGCGGCATCGACTACGACAAGCTCGTGGACCAGTTCGGGTGCCAGCGCCTCGACGCCGCGCTCGTCGACCGCGTCGCGCGCCTCACCGGCCGCCAGCCGCACTGCTTCCTACGCCGAGGCCTCTTCTTCGCACACCGGTACGCACCCGCAAAAAGCCTACCTTTTCTTTCCGAATTCCGACGGCGCGGAAGAGGAGGATGTTCTGACGAATTTCGGTGTTTTCTTTTGTTAATTAGAGATTTTAACGACATACTGGACCTGTATGAGAAGGGGGAGAAGTTCTACCTGTACACGGGGAGGGGGCCCTCGTCCGAGGCGCTGCACCTCGGCCACCTCGTCCCCTTCATGTTCACCAAGTAAGCATTGTCCTCGGCTCCAAAACTCCGGTCATAATTGATAGTTCATCTGTTCAATTATTGATTCATGAATGCTGTCACCGAGGGAGTACCATGTGATGGTTTTTTTTTACCTAGGAGATACCAATTTGGATCCATTAACGACACACGAAGACTTCTTTTGATTAGTGAAACCTTGTGAAACCGAACTGTTATCAACGCTGTTGTCGCATATGTACCCATGGGTCATCCTTGTAATTTCGAACAATTGAAGCTGCTATGTCCAGGAATATTTTATAACATGTTAATTTAAAGGAAATTACGGTTTTAAAACATTCTTTAAGATCTACCAAGTAGAATGCTAAGATTTCTTTAGGTCTTGTATCCTGCACTTCTGCAGTAACAGTAACACAAAATCCCCGTTCTCCATCAATGCATGTAGATATACCTACTGCACTATTCTTTGATGAATCTACATCAATCTCAATTCTGATTTTGTAAGTACTAATAGCAATGGGTGGTGTTGATTAACCTTCTTTGTCTTTTTCTCAGATATCTGCAGGAAGCTTTCAAGGTGCCCTTGGTTATACAGCTAACTGATGATGAAAAGTTCTATTGGAAGGACTTGACTGTTGAGGAAACTAAAAGGCTTGCCCGTGAAAATGCTAAAGACATTATAGCATGTGGTTTTGATGTGGAGAGAACTTTTATTTTCTCAGATTTCGGTTATATTGGAGGGTAAGGTTACTCTTCTTGATACTAACTATAATATGTAAAGGTTTGACTGATTCTTTTTGTTTCGGTTCATTCAGTAACTAAATGTAGTGGAGAGCTGTTGGTCTTAGATTTGTTTATTATGTGGGTAATAACCACCTGTACACTTCTTGCAGTGCATTCTACGAAAATATGGCTAGAGTTGCCAAATGCGTGACAAAGAATAAGGTAAGACTGTTCAATGAACAACAGTATCTTGAAAACTACAGAGCTTGGTCACGTAACGCGGCATTCTTAACTAATTATTTTTATGCTTGAACAACAGGCTGTGGGGATATTTGGATTCTCATCTGAGGATCACTTAGGAAAGTATAGCTTTCCTCCTGTGCAGGCAGTTCCATCCTTCCCTTCTTCATTTCCTCATCTCTTCGCTGGCCAGGACCAACTGCGGTGTCTTATCCCATGTGCCATTGATCAGGTACAAACGTATCTTTGTATGATGATTGTGACTAGCAAAATTGGCTTTGTATCATCTTGCTTGCATACTTGCAAAATTTTTGGCAGCACAAAGTTCAGAATTAGTGCCTTGAAGTTTTTGTTCCTTTTTCAGAACTATTCAATTGGGCCCATTGATATATGGAAAAATATTAATATCATTTTACAGTTTGAGATCGACATTTTTCTTGGTTATTTCTAGCACTAATTAAATTTTCTTTCTGATGTATGCAAATTATGGGTAAATCTCAGAAATTATGAAAATGTATCTAATTGTTTTAATTTAATAAAAATACCAAAATGCCATTCCATGTTTTTTTGTTTTAAATGTTTGATTCATTTTTTTTTTTGCAGGATCCTTATTTTAGGATGACTCGTGATGTTGCTCCCAGAATTGGTTATCAGAAACCATCACTGATTGAATCTAGATTTTTCCCTGCTCTTCAGGTTTGCTGACTTTGGGCTTGATATTCTAACTTAGCCAAGGCTTTTTTTCCCTTTTTTAACTATGAATGGTCATATTTTTTCCACTTTATGTGGGTTGCTTTATTTCTTCTCTTTATAGGGGGAGAACACAAAAATGTCAGCCAGCGATGCAAATTCTGCGATATATGTTACAGATAGTGCTAAAGAAATAAAGACAAAGGTTTGTTCTGAACTTTTTACCTTTTAGCTGGAAAAAATTATTTACCAAGCAATTAAATGTTTTAGCTGGTTCATTTCAATTTTGGCCAAAATGTAAATCTGAGCTAAGTGCTACCCTTTGATTGTTCCACTGGCTTATCTTATGTACTGTTGTTTCCAGGTGAATAAATATGCCTTTTCAGGCGGCCAGGACTCAATTGAACTCCATCGACAACTTGGAGCTAACCTTGATGTAAGCTTTTTTATTTATTCTTGACCATCTGTTAATGCACATGGCATACTGAATATTATGTCTGAATTATGCACCATATACTGACTTTTCTTCAAGTTTAAAAGTTAAACTTAAGAAGTAACATGAATACATGACTGGAAGCTAGCAATTCTATTATGCATACAGTTTGAATGACCTTTTATTTATTGAAGCCTTTCATGCCATGTTCAAGTGCTAAAATTCTTCAAAGTACAACATGTTTTCATTTGTATAATCTACTTCCTGAGTTCACTTAATTATTGTACTTTCCACAATTAGCACCCATTAACTTGTGAATTCTCGTTGTGATGTTCAGGTCGACGTTCCAATCAAGTACCTAAACTTCTTCCTTGAAGATGATGACGAGCTTGAGCACATAAAGAAGGTAATTTACACGGTGCTGCTCCTATTTTCTCTATACTTATGAGAAACATTGCTCTTATTTTTTATAAAAAAATCTGAACACTAGGAGTACAAGGAAGGAAGGATGTTAACTGGTGAAGTGAAGCAACGACTTATCACAGTTCTATCCGAGATGGTTGCTAGGCATCAAAGAGCTAGAGCTCTAGTGACCGAGGAGGTACATATTTACCAGATCTGGTTCTGTTTGACAATCAGGTCCTTGCACTTTGGTTAACTATCGCTTCTATGTGCATAGTATTTGCATATGGATGCACCCATGCACATCTCTTGCATAAACATAGTATTTGCATATGCATGCACCTGAGCACGTATGCAAGAACATCTCCTGCAGTCCTGCCGTCCCTTAGGCAAACACTCTTGACCATATGCTGAATGGAATGCTTAAATCATTGCATGTCTTTCACACTAAGAATTGTTTGTTTGTGCAGATGGTTGATGCATTCATGGCAGTCAGGCCGCTTCCCAATATGTTTTGCTAAACTCCATGACGAACCAGGAAGCATATTTTTGTTCTTTAGGGGAATTTAAGGGATGTAGAACTCGGGTTCCCATAAGTGTCCCCTAGTTTATATTATTTTCTGACTCATGTCATTATGTGGATCTGGCCAACCATCCTGTGTGGAGGTTGTATTTGTTGAATCAATACATGATGGTGTTATTTAAGTTTATTTTCAAGCGTGGTTCGTCATTGAGCTCGAGAGGGTTCCTTTTGTTGAATGAGAAGTGATTTACAGGCTTGTTTTGAAGCATTACTGGTAAAAAGAAATATAAAGAAAACTGATGCTTTCTACTCTCTAGTCGCAACTGGCAACTGCTTGAATCGTTGAAATCTTTTGCTGGCAACTTCTAAAATATTTGTTTTGGAAACAAAGAAAAATAGTCTGGAAATTACTTTCATCTCATAAATTTATTGGATATTAAAAGATGTCCCGGCAGAATATTGGTCAAAGATGCACATCAGAGATCAGGTATGTTCAAACCATTTTTGTATTGGAGGCGGCGGTGCTAGTACCTTATTGTAAGTTTGTAATAATTTCACAAGGCAATCTGCATCTGGTTCAGCCTGTGTCATTCGGTGATCACGGCCAACCCTGTGCCATGATCAGGAGATGACGAGCATTACCCAGAAATACCAGCAACATATGTCATTGACTTGATGCTTCGTACCACTGATGGAATTTGCTTACATTCTGTTCTTTACCTGTAAAACTATATATATGCTTCCAGTCTATCATTCAAGAATTCGTATTGTATTTTCCATCAAAATTTTGAGAAAATGACAATGAAATGAATACAACTCTAGAAGTATCTTCTCTCCAATACTCGAGCTTACAGAGTTATCCATTCCACCTCCAGAATCCCCCACCACGGTGCGGCTGATCGCTGCTTGCAGTTACTTCATCGGACCCAGAGATTATTTCACCGCGAAGTAATTCAAACTCCTTTTCTAGGTCATCCATCTTCTGTAGCCGTTCTTGAATCTCTGAAACTTCGTTCTGCAAATTGGCAAAGGGGTACCCGCACATGAAAGCCGACACAGATAAACTGCAAATTTCAGTTCAGAGTTAAAAGGGGTGCTAACTGATAACTAAGACTCGCCAGAATATTGTAAATGTCTTCATCATTTTGTTTAAAATAGCCAAGTGGGGTTTTCCTTCTTTTTTTTTTTGTGAAAACAGACTAAGTTATACTGATTATATTCTTTTGCACCAGTTATACAAGGTGGCAAGGAACACAATTCAGTGATTATCAGTGACAAATAATCGATTTGTTTGTTTCATATTACACTGAGTTGGATTCTTTACCCTATCCCTGCTTAAAAAAATGTGCATTTACTATATTTCTAGACAACCTGAGTTCAGGGAAAAGATAGGTTCCAAAGAAATCGTAAGTTGTCTAAAACCATTCATAGCATGTCATAAGGTATCAAGATGACCAATTATCTAAGTGCTATAGCATGAGCTCAGATCCTGCTTAACAAGTTTTTGCCTACCTCAAGTTTGGAAGCCCTTGCTTGTTCGGCAGAAAGCTGATCTCGAACTAACTGGATTTCCTGCATAATAGAAGCAGAACACAGAAATATAACTTGATACTGAAATGAACGGGTGTTTCTTCCTCATAAAGTAAGGGTGTCATAACAGACAGTGGATGTTGTATATTACATGGTGCAAGTATAAGCATTTGACAGAATACACAGAAATAGCATCCTATAACTTAACTGAATTGGATTCATTTAAAATATAATTTTTATCATGTTTAGTTGAGTTTTGTATTGTGACTTTTAAATGGGCAGACATAAGAAATTTCTACAGAGGTCATGGACAAAGAGATTGACATGGTGGAGCAGCACGAGTGGTAGCACTGCAAGGAATGAAGGAAAAAAAAGTATTGACAACTCGACATATTCTGCACAATTTGGTAATCTTGCCTCAGTAAGTTCTGCATTTCTGTTCTCCACATTAGCTAGTTCCTGCTTCAGGTTGAGACTTTGCAGCTGTTCTTGGTTAAGTCTATCTTCTATTTGGTTTCTTTCCCCCTTAACTACTTGTGCTGAGGTTTTGCTGATATCCGCCCTATTGCCAGGCTGAAAGTGAAAACAAAATGCATATGCTATTAATGAACTGGACAAGGAAACCATCCAGAAATGGTGTTCACACACACATCATTAGAGAAAAAGAACAGAAACCACATCTATGAATCCAAACATTACCTTATCTTGAAGTTCCTCAATTTCAAATATGACTTTCCTGCTAGAATTTGTTGCTGGGGTAGTGCCATTTGTCTCAGTTTCATTTATTTGTTGAAACGGGACACTTGATTTGAGACTTGTCTTGAGGACATAAACCTAAAAAAAAAAAAGAATTGCTGAGCTAAATATAAGGACATATAAACAGTACAGTGCTCATAGGGATGCATGCCTGATTACTATAGCGCCCACTGTATCCTCCAAATGAAACCAGAAAATTTTCTCCATTAATTGTGTGCATCACCAAACTTGAGCCCTGTGATAAAGAAGCCTCTGAACATCACTAACAGCAACTGTCTATAACTAAAATAGAGTGCAATTAATAAAATTTGTTCCAGATGAGCTTCACCATTATGGGATCTTTAAATCAATATATGGTGAGTTGGTGACATTGATTCATTTGCAATTTCAACTTTGCTGCCTGAAGGAAGTTTTTTCCTCAACCCACAATTCTAAAACTTTTTTTTCAAGTGGATAGAGTACTATAAATCAGCTCACCTCACTTGTAGGGGGTGCACGGGTCTCAAGACCATTGACAACTGACCATTCATAAGTAGACATGTTGAGAACAAGAGTTTCCGAGATACCTGCAGTGGATTAGGAGCACATGAGCTGGAAGTACTTTATGATATCTTTAAAAGTTAAACGATATTACTCAAAGAGCAGCTCCAAGAGAAGAGGATTTGGCATACAAAAGATAAACGAGTAGACAGCTAGATTCATCAGACAGTTGTTGACGTATAAACCAAGGAAAGTGGGGGATGTACAAAATTTGTGTCATAACTCATAAACCATAACGTAACATGTGAGATATATCAATCTTACCTTTCCTATTATTTCCACCACCAGCAATAAACCAATATTCTCCAATAGTTACACCCGCGTGCCCTGCTCTTGGTTCTGGAGTAACACCTTGCTGCTCTGGTCTTGACCATTCCATCTGTAACAACCAAGTGATTGAATTGGACTCCCAGAAGGATCACATACCAGCTTTAGAGCAAAGAATCATTTCTCACTGTCTGCGTGTCAAGAAGATGTAGGTCACTGAAACATGTGGAATGAGATCCCCCGCCAAATATCAGAAGATACCGCTCTGCAAAGCAAGCAGCAGCATGCTCTGACCTTGGAGAAGGGGGAGTGCCTCTGGAGAGCAACAGCATAGTTTTAAAACAGTCAGATATTGATCCTGCATCTCAAAGCAGAACAAGATAATACAGGTTTCATTGCATTTCTTAGACCAAATGTATTACCAACTGCAAGCTAATTATGCAGTAGCATGATTATGTCACTTTCATGTTTGGATCTCCAGTGATATAATTCCAGTTAACATGTACATAAAGGCAGAGCATTTTTATCCAATAGGGACCAGGTAACATAAAAACACAATCATTCATTTCTACCAAAAAAAAAACAAATATCAGTTCACTAGCTGAAAGAAAATCTTCATAGAACTTACGTGGTCTCAAATTCATCCCAAGTCATGGTCTCAAGATCGAGAATGTGCAGATCATTCAGAAGAGATCTCCCGTGACCTTCGCCACCAAACACAACCAAAGTGTCGCCAACAAGAGTCACTGATTGACCACCACGTGAGCTCTAAAGTAAATAGAAAAATGTTGGCACAGATTTCAAAAATAAACAAAGCAAAGTTTCTGATGCTAAAATACAGGCAGAAGCAATCATACCGGTGAGCTTCCATAAGTACGCAAGGTAGACCATGTGCAGGTTTGTGGATCAAACTCTTGAACTGTCATAAATACATCGCATATGAAATACTAAAATAGGAAGTAATACACTAAGAAATGAATAGTTAAAAAAGAGATAAATATTAGCCTAACCACTGAGACTTTCTGTAGGTTCCCTGGCATGTCCTGCAAGGCATAGGATCTTATTTCCCCACGGAATCTGGAAGATAATAAAGCCGGATGCAAATACACTATACAGTTATAAGCTAACCAATTGGGGAAAACAGCCAATTTCACTCGATTAACATGTAAATAGCGTTTGGTGGTTACCAGTGAATGACCAGCACGTGCAGCAAATGAGACTGCTTCAGCTGATTCCGGTTTAGCTTCCAGCTTTGACCATGACAAGCTTTTGAAATCCAGAACCTACAATCAGTCAATCATAGAAGGATTGCAGTGTTAAGACCAATGCCATTGTAAATAAGATTGAAATCAACGAGGTGAAGATTCTATAACATCTCAATTCAAGTTGTTCATGACTCCAAACCGTAAATGTAACTACCAACAATACAACACCTATAGGCACAATCTACTGCATAAAAAGATGACCAACCTACCTGAATGTCGCCAAGGTAACGGCCATTGTGATTTCCACCAAAGACATACATCTTCTGCTGAACCACAGCAGCTCCATGCTGCAACCAACACAGACAAACGCATCAGAACCAACAAAGGGACACGCAAAAGGTGAAATCAGGCAGTCAACAAAACCGAAGAGGACCTTGTAGCGGGGTCTTGGAAGCTGTCCAGAGACAGCGAGCGGCGTCCACTGGTCATAGGCACTTATGGAGCAGAGACCCTCCATGCTCACTTCCTTGTCCTGAACATCGACCGTCTTCCCATTCTCCGCCACGACGGCCTTAGGCTCCTCAGAGGCGATGCTATTGTGGCTAACTGGTCCAGTGGGCACTGATACTTGTACAGCCTAATAACAAGATCAAACAAACGAGACCGATCACGCTGTGTCAGCAAGAGGTCATGATGGCACATCGAAGTAGTAGTCCTGATAAGCAGCATCCTCGTGCACCACGCATTGTCAGAGCCTAGCACAATCACAGGTCGGTACAGACACTGATTGACAAGCAATAACAGACTGAAAAAGGGGGTGAAAAAGCTCCTCGCGCAAGATGACAAATACGCAAAACGTTCTGGATCTGTGCATGCACGCGGGCACTAAACAGCGGCTCTCGGATGGCGGTGCCTCTGTGGCGGCAAAAGCTCGGACGGACACCGCAGGCGCAACGCAAGAAACACCGGGATCACGGAAGCCGAGAACCAAGCGATGGGGTTCACTCACCGCCATCTCGCCGAGGGGTTGCCGAGGTGCGGACGGAGCGGAGGAGGAGGGCGGCCGTAGGGTTCTGGATCCGGTGGCGGAGCCTGGTGGCCTGGTGGGGAGGGCCGGCGGGGCGCGGAGGATTCGAGGAGGAGGCCCCGAGATGGCGAGATCTGGAGGCGGGAGGTCGGGGCACGCCGGCGACCCGCGAAATGGGAGGGAGGCGACCTCGAGGCTCGAGCGGCGCGCGTCGAGATTCGTGCGGCCGCGCGGATCGGCAAGAGATTCGAGACGTGTTTTGGCACCCAACTTTGACGAGCAACCAAGGCAAAGCTGCCGTGTTGCTGTTGCGACAGCCAAATAGTGTAGTGGATGTTGCTGACCAAAATGTTCTGGCAAGGTTGCAACTAAAAAGATTAGGACCAATTGCACCAGACCCAGCCTAGTATGTGTGCTCACAAGTCACAGGGGATGACCATGTGACATGCCATGTAAGGGGGAAAAACTAGAAGTAACCATATCACAAGTCACAAGGTGTAAAAAAAAAGCAGGCATTAAGCCATCATAACATTTGTATGGTTTTGATTTTTTTACCATGGTCACTGTTCTGCAGAACACTGTTCATAATAATTTTTAGAAACAAGTAAACCAATGTGCATATCCATCATAAGCATGACAAGCCTGTCGGTTAAAAGAACGCAGACCGTCATCTTTATTCATGTAAGGAAACGATCCCGTATTTTCAATTTCCATCATCATCTTTCATCTCAGGAGCAAGAAGGGGCGGCAGCAGCAGCAGCAACAACAAACAAAAACCTAAAAGGCACTATGGACTCAGGAACAAAGAAACAAAGCTTAGCGTTGGCCGCGGGGCCACTCGGAGACTGTCAGCGCTCCTCTTTCTTCTCGGCGGGTTCATCCTGGGGTAACGAGACAGACTGCACGATGTTCCGGACGATGGAGGCTTCGACTCTGAACTTCGAGGCGATGTCGTCCACGCTCATCGGTCCATGGTGGGTGCTGGACTTGCCCTGGTAGAGTTGGATGATCTCCTGGATGTGCTGGACGTTCAGTGCTCCTGAGGGTAGCTGCCTGCCCCCGCTTTGCCCAGGGTCAGCCTTTGATGTTCTGACCTTTGGGAGTGGCCTGTCATACCTCTGCACAACAGCGGCCTGCAACAAAGCAACCTCTGTAACCAAGTTTCCCCTGAGGAGCAGGTTAAAAAAGCAAGATGAGCAATTGAAAGACTTTCTGCAGGAAGTGAATAAGACAAATACTGTTTGGAGTAAATGGAGAAACAGCTACTTCAATTCATATCAATTCGAAGGTTTGTAGACCAAAGTAATCTATTGCCACCTTTTTCTCACAAATCATGCTCGCCAAGAAGAGCACATACTCACTATACCAGTATATAGAAGGAATAAGTGAGTTGTCACAATTCAGACTATATCAGTATCAGCATTCCTTCCGCCAACATCTTATTACCAAAGGAGAGCATTCTGGTATTAGAAACTTACGTCACCCATTTCTGGTTTTCCTCCAGGCTTTGTAGTTATTCTCCCAACCATGTGCTTAAGCATCTCTTCATAACTTGGATCACGTTCCTCAAGTACACCATGGGCATTTTTTGTTGGCGCTGTTACATCTGCATTACACTTCAAAAAAATTACAGGATGGTGAAGAAAAAAAACTAGACTGACATATGAAACCATGAGTAGACATGCTTTTGTAGATTCGAATAAAAAGTTGCACCAAAGATTTTATTTGCAGTTAACATTGAATCATGTCATGCAGCAAAAAATGATATATGAAGCCTGAGTTTAGCTACTAAATAAACCTTATCCAAAAAAACAAATGCAGCTAGTTAAAACTCATAGCTCAATTACCCATACAGATGTTTTAGTGTGGTAGATTTTTTATCCTGCAAACCAATGACCTTTTTCTTCAAGGCATCAACACAGAAATCAAATGCTATGCAACTAAAAGCAGATCAAACAATATGACCAGTCTCAAATTATATTTTCTTGACTACTAACGCTAGATAGTTTGGCAGTTTGGCACTAGTGGGCTTGTCCATGAACATTAGGTGTAATGCCTATTTCTTACGATCAGATAGATCTCAGTTCTTGTCTACTCTGAACTTCTTGGTGCTCTTCCCTTCTTTGATAACACACTGACAGCATTATTCATACTTAACAAGATTCATCAGCAGTGAACTGAATGAAATAATATCAACACATGTATTGCTGGGTACAATACAGAGGAATGTTGTCTTGGAGAGGACAGGCTCACCTTTACAATGGTCAATAGGTATGGATATGGAACCTTGTAATATTGGGTGTATGGGGCTCACCCCTTGAAAATCAAACAAGGATTTATACATTTGTGCCAAGGTTGGACTCTAGCTGTTTTTAAAACAAGCTACAGAGCAGAGAGAGATGCAGAGGAATGTGCTATTTGGGGAAGAGCTCAACTTCGGGAATAAGAATTAATATGCAGGAGTCTTATGCTATCAAATGAGAAAATTATTTCTTGAAAGCTTTTGTGCATTTTCGAATAGAGCAATAATTGAATTGTACCCAGTGTTCTAAAAATGATGCAGGTGCTAGTTCAAGTAGATGTGCTGTGCCCCTTGGAGATCAATGGTTTACTAAGCTAGAAGCTGATATTACTACTGTAGAAGTTGGCTCAATCAAAAAATGTCATCAAGCACAGCAACAAACAGTTGCACAGAATTCTGATGGAACACTAGAGCCTCCAGCATCCACTGAGGTAAACACTAAGGAACTTCAGAAACTATGCTGTATCCAGTAACAAAAAAAATCATATAACAAATTATTATAATTACTCCATCTTCTAAAATACTAGTGTGCTGTGATAACTCTGTGTGAAAGTTCAACGCTGAAAACTATTTGGAAACAGTAGTAATTCACGGTTTTAAATTTAATAAAGCTCAACTTAATAGGGTCACACTAGGATAAGGCTCAATTTAAATGTTTATATACTGCCTATTTAAACACATCATGTTCCAATCGAACAGTGAACAGTACATACAGCATCAAACCACGCATCATGGACTGAGATACCCGTGACATGTTCTAATTATCAGCATACATTTCTCCAATCTGATTAACCCAAGAAATGCAGCACCGACGAGCCAGGAACCTATAGGCAAAATCGGAGTAACAGGGCGTTGGCGCTGTGGCTCGATCTGACAACACGGGAGAGCAAGCTGGAGCCTAGGGGGGAGAGAAACCAGGAGAAGCGGAAGCTTCCTTACCGCCATTGGAGGGCGCGCCGAGCGGGTCCTGCGGCGTGCCGCCAGCGGCCGCCGCCGGTGCCCGCGGCGGAGGCGGGGGAGGAGGCCTCGCCGGGGGCGAGGGCGCGGGGGAAGGGGGCCTCACGCGGCGCAGCGCCTGTCCCATGCGCCTTCGAGCCTTCGGCCGCCGCCGCCGGCTGCGAGCGGGGAAGGGGGGGCGTGGCGGGGGGTCGCGAGGCGGCCGCCGCGTGTGCTGCGAGCCTTCCTTGGTCGGCGGTTTTGGCCGCGACGTGTTGGGTTTTCGGCCCGTAGCTGATTAGAGGCAGCCATTTGCATGCTCTTTTGTTGACGGCTCCAATTTTGATTGAAAAGGCTAAATTTCATGCTTGTTTTCAGAAGGCTGAAAAATAGCGTTAATAGGAAGATTGTTGACACATGGATAAATTGTCCATCTTAATTAACTAATATAAGTTTTTTTAAGGATCCATGCATAAAATTAATATATATCAGGACATGACATGTTGTGCATGAAACCTTACCTATAGCACACATGATTATATAAATTATGGTTTCCTGATTGAGATCTAATACTAGCTATAGCGTTGCGATGCTGAACTGCTGAAGATATGTAATGCTTGTGCATATAAGTGTCTATTAGTACATCTTGTATGTTAGAGCAGCCCCAACGCAGGCCACCAACATTGGTAGTCACACATGTCACCTAGACTAAAAAAAGTTTGAGGCTACCATTCACATTAACAAAGCAGAAAGAGGAGGTCAGGAGGGTATACGTCGTTCGAGTCAGCCTGATACTTATGGCCCAACCACCACTCTCTCGTTACAGAGATGTAATAATTATATCGAAATAATTTATCCTCGCTTTTGCGTCAATTCTATCGATCGTCCAATCAAGGTTAAACTTTATGCCGGCGAGCCGTCACATGTGAGGCAATTCAAGACGAGTAGTAGCAAAGCAAACTTTGTGCTATCGTTGCTGGTGCGAGCACAAGATGTCTACTACGGTGAGTTCGTTCGTGCGTTGTTAGTTCGCCATTCTTTTTCTGTATGAATTATATTGCTTACTCATGTCGTTGGCCGTTGATCGAAAAGTAATACCAGTCTAGTATATACGTAATGGATGGTTTGAAAAATCAAGGTAACCTTCCAGAAGCGTGGCAACCATCTATAGGCGGTGGTTGCCGACGTGGCCTCTATCTATTGCTTTGCTCGCTGTCGGCCTCGTGGTTTTCTTCTGCCACTGGAAACGAAACCAACAGAAAACGCTGGTTAGGGTATTGAAGACAATAGGCAAGAATGCAACAAATGATGGTGCAAGGTCAACTTTTCCTTAGACCATGGCCCCTCGCTCGAGGAGTCAACCGGGCTAGAGCAGAGAGAGCAGCCGCGCTACGATCGTGGCCGGTGTTGTCATCGGTAGGGGTACATTTCTTGGGCGGAAGCTCTCTTTTTTCTATCGTTGTGCGCATGTCGAGAGTCGGCTTGGACTCATTTGTCTAGCGCTGTGTATTCAAGGGCTGCGTACCCGCGAGAGACAACGGGGAGACCCTTGAAGGTTAGAAAATTTTCTGGCATGTCATTGACTTTAAACTTTTCTTGCCTTTTTGGATATTTATTTAGAGTTCTTTCTTCTAGCTAGCGTGTCTCAGACAACAACAATGATATTTCTATTTTGTCGATATCACATACCAGCCGTGAGTAAAATTGGACTTTCCTTTCCTTTTGTCTAACCACCACACGTATTGCTTATTTATACATGCCTCTCCTCTCAGCCCCCTCTCTCCAAGGTTTCCGAGCTCAGTCTTGTTACTCTTGGCATCTCCACGACTTTAGAGCTCAACCTAGACGTCTCCACTCTGCACCCAAAAAGGTCGGCCATGTCCGGCCATGTCTAAGCAGCAGAAGAAGCGGGAGAGGGAGAGTAGCCACGACGGCAAAGAAGCGAAGGGCACTCAATGGTAATAAGCAGCGGCGACGGGTGAAAGGGGAGGCGAGTCAGGGCGGCGATGTAGAGGGAGCCCCGGTGGTGGACGAGGAAGCCATGGAGAACCTAATGTTTGATTGGCAACCATATAACGCTTCTACACTATTATCAGTGAGGTTCCTGGTTCCTTTGCAGGTCGTTCTGTGTATCTATGAGGCCACTGATCCTAATGACATGACACACTCTACACATGTGGAGGCTGGGGTAGTTGTCGTGTAGCGTTGGGCCTGGTCTTATTGCCATGCTCCTCCCTTATGCTCATACTTTAAATAGAAATTTTCTAAAGTTGATGTAATATTTTTGAGGTGCATTTTTGGCGGATTAAAAGTGTGTGGGTTGGTGATGCTTTTACTATGGTGATCTTATTTGATGATACGAGAAAAACAGATTTTATATGTTAATTAACTATAAATTAAGAGACAAAATGAATATAATTCTTTTTTAGCTTATGGTTTGCTCATTAAATAAATACTAAAATTTGTTTAGGTATGCTAGTTGCTGAGCATGTTAGGAAAATTCTTTAAATGACTATAACAAATAAGATAAAAATATTGGGTTGAAAAAAGTTCTTCACATTTTTGCTCTGAATAACCATATTAACTAGGGATGAAAACGGATCGGATATGGACGGATATGCCCGAATACGAATACATATATCTATTTTTTTTGCCGGATCGGATTTAGATACGGACAGTAGAAAATATATCGGATATGTATCGGATATTGATATACACTATATATTTACAATAGATATTCAACTTTTCTTATGCGGATACGGATACGGTCGGATATGGACTGTACCATTTAAGCCCTAAGGGCCTTCGGTCGGTCGGTCGGACGGAAAATATCCATACCACTTTCATCCCTAATATTAACCATGTAAACCGCAACCTAGGTAGCTACCTATC
This sequence comes from Digitaria exilis, assembly GCA_015342445.1. Taxonomy (NCBI): domain Eukaryota; kingdom Viridiplantae; phylum Streptophyta; class Magnoliopsida; order Poales; family Poaceae; genus Digitaria; species Digitaria exilis. Next base: position 765,117 of record JACEFO010000191.1, on the reverse strand, counting down.
TCTGTAATACTCTAAGGGCAAAGCTAATGGTGGCGCTCGCTGCTGGCGTCTCGCACCATACAGTGATCGAGGGGGCCCATCAATTAATGTCTTTCTGCACCCTGAGCAGTTATGGCAGCCAATAAAAACGTCGGATGAAGCTCACGGTCCCACAAACAGGCCATGCGCCCGCTCTGTGTTTAGTTGATGAAGGGAAAAGATCTTTTGTTTCTGGGATGCGTGTTATGTGAGGGGGATAAATAGGAAAGGTGAAAAAGGAATTTTTAGGGATGCGTGTTCTGTGAGGGGAATGAATAGTAAGTGCAAAAATCTTTTGCATCTAAACACAACCTAACCAGTCGGGAGACCGCAGCTTCATTCTCTCTCTTGTCATTCGTTCTCGCCCGCTCTTTCTCATTCGTTCTCGCCCGCTCACAGGCTTCCACTATACCTACCTGCTCTAAGCAAAACCAAGCAAGCAAGACGTTAATACGGTAATACCCCTGACCCGGACCGGCTCCGTCTCCACCGAGCCAAGCCAGCCTGCCCCACTTCCCCCCGCCGCCCCCGCTCCGATCTCCTCCGCCGCGCGGCGCCGGCGGCGACCCCTCCCGCGGAGCACCTTCCCCGCGGCAGTTGATCCGCTCCGCCGCCCCAGAAGTTCCTTCCCTACCTCCCTCGGTGCCTCGCCGCTCCCCCGACACCCGCCCCCCACCGCTCCACGGAGGGCGCCGCCGTGGCGGATCCATGGACCGGTCGATCAACTTCCGCGGCATCGCCGGGAGAGCCGGCAACGTCATGCAGGTGCGCGCTCCTGTAGCCTCCCTCGCGTCCCCTAACCGCGAACCCCGCCCCGGACCCTGGGCAACGAGCGCCGCCCCTAGCCCCAGCTGCTGGCGGTTGCGGCTTGCGGGGACAAATCGCTGCTTCCTGGGCGTCTGCAAGTTTTGAAATCGCACACGGGATAATCTATCGTAGTGGCAGTCAAGCGCAGTCTCGCGGTGCCCAGTGGCCGGCCGAGCCGGTTTGATGCCTACTCATCTGACCTCCGGTTTCTGTTGGTTCGTGCCTTTGCAGGGAATGGGGAAATTCGTTTTCGGCAATGAGGGTCTCGAGTCCAAGGAAGATAGGTTGGTTTGGTTGCAAATTCCATGTTTACTAGTTTGTTTTGCTTCACCTGTGCTGTAATACTGGCTGTTGTTACCTGGAAAAACTAGCACTTGTTTGGTATACATCACTTCTACTATCAGTTAATCTTACCATTGTGCGCTGTGGCAGCTATGTCGAGAGATATCTTGATCGTATAAGCAATGGTACTATACCCGACGATCGGAGGTCAGCCATGACCGAGCTGCAGTCACTGGTGGCGGAGAGCCACTCCGCGCAGATGTCATTTGGAGCAATGGGTATCTCCTTTGTCTAGGCACGCTTGTATCTATTCTCTGGCTGCTGTGGTGGGATTGGCACATAATTACATTTCTTGCCAATTTGTAAAATAGGATTTCCTATCCTACTAAATGTTTTGAAAGAGGACCGTGAGGACGTTGAGCTTGTGAGAGGTGCCTTGGAGACCTTTGTGAGCGCATTGACACCTATTGAGACCTCACAAGGGCCCAAGACTGAGGTTCAACCTGCATCAGTGAACTCAGATCTGCTTTCTCGAGAAACAGAGAATATTTCTCTTCTTTTGAGCTTACTGGTGAGTGCACATCTTTTGCTTTCAAAGCACTGGCACCACCTGTTTCATGTGTCCTTATTCCTGACTTCCTCTTTCCTGTTTGGTTCGAAGTCAGAGGAAGACTTTTATGTGAGATACTACACAATCCAGCTTTTAACAGCTCTACTTACAAACTCGCTGAAAAGGTGCCCAGTAAGTCTTTTGAGTCCTGTTGAGATGCCATGTCTACATTAGAATCCCATGTAACTGCTTTTCTTTTGGTATTTCAGGTTACAGGAGGCAATTCTATTGATTCCTCGTGGTATAACCGTGCTAATGGACATGCTTATGGACCGTGAGGTCTCATCTATAACTTTCCCCACGTATTTTCTCACTTTCTCGTAGGCAGGAGACATGCCATTCCCTGTATGCTTTATTATTATTTGTCTTCATGTGAGGGCTGCATAAATCTGTGTGAAGACCGTGTTTTCTTTTGTATGAAAAATCAGTTATGTGCTCAGACAGAATGGTCCTAAATCAATGCTATGCAATCATTTAATGTGGATCTTTACCTATCCTTTTCTAAAGGTCTGGTAGACGTGGTAATCAATAACTTACCCAAACATTCTACTAATACTGAAAAATATTTTTACTTCATTGGTGCCTAACTGTGTCATAGACTCCAGCATGTATTAGGTGCATTTTTTATTCCTTCTTTTCGATCCAATTTTGTTGTAATAATTATCACCACCAGTCCTTTTGGTATCTTGTTACTCATTTGGTTACCTCTTGTTGGCTATGTCTTGCAGGTTATAAGGAATGAAGCACTGTTGCTTCTTACTTATCTGACCCGGGATGCAGAGGTTAAACCTTTTTAATATTCAATGTTGATTTGTTACGTTACTAATTATTTTCTCTCACTCCTGTAACTAATTTACTACTAATGCTCTTTCTTACAGGAAATTCAAAAAATTGTTGTATTTGAGGGTGTGTTTGAGAAGATATTTAGCATTATAAGAGAGGAGGGCTATTCTGATGGAGGTGTAGTTGTTCAGGTGATTATCTTGGATCAACACGGCTAGCCCTTTGAAAATTTGTTTATTGGTGTTCTTTGTGTGAAATTGGCTTGAAACTTTCAGTTAAGCTATTTCTAATTTGCTATAGTATATAAAGTTCAGTGAGTGCTAATATGTTCCTTATTCGAACAGGATTGCCTCGAATTGCTAAATAATTTAATTCGACACAGTTCATCCAATCAGGTTCATCCTTCTTCCTGAACATTTTCTGAAGTTTTAATTCTTTAGATCTTTCATTGACACCATTTCTTTACTTCTGACGACCAGATGCTTTTAAAAGAGACAATGGGATTTGACCCATTGATATCAATACTAAAGATCAGGAGAGGCAGTGCATTTAATTTTACTCAACAAAAGGTATTATATTATATTTACCTACTACATGTTTTTTATGATAAATCTCTCAGATTATAGGTCAAGTTCTGTCTTAGTTTGCTTTAGCAATATCTTTACTCAAGCCATAAACTGTGTCTTTTTAGACAGTAAATCTTCTCGGTGCTTTAAATACTGTTGAATTGCTTTTGGTGGGGGCCCCTTCCAGCGAATCAGGTAAAGATGCTAACAAGAATGCCAATCAAGCTGCGTTGGCTCAGGTATCCTTCTTCCGTCATAGTTTTTTTTTTGTCATCTGTATGACTTGGGGCTAAGCTTCAAATGAACCCCTTAATGACAGAAAAATATTCTGGACCATCTTCTGTTGTTGGGTGTTGAGAGTCAGTGGGCCCCTGTTGCTCTCCGCTGTATGGTAATTTCCTTAGGACTGTGCATTCCTACTTATTATTTATTCCTGTATTTGTCTTTTCTAACTATGAATTCTGTTTCCTTGTTCAGCACTGACCGTATATTTTTTCTAGGCACTGCGCTGTATTGGAAATTTGGTGTTGAGAAATCCTCAAAATCTTGATTCTCTTGCGAAAAAGCAAGTTGGAGAAGAACCTCATGTTCAGCCTGCACTGAATGCCATCTTGTCTATAATCTTGCGGACCTCTATAGCACAGGAATTTGTTGCTGCTGATTATGTATTTAAGTGTTTCTGTGAGGTGGTTATTCTTCTGATATTTTTTCTGGCTTCTTTGATTGATATCTAAACTAGCAAATACTAAGAAGGCAAAGAATCATACAACTAAATGTTCAGTTTATGTTATCATCTGGATCGCAATAGTCATTAGCACGTATGTACATTAGAAATAAAAGATGAAAAGGGGAACTGAAAGGCCTTGCATAGAACTATGTAAAATTATAGAGAAACTTGTAATTGGACTAACTTTTATGCTTTTGCTTTTTTAGCAATCAAGGAATATTTTTTCAGTGTTCTAATAATTTATGCTGATAAAGTCTTGATTAAAATTGTTGTCTACTATGTGTTAACTATTGGCCTTCAGTGTTTGTTTCCTTGACTAAGTTCATAACAATATGTGGTTTGCCATTTGTGAAACAGAAAAATCCCAATGGTCAGGCACTATTAGCATCAACCATTGCTCCACACCCGAATCAAGGAGATACGCATGGGGCTGCTAGTGACATGCCTTTTGGAAGGTTGGTCTGTTGTCCCTAAGTTGCACTTTACATCACAGGGGGCATCCTTTGCTGCCTTTTCTTATATATATAAATTACTGCCTGTCCAAGGGTAAAATAACATGTATCTTCACTATTAGATAATTTCGCCATTCCATTCTGACAGTGCTCTTGTTGCTTCTTCCACACTTGCATGGCTCATTGTAGTATTGATTTCATCATTCATGAATTACACCATTAATTTGCATTGCTATTTAATGACAGTATACTTCTGCAAGCTCTGGTTTCAAGTGATGTTAGTGGAGATATGGAGGTGAAGTCTTGTAAACCAAAATTTCACTTTACAGGAAATTTCTATTAGTGGTTTCTGTTAGCTTTGTATTAAGCAATTTTCTCTGACATTTCAACCTAAAATATGCAGGCTTGTTGCAGAGCATCTAGTGTTCTTTCTCACATTATCAAGGACAACTTGCAAAGCAAGGATCGTGTATGTAGCCTTCAACCTAAACTTTGTATAACATTAGATAGAAGTTTTTCTAATAGCTGAATTTTCGTCAGGTATTGCAAATCCAGCTTGACACACCCACACCATCCTTGGGACGCACAGAGCCGCTACTGCATCGCATTGTTACATGCTTGTCCATTGCAGCTTCAGCAGATGGAGAAAATGACCAAAGCAGCCACTCAGAAGAACCTTACATTCAACCTGTCATTCTTCGGCTACTCATTGTATGGCTTGTTGATTGTTCAAATGCAGTCAACTGCCTTTTGGAATCAGCAGTGCATCTGAACTACATAATAGAGCTTGCTTCAAGTAAACGTTACACTGCCTGTGTTCGTGGGCTGGCTGCTGTTCTTCTAGGTGCTTGTGTCCTGTACAATGCTAGCCGTGAGAAGGGCCGTGATGCCTTTGCTGTTGCAGATGCTATAAGTCAAAAGGTTGGCCTCACAACATACTTTTTGAGGTTTGATGAATTGCGGAAAAGCTTGGCACATCCATTGTCAGAGCAGCAGCACCGTAAGGAGCTTTCACGATCAAGTGCAAATAGTATGTCAGATTTCCAAGAGATTGAGGAGGAGGAAACAAATAAAGAAGATCAACACCCTGTCCTCTCAGAGATATTTGATTCGCAGTTTATTAATTTCCTCAGTAAGGTTGAGGCTGATATTAGAGAAAACATAATGGACATATTTAGTCGGACAAAAACTGCAACTGCAGTTCTACCTGCCGAGTTGGAGCAGAAGAATGGGGAGGTCGATGGGGAGTATATCAAGCGATTAAAGTCGTTTGTGGAGAAACAGTGCAATGAGATGCAGGTAGGTTTCCACTTGCTGTGTGTTCTCAATGAAAATCTCTCATTTGCTTAGTTACTCAGTACTTGACAAAAACAATCTCTTTGCATTGCCAGAAAAAGGAAATGGCAACTTTTTTTGATAATCCTGAACATAGTTTATATTTCATTAATCCAAACTTCCAAGGTATAGGTTAAGCCAGTTAGCAAACATGAATGGTCTCCTGGCACGATGACATCAGCATGTGGTTCTTCATATACTATTTTATTTATTCCAAGTTGTAACAGTAATTTTAATCTTATATTTCTAACCAGGTAGAGTTGGTTCCTGCAAAACTCAGTTGATTCGACATTTGAAAAAGTTTGTTTTTTTAGAGAATAGCTTAGTGTCTTCAATATAACTTGTGAATGTTCATCCTTGTTTAAATGGCCATAAATAATTGCATATAGATTGGTGGGTTTCTGAAACCAATCCAGACTGAGGTGGCTGTTGCGCTAGTTTTTTTTTTACACTGCTCTAGCTGGAGGTATATAGCTATAAAGCAAGAACCTAGCAATGACATTGTTAATTGTATTTTCCAGGACTTGCTGGCTCGAAATGCAATGTTAGCAGAAGATTTGGTGAAAACGGGTGGTAGTAACACTGCAGATACATCCCAGAAACCTAGCAGTGGCCGAGAAAGGGTCCAGATCGAAGCCCTCAGACAAGAACTTGAGGGAGCAAAACGGCAAATAGAGGCACTTAAAACTGAGAAGTCCCGGATTGAAGCTGAAGCTAACAACCAAAGGAACCTTGCAGTAAAGCTGGAGTCTGACCTCAAGAGCTTGTCAGACGCATACAACAGCCTAGAACAGGCCAACTACCGCTTGGATGCTGAGGTGAAAACCTTGCAGCAGGGAGGCAGCGTGCCATATCCTGATGTGGAAGCAATAAAAGCTCAAGCCAAGGAAGAGGCTGAGAAGGACAGCGAGGCAGAACTGAATGATCTCCTCGTCTGCCTTGGCCAGGAACAAACTAAGGTTGAGAAGCTAAGTGCCAGGCTGGCAGAGCTTGGGGAAGATGTGGATACCCTGCTGCAAGGTATTGGCGACGACACAGCCATACCAGATGATGACGATGAAGATGAAGAAGATGAATAGGAATGTGTGGGTAACTATGTGGTCTACAGCTGTAATTCGCCCTCATGCTGGGTCATGATGTTGTGATGGAAACTATACAGTGGATAACGTCTAGACAATATCATTTCATTTTTAAGTTATTTGTGGAGGATGAGTCTAAATTGCTGACCCTTTTTATCTTTTTTTTTCCTGAATTTGGTTCTCCGAATGAATTTACATATACTCAAACTCAAGTAGCTAAGATAGATTTTATTATTTAGGATTACTTGTTGAGCATTGCTTGTTGTGTCTTGGTGGTGCAAAAACATTGTTGAAAACTACGATTTGAGGAAGGAAACATCTGTTGTGACAGTAATGCATTTGAAACAAAGTGACTACTGGGTGCAGAAATATATTTCACGCAATATACATTTGAAACATCAAGTAAAACTTGCATTCAATCCATCAGCTACCCATAATTTTTACCATTTCCCTGCAAATTCCATATTAATATCAACAAATTATTGTTGTTGGTAACAGATCAAGACCTATAGTTGTATAAGCACACAATTTACAGACTTGCAACCATTGCTGTTCACAAATGTAGTGTTGTGGGCACTACATGTTATGGGGTTGTTTAGTGGGCGTCCCTGATCTTCCCTCCAGCATTTGCAACCTTTGCTTGAGATGGAAAACTTCAACCTAGCAAAGGGCAAAGACAATGGTCATCAACCATGTTGATATAACTTAATATTGGTTCAGGGCATGACAAAAACAATTTTGTTACAATTCAACTTCTCAAATGTATGATACAAATATGTCTCAAAAGGAGTACCTGAAGCTGGAACGCGCGCGACTGTTCTCCTGCCAAAACTCTGCCAGTGGAGTGCAGTTCCTGCATGAACAAAACAAAGTGAGTACAGACCATAACAGGATCACCAAACATTACCAGTAAATATCAAGTTCCCTTGCCTTCTGGGTCTCATCGGCGACAGCCTTCAGAAATGCCACTTCACGCTCAAGGCGTACATTATCAGCGTGAACCGTGTTTGAAAGGCTGTTCGACTCTTCCTGTGCCAACTCTAGGCTTGCTATCTTCTCTTTTAAGATCTCTGCCTCCTTATCCTTGTTGGCAAGCATCTTCTCCAGCTGCTCCCTGCTGTGAATGACCGAAGATAGGCTCTTCTCCAGCTGGTCTTTGCTTGCCAATGCCGTTGCAAGCCGGTCCTCGAGCACGGCATTTCTTCGTATCAAGTCTGCTACCTTTGTGTTGTATAGGTGGCTCTGGCTAACGTCTGAAGCACATCTAGCGATCCTTCTTACACTTGATCCCCCAGTCACCATAGTTTCTACCTGTGCCATGTCACTCTGAATACCAGCTTCTGCCCTTGTGCTCCGATGTCCTTTTGGCTGTAAGACAATCTATTATGCAGGGAAGACACATAATGTGTTTGGCAAGTGACTAGTGGGTGCAGTACTTACAGTGCTTTCTTGACATGAAGAAGAGTCATCAGCATCATCATATCTGTCATCATCGATTGGTTTCTGCAGTTTTTGAGCTAAGCTGCACTCTTCTACTTGATCCAAAGGCCCATGGAGCGAAGTGCCCAAATTCGCTTGCTTCAACAACGACTCAGAGAGGGGCTCCCTTATAGGTGGGTGTTCTACCACAGAAGTGAGACTATGCCTTGCAACGGAACTGTTAGAGTATAATGGGGCACATTTGTTGAGATGACCAACAAGTTCCTTATTGCTCGGAGAATACTCATAGAGCACATGGTCTACTTCCGGAGCTGACCGCCAACTCAAAGAGTGCTCATTTTGCAGTACCACTAATACTTCAACCTGCACGAGGTCATATGATTGACGACACAATTCAAGTCAATACGAAAGCTTTCAATGTTCCAAATCATTTTCAGTTTCACATGACATGAGGTAGCAAAGTGGAAACCATAATTTTTAAATGTTCCAAACACTGGAATGATAAAATTAATTTTTCAAAGCCCCAAGATCATCACGATCCAATTCTTTTTTGTTTAAAATGATAATCAGTTCTGGAAGTTCAATTCTTTCACCTTGTTGCACGGCTCTTTTTTGTTCCCTCCAAAAGCAACAAGAGCAATCTTGTCCCTGTGGTAGAAGGGAACCATGCTGAAACCCTGCATGAGCAGTTGTGTTAGCTACTTGTCTGGTCAGATGAAATAATGTAATTGAAAATAGCTGGTATAAGAAACTAAACCACACTTTGCACAAAAAGACCTTCTGAATTGATAGTAATAACGTTTTGGATGTTATAAAATTCGAACATGAAATTTACCAATTATTTGCACTATTTTAATATCTGCTCTGTCAAATATTTGAACACTCAAAGCTAAATAAGAGTCAGAAACCAAATGGACTTACTTTCTTTGAAGTTATTGATGAACTAGGGGGTACTACACAAACAGACCATTTAGAATCCAGAATATCAAAAACCCAGGTTTCCACGTGCCCTGCAAATTTGATATCTTGTTAGAAATTGCAAAAGAAGCAAGATAGGACATCATTCTAAGAATAGATGTATTTTTCGCAAAAGAAATGGAACCACCAACTGTATTCATAAGTTGAGAGCTTCAGACATACGTTTTTTCTTGCTTGCGCCACCAGCTATGTACCACTTAGTTCCACAAAGTGCTCCGCTGCAACCAGCTCTGGGTGATGGGTGATGACCATGAGTCTTCACTCTTGACCATACCATCTGTTAGGAACACAATGCTATATTTAGCCTGCAACCTTGAAAACACACTGAGGTGAATTGAAAGGAAGCTCAAAAACTTACTGTCTCAAAATCTAAAGAATACAAGTCATTAAGGGTCTTGGATTTTGAGTGGCCTCCGAAAATCAGAAGGATCCTATCATCATACAGTGCGGCAACATGATTGGATCTTGGAGATGGTCCAGCGCCTCTATAAGAATGATCTTTAATCAGTAATGACTACTTATATGCATTAGGTGAGCAGAGTTATGAGTTGGGGCACCAAAAAAGAATGAAAAAAAATATAGGATGCCTTACTTATAGTTCAATTGAAGCCATGTTGATGACTTAAGATCAAACATGTGTAGGTCATGCCGCTTCTTTCCTTTTGTGTCCTCACCGCCAAAAAGTATCAGTGTAGCACCAGCTCTGATCACTGTGTGGCCGCTTCGAGCTGCCTTAACTCAGGACCAGAAGATAATTCAGTCAACTCACAAAAAGTTTGCCAAAGCATAATTCTCAATATCAAATAACTTACAGGGATATCACCCTTGGCTTCAAGGAGTGACCAAAGTTCTGTTTCTGCATTGAAAATCCATACTGCAGCAGACATGGAGTTATTAATCATTATCTGGTTGATGAAGACATCAAATGCTTATATCTATTTTGGAGACTTATGCAGCATCTGCAAACCTGACAAACGATCAGAAGCAGGCTCAGTTTTACCTCCGACAAGAATGACACTATTTCCCCAGGGAACCTGTATAGCATGCCACATATATAAATGCTTCTTCCCATGTTAAAAGGAGTGCATACAACAAAGTATCATCAAGAACAATCCTTCTTTTCTCTGGACCATAGATCCCTGGCCGGTTTTCTTACTTTTGTAACTTTGAGTTTCAGATGATGTTCAGTGCAGTTATAGTGTCCAGTGTAAAATTTTCATTAAAGTATTAACATAATTGGCTATTGATTAAGAAAAACATGACTGATAGAAATGCATACCAACAGTACTCAAGGACAAGTAGCAGTCTAACAGGAAAGTTACATGTAATCATCTTGAAGGAATGAATATATCAGTAACTTAGGTTTTGAGAACCACGCAACAATAATGATTTACAAGAGCTATACCAGACAATGACCTTTGCAGGCTGGCAACTTCGCAGAACATCCGTTTGGTGATGGGCGACCTTTAGGCACTGCAGAATCCCAGCTAAGCTTCTCTAAATTCAGTATCTAATTAATATAAACAGTAAAGTCACAAAATTAATTTATAATAAAGTCGTATCAGTGTAGAGTTCCAATCAAAACAATACAAAAAAGATATCCCAGTACCTTTGTATCATCTAACAAGTGATGACCAGAATCACCACCAAACACTACCATCTTGCTATTTACAATGGCTGCTGCATGCTATTTAATAAGTTGTAGATGTGTTAATAAAATGCCAATAAGTTTTCAAGATATATGAACATAGTTCTAGTTTTGTTTCAATGGCTTACATAGAAACGAGGAATAGGTTTGTCTCCCTCTGTGGACAACACAGTCCAATTTTCAGAAATATTGAAGGAACGGCCATCAAGATCAAAAGTATCAGACGAGCAGCGGTAGGAAAGATCATCTGCACGGCCGCTTACTGATGTTGTAGCAGCGTCACCCCTCTGAAAAAAAAAAAATTCCAAGAGCTAACTGTCCAGCCCAAAAACAACAAGCTCAATATTAGATACAATGGCTTCAAGCGCAAAGGCTCACATTGGGCAGGCTGAGTTGTTTAGAAGGGTCAGCAGGACTCCTAGAGCTGTTCAAGGGATCACTCTGGCCACCCTTCAACCTGGAGAGAAAAGAAATTCCCAAGGGTTGAAACAATGAAGCAATAAACCAAAGCAAATGTGAAAATAAGACTGATGATTAGCATGTAAATGTAATAAGGAAACTTGACAATGCAATGGTAAAAGAATACGACGGCATTTATTTATATGGTAGGATCTACATGCTGACTCAGCTACTCAGCTTCATGAAGCTTTATGACTTCATGAACTTAGAATTTATCCCATAAAACTTTCATCAACAGCACCACTCTAAACATAGCAGTTTTGTTGTCAGTGAAACCAAATCAACTTATCCAAAAAAAAAAGAAAGATCACAAGATGTACTGATAATCATGAATACGATATGCATTGAAGCACCTGGTGATGAATCAACTCAGGTGAAGGTACGGTTTCAAGTTAACTCCCCAAGCTGTACTGATATTCAAGTACACAAGAAACCACGTTTCGGGTAAAAAAGCCCCCCTTGTCATCATCACACAACAGCTACCAAAAGAGTACAGAAGGGAGGAAAACACAAAGAATACATCGCATGATAAAATCAAATAATTAGGCATAATATTCACCTCCCAAGTTTCGCTCGGCGCCGGGAGAAACCAAACATATTCAGGACGGCTTCCTCTCTCCCCTGTTTCCGTCCAGCTCAGAGCCTCAGAACCGAACCGCCGGGCAGGACATCGGCCTGTGTCACCTGCAACAAAGTCAAGTCAATGCGAAAATCAGTTGAAAAAAAAGTACATGGGGGTTGGTCCGGACTCCAGAAACCGAATCATGGCGGAAAACAGGGGACTGAGACGAAGAGAAGCACAGACAAATCAAGCAGGGAAAATAAAAAAATCCGTCACTGAAATGCCACCATCTGGTGTAGTGGTTCAGAGTCCAGAGGAAGACCAAGAAACCACAAAGGGGGGGAAGTAAACGCTCAATCATGAAGACACGGGATGGAATCGAGGGAAATCAAGAGGCAGAGTTCGCATTTTTTTGGGATTCCAAGAAGCAGCATTCCCAACAAGAGACAAAATTCCGGACGGAGGCAGCGGAGAGAATTCAGATAAGACGGTGACATTTTGCCCCAAAGAAATCGGCTTTCAGGACACCACACAGATAGCGGATCGCAGTAACAGAAACCACCAGAAATGCCGGAGAAATCAGAACAGAAACCGGCGAAAGAACGTTCCCGGGAGCGAGAAGGGGAGCACCACCTCTCGGATTGGGTTTCTGATGGAGCACGAGGGGCAGAGCCGCAGCCAAAATCTGCAGCGAAAACGATGGATGCCACCGCCCACTTCCACCTCAGTCTCTATCAGGATTCAGCGCCTACTACGCACCAAGCCGTGTCTGTATGCGAGAGAGAGAGGATGCAGAAAGGCTGCGGAAAGGCAGTGCGATCTGCAGCGGTGGTGGCGGCGGCGGCGGCAGCAGGCAGCCTTTTCGTCCTCTTTTGGCCCGGGTGGTGGGATGAGATGAACAGGTGAGCTTGTCAGCTGAGGTGTCGTCTGTCCTGTCCCTGGCGGTTTCTCTCCCACACACACTGCTGGTGCTCACTGTTTCACAGTCATCCAACCATCCGTGGACCATGGGAGGAAGAGGAAGGGAATGCACCGTTGACCGTCTCTAGAATGCCACCGTAATTATCAATATACCTGCCTGCCAAAACGTATGGTTCTCTCAAACTCTGGTAAATTTTATTCAATTCCGCATGGTGCAACAATAAAACATGCTACATCAATTACCCTACTTTTTTCTTAGGCGAGCGAGACCCAATGGGGTGGCTAGGAGCCCCAACACCCATATATCTGCGTTGTCTCCGTACCATATCATTTGGTAGTTTAGCATAACAACTTGCAGAGGTAGCAAATGTCTCATGTGACAAAAAGTGTAGGTAGTTGTTGGAGCACGTGTTGTTGTGAGAGAAATATAGCGACAAGGAAGAATGCGACTAGGCTCACATGTAACTTTTTTTTTCTACCATGTCAGGACAAACAGTAGACAAGAAAGCGAGGTGGCTTGCGTTGGAAAAATCATTTGCCCCATATTCTCATGTTGACATGGCCTCCTACTTGATGTGAGCCTACTGGGCAGTGCTCCCTGTTTGAGTCTTCCCTTGTTACATTTGATAAAATGCTTTACATCAAGCATTAGCAACCGACATCTCCTGGCTCGGCAAGCGATGCCTCCATAGAAGACGTCTTCTTTGCAAGCATGGGCAATTTTTATTAGTGAGCTGGTCTCTCCTATGAAAACAATGGATGCGCTTCTGACCTTCATTGGCTGGATTATGCCTTCATCGCAGTTACTTTGAAGGAATTACATTGCTCAAAAACTTTGATTATTTTGGATTAGCTATGACCGTTAAATCCCATATGTATGGATTATAAGAATTTAGATGGTGAACTATGATTATGAAAATATGGATTGTGGATAATTAAATCTAGTTTATTTCGATAGCAATATTACAATAAGAATAGTAGGAGTGACTGTGGATCTCAAGTATCTGTAATCGCCTTAATTTGGATAGGAGAGAAGGTTTGGACATGGTGTACAACCATCCTTTTACAACCTAAAATCTTTCAACTATAGGCTCCAAATAGAAACTCTCTCCGTCCTATAAAGAGTGCAATTCTAACATTAAAAAGTTATAAAACAGTACAATTCTATAAATAGGACAAAAAATCTCTGCCTAATTAAGTGGTTAGATTTTCATGCCAAAACTAACCTGTAGCCATCATTTTAGAAAGTCTGGTTAGTTGCATGGAAGGGCACCTGAGTCTTTTCATGCTACAATTAATCTAGGAAAAAGTCTAAATTACTACCCTGAACTATAAGCAAAGTCTACGTAACCCCATAAACTATCTTTTGGTTTATTTTACCCCCTAAACTATGTCATTTAGCTTACTTTACCCCCTAACACAATTTGTCTTTTTCATTTTTCCATGTAGAAGTGTCATATTATGTTCAAATTTTATGAGATGATAGTAGACATCATAATGCATGGCAGAAAAATATAAAATATTTTTTGTCATTATTTTGATAGGTTAATATATTTAAAAATTAATTAATCCTGAAGATGCAAAATTATAAAAAAAAACTAATAACGAAAAACTTATAATATATTTTTTTCATATACACTATGGTGTTTACTACAATCAGGCGAAATTTAAAATTAAAATTCAACTTGTGTATGGAGAAATAAAAAAGACAATTTGTATTAGGGGGTAGAATAGACCAAGTTACATAGTTTAGGGGGTAAAATGAACAAAAAGATAGTTTAAGGGGTTATATAGACTTTGCTTATAGTTTAGGGGAGTAATATGGACTTTTTCCATTAATCTATCTAAAATTTTTTAGAATTGCACTCTTCATGAACATAGAGAGAGGGTTGGAGTGAATAGTGGGATTATTAGAATCTAGTGGTTGGATTCTTATAGGAAAAATCTCTTATCTGCCACCGAAAAAACTTCAAATCCCTCATATGCTATCCTGATCCACATGCCATCAGAATCTAGATGGTTGGATTATTCTTATAATTTGCACAAGAATCCACCATATTGAATGTCCTAATGATTTTTCTAGTTAGATTGTACAATAATTAGGTGATCCAAACAGAATCCTAGTTATATATGTGGGATCAATGGCTGCCGTTTCCAATCTCGTAAAAGTTTTATTGGACTTGTCGTGGAAAACATTCTCATGTTATAAGAAGATCTGTAATGTTAAATGTTACCTCTATATAAAACAAAATAGTGGCCCAAAGCTTAATTATTACAGTCAATATCGACATCTAAATTGTTAGATTCCTTTTTCTTTAAATCCCGTTAAACTCCATCGTAATTCAAACGGGGTGTCTTGTTACCATGTGGTCCAGATTTGCCATCAACTTTTCTGCCCCCTTGACTATAGGCGTAGGTTCAGTACCTTATCCGCCTAAGGGCGGTTAATGGTTCATCACCTAGGTCGGCATCTTAAACACATTTTGTACACGATAATCTTGTTTATCTGAACTTTTCTTTAGAAATATGTCTAAACTTTTTTTTGGAGTGGTTTGTTTGGCTCGCCTCCCGGTGGAGACAGAGTGCGGCTGTGTTCAGATTCATGAAAAAAATACTTTTCAACAAGTTTTTTTTATTCACGCAATCACAGAACACGCTTCCCGATACACTATTCAACAAAAATACCTCTTTCAACGCAGCCTGGGAGCCGGGAGGATCTTGGAGGGTAGAAAAGCTGGCAGCCTGGCAGACGCCTTTGAACCCTGCCTGTAGGCTACGCACGCACAGTCATGCCAACCATATGCAGACAACCCGGGATCTTCTGTGCGGATGGTGTTATAGGCGATTTGCAGGAAGAAATATAACATAGATGAAGGCAATGTTTGCCAAATCAAGGCAAGAGTCAAGTTCTAGTCAAGAGTTGGCCTAGTGGAGGGAGCACGTGTAAGTGCATTCATCCCTTAATGGAAAACTAATTAAAGACCAATGAGCTTATTGAGAATATGTATTAAAAGTTTTATATATAATGATTGTCTCAACCTATTTTAAAATTGAAACGTTGATGGGATTCCCAACTTAAAGGTGAAGGCTTAATTGCATTTTGTTTAAATTGAGTACATGATGTCGTAATATTAGGGATATCCAAATTGTTTTTATTGGTGTCTTAGATGTTAAATATCGACATTCCCTTAGAAACACTCATATGCTTGACATGACCAAAACACTAAGCATGCGTTGGTTGGTTGTATATCATGTGATTCATATATGAAATGATTGAAAATAACAATAATTCTTTTGTTTGGTTGAGTGAATTGTATCAACTCATCCAGGATGAGAACATCTTACTTAATATATTATATTCTACTAATTAGAAAGAACCACGTGGTACAACTAAATTGGTTGAACTACACTCATGATCATATTGTGTATGCAACCAAACACACCCTAATTGTTGCGTTTTATGCATCGGTTTAAACCGCACAAGTCCTATAAATAATTGGTGCATGTGGCTGAGTGACTTGGTAGTCTGTCTACGATAAAAGTATTTATAGCATGTCTGCATTCTTATTTATTTTATGTTGATTACGCGGAAGCTAGAGTGTTGAAAGGTCTTTATGTTATTTTGATGTATTGGATTTGAAACTTTCTTTATCCAGAAAAAAACATGTTGTACAGTCAATATTTCATAATCTTCATACAAATAAACTCAAAGTTCCATTGATCACCTAACAATCCACATGCTCGACCAGGCATAAATAATAACCACACTAAGCATGCACATGTACATTTAATCATCAAAGCAATTAGCAACTGCTTTTACTATATACTATCATAATAAGGATGCATGGGCGACGGTGCCAGCCTACTAATTGAATGCCATATGACCCATATATATGGCACATGATGTGTATGCATATATGGTCCACAAACTACAAGCATGACCATAGCACAGTAGCGCTGTGCGTACCATTCGGTGCCAATAAATACAGTGCATGATCAGAACGAAGTGCAGGCCCATGCATTCTCCACCTCTCACAGTTCCGTCGTCGGATCGATGATCTGACGGCCCGTATCAGCTGTCCCCATTGAATTGAGTTGGTATGCATTCTTGTGTTTGGTGCTAGGCTAAGCTAGCTGCTGTGCCGTCTCAATTCAGATCTCTGTTGAGCCATCTGGATCTGAGAGCATGGCAGGAGCATGCATGCATGGGCTACTGACATTCAATAATCTGTGGTTCAGTAGCTTCTCACTCTCTCTGGACTGGATTATGTACATGTCGCATTCACATACTACCAACTCACATGGATGATATGGTCGGTTGCATGTTACTTGAGATAATCTAAGCGTATGTGAGCTGCCTTGTTTTCTGCATGTTTCTTTGGAGGACTATTCACTTCCTTTGCTGGCTGCGAAGGTTCTGATTCATCAGCCACATTGTCAAATGCATCTTGGAGCGTTGATGGACATGATTGACAGGTTGGCATTGAGTGTGATGGTTTGCAACTCAATGAAAAGACCTGTTATATTTTTTTCATCGGCAAATGTATATCATTTTGCTTACTGTTACTGCAGTAGTGCAGTGGTTAGTGAAACAACAATAGCGAAGTTCATGTTGTGTAAGAATTATATGATGTTTCCTACCATAGCCGGCGAGCTTTTCAAACAAAGATTATGGCTCTGTTTGAAGACGATGGTGCCACTTTTCTTTGTAGGAAACTCATCTTACTAGCATTTTTATTTGATACTATAATGTATTTAGTGGCATCATCTTGTTCCCCTGGAAATAACACGACTGTAAAATCATCTCTATGTTTGATGATAACGAAAAATGCTACGCAAACACAAGGCAAAAGTAACGTTGTCCTTTGCCAACACTAGAACCATTGTCTTTGCTCAAATATTTGTTTGAAAAAGAAAAAAAAGAGAAAAAAGCATGAAAATTGGGGCCTGGCTGTGGCTGTTAGCCTATCACACAAAAAATTCATGAAAAATATTTGTTCAACCCTCCCTCTCTCCTTCGGCCATCGGCCCATCACTTTTACAGGCTAAATTCTTGCGCTCTTGGGCCAGGGTACTGGGCCTGGATGTACATAGCCACTTGGCCAATCCAAATGTAATAGGTAAATGACAATAATATATAGGTTCTACCTGTGTGACAGTGTGAGTAGGTTCTCTTTCTCTAATATACTTTTTCTTTCCTTTTTTTCCTTTTTGAAGGAACATATCGAAGATATTGCCACATGCAGTTTTCTCCGTTTGTTAAATCTCTGTTTATTTCTTTTTCCCACTGCACAGTATGAGCATACATATCTTTTGACATTAATAAGACTGCCAGATAATCTTTGAAATCTAAAAAAAAAATCAATGGATATGGTGGAGCACCATAGTGAAATACCTAAAAAATAATAAAGTAAAAAAATAACATCCTTATTAATATTAAAATGCTTGCCCATAGGAAAAGTCTATATTTGTTCAGAGCATACGTCCTATTTTATGAAACTTACGGTATTGTGTAGTTACCTTTTGTGAAGTTGGCATCAATTTTGGGGGTACTTATCTCAATATTTTTACATTTTGTTTGAATTATTTTGTGTTTTGCTTGATGGTATGATACTTGTTTTGAATGACGCGACTGCATAAAAGAAAATCAAGACGGCAGTAAAGGAGCGAGAGAAGCATCACTAGAAGGCAAGTTCCTTTCGTAATAGCAAAAAGAAAATAAAATCTGTAGTTAATATTCCTTATTGTTTACTTTTCAACTGTCCTTGAAGACGTATGAGAAGCAAAAGGCTCCATTCCAAGCCCAGTAACGTGCATTTCATGAATTTCTACCCTACGATCCACTGTCAAATAACATAATAGGCCTGTTATCATCTTTTACAAATCATTTAGGCTTTCAATTTTTTTTAAGATAATAAAATGGTGTATCCTCTGCTGATCACATATATGAAAGAACAATCCAAGAACAGTTCAAAATTCATATCTCATTGGAAAAAAACTGGAAAGGGGAGGTTTACAAGTCCCTTTACACCCTTTTCAGCCCTGCTAGCTAGGTTTACACTAGCAGCGACACAAAACCTCTCAAACATTTGGAAACTACCTTCACTTTAGGACTCAGCCCATCACCGCTTTATATCCTATCCGTTCGTTGAAATCGGACGGCCCAGGACATAGGTGCTTCATATACAAGACTTCTGAACATCCTCTATATATAGTGCCTTACAAATATATATGCATCATCATGCATGCGTATATACTTGCATACATATATATAGATGCCTTAATTTAGGTCCCTGCAATTAGTTAGTTCCATGCACTCATTCAAGGTGCAAATTTGCATATAAACCCAAGCAAAATTTAGGGGGGGTGTGAGTGAATATTATAGGTATATTTTTTTTTCAGAGCCATATGGCGCCGGCGGCCTTGAGCATGGGCACGAGCTTGCCGGCTAGGTGCAGCGACATGACTTTGTCGGTGGAGCCGATGAGGTTGCCGCCGACGAAGACGGTGGGCACCGGCGGGGCCCGGCCGAGGCGGCGTGCGAGCTCCCTCTCCATCTCGCGGCCACGTGGGTCCTTGTCCAGCTCGTGCACCGCCGCGCACACGCTGAGCTCGGAGAAGAGGCTGGACACCGTGTGGCACATCGGGCACTGGCTTCTGGTGAAGATCACCACCGCCTTCTCCGTCGACAACCTCGACACCCTCTCTGCCATTGCTCTAATTAAGCTAAATCGAACTTGTGCTAGCTAGTAGCTAGTAGCTTGTTGCTGAAGTGGCTGCGTGTGTCTTAGATGTGAGCTCAAGTGTTTGTGGTGGCTCTGTGCTTTGAGAGTGGAGGGTGTGATGCCCTTTTTATAGTGTTCATGCGGTAGAGATCAGGAAGAGGAGAATAGTGGGTGCTTGTGTGAGATGGTGAGAGGACAGAGATTCGCAAGGTGTTGTGAGCAATGGGCATATAGGAATCTTCGACGTGTGTGGATCGCACGCTCAAAACGACTGTTAGAGCGTGCTATAGGGCATAATTCTGTCTCTGTCGTCGTTTAGTATTGCTTTTTTCTTTTATTTTTTTCTCGAAAATTTTGTTTTTTTTTCATTATGGTATTTTGTTTTTTTGATGGATCGAGTTTGAATTATACTTGCATACTCAGTTTTCGCGATCAAATATGAGAAAGTTGGAATCATCAGCATGTGGTGAATTTTAGGTGATTCAGTTCATCCTACTGCGTTTAGTTATCTTTAGCCAACTTAGCCAATTTGGAATGAATTTTGCACTTAAGATTTTGAACTACAATTTCAACTGTTAGCGGAAAATGTTCATCGATCAAATCGATCGCTTGGATAATAAATAATAGTAGTGCACGTGAATATATGCTGTCACGTGTGAGCGTGTGGTGCGTGTGGGTCATGGCGTCGTCGTTGTACCCTCTCAAAAAAAATAATGATCGTAACGGATTACCATTAAATAATAAATATTGCCATAGACGCGTAATTGTTCATACATGCATGTGTCCATGTCCATTCGGTAAAGTTGCTAGATGATCCAACATGCAAAATGGATAATGTTCAAAACAACTTCATGGCGAGATTATGTGGAATATTTGGATATTTTTCTGATGCCAGCCACTGCAGAAATATGGAATCTCTCTAAAGCTTGAAAGATCCTCAAATTTATGATAAGGTTTGAATCTGCCATCTCTTTTCCAAGACCAGTATAGGGCCAATACAAAAGTATTCGATGCTGATGTATGCCATGGTTCGTCGGTACACTTCAGCAATATACATGCATATATTCACCGTTTTATCTATGAAAAAATGGATCAGGTACTTAACAATTAACATTAACTTAAACATTCAATTTTTTTAGGGAGTGCACTGAATACAGCTACAGTATAAATACATACATACCCTACTCATGCACTCACCTTTTGTACCTGAGATCATATTTATTGAAGTTATTCGCTTCCCAGTTCCCACTAAATCCACACCAGCATCAAGTCTAGTAGGACTCAAATCCTAATAGGTTAGCTGTACTACTATAGCACTAGCCGTATGAGGGCAGCCAACTTCCATGAGCATCGCCTCCTATTGTCTGTGCAGTGTCAGTTCTAGTATTTATTTGGTGGCCCTTGTGTGAAATATAAATATATATGTGGTTCTTTATTTTCGTATGTCTAGGTCATCATTTTTTACAGAATAACAATTAATATTCCCTCGTCAATACAAAAATTGTGTTTTAGTAGAATTATATGGAAATATATATGTTTTTGTTTTCTTTGTTTGATTTTTTTGTATAACACGCTGGCACTAAAATGAACTAGTTTTTTTTGGATATCAAAAGTTGTGAACGAGTTAGTTTAGTTGCTCTTTTTGTGAATAGCACACCTATTGATAGCAGGCGGCCTTCATTTTCATCTTGAATCTCAAGATCTACCGGCTCAATCTATTTTATGTATTTATAGAAGATAGCTGTGCGCCTATGCTTGTGTGTCTATGTTTATAATGGTTTGTGTCGGTGTATATGAGCATCTGAGTTTGTGCAATCTTGGAAAAAAAATGTGTAAAGGCTCTAACTAATCCTAGCCAGAATGGAGTGTGTAAAGGCTCTACTAATCCTAGCCAGAATGGAGCCTACCAACAAAGTATTTTAGGCTTTTCTTTTGAAAAAGTTTTCTTCAGTTCCTTCGGGAATATTGTCAAGTCCTTGCTAAACTATTGTGTTTCTGAACCCCAATATGCCCTATATATGAAATCTCTGAGATATATACATTTCTCAAGCAAACATTATTGTTACATTAATAAAAATAAACTTGTTTCAAAAACCACATAATAAGTTTAATGATTGTACTTTGACAATTAATATTTTTGGGTGGTATCAATAAGCTACTACCGCACCAGAATCTACAGGATCAGCATGTATGTGAGCAATTGCTATTTGTGAGAAAGGGCCCGACTTTAACTCACATCTAAGCCATCAAGTAGTAGTGAGTACTAGCACATAACGATCGAGTATGAGATTGGTAACCAGACCTTGTTTGTTCATACGGATTGAGAGCCCACATTATTGAAAAGTCAAATGGTAACCACACCGAATAATTCCCCTTGCAAAAGAATAATTGTCCAACAACAGGCATATATCAGAAAATGAAAGAAGGAAACTGACCTGCCGCTAATGTCGGCAAAAATATTCAAAGTAGAAAAGTATGCATGCACATATGCATATCTCATAAAAGAAGGAAAAGTACCCATCGTGCGGCTTCCCAAAGTTGGAATGCCTAATGTTTTAGTTGGGAGAATTGCATCTGCTTCTTGTTTATAATCCTATTTAACCATAACAATAAAAAAAAGGACAAGACTCTTTTTTCTTACAAATAAACTGATGTTTTCCTTTCTGTCAACACAGTTTATAGTATATTGAGCCAATAAACTTTATTAACAGTACATTAATCCTTAATTAGAACAAGCTGGCCGGCCTTGATCTTGTCTAAATGAAAGTTTCCCCAAAAAAAAAACAATATTCACTACCGGATTCGGCTAGTTTGCCGTGAGCCCCAATGCTCACGGTAAAGGGCCAAAAACTCACGGCAAAGCCTTTGCCGTGAGCCGGCTCACGGCAAAGCCCTCACGGCAAAAAACCTATCGGCAAAGGGGCCTTTGCCGTGAGCCATATATCACCCTCTCGGCAAACCTTTGCCGTGAGCCAAGAAACCCCTTCGGCAAAACAAATTTTACGATGACGGCGAGGAACGGCCGTCAACGGCGTTAGTGGGGCCCGCACGGAGGTTTGCCGTGAGCTAACGCAAAGGCTCACGGCAAAGAAGGCCTATTTGCCGTGAGCCACGGTACAGGCTCACGACAAAGGAGGCATGTTTGCCGTGAGCCGGAGCCCTGGATCACGGCAAACATACCATCTTTGCCGTGAGCCAAAGCCATGGCTCACGACAAACAGGGCATCTTTGCCGTGAGCCAGGTGCCGTGGCTCACGGCAAACATCCGTGCGGGGCTCACCTGGCAGGACAGGAAGGCGGCGGCCTGGAAGCCTATTTGCCGTGAGCCAGGGCTGAGGCTCACGGCAAAGAGCCCAGAAAATCCCAGAAATGGCTATTGCGTGAGCCTGGGCCAGTGGCTCAGGCAAAGGAGTCTTTTGCCGTGAGCCTGGGTCATTTCCTCACGGCAAACAATGGCACCTGGGCCTACTTTTTTCTGTTTTTTTGGTATATGATACCCCAATCAAAAATGTATCACGCAGACAGTTTACATATACATTGCACAACCACATAGTCATCACAATGAGCATTATAGGCAGTTTATATAGACATTGCACAGCCACACATAGTTAACACAACGAGAAAAGTAAACTAGAAGTTCGACGACATCCAAACCAAGTTCAACCACGACATTCAACGACAAACAATAGAGTTCGACGACATCCAAACCAAGTTCAACCACGACATTATCAAGTTCAATCAAACGACAACAAGTTCACTACCTAGTAGTGCGGCCTTCGTTCCCAAGGGTTGGAGGGGGAGGGTGTGGATAGATCCTGATCCTGTGGGTTTGCCTCCGGTGGCGGAGACGGCTGAGACGGCTGAGAGCCCCAATGCCCCCAAGGTGACACAGTAGCAGGTGGGCCTCGTGGCGTCGGCCGAGATCTTCAAGTCCCCCAAGGCGACACAGTAGCACCAGGCGACACATTAGCAGCAGGATCATTTGATGCCGCCGATAGACCCTGCACAAAGAATAATATATTGCACATGTGGGAAAAGAATTAAGTTACCAACATACAAACGAAAGCATTCATATATACTCACAGGTGTGTGTTGACGAGGCGCTGGGTACAATTGAATCTGTGGCGGAGGTATAGAGATCTGAGCACCCACATTCTGCATCCAAAGGTACATCTGGCTCATGGAGGCCTCTATTTGCTGCCGTTGGCTCCTCTCTTCTTGTAGCTGGGCCTGCAACTTAATATATATTAGAATTCAAATTAATAGTGTCAGAATTTAAAAAAGCCCGAAGCAAATAGAAATAACCTGTAGACTCACTATCTGCATCTGGTCAACGGTTTGTCTTGGGCGTATCGCATCGCTTCCGCTCGACGCCCTTGCTCGAATCTTGGAGAGTCTTGGCGTCGAGGCCGAGTCGATCGTGCCGTCACCCATCCAGTAACGCCCATACTTTTTGCCTCCTCCTACCTCCATGACGATTCGTCCATCAAAGTTCTGGGCGCTTGGATCGTACTCCGACCCATGGACCTCCCTTGCCCTATGTGTGTATGCACTAAGCCGTGGGGTGATTGTCGGATTGGTGTACGCTGAGGCTGGTGTCTCCATGCTGAAGTCAGTGTCTGCCGTCGCCTTGCCCATGTGAGCTAAAGCGTACGCCTTCACCTCGCCACAAGGCTGGCCACCATGTGAATCAGACTGCGCACAATGAGTGTAAGGTTGTTAGATATTGATCACTATGTCTAACATCAAAGCAAAGAAAGGTATCAGCTTACCCATGTTTTCGCAAATGCCCTGAGGTTTCGGTTGCCTTGATGGTGCACTGGTCCTTGCATCTTCAAACGCTTTTCCCGGGCAAGGTTGTGCTTTGCCAACCATTCAGCAGAGCACCACCTATCCACCATTCTTTCCCAGGCTTGTGCGTGATTATTACACCAACTAACAGGCGCCTACAAGATATGAATTGAACGTAGAATATCAAATGAAGCATGTTTATTCTCAGGAAAGAAGAGTCATCAAGGTTGTTAGTTACCTGGAGGTATTGCCCCCTGTTCAGCGTCATCTTTCTTGCCTCCTCCTTGGTGACCTTCGTGTGAAGCACTTCTGCATGGTAATTAATGATAGCCTGTATGCGCGCCTCATAATGCATGTCATGCACTAGCTTTTTGTAGGCTCTATGAGCATTACCCTGTGCGTCTGCCTCACATCCATCCTCGCACTTGAAGAAATCCTGCATATACATATAATACTTATATGCTCTGAATGCAATGAATAGAGTAATGTAGTGTGAGGTCAACTTATCCATAACTCGCTCTTTACCCGCTCCGCCACGTTATCATAAAGCCTGTCTAAAAGATCTCGCTGGTCCACCGCTGAGTAGTAGTCTTCAAAAGTCAATGCCGGCTCGTACACACCACCATGCAAAACCATGCCAGGGAAGTGTTCCATGCACAAAAGGCCTAGTATGCCATTGACAAGGCGTGTATGATCACTTACGCCCACAATCTCCCAACTCCTGAAATGTGATTATTTTTTTTGAGATTTGCAGTATATCATATGAAGAATATTGATCGAGTCAAAAGTGCTTACTTCTACCCATAGGGCCTAATCACCGGGCGTTTGTGAGGAGCTGGTCGTTTTAGAAGGGTCGACGGACCTCGCAACCAAACTCTCGGTGGATCCCCAACGGCCTCCTCGTACCCCTGGTGCCCCTCACCCTCCTCACCCTCCCCCTCCCCATCCTCCCCATACTCCTCCTCCCCCTCCTCCCCATCCTCCTCCTCTCCATCCTCTCCTTCCTCCTCCTCTCCATCCTCCCCATCCTCCCCCTCCCCATCCTCCGCCTCCACCGACTCGTCCTCCGACTCCGGGTGCTGTGCGGGTGGTACAAAGTCGTCATCTTCAGAAGACAACTCCTCCTCCTCAAGTGGAGGTGGCGGTGACCTCCACCCTCGACGCCTGCGTCCTGTACCAACCCCCTGACCACTCCCGAACCCCTCACCACTGCCTTTCGGGCGACCTCTGCCCCTCGCCTGACCCCTGCCCCTGCTCAAGTAGTTGATTTGATCTTTGGTACACGGAGTTCACGCTCCTCACCTTCCCCCCCGCCATATCTGTTCAATCACCTATCAATAAAAAGAATAGGCAAATTAGCACAAATAAACAAGATATACTATATAAATTAGAAAAATAAGGAGAATATAAATTAAATTAACATAGCAATACAAATAAACTAAAATATTAAGGCACGTACAATTTATTAGAAATAATCATCATCATTATCAATATTAGCTTGTTGGTAATACTCATCATCACTATCACGTGTGTCGATATCATCATGGTCATGCTCCGAAGGAGGAATTTTATCACTATCATCATTTAATTGCAATCGCTCAAGTAATTGTAAGTCCATCACATTTTCAACCTCATCTTCATCGTCTTCGTCACCTAAATCTTCATTGTCTACTTCCATTCCAATCATTTCTGCTAAATCTATGACAAAACTCCCTTCAAGTCCATCTTCTTGAAAGAATTCTCCCTCATATGTGTTTGGATCTATATTATAATCATCATTGTTTGGGGCAGGTAATTTACCATGTGGCGATACCTTGTACACAACATCCCACCCCTGAAGACGCACATCGGTCTTACAAGGGTATTGGAGAAAATAAACTTGTGTGGCCTGTTGAGCGACAATATAGACATCGTCTCCTCGATACACGGATGATTGTCGGACTTCGACTAGCCCAAGGTTTGGGGTTCGTCTCACTTGTTGGGGATCAAACCAATGACATTTGAATATGACAGGATTAAATTCTCGACGACCACGAAACCTCAATTCATATATTTCCTCGATTCTTCCATAATACTCGACCCCATTAGAGCCCATCGTAAAAACTCCACTATTAGTGGTTCTTCGATTGGGCCAACTACACTCGTGTGTTGTTGTGTGAAAGCGATATCCATTGACATCATAACCAGTACACGACCTGACCTTATTACCAAAGCCATTGGCAACCTGTCTCAATTCGGCACTCATGGTAGAATCGGATCCACCTCAGCACCGGTCATAATGTGCGGTTGAGGATCTGTAACTACAAGACCTTTCGTGAAGTTCTTTTATGTCTCGCCTGAATGGATGATTCAAAGGGAGGAATTGCCGATGTTTGTGAAACGCGGAATACTTGCCACCCTTCTTCAACTAAATGAACTTCACAGCTGACTTGCATATTGGTCATGTCATCCTACCATGCACACACCAGCCGCAGAATATCCCATATGCTAGGAAGTCATGCAGGGAGTAGTGGTACCAAACATGCATTATAAAGTTTCTCTTTGTAGCTCGGTCGTATGTCAGTACCCCTTCCTCCCAAGCACGGTCCAATTCATCAATCAGAGGCTCCATATACACATTTATATTAGTCCCCGGGTGGTCGGGAATTATCAACGACAGAAATATGTTCTGCCGAGTAAATAAGACGCCGGGGGGGGAGAGATTGAGAGGGATAACGAACACAGGCCAGCAAGTGTATGAGGCAGCCCCCATCTCATAAGGTTGGAACCCATCTGTAGCCAGAGCAACACGAACATTACGGGCTTCATTATCTTTCAACAGATAAATTTGATTAAATCGTTGCCATGATTCACCATAGATGGATGTACCATCTTGTCGGGATTGTATCGACGTCCATCTTTGTGCCATGTCATCTGTTTCGCGGTTTCCTCGGTCATGTAAAGCCGTTGGATCCTCGGTATGAACGGCATATACCGTAAGATTTTCATGGGGAGCTTGCTCTGCTTCTTCTGACCATCACCACGGTCTTGCTCCACGTACCAAGAGGATTTATACTTTGGGCAGTAATTCGCTTTCTCGTGTTCTTTCCTAAATAAGATGCATCCATTTGGACAAGCGTGTATCTGCTCATAGGGCATCTTCAGTGCATTAAGGAGTTTTTTTGCCTCGTACATGTCCGGAGGCAGATTGTGTGGCTCTGGAAGCAGACTGCCAACAACTTTCAACATATTATCGAAGGCATTCCGCCCAAGATTGTATTGGGACTTTAGGGACATAAGGCGTGCAATGCCATCCAGCTGAGAAACCTTAGTATGCCCGTGAAGGGGTTGTTGAGCCACGGATAACATGTCATGTACACCTTTGCGGTTGCCTCCGGCTCCTCCTCCATAGGTTCCCCATTGAAGTGTGCTTCACCAAAGTCATTTAACATGTCCCCTACCCCAACTTCAGCATCATAATCCATGACTCGTTGTCTCACGACCTCCTCTCTCACACGATCGTCGACTTCACCATGATACTTCCACCGTGTATAGCCGGCAACATATCCATTCTTACAAATATGTGTAGTCATGACATCGTTTGGTTGGCGTTTCTTGTTTTTGCAAATGCTGCATAGACACCAAGTCCTGCTGGCTCCTTTAGCATTTTGAAATGCTAGTTTCACGAATTCCTCGGTCTTCTCAATCCATTCGACTGTAAACTGATGATTATTCGGACGCCCCATGTACATCCACTCACGGTCGTCCATCCTTAAAGTATCAACGAGCAATATAAAAATCTTAAGTATCTACACGCTCCTTATACTTTCTAATAGGTGAAGATAGGTCCTAATCCTACCCGAGGATGCACCGATGTGGTTAGTCTCCATGCTCTACTCCTATCCCAGACAAAATTTCGGCAACACCTCCCCGCTGTTCTCCAGATACACGTCCTTGGAAGGAGAGTGTGTATCCAGAGAACAACAGGGAGATACTGCCGAAACTCTGTCCCGGATAGAAGTAGAACATGGAGACTAACCACATCGACGCATCCTCGGGCTGTCCAAAAACGTGGACAATTCGAAACAGATACAGTTTTAAATATGCAGATATCTCGGTATATTTCAAACCGTATCTCTTCCGAACGGGAGATGCCTAACTCGGTTACGTGAACTACAAACATGAACATGTAGAGAGGTGGGGTTTAATGTCTCACCTCGCCGTTGTGCAAGGTCGCGAGTCAAAAGCGGTCTCTACCTACACATAAAAAAATAACAATGTCAAAAGCAAATTTTGGCAGCATCTCCCCTGCATGGTGAGTTATCTAAGACCCGCAACAATCAACATACAAACCAAGAGCACAACGGCCGACAATGATCACACAAACGATGGGCACGATGGCCGACAATTCATCATCAATTCTTACAAAATTAACTCACATGCTTTATGAATTCCAACAATTTCAAATCCAATTCACAAGAGTTTATTGCAAATTCACCATCAATTCTCACACAATTAACATATATGTGAAATAACAAGCACTGTGAGGAGCAATTCTCACCTCGAGTGCACGGCTTCCCAGCGTCGGGGGCAGCAGACCTCGGGGCCGGCGTCGGCTTGACCTAGCCTGGCGCGGCCTTGCGCGGCCTGGCCTAGCACGGCCTGCCCTGCCCTGGCCTGCGCGGCTGGCAGCCTGGCCGGCGCGGGGCGCTGGCCTGGTCGGGCGGCTGCGCGGCTGTCCGGCAGCGGCTCGCCTGGCCGCCCTGCCTGGCGCGGGGGAGGCGCGGCTGGCCGGCAGTGGCTGGCGGGCGTGGCTGGCCGGCTGCCTGGCCTAGCGCGGCCTGCGCGGACGTCGGGGGAGGTGGCCGCCGGCGGCGGCGACGGCTGGCGGCGGCCGGCGGAGGCGGCGACGGCGACGGCGGCGGGAGCGGCTGAGGAGGTGTGCGTGTGTGGTGTGCGGTGTGTGATGTGTTTGAGTGAAGTGAAGAGAAATGTGAAAGGGGAGGTTGAAGGGCATCTGGGCAGCTTTGCCGTGAGCCGGCAGATCTGGCTCACGGCAAAGCGGCCGGTTTGCCGTGAGTCAGATCTGGCTCACGGCAAACCATGCCCACGTGTCAATTCTTTTTTCACCCCTAAAAATTAGTTTTGTTTTTTCTCCCACTTAATTTTATTTTTTCCTATCTTTTCTCCTCCAAAAATTAATTTACGTGGGGTTCTTTGCCGTGATCCTCCTCAAAGGCTCACGGCAAACAAGGCCTTTGTCGTGAGCCTCCTCAGAGGCTCACGGCAAAACATGAAAACCACCCACTTTTCATTTTAGTTTCACATGTTTTTATATTCTTTCTTTCTTAGAAAGTCACTACAATGATCAAACTATTTCGTGGACTTTCATTTAAGTAAATTTATTCATATTTGTTTGCTTATTATTTCATTATTTTGTTTACGTCTTAACAATTTTTTATTATTTCATGTATGTTTTAAATATTAATTATATCGAAAAAATTACTAACCTTTAAGAAAGACCACATTATAGTGTCTATACCATATACACAATGTTTTTAAACTCAAACTCAAACTTAAACTTCACTTTGACTTCAAAAACTAAAAATCACTTCTCATGTTTATGAAACTTCTACGGACATTTTCAATTTTGTGCATCGTACGAAACATACTTATGCGAAACCGTGTCAAACCTTCTCTACAAGCTATGTGTCTGATACAAGTAGACATCAACAAATTTTATGATTTTTAGACTTTGCTTTGATAGTTTAAAATAATTATGAAACTTAATATTTTCCGTGAGCTTTAGAAAAGCTCACGGCAATGAGGATGTTTGCCGTGTGCATTAGGAAAGCTCACGGCAAACTACCTCTTTGCCGTGAGCTTCTCTAATGCTCACGGCAAACAACCTCTTTGCCGTGAGCCTTATAATGCTCACGGCAAACTATGGCCCTAACGGCCGTTACTACCGTCACGAGAGGCGACATTTTAAATAATTTAAAACTATTTTACCGAGAGCCGTGTTATTTTAGCCCACGGCAAGGGAGCTTTTGCCGTGAGCTTCTTTTTGCCGTGAGCTTCTCTTGTTTAGCTCACGGCAAAGAGAGCTCTTTTGCCGTGTTCACATCTTTGCCGCGAGCTTTCCTTTTTAGGCTCACGGCAAAGAATGATTTTGCCGTGAGTTTGTCTTTGCCGTGAGCTTCCGGTTTTAGGCCCACGGCAAAAAGGTATTTGCCGTGAGCCCGATTTTTGGCTCACGGCAAAGATTTTGGCTCACGGCAAACAACGTTTTTCCGGTAGTGATTAGCATTTTTTCTGCTTTTATCTTTGATGACAACAACTTCCCCTCGCATAGTAGTTATGATCAATTCTAACTTTACGCCAACAGTAGTTATGTTCAGTTTGTACAAAATATATGTGTCATATCAGCACAATAATATTTATGAACATATTAAGAAAATAATAAAATGCTAAAACACATCGACATGAATATTAAAAATGATATCCACCAAGGAGTTGAAGCAAGGATTCGATCGTACGCACACGTAACACAACACAACAATCTAGTATATGTACCACTTCTCTATCACCACCCACCGATCAACCGGTCGTTGCTTGCTCAAGAATAGAATACATTTAGATTCCACAAGGAAAAGAAAAAAAAGAAAACAAATAAAATACAAAAGTCAAAACTAAAGTGATTCCATGTAGAGGATTCGAGCCCTACCTACCATAGAGGAATTGAGCTCTCATAGCTCACAATGTGGCACCCAACAAGCCACGTCTCTGGCTGGCTTGCTCTGATCTTCGCATCCTATTGTGGTTTTGGAATCTAAAAAAATAAAGTCATTGATGCAAATGGAAAGATATAAAGTACAATCGCCATGTAGCTAGAGCATCTCTCTCCCTCTCTCATCACTATTACCTCATCAGGTGCAGGTGAGTGCGTATAAAGCGCAGTTTGCGATGCCGCGATCCGAGACCGATTGCAATCTATTTATATATCCCATGCATGCATATACATCACCTTTATATCCATCATTCTGTCACTGCTACTAGATCTACCTAACTTGTAGTTGCATATATACATGCAGATCAATTAAATATGGTAAAAGGTAGAGTTTCAAAGCCTGTATACCTCATGCACTGAGGTTAATTTTAGCAACAATACACATAAAAACATTATGTCTGGCTGGCTTTTAATTAACCGGTAAGAAACAACTGGTTAAATATGTTCTTAGTGATAGTATTCTTCTTTTTTAAATGATGCTATTATTCTTTTTTCTACATAATTATAAAATCAGCCTTTGATTTGACAAAGATTCTGTTATTTTACATTGTGATTGGTGAGAATGAGTATATAAGTTGAGGATCATGCTATGCTTCTTATGTAGTGGGCATATAATTATTACTGCTGGCCCAACATAAGAATATGTTGCCATTTGAACTTTGGTTCCATCTGAGAGAAGTAGACAAGTAGTTTAAACCTATATAGTTACAGGAACCAAACCACTACACAGAATAAAGAGTATGCACCTATTAATTATTTTTCTGGCTTATAATCGATCATGAAACAAATGAAATTTACCTTTCCAGTTATCACAATAGTATCTATTATTTATTTATCCTATAGAAGCTATATCATTGTTTGGCCTATTAACATATACTTTGTTCAATTAGGCATCATATTCAAACTAGTTGGTTGCTCTGGTTATAATGAAAAGTCCCGTTGCTCTTGGAAAAAAAAACGCTTGCCATCTTTCTCTTTTCAATATGTAAAATAAATTCACTATATTGTAATTTTTTCTGGAAATAACTCTCTATCTGGCACAAACTCCTGTTGGCAACGATAACGAAGATACATCTCCATATTGTGTAATTAAAACAACATGTGATGGCAAATTATTAACCATATAAACACTTTTTCTCAAAAAAAGTAATGTGACTAACTACAAGAGATCAGGAACACATAAATGAATATTTCTCCTTCAGCATGAATAATTAAAAGATAACTGATGAATACAACTAGATGATGATCCGACCACAACAATGCATGAATGGTATGGAATTTTGTACATTCATAAGAAATCATATCACGGATTACTTATTATTTAACCCTCATATATATTGATAAGCCCATAGAAAAAGGGCGACCGATCAGTACACACGTGCACTCACCATTGCAAGTTAGAACAAAACATGAAAACATGAAAAAGGAAAGAAGAGGAGGGAATTAGAAGCAAGGCCATCTATCTAGCTTGCTCACTAGCTCCTACAAGGCATGCATGAAGCTAGCTTTCAAGCTACTTTATTTGCCTTAGTTATTTTTTTTCATAACTCAGAAGAACAGGACGGGAAAAACCTGCCCCTTGACACACACAAATCTATTCCCTGGTATACTCTTCACGATTACCACCTTATTTTTTCCCCCCATATGCATACTACGCATGGCCATGCACCCACATGTACGTGACGTGCACAGCGGCTGCCATGGTCTCTACACCCAGAGTGCGCCGGCGTTCATGAGCATGGGCACGAGCTCGCCACCGAGGTGGAGGGACATGACCCTATTGGTGCCGCCGACGAGCTTACCGCCGATGAACACGGCGGGGACGGCCGGGCCCTTACCGCCGAGCATCTTGAGCAGGGCACGCTCCATCTCCTTTCCCCTTGGGTCACTGTCCAGCTCGTGAACCAGAGCGTTCACGCTCAGGTCCTGCATCAGCTTCGTCATCGTGTGGCACATGCAGCAGGAGCTCAGGGTGAACACCACCACCGCGCGCTCCGATGCCAGCTTCATCACCCGGTCGGCCATTTTATCGCGATCGGTGACCTAGCACGAATCAAGGAAGAACAGACTAGCTCTGTCTCTAGCTCTTGATCGAGGTCCCTCTGTCAATGCAAGCTGCTCCTGTGGATGCACGTGGATGTGATGAGCTAGTGTGTATGGATGGATGGTTTGGGAACAAAGGGCTGGCTGCCTTTTATAGTGCTTGGAAGTGGGCTGCTAGCTAGAGTTTCCGTATATAGCGGGTCCGGGTCGGTCTAGATAGAACAGCAAGTAAGACCGAGTAGGGAATTCACCAACTTTATCGGACAGGCCTGCACAATCTAATTACTGTGATGATAAGTAGTGATGACCTGATCTGGGACTTTCTGGGAAAACAAAATGTTCCAAAGGAATCCATACATAACAACAAGCTCATGTTGCACATCTCTGCCTTTGAAAGATATATTAAAGTAAGTTAAGGTACCATATTTCTAGATTTGGATCCAAAAAAAAGCTCTGTGTTTTACTCATTGCATGCTTTCTTGAGAAGGATAAGGTTAAATGCGATCAATGTATGTTTGGATAATGCATAAG
Source organism: Digitaria exilis (assembly GCA_015342445.1). Classification (NCBI taxonomy): domain Eukaryota; kingdom Viridiplantae; phylum Streptophyta; class Magnoliopsida; order Poales; family Poaceae; genus Digitaria; species Digitaria exilis. Next base: position 731,591 of record JACEFO010000191.1, on the reverse strand, counting down.
CCGTCTTTTCAATATATAGGGCCTGTGTTGTGATGACCTATTGAGAATCTCATATACGTTGTTATAATCTTTTTTCTCCCTTAGATTTGATATCTCACATTGAATTATATTAATCAACTTTACATGTTCTAAAAAAATTGATCTGGCCAACGAGTATTGTTGCCTTCTCGATAGTAGTGTGTGTGATACTCGACCCAATGTGATGTTACTCAGTTACTCACTAGGGATCATGTTTTGCGATGGTTCCGAGAAGAACGGGGAGTAGAAAGGGTGATAGTCATCTCTATCAACCGACCATCCACATTGTTCACCGCTTCTATCACCTCTTCTTGTAAGTTTCAGGAGCCAATGCGGTGAAAAAGTGCAGAGCCACATTGATGATACACCCGGCGAACTAAGTATGGTGCATTTTTTCAGTCCTCCTTTCCCCTTCTCTTTTCTAGAAGCATCTTAAAATTACAATCCTATTAATGGTGCACATATATGGTAGAAGTTTATTTGCAAAGAGAGGGCCCACACGTACCTCCACCTTTGTGTCACTACTAGAAAGCTTGCAGTTGCTATCTTGAAGAAACTGTGTGCACATGAAATTTAATCTAATAGAGGGCCCATGTAGGATACATGAATCAGCTCCAGATGTGCCTAGCTACCAATCCTAGATACAGCTATCGAATAGATTAAAAGCAAGCACAACCAAGATTCTTCATAGATAGATAGGGCCAGGGCATTAGTATGTCTCTTGTCTCTCTTCCTTGCTCTGACATTTTAATTGATCACTAAGAATAAATCGATCGATTATCAACATATTATATTTTATTAAATGAAGGAAATAAAGGAAGTGGGGGAAAAGGAATCCATTGATGATACGATTTGGTCATGTCGCTATTAGTTAATGCTTCAGGGGTACATATGAAGGATATATTGCTCAAAATTGCATCCTCTCGTCAGAATCACTTCCTAGAGTACCCACAGGATCCCCGGTTTCTGCTGGTATCCACTTGGATTTTTTTTCCAGAGAAAAAAGTGTTGTAGATGGGATTGGATCCCCTAGATTGCGATATACCTACCTCAGATATCTTCACATGTGACAAATGACAAGTGCACTAAAGAGTATTATAAAATGTATAATTACATGTACAGTTGAGGCCGGTATGATTGTGACGCCTGGAATATAATCCATAGCAGCAAAGGATAGTGTACCACATATGCGGCAACATGTACAAACGTTCAATCTCATGGGATTTCAGCTTTTCACTGAAATCCGATAACCTTAGTATCTCTGCTGGTATTGGTATTCATCAATAGAAAATCAATTCACCGGGAAACTGTATGGTGGATTGTTTCTGTTTTTATATCTCATCAGTTATGCAAGTGGAGTTTGCAAGATTCTCAAACAAATCATATCATCATACTAAAGAATCCCTGGTTTTTGATCTTAAGTTTTCTGCAGGAATACCATGAGTTGTGTTCATTACCTCCATTCGAAACGTGGCTTAGATTTTCTTTTTGTTTCGCAACAATACTGAATGTAACTCATCAGTATATAGTGTTGTTAGTACGCACATCGATATGTATATATATGGGTGCATAGCCTTGCATAGACTACGAGGATACTGGCATGGTAAAATGTGATGATGAAGCTCCTGCATTCTGCATCTTCCCCATGCACTCAATACTTCATCCAGTAAAATGACAGACACCTTCACCCCCAGCACAGTTATACAGTAAACGTGTACAGTACTATGAATGATGCTGACAATGATGGAGAATACCAGTATAGTACGGCCAGTGCTTCTCCATAAGACACATGGAACCGATTCGTACCGGCTGATCGAGCTGGCTTCAAAAGAACCAGGCATCAATCCCCTCAGTAGGTTTCAGAATAGCATCCAAAATAGACAGCCAGCTCTCATTGTTGCCTCACTGACTGGCCTTATCTTTGGCATGGAATCTGACCAATTTGCACAAGGCTTTTCTCACCAGATTAAGCTACACCTATACTTTGTAAACCAGCCTGCCCTTATCAGATAGGAGGCACTGTGCGATGCCACGATCCGACGACGGTGCAATGCAATCTCGCCTTTCCATATCCTCACTGAATTCATCTCTGCAGAACTTTTCTTATTACAGCTAAAGTTAGGAAGGTTAGAGAAAATAGAAAGACGTTGTGGCATAAGTTCCATCCACCTTTAACTTTGCAACATGTAAGTGAGTACCTAACAGCTAACATGTAATTTTAGATCACTAACATAGTTTATTGACATCTTAATTAACTTTCTTGCTCTGAAGCCTGAATGAGTTCAACTACATATTTTGTCGGTCAACTCATAGACCCAAGAAATAGTAAACTATCCAATTGCTGCACCGATATGAATAAGGGTTAATTGGATACACACCATTGCAACTTCCATGTTTTTTGGCCACACCATTACTTCTCACATAATAGGAGGGAGGCCATTGCAATTTTGCAGATATTAGAGATATGCCATTATATACGTATTTGATGTCATTGGACCCACCTGCAGGTGTACATGCACTGTTCATATTTCTATATGGACCAAAATGCCCCCTGGTGCACCTCCACCATCTAGTCGCTTACACGTGGGACCGACCCGTCATCTCCTTCCTCATCTCTTCTTCCCCGGTTCATCTCTCGTGTGCGCCTCCTGTTCCTCCGGCTCCTCCACTGTGGAGGCCTCCCTCCCACCTCCTGTTCCTCCTCGGCTGCTGCTCCGTAGGGCGTGCCTCCATCTCCGCCGCCTGGCCACCTCCCTCTGAGGTCGCGCCACGACCAGCTGACGTCGGCGCAGCGGTGAGCTCGCGCCACCGCCCCTGCTGGGAGATTCGTGTCGCTGCCCTGCACGGGAGAAGGAGGAGACAGGGGCTTCGCGTCGACGAAGCTCGCGCCGCTGCCCCCTATCTGAGCATCGGTGGCTCCAATCCCCTCTGCCCTCTCTCTAATCCCCAACATCTCTTCGGCGAACATCTCTGTTTTTTTTGCGGGTATCTCTTCGAACATCTCGAGCATCAAGAAACTGCCTCCTGGGGACTGGGAACGCGGAATGCTGCTGCGCTGGTGGATATCACTTGGATTTTCAGCTCCTCCCCAAGCTCACCGTGAGCTCAATTCCTAACCGTCCAAAGAGAGGAACAACAGAAATAGATTGGTAGTAGAGTAGAGATCTATGACATGTGTGCTTTTTAATGGATAGCATCACGGTAACACACGTCCCCTTCTCTCTCTCCAATCTCTGATGGGGTGCAACGAGTCGCACGGTAGTAGAGGCTTCGCTTGATGGAGGAGCTGGGGCTGCATCACGCCTGCTCGGCTCGGGCGGAAGAGCAGCAGCACCGACAGGGGCTCCGCGTCAAGGGAGCTCGCCGCGACCCAGGCCACCATCCATGGCCAGAACGAGTTGGAGAAGAATTGGGAAGAAAAGGATGGAGGAAGATGGAGGAAGGAGATGATGGGTGGGTCCCACGTGTAAGCGACTGAAGGGTAGAGGTGCATGGGGGCATTTTGGTCAATACAGAAATATAAACAGTGTATATACGCCTAGAGGTGGGTCCGATGGCATAAAATACGTATATAATGGCATATCTCTAATATTTGCAAAATTGTAATGGTCTCCCTCCTAATATGCGAGAAGTAATGGCGTAGTCTAAAAACAGAAAAGTTATAATGGCATGTATCCAATTAACCCTATGAATAAAGATACTATTTTGCAACACGTTTGGGTTTAGTTTTTTTGGGTGGGGTGGGGTAGGGGTGTTGGGGCGTGGGTGGGAGGGAAACTTCAATTGTATAGAAAAACCAAATCACATCCGTCTGAAACAATGAACTTGAAGTATGGCACTATACTTCCGGTTATTGCTGAAATTCATGTGTTGTAGAGCCGTAATAACTCCCGATTATATATTACCTAAAACAAGGAGTGCTGTTGATGATATATCCTGATACTATAGTTTACATTCGACGAAACTATGAAGTTTTGAACTTTAACATGATATCTCTAGCCTAAAAAATAATAAATGTGATACAGTGATTAGAGTGAATATTCAAAAACCTAACCAGTAATGCGGATTTGGATGGTTACCTTAGCTTTCTTTCTGTCTCAACATTTGGCTCACTAAAAACTAAGTTGTGATGCAAAGTTTTTTTTTCTCGAACACGTAGGAGAGCTATGTATCATTATATTAAGAGAGAGAGGTCCAATACAAGGGTACATGTCCCACCTTGGACCAGAGTGGGAGATGCTTAAGGTCAAAAAAGAGTACTACAAGAAAAAATATATAAGGCTGTGTTCAGATTGGGGAAAAAACACTGTAGATGAAGAAAAACACTGTAGCATTGCTAGAAAACGTGTTTTGTGAGGGAGGTGAATAGTGAAAAGTTGATGAATAGTGAAAAGTTAGAATGAATAGTATTTTCTTTGGGAATCTGAATAGGGCCTAAGGACCAGACCACATGGATTAGCTATTAAGTCACTGCTACTACCGCACAGGGTATAGAGCAGCGAGTCTCTTGGCCCCAGCAAACTGCCGTATCTTGGAATGCTTGTATGGCTCGTTGTATATTTGGAGCAGTTCCCTAAAAAACACAAGCATTCCTACAGAATCCAAGTGCCCAGGACGCATAAGGAATTGAACCCCTTCTTGTGCTATTTTTGAATTTTCTTCTCTCAGAGCGCTTCCACCAAAATGCAAAGGATCTAGACCTGCTGCTGGTAGGTGTCAAGTGTTGTAATTAACCTCAAAGGTTGTAAGATCTCATATACCAGAATTGCCTTGCAAATACACATGAAGTGAAGACGAATATGCCATAAGATCAAATTGACAAACCACAGTCCCCATGTAGGTACATAATCATATTTGCTAAACATTCATGGCTAAATATTCTTGATCTGCGTATCATTCAAACCACTCCAAAAAATTTAACAGTAATAGTGGCTTAAATTACTTTGGCATTTAATTTTCAAGCACACAAGTCCCCATATCAATATTTCCGTTTGCCCAAATTATCTATACTCACCTAAAGAAAGTCCTCGTACCTCTTAAAAAGGCCTACTTGGTCCCACCTGTCAGGACGGGGTGGGAGGACAAACTGTTGAAAGAGCATAAAATTGCGCTTTCTAAAATGTTTCTGCACTTTTTCCTCTACTTTTTTCACCTACAAATTTACTTACCCACCCACCTACCCAAGTTCTCAGTACCCGCCGCCCGCCCACGATTCCCTCCAATCAATTTCAATGGTTACCATAAACACTCACCGCACACCAAATATAAGTGGCAAGGCCCATCGTCCATCCACGTAAATAAAAAGTTACTTTCCTTTAGTTATCACAGGTGTGCCCATCGCCCATCGCTCTCCGAGATCTTGAAGCAGCCAGCGCGTCGATCATCATGTACACTCAACAGATCAAGAGATGGTGGACAAGGCGTTGCTGGGATGACAGAATCTGGTATGGTTTTTTAGTAACTGCTGTTTACAAATGATAGGATGATGTATTGCCAAGATGAGTTGAAGCGTAAACAATTCCCCATCAAAGTAAGTTTTGCAATGACAATCAACAAGGCTCAAGGTTAAACAATACCAATTGTAAGGATTTCTCTTTCTGAGCCTGTGTTTTCTCATGGTCAATTGTATGTTGCATTAGCTAGAGGTGTATCCCGATAGTCTACATAGGTCTTGCCCTAGCCTATCATTGGAGTGAAATATGATGATCATACAACAACTAAAAAAATTGTTTACAGAGATGTGCTTGAAGATTAGCATGTATTTTTTCATCCTAAAATTTTATTACATAAATGTGTCGTATTTCAAATATAGTAATTATTTCTGCTATTGTATCGCGTCATGTGAATAAAACCTGTTGGATGGTGCGCACAAATCCGAAATCAATTTTTTTATATCTTTACATAATTTATATATTAGTAATTTAATAATTTGTTTTGTTTGTGTATTTGGTGCCCCTTTTTAACAACCATGCCGGTGGCACAGGCACCCTACTAGTTTTATAAATAAACCTCACGATTATTTCAATTGCATAGGTGGTATGCCCATCGGCATCAGTGACGATTTAGTCAATCTTAAACTGGAACTTTCGTTTTTTTTAAAAAAAAATCTTAAACTAGAACTCCCGGTCAATGGTGCTCATAATAGGATAGTAGACGTGTATGTGCCTCATGCACGAAAAACAAAATTAAAATTCACATCCCACATAAAAATCTGGATAATTCAATTACAGGGACTTGACATTCCTCACTCTCTTCAACCCTCATTGAGATTACACTAGCGGCAAAACAAAACTTCCGCAAAACAAAACTTCTCATATATTCTCGTTGGATGCACCCTGCAGTTTAATCAATTTGCATGTGCGCCCAAGTTGAAAATTTATATATAAACCCAGCAAAATTTGAGGTGTGGATTGATTATAATTGCTGTTGCCCATAGGCCACTGTGGATGGTTTCAAAGCCATATGGCACCGGCGCCTTTGAGCATAGGAACAAGACTGCCGGCGAGGTGCAGGGACATAACCCTATCGGTGGCGCCGACGAGCTTGCCGCCGATGAAGACGGCGGGAACCGGCGGTGCACGGCCAAGGCGGCGGGTGAGCTCCTTCTCCATCTCGCAGCCACGTGGGTCCTTGTCCAGCTCGTGCACCGCCGCGGACACGCCGAGCTCGGAGAAGAGGCTGGACACCGTGTGGCACATCGGGCACTGGCTTCTGGTGAAGATCACCACGGCCTTCTCTGCTGACAGCTTGGCCACCCTCTCTGCCATCGCCCTCTTTCTTGATTTCTGGATCGAGCTTGGAGTGAAAATGAGCTAGTAGCTAGCTAATGACTAGTGCGTGACGTGTGCGTGGCTTTGTGCTTAAATGTCTGTGGCTGTGTGCTTTGCTACTGAAGGGTGTGATGCCCTTTTATAGTGTTCATCGAATGAAAAAAGGACGAGGAAAATAGTGGGTGCTTGTTAGAGATAGACGAGAGAGAGAAAGAGAGAGAGAGAATCATCGACATGTGCATCACACGCTAAAAATTAGCAGTTCTGAAAGGCATAATATTGTCTCCACACATGCATATGTCCATGTTCATTTGGGAAAGTGTAAACAACTATAAATGGGGGGGGGGCTTACAAGTGGAATATTTGTTGGGGGGGGGGGTCACACGAACCACTCAAAAGTCAAAAGTTTGGAATCACTCCAAATTAAGCTTGAAAGATTCCTAATTTGACGATAAGGCTTAAATCTGCCATTTCTTTTTTCAAGATCAGGGCCACATACGACAACATTGGATATTGATGTATGGCAGTTGGTTCTATTTCGTCAATAATATAAATGCATGTGTGCAATTTACGAAGAACTTCAATGATCAAGTATTTAGCTGGCAAAGTTCCTTCTGGTGAACATTCCTGCCCAGGTTCAAGTCCTTGATTCGGCATAAGTGCTTGCATATTCATGGATTTATTCCAGGATTTATCCAGAGTTATTCTTTTAGTGGTAGGTTGCATACCCATCGATAATGAGGCACCTATGGCGACTGTTAATATTTGAGATCAGACGACTTAGTATATTGGAAGTGCTCATAGGGGTCAGGTCATGAAATTCATATAGGTGAGTTGGAGTTCATGTATATCAGCATTTTTTATTGTAAAACAACTCAAACAAGTGATGTGCAAATGATTGTTTCAATTATTTGCATGGATGGAGTCCAATTCCTTGAAAATTATAATGGAAAAATAGGTAACTTGTCAAAAACCATAGTGATAGTGGAATTTGTCTCCAATAGCTCACAATGCTTGGCATCCAACAGGCCACGTAGTCCCCTTAATTTGGCTAGCTTTCCAGTGTGGTTTTGGAATATCTAGAAAAATAAAAGCAAAGCAATAGCTAGAGGCATCTCTCTCTCTCTCTCTCTCTCTCTCGTGCGTATACACTGCTAGTGTGATAGAGCTGCCATCCAAGGTGATGGTTGAAGTGTATTAAGAATGCTATGCAGGCTGCAGTTGCATTTATATGTTCAGCTCACACATTTTTTTTGTAAATCAAAGAATTTCAAAGCACGCAATACATCACATGTGACGCTAATTGTAGCAGTATGGCATAGGTGTTGTCTAGTCTGCTTTTTTCATCCAGTTAATAGTGGACCAAATACGTACATTATTTGTAAAGTAGTTATTTCCCCAAATGAAGCATCCTTCTCTTTTCTAAATGTAACCACATCAAGTCACAATTTGATTGGTGACGAGGATTTCATTTTTTTATACTATGACTTCTGAAAAGGAGTATGCAAAACCATCATGCTATGATTCTTACCTAGTGGGGAAAATAAAACATAACAGAAAGACCCTGCTATGAAACTTTAGCTCGACTTCCACTTGTGGAAGTACTTTAAACCTAAGTGATTAGAGGAACCAAACACCAGAATAAAAACGATGGGCACCTTTAATTATTTATTTAAAGGTCTTAATCAAGAAATAAATGGATGTTCCAGAACAAGAGTGGTGTCCTTTCTTTGTTTATTATTCTTGAATTTCTTAATTTGATTCAATTTATTTTATATATTATGCAGTACTGCGATATCATAACACCATACGAAATTAATCGGCTGCCCTGTTCGCCCCTAGCTCTTTTCTTTACACTTGCAACTTATTTGACCAAAATGATACAACAATAGAACTTCATATATATGGGTGCAACGTTTACAACTTGTTATACCAAAATGAAACAATGATTCAACTTCATGTATGGTGGATGCAGTTTACTCTTGAAATTATGAGAAAATGTATTGAATTAATGAACTGAATTATTACATAAGTACCAAGCAAATTATCAACAAGAGTTACTTTAATAAAAAAACATAATGCTAGTACATCGTTCTAGGGAAGAGACAATTTTCGTAATAAAGAGCCTCCAAGGGCCCTTACTTTTACTTTTAGACCCAGTATTAGTACCGAATCTAATTTCGTCTTATATTACTCCTAGACAAAAGGCTTGTTCTCTAGTAGTGTAAGTAATCGAAGTATTTTGAACAATGGATGGTGCGAACAAGTAGCATAATCCTAACAGCTCTAGTTGTGGGCATGGTTGTGTTAGCCTATATTTCTACTAAGTAGCTGATTTAGTTTGTTTGATCCATCCATCTACTGTTTTTCATCCACAATTTCTGCCCACACCCTCCATTGAAACCCTAAATCAATATTCTTCTTTAAAACAGCCATAACTTTCACATACGGACTTGAAATCAAGATTTTTTTCACGGACATTTACAAAAAAAAACTTTGAATCTATGTGTCCCCGCCTAGTCGTCAGCAGGTTGGCTCAATTTCAGTTCAAAATGTGGCCCGGTAGATTGAGTATTTGAGCAACAAAGTTTTGAATTGGTGTTTAGTGCAAGTGATTGATTTCCCATATACCAAGTTTATAGCCAATTGAGCTGTTATCCTGTGATCCTAGTTAAATATAGAATATTAGAAAAAAATATGAAGTACAAAACAAAGAAAAATGAAAAAAAAGAGGAACACATATAGAGACACCCAGGGAGCTTGCTGTGTTTTCCTTGGTCCATGCTTTGCGATATATTTGTTCATTGGTGTTATCTGTTTCTACATACATATATATTTTGGTATCCCAAGCTCCACATATTTACTCATGCTAAGTACAGTATCGAACCTTGCCATCGTGATACCACACCCTCAAGGTATCACGAACCAGCCACCGGTTATACCATCCTCTGTTTTGTTTTGGTGAGAGCATTGTACGAACAGGGGCAGATGTTTGAGAGTGTGGTTCAGACTATGTTTTCTCCTTCTTTTGCTAATAATGATAGGGACCAAAGACCTCACGAATGATATGAAAGGTTACAGACATGGACCAGATAGTTAAGGGAGAGAATGAAGCAATTTAGAAGACGGTTACTAAACTTTTGCCAAGCATAACTAATATTGACCATATTGTTGCAGCTACAACATCTACTCCTACAGCCTACAGGTCGTTCCCTCCTTTGATTCCTTCCAACTTATGATGGTATAGGTATTGATGAGTATATATATAGTGAGTGAGAAATTGATATTAATTTATCTGCACAGGCATGTCATATGAAATCCATTTATTGTGTTAACCTAAAGCCTTGACTTGTGTTTTCTTGTGTTCTAGTGTCATGGTATATATAACTGTAACCTAAACCCCTCTAGAAAACGATACCTTTGCCACGTCATCATACCTACGTAATTTTCCACTAAACCTATGTTAATCTCTCATGCATTGTCATCTTTGACCTGCTGGATAATTTTAATCAAAAGCCTCTGCCATCCAAGATAAGTAGTGGGTGCAACATTCATAAATGACACAAGTGCTTATTAACATTTGCCGTAGTACCAATCATTTTGTACATGAGACATAGGGTCTGAGTCAGGTGTAATCCTGAGGATCCAAGAATCAAGATCAACATACTAAGAGGCCAACTAGATTGATTCAATTATTTTTTCTCCACTTCTTCGTTTTTCCCTTCCATACAAGGTTTTTCTAATTTTGTTATATGTTGTACCGGCTCAGGTGATTATATATAGTTGGCCGAGCAAATCTAACTCGTTCATGCACTTGGCACCATACGGTACTTTCATTATATCTTCGTTAAGAGGGAACATGTTATGATAGTTTTGTCATATATTATTCTAAAAGTTCTAATTTCTTGGGTCCAAAATGTAGTTCGTTTGACTTTTTTTTACCTCAAGTTTGACCGCTCGTCTTATTTTAAAAAATATGCAAAATTACGCATTTTTTTTGTTATGGCACTTGCTTTATTAATTAATCAAAGTTCTTCAAAATGACTTAAATTTGACTATATTTGCACAAATTTTTAGAATAAAACGAGCAGTCAAAGTTGAGGTCAAAAAGTCAAACGACATATAACTTATAACAAAGGTAGTTTTAACTTATTACACTATATATACTATGATAGCAAAATAGAACACAAAACAAAATGCTATAATACATAAAAAAATGACCAACCTTCTGTATTCAAATGAGTAAAACCAAGTTAGCTAATGAGGAACTACCCCCCTAATGCATGTTACGGCAGCAAGCAAGAACAACTAGGTTAATCACATATAGGTGTGACTAATAGGATCATGACCAAACACAATGTGATAACCAGCATGAGTAATATTTATGCAACAACATAACTTAATAAACTCTCACAAGTTTATCAACATAATTCATAAGCCCATCGAAAAGGGGCGATTGATCAGTACACGCGCATAGCATCACATGTAAGTTACAACAAAACCTCTAAAAACAAGAAGAGGAAATCACATAGCAACGTCATAGATCTCTCTCCTACGTATAGTACAAGGGCATGAAACCTTGCAAGCTAGTTTATTCTGATTCAGAAGAACAGGACGGGAAAAACCTGCCCTCGACACACACACTTACTAACCCTTGTTACTCTTCCATCATGCATGGTCACCTCTTTATTCTCCAACGTATGCATTTCTTGACCATGTACGACGTGTCGACTCAGCTGCTGCCGGTGGCTACAGCCAGAGCGCACCGGCGTTCTTGAGCATGGGCACGAGCTCGCCTCCTAGGTGGAGGGACATGATCCTATTGGTGCCACCAACGAGCTTGCCGCCGATGAAGACGGCCGGGACGGCCGGGCCCTTGCCGCCGAGCATCTTGAGGAGGGCACGCTCCATCTCCTTGCCCCTTGGGTCACTGTCCAGCTCGTGCACCAGAGCGTTCACGCCCAGGTCCTGCATCAGCTTGGTCACCGTGTGGCACATGCAGCAGGAGCTCAGCGTGAACACCACCACTGCCCTCTCTGAGGCCAGCTTCATCACGCGGTCCATTTCCTAGCTAGGGTTTCTTTTTTTGTTCTTGGAACACAAACCTCGATGTAATCTCTCTCTCTCTCTCTCTCTCTGACTCTCTCTCTGACTCTCTCTCTAGTTCTTGAGCTTTGTCAAGCTGCTATGGATTGGATGCACGTGGATGTGATGAGTGTGTATGGACAATGGAAGGATGGTTTGGGAGAACAAATCGGCTTCCTTTTATAGAGTTTGCAAGAAGAGCTGCAAATAAGATTGAGCTTGGAATTCATGAGATTTATCGGACAGACCAGCACGACCTAGTCTACTCTGATGGTGAGTAGCGATGAGTTGATCCGGGAGTTTCTGGAAAAACAAAATGTTCCAAGGAATCTAAAAGCTGCTGGTATATAGCAAGTTAGCAACATGGCTAGCTACTGCAGCAAGCTTAGCTAGGACCATGCATGACACATCTCTGACTTTGAAAACGATATAACTAATGATCCACATTTTTCAGATTTGAATCGAAAAAGCTCTCTGTGGTTTGCTCATCTATCACTTTATTGAAAAGGATGGCATATATACATGCATGAGATCAGTATATGTTTGGATAACGCGGTAGTTGTCTTTTCAATAGGGTCCCCAAGGAATATATCTTGGGACACTAATAAGGGTGTGTTGGCCAATTGAGAATCGCACCTCTGTATGCATATGGCCTAGGGATGCATATTGGTTTTCTTGTCATGGGATAGGAAGAATTAGTATCATGTTTTTATGTATCCATCCATCTCCTGTCATCAATTTACTTTTTTATGGTTAAAGGTGAATATGTTTGACTTTGGAAAAAATATAAACATAGCTATATTCTGGAATGCAGGGAGGTGATTATCATTGTTTCGGTTGCCGGTGGAGAGGCCACTTGTACAATGTGCAAATCACATGTGCAGGTCGGAATATATCAAGTTGATCGATCAATCTCAGAAGATAAATGAGAATAAAATATTCTCTTTTTATGTGTTCAGAGTTACTAACTTTGGCAAGAGTCAAATTTGGAACATATTGACTCGCAACTATTAGTTGTCCTTTTGTTAAGGATACCCAGGAGGCTTGTGCTCTTTATACCACTGCGATTTTCTAGTTATGTTCCCAATAACCCTCTGATTACTGCTGGGTTTTGATACCTCAGATTTCTCGTTTTTCTTAAGGAATATTTACTCTCATTTGACAATTGGCATATGTGTAGGTTGTATATAATGTATAGCTGCATTACAGGTTGGATTGTGATGTCTCGGATCCGTAGCAACAAGGATAATGCACTGGACGTGACAATGTGAACAGATGCTCCATCTCGTCATATGTTCCGCGTGCTGATCTATTCGCTCAAGTGATTAGGAGAGAAAATTCAACAGGAAATTCCAAGCAGCACATTAGTTCAATTCCCTCTGTATAGTTTTCTCCGAATACGCAACTGAAGCTGCCACATTGTTTTGCATAAGCTGGGAATTTTGCCAGAACATCACATGAGACAACTCAATTCCCTTTGGAACTGTAAAAAATTTCTTGTCCCAAAATCGCTAGTTTTTCCCTTTTGTTAGCATGCAGATATCTGGATGCACAACGTTGCACAAACTATAGTCTAAAACAAGTCAATGTAATTTTGCCTCTAGTCAATGGTCAAAACAGGGGGAAATTCACAAAGCTTAAGGTCAAATGCGTATTTAGTAGTGAATAGACAGGGGCAAATTCACAAACCTAAAAAAATTAAGGGCAAAATCACAATTGCACTTCATAATAAGGGCAAAAGCCAAAAAAAAATCCTAGAATTACTGAAATTTCCTGCATTCTCCAATTGCCACAGTTCACTGCATGTATACCTGAGGTTGACAAATACCAAACATGCCTTTGGTCCCAGCATACGCCAACACACGAATAATTTGATGACGATGGGGAATACCAGTATGCTTCGGGCTAGTGCTTCGTCTTTCGACACATGGAACCAATACCGACCGGCTCATTTGAGCCGATATTGAAGGAACCAGCAGGATCAATCCCCTCGGCAGGTTTCAGAATAGCATCCAAATAGCCAGCCAGACCTCATCGTCGATCTCACTGACCGGCCTTATCTATGGCAACGAATCAGACCACCATGCACGCGGCTTTTCTCCGCCGGTTGAGCTGCCACTGCTTTGTAAACCAGCCTGACCTTATCAGATGCGAGGCGTTGCGATGCCACGAACCGACGATGCAATAATCTTGGCTTTTCAGACCCTAAAAAAAATCTTCCATGAGCTAGAGCTAAGAATGAAGGTTAGATGACCAGATTCTGCTGCACAGTTGCTATCTACCTGTATGATATGCTTCAGGCATCTGAAGAAAGTCAGACATTATCTGATCGTTTCTCTAGTTTTTTAATTGTTTTCGTGGATGACGCAAACATCCGGCACAGGCATGGAAGACTTGATATTGGATAGAGATATTCTCATACCCTATATCTCCCTTGATAGTTCTCACCTGGAAAAGAAAGGAAGGAGAGAGAAAAAGCTAGTGTGTTGTAGAGAAATCTCCATGGCTACAGAGTCCAGAATCTTTAGCTTCCTCCATGTTTGCTTACTTCTTGACTCCTCAACTTCTCAAGAGGCACTACACCTGTCTCCAGCAAGAAGGACGTTACATTCATGGCTCCTTCAACAGGGATGTTGGTTAACCTCTAATAATTTCTAACGAAGAAATTCCAAAGTTCAATTAAGTGCATAGGTTGATTCTTCCTCGATCACCACTTGTACAGTTCAACATACTTCAATTTGTTCAGCTATATCTCAATCAAATTATCACAGAAATACAAGTAAATTTTCACTAAGCATGATTTCAGCAGTAGATTTATCTTCTCTTAAAAAAAGAAAGAAACAAATTGATGATGTGTGAAGGTACAGTTGAATATTGTGCTTAACTGCATATGATTCCTTACCATGTGCTTCACACAAGACCTAATAAGCAGGACTATACTGTTCATATATGCCTCAAATAAATCCATGATGTGCCGACACCTATGAGGATCTTATGCCTCCGTCCATGCCATCCCATTTGTGCAAGTGGTCTAGGACCTATATAGTTCACTTTTCCTAGCCATCACCACATGACTCCTAACTAGCTCAAACCAAAGCAGTTTTAAGGGGCACAGATCCGAACTGTTGACGACCAAAAATGGCTTAAAGCCGATCAGTCTATGACAGCCGGTCTAGACCGCCTGTACACGCGGTTAGACCAGCTGGGCCCTGTAGCCGATCTGGCAAAGTGCCAGACGGTCTAACTGCCTGTCACAGGCGGTCCGACCGCCTGTCCCCGAGTCCGAGTAGAATCAGGGTTTTACACGTTTTTAGATCTGTACAAGAACTTCCTTGCGGGGCAAGACCTCCCAACCCTATAAATATAAAGGGCCATGGCCGATTGAGGACCTCTACCCAATCGTACAAAACATTGTCTTACTTTTTATCTCCAAACCCTAGCTTTTCCAACCCTTTTGTTTTCCTTCTTCGTCTCCGCGACCTTTTAGGACGTTCTAAGTGGCCTTGCCGACCTTAGAACAACCCTAGGTTCGCAGCCTCCGACGGGGTCCCTCCCGAGGTTGTGATCGTAGGCTTTCGCGGCGCCTCTGCCACAGGCGGTCTGACCGGCCCCTACAGGCGTTCTGACCGGCTGTCTTCAGAAGCTCCGGCGAGGAGATTTCGACGACCGCGCGATCTAGCGCTTTCGTGTGTTGACCAGAAGTGCATCAACATATTTTGGCGACTCTACTGGGGAAAGAAATCTGGTTTTTGAAGACTGATCTACTATCCCTAGCACTATGGGCTTCGACGTTGGAGAAGACAACATCGTGATGGCCTCGCTTGAAGATCTTTCTGCTGAAGATCATGAGAGGTTTATGGCGCTCAAGAAACACCTCGAGGCGGAGTTCTTGAAGACGTTTCGGAAAGGTCGTGAAGATCGTTCGGCGAAAAGTGTTCGAGACTTCGTAATGCCTTCCTTCAAGATGAGTAAGGGACAAATTGAGGTAATTGACAATGTAAACACTTCTGCACCTCACCCTACTGCATCTACTCCTATGGCTTCAGGTTTTTCGGATCGTGATTCATTAGTTGAACAATTATTAGAACGACTCGAAAAACTAGAGGGAAAAACTTTAGATACTCATAAATTACCTGAGCAAAATATCTTTTATGATATGCCACCAAATTATTTTGCTGGATAGACTCAACGACCACCCAATATGCTCAGACCGAACACGGTCAATGCAAGTGGGTCGGCAGTGGTTGGATCTGCAGCCGGTCAGACCGCCAGCACGGCCGGTCAGACCGCGACAGGCGGTCAGACCGTGGCTACAGGCGGTCAGACCGCGTCTTCTGGTGGTCAGGCAAATTCGACCAATGCTATGGTGTTCGTGCTAGAGCAACCTTTGCCGTTATCTACTGTTCCAAACTTGGTCTCCGCTGGCCGTGCTGGTCCAGTAGCTACAGCAGACGCTACTTATTCCACGACTATGCATACTGCGAATTTGGGTGGTGTTCCCGATGATGTTTTTAATTCACATAGAGACATGCAGAATAGACAAGCACCTCACTTGAATTATATGAATGCTATGCAATCCTCGGTCCAACAAGATCCCCAATGGGCCGAATTTACTAGATTCAGGGAAGAATTGTCTGATGTGATAAGAAATAAGCTAGGCGTTGATTTTGGTAATACTAGAGTATATAAAAAACCTTATCATGCTAGCTTTGATACTGTTCCTTTTCCCAATGGGTGGCGCTTGCCTGATTTTGTAAAATTTAGTGGAGATGATGAGCGCACCACTTGGGAACATATTAGCCAATATGTAGCTCAACTAAGGGAAGCTGGAAATTATGAAGCAATTAGAGTACGTTTGTTTTCATTGTCACTTACTAGTACTGCTTTTGCTTGGTTTTCTTCATTAGCCCCTAGTTCTATTATGAGTTGGGATCAACTAGAGCGTTAGTTTCATGATCACTTTTATAGTTGTAATCATGAGATGAAATTTGCAGATTTGGCATCGGTTAGACAGGGTCGAGATAAAACTGTCTCTCAATTTATGAGAAGATTTAAAGATATTAAAAGCCATTGTTTCAATTTGTCTATTTCTGAGGTTGATCTTGCTGGCTTGTGCTTTAGAGGTTTAAAATCCTCTATTAGGGAAAAAAATTGATAACTGTGATTATTATTCGGTCGCACAAGTACATATTAGAGCTGAGGTAGCTGAAGGCCGAATGAATAAAGAGAAAGAGAGTTTTAAGACACGTCGGTCTAATGTTCATATAGTTGATTATGAATCCGATGATTCGACCGACGTTGATAATGATGTTTATTTAGCAGAGTTTGTATGGTCTGTTAATAAGAAAACGGTGTCATGCTAATCTCTTAAGCCGATTCATAAGAATCGGCAAGAAGACATAAAGTTTACTTTTGATGTATCCAGATGTGATCGTATATTTGATGAATTGCATAAATTTAGTTACATTAAGATTTCTCATGTTATTCCACCTAGGGAAGAATTAAGTAAGCGTGCTTATTGTAAGTTTCGTAATTCTTTTTCGCATGCTACTAATGATTGCAATGTCTTCCGTCGACAGGTTCAATCGGCTATTAATTAGAGCCGTTTGAAGTTTCATGAGATGCAAATTGATGAGACTCCTTTTCCGGTCAACACCATAGAGTTGCAGCAGCCCAAGGTCTTGGTTCGGCCGCATCAAGCCGAATCTAACAAAGGAAAGAACGTGGTGATTGGAGAGGAAAGACCGTCTTCAAAAGAGTCGGTTAGAGAGGTGACTTATGAGAAGACGGCTGATGGCAAAGAGTCGTTCAAGGTTACTGTGAAATCCTCTGGGCAAGGAGGGCAAGGATCGGTCAATATTCCTGGACCGCGGGCGCCCAGGACTGGTCTGCTACAGGCGGTCAGACCGCCTGTCCCCATGGACGCCCGAAGATGCTGATTTCGAAGCGTCCAGAAGTTGGTACTTGGAAGATGAACGTGGCAAAGGAGCAGGGTATTCAGAAGCCCAAAGTTACGTTTGACATGCTTTGTGACAAGTACACCAAGCAAAAGGCCGTTCCGAGCGATCGGCCACTAAAAAGATTCAGCATGAGAGGATTCTTTCGCCTCCTCGTATGAAGTTGGATCCGGTGTGGGATGATAATGGAGTGATGTGGGTGCCATATCATTCAAACGTGGGGCCTTCATTTCATCCTGGCTGGGAAGGTCCGAGAAGACGCGTACAGGACAGAATCATACATTCTGGGCATGACCAATCGGCTTTCCGTCAATCTGGTCAGAGGCACTGGACACAGGCGGTCAGACCGCCTGTAACAGGCGGTCAGACCACCCATCAAGGTCAGCCACCGAGAGTTTCTCCGAGGCAGGTGTATCGACCTAAGAGGAAGGAGGAGATGCAGAGCATGGATGTGGACTCAGAGAGGACTACTGAGTTCGACATTATTCAAGTTGGTACTATGGATGTCCCTATTGAGCGAAGTCTGGCTACAAAGCCGACTTCTAGTGGATAGACTGTGGAGGATAAGGAATCTAGTGCTGCAAGACTCAGCAGCGCTTTCTTCCGAAGTGGTGTCCTGAAGGCTTGACTCGTACACAAAAGAGGAAGCTTCAGAGACTTCGTTTTCGGGAAAGGCAGGAGCAAGAGTTGGAGAAACATAGAGATGAATTCTTCAACCAAATCAAGCCTGTGATTCACCAGAAGAAAGAGTGGAAGCCGAAGGAAGACCCACAGGCGGTCAAATCGGCTGCACAGGCGGTCCAGACCGCCTATCATTCAGGACCGGCGGCCCAGGCAATCAGACCGCCTGTACAGGTGGTCAGACCGGGTGACGCAGAAGTGTCCGGTGTTTCTTCTTCCAGTTCTTCGGCTCGTGATGGCAAGTCAACATCGGTTCCCATTGCTGAGGACGATGAAGAGCTTGTTGATTACAGTTCTTCTCCGGAGCGCATGAATCTTGATGTGAATGTGCTTCATATGTCCATGAATGGGGGCATGCTTTCGGAGGAGAAGGTTGCTCATCTTGATTTTGGTCCAAAGGAAGCTATATTCCAGAAGCCTAAAGCTGAAGACAATCACTTGAAGGCTTTATATCTGAATGGACATATCAATGGGAAGCCAATCTCGCGGATGTTGGTCGATGGAGGGGCTATTGTGAACTTGATGCCTTATTCATTGTACAAGAAGCTTAATGGTTCAGATTCGGAGCTGATCAAGACCAACATGACCGTTAGCGGCATTGGAGGAGGAGAGCCTATTGGTGCCAAGGGTGTGATTTCCATAGAGCTTACTATTGGGAGCAAGACCTTGGCCACTGCTTTCTTTGTCGCTGAGCCTCAAGGTAACTTTAGTTTAATCTTGGGCCGTGATTGGATTCATGCAAATCAGTGCATTCCTTCTACTTTGCATCAATGTTTAATTCAATGGGTAGATGATGATTTAGAAGTTGTGCATGGTGATACGTCTGCTTGTGTTGCTATAGCTGATAGTTCTTTGATTGGCATTCATGATGATGTTAGATGTTTGTCAGGCTTAGATCTTTCTGAGTTTGAGTTTATCAGCTGTACTAAGAATGGCTCCATCCCTGCTGTCATAAAGCCGATGAATAATCGGCTGAATCATCTCATATGATTTAATGGATAATCGAGAGTGGTTGCAGCAGAGACTTGAACACTATCGGTCGCATCAGAACGATATGTGTGAAGCCATTGAAGACTTTGATGATATAAGCAAGCTAGGATGTGGTTTTACGTCGGCCGATCCTCTTGAGGAGGTAAACATTAGTGATGGTTTTTTGCCCAGTCCAACATTTGTAAATAAGAATTTAGATCCTGCTTTTAAATCTGAATTAATAAAGTTGTTAAAAGAGTACGTCGATTGCTTTGCTTGGAATTATCATGAAATGTCTGGTTTAAGCCGAGAGCTTGTTGAGCATCGGTTACCTATTAAGTCTGGTTTTAGTCCTTATAAACAACCAACTAGGCGTTTTAATCCTGAAATTTATGACCGAGTTAAAGATGAAATAAATCGGTTGTCAGAAGCAAAGTTTATTAGACCTTGTCGATATGCTGATTGGATTTCTAATATTGTGCCTGTGGAAAAGAAAGGAACGGACAAGATTAGAGTGTGTATGATTTTAGAAATCTTAATCGTGCTACTCCTAAAGATGAATATCCTATGCCAATAGCCGATATGCTTATCGATGCTGCGTCTGGACATAGAATGATTAGATTTCTTGATGGTAATGCTGGTTACAATCAAATATTTATGGCCGAAGAGGATATATCCAAAACGGCTTTTGTATGTCCAGGCTTTGTTGGTTTATTTGAGTGGAGTATTATGACTTTTGGTTTAAAGAATGTCGGTGCTACTTATCAAAGGGCAATGAATTTAATCTTCCATGATTTACTTGGTATTATCTTAGAGGTTTATATCGATGATATTGTTGTCAAATCGGCTGGAAGTGTTTCTCATTTGGCCGATTTGAGACTTGCATTTGAAAGAATGCGTCGGTATGGTTTGAAGATGAATCCACTCAAATGTGCTTTTGGTGTGCCGGCTGGGAAGTTTTTGGGCTTCATAGTTCATGAAAATGGAATAGAAATTGATCCAAAGAAGGCCAACACTATTGGCAAGTTGCAGGCGCCTAGTGCTAAGAAAGAGTTGCAGAAATTCTTGGGCAACTTGCAGAAATTCTTGGGCAAGGTGAATTACTTGAGAAAATTTATTTGCAATTTGTCGGGAAAGGTGAATGCTTTTACTCCTTTGCTTTGGTTGAAAGATGATGCTGAATTTACTTGGGGGGCAGAACAGCAAGAGGCGTTTGAAGAAATCAAGCATTACTTATCTTCACCTCCAGTTCTTCGGGCACCTAGGAGTTGGTGTTATTCTTATTTCATCAAACGGTGTTGTTTTTGAGGCTATTAACCGATTAGATCATAAGTGCACTAATAACCAAACCGAATATGAAGCTTTATTATTCGAGTTGGAGATGTTACATGACATGGGAGTAAAACATGTGGAAGCATATGGTGATTCTCTTTTGGTGGTTCAGCAAATATCTAAGGTTTGTCAATGCTTAGATGGATTTTTGAATGCTTATCTTGATAAGTGTTTAGATATTATATCTTGCTTTGATGAGTTTGTTATTTATCACGTACCAAGGGAAGAGAATCCTAGAGCTAATGCGTTGGCACAGCAAGCATCAACCTATAATGTTCAGAAAAGAAATTTTCATGAAAAGAGTCCGATGTTTCGGGAAGCCGACGTTTCTGCTCTGGAACAGGCGGTTCGACCGCCTGTTACGGCCGGTCTGACCGGTACGGCCGGTCTAACCGCCTGCCCAAGCGGTCTGACCGCCTGCACCTCTGAAAACACCGATTCGGCTGTTAATGATTTTCAATCTATTGTGGCCGATGCTGGTGATTGGAGGGAGCCTCTGGCGAAGTATTTGCAGGATACTAGCAGGTTAGTGGATCGAAAAGTCCGACGATGGGCTTTCAAGTTTACTTTGATTGATGGTGAACTATATCGTCGGACCATGGATGGATTGCTTTTGAAATGTATAGATCCTGATCAAGCTAGATTGGCTATGGCAGATGTTCATGAAGGAATTTTTGATACACATCAATCGGCTCGAATGATGAAGTGGCTCCTTGGGCGGGCTTGCTTTTATTGGCCTACAATAATAGCCGATTGTTTTCGTTACTACAAAGGATGTGAAGAGTATCAAAAGTTCGGGGATATTCAGATTGCACCTGCTACGTTGATGCATCCGATCATTAAGCCATGGCCTTTTAGAGGATGGGGTTTAGATTTTGTTGGTAAGATTCATCCTCCTTCATCCAAGGGTCATTGTTTTGTGATTGTGGCTACTGATTATTTCACTAAGTGGACTGAAGCAATTCCCCTCAAAAACATGACACATAGAGAGGTGATTGAGTTTATTACTGAGCATATTATTCATCGATTTGGGATTCCTCAAACATTGACGACAGATCAAGGGACGTCGTTTATTTCTAAAGAGGTACGTGAGTTTGTTGGATCCTATGGTATTAAATTGCTCAATTCATCTCCATATTATGCTCAAGCCAATGGTCAAGCCGAGTCTAGCAATAAGATTTCGATCAAGCTCATAAATAAGAAGATTGAAGATCATTCTAAGCGGTGGCACGAGATTTTATCTGAAGCATTATGGGCACATCGTGTTTCTAGACATGGTGCTACTAAGGTTACTCCATTTGAGCTTGTCTATGGTCAAGATGTCGTTCTGTCCGTTGAGGTAAATCTGGCTGCTTATAGATTGGCTAAGCAAAATGATCTTGATGCTAGCATATATAGTGCTTTGATGATGGATAATATTTATGAGGTGACCGACAAGCGTTTGGAGGCCTTAGAGGAGATTGAAAAAGATAAAACAAGAGTGGCTCGAGCATATAACAAGAAGGTAAACTCAAATCCTTTCAAGTTGGTGATTTGGTTTGGAAGACTATTTTGCCTATAGAAACAAAGAGCAACAAATTTGGTAAATGGTCGCTGAATTGGGAAGGACCATATCGTATTGTGAAGGATTGTTCTGGGAATTCCTATGTGGTGGAGACTTTGCAAGGATTTCAATTGCCAAGGGCGCTCAATGGGAAGTACTTAAAGAAATATCATCTAAGTGTTTGGCAATATGCTTGAAAGGATATGGCCGATATATGATATCGCCCTTAGGGAAAAAATGGCCGACAATAGAGGGTCGCCCTTAGTCTGATTAAATGTTTTGTGGTAAAAAAAGTTTTACCAAAAAACAGGGGGCATATGTTGACGACCAAAAATGGCTTAAAGCCGATCAGGCTGGGACAGCCGGTCTAGACCGCCTGTACACGCGGTTAGACCAGCTGGGCCCTGTAGCCGATCTGGCAAAGTGCCAGGCGGTCTAACCGCCTGTCACAGGCGGTCTGACCGCCTATCCCCGAGTCCGAGTAGAATCAGGGTTTTACACGTTTTTAGATCTGTACAAGGACTTCCTTGCGGGGCAAGACCTCCCCACCCTATAAATATAAAGGGTCGTGGCCGATTGAGGACCTCTACCCAATCGTACAAAACATTGTCTTACTTTTTATCTCCAAACCCTAGCTTTTCCAACCCTTTTCCTTTCCTTCTTCGTCTCTGCGACGTTTTAGGACGTTCTAAGTGGCCTTGCCGACCTTAGAACAACCCTAGGTTCGCAGCCTCCGATGGGATCCCTCCCGAGGTTGTGATCGTAGGCTTTCGCGACGCCTCTGCCACAGGCGGTCTGACCGGCCCCTACAGGCGGTCTGACCGGCTGTTTTCAGAAGCTCCGGCGAGGAGATTTCGACGACCGCGCGATCTAGCGCTTTCGTGTGTTGACCAGAAGTGCGTCAACATGAACATATCAAAACACATCCATTTTAGTAATTTTAATTCAATTTTGAACATGACAAACTACGCCTATGAAAGGAGATCTAAGAGATTAACTCTATATTGACATCATCATTTCCTTTTCACCTTCAGAGAGTCCTTTTTGATGAGCTGTGTTGATCTGGATGCTTTTTTCCATTGTCCTTTGAAGATGCACAATGTTTCTGGTTAAAGAGGCGTCATATGTTTTCAGAGCCACATTTGTTCAGTGAACGATTGAATCTCAATCCTCAAATGTGTAGCTGATACTGAAGCACATGCGTCCTTTTTAAGAACAGGTTGCCGTTTAGTAATTAATAGGCAATACTTATAAGTTTTTTTTGCCTTACTCATTTGCTCTCTGACCATGCCTAGTCCATTTTGTAATGATGGCTGGATATTGCACTGACATGTAGAATCTGAGATATAGACTAAACTATTCCTTTACCCAAAAATAAGTAAGACTGCACGATTGTTGCCACCGAGAGGAAGATTGGTACCATATTACCCTGATGGATATATTCCATGACGAATTGTGTACAGCAACGCCTACGTGCGATGATGGTTCCCTCAGAATTAGCATATGTTGTACACAAAGTAGCAATATTCAATATATCATTTTGTCAAAGGATCATACATGATCGACATTTTGGCACCATAGCAGTGATGGAAAGTGATGCATATCTCTTGACTTCTTCCATTTAACACTATTTTTATTAAAAAAAGAAGAGAAATGTAAGGGAGTGGATAGTTTTCTTAGGAAAGATATGCACAACGTATACAGAACGCGGAATGCATGGCACACGAGGTGTCTTTTAGGCCTTGTTCGTTTTGGCATGGAATGCTATGGAATGGGCTCCAAACCACATGGAATATATCGGCATGGAATCAATCCCAATCCACCCAAAATGTCTGTTCGGTTAGGCCTGGAAGGGTTTGAAACCCGGCATGATTTAGCCCTGTTCCATGCCAAAAAGGCCTAGTTTCGTTCCATGAGTTTGACCTCATGGAACCAAACCCCATGGTTTGAGTGACATGCATAAAACCACTTAAACCATGCATGGAACTGTTCCATCTCGGAAATCAAACCTGAGCAACCGAACAAGGCCTTAGGAGGCATAATTAAGAAATTAAAGATGACTAATGATACTGATGAAGATGCCAACAAGTATTACATGTTTCACTTTAGCGTGTTTATGCTTTTCCACTAACCTGAGAAAAATTAAAATCATGAATTATAGGAGTTGTTTCATTGTGCTCTAGATGATGTGGTAGTATCAAAAACATTGCAATGAAACTCTCCTATGGGAATGGCCTAATGTCCATTTTTCATGCAGGATATCTCCTTGGTTTAATTTAGAGAACAATTTTCTCTATATGTTTTAGTTTCATATGGATTCCTTTGTATTTACCATGACAATAGTCCAACACAGTTGACTCAGACTGCAGTACTGGACTAGGAAAGAATAAAGAAGATGTTGACAACAAAAATTGGCACACATGGGGATTCTCGGCAATAGAAGGCCAAGATAAAGTAGTGGTAGCAGATTTAAGCATCATTTTGTAGCAAAACAGAGGGTGCGTGTCATTTAAAGTTGTATTAAAAAATGAGATTTTTTTCTAATAAATATGCCTTACAATTTGTGCTTTAATTTTCACTTCTCTTGAAGTGCACAAATAAATTCACCCTCCAAAAGAGCGAAAAATATGTACAACATTCGAACAATTACAAAAAAAAAAAACTTATCAACTTAAACACATGGAACTTGACTAATCGAATTAGCATTGTTCTTGAAAAAGAAGAATGAGAAGTAGAAAAATAAATCAGTACAAGCACATGGTTGAGCTTATATTTTAACTCAATTTCCATGGAAACCAATAGAATATGCCTGTAGTCTGAATACCAAGTGATCAACCAAAAGTGAACCAAAGAGGGAAAGACATATAATTCAAAATCCACATCTCATAGAAAAATTGTGGAAATGTCAGGGTTACATATGTCCATTTCCGTATTCCAAGACACAGCGGACTAATCATGCCTGACCCTTTAATTTTCAGCACTGCTAGAGGTTACACTAGCCGCTGACAAAACTTCGCACTATATTCTCGTTGGGTACTATAACCAGCAAGAATAATCCCTTTGCGGAATGGAGGGACAATTCAGAGCCATATGGCGCCGGCAGCCTTGAGCATGGGCACGAGCTTTCCGGCGAGGTGCAGCGCCATGACCTTGTCGGTGGAGCCGATGAGGTTGCCGCCGACGAAGACAGCAGGGACCGGCGGCGCACGGCCAAGGCGGCGGGCGAGCTCTTTCTCCATCTCACGGCCACGTGGATCCCTGTCCAGCTCGTGCACCGCCGCACACACGCCGAGCTCGGAGAAGAGGCTGGACACCGTGTGGCACATCGGGCACTGGCTTCTGGTGAAGATTACCGCTGCCTTCTCCGTCGACAACCTGGACACCCTCTCTGCCATTGCAGTCTTGTTGATTCCTAGATCGAGCTTGGAGGGGAAAACAATGAGCTAGCAGGATGAGCAGTATGTTAACAAGGCAAGTGTGTGCTTAAGTGTTTGTGGCTGTGTGGTTTGTAGGTGTAGGGTGTGATGCCCTTTTATAGTGCTTAGCCGATAGAGGAAGAGGAAAACAGTGGGTGCGGGAGAGAGAGAGAGAGCATAAGAATCTTGACGTGTGCATTGCAGAATAAAAATATACAGTGGTGTAAGGCATATAGTACGGTTGTCTCTATCGCAACGTTTCTTTTTCATTAATTTTCAAAATTCTTTTAGATTATATATTATTA
Organism: Digitaria exilis; assembly: GCA_015342445.1. Taxonomy (NCBI): domain Eukaryota; kingdom Viridiplantae; phylum Streptophyta; class Magnoliopsida; order Poales; family Poaceae; genus Digitaria; species Digitaria exilis. The sequence continues at coordinate 705,515 of JACEFO010000191.1, read as the reverse complement.
CTGTAGCATTAAAATTATTAACTAGGGTGAGTAAGGGCATGTCTGTCGTGGACTTTTAAAGCAGAATAATCTCACGCAATGAATCTTTCCATTCGTCAAATCGGCATAATAAATGTAGAGTAGTACATGGTGTGACAGAAGGAAACAAACTCAAGATTGCTAGCACTGTTACTAGTCCGACAAGATCCAGAGACAGAACTGTGCATACATTTGTGCCAAATATGATAGTAGTGAAGCTAGGAATTAATGAAGAACTCTAAGCTAATGATGAAATGCAAAAAATCGGACGCTCAGGTGTTTTATTTTGTTTTCTCGTTTTAAAGAATTTGTTGTATCTCTTAACACCTGGATTTGACATCAAAATTACACTAACAAAAAATGTTTATAATTTAGATTAATTAGTTGATATTATTAGGATTAAGTGGTCGGGTTCTTGTCATGATAAATATATATTGAATATGCACCTAATAACCATGTGATCACCATCAGACATATATCAAGCCATAGACGCATAGTTTTACATGCATGCATGTGTCCATGTCCATTTGTTAAAGTTGCAAGTGGATTGAGCATGCATACTACCAGATAAAGTTGAAAACAACTTTAAATGGGGCCTAGCTAGATATACAGGGAATATTGGGATTTTGTTATGCCAACCACTGCAAAAATATGGAATCTCTTCAAAGCTCAAAAGATCCCCAAGTTTATGATAAGGTTTGAATCGAGCATTCTTTTTCAGGGCCAGGGCCACCTTCAGCAGTGCTGGATGCGGACGTATGTCAATGGTTTAGTTGGCTGGTCCAGCAATATACATGTACAAACTACAAACACCGGACTTGTTCCTTTACCTGGCAGATTACCAAAGGAGAAGGTGTTTGAATTTTGCTTTTTCGAAATAAGTTTGTTTGTTATCCAAACTGAAGAAGTCATTTATTGTTATTATTATTTAGCTATATTAACACAAGCAAATTGTCAATGTGCGCAGTCTATTTTCAATTCTATGCATGGATAAAGTCCAATTAGTTGAAAGTTCAAACTACAAGAAACAACGCCAATTGATTCCCCTTAAAAATATTGTATTACTTGGCATAAACTACGTATATTTCAGAAAAATGAAAGAATATGCAAGACCACACCGCTGGCACTGCCCCTGTCAACGTATTCGAATTGAAGTGTGAAATATGCATGTGCATATATACTTATCTCTGAAAAGAAGGAAAACTACCCCTTGTGCGGCTTCCCAAAGTTGGAATGCCTAACATTCTTTTGGGCTAGAGTTGCGTCTGTTCAAGTGTTCTTGCTTCCATAGCTATTGAACCATGGCCATCAAAGGGTAGGAAAATAGTTTCCATGAACAAATTTACTTATTAGTTATTACTAGCTTGCTGTCTCTGCATGGAGAGTACACATATGATTTCAATATATATGTTTACTTAGCCAATTAACTTATTATCAAGATGTGATATCTTAATTAGAAAATTAAAGTCAGTAGGAAGGATCTCATATTCGTAAATGAAACTTATCCTGGACAAACTTTGACATTTTTCCATTTTTTGTGTTTAGTGTCAACAACCTGACTACACCAAACAAGGGAATAAAGACTATGCACCAACAAAGTACACAGGGTTATAATAATAAATAAATTAATGTTACTTTTCCATATATAATATTTATCATTTGTTTACTTTATTCTTGAAATTCTTATTATTCAATTTACTTGACTTTGATTAAAAAAACAACCCCCCTTATTAAAAATTTATGCAACATGCATGTCCTGACACCATATCAATTAAATTAGTCGGTTGCCCTGGTCCTAATGAAAAAGGCCCCATTTGCTCTTGGCAGGAAAGAACCGTCATGTTCTTGATGTAAAATAGCATCAATAGTTAGATTGAATGTTTCCTTTTCAAGCCAAAATGTGTTGTATATTTCCATTGAGAAACATCGCAATTCGCAACCAAGATTTGTATGATTGACGCACAACCTCACTCTTTTAAATATTACAATTATATGAGACATAATTATCCACGCATAATATAACTCGTGTGCTAGTGACCTTGTTTTGTGTTATGGATTCAAGTTATAGTATACACAATAATGATGGAGCTAAACTGGTTGGGAAATACTAGTATGTTCTTCAGTTAATATATGTGGACAGATATGTGCAATCACTAGTAGTTGATTCATATTATGTGCTAGCTAGCTGAACTAAGTTTGAGTTTTCAACCTCCCCCTACTAACCTTGCTAGCTTTCAGATATTTTTCACTTAGTATGGTACAGAAATAACTCACAAGATCTTACAATCACTTAAAATGCGTTGCTATGATTGTCACAACTTTATTTGTATTTTTTCTTTTAATGACCAAACTCAGCAGTAACTTAACCCAACTCCAAATTAAAATCAAATACACAGTGGAAGACTGCTCTTAGAACGACTGTTCTTTGAAACAAGGGCAATATTATTTTTGTCTCTAATTTTAACAATTGTAACTTTGTAAGTATTTATTACAATATAATATAATAACTTTACATGACAAGATATACATGGTCATCTGTATATGAATGAGTAAAACCATGTTAGCATCTGATGGCCGACAGCATCAAGAAGCAGCTAGTTATTCTTGTATCAACATTATTATTGCTACTTCAACACAGTGGTGTGTGAGTTGTGACTGATTAGAACACAACCAAAACATGCTATATATGCAATCCTGTAGACATTTATTACTCATGCCATATCATACTGCTGATTACTTAATCATAGATAGAACTCTCCAACATATATTGATATTCATAACTCATAAGCCCATGGAAAAGGGGGCGATTGATCAGTACAAGCAGGCAGCAAAGTTAGAACAAAACATCAGAAAAGAAGAGGCCATCTCCCTCGCTCACTAGCTTCTACAAGGCATGAAGTTAGCAAGCAAAAGCAGCTAGTTTGCCTTCGTTATTCCAGTCGTCAAAACTCAGAAGAACAGGACGGGAAAAACCTGCCCTCAACACACACGCTCACACACTGCTAACCGTACCCTTGATGCTCTTCGACCATGATCTCTTTATTTCCATGCACGACACGACGTCAAGAAGACTCAGCAGGTGGCTGCAAATGTCTACAGCCAGAGCGCACCGGCGTTCTTGAGCATGGGCACGAGCTCGCCACTGAGGTGGAGGGACATGACCCTGTTGGTGCCGCCAACGAGCTTGCCGCCGATGAAGACAGCAGGGACGGCCGGGCCCCTGCCGCCGAGCATCTTGAGGAGGGCACGCTCCATCTCCTTGCCCCTTGGGTCTCTGTCCAGCTCGTGGACCAGCGCGTTCACGCTCAGGTCCTCCATCAGCTTCGTCACCGTGTGGCACATGCAGCAGGAGCTCAGTGTGAACACCACCACCGCGCGCTCCGACGCCAGCTTCATCACACGGTCCATTTGCTATGCTTCAGTTGTTCTTGACTATGCACGAACTCTTTCTAGCTCTAGAGCTCCTGTGAAGCAGCTGTGGAATGCACGTGGAGAGCTGAGATGAGTGTGTATGGATGGATGGTTTGAGAACAAGGAGTGGCTGCCTTTTATAGAGTTTGCAGGCCCTCTAGGTTTTCCATAACGGGTCTGGGTCTACACGACCTAGAGCTGATGGAGCATACATGTACTTTCTCGACCGGGAAGAGGACGATCAAGTTTAGTGGGATGATGAGTGATGAGCTGATCTGGGAGTTTCTGGAACAATTGAAAACTGTTGTAAGCTAGGAATCTGTAAGCTGGCGTAGCAACAACAGTGTGTCCAGCTAGAACCATAATAAACACATATATGGCACATCTTTGACTCCGAACGATATATTAAAATAAGTTCAAAGAACCATATTTGTGGATTTGGATCCCAAAAAAAACAAAAAAAAAATCTATGGTTTGTAGTCACTTTAATTTGTTGAAAAGTACGGTATGCAGGCAAGAGATCAATACTGTTTGGATAATGCATGGGCCGTCTTTTCAATACGGCCAAAGGAATATATCTTGGAATGTTATGTTGTTGTTGTGTTGTGTGTTGACCTACTGAGAATCTCATGTGTATGCATGCAGCATGCATATGGCCAGTGGGCGTGCAGTGCCCCCCTTTTTTTCTTCTTAGATTTTGGTATATATGTCCTATTCAAAGTTATTTCTGCAAAACTAGTCGAATTGATCAACTTGCATCTCCTAAAAGGTAATAAACATGGACAATGGTATAAAAAAAACCTGGACAATGGGAATTATTACCTTTCTCAACTCTCAAGTGAGTATTAGAAAAACATGTACAGTAAAATTAAACTAAGTTTTTTTTTTGTTGAATGCGTAATTAAAGCATGGTTACTCTTGCGAAGGACATTCCAATTTCGGAATGGTATAATGTCGCTACCAGAAACTGTAATTTCCCTTAGTGCCAAAATAATCTTGCTAGAAGGTAGGCCCTATTTTGAGCTATTTTTTCTGCTAACTTGAAATAGCTATGTCCACATAAAATTTAATCTAATAGAAGACCCATTTAGGAACAGGAATATGGGATATGCCAATTTCTTGTCAATTACAGCTGTGCCTAGCTAGCTAGTTCTAGGTAAAGCTATGGAATAGATTGAAATTAAAGCGAGGATGCCCAGATTCTTCAGAGAGATAGATCCTCCATCCTGTGCAATTAAAATTGATCACACAAGAATATTATTATAGTTAATCTATCAACAAAAGGCTAATTAGTTGGAGAAAAGGGGAGTGAGAGAGAAAAGAATCAATTGATATGATTTGGCCATGTCGTTTTTAGCTTGTTATGGTGCAGGGGTGTAGAGGACTAGAGGCCACCTGGTGCTATGTGCAAATCACATGTGCTCTTGGTCGGATATATACCAAGGTGGTGGATTGTTCTCAGAAGATAAATGCAACAAAAGTAAACCAGACAATCTGTTTTTTATGGCCTTCTCGAGCATCATAATACTTGGCGCACACAAGCTAAATCGAGCGCACATTATGCTGCAATGTATGTGCTCAATTAGTAAAGCTAAACTTTACTGTGTTAGTACTTCAAATCGTATTAGAGGATAATTGAAGTTTCTAGAAAAATAGAACAAAAAATAACACCAAAAGCTCACAGACCCATACCAATATATAGGTCATGTTAACATCATAAATGTTGCCTATTTGTAATATAATGTTTCCAAAATCACCTCTCTTTATTGTATCACTATCACCCAATTGTTAGGTAGCCTACCTGATCTTGATGCACTTCATATTTTCTCATGTTTTCTCCACAAAAACCTATGACTAATTTGTAGCTTTCAATAACGTCTATAACTAGCAAAAGGAAGTATATAGCTTCAAATACCCACCGTAATTTCTAACATAACCAGCAGGTTACCGCCCATATTTTATCATAAATTAAAGTGTTACTGCTGAGATTTGATCCCCTAGGTCGTGATACCTAAGATATCTTCACATTTGACAAATGACGTGTGTGAATTAAAGAGTGATAGAAAACGTACAGCTGCAGTGCAGGTTGGATTGCGATGGCTGGAATCCTTAGCGGCAGGGGATAATGTACTGGACATGACTGCATGTACAGATTCCCAATCTGTTGAGATTTAAATGTAATTGGAATCTCAAATCTGCTGTGAAAGAACAATATTCTCTAAGTTCACAAAAAAATCGATTTCACAAGAAACTATACACTGCCGGATAGATGTACTTATGCATCTGTTTGATTAGGCAAGTGGAGCTGACAAGGTGAAGATTTTAACCATCAAGTTAAACAATGGACAATAAAGGCATGTTTCGATATTAGGATTTTTCAAGAATATTTACCTGTTTGCACGGGGCTCACATTTAAAACGTTTTGGTTCCATTAATCATCATATAGTGAGATATATGGATGCATCCACCTTGCATATATAGACTAGAATTCATACTGGCGTAGTAAATTGCGGTGGTAAAGTTCCTGCATTTTCCACTGGCCAAAGGCCACAGTCCATACAGTGACTACCTCAGCCTGAAAAATACCAAAGATGACTTGCTCATGCACACCTATACAGAAAATGCGTCTGTCGTAGTCGTAGCAAGAACAGTGCCGACAATTATGGGCAATACCAGTATGGTACGGCCATTACTTCGTCATTCGACACATGGAACTGATTCTGACCGGCTGATTGAGGCGGTTTCGAAGGAACCAGTGATCAATCCCCTCCGCCGGTTTCAGAATAGCATCCAAAATAGCCAGCCGCCCCTCATCACCTTGCTGACCGGCCTTATCCGCGGGGCGGAATCTGGCCAACTTGCCCTGAGCTTTTCTCAGCAGATCGAGCTGCCGCTGCTTTGTAAACCAGCCTGACCTTATCAGATGTGAGGCGTTGCGATGCCACGATCCGACGCTGCAATCTTTTCTTTTTCATCCTTGCTACATCCTTCCCTACAAAACATTTCTGTGAGCTAAAGCTAGGATGGTTAGAGAAAAAGATGCCGTGGCACAGTTGCTATCTACCTGTTTGATGCTGCAGGCATCTGGCCAAAGTCAGATATATATTATCTGATCTTTTCTCTAGTTTTTTTTCAACTTTATTTTGTACATGACGCAAACATCCGGCACAACCATGGAAGATTGCATATTTGGATAGAGATATTCTTATCCCTTATATCTGCCTTGATAGTTCCCACCTGGAAAAGAAAGCAAGGAGAGAGAAAAAGCTAGTGTTCTGTAGAGCAATCTCCATTGCTCTAGAATCCTTTGATTCTTTTGGTGTTTGCTTAGTTCTTGACTCCTCAATTTCGCAAGAGGCACTCAGCAAGGACTCCTGCAAGAAGGATGTTAGTTTATCTTTTGACAGATCAAATCCTATCATGTGTTATTTCAAGCGAGGAAAATGTACTAGTCTAAAACTCTAAATGAGTGAAAGTAACTAAAGATTGATTCATCAAGGTTTCAACCCACTGCAATTTGTTCAACTATAGCTCAAACAAAGTCTCACAGACATACAAGTCAACTTTTAGCTAGAATGAATTCTGAAGCACTTCATCAGCTCTAAAACGATATAGGCCTACGATGCTAAAGTTCAACGTTGTGCTTATGATTCTTTATCATGTGATTCACAAGAACCAACCTACAGGGTTACACTATTCCTATATGACTGAAACAAGTTCAAGATGTGCCAAAACCTACCAAAAGATTATGCCTTGGTACGTGCCATCCCATTTGTGCAAGTGGTCGAGTACCTACAAATTTCACTTTTTCCTAGCCATGAGCACACAATTCCTTAGCTCAAACCAAAACTAAACTAGCTTCAATGGGCAAAGATCCTAGTCTATCAAACCCCATCCATTCTAGCAAGTTGAATTCCAATTTGAACATGGCAATTGTCACCGGCTGATGTCACTGACTCTATCCTACATGTGCCATGAGGTCTAAGAGACTGACTCTATCATCCTTTCATCTTCACCTTCAGAGAATCCTCTTTTGATGAGCTGTGTTGATTTGGATGATTCTTTCTTTACATTGTTCTTTCAAGATGCACAACGTTTTTGGTGTAAGAGGCATGATATTTCCAGACCCACATTTTGCTCAAAGAAGGATTGCATCTCAGCTTACAAATGTGCAGCTGACACAAAAGCATGCATCTGAAAGGATAAGGTGAAAGACACAGGGAATATGACCAAAAAAAAAAAATTTATACAGCGATAAGCACAGACCAAACTGAAGCACTTCAAATCCATGATACTTAATAGAGTGATGATGTTTTCGGATACATTTTGTACTTGAGCATATGGCCTAAATCTCAGAGTTGATACCACTGTTTTGCAAAGAATCTTCTTTACGAATGCCCTTACCAGTGGTGTGGTGGCACTAGAACTGTGTACTGCGAATAAATACAGAGAACAATATGCAAGATTGTACGATCGTTGACACTGAGAGGAGGATTGCTACCATGTGATTTTGATGGATCGATTCCATGACGAATTGCATACAGCGATGCCTCAGCATGATGATGGTTCCCTCAGCATCGAACATGTTGCTGTACGTCAACGTAGAGGTATATCATTCAGTCGATCCTCTAGGATCAAGGTGCGGCGTGGCGCCACAGAAGGAGAGATGGGCACTGGTGCATCTTTCTTGACTTTGTTCATGTGCCACTATTTTAAAAAGAATATAAAGATAAGGTAGACACAGTTCTCTGTAGGGAAGATATGCAAAGTGTACGGAATGCACTATGTGTAGTAGCGTAAGTCTTGCAAGTTGGTTGATCCTCTCAGGCGGCATATCTTTTTCTCTGAGTTTTTAGAAACTGTGGCCCTCAATGGGGCATCTGCAATGCAAGTGCTCTCACATGGATGCTGAAAGAGATAATGTAGCCATATGATGATGCACCCAATATAAGCGCCATGTTCTCTAACGAATATCTGTCAATTTGATGAGCCTCCTTAAGAACTTGTCAAGCACCAGCGGCCGCCTAGTAATTGACAATAAACACATGATTGATCCCATAAAAAGGAGGTTATGTTCCAGTAGGCACTAATATGCAGTCCAATTAAGCCGACGTTGACCTGATGCACAGGAAAAGAGAAGCAGCAAACAAATGAAATTCAGTTTATAGTATAACTATTTGGCTTACGGCATGGATCCAGCAAAATTTTCAATAAGTTCGAGGCAGCGATCAGCCTGCTCTCATCCATTAATTAATCCATGTCCTTTGCCCGAGACAAGAACAGAGCAGCAATATGGCTCATTCAATCTACCGACATGCTAAACCCGCAATTGGAGAATTGCTTGCTGAAGCAGATGGCAGAAGCCATGAGCTGAACATTTTTATGTGATGTGCACCATGATTGACCTGGGCAGGAGAAGCCCCAAAATCAAGATCAACACACCACCGCAATGCCCAATTCAGTATGTACAATGTTGAGAGTAGAGCAGTAGAGCTTCACATTTCTTTTTTGATAATTTTGGTGCATGAATCAGGCACCAAGGTGCTCATGCACAGTGCCCAGACTGCCCACAGAAGGAGGGGAGAGAAAAAAAAAGGAACGCGTTTTCATTCTGTGGACGAATCGGGAATCGCCTTTTCAGTTCACTGAAGAGGCAGGAGGCGGCAATGCAGGCGAAGTGCGCAAGCTGCGGAGTCACGGGAGCGCCATGGCGCCCTTGTCTAGATGCGCCGCAACCAGCCGTGGGAGAGCGACAAAGGATTGGAGGTTGGGACCCTAGGAGACGGCGGGGCCGAATCTTCTTGGCAATGGCAGTCGGCGAGTCGCCGCATCAGTGTCAGAGCGTACGAACAGGAGGAGGACGGTGGGACGTACCGTGGTGTGGAACCGCAGAATCGACAGCGCGGCGGCGGCGGGACGCCGCCGGAGCCGATGAGGAGCGCGGCGGCGGAGGGCCTGAGGAGCCTGCGATGACGGCGAGCGTTGACCGCAGGTGACATCCCAGTCAATACGCCGAGGCGGTGAACCGCATCCGTGCATTCTGGGTCCACCTGCCAGTGACAGTTGCTGTAGATGGAATAGATACACTAGGCAGCCCAGATTTTAATCAATAGTATTTGAGCAAATAGTCCCATCAAAAGAGGATGGAGAGAGTATCATCTAAGAAGAATAAGCATGCGGTCTTACATAAATAAATAAATAAATAAGGGACAACGGCTACTAACATTATTCAACCGGGCAAGACTCCTCATTACCTGAGGGTATGTTTAGATTAGAAAAGATTCCACGGAAAAACATTAGACAAAAAAAAAAACCAATGTAGATGAGAAAAGCTTGATGAATAGTGTTTTTTAGAATCTTTTTGAAACTAAACACACCCTAAAGCTGCTGGCATTCATCTCCTCCTTGATCAAGGCAAGCCCAGAATTACTTTTTAGAGGTTTTATTTGTGAACATAAATTACTTGCTGAAATGTTATTGCCATTTGCCAAAGTGAGCTGCCGCCCAAGGTAATGAGATTTTATTTATGAACGTAAATTACGAGGCAACAAATTCAGTGCAGGAAACAGAAACATAGGGTGTGTTTAGATTGTAGGAAAAAACATTATAGCATAAAAAAACACTATGGCATTTGCTGAAAAACCATGTTTTGTGATGGATAGTTGGAAATCTGAACATGGCCCTAATCGACAGGAAGGCAATTCAGAAACAGATCATTTCACAGGTACGGCAGTTGAGCCGCTGACATGTGGGAACCTCCCATCTTCTTACTATAGATTACAGTAGAGTATCAAGATAATCCATAACATGCTGGGTTTCACTTAAACCACAGTGATACAATGGCTGCGTTCAGGAGACGAGACGGCTATGCTTTCGTATAGAAGAGCAGGCAGCAAAGCGGAAAGCTGAGAGTTCCGACATCAGCCGATGGCACAAGGAATGAATCGAATCTTGATAAAATGAGGGCGAAGGCGTTCCGGGAGTCTCGCAATGTTTCTTCTTCTATTGTATGGCTCTGGCATTAGTTTCATCTGCCAGGGGTAGACGAAGAATGCTCTACAGGTTGTTTTCTGATGAGTCCGGCGAGCTGCTTCCTGACGAAGCTGCAGGGCGCGATGTCGATCGGGTGTTGTACGAGTTGCAGTGGCTGCACTTGTGGCCAACCACATGGAAGTTCACCTCTGACACCTTGTTGCAGTCGTTGCAAAGCACCCAAATCTGCCCATGTTTTAGCACAAGGAAGAAAAAGCACTACTTAGATAAACACATTTGCATCACAACATCAAGTTTTGACTGACTCAGAAGATTCGCCTAACTAGCAACAGAAAGACCACTCAAGTGAGCGTCACCCTGTGGGATGCTAGCCATTTGTCAGTAATAGAAGGCTGCAGAAAAATATTCTAGGCAGGTTATGAATGTACTGTAGTTAAGTCAAAGGTGTCCTGAATTATGTAGTTGCTTATCCGGATGAATACCATATCTAAGCTAATTATGAGTTGTATAAGCAAGTTGAATAGTTGAAGTGCGTTGCTGAGTCAAATGAAATAAAGAAAACCTTGTAACGATATACAGGAGGCATGGTTGTTGCTTCAACCTACAAAATAACAGGGAACAGACCATCAGTCATTCAGCAAGTGCAAAAACAGACGCAGAATATAGCTTCACAGAAAATGACTCTTTTTATACAACCAATTAATACTAATTTTGCTGTATCATGTCAACTGAAAGGAATGTTTCCTAAAAGAAGGGTAAGTCCTAGCACAGCCCTGTGCACCAGGAACACACATCCTAGTCTCTGACTTTACCACATATGTACTCTGCCAGTTTTCAAGCTGTTTTCAGTAGGGGAACACAAAGCTTACCTCTCGATCCAGCATCTCCCAGTGATATGTCATATCAAGAGCTGTCTTGGAGCATATTGGACAAGTGTATCTGTATACATCAATTGACAAATAAAAGTCATGACACTGACTCAGAGAAGTTTCAAAGAATGATAATGAAGCATGCCAAAAATTAATATAGTTGTAGGGTTTACTTGTTATGCTCAACCATATCAGAAAAGCATTCCATGTGCATCGTGTGTCCACAGTTAAGAACTCTTGTTCCTTGTAACGAATCAAATAGATACTGCAGATGACATTCCAGTTATAAATGCTAGTTTGTTGCAGAAACAGTGAAAGGTATGTGCAAGGTGTCAGTATTAGTTTTCTCCAGAACATTATTGACATTACCTCATAACAGATTGGGCAATTCTGTCTCATTGAGTTTTCCACACACTGATGGTTATCCCGCAGTACAACAGAATAGCAAGACCCTGTTTATTGTGGATTAGAAACTTTAGCATTGACACAAAGATTACTCAAATGCAGGTTTACCAGTGAATCTATATCTATAACTTTAAAGGTTGTGCATTTTCTTCTATGCTAAATTTTTTCATCCGAGATGGTGGTCTCTGCAATTCCATATTTGCTACAATCGGCTGAACATTTCTGAAGCAAATAATGGGGGAACGGAACATTTTCATTACAGAAAAGAAATAACTGAATCTCTACATGATTTTTGACCAGTACTTAGTGTATATCAAACAATGTATTTTTAACTAAGCAGCAAACAGGCGCAAGGAAGATAACTAGTCCACTAAAAATATTGTAAATCTACTATGCCGGACACTCGAAGAGTGCAGATAGATTAGCATGGTACTGACTGAATATGGAGGAAAAATCAAATAAAAAACTAAATAATGGTTCAAGCAAAGCATACCACACTTTACACAGTGGAAGAAATTTTCCTTGCCACCGACCCTGGTTGAATTGAGTAGACACAGGATCAGAACTTTTCTTAATTATATTATTGGTAAAATTTTCTTTTATACTTGCTCACCTGCATATGCCACAATCATGGCAATGGTACTGCCCTTTCTCTGTCTGTACCATAAGAGAAGAGAAATGTATTGGTTGGTAGGAATGATCGATACAAAAGGCATAACAAAAGATAACAAAGTTAGAACTTACATCATCATCATAAAATTTGCATACATCACAGAAGTACTCTCCCATATTGACTCCACAGCTTACACACACTTGTGACACCTGAGCAACAAACTTAAGTCAGTTCAAGCATAACGACATCTTCACATGATGTGAGTACTAAATTATTTTTTGCAAATCCAAGTCATACCGGCTGTTCAGTATCACAGAGTAGACAAACTACCTGCAACAACAAAGAAATCAATCTTCCATAATTTCTGATCCTACTTAAGTCATTTGTAGAAATTAGAAAGGACTTGAGAGGTGTACTTTTTCAATGTCTTGGCGACATATTGTATGCCGATCTCCTGAAGCCTACAAAGAAGAATGTGTCATCAACAAATTGGTCCAAACAGAAGTCTCATTAGATGCTTGGTGCACAGTACCAAAAGCAGACAGTCCAATGTTCTTCATATAAACAATGTAACGTTGCTGTGATCATTATTTTGAAGTTCCTACATATAAAGTTTCACATGAATGATCTAGGTCTTAGTTAACCTGTAATCCTAGGATGTTGATAAGGTCGTTTTGTGCTATTTTTTTAACAGGCAATCGAGTTATTTGTACTAATTGCAGCCTGCTCAAGCCTCAACCATCCGGGTGATGTGGTTTCCTCTAATGTGTTTGGTTGTACTCTCTATTTATCTTTAGAGAGAAGCACCTCTCCATTGTGTTCCTTTTTTTGGATTTTTTGCAAAAGCCGTTCTTGTTTTCATGTTATATAAACACTATGCTTCAGACATGAGCCCCAGTGAATTACACATATCAACTTAGATTGCATAAGATTCAACCTAAACAGGTCGATAAAAACGTACAGAACCAAGATCTAAGACCGACAAAAATAATGGTAAACTACTAAATATGTTACAGCTCATCACATTGTCACTGAACACTCAGGCTATGCATAAATATTCGCTAATGCACAAACCAAAGTACATGGTGGCACGCTATTAAACCGGCTAGCACATCGAAGTCTAGACAAGTTGCCTGCTTTACTGTTAGACAGGGATGAAACAAGCAAGATCTGCGACTAATCATATGCATACAGAAACTACCAATTCAATTTCAACTCATCAGGTTCACACAAACAGTAAGAAGTACGCCTAAATGTTCCCCTTTGGTGCAAACACAAGTATTAATGGTACCGAGGCTAATTAACTGATCCTCCAACCAAGGTGCCCGTGCAGATAAGCTGCCTGCTTTGCTGCTCTACACGAACAATATTACACAACCGCAGTCTCCCTGAGAAAAAAAAATCTAAAAAAAATAGAGAGCATGAGCTCACCGTGGCCTCGTTGTGGCAGTGGCGGCAGGGGAACACCTGCTTGCAGCACGGCGCCACGATCTTACACCTCCGCCGGTAATGCTCGCACCTGCGAAAAAAAAGCAGCACAAACTCCTCCCCATCAGAATAAGCTCAGCGAACTGAACCTAGACACAGATCGGTGGGAACTACGAACAGCCCAATCCACCAAGCAAACGTAAACGGGCACGCAGCGCCGAGAAACTCCGGACTCGGCCCCGCCAGCGAGGGCCGAATCTAGATTCCGTCGGAGGCAAGGAACGGGGGTAAAGGCGGAGGAAGACGGAAGGCGAAAGCCAAATCGAGGCGCCCGCGCGCTCACCCGTGCTCCATCTTGCCCACGTCGCGGCGGTCAACCTCCCCGACGCAGACCGCTTCGACCTCGGCGGCGTCCTTGTCGCCGGGGAAGTGCCCTCCACCCATCCCCGGCGGCGGTGGCGGCAGCGGCGGCGACGGAGAAGGGGTGGGGGCGTGCGGGTGGCGGGGGTGTAAATAACGAGGACACTCAGGGGGCTCCCGGTAAAATACGCGATAGGGAGGGGAGGGAGCAGCCGGCCCCCTGATTTTTCTCTCGTTTTATTGGTCCACAAGGGGAAAGGGAAATCTGCAGAGCTGGGCCCCACTCTTTAATGACCAACTGCACCTTTGTCCCATACAAAATTCATAATTTGAGAGGGAAAAAATCAAGAAAAATTTAGTTACATTTTTCTGAAGAAGAAAGAAATTAAATTAAAATAAATCTTTGAGAGTCTGACCACACGAAGCCTGTATAGTAGATTTTTATGGCAGGAACCATGCAAAATCGCGATCTATGTACATGAAATGTACCAGGTAAAAACTAATGTCGCTACATGTAGTCGCAAACGGTTCCTCTAACTTTCGAGTCACGGTCACGTAGGCCCATTTTTTGTCATATACGGCAAATGATATAAAGTTACTGTCGGCGAATTATGCTGACAACGTTCTCGAGGGGGTGCCCCGAGAGAAGGGTTTAGGGAGAAGTCGTCGAGAATCTAGAGCCGAAGGTGACAAGAAATGATTTAGACAGGTTCGGGCCGCAATGTGCGTAATACCCTACGTCCTGTATGGTGTATCTTGTATTGATCTGGTATAAAGCGATGCTTTGAAGGGGGTCCCTGCCTCTCCTTATATATGCCGGAGGACAGGGTTACATGGAGACCGTATAGGACTAGGAGACTTTTACAAGTTAATCTCTAATTCCCTGATACAGTTTATCCAAACCGACTAGGACTAATCCTTGTCTTATGCGTCAAGTCTTGTACGTGGGCCGGCCCATAGGGTGGCCTGCCAGGGTTGTTTAGTCCGTTAGGACTCTACACCCACAAGCCCCTGAGCACCTTATCTCCTGAAGAACAGCCTTGTTGAAAGTACAGAGTTCTTTTGAAATCCATCAGGGTTCTTTGAGACCCACAGGGGTTCTTTGCTCTTGGAAGTTGCAATCATGCTGTTCAATAGGTAATGAAGTGCTCATAAGTCTTCTCGAAGTTCGGATTGGTGCGCACCGACTAGGTGCGCCCAATTGGGCAGCCCCCGAGCCTCGTTTATCTTTGAAGAAGAAATTCGAGGCTCTTTCGAAGTCCGAACCAAAAGAGAATCAATTTCCGAAGAAACCCGAGTTATTTTAGAACTCCGCATAAATTTATCAATTGAAGCCGAAAATTCTCAGAAAAATATTTCCTGAAAATATGTCCATAGCCCCCGAGCCTAAATTTGAACGAATTCAAATATAGGATCAAGAAAGGACCAAAATTGAAAAGTACCGAAGTATCGCTTCGAAAAGCCAATATAAACCGTTCGCCTCCCCTGTTTCTGCACACCTTTGGCAAAACAGATCTAGGGTTTGCGACAGTTTCTTTGCTTGTGATCCTGAGACCACGCAAAATCTTCCACATCTTCCCCCAACCCGAATCCAATCCACACCAAGTCTCGAAAGACCGCGATGGCCGGTGGTGAAGGATCCAGCCGAAGCAAGGGCGCAAAGAGGAAGGCGGAAGCCATGAAGGAAATCGCTCCGACTGATGAAGCAGCGCCCGCAGGAGATATTCCGTGCGTGGAGGATCCAATCAATGACTGGCCAACCAGTATACTGAAGGAAAAATATATCAAGATTCTGGAGTCAGATGGATTCCTAGCAGCCCAAGAGATCAGTCGTTGGAGATGCGCCCACGAGCATGAGTATCCCACTGAAGAAACCGAGGAGATCACGGTATGGAAGGCATTTTATGAAGTTGGTTTTGGTATGCCGACCTGCGATTTTTTCCGTCGTGTGCTGCAATTTTATGGGATTGAATTGTGTCATATGAATCCCAACTCCATCCTGAATCTATCCATCTACATCCATCTTTGTGAAGCGTTTCTTGGAATAGACCCCCACTTTGCCTTGTTCCGCCATCTGTTCAGAGTGAAGACCTCAAGCGGACCAATGCAAGTGGTGGGGAAGGTGGTGATCCAATTCCGTCAGGGCATGAAGTCAGTGTACTTGGATTATTCAACCAAGGAGAGTTTGAAGGATTGGCAGAAAGAGTGGTTTTATGCGTGAAACCATCAGCTACAACTGCCTAGCCGCTCGGGAAAACCTCCAGTAATGAAGCCATTCTGGAGTGAAACTGTCGGAGTGAGTCAAGCAATGCAGATTCCCGAGCTGCTGAATATGATCCGGGATCTAAAAGCACAAGGGCTGACAGGAGCCATGGTGTACCGGTCATTCTTATTGAGGAGAATCCAACCATGTAAACAACGCTGCAATCCAGGGTACTTGTATTCTGGAGAAACCGACCCCTCAAGGAATGCCACCGGGAACATGTTTGACAAGAGGATCACACAACTCTTGAAGAAGTTTCTGGTGATCAGTGATGAACAATTTCCAGAAATAATGGAAGTTTCAGCAATCACCATGACGCCTGAGGTAAGAACCATATCTGAATAACAATATATTGACTTGTTATTTGAAAACTTAGTACTAACTAGTGTCTTGATCATAACAGTATGAAGCCCGACGATCACTGTATGTGAGTCTGCCGTCCCTGGATCCAATCAACGCTGAAGAAGCATCATTATTATCTCGCTGTGTGGACCCAGGGGTAAGAGATCAGGTGCGCCAACACAAGCATCATTCTGAAGAGACACCTGTATCTGAAGAACCTGACGAGCCCCATGCCCATGCGGAACAGCAGGTGTCAGAAGAACCCCGTGCCAAAGTAGGGGCAACCTCCAAGGGAGGTGAAAGGTCCAAGAGGGCCGCATCAACGGAGCCGATGGCACCTGTGCCCAAGAAAGCACGGACCCTACCTAAGCCCCGGGCCAGGGCCATCCCAGAGGAAAGAGCGAAAATATCCCCACATCGCAAGTCATCATCTTCTGTCGGGATAGCCATTGGAGAAATTGGCACCAGCATGCCGCAGCCATTATCAGATGAAGAGATCCTGCACAATATCTTTAATCCTGTCTCCGCGCCATTCATAAGGACAACACCAGTGGTTGAAGAACCCTGTCCAGCTGGACCATCGGCATCGGAGCAAGAAGCTGAAGAGGAATTCATCTTGAGGGAGCCGGAAATTCCAATGCGACCTTCCAGCATGTAAGTACCCTGTAAATCTTGTCATAGTGTACAAATTGAACATTCGTAACACTCCATTGTGACTGACGAAGTTATTGATGCAGTGTTGAAGAAATTTCATCAACAATCAGGGAAAAGCGAATAGTTGATCATGCGGCTGTAGAACCAGAGGCCACAGTGCCCGAAGAACCCAGGGAAGTACCAGAAACAACCCTGCCAGAGGTTCACACAGCCACGCCATCAAATCCGCCAGCATCTATAGAGGCACCAGTTGAAGAAACGATTGCCGAGGTGCAGGCGGACATCGAGCAACTGGTCACGCAGGCGGCTCTTGAAGAAACCGAAGTTGAACGCCGTGACCAGAACACTGCCGAGCCCCCGAGTGTAATGGAGACATCCAAAGTCGGGGCAGAAGCAGTTCCAAAAGCAGAGTGCTCAAGGGGTAAACAAGCCAAAGCATCAACCCAAGAGCAAACTATTGAAGAAATCCCCAGAGTACCCAGGAGTACTGGAGCTGAAGAGGAGATCGGTAGCTTCCGCATCGGAAGCTACGATCCGATGCTTAATCCAAATCCGCAAGCCTTCGAGTATATTTTGGACGCGGAGGAGGATGAAGAGCACATCGACAGGGGGTTGTACCATGCGGAGAGAGCAGTGGCCTACTTCAAGGTATGAAAAACAACCCTGTACTCGTTGTCATGTTTGAATATATCTCATGATAATATTTCTGCAGGCCGTCGGTGAAGCATCAAGGAAGAAGACGGAGTATATCCACAACATATCGCTGATGCACGCCAAGGCAGACCGTCTCCAGAAGGAGCTGGAGCGTGAACGTGAAGACCGCAAACTCCAGGAGGCGGAAGATGCCAACATGATCCGCACCTTGCATCTGCGCACCAAGGAATTGGTCGCGGAAAAGGAGGACATGAAGAAGAAACTCAACGCGGCGAAGACAGAGCTCAAAGGTACTCTGTCACAGCCGAAGTCTTGTAATGAAGTATCCTTTGTATGTGTAATCTAACAACTCTGTCATTGTCTTGTATGAGCATGGGTGCAACAACAGCTTACGACAGCCCAGAGCAAGATGACGGATTGGTCGAACTTGGCCAACCGTCATGAAGAGGCGTTGAAGACTCTCTCTGAAGAACACGATATCATCAAGGAAGAACTCAGAGTAGCAGTCCAACAACGCAAGGATGCTGGCGCGCAGTTGATGCAAATCATTGAGCAGCAAAAGAAGCTTGCCAAGGATCTTGAAGACGCTCGCAAAGAGAAGAGTCAGCTATCCGAAGAACTCGTCCAGGCGCGGAAGAATCTTGCTGACAAGAAGGCGCTGGACGAGAAGCTTGAACAGGCAACCAGGAGGATGTCAGAGCTTGAAGAATCCTTGCGGCTGATGAAGAAATCGGACGACGACCTGGCCGAAACCTTAAACCGGATATCATTGCTAGAGAAAGCAGCGAACCCGGTGGTGAAGGCCTTAGTCCCGGAAGACCCTGCATCGCCGCAATCTTTCCTGGAACGCCTGAAGGCCATGCCACGACAGTTGAAGGCTTACATCAAGAGATCATCAAAAGCCTGTCTTGTGCATGTCCTTGCTGTAGAAGGCGCAGAGCCAAATTGTACTGAAGCCGCCTTCAGGGACCTGAAACAAGAGGCCGAGCCAGTTGCCGAAGCAATTGCTCAGAGCCTTAGATTGTAAATTGAACAAATATTCTTGTAATATAAATGTTATGCAATGAAATATAATAATTCCATGCTTAAAGCAAAAATCCAAGAATTTCTAAGAACCCCTGGGTTGTCTCTGTGTCAATGACCAGGACTTAGTCAAAATGTACATTGCGTAGATTTTAACTGTTGAAAAGCAGCCCTGTTAAGGACCCGAGGGAACCCAGGGAGATTTCTTATAGCATAAGCTATCTTTTAGAGTGTACCCCGGTAGGATACTTGGGAACAAACTGTATGTGGTTTGCCGAAGCAAGAACCCAGTAAGACCCACGGAGCGGCAGCTTTAAGCTAGAAATTATCGCGAAGTAGCGAAATTGGAGGAACAGATCCGTTATCAGTCCCGAAGGAACTCGGATAGACCTCATTTATGCGCTCCGAGTGCATGAAAAGAAAACTATCCGAGTCTAGAAAGAACACGGAAGTTTTGAAGAAAAAATCCAAGAATTTCTAAGAACCCTTGGCCGTCTTTGTGTCAATGATCAGGACTTAGTCAAAATATACATGGCGTAAATTTTAACTGTTGAAAAACAGCCCTGTTAAGGACCCGAAGGAACCCAGGGAGATTTCTTATAGCCTAAGCTATATTTTTTCAAAATGTATCCCAGGAGGATACTTGGGAACAAATTGTATGTGTTTTGCCAAAGCAAGAACTCAGTAAGACCCACGGAGCGGCAGCTTTAAGCTGGAAATCATCGCGAAGTGGCGAAATTGGAGGAACAGATCCGTTCTCGGCCCCGAAGGAACCCGGATAGACCTCATTTATGGGCTCCGAATGCGTGAAAAGAGAAGGGTTTAGGGAGAAGTCGTCGAGAATCTAGAGCCGAAGGTGACAAGAAACGATTTAGACAGGTTCGGGCCGCAATGTGCGTAATACCTTACGTCCTGTATGGTGTATCTTGTATTGATCTGGTGTAAACGATGCTTTGAAGGGGGTCCCTGCCTCCGCTTATATATGCCGGAGGGCAAGGTTACATGGAGACCGTATAGGACTAGGAGACTTTTACAAGTTAATCTCTAGTTCCCTGATACAGTTTATCCAAACCGACTAGGACTAATCCTTGTCTTATGCGTCAAGTCTTGTACGTGGGCCGGCCCACAGGGTGGCCCGCCAGGGTTGTTTAGTCCGTCAGGACTCCACACCCACAGTTACAAAAATTTAAAAGACAGAATTAGAAGATCATTCCTGTAAATTTATGCTAAAGCCCTGTTTAGTTAAGCGAACTTTAAAAAAAAAGAAAAAAAGCTTTTATATTGAGAAGCATGTGGGCGCCAAGCTCAAATGCCCCACTCTGGCTGGGAGCTTTAGCCTCCACGTCAATACGAGATGCCCAAATCAGTAGGGTTAGTGGTTCCGCAGAGGTGTAGAGAGGCTTGCAGAGGTAACATAGGCTTATTTTGACGCATAGCAGAAACACACGCTGAGGCATGCGTTGTAGCAGGAAAAGAAAGAATCTGGTGGGCAGGTAGCCAGCGCACCACAGAAAAGGAGGGGAGCTGCACTACAAAGTAACTTTAACTTTTCTGTTGTGGTACTCATCGGTGTTGGAAACACTATTGGCTCAATTGGTTCCCTATCTTGATGGCTTGACAATTTTCCTTGAGGCTACCATTGTTGTTAGCCTGCGTTAGGCTCTCCGTTGGGCTTGCCCCTAGTTGTGGAAGTTTGCACAGAAGTTTCCATACTGGAAAAGTTCTCCTTAAGGCACGTTTTTCATTGTGAAAGGCTTAAATCAAGATGGAGAAAACTTTGGCAAACTCTATCGTTTTGTTATTTGACCGAGCATTTGGAGAAAGAGGCTCTGTAGATCCTACCCTCCCATCTAAAACCATGTGCTTCCTTTTTCTCCCTTCCAATCCTCCTCCATGCCCTCTGATGAGAGTTGCAACGTACCATGCAGGCATGCACACATTGCTTGCCGTTGAATCGTTGCTGCCGTGACATGAAGGGTACCCGATAGGATAAGGCGATGAGATTCGCAATGGCATGGGCCGCACGCGGATGCCACCGGCCAAGGCACATCTCTTATCATTTTTTTTTTAAAAAAAAACTTTTAACAACCCTTCATCCTCCGGCTGCTACTCCTTTATTTTGCAGCTTTCCTCACCTCTTTCTTGTTCTAATCTACAGCTGGTCAGTGGTCACACATGTAGGGAAAAAAATGTCAGCTCAATCAACAGCTGGTTATCAGATAGGAAAAGAAGATTTCAGCTGTATCTGTCCATGATCTATTCATATCAGTTCAGTCAACAATACAGCCAACACAGTCCGTATTATCTGATTATTGTTCAGGCTGGAACACTCTACAAGATCTAGGTATGGGCTAACAATGGGCGTCTAAGGAGTTGAGAGTGTTGTACAAATCAAGATACAAATATCTGGTGATGAGAAGCTTGTATACACTATCGAACCGACAGCAAAAAATTACTGATCCAAACTCGACGAATGTAACTCTGCACTTTGTCGCAGTATCCTCTCTGGTCGAAGAAAACCAATCCCTGGTGAAGGGTTTCAGCAGATTCCAAGAACTGAGGTCAAATCTACTTGCTTCATGGCGGACTGGTTTGATCACCATCCTGAACGGTTGGGGCTGGGGTTGCTGCATCACTGTTGACCTCTGGCCCAGGTCCATCAGCCTGGAGCCCGTTATCCGCGGCGGCCGACCCAGCACTCTCAATGGACTGCTTCCTTTCGATGCCTCCTGACTGCCTTCGTTTGATGTTCCCTGACTGCTTCCGTTCGATGCCACCTGACTGCTTCCTTTCGATGCCACCTGACTGCCTCCGTTCGATGCCTCCTGACTGTTTTCTATCAATGATGGAACTGTTTGATCTTGCAGGTACGGTCAATAGTTGACTAACAGCGTTGAACGTGCTTTGGCACTCTGTGATCAGTGTTGCTCCATTTGGATAGCACCGGCCAAAACATGCAGCACAATAAGGGTACACGACCTGCGATGAAAAATTAAGATGTGAGCCTTCACTTTTTTTTTAGTTGTGAGCCTTCACTTAGTGTAACCACAAATGTTGACTGTGTACAGTTTAGACTTGATGGGCTCTGTATACAGTTTAGACTTGATGGCTCCGTATAGAGTATAGACTTGATGGGCTTAAAACTTTTGAGCGATTAGTTTCATTTCAACATGTTGTATAACATGTTAGGTTTAATTCCCAGATTCAAAACCATTGTTTTATCATAGAAAACTCAACACACCTCGATAAATGCCTGGCAGAGTGAAAGGAAAAGAGCGGACTCATTCCCACGCAGCATCCGCATGGCATTGTATCTAACTAGAGAGTCAGAGACTGCTTGTAAGCCCTTCACCACCTCCTGAGCAAGGACATCTTTCAAGCTCAATGGCGCACATGGTCTCAGCTCATTCATTGCTGCTGAAACACCTGCACAAGAGAATGTTAACAACATGAACATGTCAGTTGGTACACCAACATGAACATATGAACTACATAGTTACCAAAGAAATGCTTGATTAGAATCAAGACATGCACAAGAGCAAGTGAAAATTAAGTGTAATTTAGTAGAAATTACCATTGACAAACACTGCGAGAGGTGGATGCTCCATTAAAACAGAAGGTGGAGTCACATCATCAGAAGTCTCATCCACAACTCCATTTGCTACAAAGCCAACAGAAGGCATCGGGACCCAACGGTGTGAATCCAAAACAACCTAGCATGGTACATGATATTACAGTGTCAGTAAGATGTTATACTAATATTGGAGTAAGACACAGAGTCTAACGAACTTCAAAATTGGTTCAAAAGTTCAAACAGCAAAGCAAATTCAGTTTCTAAATAATCTAAAACTGAACAGTATGTCCACAAATATAAAGATTGCAGAAAACTGCTTTACCTGGAAGTTTTCAACCGCTGTACTCATATTCTTTGAGAATAAATTTAGAACCGCACTGCAAAAATCAGACAACATCATCAGTAATAAAGCCCCTTTATCATCTTCATTTTTAATAACAAAATTCTACAATTTAGACACCAATTACTTTTCAAAGATTGGTGGAAGTAGGCCACGGAAATCCAAACCAACTAAGCCAAGACCCATTGCGCAATACTGCAACATGAAAGTGTTTGAAATTTATAAATGATTTCATATATCACTGCCAAATTCTGTATCAAACCATAACGGAGAGAAAAGGATCAGAAGCCAGTTCTTACCATGCATTGATCAAGAATGTTAGACAGAGATCCACCTTCAGTTATGTTTGGTAACATAACTTGAAGAGTTGTGAGGTGATTACTAACTTGTTGCATTGCCCAGCTGAAAAGCAGTCCGCCATCATAGTTCTCCTCATTTCCAGATTTATCATTGTTGAATATTGCTCGGTACTGATTAACAACATCAAATAGATGCACCCTGTGGCAAGTCACCATGCCTTTCAGGTAATCATAAACATTCCTTTGGTCCAGATCTTCAAGAATACCAGAAAGCCAAGCTTCCCTGCACCTCAAGAACTACAAATTATATCAGGGTTAGAAGATGAAGATGAACATGCTCGCATCCAGAAAATTTTAACTCACAATATTATAAATAAAGCAGATAAATAAATTTCCATATTGTTAACTCGCAGAAATCATGAACACTACTACACAAATATGAAATATACTTAGGAAACATGCTGACCCACACAAAACCCCCATCATTATAAATTGAACGAGAAAGCAAAATATCAACTTTAATCACACAGAATTATCAGAATACCTGTAAGCGCAATTCTGATTCACCAAAAACTCCAATTCGACGCAAATGTGCTACGATACGGAGGCACTCAGGCAACTGTAAATTATGATATGATTATGTTAGACACATATGTGCTTAAGATGGATAAATCAAACAATTTGGGGATGAGATAAATGCATAGAGCGATCAACTTTCCAATAGGAGTCATACTCAATGCAAAATAGTCACTAATAATTTTTTATTACAACAGCATCTTCACCTGAATATTTGATCGAAGTTTCTGGAGAAGTTGTGAAATTAATGATTGTACTGTCTTCTTGACTTCAGCAGCTAATCCTTGGACAACAGGTAAACTTCAATTGGAACAGTGAATGGTTAATATAACAGAAACTGTCAGGTGCTGCAACAGTAATTATGTTACAAAACTTACTCAGGGTGTAACTTTGAAATTTTGCTTACAAAAGCTTCTAGATCAAGTGCCTCATCATAATTCCCATTCCGTATGCACCTACAAGCATTAACTTACTGACTGTCAAGCATGATTCAGCAACAATAAAGCTACTGGAACTATGAAGAAATGGTAAGAGAAAAGTTACATACGTGTCCATCAGTTGTGGAATTTCAAGCAAGTCAAGCAAGGTACTATGGTTGGCTAGTAATGTCTGATTAAGCTTCCTCTCTTCCAAAATTTGCTGTGCTGACTCGACAAACTCAGTGCAGCCAGATGTTAAGTTTGGTATTTCCTCTATCTACAATTGTGCGCAAACAGCATGTCAAACATTTCACATCATAACTTCAATGTAGCATGAATCGAACAAGAATATAATGTTAGTGTACCACATAGATTTCCAATGCTATTGAGAATCATGCAATCAAGATGACTCACATAATATTCAACAATATTAAGAAACCTTGTTTCAGCAAACAAACAGACTCTGGAGGCTTTCATGGTCAACAAAGCATACATTTCTAACAAATATCTATGTCACTGGTATAATCTATAAACCTTTATTTAATTATTATCTCATGAACTGTGTTTAAACATGATTTGGCTATACGAGGTCCTTGAGATCATCTACTTCATACAGTTCAAACGGTATTTCTGGCCAGATGCACCAGTGATGTGACCAAATTGTAGCAACCGCTCACCCAAGGCTCTCAAATACACCCTCTGCAAATTTATAATGGACACATATTTCGAGATACAAACTTTATATGTTTTCATTAATAATTAGGCTAACTAAACGATGGATTAGTTATACATGCTTTGATCCACATTCATTTGATCTTGATTTTTATAGCTACATCTCCGAGTCCAACAGTAACGAGATCAGGTTATAAGCTTGCTACACCACAAGCAATAAGTTTAATCACTCCACCAGCATTCCTCAAAACAACTGAATTTTGCGTCGGGGCGCACAAGATCTACTTACTGATCCGCAAAGAGCAACAACTTGCTCCGCAAAAGGGGCACGTGGTAGAAGCAATGAAGCAAAGTGCACTAGGAGCAGTGGCAGGAAGGCTAGAATTACCAGGGCCTCGAGGTGGCTGTCGAACCCCTCGAGCTGCGCGCGTACGAAGGACAGCGCCTCGGACGCGGAGATGAAGGCGGCGTAGTTCTCCACCGCCACCTCCTGCATCTGCCGCCGCACCCGCTCCGCGTCCACCCGCAGCAGCTCCGGCTCCTGCCCACCGCACATGAAAACCATCCCAACGCGTCACGGGATCACGACCATCGCCAACCAGGGGGGCCTCGCGCAGCCGTGGGGTGTGGGCGCAGGGGTGCGTACCTTGTGGAGGCGCTCGATGGAGAAGGAGAGGAGCTCGGAGACGTAGGGCTGGTAGGCGGCGCCAGCAAGCGGGAGCGCGGAGGCCGCGCTTCCGTCCATGTCGGCGGCGGCGCGGTGGCCCGCGTCGAGGAGGTCCATGGCCGGTGAGATCTGGAGAGAGAATGGGGAGCAGTGAGGGAGGGAGAAGAGAACTGGAGAAGAGAGGTGCGGTGGTTTTAGCATCTGAGCCCTTTGGGTTTTGTTTCTATCACACTTTGGTCCCTGATGACTTCTGGCCCATAAAGCACAATGCCAACGGCCCAACATGTTTCGTCCAAAGAGTCGAGCCCAAGAACCCACTTTCCGGCCCAAAAGGGCCCAATATCTGGCAAGAAACCCAGTGGGGAAGGGAAGCCGCGCCGGCCGAAGCAATCAGCCCGCAGCTTGTCTCCCCCGTTGCGCCGCCGCCTAGGGTTTCGCCGGAGACCTTGCGTGGCGAGGAGATGAAGCGGCCGCCGCGCGGAGGCGACGGCGCGGGGGCTGGTGAGGGAGCAAGCGGGGGTGGGTTCGGAAAGGGGAAGGGGAAGGGCAAAGGGAGGTGGGGCGGCGGGAGCCGGAGGCGGAACGAGCAGCGGCTGGGCGTCGGCGGCGGCGGGGCGCTCTCCCTCGCGGCCTTCGCAAGAGCCAAATCCAGGAACACGGGCTACAACCCGTCCCTCGTCAGTGAGTACTACCTCCCACCGCTGAACCGTAGCTCCCGAGGATCCAGGGCGGTAGTTTGAAGTTGGATTATCTGGTGGCATGCTTGTGGATTATTGGAAGTACGGCTTCACTTTGGCTGAATTGCTGCTGTGGATCTCTGCGGTATGATTTGGAGGAATTGGACTGGTTTTAGTTGTCGTCCTGCCATTTTTACGCGGAAATCTAGCTTCGTTGGCTTAGTGCCCTGCGATTGGGAGCTGGTTCTGTAGCTTATAAATAGTCTGTCACCCTAACCAAGCGTTTGGTTGAGTTCACTGCGAATTGCATTGTCCACCCTGAGGTTTGGATGGAACTGTGAATGATTGTAGGTGTCTGGCCGTCAATACAATCTCTTATCTTTGGAATTATGACGATATGGGATCTAGTTTCATGTACTTGACCATCCCAATTGAATCTAAATCCATGCTTGATTGTCTTTATTAAATTTTAAAAAGAATAGGGATCTCTCAGAAGTTGTCTTTAAAGATGTTTTAGGACCTGGAACAATAATAATCATCTGAAGTACTTGTTTTGAGGCCCCTTTGTGGTTTTTATGTTTCGCGGTACAGTAAAAAAGGAAAAAGTTTCAATTCACCAATGTGTCTGGTTATATTTTTTTTTCCCCTCCATTGATCTGTTTCCCAGACCCACAACTGTCACTGGATAGTATAGGTGGAAAATGCATGCTAACTGCTTATTCTACTATCGAGAATTAACTTCCACTCAGTGCTAATATGCCTTGCATTGCCAAAATTATGTGCATTATGTGTGAGGTGTCTAATAATGTAGAATATGCTATTAGGCGCACCTGACTTCCTCTGTTTGATGCTTAACTTATGGGCAGATGGCATGTAATAAATCTATCATCTATATGCTTGTTTCCAAAAGCTCTCTGTCAATGTTTTGAATATCTGCTTGTATTTATTCTAATTTGGTTCCAACCATATTGATGAAATCATTCTTCTGATACACAGAGAAGCAGAAAGAGTTCTACAAGAATGCTAAATTAATTAGCAAGTACAAAAAGACAAAGAAGCAACAAAGTCAGTTCAGCAATCCTCCAAAATTTCCAATTAATGAGGTAATTTAACTATCTCTGAAACTAATTCTTGTTTTGGTGATAGGAATGAGGACAGTGGATAATATTTTCGGGCTGAAGTTATGATGCATTCTGACATGTCTTCATCGATAAGTCCATAACTCAAACTCACTTTGATGTGACTTATGTCTGCAGGATGGTGGTGACAATGCACAAGATGTGCGAAATCCCCATCATAAAGCTAAGAAACGCAGTGCACAAAGCTTGAAGGAAGAGTATGAGAGAAAGCGTGCGGAGGATGAGAAGGCCAAGAAGGAGCGGGAAGCGATCATCCAGGCGAAGAGGGAACAGCGGGAGAAGTCCGAGGTGAAGCGGAGAGAACTGAGGGAGAAGATGTTCAAAAAGACGAGATCTGGCCAACCTGTGATGAGACACCGGATCGAGCATCTCTTGGAGACTGCACTCCAAAGCTGAAGCAAGTAACACTATACCATCATCATCACCTGAGACAAATGTGCGCAAGCAAATTTTGTAGTTCCATGCAACCAATTAGCTAGTTTTAACGGACTTATGTCACTTGGTTGTATATATATCTTTGCAGCCTTTGAATTTGATCACCTCACTATTTGCCCCTGCTTTGTTATGCTGTTTCCTACTATTGTTTGCAAGTGAATTGGAACCTGGCTGCTTAGAAAACTTTGGTTCATGCGCTATTGAGTCCATAGACTGTCAGCTTCATGCTGCTGACGAAGCAAGTTTTCTTAGTCAGGAAAGTACAAATCATTCTCCAAAAGAAAGAAAAAAAGGAAGTACAAATCCAACAGCCATATTCTTGAGGTTATAGCCTAATCAGTTAACCACAATACAGATCATTGAGATCAGCAGAATCGAGCAATTAGTGGATGCTAGTGGCAGTAGTATAATCTTTCTGACAATTGAGCACTAAGTGGATGGAGGTTGGGTGATCAGGCATTCTAGCAGAGTGTATATCCGCAGAACTTGCCGGTGCACGTCCATGAATCTTTCCACCATTGGAGGCGGCGGCAGCTCCAGGAGCTGTCCGCGGCGCTGCAGGGCGTGGCGATCTACCTGGAGGCGACGAGGAAGGCAAAGGCGGCCAGGGCCGTCGAGCTCATCGACAAGGTCGTGCAGGAAATGAGTATAATTTTAGATGCAGGATCAACTGTTTACGCGGGGGGGGGGGGGGGGGGGGTAAATTAATTGAGGATTTGGTATTATTGTATATTGAAATTTTAAAGCGCACTCGTAAATCTCACAAATAATGTCACTTGCATTCGCTTATGCAATCAGTTAAACAACTTTACAAGGTCCTTTGGATCAACTCAGTTTGCTTCCCTTCATCCACGGTATGAGTCTACAAATTCTCATGGGAGCAGCTAAACACACTCTGTAAAATAATCCAACTACCACCATAAAAAAATGGAGAGAAATTACCTCGAATTCAATAGAAAATTTGAGTTACTATACATATACATAAATGAAGCCACCCATCATCCATGCACGTTAAGCGCACAGTTGTTTACCCTTAAGGTTGTTTTATTGTTGCTTAGTTAGTTGGCATAATCCTAGATGCATGGACCAACTGTTTGACGACCGACCCATAGTAGCCTTGATTAAATTTGCCATGCTCACTAGTTCTGCTTGACTGCATGCATGCTTTATTGTCATTGTCTCATTGACATCTGTGCTTGGGTTGGGGTGTGCACCCATCCAGCTTCCAGCACAGATCTATCCTTTTTTTCCACCATGTCCGGCGGTGGCGAAGCCAGCTCCGGCGAGGAGAAGGAGAAGGGCGCGTGGGAGGCGGTGAGCATCGTGACGGTGGGCATGTCGCTGGCCTCCGCCGTCACCACGCTCGCCTCCACGCAGTGCGCCGCGTCGTCGTCCCAGCAGCCGGTCGACGACCCCGCCGGCGCCGCCACCTCCTCCTCCTGCGGCACCTACGGCTCCTTCACGTAAGCTACTAGCTCCGTGTCGTCGTCCATGATGGCTCCATGGCAATGCTATATATATATGCATATATGTATATATATTTCGCAGGTACTCGTCGGTGGCCAGCCTGGTGTCAGCGGTGCTCCAGGGCGGCGGCCATGGGCCTCGGCGCGTTGGCCTCCCACGCCACGCCGTCAACGTGATCGGGAGGAAAGTCATGAAGCATAAGAAGACGTCGAGGGTCATCATCCCCCATCGGTGGGGCGGCTTTGCTCCTCCCATCGATGAAAAACCTGCCAACGAGGATGAACAACGGCCGCCGCCGCCATGTTCCCCTCCGTCGTGCTCGTCGTCGTACTCGTGTCCCACGGTGGCAACGGCGCCGTGCTGCTGCGAGAACCGCGATCCGTGCGACGCCTGGACATCCTAGAAACCCGGCCGGGCCCACCAAAAGAAATTTGATGTATCTCTTTTTTCCTCAATTTGTGAGTGAGGCTGTGTGATGAGTATTGTTTCTTTTTTTTTTCTTTCGTGCACAGAGCTACAAGTGAGCTTGATCTCGCTACCTGCCTGATGAATGTCTATTCTTAGAGTGTGTTTAGTTAGTCGTATCATTTGATTTATATATGCAATGATTCAGAATGATAATGACTATTTAGTTTGGTTGGATGGAGTGTTCTACTAATTAAAGTGAACTGAACTACCTGGTACAATCAAATTGACTACACCACTCATTCATGATCATCCATGCATGAACACACCTTTAATGAATCATCATGATTTGTTCATCCCTTAACTTTTTAGAGCGTGGGACGACGATGAGTAGACATGATAGTAGCGTTCTCCGGCTATAGGGCATCAACTAGTACCGACAACAAAAAAGAAGGAAGTAATTTCTTCACACTAAATTAGCCCTCCAAAGACCTCACCCGGCCATGTGTAGTACTCCCTCGATTCCACCCCAAAAAAATGCAATGCTCACATTTCAGCAAGTCCATCTATCTTAACTTTAACCAAACATATAAAAAAATATATTACTTATGGTTCCATACAATTACAATTAGATTTATCATGAAATTTATTTTATGTTATATATATTTATAGTTATAAAATTAATAATGTTTTTTCACAAGTTTAGTCAAATCTAAGAAAAAATGACTCGGTCTAAATCTAGATTTGTATTCTTTCTAGGATGTAAAACGAGAGTACTTATATAACCAATGAAAGAGAAACGATGTGAGAAAATAAATGTAGGAAAACGATGTGAGAAAATGAATGTAGGAATTATTCCAACTTTCAAGATTAAAAAAACATAATATACCAGCATGTTTTCTTGACGAGAGAGGGGCATTAAGCAAATACTTCCTCTAGTGCAAATATTTACTATTAAGAGGAGTTTTAAGGTGGTTGCAAAAAATAAGGAATGTAAATTTGATTATTACTAGTATTTATTCTTTTACACAATGCTGTCAAAATCAACAAGCTGTGCTTTCTATGAAAATGCATTTCAAGACATACTACCTAACTGAGCATTTCTTTATGTTTACCATCTAAATATGCTACAATAATTAATAAACAAAGCTTCAAAATTTCAACAGAACTTGTCCAAAATTGCACATATCTGTCAACATATTTTTTTTTTGAACGAACAGCACTACATTGTGCTTGTTTCATTGACAAAGAAACAGTTTTTACAGAGCCCGACTAAGCAGTTAAAATTTGAAGTCTCGCGACAAAAGATGCTCTAATGGTTTTGGCCCTGCCTAGATCCAGGCTTGTGCCTCATTCTTGATTTGGGTGAGCAGTGTCTGCGTTGATTGCTCTTTGCTCTCGAAAAAGCTGTCAACAGATTTTGTTTATACAATAAAAGGAGTAGGTTTCTGAAACTGGTAATCTTGGACATGTTTATATATGTCTCGCCAGTGAACTAAACTGCAAATAATCCCAACTACTAACTTGTTACTCTACTAATCCCAACGACATTGTGAAGAAGCTAGTAGTCTAACCACCACAACACAGACCCGAAACGCACCTTGTAGGCTTGTACACTGCAGACAATACACAAAGAATTCGTATGCATACAAATCCAGCAATCATGCATGCTAAGCACCCATTTTTTTACTGTTGAGATGCTTAAGGTTGTTGCATGCTTGACATAGTCTTGGATGCAGGACCAACGAACTGTCTTTGACGACCCTCGCCTTGTGTGTATCCACGGTTACGTTGCACACAGATCTATCCATCCACGCCACGCCATGGGCGGCGCAAGTCCCGGTGCCAGCTCCGGCGGCGAGGGGAAAGGGAAGGACGCGTGGGAGGCGGCGAGCATCGTGCTCCGCATCGCGACGGTGGGCATGTCGCTCGCGTCCGCCGTCACCACGCTCGCCTCCACGCAGTGCGCCGCGTCGTCCCAGGTCGACGACCCCACCGGCGCCGCCGCCTCCTGCGGCACCTACGGCTCCTTCACGTAAGCTCCGTGTCGTCGTTCATGATGGTACGAGCCCAGACCCAGACAACAAGACGATGAGAGAAACAGGAACGGGACGACCGGGGCGGCAGACGTCGAAGCGGAGCAGGAAGACGGGACTGAATGGTTTGAAGGCGAGATGAGGTTCGAAACCGAACGACAAGATGGGGAATTAACAGGAACGGGAACGGAGCGGAGGAAGCAAATCTGGAAGACCGACCACCTGGGGAACGATCAAGACACTTGATGTTCCAAGCAGCGAACCCCTGATTGTGCTCCGACAGGCCTGGATGCACTGGCAGATCCTGGAGTTCTTCCGCCGACGTCTGACTCGCCGGTCGATCAAACACCTTTAATTTGTGCGCATTTCTTATTGTTGTTTTTTGTTTGCTCAAGTTTAGAGAAATAATGGACCTAACCACCAAAATTGCACATAGCTGTCATTAACATTTTTTTTTACAATAAAAGGAGTAGGTTTCTGAAACTGCTAATTAATTTAATCTTGGACATGTTCATGTCTCGCTCGTAAACTGCAGATAATACCAATTAGTACAGAGAAATAATGGACCTAACCACCACACAGCTGACAGAGAAATAATGGACCTTGTAAACCCCAAACAATACACAAATTGAGTTCATATGCATACAAATCCACCAATCATGCATGCTAATAAAGGGCACATTGTTTTACTGTTGGAGGTGCCTAAGGTTGCTGCTTAATTGGTACCTATAATCGTAGACGCAGGATCAGATGTTTGAGGACCCCTCTGGTACACCTTGTGTGCATCCAATCCACAAACATCTATCCACCCTGACCACCATGGGCGGCGCCACCGGCTCCAGCTCCGGCGGCGAGGGGCGCCGGAACGCGTGGGAGGCGGTGAGCATCGTGCTCCGCATCGCGACGGTGGGCATGTCGCTGGCGTCCGCCGTCACGACGTTCGCCTCCACGCAGTGCGTGTCCCGTGACGACGGCAGCGCAGCCAGTACCGTCTCCTACAGTGACTACGGCTCCTTCAAGTAAGTGATGATCATGGCGCCTCCCTGCCATGTCCATCATCCATGCCTCATGCCCATGGCGATACTCTGTATTTTTTTGCAGGTACGCGGCGATCGCGAACCTGATGTCGGCGTTGCTGCAGGCCGTGGCGATCTGGCTGGAGGTGCTAGACAAGGACAGCAAGTGGGCAAAGACGGTGCACCTCATCGACAAGGTGGTGTTAGCGCTGACGTCGACGTCGGCGCCGCTGCTGCTCGCCGCCGACGACATCACCTCCTGCGGCGGGCCGCCGCGCGGCGGCCGCGGGAGGAACAATAATAATAATAATGGGGCTCGCCGGCCGCCGAAGCTCTTCGACGGCGGGAAGCTCCAGCAGCTGGTGACGTCCTTCAGCCTTGCACCGTTGATCCCGGCCGCCGCCAATGAGGTGGTCAAGAAAGTCAAACAGCATGAGGAGGAGGTCATCAGGTCGGCGCAGGAAGACAACAACACCAGGCTGCTTGTCCTGGTGCCCCCCTCTGCCGCTGTGCCGCCGGCGACGGAGGCGCCGGCACCACCACCTCCGTCGCCGCCACCGGTGCCGCCGCAGCAGCCGGTCCTGGTGCCCATACAGTGGCAAGGCCGGCTTATGCCACCGGAGTCACCGGGAAGGTGCAATATCCAATAAGGAAAATATTGTTCATCTTCATCCATGTTTCCGCCTCAGGTGGGGTTTCGTGGTCGGGCTTATTGCCCCTGCTCCGCAACATCACTGCCCCCGTGCTCTTGCTTTGTGTCCCACAGTATGTGCTACCGCGAGTTCGTGCAGTGTCTCGGCATTCTACGATTTTTAGAGTAGTCCATCCAGACTATTGAAATAAATCCGATGTGCGTGCCTAATATAGTAATATGTGCGTTTTTTCCACTCTTTTGTGAGGTACAGTGACGACTAAACAAATCATGATTTGTTTATCTTTTCTCTTTTAGTATTTGTGGTTTAAACACGGGACGAGTAAACCAATTTCTTAGACTGGGCATATCTTCAAGCTAAATTAGTGAAGACCTCAGATTGCAGTACTACAAATTTGGCGGTTAATTGTTATCGCAGAATCATACGGTATTATTTTACTAGATTTTTTTAAACGTTAGAATTACATTTTTTTTATGGGACGGATAGATTATATTCAGTAATACTGATGAGATTGTCCAAGCAAACATTCTCAACCCATAGAAAATGAAAAGCCTCAGTTTTGTCTGTGTGCCGCATTGCAGGCCTAAGCCTGCCTATCTTCCTTGCATGATCATCCATCACGCAGGGCCTTGTGGATTGTGAAACCACTAACAGGCCGAAACAGCAATCCTGGGTCAAATGCCTTCTTCTTCCGGGGCGACTTGGTTTGATGCTAACTTTTGCTTAGCCAAAATCAGGACACGCCAAAAAAAATTGGCAATCAATTGGTTTGTTACTAATAAAATTGGCAGCACAATATTTTAGCCAAAATTATAGCAAGTTAGTATAAATTTCTTTCAAATTGATAAGGGTAAAAAAGAGACCAAAATTTTCTACCCTAAGTTTGGCATACCCTGATTTTGGCAAGCCCAAATTTTGGCATGCCATGATTTTGGATGGGCAAAAATTGGTATAAAACCAAGGAGCACCTCTGTGCCAAAAGCAATCCACCTAAGCTCATGATGGCCTAGCCCCCACTCGGCCAGAATTGATCACCACGTGGCCCGTCATGGCGTCGCCCGAGCTCTAGTGATGAACGCCGCCGCCTGACGAGCCCATGCACATGGCTTAATTTCCTGCTAATGAGTTAATGATGAAACTCATATATGAAATGCACCATCACCATTAATACTAAACGAGCCAATGATACTAAACATACTCCTTCCAGAGTCCAGACCATATGAATGGAAGGTTTCACTACATAGTTACCAAGACTACTGCCTCATCAGCTTTATAGCCCCATGAGACTATTTCTTTGGTCCGTTGAATCCATTTGAGCCTACTATTTCCAGCTAATAAGCTCGTCGCTTGCAATTATAAGGAGCATTAATCAAATAGTTTATCAAATATAAATAGCTGATACTAACATAGTGACATGTAATGTAAATGCAAGTTTTCATCATTCTTTCATTTAGCCTATGATCTGGTAATCAACCAAATTGTGGTTTCTGTATTGAATGCACCTCAACACATCCTACGTGTACATTTCTTAATGCTTATTACCATCTAAATATTTTACAATAGTTGATAAGCAAAAGCTTAAAAGTTTGGTAAATAATTTATCCAAAATCACATACTAGCTGTCACGAAAACAATCATGCCTTGCTAGTAGTATAAACTGCAAATAATCCGAACTTAACATGTTAAGAAGATAGCGTACGTAACCACCACAACAGACAGAGATAAATCCAGCAATCATCCATGCCAATAAAAGGTCACAATTTTTTACTGTTGAGATGCTCCAGGTTGTTGCATGCTTATTGGCATAGTCTTTGGCTTGCAGGACCAAGTGACCAACTGCTTTTTTGACGACCCTCCTCTAGTACGCCTTGTGTGCATCGTCGTCCACAATTCCACACACACATCTATCCATCGCCATGGGCGGCGCAAGTGCCGGCGCCAGCTCCGGCAAGGGGAAGGTGAAGGGGAAAGGGAAGGGGAATGGGAAGGACGCGTGGGAGGTAGTGAGCATCGTGCTCCGCATCGCGACGGTGGGCATGTCGCTGGCCTCCGCCGTCACCACGATCGCCTCCACGCAGTGCGACGCGTCGTCCCAGGTCGACGACCCCACCGGCGCCGCCGCCTCCTGCGGCACCTACGGCTCCTTCACGTAAGCTCCGTGTCGTCGTTCATGATGGCAATGCTATATATATAAATATATATATATATCTATATATATGTTTGGCAGGTACTCGTCGGTGGCCAGCCTGGTCGTTCATGGCAATGCTATACACAAAAATCTCATATATATATCTATATATATGTATATATGTTTCGCAGGTACTCGTCGGTGGCCAACCTGTTGTCGGCGGTGCTCCAGGGCGTGGTGATCTGCCTGGAGGTGGTGGGCGACGAGAAGTGGAGCAAGACCATCGACCTCATCGACAAGGTGGTTTTAGCGCTGACGTCGACGTCCGGGCCGCTGCTGCTCGCCGCCGACGACATCACCTCCTGTGGGCCACCGCGCAGCCGCAGGAGGAGGAATAATAATGGGGCCCGCCAGCAGAGCTTGGCTGAGAAGCTCCAAGGGGCGGGGTTCTTGAGCCTTGGCCCGTTGATCACGGCCGCCACCAACGAGGTCGTCAAGAAACTCAAGCAGCCGCATGAGGTGGTCGTCGTGAGGTCATCGGCACGGGACGACGACGACACCACCGGTATTTACATGGTGCCCCTCGCCGTCACTGCAGCGCCACCGGCCGCGGCAGCACCGGTGTCATCATCTCCACCTCCGTCGCCATCTCCACCTCCGTCACCTCCGCCGCCTCTGCCGCCAATGGTGGTGATGCTACCACCTCCACCGCCGCCGCCGCCGCCGCCGCCAGTGGTGGTGGTGCTACCACCTCGACAAGGGTCATGCGACGGACCGCAGTGCAGTATCCAATAAGAAAAACACTGTTCATGTATATCCAGGGGTGTGCGACGACCCTGAAGGTTTGGCGAGGTCAGGATTTAATTTGCCCCTGCACGTACGCTGCTCCCCAACACCACGGTGCCCCCCGTTGCTCTTGCTTCTGTCGTCCCACAGTTTGTGTTGTGTTCTTGTGCTACCGTGAGATCCCTGTGCAGTGTCTCGGCGTCGTAAGATTTTGTGGAGTCAAAACTATTGATATAAATCCGGATGTGCCTTTTGTTTCCCCTCTTTTGTGTGGTACTTCAGGTTTTCGAAACACAGTGACGACTGATTTGTTTATCTTTTCTCTTTCATATTGGTCGTTTCAGCAAGGGACGACTAAACTAATTTATTAGACTGGACGTACAATCAATTTCTTCAAGCTAAACTAGCGAAGTGTTCAAATCAAAGTACTACAAATAATCTGAAAAAAGGTTGGGGTCAGTATCAACCAGTAGTGTGAGTCCGAGTAGGGTGAAGCGGTGGATATGGCGGGGTTGAGTTGTTTAGGAGTTCCAATATCTGGTGTGGTGCATTGGCTATTAGTGTGTATGGTGGCTGCAGCCGTACCTCGGAGAGGGGCACTGCATGGAGGCAGGTTCTTTCGGTGTGGTGTGGTGCGGTGGGCTCCTCTTCTGACTTCTGCCACCGTTTGGTTGGGATTTGGGAGATCGGCAATCGCACGTGCGCGTCTTAAAACGACAGTGGCTACTTGGCTTGTAGCGGACAGCGGCAGCCAGTCCTGTGTGGCCGATGGTGTAGGACGACGTCGGGGATAATGGCGCTTGCGATGAGGGCTATTGACGTTTTTGCATAGGTCGAGTTGGTTTTGCATCTGTGTTCATGTCTCAATCCAACTGGTTGATGTGTAGTCATGTTCCAAATGGATTTGTGTGACTGTGTTGATGTCCTAATCCAATTGACCAATGTATTGTTGTTATCGTTTGTTGTTGTATCCATTCTAAACTTTGTTTCTTAATCGGCGGCTCTCCTGCCTTCTTCGTTAAAAAAAAAGGTATTTGCTAGTAGTCATCAATGCTGAAATTCTGCTAGAAAATATACTCAAATCTTAGAAAATGAAACCCCATGTATGTCTATGTGCTACTTTCACAATTTCAAATTATAGTTTGTCTGATATTTTCTATTAAGCAAACATAATCAAATTTCTTTATTAATAAAGTAAGTCATAAAAATATGATATTATGTAATTTTTAAAAAATAATATAATTGGTCAAATTTAGAATAAAAGTAAAACAAATAATAATTTGAAAAAGAAATAGTTTGGCTTTCTTTTTCTTGTTTTTTGGAGCAGATCTTTGTACTGGATTGCAAGCCTAAGGCTGGCTATTGCTTGGGCCTTGTGAATTGTTGTCAGGCTACTAACAGGCCGAAACAGCGGTTCCAACGTGAGGTCGTAAGCCCATGAGGCCGAGGTGGCCTAGTTTCCACTTCCCACTCTTTCGTGTTGCTCTCGAGTCTGCCAGAATTGAGCTGATCGACGAGGCCGTCGCGGAGATCCTCCTCCACTGTCCCGCCCGAAGAGCCCGCGCACATGGTTGAATTCCTGCAAAGTTTATGACGAAATTCAAATATGAAATACACCATCACCATCAGCACCAAACGAACAAATTTGATCTCATGCTCGATCATCTGCTAACGACTATCCAAACACACTAGAATCACAAAGCGGATGGATCAGACGTCTCCTCGCTTTGGAAATAAAATCCTCGCAAACCTAGCTAGGATTACAAATACAAATTAGAAAAACTTAAAACCCCTTGTTGCTTTATTGCGGATCGTTACTTTGTAGCGATAGCAAACAAAGAGCTTTTGCAGCCTTGCTTGTCTCCTCGTGCCGTGCTGCTGACCCTCTTCCTGTCTGTCTCCTCTGCCTGGCAGCAGCTCAGGACGCAGAGGCTGCAGCTTCCATTCCAGGCTAACCGCCACCACCCAAAAGCTGAGGAACCAACCTCTCCGCGCGCAGCTGCGCTAGCCGGCCGCTAGGGTGAGGGTCACATGCGCGCCTGACGGAGCAAGAACAGAGACCGAATCGATCGAGAGAGGGCATGGCGGCAGAAGGGCCTCCGCTGGACGCCGTGGCCGCGCCGTCGCCGGCTGTACGCCGGACGGAGCAAGCACTTTCCTTTCTTCACGAAGTGATACCGGCCGCCGCGAGGGAGGGAGAGAGAGCCCCTCTCATGGCGACACAAGGGCTCCCGCCGCCGCGGCCGCCGCCGCCGGCGGATTGCGCGGTCGAGCGGCGGCGCCTGCTGGACCGGGCCGTCCAGCGCCGCCGCCGCCGCAGGGTCGCCGCACTCTACGCCGAGCTTCGCTCCATGCTCCCCTCCCTCCCCACCACCACTCGTGTGAGTCCTCTTCCGTTCTTGCTCCTCGGTTTTTTTGGCTCCGTTGTTGCTGACGTCTTCCTTTTCCCTCGATCATCCATCGACGGCGGCGGCGGCGGCGGCGCGCGCAGAGGGTGACCATGGAGGAGATCCTGGTCGCGGCGGCGGCGCGGGTGAAGGCGCTGGAGGACACGGCGGCGACGCTGGAGGCCTACCGCGCCGCGCAGCCCCGCCGCACCGGGCGCGACGTGGCCGTGTGCCCCGCGACGGTGACCGTCTCGGCGCGGTTGCTGGAGCCCGCTGGTGGCGCGCTGCTGAGGCGCGTGCTGGAGGCGTTCGAGCGGCGCGGGGCGAGGGTCCTGGTGGCCACGATGGCGCGCCACGGCGGCGGCGTCGGCGCCGGCGACGTGGTCGACGTCACGGTCACCGCGAACGCCGCGGCGCCGGAGGACGTGGAGATGATCAGGGCTGACATCGCCAGAATCAACTGATTTTTTTCCCTCCTCCTGGCATTGCGGGTGAACTTCTTTTGGCATCTCTTCTGCTGCCATTGCGTGGTGAACTTCTTAGGCATCTCTTAGTTGTCGTCGTGGTGATATACTTTTTTTTTTTGTCATCCGGTTCATCCATTTTGATGAAAAAAGAAGATGAATAGAGCAGAGGGATTGTTGATCAGTCGCTGGTATTTGCTATGAGAATTTTTTAGCAGAACGTAGAACCCAGCACGGCTGTTTATTCTTGGCAGCCTTATGAACGGTGTTGTTATCTTTGCTGTCGTTCATGTCGAAACTTCAGAAAAAAATAGTTCTCGTGATCTATAATTTGGGTGATCAAAAGAAATTACGAGAAAAAGTTTTTGTTATATGGAGTATACTTGAAACTTCACAAAATCTTGCAGCATATCTTTCCATGATCATCTTGTTTCTTATTCACCTGTTCCTGTATCTTAACGTTTTCTCTAGGGGTATATTTCCTTGAAGAAATAAAAATCTTGTGCAGATACTGAGATATTGAAGATGCTGAGAGGAGTCCAAGATCTAAAATTTCTTTCGTTTGGAAAAGATACTGAGATATTGAAGATGACCATCAGGTCACAAATCATAATCGTTTGCAGCAATGCCTATGGGGAAAATTACTGCATATAACAAATCCAGCTCCCAATTTTTGTTCCCAAAGAACTGAACACCACCATCTAGCAAAAAAGGCAACAAAAGCAGTCCAAAAGAAAGGAAAGATTCAAAAGCATCTTCCCTTTCTATGTCAGCACTCAGAAGCAGCAGAGCTCATCTGAATTCTGAACCAGACAAGCTCACCTCCCATCACACATCGACATCAGAGAGGAGAATCTCTCATGCATGCATGGATGCTCCTGCCTCTGCTTGGCTTGTTCATCAACGAAACTGGATCAAGATGCCACACCATTGAGGATTTGAAATGCCCAAATTCCACATGAAACATTTTTTCCATGCACACAGACAGATCCAAAGGATTCAAAACACAACATGATCCCCAATCCCCATTTTTTCCACTGCTGTGCTGTTTATCTTCCCTCTGATGAGAAGTTGCATGCTTTCTGTGAACTGTAAGGGTTGAAGCTAGGCAGCTTTCTTCTTCTTGTCCCCTTGTGAAGACCCCTGCTTGACCGCTTTCCCAAAGCAGCTAGTTCCTCCGGTCTCCTTCCTCTGTCGCCGCCCTCTACAGACCAGCTGCAGCTTCCATTCGTAGCTACCCACCACCAACCCAAAGCTGCTTCCCTCTGCCCCAACACTTTGGTCACATGGCCACTTCTCACCCCCTACACGCCGCCCATGTCACGCCAAGGCCACCACCACCACTACAAGGCAGCAGCAGCCGCGTCTCCTCCTCCACCTCAAGACAAGATCAAAGTATCAAACGCGACCCTGTAGTCTGCAGAAGCACAAGCACGAGAAGTAGCAGAGCAGCCATGACTGGAGGAGGAGGGTGGACGCTGGACCTGTCGCTGGCCACCGCGGGGACGTCGGCGGCGGCGAGCGAGCGGCGGGTGGGGTGGCGGCGCCGCACCGTGTCCTCGCTCTTCGCCGAGCTCGGCTCCATGCTCCCAAACCTCCCCACCGACCGTGTGAGTCATTCCACCGCCGTGCTCGATTTCTCGCCGCCGCCGCCTCATGGCGCTACGACTGCGAGACAAGTTTCTTCCTTCCTTTCTTTCTCCCCCCTCTCCCACTGTCCCCTTCTTGTCTCTGACGACGTTCTTGGCGATGCCGATGCATCCATGTCCATGGCGGGTCGTATTGCTGCAGCCGGCGACACAGGAGGAGATCGTGGAGGCGGCGACGGCGCAGGTGAAGATGCTGGAGGAGGAGGCGGCCATCCTGGAGACCTACAGGGCGGTGCGGCGGGGGCCGAGGCCGGGCCCGCGCCCCGAGGTGGCGGTGGCCGTCGCCACCGTGTGCTTCTGCGTGCGGCTGCCTGCGCGGCCCGGCGCCCTGACGCGCGTGCTCGGGGTGTTCCACCGCCGCGGGGTGGAGGTGCTGGTGGCCACGGTGGCGCGCCACGGCGGCGCCGCCGTCGTCACGGTCACCGCGGCCGCCGCGCCGCCGGAGGTGCTGGAGATGATCAGTGCGGACATCGGCGCCATCTACTGATCGATCAGCCGATGACCATTCGGCCATCACCTCGCCGCAGTGATCTTTGTTTCTTTTTGGCGTCTCTTGCTAACTACCTCATCGAATGGCCGTGGCCCCTCATGCTATTTTGGGGGCACAAAATTAGGGCTTTTATGCAGCACGAATTAGCTTGGCAGTTCTTAGAACAAGTGATGATCAGTACTACTGATGTAAGAACATTGGCGGCGCCGGTGACATTTTCTGTTAGCTGTGTTTCGATCTGCGATGCACCGGCCGGTTCGCAGCAGCTTAGCTTAACTGTGAACATTTGTCTCGCAACTCCCATTCGAAATGAGAAACAAGATTAAGAAGAGCATGTTGTTTTTCTGTTTCAACTTATCAGGTTTGTTGGAACATTTACAGCCTTTTTCTCGTCTTTTGAAATCCTTGTTTGCATTCTAAACTTCACAAGAGCTTGCGATGCTTCCTACCGATATGAACACTCGATTTTCCCACGCTTAATATGAAGGGCGAAAGAAAATCAAGGCCAGGCCCAGAACGCCGCCAGGATAATTCCAAAGTTTTGGTTCCAATATTTTGCATTTCAAATGTTGTTGCTTGGTGCTGGAGAACTATGCAAGAATGCCCCATCCATAAAAATGGCTTGTGCTTTAGCATGTTTCGAATAAAAGAAAAGAAAAAAAGTAGGTGGATCGGGCAGAACAAAGGAAACAGAAATGAGAGATTAGATAAAAATCTTCAAGATTTTTTTTAGCTCTGGCTCAGAAATTCAATAGAATGAGATGCTGTTGCTTACGCTGCTAAACTCGCACAGCAGGGGCTAACCAGATCAACAGGGGGGAAAAACAGAGCAACTGATCAATTAGTGAAGAAACTAGATGTGTTCAAATCAGTTTGAGAAAAGCTAGCGACCCTGCTAGTGCAAGGATTCCACTGCCAAGCATCATCCACCCGCACCCAGCAGCGGTAAACAATCCATTGCCACTAGCAAATCGAGTGTAGCGCAAGGGAGCAATCAGTGCTAGAGCTAGGGGAGCAATCAAACACAAAATCGAGAGTGAGAAAAAAAAAACTTATTATGGAGAAGATGAGGGCTATATTGATCATGTTCATCAGGTTCACAATCTTCCGCAGCAAGGGAGGGTAGGGAGACGAAGAGGCCTTTGAGGCCATATTTACATGTAATTCCATCATCAGCGCTAGAACTAGGTTAGCTTCTTATACCAAGAATCGACGAACCTGAGTGGAACAGATGAAACAAGGTTACAACGTAAAATGTGTAAGATAGCATTATATTTTCTTACATTCCAACTTACCAAAATGATCCAGAATCCGGACTGTCCAATCCAAATCCATCCTGATAAGAACAAATTTCATTTGACAACAAAGAAAGATACTGTTCACCGGTGATGCTACCACTAGACCAATAAATTGCCTGCGAACCAATCAGCATAAGCTCATTACATTGAGTGATGAACTGTGTTCCGGTACTGAAATTGTAGGTGACAAAAGCCAAGTGTGGTGTACCTATCAATGGGCTACTCTACTGAGGACTTGATCACATGAACACGTCCATTAGGTTGCTGCTGCGCCTTCTTGCTGCCTAGAG
This sequence comes from Digitaria exilis, assembly GCA_015342445.1. NCBI lineage: Eukaryota > Viridiplantae > Streptophyta > Magnoliopsida > Poales > Poaceae > Digitaria > Digitaria exilis. The sequence goes on along the minus strand of JACEFO010000191.1, from coordinate 662,615 downwards.
AACAAATCGCACAATTAGTAGTACGATAATATAATGCTATACACTCCTTTTACATCAGAAGGTTTCAAGGCATCACAACTAACACAACCCATTTATTCATTTAACAAAGCTTTAAGGAATGAAGTCATTACAGGAATGGAAAGATAAAGATCATGTTGCAACCTTTGTTTCTCGAATGGGGAACAGCAGCTTTGTTGGATCTAGATCTAGAAACTTCACTGTTAACTGTCGATGATTGTGTATCTGCTCTCTCAGTTTTGGTTACTGGTGGGTGGTTAGGCCTGGTTGCCGATAATTGTTGAGGAATTGCTGAGCACGATTCAGATGTGCTTGCAAGAAGCTGTTGACAGGAAACATAGCAGAACGCACCATCAGTAAGAGAACAGGCCAAAATATACTGTCGATGCTTACAGGGTGGCATCAAACCTTTGTTTGAGGAACAAGGTTCTTCTGAGAACCAGGCAATGCTGAATTGCCACATGGCGGGAACTGTGACCCCATCAATCCATTAACCTGTGACAGGTTTGGAGTTGTGTGGCAGCTCGAATGCTCCGCACATGATTCGCGATAAAGCTGACCAAGCTCCAATCGAAGACGGTAGTTGCCCTGTGAATGATACATTTTTGTTGCGAGAGGAGCTGGCGCATCTGATATAAAGAAAATGAGAAAATCAAAAGGTATCTGATTTAGAAGGTAAAAGTGAATAATAAAAGATATATTATTCTCAAATCAAATCGACAGTAGGGAAATAGTACGGAAATCTAGGAAAAGCTCCTTCTCCTTGATCATTTCTCGTGTTACTGACTTTACTGCTATCAATCAGCATGGAATGTAGTATATAGAGCTATGCTGGCAACGTTCATTGGGTGTAAACATTTTTTCCTCTGAACAATACAAAGGAAGGGGATGAGGGCAACAGGTTACTCTCGTTAGATACTATTTGTAGGATCATCCAATTGATCCAAACATTTGGACTGGAACCATTGAAACACGATCATTCTGGTGTTTCCAGATTACCCAAGCTTCTAGAAAAAGGAACAAAGTTTATTGGATAGGCATCAATGTAGGAGCCCATATCATTAAAAATGATTAGACTATCTAGAGAAAATAAAAACACACGCTGCTTGTTGCTTAGCTTTATAATTCAAGAAAGAATAACGTAATTCATTGCTCCATAACATGCCTACTTGTCCGTGCATGAAAAAACAAAAACAGAAAATAATCTGCAGCCTGACAACCTCTAGGATGGAGCAAAGCATACTGACAACTGAGAAGCAATCAATACCTCTGAGGTGACTTTTAGGCACATTGATAGTAGCTCCATTATAAACTGATTCAACAAAGCAAATCAAAAGTAAGATATAATGTGATAAAATGAAACACTGATGTAATGTTATCAAATGAAACACTAATTTTAGGAAATGAAAAGGCCACACGCTATTGTCTTAATAAAAACATATGCAAGAGTCAATGCATTGGTTTCCTATGTATTATCCATAGTCAGGTGAGTATATGACTCAGATCATTACATGCAATTATTCAAATGAAAATGAAGCCACAAACTTATGTCAGTAGACACCACAATCTGATATTGACACATACAACTTCGTCATGATCAAAGTGGATGTACCAATAATATCTTTCAAACACTAGACTATACAAAGATCAAATATCCCCACAGAAATTCCAGGAAGGCAAAAGAAAAAAAGTCACCAAATTCATGGCAATATATATACAAAGAAGGTAGCACAGACTTTGATCACCTGTGGAACCTATAGGTTGTACTTTACTGCCATGCCCATTGTCCAACTCGAAAGTATTGGCACCGTTCTTGCCTTCAGCTTGAGATTTTGCTTTCACTTTTATGTGTACTTTTTGATCTATCAGATGTCAAGGCAGCAAAACGTTTGAAGATCCACAACATTCCGAGTCCAATTAATGAGGAAAGTTTAAGGAGAGTATTTCACATGGAGAATACAAATAGCAGTAGGTAAGCAGTAACAGCAAACTAAACAGGGAAAAAACTGCCTCATAAACAATAGGATACTTCCATTACATATCACTTTTATTTTTCTGCCCTTCTTTGGGGGCTTTGTAGGACTGGCGTGATCAACACCCATTGAATCATTTGCATTTACCTTCCCTGTACTACATCGCTCTGCACAATGAAAACCAAGGTCACGATGAGAAGGCCAAAAAATACTGAATACCTCTGATCACGTAATTTGCTGATACCATTTCCATGCAAGATAGACATTTATTGTCAAAGTTTCCAAAGGCTGGCTACACATTCTATGAAAGCATTCATCTTACACAGTCAGTGGTAATGCAACAAGTAATACAAAGGTTTTGTATTTTAAAAATTCGATTAAGTAATTTGACTATAACCCCATTTTGAGTAAGATTATTGGGTAGTGGAGTAATGATTTAAACGGCAATGCCACCAGCTAAGCAGGTATATCAAAATTGTAAGCAAGACACACAGGTAACAGATTGGGGCTTCTTTTCGCATATACAAATTGCAAAGTTATGTGTTGAAAAAGCTAGATGCTATATTATGAGTTTGAATTTGTGGATTAAATGTTCACAGCCAAGCTCACAGAAGAATAGTGATGAATTACAAAAACTTGGCAAGATTTGCTAAAGCAAAACCATGAACAGATGGAACTTAAGTAGTTATCCCTACATAATGTTAAAGCAAAAAAAAATATTAATAGCACCTGTATGAACTGCATATTGGCTAGCCTTGACTGGCTTCTTGCAAGTACTACAGCAGACCTTCAATAAAAGATAAAGTTTTTGATCCAGGGATCAGCCATAGGAGGAAAAGGGAAAGCATACAGGTAGATTAAGTTACCAGGTCCAAAGGATCGGCCATTGGTTTTGATCCAAATATATGCATATCTGCACAAATTTATTGGATAATTTAAAAAACTATGTATCTTATATATTAGAACCATGTGTTGTAAAACACAAAATAGCATACATAGCAGGCAATATAAACACATATTAGGGCAGCAAAAAATAGCAAGCTAACAAAAAAAAGGCAAATATGAGGCATAAGCTAGTAGCACTAAAAAATCTACCTGTGCCACCTGGTACAGATAACCCTTTATTAGAGACTAGAGAAAGTAACTAGAATCTTTCAGTTCAGTATGGGAAGCTTACCATTTTCATCTAGTAAATTTGGTTCATGTGCATCAAACAGTTGCTTTTGCAGAACCTGTGCAGTAGTCACCTCATGGATCACATCATCTGCCAAAAGTAACAGAACAGATTATTTCCATTCTCAAATACACAATACACATGGATTGCATCATTTCAGTACCAGTCCCTAAGTTTTATATGTTTATTCACTCAAGAGACAAAATGAAACTCAAGGAAATAAGATGGACAGCAATCAAAAGATCAACCAAGATAACTGTGCACACATTAAGCAAAAAAAAATGCAACACTTTTTTTCTTTGCATGCACATGACGAGATATCTGAAGGTTATTAACTTATTATACTACCAATAAACCAAGATACTCCACATGCAAACAATGATATTACACTGCACAAAACGTATTGTCAAAATTTCATAAAACAAATAAACAATCCAAACTGAGTAAAAATTATGGACCAAAGCCATTTCTGCTCAGAACATAAAACAGGTGTTTTTTTTTATGATAAAAAAGCATCCCTGCATTGAGTTGAGCCATTGAGTTAAATATAATTAAATCCAGTAACAAATTAAACTGTCCTTTGAATGAATCCATAGAAGATATTTTATATGATCAGTATTTCATTTTATGGTATTTTATATTGATTACTTCTTTTTCTAGAGTTCGATATTCGCCCTTTCTCTTTGCAAGGAATCAGTCAAGTTGATTGTTTATAAGAAAAAAAAATATATATGTTGCATAAAGTTCCTGTCAATATAAGGCACGGTGTATCATTATATCTGAACTAATCATGAATAAATTTATTAATGAACTGCACAAATCCAATAAAATTAGGCAAGTACATAAGAATTGTACACTTCATAGTACTAACTATGCAACATAAAAAGCCTTTCTATTTAAGTATTGTCAATAAATTGACAAACTAAATCAAAAGCCAAAATGTGTTCAAACATGAGCTATAGTTTACCTGGTGCTGTGTGATTTTCCATCATTACAAGCTTCAGCACAGAAGCCATTTTAAAGTGCCCCGGCATGCAAACCATTTTGAAATGCAACCTACAATCCAGACATATGTGTTACATGCCCGAATTGACATATAATTCAAACATGTATAGTAGTTTGATCTAAGTGACATAGCGGACCACTTTATCAAGCCTAACTGTTACCACATAATAAAATGAAAATGGCATAGCCACCAAAGTACTTTCTGAACTTAAATTGCTGGAATTTAAACCAAAAAATTCTCTACCCAGATGGTTACATTACTATAGCCAAAGTCAACTGCACCTCAATTTTTCGGTACTATATTGAGATGATCCTTGCGTTTTGACTACTGACAGCAAATACATGTAAAGCCGAAAAAAATAGGAGTACAGTATCTTATGTTCTGTGGAAAGCAAGATGGATATTAAAAAAGAAGATCAGAGTCTAACTACCATACCACTAAAGAACATCATGCACGAACTGACGAACATCATTATCTATTTATCTTTGTTCACAAAGGTTTTAATTATTCCCGATGATACTCTACTCTGGTTTCGGGAGGCCATACAGAACATTCTTTTCTGCCATCCATCAGCAGCAAACTGCACACCCACGCTACACTTCAACATTCCAGAACCCTGCAGTTCCTCAACAACATCATAATGCAACTGTTGCAGAAAGAACCCGTGTGCTGGGCCCACATATCACCCAGTGCTTGTAAATGTTTAATTTGCAGGGATACCCAGAGACCCTGGGTATCTTCATGCCTAGAAAGTGAAATCACCAAATTACTTAAAACACCTCCTGAAACAGTGGCTGTTCAACCACCACATTCTACACCCCAGCATGACATAAACGCGCTCCGCAAATTAAAAAGTACAAGCTACCATGACATGGAGTTGCAAGTTCGGATAGCACAAGCAGTAGGGTCCCCTAAATTCAAATCGGGCTACATTTCCAGTTTTTTAGCTAGTAAACAATGCTGCCCACGTTTGTAGATAGTAATCCAACGTCACAAGCAAATGGCACCGTTAGGGAAAGATACGTCATGTCCACGACAACATGCACACCATTTCCGAATAGAGATCACATTCCTAAGCCAAAAACGTGTCCAGATCATCACGAAGATTCCCCGAATCAAACGCCTCACCAGCAGATTTCCACCGGCCCCAAAAATTCAGATCAAGCAATACCAGACACCAACGAATTAATCAAGCGAAGAAAAAACACAGAAACTATATTAACAAGTCTCACCTGCAGCAACCGAATTCCTGGAGGCTTCCCTCGAGAAAAATCCCGAAGAGAAAAAATCCGGATAAATCAATCTCGAAATCCAATCAAATCAAATCAATCAGCCCCGCGTCACCGCGGCATCCGCCCCCCGCTGGCGGCGCCTCCTCTCCCCTTGGTTCACCCCCCGCGTCACATGCCAAATTCCGCGGCGAGATGGACCCCTCCGAGCAGGAGGACACGAGACGAGACCCCGCGCGCGGGACGCGGGAGGAGAGGTGGCACCGAGGTGGGAGCGAGTGGGGACCACCGACGCTACTCCCCGGCGATCACCGGCGTCGAGGGGGCGCGGCGATCGGAGCGGGGGGCGTGCGGGATGGCGGAGCCGAGCGAGCGCCAAGCGTTGCAGATTTGGGGACCGGGCCTCCCTCGGGGCTCGGGCTCGCCGGTTCTTGTACAGCCCGAACCGGCCGGTTCGGGTATCGAACCAGACCCGGTTGATTCCACCCGACCCGGTCTGATTCGACCGAGCCCACCGCCTCCCTTGGCCGCCGCTGCTGAAACAGCACGCGGCAGAGGCATCTCGCGAGAGAGAGAGAGAGAGAGAGAGAGAGAGAGCAAGGGGAGGAAGAGAGTGGCCTTTTGCGGCGGCGGAGGCGGAGGAGGAAGAGGAGGAGAGGATGGAGGGGGCGGAGGGGAGGGGGCCACGGAGGAGCAGGGTGGCGTTCGTGCTGGTGGACGGGATCGGGGACGTGGCGATCCCGTCGCTGGGGGGGAGGACGCCGCTGGAGGCGGCGAGGGCGGCGAGGCTGGACGCGGTGGCGGCGGCGGGGGTGGTGGGGCTCATGGACCCCGTGGAGCCGGGGCTCGCGTGCGGCAGCGACACGGCGCACCTCTCCCTGCTCGGCTACGACCCGCGCGTCTACTACCGTGGGCGCGGCGCGTTCGAGTCCATGGGCGCCGGGCTCGCCATGGCGCCCGGCGATATCGCCTTCAAGGTCCGGTCGCCACACCCGTTCCCGCTCTTGGGTAGCAGCACTAGATTGCTGCTGGTGTATTGGTTGCTTGATCTGCTCATATCATACTCTGCTGCTCTATTGCTAAAGCTGGCTGGTTCCTTCTGCTGTCACTTGCATGCCCAACAGTGATTGTTCCGACATACGGTTTTGCAGGTTCAATCGGAGCTCAGTTTTGTTAGAATATTAAGCTGCAATTCTACGTAGTAGATAGCAGTGCTTCAGAACATTCAAGACTCTGCATGCAGTAACTAAAGTTGGCCAACATGTTTTCTCTGATCTTGGGCTCTAGCCTGTTTGGCAAATGGCTTGGATCATTTAATTTGAGCGACAAGAGTGTGAAAACAAGCATGGTTTACCTATGATTTGTTGATTTCTTTGTTAGATGTTTTCCTGGACAGTATTTAATGTTTTTGTATAGCGTGTGTATCAACTGATGAATGCATTAGTGTCTCGTCACTGAATTGTCTGTGCAATTTGCATGCAGTCCAACTTTGCTACATTGGATGAGAACACAGGGATCATTGTCAGCAGGAGGGCGGATCGGCATTTTGAGGAGGAAGGCCCTATCCTCTGTGCTGCGTTGGATGGGTTGAAGCTTCCATCATTTCCTGACTATGAAGTCAGAGTCAGGTGCGGCACTTACTCATCGGCATATTTCCTCATTTCGGTTTTGAACATGTATGATGGCTGGTTACTACTTTAATTCATACCCCTTCTCTGCAGGTATGCTACTGAGCACAGATGTGGTGTGGTTGTTAAAGGACCAAAGCTCAGTGGAAACATTTCTGGAACCGATCCCTTAAAGGACAACCGCTTGCATCTGAAAGCTGAACCATTGGATGATTCTGAAGAAGCTAAAAACACTGCAGCTGTGGTCAATGAGCTTTCTAAGGAGATTACACGCATACTGGTTTCTCATCCCATCAATGCAAAGCGTGCATCTGATGGGAAGAACATTGCAAATGTTGTGCTGCTGCGAGGCTGCGGTATCCGGATTGAGGTTAGTGTAAAATATCTGGTACATGTCCTCTGCGGTACTGTTGTACCGCTATATGAAATATTGTTTTAGATGGTTGTCTTGGGTGTATCTGCATTCTATGGATTTGACATGCTTAATGCTTTTGCCTTCCTACTGGAACTTGATACTTCTGAAACAAACTTCTTTCCCTAATGGAACTTGGTACTTCTGAAACAACTTTGTAATGAGGTTTCATGTGGCTCTTTTAGGTACCTGCCTTTGAAACCAAGCACGGACTTGCACCATGCATGGTAGCTCCTACTAAGATCATTGCTGGCTTGGGGCTGTCGCTGGGCATTGATATCCTTGAAGCACCAGGAGCAACTGGAGATTATCGTACTCTCTTAACTTCTAAAGCTAAAGCTATAGCCAAGGCACTCTCTGCCCCTATGGATACACCACCTCGTGTTTTTGTCCCTGGAGAGGATGAATATAAAGCTGGGAGAGAAAATGGATATGACTTTGGGTTCTTGCACATAAAGGTAAAATGCACATTTCAGGTCCTTTTCGTACTGATATTGACGGTGTGGTTCTGATAGCTCCTCTCATAATGACACTGCAGGCCATTGACGATGCTGGTCATGATAAGGCTGTCAAATTAAAGGTGAGGGGTCTAGAAGCTGTTGATCGGGCTATTGGTCAGCTTGCAAGGCTCCTTTGGGAAGCTGAAAAGGCGGGACACTACCAGTACTTCCTTTGTGTCACCGGAGACCATTCTACGCCCGTTGAATACGGTGACCATAGCTTCGAACCTGTCCCTTTCGCAATATGCCGGCTGAGAGATTATGTGGGAGCCATTGGGGAGGATAATGTGTTGGACACACCCCTTGATGATTTCCCACTCCCTTCAGTCAAGTCTGGAGAAGATTTGTCAGACAGTATAGGATCAACCGAGCATAAGCCTGATCAACCTAAAGCTTTCAGGGGTGATTCTGTGTGTGAATTTAATGAGATATCCGCTGCAAGGGGCTGCCTTGGACGATTCCCCGGAAGTGAGATGATGGGCATAATCAAGAAGTTTATCAAGGCGAAGAATGACTAACGCTGGTCAAGTGCTAACCATTTGTGTAATCGATTGATCATAAGGCTTCCATGGCTCTGTAGTGAATAATAATTATGAACTGAAAAACATCGGAAACCCCATCTTGATCTGAGTGAATAAGGGCTTCCATGGTTCCTTATCTTGCATGGAAAAACGTATGTGGGTCTGATCTGCTCGTGTACATTGTACCCTGTGTTGGGTTGCTTTCAGACAATCATCACATGAATGGGAATTTTTGATAGAGTGGTCTGGTGGACAAGCCTAGCTCTCATGTATACTGTCAAATTCATTCATCTTTTGTCTAAGTTTTTGTCCTTAAAAGTCCAGTCTCTGAAGCTTTCTTGAGATGCTCCGTATCTTATACAATGTTATGGCACATTCAAATGGCGCAGCAACTGTTGCTGCGCTGTAAACCGACTTGAGGTGCCATTTTTGTGGAATGGCAGATATACGCTTCAAAAAATTAGATTACAGAGATGCAGATTTAAATGAAGAAGGGGGATTGAAGATTTACAGATATCACAACTCGCCATCAGACACCAAGCACAACTACAATAACTTGAGCTGATGGCAGCAATGAATTAGCATAATTTCAACAACCGGACACTTCGAAAGAGAGACTAATCAATATTATAAAAAAGATAGCAAATATTCAAACAACAAATTTCTAATTGATTTTTTTGTATGAAGCTAATGAGCAGTGCTGACCCATTCACGTTGTAGACATGAAACAGGATAAGTAAAGTCACAATATTTAGATCGACTATGGAATCATGCTGTTAAAACTTGCGTATTGTCAAATAACAACAAACCACAGGTATAAACATGGTGTCAGCAATTTAATCAGTCATATAGCATGTGGTATTTATAAAGAAACTGTATAGACTGCATGTTTCATGTATTACTTCCAAGGAAATAAGGGAAAATGCAGACAGTCTGGACAATTGTCTCAGCAATGCAGAGGGCACCGAGGCCAGGCAGATAGTTGAATCCTCTGAGCAGCCTGCAGACCACGGAAACCCTTTAGAGGAGACCCCGGCGACGTTTGTAGTCGCTCACACTAAGGGTTAAAGCATGCCTCCTTCCATCATTGTCAGGAACTTTGTACCCCATTGAAGCTTCTATCTTCTGCTTCCTTGCCAGGTAACCATCAAACAAGCCCTTGGCTCCACCAAATTCTTGCAGAGCAGACAATGATATTGGGAGCTCGAATGTGTGCAGGGCATTTGATTCTGTTCCCAGATCCACTGGTGCATTGGTATCAGTCAGTTTCCCAGCATCAGCCGCTGCCACTTGAGCTGCTGCTGTTGCTGCCGTACCAGTTTGAGGCTTGTTCTTCACATCTTCATTGCCAGCCACTGCATTGTCACTAGGCTCGTCGGCTGCTGGTTCAGCATTATCTCCTCCTGGCTTGGCTGCATAGTAGTTTCTTGATCTTGTCCACCTCCTTGAAAAAGGGTCATAACCAGCCTCTCCAGCCTTTAGAGCTGTATTAACAGGTTTCAGTTCTGAAGCGTTCTTGAAGTTCTCGGCACGGTTCTTCCTGTTCATAGCCTCCAACTTGGCGGCCTTCTCATTTGTTGTCATTGGCTTCGCCGTGTTCTGCAGATTATTCAGTTTCACACGGATCCTCTCTGCCTCAGCTTTGTTCCCCCTGCTCAGAGCTATCTCCAATTCGTTCCTCAACCGATCCTTCTCAGCAGCTACATTGATAGGACGTCTCACAGCTGATTTTTGTTTCAGCATCTTCTGCACAGTATCAGCTGAATACACATAGTTGTAGGCCTTTTGAATCTCAGCTTTCTTATCCAGCACTTCCTGGCGAGTCGGTATTCTGGCACCATTCTTCTCAGCCTCTTGCAGCCATTCCTTGAACTCTTCTTCGTTGGGCGGGGAGTCCGAAACCTGAGTCATTTGCCACCTAGCAGCATTAGCTTCACTATCCCACACAACATTGAGATACTTGCATGTTGTGTAGCTTTCCAGTTTGTACGTCCGATCCGGATCGCTTGCATCCACATTCCTCACTATGCACAGCCTGTATGTTGGGGTCCCATTTTTTGTCTTGCCAATGCCAAGGCGCACAAAGCACCCAGACATGAGATCGTCGAAGAATGGCTCCATAAACCATTTAACCAGCTTTGACCTCCTGAGGGTAATACTCTTCACATCCTCAAACTTGAGCGGGTCAAGCCTGCTGGGTGACTCATCAAACTCATCATCCCTGCCATCATCGGCAATCCTCCCATGGTCATTCAGCCTCCCTCTGTTATCCCCATCGTTGCTCCCATCGCTTGGGGGGCTCCCAGCCCTGCGCCTAGTCGGCGAGCTGCTCCGTGGCAACAGATCCTTGAACCTGTTGCGGTACGCCTCAGGATCCTGCTGCCTCATCCGCTTGGCCCTCAGCTCGTCAAGGGCGCTCTTGGTGGCAGAACCCGACTTGTCATTTCGCGTCGACGACCGCATCCGGCTGGGCGGCGGGGGCGGACTGCTGTCCTTCCGAGCACCCGCCTTGTCTGTCTTGGATGACGACGCACGTGCCATCTGCTTAAGCTTGTAGTCATCAAGGCGGGTGCTCCGCTCAGCTAGGATCAGCTCCCTGTCAAGCTCCGACATCTTCTCCAGCTTCTCCTTGTCTTCCTCATCCTTGTACAGATCACTCCCAACCGAAGGCGCGCTGTCCGAGTCCTCGCCGCCGCTGCGCCTCCCGTCGTCGTCGTCCTCGTCGTCGTCTTCCCGCCACCCGCCACCGCCCCGCCGACCGCCTTTCTCCGGCTGGTGCCGCTTCTTGAGCGGGACCTGCGACGGCGGCTTCTTCCTCGAGTAGGTCGGCGCTGCGTCCGAGTCGTCGTCGTCGTCGGAGCCGTCGGAGCCGCTCCCCCTGGAATGCCAGCGCCGGTTGCTCGGCCGGGACTGGCTCTTCCCCGTCCGCCCGGCGGCCTGCAGGAGCAGGTCATCCAGCTCCTCCTCCTCCGACCTCGTCATGGCCTCGAGAACCCCTACACAAACCAACCCATCAAGAAAAGAAAAAAAAATCATCTTTCCGCGCAACTACCAATCCATCGAGGAATCAAGAAACGCTGGTCCGTCCCAGATCTGGGGGGAAGGAAACAGCCCGGAACGGCGCTGATGAGGACGAATGGAGGACGCACCTGGAGAATAGAGCCGCGTCGGTCAGCGCGGGCGAGGGCGAAGGCTCGCCGCTGGTGGAGTTCGGGTGAAGGCAGCGCAGGCGATCGACGGAGAAGGAAACGCCGGTGGAGAAGAAGAGGGGAGAAGGGGAGCGCCGGCCCTAGCCGGGAACTGAAGTGGAGGAAAAGAAGAAAACTATTACGGGATCGGGGTGGGCCGTGACGACACTGGTGTTGTGTGGTATAGCTGTGTTGGGCCCGTGGAAAGCCCGGTTGCATCCGGGCCAGCCAAGTAGAATCCCAGCTTTCGCTCAAAAAAAAAAAAAAGTAGAATCCCAGCCTTTTCAGCTTTGCCCTAAAACCAATCTGAACCATAGTTGGTTCTAGCTATACATGGCCAACCGGGCGGCCCGGCCTGGCCTGGCTCGGGCCCGTTTTGGCCGGCCTATATCGGCCCAGCCTGTATTGGCCTGGCCTATTTGTAGGGCCAGGCCAGGCCGCCCACCGTGCCACCTTAGAGGCTCAGGCCCGGCCTCCTTCATCCTTACGCGGGCTAGGCCGGGTCGATAGCCCGACAGGCCACACAAGCCGTCGGGAGCCCGCCATCTAGATCGAGAAGGGCTAAAAAAATCTAGATCGAGGAGAGGCGCCAGAGGCGGACTGGCTAGGAGATCGACAGCTCGATGCCGAGTCGCCGAGGAGGCGGTGCCAGTGTCGACCACCGGCGACGAGGCGTACAGGAGGAGGCGGCGGTGTGACCCCGAAGAGATCGACGCAGACGAGGCGGCGCCGATGCTGAGGAGGTGGCGGCGGTGGGCGAGGAGGCTGCCGAAGGAGATGGCGGGCTGACGGCGTTGCGGCGGCACATAAAGGAGAGAGAGGGGGCGGACATGACTCCTCACGAGTCGCAAACTCACGACGGTGGAGAGTCGGGACTCGGGCGGCGGAGAGAAAAGAGGGGGGCTGAGCGGTGAGGACAGGAGGTTGAGTTGGGTGGGGATTAGGGTTAGCAAATAGCAAGGCTGGTGGGCTGGTGCCTGGTGGCATACTGGCATAGCCCATGGTGGGGGTTATACGAGTCGTGCCACGGGTCGCCCGATGTGCCGCCTCCTTGGCCCACGCCCGGGCCGGACGGGCCTCGCGCCGGCCGTTAAGCCCGGCCCATTTGGCCATGTATAGTTCTAGCATGAGATTCGGATAACCAGCAAGTAAGAACAATTGTAAATTTGTATTTGTTTTTTTAGCTTTTGACTCTACTTGTTTTTCACCCTAACTTATACTCCCTCCGTCCAGAAATGTAAGTCGTATTAGGATCAACCAAAAGTCAAGCTTCATAAATTTTAACCAACAATTAGTTAAAATATAAATACATTAGTACATAAATTTTACATCAATATATTTGTACTTAAAGCTATTTTGAGATAACATTAATTCTTTACCAATTGATATTATATTATAAGAGAAATTAAGAGTCAAAATCTATTTTGACTGACTTTTCCCCAACTCTTATACGACTTAGATTTATGGACGAAGGGAGTATAATCTAGATTATAATCTATATAAGCTAGAGAAGGGAAGCTTATTAGATTATAGTAATGCTTGAGAATTGTCATAATCTACATATTTAACCTGGATTATTAGATGGATTATATAATCTATAAGCCGAAGAAAATAGATTATCGGTCGAAACTCTTGGACGATGATGGTTGTCTTATCCAACATGCCTAGATTATTCCACAGCTTAGTAGTACAAACATTTTTTTGATTATTATGTTGTTTCACACTGCCAGGATAGCCATTGTGGGTGCATAGTCCATTGTCTAGGTTTATGATGCTTAACGTTGGATTTGATTTTTCAGTGGGTACATATGCACCCCCCTCTCACTGAGTCACTAGTCACACCTCTCGTATTTTCCTAATGGTTACATCGAGCTTAGAGGTCTGGTAATTATGCATTGATTAGTGTGTTATGTACCAAGTATGATGGTACGCCCTCTCTTATATACATGCATCTCGTGATTATTGTATGCAATTGCAAATTAATGTGGTGTGTATGACTTGCTGACACTAGCTATTTTGCTGGCAGCCCTGGCCCCACATACCCCGTGATCATGGACTACAAAAGCAACAACGGCCCACCAGCACAGTAAACTAAGTAACTGGCTATATATGTCAACCCGTGTATGGGTCAGAGGCTAGGGTCTACAACCTAGCTACTACCTCCTAGTACATGGACTATGTATATGTTGGCTGAAAGCCAAATCTTAGTTTCTTCACCTAACATGCCTAGTGCAGGGGCAAAGAGATCCAAGACCCGTTGTTCATATAGCGAACCGTGATGGCATTCCTGGTGTGTAGAACTGGTGTGTTTTCCCAACCTATTTCCTCAATTCAAACTACTAGCTACTTATGAGATATGACATAAAATCCAATTGTTGTTCCTATTGTCAATTTGTCATAAATGATGGTAAGCTTTACTCCCTCCGGACCCTTTTATTAGGCGCCCGAGAGAGCACTCCACATACTAAGGAGAGAGCACCCCCATGTCGTTGTCATTTGATTTGCCTGTGCTCCCAACGTTGCTGCCTTGCATGTGCGCATGCCCAGCCGCCCAGGCCATGCCTCTCTCCAACTTCCATATATGCATGAAGCCAAGAACAACGCCTGTGCGCAAAAAAAGAATACTGAAAGACGCCTCGTCTTCCACACCCCGAGTCTCTAAGCCATCATTGCCTTCTGCGACTCCATGCAGCAAAGCCTTGATTTCTTACCACGCCTAATATAACGTCTCAAACATGAAAACACTGATACGCCTAATAAAAGGGTCTGGAGGGAGTATTATTTATTAGTTGTTTGTTTATATCAATCGATATTTGTAGTTCTTATGTTTTTCTGCTACTAAATTTGGATGATTTGTGAGTTATTATGTGGTGAAGAATTTTGTGAACAAGGCGTACGGGATCTTGATGTGACTAAGGATACAAGCTCGGTTGCTGTTGTCTTATGCATGTATCCTTGTGTTGGCAATGGTCAATTATGATGTCGCACACAACACATGCTTAATGCCACTGCCGACATGAGTTACAAGGGTAACAAACTTTTCATACGAAGGGCATATGAACCCCTCTTCCATTGTGTTTAGGCACATATTTTAGGAAGGCCTTTCTCTCATTCTAGAATATAACTGTGAGTACATGTGCATAGAAAAGAAAAAATGCTTACATATATGGACATAAAGAGTATGAAATTAATACAACGAGGTGAAAACTATGAAAAAAATATGGACACAACAACTCTTATATCCAAGATTATAATTGTTATTACTTCTAAATTTGTCTTAAATCAAAATATGTTGAGTATGGCTAAATTTATACTAGAATATATATCGATATCTATGCACCCAAAATAATCAAATAAAACACTTATTTGGTGTCATGCTGTGATTGTTCTTTTTGGAGAAAGTCCAAACCATCCTCTCAAATACGTCCAACGTTCGGATAACCACATAAATTATTATTTTTGGTTTAGCTAACCCAACGACTGTTTCACTTGGTTTACCCCCGAATTCAATTTATTTTATTTCTCCATGTATTAATTTAAAATACAGTGATTTGATAGTAGAGTCGTAAGCATGTTATAAAAAGTACATTTATTTTTTAATCACTACTTTGATAGAGCATGGTATTTGATAATTATTTAATTATTGCGACACAGCAACAAAAAATAATGGTAAAATTTTATATATTTTCAAAAATATTGTTATGTCCACTACAACATAATATATTTTTAACATACACTAGCATAGTGCCCGTGCGTTGCTACGGGTAGTAAAAAAAACTATTACAGATAACATAGAACATCGCAAAAGAAAATAATTCACTAATATAGTTTTTTTGTTGTAAAACAAAATAAGCGTCTTTCGATACATATTTGCTTCATGTGTCAAAACATCAATAGCCAAATAATCTGCAACACCAACAGAGCTATTTTATACTTCCAGGAATATATGTTTCCATAATCACTTTGCACCAGCAATCGTCATATGACATGCAATACCTATTGCACAAATTAAAGTAGTTATTAGCTTGATTCCCATTCAAGCAATGGAATATATGAATTTTTTAGTCTTAGGACGATATGTAATCTACTCGCCGTAGTCTTTGTGACAATGTACCAACAATAGTCTTTACTTTCATCAGAACATCTATTTGTGGCCCGAGTGGATGAGGGTGACAATGTTAAAACGGCTTTCTCAAAAGAGTAACAGAGATCCATCAGAATTTTGGATCATCATGCATGTTCTGCCATGTTAAATTAATTAAACTCATGCTTTAATTTGATCAATCTAGCCAATGCTCAGTTCCACCTATATATATAACCATGACATTTTTAATGTTCAAACAATAATATAGTAATCTACTCTAACTGCTGCTGCTCTACTCTCTTACTAAATCCATCGACAAGAAGGGGCACTTTCACAAGAAACATCCCTCTGAACATGAGGGGGTATGGCCATTTTGCCATCAGCAAGGAAGCATTTATCCTTGTGATAGTGCTTCTCTGATGCAACATCTATCCTAACAAGTCATGCACCAAAGGATTAACTGAGATCAGCTCGATATTCCATCAAGAGCTCTATATATAATAACCAGTTTTTCGAAATAAGTCATGTAAAAAAGAATTGACCACCCTACTCATATACAAAAGAATAGTACACATATCTGGACCTTGCCAAGAAAAAAAAAAGATGGCATACCTCTTCCTCTCATCATCTAGGATCCCCTCAAGAAACTATTAGCAATTTCATTTAGAAGAATGAATTACCCAGGTTGTGAACACATGGCAAGCATAAGAACTTCATCATTAAGATATCCAGGTCCAGAACACATGCCAAGCTAACTTTCCCTGACAGATTTATAGTGCATTAGTAGAAATATAGTTAAGTCATATAAAAGAAGACAGTAACTACACTGTCGCCAAACTACACCCCTGTTATATAAAAAAGAACAGTAAAGAAATTTGAACCTTGAAAAGGGAAAACATTTGGTAAGTATACAAGAACCAATTTCACTCTCGTACGGCAAGGAGATGGAGGCTACAATGGCATACCCATCCTTACTTCATCCAGCATCCTGCTCAAGAAATATCAACAATTGCATGTTGAGGATAAGCAAAGCCATCTTATATGTTTCAGTAAATCAGATGCGATCATAGTGAAATAGAACAAAGTTTCAGCTTGGACATAGACGATTTAGAATATCCGAAAACAGAACACATGTAGATGTTTCACTCAATTTTTTGACATCTAAAATTGACTTTGATGCAAGAAAAATTTCGAATGGCAAACAATGGTTATGTAAACGAGTCTGCAGCTTTCCTGATGGACATACTTTACTAATCAAATCAAGATATAACCTTAATATAAAAATAGTTGAATTTTACTTTTACCACAGAACATGCATTTCTCGGGTTGAATTTTATTTTTACCACAGAACATGCATTTCACGGTACCTTCTTTTGGTTGTTTGTTACAATACCCCATTGCATATCCATGTGCTCCCCTGAAAAAACAATCAGACATTCAATTATCGGTAGCCGGTTAGGAGAGACCGAGAGAGAAGTGTACAGGAAGGGACGGAAGAGAGAAGGTCAAAGTCGGCGTTGCTCTTGATGGTGGCAGTTGCCACTGCCGGCCGCTGCTCCGATCAAATCGAGAACTGCAGGAGATTGAATGGATCGGCCAGAAAATCGAATGCATATCCTTCAGGTTCTATGGAAGTGTGTATAGGGATAGCCTTCTGACCGCAGGCCGAACACCAACCATAACCGCGACACGGATGGGACGACGGGCGGCGGCGTCCTGGCACCCGGGATTGGAATTTGGAGCGCCCCTGGTGCCATCGATTGGAAGCCGAGGACCGCAAGAGGGCATCGCACATGACTACAGATCTACAGGAGGGATAGACCTGGATGGCGATGGGGATGCGTCGGGCGAGGCGGAGAACGGGACCGGCGGCAAGGCAGGACCGCGGCGGCGACGACGTCGTGCGGGATGCGAAGGAGTCCGGGCAGGAGACGGCGACCGGCTGGATTAGGGAGCCGCGTCTCACGGGATTAAGGACGGCGGCGTCGGGAAACGGAACGGTGCCAATTGAGGAGGAGCGAGGTGGCGGGCGCGACCGGATTGGAGGTGCGGTTGCGAAAGGTCCTGGGCGACGACGTCGTGCGGAAGGCAGGCAATGTCGAGGGGAGGCGATGGCGGCGTCCTCGCGAAATTTGAATCACGATGATTTGCGGTGGTCGCGGACGGGAGGTTACGGGGGAGTCGCGCGAGGATAGGACACGGACGGGAGGTGGGTCGCGGTCGCGAAAGTTGGTGGTGTACGACTACCCCAATCATTCTTTCTAGTAGTAGAGATTATGATCACAATAGATGGAGTATTTAACAAAAGCCACCGATGTTTTTGAATTCATCATGATTTATGCATATTACGGTTTGTCACGATTTCGATTCCATCGTCTCCCCGCTAGCTTGACCTCTCCAAATGTTTTTGTCGTGGAAATGTTCGAGAATTCTCTATCTCTTCTGCCTCTACGTGTACACGAACACGAGAGAGAACCCCATTCCAATTCAACTTCAGTTCAGTCTCCTCTATCGTCTAGTCCTTTTCTAATAGTGGTATTGTGTAGCATTGTGCGTTGTAGAAGAGCTCATCGTCTACCAAACCTTGCAAAAAAAAATATCCTATATCCAAAGCTTGAGACGACTCTATTTCCCCTTAGAGCATGCGTAGCGGTGATTCGATTCATTCTGCAGAGAGTACTGACATCTCACTGCTGAGCTGAATCAATTCACGAGAGCACATGCAAGAGGTCCCACGCTTGGATTAAAAGAATGGTCGAGGACAAGCTATTCCTGGCAAAACAACAGGGGAAGCACGAGCAACCACTGATTGATATGTAGGGTTTGTAGTTTTTTTTCTCAATGAATCGATTTAAGATTATGATCCAGATCTCTTCTCTCTCTTGAATGATTCGCTATCTGCACTGGATGAGCCGATTCATTCTAGTGCCACCTCATACAATGATCCGGCCACTACAGATGGCCTTATCCATCATCCGTCTCTAAGTTGTCCTCATGTCATTATAAAAAAATCCAAAATCGGCTTCGAAAACAGTTGAGATGTCCGTGTCATCGTGCAAATCCTCCCCATGGAGCACTCATCACCAGCACCAGCAGCCAAGAAATCTGGGATCCTCGTTTCCCATTTTGTGGCTGCCGCGAGCGTGCATCGCCAGACATTTTCCGAACGGACGCTTTTCTTTATCCCAAGCCTATCTGTAATCTATTTTATCGCCTCGCCCGCCGCACTACGCTGCCACCCGCTGCGCTGCGTGGTAAGCTTCAGCTGCCGCCTACCTCACCTCCCCAGCGAGCTCGCCTACCAGCCGCCGCCCCGATCCGAGAGCGAGCATGGCGCATTCCCTCGCCACCGGCTCCTTCTCGACCGCCGCCGCCCGGCGCCAGGTGCGGCTCACTTCTTGGCCTGCTTCTTCTTGGATTGGTACCTTGCTCTGTGTGCCTGTGGCTGTTTCTTGAATCTTTTATGCGGGGAGCGTGCATCTTTTGTCGATGTGGATTTCTGGGTTTTGGTTCGTGATTCGTTGGATTGTTGGGTCGGTCAGTTGGTTAGTTTGGAACTTAAGATGGATGGGTTCATGGTGATGCTTGGGGGTGATTCCTTCGTACCGATTCGGTTGCTTGGTGCGATTAGATTCGAGCTTACTCATCACCATAAGGGTTTCTTACTGAGCATTCCATCTCTGCTGAGTACTGGGGATCTTGTTTCCTATAAATTCCCATGAGCCGTGATCTTTGTTGATAAATTTGCCTATGATTAGTACTAGTTGAGCACAGGGTACCATGGATGAGTTATTCGAGATTTAGAATTTAACTTGCTTAGGTTGAAGAAGTCAAAACTCCTAGCTAACTTTAAGATTGCACCAGTGGACTGTACTTTGCCAGCTGTAATAACTTAGAAATCAAAGTACTAGAAATTCATGAGGGAAATTGGCTTTAGAGCTGAAACTTTTCTTGTGGCCGGTCGTGATAAAGTATGAACAGATTGTGACAATTTTGTATATTTTAGTGCAGCCTGCCAAGATTCCGAAACTGTTGTAACTAAAGAAATCGGCACCGTGCCGGGCCGGTGGTTCGTTTCTTTACCTAATTCAAAACTGGCCTCTGTAATGAAATGTAGCTGGATCCCAAAGAGAACATAGTCTCGGGGTCACCCAAGCACAGCAACTGACAGCACATGCTTCAGATCTTGCTCAAGTAAATTATGGAGCATTTCTTTACCAGTGCTTTACTTCTGCACACCGATGTCGATGCAATAACAGAATAAAAAATGCCAGAACTTATAGTTACAAGTGTACGCCACCATGTGCTTCTTGCCTGACCTGAATTGTCCTGCATCATGGGATCCGAAAATGTGTAGTTGGGTTCCACACAATTATAATTTGATTTAGACCTTGTCTGAAAAGCTTTGTTACATCCTGATCCTTACCGGAGCCATTTCTTAGTTAGGCATTTCAAATCTCTGGAGCAGATCAGTCCCTGAAAAGTTCTGGGACTAGTTGGCAGTTGCTGGTCAGGAAACAGGGCAATTGATTTTTTTTAAAAAAAAATATTTCCCTTTCTGCATCGTGTATTTAATTCTTCAAAATTTTGTACAGATTGGTACAAATAGTAAGCAAACCTGATATTAAGATACCTGACACAACTGCCTGCTGCTCTCATGTCTGAAAATGGCTGAAGAATCTAGTACATGTGTAGGAGCAGCATTGAAAAGGGCATTTAATGTATATGCTCTATGTTAATCTTGTCTCAGTGTCAATTTTCATTCTCTCTATGTTGTTATGTACATATGAATAATCCACTTGTGGACATAATTTCGTTGTCCATTTCAGGTGACAAATGTGATTTCAAGCCGGAGCTCGGTCTCCTTCCAGAACCACAGGATGACTTCTGTGTCCATCCGTTCAAGAACAAGTTCTCTTCGGTTTAAGATTTGCTGTTCGGTATGCATCGTTTCATTCTTTGTTGGTAACAGTTGTTGTAGTTCTAAAGGAGTTTTTTGAACAAAAGTTCTGAAAGAGTTCCTTGGATAAAGAAACAACCTGTTGGTAACAGATGATTTGTACTTGTAATAGGCTATCTTTATTCTCTAAAATCATACAGACTAGTTAAATGCCCTGTAGTTAGTAAAAAAAGGATGGAATGATTTAATTACAAACTGCTAGACTGCTTGCCTCCTTGGACTAGGAAATTGCTGACTTGCTGCTTGCTGTACTGATCTGAAGTTGTAACAATTTATTGAGCAGGCTAAGAAAGAGACTGTCGACAAGGTTTGTAATATAGTGAAGGAGCAGCTGGCTCTCCCCGATGGGACTGCTATCACTGCCGAATCAAAATTCGCTGAACTTGGTGCTGATTCACTGGATACGGTAACCCCCTCTACCAAAATTGACTGTAGCTCACAAAAAAAAACAGAACTTTAACAAAGCCAACCTTCTCCTGCAGGTTGAGATTGTGATGGGACTCGAGGAGGCATTCGGCATCACTGTCGATGAAACAAGCGCGCAGGACATTGCTACCGTGCAGGATGCGGCGAACCTTATTGAGAAGCTTGTGCTGGAGAAGGCTTCATAAGCAGATTAAGGGGAGGATCCAAAGTGGACATATCAACCCTGCAATCGACGACGTTGTGTTCGATCTCTGTTATATGTTCAATTATTCATGTTACCCATTTGTTATTTCTTGATCATTCAAGATGAGATTTTGTATTGATGTTTCTGAAGTAATTAGATGCACCACAGCCCAGAGGCTACTTGAAGCAAACGAAAGCAGTTGTATTTCACTTCCATTTGTATGTTGTTGAACTATTATAGAGAAACCAATAAACTGGCTCTGTCTTCACTCTTCTAGGTTTATGTCAAGTCATTGTTGATGACAAAAAATGGCAAGATGCTGATCTGGCTCTACAGCCGGTCTAACCGCATGTTACAAGCGGTCTGACCGGCTGTACCCTGTAGCCGGTCTGGCAATGTGCCAGGCGGTCTGACCGTCGGTCCCCGAGTCCGAGTAGAATTAGAGATTTCTTGCGGTTTAGATCTGTAAAAGAACTTCCTTGCTGGGCAATACCTCCCCACCCTATACTATGAAGGGTCGTGGCCGATTGAGGACCTCTATCTAATCGTCAAACACAAATACATCTACTATTTTGTACATTTTCTTTTATTCCTTTACCCTAGCTTTTCCAATCCCATATGGTTCTTCCTTCGTCTCGACGACGACCGAGGACGTTCTAGGTGGCCTGCCGATCCTAGAATAACCCAAGGTGCGCCTACCCTGACGGGGTCCCTTCTGGGTGGGCGTTCGTTGGTTTCTTGCCGGGCTGTCGCAGGGAGTCTGACCGCCTGTACAAGCGGTCTGACCGCCTGTAACAGGGGGTCTGAACGCCCGTTGTAGAGGTGCTGCAGCGAGCTCCTCCACACATCGCACGTTCTAGTGCATTCGTGTGTTGGCCCGAAAAGGCGGCAACATATTTTGGCGACTCCGCTGGGGAAGAAGAAAGATAAATCGGTTAACATGACCGATCCCAATGCTAAACGCAGCGAGGTTCATGAGAACAACATCGTCAGGCCTGACTTTGATCAGATTGAGGCTGACGAACAGAAGATTCTTGATGAAAGATTCAGAAAGATCGAAGAGGAGGAAGCGCAGGAAGTACTACGACGTAAGGAGGAAGCAAAGAAGCAATTACTGTCGTACTACTCCAGAGATCGTCAAGGCAAGGTTATAAAGCTCAAGGACGTGGTCTTTGATGAGTCTCCACATGAGGTAACATCCAATGTAAGTGATTCATCTTCTGGTGTTACAATGGAACAAATTCAAAGTATGATGGCTGAGCGCGATGCTTTTCTAGTTAATTGGCTTTTATCTAGAGAGAAAAAATCTACTAGTAAACAACCTGAAATACCTATTGATAATTTACCAGTTACAACTAGTGTCACTACCAATGTCATTACATCTGAATCATCGGCAAATCCTACAATGGAACAACCACCATATGGCATGCCGTTGAATTTTTATAGTGGACAGATGGTGACACCTACCAATGCATTGGTAGCCCAGCCGTCATACCCAGAACCTATCACAAGCATCCCAAATTCTGGCCGCATTGGCCGAACTAATGAGCTTATGAATTTTGTTCCGTCATATAGTACTTTTGCATGTACTACACCACCTATACCATCCACAGGTACTATTGCACCTATCGGTCCTATTTCTAATGAAACGTATGACCGATACTTGCAACAGTGGCAGAACAGGCCACGGCCGGTCGGACCGACCCCTACAGACGGTCTGACTGTCTATCAGAGCCAGCATAGTGCACCCACACAGTCAAATTCATCTTCACAATTTGATAGAATGTTTGCTGATTATAAGAATGATTTGGCTAATTTGCT
Organism: Digitaria exilis; assembly: GCA_015342445.1. Taxonomy (NCBI): domain Eukaryota; kingdom Viridiplantae; phylum Streptophyta; class Magnoliopsida; order Poales; family Poaceae; genus Digitaria; species Digitaria exilis. The sequence continues at coordinate 639,491 of JACEFO010000191.1, read as the reverse complement.
TAAAGAAAATCTTGGGTAGATTTTAGAGGCAAAACTCGTGCATATAAAAAATCGTATCCTGCTCACTTTGATTCGGTTCAATACCCTCTGGTTTTAGATTGCTTGATTTTGTTAAGTTTGATGGGGAAGATAATAAAAGTACTCTTGAGCATATTGGTCAATATCTTGCCCAATTAGGAGAAGCTGGTTCTATAAGCGAATTGAAAGTGCGCTTATTTTCATTATCTTTGACTGGAACCGCTTTTTCTTGGTCATTAGCTCTTGGTTCTATTAGCTCGTGGGAGCAATTAGAACAAAAATTTCATGATCATTTCTTTTGTGGGAATAATGAGCTCAAATTGTCTGATCTTACATCGGTTAAGCAATCACGTGGTGAATCTGTGAATGATTATATAAGAAGATTCTATGATATAGGAAATCGATGTTTTGGTGTGAATATTGCAGAAAAAGATTTAGCTGATCTAGCTCGTGATGGTTTACATCCTCATATTAAAGAGAAGCTAGGCAATCATGATTTCTTCACTGTGAATCAGGTGCATCAAAAAGCTTTCGCTGTAGAAAGCGGGGGTACAGATTCATTAGATGGCCGTAAGCATCATCGTCCTAATGTTCATATGTTGAGCTATGATTCTTCGGACGATGAAGGCAAAGAGGTGTATAGTGCTGAATTTACATGGTTGTCTAATGATCAAGCAAGCACTTGTGTTTCTCTTAAGCCGATTCATAAAAATCGGCAGGAGGAGATGAGATTTACTTTTGATGTTTCCAAGTGTGATAAAATTTTTGATGAGTTATTGAAGAAGGGAAAGATCAAAATATCTCATATTATGCCACCACCTGAGGAGTTGAAGAAACGAGCTTATTGTAAATATTATCACTCTTTCTCTCATGCAACCAATGATTGCAATGTGTTTCGTCGGCAAATACAATCGGCTGTTAATGAAGGCCGGTTAGTGTTTCATAATACGCAGGTTGATCACAATTCCTTTCCTGTAAATGCCTTATTGAATACCATTGAGTTGGTTAATCCTAAGGTGCTCATTCGGCCGGATCAAGCCGAAAAGGCTAGAGGGAAGAATGTGATCATTGGTGAAGAGAGACCCGAGAAAAGGTGCTGCACAAGAAGACATGTCGAGCTGCAACAAGAGCTTCTACGCTCGGAGGGCAAGAGAAGAGCAACAAGTCTGTCGGCAAGACAGCCGGTCTGACCGGCCGTTCCAATAAGGCCGGAAATTCTTCTAAGTCCAAGGTTAAAGCAAGGCCGAGTTTTGAGGAGCTCTTGGCCAAGTATAAGAGGAAAGGGGCTGCTTAGAAGTGAAGAAATCAATTAAGTAGCGCTAGAGGTGAAAAAGCACCACCAAGACATAGAGTACAAGGTATGCATGAACAACGAGGTAATTTTGCTTTTGCACCTTACTCTTATTGTGGACCGACTACACCCTGGTCTTGGTCTTATCCTTGCTATTATTCACCTTTGGATTATGGTAGTTCATAAATGCGACCTTGTGTTATTTTATATTCCTCTCCATATCCAAGTTGTGATACATTGCAAGGACCGATTGCTAGCAATAGTGATCTGGTCAAGAGTAATGTTATTAAGCAAGGTGAAGGCGGTAATAGGCAACATTCTAAGGGTATGCAGCCGAGGTGGTGTCCCTCAGGCTTATCTCGTACTCAAAGGAGAAGATTACAAAAGATGCGCAAGCAAGGAACAATGGAGCAACAAACTGAAGAGAAGTCAGCTAAGCCAACACGGACTAGGAAGGAGTGGAGGCCAAAGCAGGTTAATGTAGCATCAACTTGAGCAAATCAAGTTTCATGGCCGATAATATGTTATCGCCCTTAGAAGAAAAATGGCCGACAGTAGAGGGTCGCCCTTAGACTGAATTAATGCTTTATGGTACGCTTTGATTTACCAAAATACAGGAGGGCATATGTTGATGACAAAAAATGGCAAGATGCTGACCTGGCTCTACAGCCGGTCTAACCGCTTGTTACAAACGGTCTGACCGGCTGTGCCCTGTAGCCGGTCTGGCAATGTGCCAGGCGGTCTAACCGCCTGTCATAGGCGGTCTGACTGCCTGTCCCCGAGTCCGAGTAGAATTAGAGATTTCTTGCGGTTTAGATCTGTAAAAGGACTTCCTTGCCAGGCAAGACCTCCCCACCCTATATTATGAAGGGCCGTGGCCGATTGAGGACCTCTATCCAATCGTCAAACACAAATACATCTACTATTTTGCACCTTTTCTTTTATTCCTTTGCCCTAGCTTTTCTAATCCCATCTGTTGTTCTTCCTTCGTCTCGACGACGACCGAGGACGTTCTAGGTGGCCTGTCGATCTTAGAACAACCCAAGGTGCGCCTATCCTTACGGGGTCCCTCCCGGGTGGGCGTTCGTTGGTTTCTTGCCGGGCTGTCGCAGAGGGTCTGACTGCCTATACAAGCGGTCTGACCACCTGGAACAGGCGGTCTGACCGCCCGTAACAGGGGGTCTGACCGCCCATCGCAGAGGTGCTGCATCGAGCTCCTCCGCACATCGCACGTTGTAGTGCGTTCGTGTGCTGGCCCGAAAAGGCGCCGACAGTCATGCAATTGTTTGATAACATTCTGAATCAGATGATGTAATTGTTGACCTTGGGATGCACATTTGCAAATGTCAGGGTCTCAGGTTCTCCAAGGTGTAACCATAACCTAATGCATTTTTCAGCTCTGTGATTTGACAGTAGTTTTCAGCTCTGTGATTTCACAATAAACATTTCGAGTCGGAAATCAGGTTCAGGGCAAGATTGTGAGCAAGGTTTTTGAGAAGAAAGAGAGCTATGGCCCTGGTTGGATTTTGGAAATAGATACATTTTAATCCATGTTGGAATTTTACTTTTTTTTTAAGATGAATTTTACTGTTACGTACGAAATCAAAGGTATTCCTATGAGTTTCAATGTTCCAACCAGGAGAACTGTGGCCACACAACTTGAAGAATCCAGCACGCGAGAAACAAAGGAAGCTGACAATATGTTTTTTTAATAGATGAAATCCAAAGTTTTCCTCCAAAGGACACAAAACTCTGAAAATAAAAAAAAGAAAAAGAAAATGTCATCTTCTACCTCCTTCGCTGTCCTCCTCCATGGCCGCCTCGCCTCCCCTCGCCCTCCGTCAAAGGCGCAACCTTTCCTGGCTCCACCCAGCAACCCCTGCCGATTCCTGGCCTCCACCTCCGCTCGTCCCTCTCCGGCACGGCCGCCTCTCCTCGCCGCCGCCGCCGCAGCAGCTTCCGGCGGGGAGCGAGACAACCGCGTGCAGGAGCTGAGGGTGCCGGATTCTTGGCTGACGCCTGAGGGAGCGGCGCAGGTTCGTTCCAAGCTCTTGTCTTTTGCTCTGCTTTCCTCTCCAGTTCCCAGTTTCTGCAATTCAGATTTCAGATACTGTGCGAGCGCAGTGGGTTTCTGACTTTCTGGTTGCTCGAGTTGCATTTCCTTCCATTTTCGATTCATGTTGCATTTCTGTGTTACATGGGGTATGAATCTTGCATTCGCAGCATGGATGCGAAGTAGCAGAAACCTGTGGTCAGATTGTAACGAAATTTAGGAGACAATGAACTGAACGTGCTAACTAGTTCATTGCGCAGTAGAGCTCAACTGAATCCAAGCAAAATTACCCCCCAAGATAATTAAAAAAAAAATTGTGAACATACTCTAATAGGTATGGGTGAATTTCTCCGATGCTTTCAACAATGCATCTAGAGTTGCTTTGCATTTTCCTGAACTCCGTATTGTGCAGTCCTGAAACCCACCTGTTCTGAACCTTTTTGCAAATTGTTGCTGCTACGCATACAAAGATCACTGGTAAGCAAGCTGACCTCCATTTGGTGCTGCTCATGGCCAGGAATCCGAGTGGCTGAGGGAGACGCTACACAGGTGGCTGGACGACGAGTACTGCCCAGAGCCGGCGAACGTGGACATCAGCCGCACCGCCGCACGGTCATACCGCGAGTCCCTGGTCGCGGGGCGATCGGACCTCGGGGAGATCCTGCTCAAGATGGCCGGCGACCTCGAGTCGCTGTCGTACCGGGAGAGTTTCCATGGCGCCTTCTCCGCCGCCAACGCCGCCGTGCGCCTCATCACGCAGAGGATGGAGGAGGTGGGGTCCGGCGATGGTGGCCCGTGAGCTGGTTGAGCAGTACCGATCCAGCAATTGTTCGTGGCTCCGAATTCTGAAACCATAGGCCGTATGCATGTACCACCTCGCACTCAGCATTTCAGCAATGCTGTCGTTGAAAATGGCAGAATGGTTTGGAACTTCAATATCATTTTTCCAATTTTCCACATGGTTTTTATGCAACAAAAAAATACCGTAGAACTTACTAGACATCTGTTTTAGAAATCTTTATCAAAAGCTGTGACAATGGTTTGCTCAGATAACATTATTAACAACTTATATTTCAGGAATAATTTCCTCCAATAAGTTTTTGGGGACCCTTTTTTTTATAATAAACGTAACACCCAGGTCTACCTGGGTGACTGGGTCCATCCAACCATGATACGCCACGTCGGATAACTGCAACGCCAGTCAATGGAAAACAAATGAGGTCCCACCTCCCGTCTCCTGCCAAAAAACGCCGGCGGTGGCCGGCAGCTAAAGCCCACGTCGACGTCGAACTCCGCCGCCAGCATTCATATATCTTTACACTTTACCGGGCAGCCCAGTGCGGCACTTGTACCAGGCGTCCATGGCCAATGCAGCGACTCCGGCGCCGGCGGTGGCGCGGCGTGGGACGCTGGTGTGCGCGTCGCTGACGGCGCGTTCGCTGCAGGAGATGGCGGCGGAGGTGGCCGCCGCCGCCGCGCTGGGCGCCGACGCGGCGGAGCTCCAGCTCGGCTGCCTCGACGGGTTCGAACCGCGCAGGGACCTGCCCGTGCTCCTCGCCCAACCCCGGCCGCTCCCCGTCATCGTCACCTACAGGTCCTCGACTTCTTGTTTCTACTCTGAGACTCTGAAACATCTTCTTGCCGCATTATGTGCTTAAAGTTCAGAACTTCAGAGTTCAGACTTCAGATTGCGTCTCTATTGTACTACCATCTTGTTCGCTTGATTATGTACGGAGGAACTGAGTGCAAGTAAAAATGTTGCTTGTTGCACAGACCGAAATGGGAAGGAGGCCAGTATGAAGGCGAAGACGAACCACGGTTTGAGGCACTTCTGTTGGCAATGGAGTTGGGAGCTGAGTACGTGGATATTGAGTTCAAGGTTGACCTTGTCCTCACTCCTCTCTAATTTGGTTTGACGAATTGGATCAATATTACTCTTTAGGTTGATTGACAAAGGAAGTGAGTTTTCTTTCCATTTGGTATCAGTATGCTGCTTTAAGCTTACTGAAATGAAAAAAAGAGATATATCTGAGAAAGTTGGTCTTTTTCATTCCAATTTTCTATGCAATCTAGTCTTGCACTGTCAAGTGCCTAACTTAATTCCCTCAAAAAAGCTTCTCTAATAAGTGGCTCCACCACTAAAAGAAACTCTATCTAAAACTGATCAACCAAAAAATTGATTATCATTTTCACACTTGGGTCACTGTAACATTGTTGTTCTGCAGGTTGCCGACAAATTTCTGCATTTTTTGTCAGGGAGGAAACCTGAAACCTGCAAGCTCATCGTTTCATTTCATAACTATGAGTACACTCCATCGGTCAACGAGCTTCTGAGTTTGGTGGATCAGATTCAAGCAACAGGGGCTGATATTGTGAAAATTGCAACCTCTGCCACTGAGATTGATGATGTGTCAATAATGTTTCAAGTACTTGATCATTGCAAAGTGAGTTTACCATTTGAGTGTACCCAAATTCTTTCCATTCTAGTATCAGCCTGTGATAGTTCTTTTTTATCTTTTGCAGTAACCATTTTATTCTACCTCACTGTTATTTATTGCTTCATAGCATGATATGATATCTGCTGCTGAACTTTATTTTAGTGCTACAAAGATTATGTTGTTCTGACAAGTCTGCTGTCAGATTCTAATTTTGTTTTTCAAAAAGATCCAAATCACTCCTAGCGCTCTTCTAAGTTTAAAACAAGCTGCTAGTGTTCAGTCTCCGTCAAGTAAGTTGGACTAGGATCAAAGTAGAACCATTAGTTTGCTGTGACTGAACATGGATTATAATTGGAGAGGTAGATTATAATTGCACCCTATTCTGATCAAATGCTCAATCTTCCACACTGTAGTATGAAATCCCTGACTTGGTATCACCAATTTCAAAGATCTTCTATTGAAGGGAGGGGAGGGACAGCAGGGAGGCCCCTACCACAGTACACTCAAATATAAAACAATTTATGTCAGTGATTCCAGCAATTGATCTACACATGTTCTTCTAGTGAATATCAAAATATTTCACTCTAACCACATGCAGGAAGATTTCTTCCACGAGTAACAGTTAGGACTTAGGAATGCACACCCGACACCACAAGTGACTTAATGTCCTATGCGTTGGTTTCCATGCTTCATTTTTCAGTTAATCAGTTTCCTTACCATGATTCTTAATTCTTATTACCTTTTATTTGAATAATGAACTAGGCAAAGAAGGTGCAAGTCATTGGGCTGGTGATGAAAGAACGGGGTTTCATTTCTCAGATTCTTTGTGCAAAATATGGTGGATACCTTACTTTTGCATCTCTTGAAAAAGGAAAAGAATCTGCGCCCGGGCAGCCAACAGTAGCAGAGTTGATAAATAAGTACAAAATTAGGCAGATAGGCCCAGATACGAAGGTCTTTGGTATTATTGGAAATCCAGTTAGCCACAGTAAAAGCCCAATCGTGCAAAATCAAGCTTTCAGATCTGTGGGTTTCGATGGTGTGTTTCTGCCATTTTTGTCAGATGACTTGGTTAAGTTTCTTAATACCTTCTCTTCACCAGACTATGCTGGCTTCAGGTAAAATAACTAGTTTGTTGCAATGATGTTTGTAGTCTGTTATAATTGTATTTATTGACTTATGGTAGTTGATTTCCCATGTTTTACATGGCCTATAATTTTTTTATCCAACTAATTGGACTGAAGTTGCACAATGCCCCATAAGGAAACTGCAGTTAGGTGCTGTGACGATCTGGATCCTATTGCCAGGGTAATTTCACGCCACTTATATTTTGCTTGTCATTTTATTGGATTGCTCAGAGCAGTCAGAGTAACGTTTGGGGAAAAAAATATCGTTTTGCCCAGGACATTGGAGCTATTAATACAATTGTCAGAAGGCCTGATGGAAAACTTGTAGGATACAATACAGATTATGTTGGGTGTATTGCTGCTATTGAGGATGCAATCAGAGGTGGTACTACATGCCACTACTTAGTTATGGCATTGTTGCTGATAGGTATTCAATTCTAACTTCTGACTGGACCAATATTTTGCAGCATCACAACCAACAAATCCAACTGCGTCGCCACTGGCTAGAAGGCTTTTCGTTGTTATTGGGGCCGGTGGTGCAGCAAAAGCAATTGCATATGGTGCAAAGGAGAAGGGAGCAAGAGTTGTAATTGCTAACCGTACTTTTGGTATTCTTACTTCTATGGAGCCATTCTCCAAAATTTCTAAATTTACAGGGTTACATTGCTTGATCCTTTTAGGCATGTCCTGTCTAAGAGCATTATCTTGTATCTTAAATGTAAGCATTTAAATTAGAGCTCATTCATGATAACTATTGTTTGTGTCTTACAATGAGGTTTTCTTGGTACGTTAGGTCTAGCAGGGCTTTAACCTATTATAGATCCAAACTTAACAATTATTCCTAGGCAGGGGCTCAGTCCCTAGCCTTATTTTTAGACAAGATGTGTACTTAATATGCCGCGTCTTTGGCTCTGAAATTTTTATTCTATTGTGGACTTCTAGTCATGTTTTGTAGCATGTCTTTTTTCTGAAATTTCCTTGGCTCCCTGATTACTCTGATATGATAAAAATGTGATTGGTTATGTTGATAAGTCAAATTTCTGTAACATGCCAGCCCGTGCTGAAGAGCTTGCAAACATAATTGGTGGGAGTGCTTTAACCATGGCTGAGTTGGAAAATTACCAACCAGAGGAAGGCATGATTCTTGCAAATGCAACATCTGTTGGAATGTATCCAAATGTCGACGAAACTTCTTTATCCAAGGTCTGAAACTCCTTTCCTAGTTTAGTTTCAACTGTAAGTCCATAACTGATATATTCATTTTGAATTGTAACCATGCAGAAAGCGCTTAGAAACTATTCCGTTGTCTTTGACGCGGTCTTCGTTCCAAGAGAGACCAGACTTCTCCGAGAGGCTGCAGAATGTGGAGCCACGGTTGTTGATGGCCTGGAGATGTTAGTAAGACTAGTGATGGTTCAGTTTGAGCTTTTCACAGGGGGCATGCCAGGTATTGTTTTCAGCCTGTCTAGCAATAGTCACCGTTCGTTCTTTGTTCATCTTATCGTCGCTCAAAAAACTTACTGATTTCCTCATATGACTCACCTTACAGCTCCACAAAAGTTGATGCGTGAAGCTATTCTGACAAGAACACAGTAATGCTTGTCCAGAATGGTGGTTCCTGCAAAATGGTTCTAGACTTCTAGATGTGTGCGTGTCCTCCTCCATCCCTGCATGACCTTCAACTTGTACAGAAACCAGGATCTTGAATAAAGATAAGCTCTGGCTCAACAATGTTAATATGCCTTATCTGTCTGAAATATCTGAATGGCTGTATATGTTCAATAATAAAGATCGAACAAGCTCTGTCTCAACAAGGTTAAAAAGTTTATATCTGTCCATTGTGCAAAACTTGGACAATGTTTGAATATGTGCAGAATCTCTTCATTTCTACGGATGGTGGTAAAGGTTGATTGCTTACAAATTCGTCCGGCAACGCTCATGAAGCCTCGTTCCTGATAGATTCATACTTTCAATTACTGGATTTAGCCTAGGTTCTCCATTCAGCAGTTGAGATGGTCTCAACCAAAACGTTTTGGTCTACGAATACATTCGCATTATACTCTGAAAACCTTTTTTTTTCCTCTTTCCCGGTTTTCCAGAAGTATCCCAAAGAACAATATAGTTTTATTTTTTGAAGCTTAATTAATAGTGAAGCTTCAATCGCATGCAAAACAGCCTCAGATTTTGAAAAAAAAAACTGTTATTTCAACTAATCCACAATCCAAAAGCAATTTTTGCAAAAGCTTTTTCTTCAATTTTTTTTACAAACATTGCATGTAAAATAAAAGGATCCATTGCCGTGGTGATTCCAATAAGGGAGACACCGAGACAATGTGCGATGTAAGCAAGTCATCAACAGAGCATCGCTGCAACGACCAATTGCTTACGAAGATGCCCGATCAACTCACTTTCTCCCTCCTTGCACCACCCCATATAAAATTTTACAATCTTTATATCACATTAGCATGCCCGTAGCTCTCTACAGCTTGCAGTAGCCTTTTCTCCCGTTTCCTTTTTCCTCAATTTTTTTAAAAAATACCAGAACACTACCTTGGGACCTCACTGTTCACATATTGAAGTGAACATTCTTACTTTTAATATCCAGGCCATTTGGTAACAAAGTCCATCTCGTGGCCGTCACCCGTCATACTCCCAATATATATAGCTGGGATTGGGGCGATCTGCTCTCAAAACTGTCTCCCTCCAAAGCAATGGATAACTTTCAAAGGTTCCATAGGACTTGTGTGTGGTGCGCACGGAGAGAAGGTTATTGGGGTGTTGATCCTCTGCCTGCTTCAATGCCTCCTCCAATCTCACCACCACCTCTCTACTGCAAGCCCTCTTGGTATAAATCTCGGCCACGACGTGCTCAAGCGCCGGGAGATGCGCCATGGCCAGGTCGTCGAGGTCGCCGCCATTGGCGAAGTCCCAGTCTCGGATGCAGAACCGGAGGCGTCGAACCATGGGCATTGCTCCAAGCTTGAACATGGATGGCACCGTGACGAAGTTCAAGAACGCGCACTCAATCGCGCGTGGGAACGCGCCGCCGCCGAGCACGAACGCCGACGATCTCCCCTCCTGCGCCGGCCACTCCTCGATCAGACCCGTCGCCCCTAGCCAGAGGTATCGGAGCGCGGGCATGGCGCCGAGGACCTCAAGGTCCTCCTTTCGGACCCGGCTCGCCGCTACGTGCAGGGAAGAGAGCAATGGCAACGACGAAGGGCTCAGCCATGGCGGCAGCGACGAGAACGCCCGCCCGCCGCTCCTCATCTGGACCACCGAGACAGCAAGCTTGCGGAGCTTCGGCGGAGGAGGTGCCTGCTTCATGAGGTCGGCTCCGGCGAAGTCGGTGATCTCTAGGTGCCGGATCTCCTGCAGGTTGCCCAGGGACTCGACCAGGGCTCGACATAGGCTCTCTTCCAGCTCGCCGTGCCCCGCCGCGATCTTGATGCTGAGCACACGCAGATGGGTCAGATGGACCAGCGCTTCGACGAGCTCTGAAGCGCTGTCCTTGTCCACTCTCACTGTCGTCAGCTCCTCCAGGGACGTCAGCTGCTTCAGCCAGCTGCATCGCAGTCTCGTGCGGTGGTTGTAGTCGAAGCAGAGGCACTTGAGTTGTGTCAGCCTCGCAGTACTCGATGGCAGTTCTTGTATGTCAGTCCCTTGTATGTCCAGAGTCTGCAAGAACTGAAGCTGACCAATCTCTGCTGGGAGCTCACCTGAATATGAGGTGCCTCTCAGCCCAAGGTACCTCAAATGTAATAGGCTCCCTAGGTGCCTCAGCTTGAGGGGGCCATCTTCGCTGAGATCAAAGTCTTCTAGATCCAGTACACGTAGGACTTGGAAGCATGAAAGGGATGACATCTTGATAGCAGGGCTGAAGACAGTGAAGGACCTCACTTGTGACATGCTTGCTGTGGTCACCTGACTGCAGGTACTGGTATTAGTAGGCTTTTGAAGGGATAGCCTGTGGGCCTTGACGCTTATTCCCCAACTCGTGCTTTGCTCAATGTGATCCGGTATGGTCACGAAATTCTCTTCTCTTGACAGGGAACAAATAAGATCAAGCACAATATCATGGACGCGGCATGCTTGCGGCATGCCTTCTTCGTCCAGGAGTGCGGGTTCCATCATGCTTCTGTTTATAAGCTCATTGAAGTACCTCTCTCCGATCTCAAATAAGTTGTCACCGTGTTTCTCATGCTGGATAAAATCTTCTGCTATCCACCTTCGTATCAGTTTGTTCTTTCTAATCTGGTAATCTTCTGGAAATATACTCAGATACAGCAAACATGTCTTCAGATGAGAAGGTAGATCGTAGTAACTAAGCGACAACACCTTTCTCATGTCGTTCATGTCAGGGTTGTTTTCAACTCCAGAACCAATAGAGTCACAAACCTCCTGCCACTCAGTTATATTGTCCTTAATTGCCAACAGGCTGGATATAGTGATGATTGCCAATGGCACGCCTCCACATTTCTTCAAAATTTTGTTGGAGACTTGCAAAATTTGTCTGGGACACTTTTCTTCAGAGTCAAATATCCTCCTATAGAATAAAACTTTGGAGCTCTCAGGAGTGAGTGGTTTGAGCTTATAACAACTCCCAGCTCTTGCAGCGACATCACTGTTGCGGGTAGTTATGATGATTCTACTACCCAGGTTTGTATCCAGCAACGCATATTCTATTGTCTTCCACGATGACACATCCCAAATGTCATCGATAACAATCAAGTACCTACACATATACAAAGTCAGATGAAAAAAAAAAACCTATAGGACTGCTTCAAGATCCCAAATGTGATAAAGTGAGAAACAACAACCAGGTGCTTAGAGAAAATTAAAGACTGAAATTATAAGTAGAGCTATACCTCTTGTTGTTGAGGAAATTTCGGATCTCGTCAATGAGCTGCCTTTCATCCAACGTCTTCACTTTCATGTACTTCATGTAAGTTCGCCTGTCAAGATCAAGAAGGATGTCCTCGAAAACTTTCTTCAGGTCAGGATTCCGCCCAACAGGAACGAAGGCGCCGCATCCGAAATCCGCTTTAAGCCTGTCATACACGGCTTTGGCAAGAGTAGTCTTTCCCAACCCACCGAACCCGACAACGGAGACCACCTTCTTCTCCTTCGCGGATGCGCCATCCCCCTCCCCCTGGGGTGTCGACAGCGACAGCATCGACACGAGCTCATCCATGGCGTCCTCGATGCCGACCAGCTTCGCGGCGTCGTTGTAGAGAGCCGCGAGGCGAGGATCGATGGGCGCCGAGGCGGGCTTGGCCGCGGCGATGTCGCCGACGGTGTACCTGCCGCGGCGCTCGGCCACCTCGCGGAGCTGCTTCTTGATGTCGTCGATGGCGCCGGCGATCCCGCGGCGAGCCTTGCTCTTGCTGAGTAGGCTGGCCATCTTCTCCCGGAGGCGCCTAATAAACGAGCCTTTTTCTTGGTCCCCCTCGCCGCCGCCGACGCCGTCGACGCGCACCAGGAAGGCGTCGAGCACGTCCTCCATGTCGTAGGATGCCTCCCGGAGCTCGCGCGCCCAGACGCGGACCTGCTCGTCGAGCAGATCCGGCGGCACCTCGGCCACCTTGCGGAGCGCGGCGTGCGCGCTCTCGAGCTCCTGCGCCAGAGATCTTGCCTCCTTCCGGACGCCCTTTTGCAGGCCGTACTCGTCTTTGATGATCTCCCATAGCTTGGGGACGAGGCTGCTCATCGCCCCAGCCACGAGATCCATGCTTTCAGGTTGCAGCTGAGGCCTGAAGGATCGCTCTATCTTCTTCTCAAAGTGTGGATGATAGTGTGGAATTATAGATGATGGAAACGATTCTTGGTGTGTACGCGAGGAGTGGACTGCAAGTCAATCTGGAGTGAACAGAACGATAGTGTTTAGTTGATTGGAGGAGAAAAAGAATTTTTTTTAGGAAACGTGTTTTGTGATAGGGATGAATAGGAAAGTTGAAGTGAAATTTTTCTGGAAAGCGTGTTTACTGAGAGGGATGAATAGAAAAGTTGAAAATATCTTTGCAATTGGCCTTTTTCTCGTTTCGCCTTTCATTTTTCTTTTCACATATTCTCTCTTTATTAAGGAAAAATAGGAAAAGAAGCAATAGCCACAAGTGCACTCTATCGACAAAAGGTGAAACCGTAGCGCACTCCATGTTTCTAACACCGAAATGTAGCGCACTGGGACTGTGTCAAATAAATAAATAGTTTGTAGCGTCTATCATGAAGCTATAAAGAAACTGCGATGTGTACATAGAAGCAGTTTGGTTCCTACAAAACTTCTCTACAAATTCACTATTTATTGAAAATTTACTATTCATCCACTTCACAGAACACGCTTTCCAGAAAAGTTACTACAATGTATTTCCCCACTTCTCTCCCAACTAAACTACTTCATATTGTCTATCCAATTTTTTTAGTCCCAAAAAGAACACGATCTATATTCATGAGTGTAATTCTGGTTTAATTTGGACCCACTTACATGGTGTGAGTGTGGGGCGTGAATATGTGGGGTTGGTGTGTGTATGCATGTGCATGAACATATATTGGAGGTGATGTGTAAAAAAAGTTTATATAAAAAAAGGCAAATAGGGATTGTAATTTTAGTTTTATGCTTGTAGGTTCGCCTTGTTGGGACATGATGCTCATCTCAGATGTTCATAGTCATTCCATCTTTGAAGTGGACCAAAATGAAGGTGTCCCTCCCCACCATGTATGTACTACCTCCGTTCTTGAATATATGACACCATTGACTTTTTTTCTTCGTTTGACTATTCGTCTTTTCTACAAATATTTATGCAATTAGATAAGTCTACTAGTTAAATCCAAGGTATTATCAATAATAGATGTAGTGGTAGCCATTTTATGCTATTTAACAAAGTAACTAATAAAATATCATTGGTCAAAGTTGAAGGAAAAAGTCAATAGTGTCATATATATTTAAAGAACGGAGGTAGTATATATATAAGCGGAAAGTTCTATTGTTCTCTTGAACAGTTGAACTATTGACCAAGTCGTGTTGAGTTTTACAACATATCCACATAACTCCTGTGGAGAGGGATGGTGCATCCGGGAACAGCGGCTCGCGGTGGTGTGGCCGAGCACAGCGGCCCAAGCTCTCCTCTCGTCACTGTCGGACAGCAGCCGGAGGCCACGACTAGGGGATGGCGCGGCCCAACCTTCCCTCCCGTTGTCGTTGCGCTATCTCTCTTACCTGAAGCTGTGCAAAAGCGTCGAGCACTTTCCAAGTGACCGATCTCAACAAGGACGGTGCCTCGAGGCAGGCGCAGGAGAGCTACTAGGAGGAGCATGTGGGGATCTCAGGGAGCTCGCCCTTTGCCTTCATTCTCCACCGAAGACATTGCTGATTTAACATGTTGCATATACGATTTACCAAGTTGCAATCGTGGTTTCATGGTGTTGCCACTATGTTTGAGAATTTTAAACGAGTTGTTGCAACATGAATTTCCAGATGTTGCAACACTGAACCATACGTTTAATATTGCCATGGATTTTTTCCTCACAAATATTCCATGCAACATTATATAAATGTTGTAGTGAGAGTTTTTAACTAGGGTGACCGTTAGATGTTGTGTTTGGACGTTCCTAGCATGTTTCTATACGATAATATGCACATATACTATATTACCTAATACTACCTCTGTTCTCATTTGGATGACGTCCGCTAGCTCAAATTTGCGCTAAGCAACGTCAAATAAAAAGGAATGGAGGGAGTATTTTGGAATATCTTTATCGACGATCGGACGGTGGCAAAATGGATGCCCGTCTTTCTCTCTCCCTCGCCGTAGCTGCTCTCCCATTTCTGTTTTTTTCTCAATATAAAAAGATGCAGAAGGTCAAGTGCACAAGGAATCTTTTTCCAATCTTTGATTCCTCGCATCTCGACCGCGTGCCCCTTCCCCCATGTGTTCCATGCTCCCACTGTCCCCAACCAATAGACACGCGCCACGTCAGATCTCCCTGCGCTGACCAGTGGGTCCCACCGCCACGCCGGCGAATCTCCACCACCACTCTCCACCAACTACCCCCCAAAGTTCACCACCAACCAAAATCGCCGGCGGCAGCAGCTAAACCCTCTCCCTCCTCCCCTCCCTCACCTCACCTCACCAACCACCCCCGCGTCCCCGCGATGGCCACGGCGATGTCGGTGTCGGCGGTGTCCCCGGCCCCCGCGGCGGCCGCGGTCTCGCGGCCGCCGACGCTGGTCTGCGTGCCGGCCACCGCGCGGGCGCCCCGCGAGATGGCGGCCGAGCTGGCCGCCGCCGCCGCGCTCGGCGCCGACGTCGCCGAGCTCCGCCTCGACCGCCTCGCCGGCTTCGCGCCGCGCAGGGACCTCCCCGTCATCCTCGCCGACCCGCGCCCGCTCCCCGCGCTCGTCACCTACAGGTGGGCCCCCGGTTCCCCCGTCCAAGGGGCTGTTGGCGTGGCGTGGATTGGAAGGAGGGAGCATTTTGGCATTCCCGTGTTCCGGGCTGGACTGGGGAATGGTGGGATTTGTTGGGTTCCAGTTTGATTTCGTCTCAGTGATTTGGAGGAAAACGTTGTAGTGTACATTTTTAATCTGGATGGTACCTTCATACGAGCAATTCGATGATCTTGTACCAACATTTCAATGTGCTTGATTTTGGTTTGCACAGGCCCAGGTGGGAAGGTGGCGAGTACGAAGGCGATGACGAGCCGCGGTTTGAGGCGCTGATGCTGGCGATGGAGCTGGGAGCTGAATACGTTGATATTGAGCTCAAGGTTTGCTCTGCTCTCCATCCTTTTCCATTTGAGGCAATGAGTGACTAGAGAACAGGCTACTCGCAGAAATAACCTGGAAATGAATTATCTTTATTTGATATTTGTGTAAGCTTCGAGAAATGACTAACATAGCCTAGGGTACCTGTGTTGTTGCAATGCTACTGCTAAAAGTGCATTGCAAGTTACATTTATGTGACGTGAAATGGAATTTCTGACTTTGTTTTTTTAAAAAGGCAATAAGATAAACCCTTTCTGAACTCCTAAAGTTGCTCGATCCTTGATTTGATTATCATGCATCAATATTAATGCTAATTAGTTCGGCCTTCTTATCCATGGATCTGTTGTCAGGCGGTTGCTATAATTGTGCTATTGTGCAGGTTGCTGACAAATTTATTGGACTTTTGTCTGGGAAGAAACCTGACAATTGCAAGCTCATCGTTTCATCTCATAACTTTGAGAATACTCCATCAACAGAGGAGCTTGCAAATTTGGTGGCTCAGATACAAGCAACAGGGGCAGATATAGTAAAAATTGTAACCACTGCCACTGAAATTGTTGATGTGGCAAGAATGTTTCAAATACTTGTACAATGCCAAGTGAGTTTACTGTCTGAAATCTCCGCTTTGTATTCCAGTTCAGTCTACTGTCTACCTCACTCTCCTTTTATTGCATCTCCAAATTTAAGACCATTTACATGGTGCTCTCTTTCTGGTGTAAATATGTCTGAGTACAGCTCTAATGATTGATAGTTTATTGTGATCTCATAGCCCTTAACACAACAGCACAAGATGATCCATAAGCACAAGTTTCCTCTTTTCAAATCTACTTCTTATGCACAAAAATTTGTTAGAGCTTAACTTGAGAAATACCTACTTCTTATGAGTTTATGCCCATGCTTCATTTGCTAGTTGCTCTGATATGATTCCAATTTCACATTATCTTTTCTTTGAACAATGACTTAGGAAAAACATGTGCCAATCATTGGGCTGGTGATGAATGATAGAGGTCTTATTTCTCGAATCCTTTGCCCAAAATATGGTGGATACCTTACTTTTGGGTCTCTTGAGAAAGGAAGAGAATCAGCACCTGCACAACCAACAGCAGCAGACTTGATTAATTTGTACAATATCAGGCAAATAGGCCCAGACACTAAGGTCTTCGGTATTATTGGGAAGCCAGTTGGTCACAGTAAGAGCCCAATTCTGCATAATGAAGCTTTCAGATCTGTAGGTTTCAATGCTGTGTATGTGCCTTTTTTGGTGGATGACTTGGCTAAATTTCTTAATACGTACTCTTCGCCAGACTTTGTTGGCTTCAGGTACTCAGTCTTAGTGCATTGAGCCAAATAATCTGTTGGAATATTTTTTGAGTTGAGTTATATATTTATTCCTCCATATCTGACCAGGCTTTTATTATTTCAATCCAATTAACTGCAGTTGCACAATTCCCCATAAGGAAGCTGCAGTTAGGTGCTGTGATGAAGTTGATCCGATTGCAAGGGTAATTTAATTTCTATTTCTTTGCTCATAGTATATTGGTTTGCTGAACCTTTAGTGCACCCAGAGTAATATTTGGAAGCATGCTATTTGCTTCAGGATATTGGAGCTCTTAACACAATGGTGAGAAGACCTGATGGAAAACTTGTTGGCTATAATACTGACTATGTCGGTGCTATTTCTGCCATTGAGGATGGAATAAGAGGTTTCTGCATTCCCTTATGCTGTAGTCTTTTGTACTATTGCTATTCAATATCTAAGTAATTGCCTGTTGGGATAATTTGCAGCAACATCATCACAACCAACAGATCCAACAACATCCCCACTGGCTGGAAGGCTTTTCGTAGTCATCGGGGCTGGTGGTGCGGGCAAAGCCCTAGCATATGGTGCAAAAGAGAAGGGAGCAAGAGTTGTGATTGCAAACCGTACTTTTGGTATGCACATCTTCTGGCCTTCTGCTGCACAGATTTTATCATAGACCTGCACAGGTCACATGCTATCTTTTTCCCCTTGAACGAAAACACTCAATAAGATTATACTTTTGCATTATTGAATGCTTAGCAAATATACGCTATGTATTGTAGTCATTCCAGTTATGTTGTTCAGTATCTAAAAAATCAGCAACCGCATTCACTGTTAGTGTTTTGTTAGAGATGATAGAGAGGTTGTAGTTCAAATCTTGTTGTCGTGAATCTTTCTGGTTCCAAATTTTGCAATTTTTACCAGTTTTGAACTACTGCATGCTTGTTTTACATGTCTCACATTACGTCTAGAAACATTGAATTATTCTAATAACATAATGTCTTTGGCCTGAAACTCTTTCTGGACACTGATTGTCTTTAACGATAAAATCATGTATGAGAAATTTGTGTGGCGTTAAGTCAAAAGTTATAAGTTTTTTCAACTTTCCAGCACGTGCTCAAGAACTTGCCAACTTGATTGGTGGGCCTGCACTGACTCTGGCGGATTTGGAAAATTATCATCCTGAGGAAGGGATGATTCTTGCAAATACAACAGCCATTGGAATGCATCCAAATGTCAATGAAACTCCTTTATCTAAGGTCTTCAATCCACCTTCCTTAATTTACTGCCAATTGTGATAAGTATATTCCTCCTTTGTGGTTTCATTATTGACAAATCATAACCTTGCAGCAAGCCCTTACATCCTATGCTGTTGTCTTTGATGCGGTCTACACGCCAAAAGAGACCAGACTTTTGCGTGAAGCTGCAGAATGTGGAGCCATAGTTGTTAGTGGTCTGGAGATGTTTATAAGACAAGCAATGGGTCAATTTGAGCATTTCACGGGCACGCCAGGTACTTCTTATTTTTTGGTCTTTTCTCTTATTTTTCCATTATTCAAGCGATAGTCGTTAGTAGATCTTACATCATTTCTTGTATGATTTGCCGTTACAGCTCCAGATAGGTTGATGCGTGATATTGTTTTGGCAAAGACCTAGTAAGGTTTGTCCAAGGAGCAACCTTCCTTTCCATCATAATTTCTGCAAGATTGGTTTCAGTTGTATGTCATCCTTCCTTCTTCCTCAACTTTTAGGAACTGCTATCTTGAACATGTGCAGATGTAGGTTTCATCTTACTATGTTCCCCCTTTCCAAGATTCAACGTAGTTAGCACATTTTGCTAAGATTCCCAATTTTCCTGCTCAGGAAAGAATTATAGGGTACATTCTGGCTCAGTATTGCCACAAGTCGTTTTTTTTCTTTCATCAAAGTTGAAGAATCTATTTAATCTTTGGGTGTATGAAATCATACAAAGGGTGCTACCTTTTTCTGCTTTAGCTCCACACATGTTTATATGAAATTTTCTTCGCCGCGATATGTACAGTTCATAGAGCTCTGCATTCACTTGGCAGCCACTGAATACCTCTGTTTCTTGTTTCCAGTGGATGATGATAAATTCCGAGCAATTACAAGTTCACTGGACAACCCTAACGCATTGAAGTCTCGTCTGTGAGCGATTCATCCAGCCGTTCAACCTTTTTTTTTTTTCATATTTGGATTCAGCAACCAATTTGCAGTTCGGCCAATGTAAATGAGATGGTCCAGACTGAAACATTTTGGATTGTGTTATTGTATTAGCCCAAAATTTGCCTTTTCCAACTGACCGCATCAAAGAACAGTAGGAAGGCTTTGTATGGGATATTTTTGTAGTAGGGAAAATAAAATTGAAATTAAGCCTTGGTATGCTCCATTGCGGCTGCAGATTTGATTCCCCTTAAATCCACGCTTTGCTGCTAATTGCAGTTATATAGCCTTGGACCAACTATATTGATGCACTCTAGTTAAAAGAAACTGCCAGTTCATGGTAAACGGCGTTGGATGGCGGATGCAAGTTTTTTCACAACAAAAAATATCGGTAATAAAGGGGCATTCCGAGAATCACAACAAAAAATAATCGGTAAAATAGGGGGCATTCCGAGAATTGAACTCGGGACCTCTCGCACCCTAAGCGAGAATCATACCACTAGACCAAATGCCCTTCGATGATAATTTCTGTATATTTTTATTTATCTTTTATGTACCGAGGATCCCAAGGTCCAGTAAAACTTGGGATATAGCTGGAGTGTTTGCACGCCAAGTGACTCGTACCAAGAACATGCTATCAAGATGCCGAAGAGTAGGATGAATTATGTTTCTATGAATTTTTAGGTAATCATAAGTTTGCAACCACCTGAGTTTTTAGTAAGATTCTATCACTCAGAAAAATGCTTTTATGCGGAATCACGTTCAACGTTGAGAATGACGCGACCGAGCCCTTCCGCGGCTCCACTTCTTTCGGATGTCAAGATCCATCCAATCGCTGTCTGTCTTTCCTCTGCTATCTTTCCACATTATATCCTCGCGGCCTCGCCGTCCTTGGCCCTGTTCGATATCGGTGCGTGCTGCCTATTTCTTTCTTGCCCTTGTTGATTCAAGAACCACCTTTGGCTTCTATTGTGCCCCCCATCCCATCGAAATCCCAATCCCAAAGCTCCAATCTTTTCCCCCGAGCATCCGCTTCGGCTCGACGGCTCATCTCCATTTTGCGCAAGATTCTCGCCGGCGTTTCCTTTCCAGGGAATCTGAAGTGAGGAGGAGCTGTGATGAGGCTGGGGTCCGGAGACGTGCGGCAGCCGGTGCCGGGGCCTTACGCGCTGTACCACTTCGGCACCAGCGGAGCCGCCGTCGCCGCCGCCACCGCCGTCACCCACCCGCTCGGTCAGCTACCTGCTATTCCTCTTCTTTCGATCTTCTTCAATTGCCTTGGCTATCAGTATGAAAACAAACAGTAATTCGGTTGGGGATGATAGCAATTCAGAATTCATGTTTGGTTACACGGCCAATCAGATATAGATATTGTGCCTCTCCAGGTCTTGTATGCTTAGGGAGCTGCTGCTAGTTGAGATGGGAACAGTGAGATAATGTTGCAGAATTAGTAATTGGGGAAAATGTGATTAAATAAGACTTAACTAGGTTTTTCATGACATAATTATGGTTAAGGTGAAAGAGATTAAACTCGTCTGTTTTGGACGAATGGTTTTGTGGGTTGCCATTTGGTGAGGTATGTTAGTGATTTGTTGATTTGTTCAGGGCAGGCTAATACTTATTACTCCAGTAGGAAAAAAAACAGGAGCATTCACATTCTATTTAGATAAGTTAGCTCCCTGCTAGATATGGAATATGGTCATTCAAACATTTACGACGGGCTGATGAGCTGATCCCCTTTTCAAGAAGGCAGCAAATGGTCGCTTTATCCGGACTGCAGTAAATAACAGCCATGTGCATAAAACAAACAGTTGCAAAATTTGACCTGTTCATTTCATGGTTTCTCAGAAATGTTAGATAACTGGTACATGGACCAAGACTTGAGGACAAACATTATTCTATAAACATTAACTGTTCATTGCTATGTTGCCACTTTTGTTACAAGAGCATATATTTTTGTACAGAAAATAAGTTACCTTTTTTATAGGTCTACCACCATTTTCGTCCTGCAGATGTTATCAAAGTTAGGCTTCAAATGCAGCTTGCTGGGCAAAGAGGAAACTTAGTTGGAATGGTACTCACGGCACCTACAGGTTTCCTATTCATTGATTGTTCAGATGTTAAATTCATTTGGTGGTTTTCTGTATTATGAAATATGCTAGGGTACAATATTTACACAACTGGTTGAAAGGGAAGGGCCTCGATCACTCTACCTGGGACTTGCACCAGCATTGACAAGATCTGTTGTCTATGGTGGCCTTCGATTAGGACTCTATGAGCCCTGCAAACATGTCTGCAGTTATGCATTTGGTTCAACAAACTTTGCTTTTAAATTTGCATCTGGAGTCATTGCTGGGGCCCTTGCAACTGCTTTAACAAATCCCATGGAGGTTTTAAAGGTATATATTGTTTTGATTTGAACTCATTTCAGAACTAGTTTTGTGTGCTGGATCTGAACTGAGTACATTCTGTAGGTGAGGTTGCAGATGAGTACAAGCAGTACCAGTACAATTGGAGAGACGAGGAAAGTTTTAGCACAGGAAGGGCTCAAAGCACTTTGGAAAGGAGTTGGCCCAGCAATGGCAAGAGCAGGCTGCCTCACCGCATCACAAATGGCAACTTATGACGAGGCCAAGCAGGTTTCTATTATTTGCATTTTATATTCTGTTATAAAAGAGTACATGTTTTGCTTACTTCAATATTACGTCAATTCTAAGATATTTCTTCATCTGTATTTACTGTAGGCGTTAATGAAGTTGACATCGCTTGAAGAAGGTTTTCAGCTACATCTCATGTACAATGAATTCTCTATTTCTACATTTTGATGACTATCTTTCAGTGAGATGAATGGATGGCTAATCTTTATCTGCTTGGAAGCTCGAGTTGCATAGCTGGAACAGCTGGTACTCTTGTGACCGCACCTGTAGACATGATCAAGACACGGCTAATGCTGCAACGGGAGTCCAAAGGTGCCAGGGTGTACAGAAGTGGGTTCCATTGTGCTTACCAGGTTTTGATCTTAACCTTTCAGTTCGATGTGTGTGACATATTAGGATTGCTCCTGGGTAAACATTGTTGAAATTACTTTCTAAAAGTGCATGCAGATGGAGCCAAATTATTAAGCTACTAATCAGTAGTGCGCTATTGCCACAAGATGAGAAGAAATGTTCTTAGGAGAGTGGAAGTGCAATAGTTGAGCACCAACAGCATTAAGTCTTCTGATATTGAATCTCTTATTTTTGGTTTGCAGGCTGTGGTGACAGAGGGCGTAAAATCGCTTTATAAAGGGTGAGACCTGCATGTCCGCATTGTATATTTTTTTTATTGTATATGACAATGCCTGTGTACTAGAAAGTTGATTTGTTGAGCCTGTTATCTTTATTTATATATTGTTTAGTTTTTAACATCACAAAAAGGAACTTGCTAGCTTTGCCAGGATATTTTGAAAAATGAGCTATAAAAGATCAGTAGTTCAGTATAGTGCTTCCCTATCATCAGCAGTAGTTTTGTCTTTGTTCAGAATCGTTCTAAGGTTTATTGTTTATCAGGCTGTATGCACCTTGATCTTCAAGTATTGAGAGTTTGAAATTTGTGCCATCTTTCGTTATTTGAAATTCCTTTGCTGCATGGTTTAGCTGGGCACTTGCGATTTCATTTACAAGTTCTCCTCCTTTCATTGTAAGTTTGTAACGTTCTAACACGCTCTTGTGTATTTTTTTTTTTCAGTGGATTTGCAACATTTGCAAGATTAGGCCCTCAGACAACAATAACCTTCATCGTGTGTGAAAAACTGCGTGAACTCGTGGGAATGACTGCTATCTAGTACACCTAAAATTGCATATGTTGTGGTTCAACAATTGGACGGCATACTCCAGCTCTGATCAGAGCATTTTTTTTTTCATTCATTCATGACGAGAAGGGAGTAGCACCCCCTAGGGATGTTTCAAGCTTGGGAAGTCCAAGCTCCTTCGAGATTTGTAATACTCCATTCTAAATTTTGAAATGGTGTGAATTGTGCTTATATTGGTATAAATTATACTAGATACTTATTTTTTCTCAAGAAAAAATTGTTTCACACGAACCATAGTTTCTGTGCTTCCGTCATTCTAGTGACAATTTGAAGCGCTAGCATCTGAAAACAATTCAATACATGTTGACCGTCCCATCCAGACAGCTAGTCATATAAAAATTTAACTGTGAATCAGCGTTGGTACAATTCTTTCACCACTGTTTTCAGCATTTGTATCATTTTTGCCACATCATATATTTAAAAGTAAACCTGAAATTGATCTCATCGTACAAATATAAAAGATCATCTATTTCAAATCGTTTGGAACACCCACTGTCAGCTGCACAATTTCAAAATCTTAACATCAGGAAAACCTGTGCAGGAAAGTTATTGTGGACAGGCTCATACAAACATTACCTGTTCTTTTCGAATATCAAATAGGATTCAGATTCTCAAGTAAAATGAACAATCCAGACACTGGAAACTACCTCCATTATGTGACGTAGCGTTCTGGTTTTTTCTTGGGGGTGTGTAGAACAGAAATAAGACATCAGCCTTCATCATATCATCTGCTTGCACCAAATCATTAATCATGTAAACACCAGAGAACTCGTTATGTTGCTCAGATCATCAGATGAAATATGTATATCTGACATGTAATTTTGACTAGTACAAACATAATAGCCATCTTATTGTATACTATCAGCAACAAAAAAAAAATGAGAGCAATGTACAATGCATCTTAATCATCATGGCTACAAGCTATAATGAATGCCAATTCGACCAAGGGCTTTTTTTTCTCCCCTTGTGAAGATGTGATCAATACAGAAGCAAATGGTCAATTTTCTCCATAGGCAAAATTTTTACTTTTTCATTGGATTTACAAATAAAGACAGGCAAAAATCAGTTCTTGGTATAACACCTGAAACTAGCTTCCTTCTATCTCAACTCGACATTCAATTTATTTTTCACAGCTTCCCTGACATTCAACTGCAGCCAAAATTGCAAATATAATCAGATTCAAATAAAGCATCTAAAATCACTCCATCGGAGTTGCTGCTTGTTACCTGCAGGTTGTTAATCTCCTCATCTGTGAGGGAACGTTCCATTGACCTATAGGCTATTCTGTAGCAATGACTTGTCATGCCTTTCTTATTGGTGAAATTATCAATGAGCTTTACCTGAAAACAAACAATGATTTATCTCACAACATTCCAAAGGAACTCTAAATTCCATTGTATGATCAAACTACTTAAAGTGGATTAGATACACATATTAGGCTCCTAATACTCATCACATGGGTACTAGTGTTTCAAAATATAAAGATCAAAAATACTTTATCATGCCTCTAAAAGAGTTGCCCTATATGCATGCAGGTATGTGGAAACTGAAAGGAGTCAGACAGTCAGTTCATCAAGAAGAATTGTAGTCATTTCCGGTGGGAGTACGTAAGAAGGGCAATGAGCTTCAAAGATCAGAAGGTATACTTTCAACTACTTGAGGTTTTATTAGCACTCGCATAACTGAAATGGTCCATTCAATCCTTAACAGTTATGCTATTGTTTGATCTCATTTATTACATTAAGAACATGAAAGGTAAAGTGCCCTATAAACTTGAAATAAGCTAAGACAAATGCTTGATGTAAGTTCCATCATAATAGATGCATCAAAAGCACTGATCTCATACCTCCTCTGCGAGATCTCCAGCAATTCCTCTGACAACTTCACATAAGTTGTTCTCCGTAAATGCATCATTGATCCAGAAACTCATATCCTTGTAACATGGTGGAAACTATACAAAGAATAAACAGTCAGCCAGCATAAATTAGCACCAAAGATGAAAATTATTTTCTCAACAAATGACATGTAGATGAAACAAGAAACAGAATATAGTGATTGTACCTTCGAAAATGGCTTGAACTTGACACCAAGCTTGCCTTCTGAAAACTGGGTTTCAAGAATGTCTTAGAAACTAAAGTAGATAAGAGTAAATATAAACTAAGATGAACATGACACCTCTTACAAACCCTGTGTTATGACAACGTTTATATAACTTAATTATATATAACAAACATCATATTACATAACATTTTGGAGCAGTCACACAGATTGGACCGTTGCAAAACTAAGCTTATCAGTTATAATTTGTTCATAACATTAGGAAAGAAAATATTTCTTAATAAAAATAAATAATTTCTACCCGCACTTAAAATCAATGCAAGGGAGTTTCCATTCAAATGAGAATTGAAGTTCCCAATCCTTAAATTGTACTGTCTACAGTGAATTAAACTCGATGTTCAGACATCACCACAAAAAAGAAAAGGAAACAAGCTGTCTCCCTTGCCCGAGAGGTCAAGTAAACTGAGAGAGTAAATGATAACCCTCCGAAATTTTGATAAAAAAAAAGGATGCTAGAAAGAGTTAGGGTCTGTTTGGTTTCTTTGCCCATGAAAGCTAGCTGAGCAAGGATTACCTAGCCTTGCCCAGCAAAGCTAGGCAAGCAAAAGGCCGTGCGTTTGGTTCTCAGAGTGCTAGCTTCTTCCCAATTAAAATATTACTGTGTTGTAAGCTGGAGACATGCGGGAGAGAAAAATTGGCTCTCCTGGCTCGGCAAGAAAATCCTTTCTCAAGCAAGATAGCTTGCTCAGCCAAGTGAGGGTAATAAACAAATATTGTTGCCTGGCAAGGTGAGGCAAGGCAAGACAAGGGATCCAAACGGACCCTTAGTTTTCCTGAAAAGTAATTTAGATTGAGCAGATGTTGCAGCCATATCAAAAGAGGAAATGAGTGAATTTTCCAGAAAATAATTTATATTGCCATCATATCTAAAAGGGTAAATGGACCACTAAGCCAACACAAAATACATCTACAAGTAGTTACATAATAACCAATATAGCAATACCTGCGATGTGAACCGTTTATCATTTGACCAGAAGAGTCGTATATCTGGAATGTCAAAAAGGACCATGGCAAGGCGTTCTAAGCCCAGCCCAAAGGCCCATGCCACATGGTCTGTCCTACCATTTCTTTTCAAAATTTCCTGCTCGGTGACTCCACATCCCAACACTTCCAACCAATCATCCTTAAAAGACGTGAAAGTTAATCAGAGACTCATCATATCAACATAGTTGTGCGAAATGTCTTGCTTAAACTTGTCCCTCAAAATACTTGAATACACCCACTGTAATACCTGAAAGTATATTTCAAGCTCAAAGGATGGGTTGGTGAATGGGAAGTAAGTGTCAACCCATCGCATCTCGACAGCACCTGCAGACATGTTTATTTATTATTTAGCTGGCATGTAGATCTATTTGATCATATCATTCAAATTAAAATCAAACAAGATACAAGTGATTTACCAAAAAGATGTCTCGCCAAGCCTTCCAGTGTTTTCTTGAGGTCTGCAGCTGCATATGCTGTCCCATCCATGCCAGAACCTGACCAGTCATCTGGAGAAAATACACGGAATCCTTCCATCTGCATGCGCAAAGATAATCAGAAACAGTATTCTTGAGAATCAGAAACATAGGTGAACCCGACAAAACAGAATTACCTGATGGAAAACTGGATAGTGAGTTGAATCAATTGAATCCCTACGATAAACATCCCCAGTTACAAGAAAGTGTGTGTGTCCATCCCTTAGAAGCTCTGCTTGATGAGCACTGGTATGACACCTCAAGACAGTTTGGCTGTCGACATAGTATGTGTCATTGTAACTCCGGCTTACATGGTCAGCAGGGACCAACACGTCATCAAAGTTCTGTAAGAAGCAACACTTCCAGGTCGGAAACAAGCAAACAACAACCAAATTCTATTTTTCACTAAAGATGTATGAGACTGGAAACAACAGACAGAGAAATGGCAACTACAAGTACTCAGTCCACTATTATAAGGGATGGTGCCATGAGAGGTAAGGGACAAGCAATTGACTCTATGATAATTCAACTATAGCATTACTGTTTTAATTCTTTTCCACTCCAAGTGCATTTTTCCTCTTTTAAAAAATATTTTTATATATATTTATCTTTTAGTTTCTGGCATGATCTTGTGTGCTTACATACTATTGCTAATAGGTTAGTGCTATATGAAGATTTCTAGTTGGAATGTAGCTAAAATTACTGAAGAGCCTACAGCTATTTAGGCCATGCTTAGATGGTGAAATTTCACCAAAAAATTTCATGCTGAGAAGCGTGCCAAATTTTTTTCACCAAATTTCACCATCTAAACAGGTTTGTAGTATAAATAAGTTCTAAAGTTCTAACTGATACCTGCTTGACAGACACAAGAGGGCAAAGGTCATCGAACTTGTCAAACTGCCCAGCAAAGTTCTTGTCAAAGTAATCATAAATAGTGTTCTTCAGAATCCCTAGAGGGTGGGTGTCCCTCCTGTGCAGCTGCAGACCGATCTTTGAAAATATAGTGTCTGGAACGTTGTTTGTCGGGTCATCCTCCTTCACAACATCTAAGAAGGCCGTAAAAAACGAATCAGTTCATGGCAGAGAAATCATAAGCTACATTGACTTCACAGAAACTGTTGTACATTGTTACTCCATTGTCACAAATTAAGTTGTAGTACATGCCAGCGTAACAACATTCAGAGCCTCAGAATGAAACAGACTGAACAACGCAATGCAGTGCAATGATTGTCGCCATGACTCCACTGCCGACAGGCTACTGAAGAATGCAAACGACTACAATTCAGAAATTTGACCCAAAGGCTACCAATTCATCCTACGGCAACATTGCTAGACATTTCGATTTGGCCGGTGCCACCCACTTAATCAAATGAAGCCTCCCAAAACGCCCAAGTTTAACCTTGACAATAATCCTTACAAAATTCTACCTTTTTTGACAGCGCAATCAAGCCCAAAACCCAGAGTGAACCCTTCCTCCCAAGATCCCCGCATTTGCATCACACCTCGAGACCCCCGAGTCCCCCCACTCACCGTCTCGCGCGATCTTGACGCCGCCCACCTCGACGGCCGCCGCCGCCGCCGCCGCGGAAGTACGGAGACCCCTTGGCCCGGCCGGCGCCGGCGCGGCGGGGAAGAAGCGGGCGAGGAGGAGGCGGCTGGGCCGTGATGAGGAGAAGACGGGGCGGGTGGGAGAGGAGGCGGCGGAGGAGATAGCCGCGGCGGCGAGGGGCGCCATGGGAAGCGTGGCCATGGCGCGAACACGCGCGCGGAGGAGGCAGCAGCGCGCGGTTCGGATAAGCGGGCGCATGGCTGCGGCTGCGGCGGAGTCTTGTGGGCTGGCTGAAGAGCAGAGTGAAAGCGAAAGCAGGGAGAAGACGACCAAAGGGGTTATAAGGGTAGAACAAAGTATGGTTCAAGAGATAAAATAATGCTTGAAAAAACTGAAATGCATTCCTATTTCCCAGACTGAATAACGACGGATTTTCAGTTTTTAATCAGTAGTAGCTCGGCAGTCCCAACCCAGACTCTATCTTAGAGTCCATACCTTGGGAATTGTAGACTTAGAGTCCAAATAAAAAACCAAGTCCAAATAATTAAGTGACGCATCAGGGCATTTAATACAAGGCTAATAAATGAGTTTAGACTCTAAGATAGAGTCTGGGTTGGGATTGCACTAAGGAGGTGTTTCGATCCACCTTGTTAAAGTTTAACACCTATCTTTTAAGGGAGGTGTTAAAGTTTAACACCCTCAAAATCCCTACTTAGTTTTGAGGTGGTAAAACTTGTTAAATGTTGTTAGAAGGTAGCTGGTTTGATAGACAAAGATCTTTGTACCCCTGTAGTTAAAAGGTGGATGGTTTGAGAAAAATCTAATAAGGGGCAAGAATGAGGTATTAAACTCTAACATGGATCTAGACAGATGGGTGTTACATAAGAACTGAGTTCCCATGAGAACTCCATCCTAGATCATAGGACCCTAATCCGATGGATATAGGTAAAGGTGGGTTATTTTAGCACTTAAACCCCCCACTCATCCTACCTTAATCCTTTCTTTTGCAAATAACTCCCCTGCGCTGGCCCCACCCTAATCTCGACGGAGTCTATGGCGGCAGAGTCGGCGGAGTCCATGCGTGCGGCGGCAGTGACGAAGCGACGAAACGCGGCGGGCGGCAGGCGGCGGCCTCTGCGGCTCCTGGGCGACCAAGCTACTGGGAGGAGGGAGAGGAGGACACGACAAGGTAGTTGTTCTCGTCCTCGCCTGACAGCAATCAGGAGCGGCGAGTCCCGGGTGACGTCTTCTCGCTATCAGGAGCGGTGACTAGTGATGAAGCGTCGTGACGGGAAGTCTGGGCGGCGGCCGCATGACGTCCTCGTGAAACGCACGGGAGTAACGGCGTCGAGATGAGGGTGGGGCCGGTGTAGAGGAGTTATTTGCAAAATAAAGAATGAAGGTGGGATGAGTGAGGGGTTTAAGTGCTAAAATGACCCACCTTTACCTATAGCCATCGAATTAGGATCCTATGGTATAGTATGGTGTTCTCATAGTTCTCATGGGAACTCAGTTCTCATGCCATACGTTCCCGTGAAACTTCAGGGGTTTGCTACGGTATTTCTAGATAATTGTGGACCGTCCATTCAATTAGATCAAGGTGGTTAGGATGACATATTACCTCCTAAGAGGTAATAGATCATTAAATATTTATTTATATATATATATTATAATTTAAAAATCATTAAAAAAATATGACAATATTTTCTTAGATCCAATAATAGAGAAGAGGTACCATTAGTTTTTTTTTATTTGTATCATGAATTCTGATGTCCGTCTTAATTTTTCTCTATGTACGTGAACTGTGACATGTTTATATGTGTAGTAATATTCTCTCTCTTTCTTTCCCTGTTTTCAAATATGACATATTCAAACATGTGTATGGTATCTAATATACACGGAAAAATCCCGACATTAATTTGTTTTAATCTTCTTTGAAACGTGACATTTAATTTGTAGAGGTGTGCATGCTACCGTGACTTCATTTGTAACATTTTCTCAATGTGATTTTTCGCCTCCTCTTAAAAAAACTATATCCTAATTTCCTGCATGAATTGTTAGCAATACATGATTTTCCTCTGAATGAAATTGTCCTTTTGTCTAGATCCAAGGAAAAAAAATGACTGGAAGCAATATGTAAACTGCACGTACACATGTAGATCACGTCTTCCTGGATCCACGGAAGCAGTTGCCGGCTTTTTTTTTCATTTTTTTTCTTTTATGGTTAATTGTTTATCTTTCATAATATTTAAGGGCTCAGATTTATTTAACTCTTACCTCCTAAGAGGTAAGAGGAGTACCATAGCAGGGCCCTAAACTTTAATACCATTTTTTTAAAGTTGTTAACTTTTAACATCTTGTTAAACTTTATCAAAGTGATCCAAACAGGACCTAAGTACATTTACATTTAAACTCATAAGTACCCTACCTGTATCCCTAAAAGCATGTTAGGATTCACAGGTGCATATATATATATAAAAAAACGTCTTATGATTTTTTTTTGCGCAAAAGGTTGGGAGCTTTATTAAATCACAGAAACATCCTTACAAGCCAGAGAGATGAGGCTCTCTAGAAAATCACCTAACCAAACACGACATTCTCCTGAACTCAAAGCGCGGTGCGCTAGTTCATGAGCTAGATTATTCTGCTCCCTACCTATCTTAGAAAAGACCACTCGACTTAACTGAGCTGCCTCCAACAGGGTATCGTGGATAATCGACGCATATACTGACCTATTAACACCAGCCATCCTCAGCATCTCCAGCACCTGAGCACAGTCTGTCTCCATGACAAATTCACGTTCAGGCCAAACAGCTCCCATCCTGATTCCGTCCAGGCACGCCAAGGCCTCCGCCTCCTCAGCATCGCGACAATTGGCCAGGGTACGACAGGCCATCAGCATCGGTGCTCCTTCCATATTTCTGATTACCACCCCCAAGGCAGCTGCTCCAGTGTGCGATACAAAGGCTCCATCGACATTGATCTTCAGAATATCTTCCGCCAGACGACACCACCTCTTCCTCGGTTTCAGTCTTCTACCATGCCTGTTGTCAAGTCCTGCCTTGTTGGTGATCTGTTTCCCTCTTGCCTCTTGGCTTGTCTCTTGTTGTCGGACCTGCACCAGTGCATCCATATACCTCGACAGGAAGATCACCGATCCCTCAATGGAAATGCACTCCCCAGCCATTAATACGTTATTACGAACATTCCAACAGCGCCATATTAACATAAGAAAATTGGCCCCAGTTTGAACGCCATACCTGTCCAAAATGAGCAGCAACCAGTCTGGTCCTGAGTTGATGAGCTCCTTCTCAACCGGGAGTTCCCAATGAGCTCGCATGGCCAAGCGAAGTGTCCTCGCATGGGGGCATCTAATCACTGCATGAAAAATATCTTCATTCTCATAACCACACAATTGGCAAACCTTCTGTTCATCCATATGCCTATAACACCTGTTCGCTCTCGTAGGCAAACCGTTGTTCACAACCTTCCATGCAAAGACCCGTATTTTAGATGGCACAGGGGCAGACCAAATATTCTTCCATAACCCTCTATCTCCATCAGGCCTCGAGCTTGAGCCATCCACAGGTAAACTCTCTTCTAATCGCAATGCTAATCTATAGGCACTTCTAACGGTAAAAATACCAGTCTTCTCAAAATTCCATGCTATCCAATCCTCGCAGCTGACTGCTGGCAGTTTGATCTTTAAGATTTCAGCTACATCACATGGGTAGAAATATCGCCTGACCGCAGTTTCAATTCATCCCATGTTCTTGAGCCCTGATCAATAAGGTGTGCAACCTTTCTAAGCCGACAGGTCCTCCTACTACCAATCGGCTTTAACCCGTAAGGTCTAGGAACCCAATTATCTCTCCATATACGAATCATGGCCCCATCTCCGATCCTCCAGATAGTACCTTTCTTCAAAAGCTCTAAACCATACTCAATAGCTCTCCACGTCTGTGAAGCTGTCCCAGCTGGTGCCATGTCCAAAAGATGACCTG
This sequence comes from Digitaria exilis, assembly GCA_015342445.1. Taxonomy (NCBI): domain Eukaryota; kingdom Viridiplantae; phylum Streptophyta; class Magnoliopsida; order Poales; family Poaceae; genus Digitaria; species Digitaria exilis. The sequence goes on along the minus strand of JACEFO010000191.1, from coordinate 607,344 downwards.
TTGGAAAATATTTGGCTCGCAATACTTGAGCAAAGGCTATCAGGATAGACCATCAATCTCCATTCTTGCTTTGCTAATAGCGCTTGGTAAAAAAAAAGTCTGATGATGAATGCATGTATTCATAAATGAAGAAATATCCTGTGCAAGTGTGCATACTTCCTTGATGTAAACGTTAATAACTCTTAACAGATTGTTATGAGTATTAAAAATCTTAGTTATATAGTGCATCCCATGGATTGTATTTCGTAAAAAAAGCTGGCATGTAGAATAATTTTGTGAACAATCATACGAAAATACGCATTTCAATTACTTGTGCCAATATTTGTACGAATGTGCATCATTTCAAAAAATTCAAATACCTATAAGTATGGTGTTCCACGTTTCCATGGATATGTGCCATCCAAAAAAACCAATCCCTAACATTTTATTTTATATATTTAAGGGACATCTGTGATCGTATTTGGGCGAGTAGTTTATTATTTGAATGGCTTTAGGCTCAAACTTAGGATAACGAGAAAAAATTGAATCAATTGTCTCATATGGTTTCGTATTCATTATTGTTTGGTTTTAATTCTTCTTTACAAATTAGAAACTGGACCAACCAAATTATCCCAACTATCATGGTCATCGAACTTGCGTCCAGAGCTCATCCTCGACGATGCAGCCTCATTGCCTTGCGCCCTTGTCCCTCTCGGCAGACTTGGCACGGACCGTGTATTCTCACCCTCAGCTCTAGGCACACTTCTAGCTTGTTACTCTCAACTCTAGGCACACTTCGAGCTTGGCAACTCGTTATCCTAATGAGCAAGACCGAGACGAGCTGGCTCGATATCCAAGCTGTGCATACTCCTTTCCTAAAATATTAGCGAATTCCAAAATTTGCATCATGCATGTACCCCTTAGTTATGGTGTGTGGATCTATGTTCCATGTATGTTTAATTATAAATGTGGATAACACTTTACTAGTCCACAATTAACGAAACTATTACTGCTAGCTCCAATAAGAATTAAATGAGTACTTTTATAAATAAGTCTATACTGCCTTTATTTGACGACACATTTTTAGGGCATGGATGCATGTGTTTCATAATAGATGGAGTATGACACTATGAAGATATATGCATTGTGACATGACCGTCAGTTTATTTTGGAAATTGTTCCAAAGTATCTAATATTAATTCATATTTCGGACTGGAGTATAGTAAATAGTTGATGTTGCAATAGTTGCTTTAGTATCCTGCAATGGGTTGATATGTGATGTTGTGGTGATTATCTTTGGGACGTTTGTTATACTAGCAAAGACGCACGTGCGACACGCACGTGTTCTTAGAGACGATTCTGTCAATATAATTATGGAGCACGAGCTCACGCAGCACTAATAGCCCAATGGGTGCAACTTATGGAGATTTTAGAGTAAACAAATAGTAATCATAGTTGCGTCACCAGCTTTGATGTATATAACATTGAATGTAAGGTTTAACAATGTTGTTTACAAAATAATTAGCAAAGAAGAATTACATTTGGTTTCAGCAAATACATTTAGGTACACACCCAATCAAAATTAACCAAGAAAAAAACATATATCATATTAATTTATAGGATATGTCCACTTATGTGGAAGGTACGTTATGTTCCCATGAATTTTTATTACCGCTGCAGCTCGCTCGCAGCAGCACCAGTCAAGCTCCAGTCACCCGCGATGGAAGGCGAAGGCCGGGCCCCGCCTTGGATTGCTGAGCCTAGGCGCTGTGAACTGCGCTTGTCTTGGTGCACTGGTGATGGGCTGATGGCCAAGGCCACCGATACAGGCTGACGAGCGGGTAGGACAGGCACAGCACAGCTGCGCGGGGGCCATGGGATGTGATGCGGACATCGACTACATTCCGAGTACGACTACAGAAGATACGGCGCCAGAAGATCAGGCGCCTTTGGCCCAGGCGCCCTTTCCTCAGGCGCCTCCACTTGGGCCGATCACACGGGCTCGCGCAAGAGAATTGAACTACATCGTGCTATTAAAGAATGAAGGCCCAGACGCATAGAAGACAGCCCAACAGGAGACCCAGTCTGTGGCGCCTAGGGTTGGCCCACAGAGGAGTGCCTCCCTTTTTCCCCCTCCTCGGCGTGAGGGCTGCGCCCCTCCTCCTGGACGCCGCCACAAGGGCTGCGCCCCCTTTCCCACCTCTATTTAGATAGACTCCACTTTTATTTTGAGACTTGAGTTTTGTTTTACAAGTTAGCCTCTGCTAAACCGGATCACGCACAAATACGTGCTGACCTCGTGTAATTCAGGACTCCACCTTCGAGTGATATTAAGATTGCTCGCCTCTCATTCTTGTTCGTTTTTCGATTACGCAACAGGAATTGATCTTCGTGATCAGGCTGATTTTGCTTCCGCAGGATCGGTAACCACAGGGAGTTGGTTCAGCGATTGCATTGGCGCTTCGGGTTCGCTCGTCGTAGTCGGATCGTGAGGGTCACCTCCCACCAATCGAAGTTATCTCCCACTCACCGAAAGATCGGGCACTCCGCCTCTATCAAGTGGTATCAGGATTCCAGGTTGATCGGTGAGTTTATCGAGTGTTTGTTTTTCATACCTACAGTCCACTAAAACCAAAACAACCATTTATTTTGCTCGGTTTAGAACCTTTGTCCCAGCACCATTGAGCCTCGCACTATCTTTCAATACTTTGCGTTATTGAATTTGTGTGCTTCTACGTTCTTTTGTCGCTGGTTGCATTGTGTTCTCCACCACCGTTCCGCACACCGTCGCCGCCACGCCACAACACTAACCCGTTTTCCCGCGCCTTTTCCCCCTGTTTCCGCTGCACGCCACCTTTCGTGATCTCAGCCGCAACCCCCTGGTCACGCCCACCAGATCACGCCCACGCCGACCCTCCCTGGTCGCGCCCACCAGATCACCCTTTGTTTTCGTGTGTTTCTTTGGAAAGAAATTAGTGAAACAAAAACAGAAAGGTCAAACAAAAAAAAAGAGAAGGAAAGCCATCTTGCACACAAAGGCCACCATACAGGAAGTATCCGTGGTTTACTCTAGAGAGAGAGAGACCCGGCAAAAAAAAAGGAAAAAAAAGGAAAAAAAACAAAAAAAAAGAAAAAGAGACCCCCTGTTCGGATCCCCTCCTGGGATCGCGCGTCTCCCTGGATCGCGACACCGTGGTCCGCGACATCCCCCTAGTGCTGCACGCCTCTCATTTTCTCCCTTCCTTTTCCTTTTCAGCCCTTTTCCACTTTGTTTCCAGCGACATACTTACGTGGTTTGCACTATTATTCAACTTTGCATTTATTGTTTGATTGTGCTAACCCTTGATTTGAGTGCAGCCTACCCAGAACTACACATATTTCTCCGACGAGCAGACCTTGTTTCCCCAGGCAATCGCTCTTCCAATCTCTCGCCGGTACGATTTGTGGTTGCACTTCACCCCTGTGCGTTTGGTAAGAACGTACAAGAATTTGAGAACAACATTTTAGTGAGCGCCTTGTGAGCCGTCACGTCCCTGTTGTTGTCGTTTTGTGTTTGCGCTAACCATGGCATGCAGTGGTGCAGGACTTGGGGACGCGAGTTGACGGACTTGCGGTGGACATACAGGAAATACAGGGAAGGCTTGAGGAGGCGATCAGGTCATCGAACGAGCGGTTCGATCAGATAGACCTTGCACAGACGGCCACCAGGACTGAGTTCGACACCCTCACAGCGAGACTTGACGCAATGCACGCCACACTTACGGAGTTGCAGAAGGATTATGGAGGTGACACCGAGGCCGACGATGGAGATACTGGCCGCCGCGGCCGTGCTCGCCGCGTGGTACGTCCTCCCACTAATGATTCGTTGTGGTTTGGTTGAGTCCGACGACGCCATGATGGCACGTTTTCGTGGTGGGTTGAACCGCGAAATTCAGGACATTCTTGACTATAAGGAGTATAATGACATGAATACCTTATTTGAATATGCTTGCAAAGCTGAACGTGAAGTGCAGGGACGTCGCTCTAGGCCATACACTAACTCTTTTGTAGGTCGCACTTCATCCTCCGGTTCAGCAGCTCCCGCCACGACACCATCCAGCACCACGGCGCCCAAGCCTGCCAGCGCCTCCCCTTCCACAAGCGCTGCATCCACCCCGAGCCGCACACGGGACATCCAGTGCCATCGATGCAGGGGTTTCGGCCACGTGTTTCGGGACTGTCCCAACAAGCGCACCTTGCTCAACCGTGATGATGGTGAGTACTCTTCCGCTAGTGATTCTGATGACACAAAACATACTATGCTTGCCACTAACCATGCAGCTAGGGAGGAGGTTCATGTCAACCCCGACGACGCTGATCGGTTCAAGAGTCTTGTTGCACTCCGTGTTCTTAGTACACAGGTCGCCTCGCCAGAGAAGAATCAGCGACACACCCTATTCCATACAAAGGGTGTTGTACAGGAGCGTTCCATTCGCATCATCATCGACAGTGGCAGTTGCAACAACTTGGCCAGCACCGCGATGGTCGAGAAGTTGTCGTTACCCACGCGTAAGCATCCACATCCATATCACATCCAGTGGCTAAATGATGGTGTTAAGATCAAAGTCACACAATCGGTGCGTGTTCCTTTTTCCATTGGGTCTTATTCTGATTTTGTAGATTGCGATGTCATACCCATGGAAGCATGTTCCTTGTTACTAGGTAGACCTTGGCAATATGACACTGATAGCATGCATCATGGTCGTACCAATCATTATTCTCTCATGTTTAAGGGTCAGAAAATAATTATTCATCCCATGACTCCTGAACAAATTCTAAAAGATGATCTTGCTCGTGCGGCTAAAGCTAAACAACAACCTGCATCTACACCATCACCTTCTGCTGAAATCAAGTTGAATGCGCCTGTTTTGCTTGCTGCTCGTTCTGATTTTGATGATCTACGCGCTTCTCAGTCACCTTGCTATGCTCTCATTTGCGCTGGATTACTTGTTTCACCTGATGCTGCACCACCTTTGGATATTTCCCCTGGGGTTACTAATCTTTTGCAGGAGTACGCGGATGTGTTTCCGAAGGATTTGCCACCAGGCCTTCCCCCGCTTCGAGGTATTGAGCACCAGATTGATCTCGTTCCGGGTGCACCGCTTCCGAACCGCGCACCGTACCGCACCAACCCGGAGGAGACAAAGGAAATTCAGCGCTAGGTACAAGCGCTGCTCGACAAGGGCTACATTCGTGAGTCTCTCAGCCCCTGTTCCGTCCCAGTATTACTTGTTCCTAAGAAAGATGGTTCCTGGCGCATGTGTGTCGATTGTCGTGCTATTAATAACATCACTATTCGATATCGTTATCCTATTCCTCGCCTTGATGATATGCTAGATGAGCTTAGTGGTGTCGTTATATTCACTAAGATTGATTTGCGTAGTGGCTACCACCAGATTCGTATAAAATTAGGTGATGAATGGAAAACGACTTTTAAAACGAAATTTGGCTTGTATGAATGGTTAGTTATGCCGTTTGGACTGACTAATGCACCCAACACGTTTATGCGCTTGATGAATGAAGTTCTCAGACCCTTTATAGGCTTGTTTGTTGTTGTCTATTTCGATGATATCTTGATTTACAGCAAGTCTATGGATGAACATTTGGGTCATTTGCGTGCTGTTTTTGACACGTTACGTGCGGCTAACTTGTATGGCAACATTGAAAAATGCATGTTTTGCACACAACGTGTCTCGTTTCTTGGCTATGTTGTTACTCCACAGGGCATTGAGGTGGACAGCAGCAAGATCGACGCCATCCATGAATGGCCCACACCGACGACGGTCACACAGATTCGGAGTTTTCTTGGTCTTACAGGTTTCTACCGCAGATTCGTGCGTGATTTCAGCCCCATTGCAGCACCTCTGCACGAGCTGACAAAGAAAGATGTGCCCTTCATTGGGGGCGATGCACAAGAGGTCGCGTTCTGCACTCTCAAAGATAAGCTTACACATGCTCCTGTCTTGCAATTGCCTGATTTTACTTAAATCTTTGAGCTTGAATGCGATGCAAGTGGGATTGGATTAGGTGCTGTTTTGTTATAGGAGGGTAAACCGGTTGCTTACTTTAGTGAAAAATTAAGTGGTCCTAGCCTGCGCTATTCTATTTATGATAAAGAAATGTATGCTCTCGTGCGCACTTTACAAACATGGCAGCATTACCTGTGGCACCGTGAGTTTATTATCCACTCTGATCATGAAGCTTTAAAACATATTCGAACCCAAACAAGTCTGAATCGTCGTCATGCTAAATGGGTTGAATTCATTGAGTCTTTTCCATACATTATTAAACACAAGAGTGGGAAGAAAAATGTCATTGCTGATGCTCTGTCTCGCCGGTATACTATGCTTTCAATGTTAGACTTCAAAATTTTTGGCTTGCACACCATGAAAGACCAATATGTTGATGATGCTGATTTCAGAGATGCTTTTGCTCATTGCTTGACTGGGAAACCATGGGGTCAATTTCATATACAGGATGGGTTCCTGTTTCGCGCTAACAAGCTGTGTGTTCCAGCGACCTCGGTTCGTCTTTTGTTGTTGCAGGAAGCACATGGCGGTGGCCTCATGGGTCATTTTGGCGTCTTCAAGACGCACGAGGTACTGTCCGTGCACTTCTTTTGGCCCCGGATGCGCCGCGATGTCGAGCGCCTTGTTGCACGCTGCACTACGTGCTAGAAAGCGAAGTCCCGTTTGAACAACCACGGCTTGTATATGCCTTTACCTATTCCTTCGTCCCCATGGCTTGATATTTCAATGGACTTTGTTTTAGGACTGCGTCGAACTAAGAAGGGGAGGGATAGCATTTTTGTGGTTGTCGATCGTTTCTCTAAAATGGCTCACTTTATACCTTGCCATAAAACTGATGATGCTAGCATGATTGCTGAATTGTTCTTTCGAGAAATTGTTCGTTTGCATGGCATTCAAATACAATTGTCTCTGATCGTGATGCTAAGTTTCTCAGTCATTTTTGGAGATCACTGTGGAATAAATTGGGCACCAAATTGCTGTTTAGTACAATATGTCATCCTCAGACTGATGGGCAAACTGAGGTGGTAAATAGAACTTTGTCTACCATGCTTAGGGCTGTTTTAGACACGAACTTAAAATGTTGGGAAGATTGTTTGCCTCATGTTGAGTTTGCTTATAACCGTGCTACGCATTCCTCGACCAAGATGTGTCCTTTTGAGGTGGTTTATGGTTATGTTCCGCGCGCGCCTATTGTTTTATTTTCTCTTGATGCTGCGGATGCTCCCCACTTAGATGCTGTTGCCCATGTTGAGCACATGATAACGTTGCATGATCAAACTCATCAAAATATTGCTGCTGCGAACGTTTGCTATCAGGTTGCGGATAGTAAAGGTCGTAAACATGTTACTTTTGCACCTGGTGATTTGGTTTGGTTACACTTGCGCAAGGATCGCTTTCCTACTTTCCGCCGATCTAAATTGATGCCTCGCGCCGCTGGTCCTTATAAAGTGCTAACCAAGATTAATGATAATGCTTATGTTCTTGACCTGCCTGCGGAGTTTGGTGTTTCCACTAGTTTTAATGTTGCAGATTTAACACCTTACGCGGGCGAGGATGAGGAGTTGCCGTCGAGGACGACTTCGTTTCAAGAAGGGGAGGATGATGCATACATCGACTACATTCCGAGTACGACTACAGAAGACACGGCGCCAGAAGATCAGGCGCCTTTGGCCCAGGCGCCCTTTCCTCAGGCGCCTCCACTTGGGCCGATCACACGGGCTCGCGCAAGAGAATTGAACTACATCGTGCTATTAAAGAATGAAGGCCCAGACGCATAGAAGACAACCCAACAGGAGGCCCAGTCTATGGCGCCTAGGGTTGGCCCACAGAGGAGTGCCTCCCTTTTTCCCCCTCCTCGGCGTGAGGGCTGCGCCCCTCCTCCTGGACGCCGCCACAAGGGCTGCGCCCCCTTTCCCACCTCTATTTAGATAGACTCCACTTTTATTTTGAGACTTGAGTTTTGTTTTACAAGTTAGCCTCTGCTAAACCGGATCACGCACAAATACATGCTGACCTCGTGTAATTCAGGACTCCACCTTCGAGTGATATTAAGATTGCTCGCCTCTCATTCTTGTTCGTTTTTCGATTACGCAACAGGAATTGATCTTCGTGATCAGGCTGATTTTGCTTCCGCAGGATCGGTAACCACAGGGAGTTGGTTCAGCGATTGCATTGACGCTTCGGGTTCGCTCGTCGTAGTCGGATCGTGAGGGTCACCTCCCACCAATCGAAGTTATCTCCCACTCACCGAAAGATCGGGCACTCCGCCTCTATCAGGATGCGGTCGGGCGGCACACGGCAGTCAATGACGCGTGGGCCACGGGCGGCGGTCCAGACGAGGAGCCGGCATGCAGGAGGCGGAGATGGGGATTGGAGGAGGAACGCGGCAGACCTCCTCACGCGCATCACGTCCCGATTTGAAAAGAAAAAAACGATTTAGAAAAGAAGAAAACGATTTCGGTGGGTAGAAAAACTTAGGTGAGATTTTTTTTTATTTTGACAGAAACATTTTCTAAATATCAGTTTTTGTTTGTTCGACTCTCTGCCTACCTATATTGACCTTTACAGGTGGGTCCGACGTGAGGGGTAAGGTGGGCCTAAATTCGGTGACAAACGTTTTCAATTCTATTCATTCATTCATAGATATAGATAGACAAAGGGATGATTTGCCGCTCTCTTCGTTGATCATACTGAGAATGTAGCATCTCAAATAAGCTCGGTAATTTCGGTTGTGTATGTTTTCACTATTTCAAGGTATAATTTAAACGATAGAAAATTATAGAGGCGTTTTTAGAATTTTAGGGACAGCGTAGACTCCTCCAGTCCAGTGAGCAGCGGTCATCAAGAGGAGGAATGGGCCAACGGGCCTTCGCTATCAACGGTTTTCCTTTGGCTCAGCCCAAATTCCGGCCCACCAGCAAAACCCTCGACTCGCTATCTGCGTTCTCCTGGTTCCTGCGCATGCAAAACTCTTGGTCGATTAAAAAATAATAATTTTGGTGGGTAGAAAAATCCCAGGTGAGAAGATAAAATCAATTTTGGCAGAAACATTTTCTAAATATGAGTTTTGGTGGGTTTGACCTCCTTCCCACCTCCGTTGACCAGGCGGGTCCAGCGTGAGAGGTAAGATGGGCCCAAATTGGGTGAGAAACGTTTTCAATTCTACTCGTTCTTTTATAGATAGATGAGATGATGTTGCAAAAAAATTCTAAATATTTTAATAATTAAATTGTCATGTTATTAACTAATTCTATTTATTTTTTTAATTTCCTAAAAACATTTTTTCTTAAATGCAGCAAATGCAGTTTAAAAATATTGTGATTATAAAGATTAGTTGTTTCAAAAGTTATGTGTCAGTGTTGCAAACTTTATTTTTGTGTCACCTTTCTCTGTGTAGTATATGTTGTATGCAACACAATGTTATATATTGCGGTGGGATTTTCTATGGTAGAGTCAGGCAAGCAAGAACTATTTTTATGCATGCTTTTAGGTTTTGCATGATGTGAGTTATAATGTTACAAAAGATAATTTTCAATGTTGCAGAGAGCTTCTGGTGACAAATTCTCATTGAACATCCGGGGCGCTAGTAGCTCCGATCAAAATAAATGTATTACATGACATGTCATCGTTAGGGATGAAAATAGATCGAATGCAGATGGATCTGCTCAGATACTAATACATATATTTATTTATTGGACTGGCTCAAGTCATGATTGTTGGATCATTGAATTAATCTAATCGGGTTTGGATACAAAATTTTAGCTCGAAACCTGAAAAAAAAACCTCCGCTGATATACAAGTACGTATACAACGAAGAAAAACATACTTTAGGCCCTGACCAACCCGAATCAAGATAGGATGTATCGCCATATGGGCTTTGCTAGGCTTTTTTTCACCTCCCGAGTCCCGATCGACTAGAAAGAGGCACCGAATTACTGAATTCCCTTCCGTACGCGTCAAAGGGAGACTCTCTTTGGTTCTCCAAGCCTCTATGGACTATGGCTACGTACTCCTTCCTCCTATATAATAAACAGCCCCCCCCATGGAATCAAACAGACCACGTTGAACTAATAAACCCTTTGTATCCTTCTTCTTCAACACAGGCGATCACCGGCCGGCCGGCCGGAGATGAGGGGGGGGGGGGGGGGCAAAGGACAAAAGACGATGTGGATGGAGGAGCTGTCGTCGGGGCCCCGTGCCTGCTTGTACCACAACTTCCTCGTAAGCAGTTTTAGCCCCACATGCAATGCATGCTAGCTACTTTGCTCGACACACACATAGCTCCATCAGATCACGACATGCATCTGATCTCTTAAGGATTTCTTGTTTTGCTTTTTTTTTTTTTAATCTTGCTACGGCCGATTATGTCGAAACCTATCTTAGGCAGCTTCCCAGTAATAATATAATGTCTAGGGAGATGCTTCGCTTTGCGCTGCAATGGCTTCAGATATGATGCCAGGACATTATTAGATATTCAATTGCTTAACCATATTCTGTATTGTGTTAGTCTGTTACTCTGTTAGATACTGCCGGCCGGGAGAGGCCGGCTGTTTGGTGTTCATCTTAGCTGTTGCTTCACCAAACAATAGCAACCTGAAGGTTGTGAGTTTCATTGTGACTGAATTTTATGTGTTGTTCCCAGTCCAAGAAAGAATGTGGCCACTTGATCGCGCTGGCGAAGCCTCACATGACGAGGTCGAGAGTGGTTGATGTCAATGCTGTAGGGGGCAAGGAGAGCAGGTCATTTCAACATTGCCCAGATTCCAATTTCAAGGATGACAATTTTTTTTCTGTGCCAACAGTTACATCAGATCTGCATGTACGCGATGCTTATTATTTGCTCTTGATGGTGGTATATATGCAGCTCTCGGACAAGTACAGGAATGTTCCTTAGAAGAGGGTATGACAAAGTTATTGGTGATATTGAGAAGAGGATAGCTGATTGCACCTCAATACCTGTAGGTAAGTACCATGGGTTTAAAGTTGAAGTATTTGCCTATATTTGGAGGTCCTGACTTAAGCTTTATCTGTCTCATCACTGAGTCATCAAGTCCATATGACGCACTGTACGAAAATATTGTTATCGAACTAAACCATGTGTTGCAGTACTTAGATTCTATATATGCATCATTGGTTTTCATGCATGCAGTAAGTTTTCCAAGAACAAATTTTACAGAAGTAGGACGTGTAGTTTCTAAACACATGTAGATGCATGGTTTGACATATAATTGTTCATTGTAACAGACAGAGGTACATACCCAACAAGATTACGAGGTGAACAATTAAGGGACCTCAAGCAACAAGAGTAATAACTCAACCCTTTTTCAGCAAATAGAAAAACAATAACCCATTAAATAAAGCAAAATCAGATGGCCAGCGCCCTAATTGTAAACAAGATCATAAAGTGCAACTAGTCTTTCTTCGACCTTTATTGGTATTTTTTGTTTAGACCGGCCTTTATTAGTAGTGCCACCGTGCCATTTACTAATTCATTCAAATGCCACCAACTAACTAAACCTCTCTTTTGGTAATCCTTACAGAGCATGGAGAGTGTCTTCAAGTTCTCCACTATGATGTTGGACAGAAGTTTGATTCTCACTTTGATTACACCGATAATACTCAGACCACCGAAAACGGAGGCCCGCGTCAAGCTACTTTTCTTATGTATCTGTATGTATTACAATATTGGTATTTAATTCTCTATGAATACGTGCCACATATGGTGACCAAATTGGCATTAATGTTTTCCATGGTGATTGTTATTTTCTAGTTCGGATGTAAAAGAAGGAGGTGAAACTGTGTTCCCTTTGGCAAAAGCAATAAAGAGCAGCTCATCAAATGGAGGCGCAAAGAATGGTATATCTGTTAAACCAAAGATGGGAGATGCATTACTTTTCTGGAGCATGAAGCCTGATGGATCCCGTGATCCCAAAAGTCAGCACGGTAAGTTTACTCAATCTTGATACATGTTCTTTGACAGTTAACTGTCATGCCATTGCCACGCCGACCTGTACTGAACTTGCAATTTTCCTTTAGGAGCAAATCCAGTGGTGAAAGGCAGCAAATGGTCAGCAACGAAGTGGCTGCACGTTCGCGAATACAAAACTTATTGATAAGAAAACAGTTACATGAGGTACTACTCAATTTTGCTAAGATTAAATCATGTAGTCAAATGTCTCTGGTCAGAAAATACAATTCCAAATTATTAAAATTTCTTTTAAACTCCTTGCAGGTATCTGTTTAGATTTCAAAATATAACGGGTTCAGGTTTGCAGACATTTTAAACAAAGCGTTGAGGGCCTCTACTGCCCATAAGGATAGGATTTTTTTTTACAGCTTTTCTTTGTAGCTTTTACCAGGCAAGCTTTGTCTTAATTATTAGTCACTATATATTTTTGTTGTACATTGACATGTTTTATACTGCCATTGCCCAATTAAGATAGGATATGTGATACATTGATGCTGAAATTTAAAGAGCTATTTTGGGGTTTTAATTTTGTACTAAAAGGATAAATTTATAGCACGATGACTTTGTCAGCATAAATGCAACAGCTAGCCTCATCACTGGATCACACGAATTAAACATTATTGCTAAGAAGCTTGGGATCTGAATGATGAGCGGGCACATCAGATATTCAGATCAGCATATACGTGATGTTTATTTTTTGCTCTTGATGGTTGTATATATGAAGCTCTCCGACAAGTACAGGAATGTTAATTCCTTGTCATGACACATTTATTCGTGATATTGAGAAGAGGATAGCTGATTGCACCTCCATACCTGTAGGTAAAAGTTGAAGTATTTGCCTATATTTGGAGGTCCTGACTTCTGCTTTATCTGTCTCGTCACTGAGTCATCAAGTCCATATGACGTACTGTACGAAAAGATTTTTATCGTCTTATCGAACTAAACCATATGTGTTACAGTACTTATATTGGATATATGCATCATTGGTTTTTTCGTAGTTCTGGGATATAGCATAATGTGCACATAGCCTTGGAGGTTTTCATGCATGCAGTAAGTTTTCCAAGAACAAATTTTACAGAAGGACGTGTAGTTTCGCTAAACCATATAGATGCATGGTTTGGCATCTAATTGTTCATTGTAACAGACAGAGGTACTTACCCAACAAGATTACGAGGTGAACAATTAAGGGACCTCAAGCAACAAGATTAATATCAACCCTTTTTCAGCAAACAGAAAACAATAACTCATTAAATAAAGCAAAATCAGATGGACAGCGCCCTAATTGTAAACAAGATCATAAAGTGCAACTAGTCTTTCATCGACCTTTATTGGTGACGAAATCGTATACTAGTCAAATATCTCTAATCAGCTGTGAAGATACATTTCAAATTTAATTGAAATTTCTTTTAAATTTGCAGGGCCATGTACGGGTTCATGTTTGCAGACATTATGAACAAGCGTTGGGAGGATGTATTGACCATAGGGATACGATTATTTACAGATTTTCTTTGTAGTTTTTACCAAGGCAAGTTTCATCTTAATTAGTCACTATATATTTCCCCCTCCACCACCGTCACCAGCCTGTGCCCCCACCGGAGCCACCCGCCGGAAGTCCGATGGGCTGCGAGGAGGGTGGCAGCGGGGCAGCCCCTCATCCCTTCCTTTTTTCTCCCCTTGGCACCTTCGCCATCTCAAACACTAGCCATGGATGGTGGCCGGAGCTGCTCCAGGGAGGCTAGAACTGCTCTGAGGGTGGTCGGATCTGCACCATGGTGGACCAGATCTACGCCCTGCTGGCTCATCTCGGCCAGCTCCGACGACGACGAGGTCGGCGGCATTTAAGATATTTTCTTGGATGTTTGTAATACACAAGGCTGTGTGCAGTCATGCAGAGGCCAGAAGGCTGTATGCGTTACTGCGGCGGCCGGAATGCAATTCCATTTTCTAAAAAATCGACATGTTAGTGTTAGGAACCCGAGATCATGAATTCAGAAACATTTTAAACCGCCATTATATTGCCCAGTCAAGATAGGATGCCTGGTATATTGATGCTGAAATTTAAAGAGTTATTTTTGGGTTTTAATTTCGTCCTTGTAAAAGGAGAAGCTTATACCGTACGTGATGAATTTGTCAGCCTAAACGAAATAGGATCATCACTGGATCACACGAGAAAACATTATTGCTAAGCTTGGGATCTGAATGAGTGGGCACCTCGGATCCGGTAGCTAGTTTGCTGCAGCAGAATTGATGTAACTGCTGCTGAGACGGAATGTGCAAACAAAAAGCCTTCTTTCATCATCGTTTGAAGCTGGTGATGAGCCCATACACCCAAATAATCCAATCGACGAACAGCCTCCATCAAGGCCAATGGCAACTCGCTCTGTTCCCATGGAAGCTCACCTGTCTCAAGCTGAACAGCAACCCAGCGTGCTAACCTGGAGCATCATCGGTGGTCTCGGTTATTACGGTGAACACATGGCATGATCTCTTTCTTACCTGCGTATGATAGTCGTCGTTTCATGGAAACTAATCATGCGTGCATCTTGTCGGCCTCCGGTACATTGGCAGCATCTGGATATACGGTGGTAGCAACCTTGCCAGTGATGATGATTACCCCTAGCACCAACGGCGTGCTATCTCTGGTATCTGGCATGAAATTGCAGAGCTTCGTAATTTGTTTACTCATTTTAATATTTTGTTTGTTCCTAGAGAGGGCAACAAGGCTGCTCATAGTATGCCGTTGGAGTCCTCTTCTTCTATTAGTTGGATCAGCTACCTTCCAAACTGGCTTTTGGAGATTGCCCCGAAAAAGATTCTAGTGATACTATGAATCAATAGAAGCTCATGTGATTTGCCCTAAAAAAAAGCCTAGCCGTGTGTAGGGGACACAGTGCACATAATATTGATTTTATTATTCTCCATTCGAATCTTCTGAAATTCAGTGGAGAATTATAAACGGGTGAGTATACTCCGTGGCCGGCCATAGAATAGTTATTTTATAAGGTTTATGAATGTAAAAGGTTTGTTTTAAAAATACGTTTAGGGGTCCACAAAATCTGCCCTGAGAATTTTCAAGGATTTGTTCTCATTGATCCAAAAATTTATATATTGAAAGGCTTAAAAATCCCTTTTATGAGCTCCAATTACTTTATTTGCATTCATTGTGGCCAACTCTATGTTTGTGTATCTCTCTCTTTCCTACCTTTTGAGGTTGCTCCCTTTGTTCTTAAAGCCCAACAATCAGTTAGTAGTAGCATGCCCAAGTTCATCGTCATCTGATATGTTCAGGTCCCAAGAAGCCACAGTCCATCTCCCCTTCCCGTTTTTCATGCTGAGCTACAACAAACTAGAGTCAGAGCACACCACAAGATCCCCGGTCCCATGACCCTAGCAAGCCACGTGCACCTCAATTTCATCTGCCGCAGCGCCGCCGTCAAGCACCTTCGGGCTGGTGCCGTGCCACAGGATCAGTTTCTTCCATGTTCCGTCGAGCATGCCGTGGCGATCGTTCTTCAGCGTTGGTGAGCACAGCCATGATTTATTCTCTATTTTCCTCTGCAATCTGATATCTTTTACGCCAAGCTTCTTTTATGCTGTCTCTTTGCAAACCGAGAGCAGGCTAAACAGCCAGTGCAGTACCTCACATATATAAGCTGTAAGCAAAGCATGTGCCATGCAAGAGATGGCATCACGGTGATGTCATGCCAATGCTGAAAATTAGTATTCTTCCTGCAAGGAAATAACTAGCTAGGATGCTGTCGATATCTTATCCCATTACAGTGTCTACAAACTTCATACTTTCTTTTAGCAGAATTCAAGAGCTTTATTAATTCACGGCAGGATTACAATCGGCCATGTTCGCTCCACGATACACGCTGGGAAACGATCAAGCCACAAAAGTTCAGGTTGCTGTAACAATGATGGCAGACTTGCACACACATGTGCTGATGCCCCGTTGCCTTCCCTATGAACAAAAGTAATTTTTTAGGATATAAAGGACCTGCCAAGCTCTTGAATCTCTTGCAAAAGACCAAATACTGCACTCCGATCACCGCTGCCTGCACGCAGCATGCTAACCAGCAGGGACAAGTTGTCAAATTCCAGGATATAACTCTCCCAAAACCTCACTGAGCCGCCAGCCTCAGTCCATCACGTGCAGCCAAAAGCTCTCCGGTAAGTGCATCCGCTATATAGGGCCGTGTTTAGTTGTGGTGGGAAAAGTACTTTTTTTTTCTGGGATGCGTGTTATGTGAGGAGGATGAATAGGAAAGGGGAAAAGGGAATTTTTAGGGATATGTGTTCTGTGAGAGAGATGAATAGGAAGTAAAAAGTACTTTTAGGAACTAAACACGGCCTAGATGTATCGGCTAGCCGAGGCCGCAATCAATCTTCCTTCTGTATCACGAATAACAACTCCCGAAGCTCCAATCGTCGTGGAGGCTTGGAACGTTGTATCTGTGTTCACTTTGACCCACCCTGGTGATGGCCTTTCCCACAAGCTCCGACGAGGTTGCCTCACTGGTCTCATTGTCAGTCTGCAAGCCAATTAAATCCTCAACCATTGAGACCACATGCCGTACTGGTGCTTTTTGTTCCACATTGCCTTGCCATGTTTTCTTGCGTTTCATCCCGACCACAGAGACCATACGCCACATATGATTAGTGACGCCTCGCTTGGCAGCAAAAACCACCTGATAAAACATCCCTTGTACATGTCTCTGGGTGCAAATCTATCAATTTGCAGCCAGTAAGCTAGCTCTTGTGCCGTTCTCCAAAATTCACGTGCAAATGTACAGGTGAGGGCCACATGATGCAAGGATTCACCAAGCTCACCACAAGCATTGCAATGATCCTCCCGCTCGATATGCCTTCTCTTAAGCTCCCCTTTGGTCGGCAAAAAGTTATTCAGTGCACGCCACCAGAAAATCCGAACTTTAGGGGGAACTTTCAAGTGCCACAAGGCTTTCCACCACCGTGAGTTACCTTCCGCCATCGCCTCCCGCTGGTCCTGATTAGCTTTCAATCTCCTGTAGCATAACTGGACTGGATGCCATCCACTCCTCTCATCAGACCATGCAAACATTTATTCCTGCATTCGTAGTCCAGGCCTCACTTTGAGAATTTCTGGTGCATCATGAGGTGTAAATGAATCATACACTAACTGGTCATTCCATGTTCTGGTCCCGGGTACAAACAGCTCATGTACCCATTCGACATTCGCCCCCTCCCTTCTCATTAGCGGCTTCATGTTTCTTAAGCCCCCCCAATCTAGTTATCTGTCCAAATGTTGACAGAGTTGTCAGAGCCTATTCTCTTAATTAAACCTTTATTGAGAGCTTCTCTGCCCCCATAAAATAGCTCGCCAGGTTTCTGAGCTTCTCCTTTTTCTTGTGGCTCAGAGAAATTCACCATGGGGGTAGTACTTACCTTTCAAGACTCTCGCACATAGAGAGTCTGGCCTCATCATCAAGCGCCACCCTTGGCTTTCCGAGCAGAGCTTGGTTAAACACAGGCATGTCTCGGAAGCCCATTCCTCGATCAGTTTTAGAACTAGTTAACTTCTTCGGCCACCTCTGCCAATTTAAAGCAACTCATTGGGTAAGGTACTAAGGTGGGACTGTTTGTGCATTAGCCTTGATAAGCACCTCTCTTCCTGCACAGCTCAAGCTCTTCTCTCCCCAGCCATTGACAAAATTACGGATCCTATCTGGCACAATCAGATCCAACATTGTTCATCACAAGAGTTATATAATTGTTCCAATCCACTTCACCGCAAATTGGGATCAATCGCTTGTTATTTCTCTCATTTAAACCGACATCAATGACTCCTTAAACTTCAACATCAACACCAGACTCTGACCATTGCAAAGTGTCCTTTATTCGACTGACAAGCAAATCATACGACGGTCTAGCATTGAAAAACAATGAAACCACTTCGATCTCTCAAATTCAAAATCCCCCATACGATTTGTCTTCACGGTATCACCATAACGCAATGCCACTAGTTTACCATCTGTGCCAACAAAGACAACAAAAACAATTTATTTGAATCACCAATATTGCTTGAAGGTCAATTCAAACTTTTACATTGAATTTCTTATATAGTTCCTATAAATATAGGGTATTTTTCAATGAATTCTGGCAAACAACCAACAATATCATAGACCAAACCTAAAAAAATGAAAAAAGTGCTAGGAAATCGGCTAAACACATCCACATTGTCCATCTACACAACTAATTCAACTTAATCCC
This sequence comes from Digitaria exilis, assembly GCA_015342445.1. Lineage (NCBI taxonomy): Eukaryota > Viridiplantae > Streptophyta > Magnoliopsida > Poales > Poaceae > Digitaria > Digitaria exilis. Next base: position 589,077 of record JACEFO010000191.1, on the reverse strand, counting down.
ACGGTAAATCAAAGATACAATGCATCTACCCTAACCTAGGTTTTTGTTTTCCACTACACATACAACAAGAAAAGGATGAAAAAAAAACGAGAGGAGGGATTTACCTACTACCAGTGAGGACGGCGGTGGCACCGCGTCTCTGCTCTTTGGACATAGCAGAGGAGAGGAGAGGAGAGGAAGGGAAGGGAGGGGGTGGGGGGCTGGCGGCTGCGCTGGGGGTTAAGTCCCCAGGCTCGGGCCAGCTCCCTTAGCGCCTAGGGCGCATGGGTTGGCGCTAGGTACCCTGGTGCCGAGCTTCGACTCAGCAGCTAGGGCTTCGGCCACGCTGGAACCTACATAGCATAGGTAGGCGCCAGGGGACGTGGCACCGACCCGTGCAAGCTATGCGCTAAGGGACCTAGCGTCGAGGTAAGGGTCCATTTTTCAAAATCTTTCGCCCAAATATATAAAATTCTTATGGGAAAGGACCAAAATGACAAAAATTACCCGCTCCGTCCCACCACCGTGCCAAGGCCAAAAACCCCGAGGCTTCCTTCTACCCTCTTTTCTCCCAGCTGGCTCAGCACTGCATGCGTCGTCGGTCCTTGCCGTCGTGCCATGGATTTCCCCTTGTGTTACTATAGGCTATAGATAAATGGGATATATGTTATCTTAAAATATCCGTGCACGGCCACAACAAAAATTCTTTTCTCAAAATATATAATTAGTAGGGGTCTCGCCCCTCCTGTTACATAAAAAAAGAAGAAAATTCTTTGCCGTAGATTTGGTGCTTGGAGTTTGATTTAATGCATACTGTTTCTTTTTTAGAAGTATGGATTAGTTCAAATAAATAAAAGCAGAACATGTGCTTACCTATGCAGGGAACGGATACAAAACATGCATCCATCTTTATGTGCCATAGCATCCCTAATAGATTATTCATACCTTAGCAATAAGTATTTGTTTGATTTTAGTAACCACCGATGCACCAGAATAACAAAGAATATTGTGGCTAGTGGAATCTACCATGTGGAGTTGAATGGGTGCATGGCGTACGAAACACCCTTGTGTGCGTGGCAAGGAGCATCGTTGCATATGGGGACGCCATTCAAACACACCCTACCATGTGGAGTTGAAGGCACGCGACATGAGCATAATTTTTTCTCTCTCTTTTTATGCAGTATATGATAAAAATTTTTAAAACAGCTACTTTAAAATGGTTTGTATTTTCTTAAAACATTTGGGTGGGGGGGGGGGTGGAGGGCTCACTCAGGTGTTGGGGTTATTTCGAGAAAAAACATATTTATTAGGGCTGAAAAAAAATCTGCCATGTCCAGGCTCCAGATAGAGGAGGAGGTAAAAAATAAGAGACTTTTGTTGCGAAAAGAACAAGAATCTAGTTGGCCCGACAGCCGGAGTCCAACACGGCCCAGTCCAGCGCACAAGTCAGGGGGCACCGGAAAACCCTAGCACCATCCGTTCCCCTTGTAGCCGCCGGCCGTCGCCCTCCTGCAATCTCCAGTCCGGCTGGCTGCTTCCGCTTCCCCGCTTCCACCCAGAGGAAAAAAAAACCCCACCTTTTGATGCCCTCGGCCGGCTCTGGATCCTGAGGCCTTCTGGGTGAGGTATGTATCTGTTCATCGTTGCTGTTGATTTGTTCGTTCCTGCTGTTGGTTTGTTCATACGCACATAAACAACAATCGGCTGGATTAGCTTGCCTAGGGATGGGATTTTTCTTTTGAGATGGGTAGAGAGATGTTCCTGCTTATATTATCGGCCTCGGGGTAACAAAAATTCCTCTTTTTTAGTACAAGTGAGCCGAGCTGAGTGAAAAGAGGAGGCGGCGGCGGGGGCCATGAGTTTCCGGCGGTTCGTGTACCTGGTGATGAACGACACCAAGCGCCGGGACTTCCCGCTGCGCCGCATCGACGCGTCGCGCCTCTTCTTCCCCGCGGGCGAGAGGCCTCCGGTCCCGCCACCGCTGGAGGACGCGCGCCTGCCGCCCGCCGCCATCAGGTTCAGCCCCCCTATCACCGACACCAGCAACGGCGACATGGAGTTCATGCTGCTCGGCGGCCGCGGCAGGAAGCGGAGCAAGGTAGTGGCCGCCGACCACACGGGGCGCTGTGTGCTGTACGACCCCGCGCTGCGCACCGTCCGCACCCTGCCCGAGCTCACCGCGCCCAAGTTCATGGCGGCTTCCCTAACCATCGGCGAAAGCCTCTTCATCATCGACAAGCACTTCAACCTCACCTTCAGCCGCAACGACTGCTTCGACGCCCTCTACTTCGACGAGGACGATGCTGACTGGGAGTGCTACTCGCTGCCGCCACCTCCCTACACGGACACCTACGATCCCGACGGCCAGGGCCCACGATATCGCGCCCACATCACCTCCTACGCAGAGGTGACCAACCGAGGCAGCGGCGGCGGCTCCAGCATCTGGGTGTCCAAGGAGGGCCTAGGAACCCACTCCTTCGACGTCCAAAGTGGCAAATGGAAAAAGGCTGGTGACTGGGTGCTGCCGTTCTGGGGCCCTGGCAGATACATCCGGGAGCACAAGCTCTGGTTTGGCCTCTCAGCTGCAGGGCCGTACCTAGAAATTGGAGGCCCCGGTGCGAAATACATAATACGGGACCCTAAAATACGACACGACCGAAGTATGCTTTCCCTTGATTCTAAAATTTCAATGTATATTATTTATTACATTATAATAGAAACATATTAAGTATGAAATATTATTGATATAATAGATAAGGTAAATAGAGCTTCTACCTATATGTGATGGAAATAGGACTGAGATGAGTATGCCGATGAGAGTGTGCATCATCTGGTGTCGAGCCCCCTCGTAAGTCAATAAATTGTGCTATAGCTTGGGAAGGGTGGTCGGAATATAAAATGAAGAGGTGGTGTCTGAGAGATAAATAGATTGCATTCTCCAATTGTCCATGTATAAATGTCAAAAATGATGCAAGTACATCTGCTACCTGAAGACAAGTCCTAAACAGCCACGTATGGGACTGTATATAAGTTAATAAGGCCAATATTTGGTTATATGAGTTTCAGTAGTCTTTCTCTATTTTTTCTGCAATCGAGCCGTAGATAATTACCTAATTAGTACAAGATTTAGGGACCCCAAATATTTAGGGGCCCTGTGCAGTCGGCCACCTTGGCCCTGCTAATATACGGCCCTGCTCAGCTGACGAAGATGATGGCGTTGTCTGTGCTTCGGACCTTACACAGACGCAGCCTGCAGCGCCAAGGATTCTCTATAGGGATGCCGCGACGCCACCGGATTGGAAGGGCAAGTCGTCCACTCTTGTGCACCTTGGCCATTCGAGGTTCTGCCTTGCCAGATTCTTCAGGATTATTCAGCCGGGTGGCTTGCCATGCATCAAGTTCGTGGTGTTCACCGGCCTTGAGGTGGAGCAAGGCGACGGTGAGGAGCTCCGCATGGTGAAGCACAGATCCCATAGGTACAGCCTCGTCAACAAGCTAATCCACTGGGTACTCTAGCTGCCTGATTTATGTATGGGTTGGGTTGGTTACATAAGTACTTGTATGGAGTTAAATTGCAGTCTACTGGGTTGGTTTGGTTATATATATAAGTACTTATATGGAGTTAACATTGCAGCCTACTTAGCAGTGTTACTATAAGTTATGTGTGTTCTGTGGTTTGTTATGTTGCCTTTGGCCAGACAGTTTGATGCTGCTACTATGTTGGCACCTTTATGACTTATGACATTATTAATTTCACATTTGATCCTGTCATGCAATGATGTGCCAATGTTATTTCTGTATACGTTGCCCAACGGGTTTCACAAGGTACAAATTTATGGTGCAATTGGGCTCACTCGTTTCATTCTCAATTCACCTTTGGAAGTAGCTCTCTACCCTGTCCATTTCATGGTTACTGTACTACCATGCACTGCGGGAAAAAAAGAAGTCTTGCCAGATCTCTGGACTACCATTTTAGGCGACTTTCAAATGACTTGTGCTAGTGTATTTATATCATTGTGGGAAAATTTCAAAATATGAACCTGGTGCCATCATTTTCAGGCACAGTTGTTGAGATTTATATATACATTAGTCAAGCTTAGATAGCATGAGTGGTCAATCTTGAGATTTATATACATTAGTAGTCAAGCTTAGATAACATGTGAATCTGGTACCATCATTTTTAGTCATTATCAAACATCAATTCTTGAGATCTGAATACATGAGTGGTCAAACTTAGCTTGGAGCATCTAAATCAGTGGATATACAGTGATGGATTTTATTTTGACCACATCCAGTCAGCTGAGTCCAGAGGCTCTACCGAATTTTGGAATCTTTTGTGAACCCGGCGTGTAGCACAAAAATCTTGAAGGTTTATTTTCTTAAGTGGATTTGCATGCGCATCTTGATCATTACAACTTGCAGACATCTTTGTTCTTTGGAATTCCAATCCTGCAACTCAGAGACGACGTGAGAAAAAAAAAACTACAAATAAATCAAATAACCCACTAGCCATGAAACTTCATACAAACTTAGCACGCGGTTGGGTAGGTACGTATCACACGGCACAGTGAAAAGGAAACGCTTCTCATTTATCATGATCGATGTTGGCCGTAATAACATACCATACACAGATTGAAAATGTTGTATTCTGGATGGCAGGGAGCTCATGACATGAGGCTGCCCATGGTGCTCCGGTGAGCTAGACCCCCTCCTCTCTCTGCGTTTGGCAATGAAAACCCGTGGATGTGTGTTCAATCTTGTCTGAAGGCACACCTGAACATGAAGAAAAACAGACAATTTTTTTTTTCAAGCATTGTAAGCATCACAACACAAGACCTTTGAACTTTGCACAAACGTTGCCACAAAAGTAGATGCCTTCGCGTTCCTAGCTTACCCTAGCGAGGCTCCAACCGAGCGAGCGATCACGACACCAATTTCCGTCTTGGTGATGCTTGAGGGAAAACAATTTTGTACTGCAAGCTATCTAGCTCGCTTTGCCGAGTAATGTTGGAAGCTGTCTACCTCTCTCACTTTGTCGTAAACAGTACAACTTTGCTTTCCTCTTTACGTCTCCAACCATGGTCGTCAGCTCACATGGATGCCGAGCTGATTAATCAGGTATAAAATAACAGTTACAAGCCCAGCCCGTCATAACCAATCAGGTTGTACAACTTTACGTCTCCAATAGTGAGTGCGTCACTTGTCATCATCGTCTTCACTGCTACCCTCCTTGGCCAGCCAGATTACGTCCTCGCTTTGCAGGATGCCAATGGCTGCCTTGGTGGCGAACTGATGAAGATATATCACAGAAGATGATGCACCGAATTGCAGGCATAATATAGTACTTGCAGAGATGTCGTCTGTCGGTCTAAAATGAATAGGTGTAATGGGAGGGCAACTAACCTGAATAATCTTTAATTTTGTCATTGCTGGCTCCAACACGCCATGCTTGATGCTGTCGCAAACCATAGCTTCAAGAGGGTCAAGGCCCATGCTGCACGAAAAGGAACTTAATAGCAAAAACAGCACCCAAGAATCTGTGGATAGTCATATGATATGACATGATTGCACTGGCATCAAATAGACGGATTGAGAAATGACATGTAAATGCACATAAAAGAAGCTTGAAGTGGTACTTCTGATTAGGCATATAGCACAAGCGGAAGACTAATGTCAGTGCATAATTGCTTAATTATACAGATGTGAAGTTGTTTTTTTGTTTTTTCATTGGAGTCTGCCTTACAATTATATAATCCTATTGCTAGAGAACTGTTCCAAGAAAAATAAATAAATAAATCTTATCGGTTTTATGGGTTACAACTTTACTAATTTAACAGAATAAGCATACCATGTTTTAATCATAGGACAAAAGGAGATACCAAGTCTATAATTAGTTACCTTGAAAATTGTTTCTTATCGGTATTGATTTGTGATGCGTGATGATACGCTTTTAGCATGGATAATAACCCTGTTGCATCTTTTGCCTCATTTCTAGCAGCTTCAGCACACAGTACCTGTTACCATAAGGACGTGATAAACTTTGATATCCTATAAGGCTCAGTCCTGAAGTAAGATATAAGAAATAGAAGTAATACCTTTGGTATGATTAACAAAGACTCTGCAAATTCAGCAACTACTAGCTGTTCCTGAGATGTAAGTTTTGCTGCAATTTTTTTCAAATGTACTGACAATGCAGCTTCAACTGCACCACTACCTGGGACAACCTACAAACCAATTTATATTTTATTTAAAACACAATTAATACCAACAACATGTAAAATCAGTTCGTATTTTGTTCAAAATACAACGACTATCAACAATAATTGATTTATATCCACATAAAGAAAGAAAGCACAACAATCGAACATGTTATGATATGGCTCTCCTTTTATTGATGAATCACAGATGAATCTAAACAATAATCCTAACACACTAGCCAGGTAACCCAGATCGCCCTCCCTAGGAGGCTTTGATCTTGTTTGGGATTACTTAGGCTTAACCCAAATCTGAACTAACCTATCGGCTTGTATAGCTGCCGATCCTAACAACTTTCAGCTAAACTAGGAGAGAAAATCCAGGAGGCAAATCCTCCAACTAACTATTCCTGAGCCAGCATAGCCGCCAGCTGCTTCTTCTTCAGGCACTTCCTATAGTATTGTTTCCCAATGAAAGCGTCCACAACACTTCCACCCTCCTTGTGAAACAGCTTGTCCTCAAGCTGGAAATCTGGATGCTCATGAGTGAACTCAGACAACCAGCTCCCATGAAGCATCACCAGCTGAACGACCCACCCATTGGATCAACACCTCCCAATTGCCCTGATTGAGGCGAGCACGAAGAGCAGCAGTAGGAGTAGGAAGAACATGACCATGCTTGATAGGCGGCAGCTGTGGAGGCAGCGTAGGGGGCTCCCCTTCATGCTTCTTGAGAAACACGACATGGAACACCGAATGAATCTTGGCGCGAGGGGGCAGCTCCAAGCGATATGCCACCGGGTCTATCCGTTCTAGGATTTTAAAAGGCCCGTAGTAGCGTGGAGCAAGCTTCCCTGCGGACTTGTCGACGATGGCGGCAGCCAGGCGTTGATGGAGACGGAGCCACACCCAATCACCAACTTGGAACTCGACATCCCGGTGGCGACGACCGTACTAAGCACGCATGAGATCCTGGGCGTGCAGCAGTCGATCCCTGATGTCGGTGATGAAGGAATCAAGGTCACACAGCTGCTGGTCCACAGCCGAAACCTTGCTGAGGCTGGGCTCATAGGAGATGAGCGACAGCGGAGGCCGACCGTAGACCACATGGAACGTAGTCTGGATGGCCGTCTGGAAGGACGTGTTATAGCAAAACTTCACCCATGGCAGCCGGCACAACCAGCTCTTGGGCCGGTCACCAGCAAGGCAACGAAGATAGACGACAATGATCCGGTTAGTGACTTTGGATTGGCCGTCCGTTTGGGGGTGGAACGCCGTGCTTAGCCGTAAATTCACCCCCATGAGCTTGAAGAGCTCGGTCCAGAATGTGCTGGTGAAGACCGGGTCCCTGTCGCTGACGATGGAGCAGGGGAAGCCGTGGAGGCGCACGATGTCGTCGAAGAAGGCGTGAGCCACCAAGGTCGCCATGTGTGGGTGGCCCAAGGCGATGAAGTGGGCATACTTGGAGAGGCGGTCGATGACGGTGAGGACGACCGTCTTGCCCCCCACGCGTGGACTTCGTCCATGGCTATGTCAGCCTAGACTGATGAGGGCACCTCCAACAGCTAGAGAAGGCCGGCGGGGTGCAAGTGCTCCGTCTTGTTCCTCTGACAGACGGTGCAACTTTTGATGAAGGAGGCGCGTAGACGATGGAGGGTCTTCTGCACACCCTCATGCTCGGCGCCATGCGCCGTGGCCAGGATCTGCGGCCACAGGGTCGACGAGGAGGGCACGAACACGCGGCCATCATGAAGGACTAGACCATCAGCAATGGTCCACGTCGCAGTCACCTTGCCGCGGTGGATCAGCTCCCTGGCCGGCTGGCCGTGACGAGCGAGTAGATGCTCAGCCTCCCGGCGGAACTCGTTGAAGAGGTGGAACGACGGTGAAGACAGCGCGTGAGCCTGGGCAGCGTCCTCGTCGCGGCGAGACAGAGCGTCCACCGTCGCGTTGGTCTTGCCTGGGTTGAATTCAACAGTAAAATCATACCCAAAGAGTTTGCTTACCCAATTATGTTGTGGCATGGTGGACAAGCATTGATCCAACAACAACTTGAGGGAGTAGTGGTCGGTGCGGACAAGGAACGGTCGTGCCCACAAGTAGGGTCGCCAGTGGCGCACCGCCTGGAAAATTCCGATGAGCTCGCGCTCGTACGCCGCAAGCTTGGCGTGGTGGGGTGCCGTGGGACGGCTATAGAAGGCAATGGGGTCGTTGTCTTGATGCAGCACGGCGCCGAATCCCGACCCGGAGGTGTCGCAATTGACGATGAAGCAGCGACCAAAATCTGGCAGTTGGAGCGCCGGGCTGGAGGTGAGCGCATGCTTAAGGAGGGTGAACGCCGCATCCGCCTCAGGCGACTAGACGAAGGACTCCTGCTTAAGCAGTTGGGTGAGTGGTCGCGCGACGACGCCATAGTCCCACACGAACTTACGGTAGTAGCCCGTGAGCCCCAGGAAGCCGCGGAGCACCCGCACTGTCATCGGCGTCGGCCAGCCCATGACAGCATCGACCTTGGACGGATCCATGGAGATGCCGGCGGTGGAGACGATGTGGCCGGGGTACGTGACCTCCTGTTCGCCGAACGTGCACTTGCTTCGCTTGAGGAAGAGGTGGTGCGCACGCAGAAGGTTGAAGACGGTGCGCACGTGTTGCAGAGGCTCCGTCCAAGTGGGGCTGTAAATGAGGACGTCGTCGAAAAAGACGAGGACGAAACGACGTAGGCAGTCATGCAACACTGCGTTCATGAGGGCTTGGAACGTGGACGACGCATTGGTGAGCCCACATCACGAACTCGAAATGGCCGTGGTGGGTACGGAACGCCGTCTTGGCGATGTCGTCGGTGTGCATGAGCACTTGATGATAGCCGCTGCGGAGGTCGAGTTTGGTGAAGAAACGAGCGCCGTGGAGTTCATCGAGAAGTTCCGTAACCACCGGGATCGGGAATTTTTCCTTGACGGTCTTGGCGTTGAGCGCGCGGTAGTCCACGCATAACCGCCATGAACCGTCTTTCTTGCGAATGAGCAGCATGGGCGAGGAGAACGGCGGATGTACTAGTGCGGATGATCCCCTGCTGCAGCATGGCGTCGTATTGCCTCTCGATCTCGTCCTTGAGCAGCTGCGGGTAGCGGTATGGCTGCACTACAACCTGTAGCGTGTCGGGGAGGAGGTGAATGCGGTGGTCGGAGGCGCGTGCTAGAGGGAGGCCCTGTGGTTCGGCGAAGATGTCGGCGAACTCTGCTAGAAGCAGGGGCATGAGGGCGTCGACGTCGGCAGCGCGCGTGCGTTCCATCGGTGGGCTCGAGGCCGTGCCAGCGAACACGGTGGTCGATGCGCTAGAAGGACATGGAGAGCTGGTAGAAGTCCCACAGGATGGGGCCAAGGGTGTGGAGCAATGACACCCCAGGACGACCTTGTAACCGCCCAGCGGGATGGCGAAGAAGTCGATGAAGAAGTGCTCGTTGCCGATGCGGACGGGAAGGGCGGTGCAGACACCGTCGCAGGCCACACGGTCGCTGTTGGCCACACCCACCGTCATGCTGGGCCGGGGTGTAGGCACCAGGCCCAGCCGGTGCGCCATGGGCATGGCGACGAAGCAGTGAGTGGAGCCCGAGTCGACGAGAGCTCGGAACTGGGACCCCGCGATCAGGATGCCGAGATGCATCGTTGTGGGAGAGGCGAGGCCGGTGATGGCGTGGGTGGAGATCTGGACGTCGTCGAGGGTCTCCTCCACGATGGCTGTCTTGCCGTCAACCTCGAGCAAGTAGATGCCACGCATGGTGCACTCCTTGAGGTGTTCACGAGTGAACTTGGCTGGGCAGTTGAATCAGAGGCCCTCCTCGCGGTGACGCGCCATCTTTTCCGGCGTGAGGCGCGAAAAGCGGCGCCGGGTGCAGGACGGGGTCGTGGCGGAGGCGGGGCGGATGACACACCGGCGACGGAAGTAGCAGATCCTGCAGCGAATCACTGAGGGGGCAACGGCGCAGGCTGAGTACGGGCAGGAGGAGCTCGACTGGTGGCCCGCGGGTCCGAGACAACGAGGCGCCATTCGAACGCACGGGCGAGGCCCACGGCGTCCTCCAGTGATGTCAGGCGCTGCAGCTCGATGTCGGTCTCGAGAGGATCTCCGAGACCGTTGGTGAAGAATGAGATCTGCTGCGGCTCGGTGACGTCCTTGCAGCAGGCCAGTTGCATGAGGAATTGCTCCTGGTAGTCCGCGACCGACCCCGTGTGCCGGACGTCGACGAGTTCGCCCAGCGGGTTGCTGCGCGTCGGCGGCCCGAAGCAGAGGTTCACGAGCTCGACGAAGCAATCCCAGGTTGGAACGCCCTGGTTGTGCTCGAGGGCGTAGTACCACTGCTGGGCGGAGCCCTGCAAGTGGTATGTGGCGAGCCAGACCTTGTCGTCGTCTGTCGACTGCGCTTGGCGAAAGAATTGCTCGCAACGGTGAACCCAAGTGATGGGGTTGGAGGAGCCATCGAACAAGGGGAAGCGGAACTTGTGCGGCGCGGAGGACGTGAGGGTCGCAGTGGTGGCACCGGCGACCTGCTTGTCCTTAGCGCCCTTGGCGCCCCCGGCAGCGGACGTCTCGGAAGTGTCCATCCGGGAGGACTGGACGTTGTCGACGGCGACGTGAAGGCGTGCTTGGTCGACCTTCAAGGAGGAGATGTCGCCTTCCACAATGGTGAGCTTGGCGACGACGGTGGACAGCATCTCCTTCAGCTCGGCGATGGCGGGCTCAGCCATGACGACCAAGGGGTTGGGAGGGTGGGAGGGATGGTGGCTTGGAAGCAGGTGGAGGTGGCGGCGGCAGGGAACGTGGATGCGTAGGAGATGGCTCTGAATACCAAATGATATGGCTCTCCTTTTATTGATGAATCACAGATGAATCTAAACAATAATCCTAACACACTAGCTAGGTAACCCAGATCGCCCTCTCTAGGAGGCTCTCAACTTGTTTGGGATTTACTTAGGCTTAACCCAAATCTGAACTAATCTATTGGCTTATATAGCTGCCGATCCTAACAACTTTCAGCTAAACTAGGAGAGCAAATCCAAGAGGCAAATCCTCCAACTAACTATTCCTAAGCCGGCACAGCCGCCAGCTGTTTCTTCATTAGGCGTTTCCTATAGTATTTTTTCCCAACGAAGCGTCCACAACACATTAGGAGACTGACATAAAGATTTTACCATGTTGGCTTCTAAGGTTTCTTTTACCGTCTTTAAGGCATCATACAAGCATTGATCTTTCTCATGAAGAATGAAGTCATTAACTCCTAATACTATGAAGACCTGCAAGAAAAACAAAGTGTATGACATTATTTTTAGAGTAATACGCCTCTCTCCATAGCAAACATTCTCTTTATACTAGCATACAAAAAATACTAACTTTGTTGGTATTCTTGGCGCCTTTGATTAGAAGAACATCATCATCACAAATTCTTTGCTCCACTACTAGATCAGCATGTCCGAGGAATGATGAATCAAATTCCTTCTCATATTCAAAGTCAGCAAAAGTAACCTGATACAAAGAATCATAGTTAAAACACCCAAAGAAAACCATTTTGCGTCTATATGCTATACCACTAACGCACATTGGTTAAGTAGACATTGCGTTGTTCTTAGAACATATCAAGACAAAATGCTAGATCATTATTTTTTAAATTTTACTATGTAAGCATACCATAGTTGCACCAGTAGCCTTAGATACATGGTGCATGTCTCTCTTCCGCACACGCCGAACTGCAACTATTCCAGCCTCAACAAAGTGCTGGAATGGTGTTCCATCAAATAAAATAGAGTGAATTCGTTAGTCACCAAGAGAGATATCTGATGCGTTGTATGAGAGTATACCTTTAGAGCTATATCATCAATCCCTTTAGTTGTCAATACAACATTAGCTCCAGACCTAAGAATTTTTTCAATCCTTTGCTTTCTAATGGTAGATTAGACAAAAAAAAAGAAAATAAGGTGTTAAGTGTGATGCTGTAGATCATAAAATGAGTGCTTGCTGCTCTAATACAAAAGCAAGAAATAGCAACAGAAAAAAAGTAACAAAATATTGAAGAAAGCATGACCAGTGCTGACTAACTCAATAAAATATTTAGGTCATGAATTGCAAAATAGAAATTGCAAATACCTTTCGTAGATGTTCCTGGGTTGCATTGAAGCAGAATCAAGAACATGGGCATTAGTCTGGGTTTGTGTCTTCTGGAGACTAAAATCAAGACAAGCAATTCTAGCTGGGCTAACACTAGCAGGCAATCCTTTAGAAGCGCGGCCAGTATTTAGGGCATAGCCATTTAGTAGATAGCTATTTTTGATACTTTTGTTTTGATCTTTCAAAATGTTAATGCCCTGTAAAACAGAGAGAAACTTGATTACATGCAAAGTGTAACAGAGAAAGGATAAGGATCATTTCAGATACTTTCCTAGGCATTTTCTCATTGAATGGTTGAAATGAAAATCAACAAAACATCAGATAACATAATATAACAGTAGAAACTGAACTGCTATTTTTTCTCTGAAGATGTAAATGTTCAAGACATTGGCACTGTCTTCACCAAAATATGTAGCATGTAAATCTTCCATGATGAATCAAATAACATCAATTTTGTGCTGTCAATCTACACTTATAACTTGTTAAATGTTGATGACCAAAAGTCAAAATCTTAGATATTTCCTCTCCTCTATATCTACTACTAGCTGAGATAGATGGTTGTTTTGTAAGGGGCCGTTTCCTTTTTCTCTGATAGTCTGATATAAAATACACAGCTCTCCTACGTGTTTCAAGAAATAAAAAATCATAGGTATTTGATCAACAAATATTCTGAAGACATAAAAACTCTGAATCAGAGAGTATTCCAAGCAGTATTATTGGTTGTAACACAATTTAGGGGCAATATCATAAGGTAGATAAAGCGGCGGAAAACTAAAAGAATAGGAGCACATCAAGGTATCTAATTCACTAAAAAGCAAATCCAATCCATATAAGATACGATTATCAGTGGTCAAGCAGTAGTGCAGTGTAGCTTCCTTGGATATACTGACCTTTAATGGATACTTGACTGCCCCCTTTCCATTTGTAGTCTTCACAGCTTGAACTGCCTCAACAACCTAAGAAAGCACTGTCAGTCTGATGAACATTACAAGTAGAGGTTTGGATAAAATATAAAGACAATTGGGGAATCAAGACTTACCAACTTAGCGATCAAGTCAGAATCACCATTAACAAATTTTGAGCCCAGACTTTTTCTAGCACACCATACAAGCGACTCTTCTCCAATTTTATCAACATGAAAGGCCATTTTCTCTTCAATAAACTTACCAGCTTCAAGCAATGCAAGCTGGTGCAATATGAAGAAAAAATTCAAAAACCAAAAAAATGTGCTTTGACGAAATGAACCAGTCTAAATGATAACGCAGTGCTACCACACAACACTTACCTTATAACCACTAAAAATTGTAGTGGTATCCATCTTGTTTCTTAGACACACAAGCCCTCTCTGAGAAAACAAGCATTCAAACGCGATGAAAATTGTAAATATAAGCTGATAAATTTAAAATTCAGACGAGAATAGCAAATGTTCAATACCTGTATCAATTCAGAAGCGATCAGAATAGCAGTCATTGGCTTATTTGTTGTGCAGCCTTGGAATGCAGCCAACTCAAGAATAATCTAGTAAAGGATTGGTGAAACAGGAAATCATAAGTGAAAAGAAAAACAAAAATAAATGGAAGAACCTAATTTTTAGCCCTTGAACTATTGCTTTAGTCCATTTTTAGCTTTCCTAGTTTAGCTAGGCTAATTTTAGCAGGCTGTAATGTGTGTGATTGTACACCCGGCCAGATTGTGAGGATCCGATTACTTTCCTTGTAGGTTATATAAGCATAGCAATAGACCATGGAAAAGCTGCCAAGTGACAGCGCAAATTGTGTCCACCACATTCGTGTGTGTTTATCGCCTTGGCCGTGAGCTCGCCGGCGCGTGTGCATTGTTTTCTCCTGTGTGTTATCATGCTGAAGAACCGCCAAGCTTGAAACTAGTGGCTGCGTCAACAGTAGGCTGCATCTTGGTCACACCATACCTTTCCAATTTAGCTGCTAATTTCTAGCACCTTGTCTGATTACATGGATGCCACCTCAGCAAGATGGGATACCTAGATGCCATGTAAGCAAAACCAGATGGGAATGGGTTCAAGGATCTAAAGTACTAGGGACAAAGAAGAGGAGCAGATGAAGGGAAAGAAGAAGGGTTACTAGAGGTACTAGAGGCTGACACCTTGGTCACACCATACCTTTCCAATTTAGCTGCTAATTTTTGGCACCTTGTCTGATTACATGGGTGCCACCTCAGCAAGACGAGACACCTAGATGCCATGTAAGCAAAACCAGATGGGAATGGACTCAAGGGTCTAAAGTACCCGGTTTGAATAGGTCAAGGAGACAAGGACTAAAGATCTCCGGTTTTGAGTTCATGAGCCAAAAATCAGACTCTCAGAATAGTTCCAAGGGTAAAAAATGCACTTATTAAAAAAAATGACTTGGGGTTGTGGCACACAATTACCTTTGCGGCTGGATCCTCAATTTCCAGTAACCTCAGCATTGATGCATCAACACCAACATGAACTTGTGATGCTACAAGTTCTTGAGCATTCCAGGGGGCACATCTGGCCATCGAAGCTGTAAGATGGGCACATCCATCATTGAAATCTTCTTCAACATGTAGATAACCTAGCCTGTTGTATTTCCACAGGCCTAACTGCATTTGGCACAGCTGCACTGGATAGCAAGCAAACAGCACGAGCTCGATCACACCTTCCTCAAAAACGGTTTTCATGTTCTTATGTGAAACCACATTCCTCTGCAGGGAGAGGAAATGAGAAGGCTTTTTAGGGTCATACGGCTTACCCACACCCTGCTGACCTCTGTAACGAAACCAAGTGGACAAGTGTTTATTATCCTTAGCAATGGTGTCCCAACTTGTAATGTCAATTTCACTTAGGATTTTGTTCTTGGTGGCTTCAAGCCCCTCCCTTGGAAGAACTTCCAGGATCTCATCATGGAATTTTCTGAGTACAGTGCCCCTGCTGCACAGGGGAAGCAGAGCAACATGGGTGAGGATCAGGTTTGAGTATCTGCTACCACCAGATTCAAGTATGTGAATGTAATGTTTCATCTCCCCAGGAATTAAGGACATAGCTGAGTCTCCACATGATATAAGGAACATATCCGTTATGACCTTGGCTGCTCTCTTGTAATCACAGTCCATTCCCTTTTGTGTGCATGGCACAAGGGTGAGATGCCCCCTCAAGAAAAACTTGAACTGACCACCAATCACTAGATCATCAAGTGTGAAATCCTCATGGATGCAGTAACCAGCCTTGTGCAGCACTGTAAGAAGCTTGGGCAAGGACCTAATCAGATGTTTTTTGTCATCTGGGATTAATGAGAAGAAATCATCTTTCTCTTGTGAGCCTGGGACATTATGCTTCGTCAACATCTGGTTGCTTTTCAGACAAGCAACTGCATCAAACTTGGGATAGAGCTCTTCTTCACCAAAACAATCAATTTCATTGGCAGCAAGGTCCAATTTCCTGTGGTGAATATATGTGTTAGGCAGGAGATTATTAATATAACACTCGATGAGTGAAAAAAAACAACTAATTTTCGTTTGTGCTAGTGCTTCAACAGTGGCATACAAACACTAGGAACCACTTACAATCGGTGACGATTTGTAGCTGGGAGATAAAGCTTGGGCCCATATAGAGCCAGCCTCCACTCCGGAATCCACCGCACGGGCTCGAATCGTTTCTTGGCCTTCTTCGGCCTGATCCACGCCGGCTTCTTCGTCGTGCTGGTCTCATCCCCGTCCTCACCAGACGTAGTCTGGAGTTTCTTCCGTTGGGGCCGCTGAGCGGATGCCTGTTGCGCCTGGGTGGTGCGCAGATGTCTTGGCCAACTTGCTGGGTCCTCGCGCCTGCGCCGACGGTACGGCCTTCATCTTCGTCTGGCGGTGCTGCGCCGATGGCTTGGCCTTCTTCTTCTTCTTCTTCTTCGCATGGGGGCCCTGCGGCTCGGGTGGCTTGGAGGAATGGTGCCTCGAAGCCCCAGCGGAGCATCCCAGGTACCATAACCCAGGCGTGGCGGCGATGCTCCGGCCCATGGCCGCCGCTCCGCGATTGGTGGGAAACGATCCCGCCCACGCGAACAGAGCGATGTACGGAGCGGTAGGAGGAGGAGGAGGAGGAGGCCGCGGCGGCGGCGGCGCAGGACGGGGCGGGGCATCAACCGCGGACGCGCCCAAGCGAGTCGCCAGGCTCCTAGCCGCCAGCCGCGTGGCGTCGAAGATGGAGCCGCTCCGACGGCGCATCAGAGCACTAGCCATAATTCCGACCGCCAAGCAGATGAGGCGGCGGCGGCGCCGAGGAATTGGGGTTTTGGACGGCGCGGCGCGGCGAGGTGAGTTTGCGGTGGGAGGACGAGGGAGCGTGCTTTGCAACAGGAGTGGGCAGGGAAGGGTGGGTTTTGGACGGATTGTCTGTCGTACAGTGGGTCCCATAGGAGGTGGAAAAGTGATCGCTTCGGCGTCTCCTATTGGCTGCTGGATGGGTTCGGTTCGCAAGCAAAGCAGCGAGCATTTATCACTCCCTCCCTGAAAAGCGGCTGTTCGGCTTCTCTCTTGCCGTGAACTTGTTGCTTCTTAGTTTGGATTTTACTTCGAATTTGAAAATTTGGTTCAAGTAGTTTAAGCTTTGCTAACAAGCTGCAGCCGGATCATATGCATATGTGATTCGCTTCCAAAGACGATCGGCCTCTCATCAATGCAACTAACCATTTGCCAAATATATAGGGATTATATAACACGTGGCTTCCTATTTGGGTACCCAATAATAAGAGTTCAACACACCACTGGCCAAAATCGGAAGGCAAAATCTAAGACCATCGCCAACTTATTTTGCCAACTTGTCACATCGAACGTTTGGACACTAATTAGGAGTATTAAACATATGTGTAAAAAAAACTAATTACATAGATGGACTCCACGTCGTTAGACGAATCTAGTAAGCCTAATTAATTCGTCATTAGACACTGTCATGCTACAGTAATCCGTTATTAAAAATGCGCTAGTGATAGCACATATTAGGCTTAATAGATTCATCTTGAGATGAAGAGTCCATTTGTGTAATTAGTTTTATAATTAGTCTATATTTAGTACTCCTAATTAGTGTCAAAAGGATGAATGTGACATTTGACCAACTTTCACCAACTTTATACCCCCAATCTAAACAAGGCCTAAACTGAGAGGCTTCTTTGTTTAGGTTAATTGGAGAGCCCTTCTAGGTAACTTTCTTCAACACAGAGTTACTTTTTCTCAACACAAAGAAGCACAATGGAGAAAGTAACTTGCATGTTCTTTTCCAACTCTGGCGGGTTGTGGGTTGGGTGGCCGACTGCGACCTCGCCACCAGTCGTGGGTGGCGTTGGAGGTCGGCGGTGGTTAGGATTGGGGGTTTTCGAGAGTTAGGGTTGAGGAGGGGATTTCAATGTCACATATGTTTTCGAAAAAATGTTTTAATGTTACATATGTTACGTTCTAAATGTTGCAATTTTGACTGAATGTTTTAAAAAAATTAACTTGATGTTGCATGTAACAAGTGACTACAATATCGTCCGACGCTGCGCCCGACGTCCAGGCGCTAGCAGTTCCGTTTTAGATTTTGCAAAATGTGAGTTATAGTGTTACAACAAGTACTTTTCAATGTTGCACAGAGCATGATAACAAATTCTCATCAAACATCCGGCCGTTAGTAGCTCCGATCAAAATAAATGCATTATAGGACATGATTGATCATGACGATCCTACTTGCAAACCCATGCGAAAATAGCTCAATCCGGCCCGATTGGCGGGCTCAAGTCAAGATTATTGTTGGATCATTGAATTAATCTAATCGGGCTTGGATACAAAATTTTAGCTTGAAACCTGAAAAAAAAACCGTTGATAAGAATAAGTATATAACGAAGTATAGCAGCAAATCAAGTGCAGGCCCAAATATTTGGTCTGTTACTGAAGCCGCAAGCTTTTATTTTATCTTTTATTTTATGTTACTAAAAAAAGATAGGAATATGTATCGCCATATGGGATTTGCTAGGCCTTTTTCACCTCCTGAGTACTAGAAAGAGGCACCGAATTTCCCTCAAAAAAAAAAAGAAAAGAGGCACCGAATCAATTACTGAAGGTTGTGAGTTTCGTTGTGACTGAATTTTATGCGCTGTTCCCAGTCCAAGAAAGAATGTGGCCACTTGATCTCGCTGGCGAAGCCTCACATGACGAGGTCGAGAGTGGTTGATGTCAATGCTGTAGGGGGCAAGGAGAGCAGGTTATTTCAACATTGCACAAACTCCAATTTCAAGGATGACATTTTTTGTGTGGTGTGCAACTACGTGATGCTTATTATTTGCTCTTGATGGTGGTATATATGCAGCTCTCGGACAAGTACAGGAATGTTCCTTAGTAGAGGGCGTGACAAAGTTATTCGTGATATTTAGAAGAGGATAGCTGATTGCACCTCCATACCTGTAGGTAAGTACCATGGGTTTAAAGTTGAATTATTTGCCTATGGAGAAGTTTAGTTGGGGGGAGAAGTGGAGAAATGTACTTTAGTAACTTTTCTAAAAAACGTGTTTTGGAGGTCCTGACTTCTGCTTTATTTGTCTCATCACTGAGTCATCAAGTCCATATGATGACGTACTGTACGAAAAGATTGTTAAACCATGTGTTACAGTACTTAGATTCATATATGCATCATTGGTTTTGTCGTAGTTCTTGGATATAGCATAATGTGCACATAACCAGGTTTCATGCATGCAATAAGTTTTCCAAGAATAAATTTTACAGAAGTAGGACGTGTCGTTTAGCTAAACACATATGGATGCATGTTTTGGCATCTAATTGTTCATTGAACAGACAGAGGTACTTACCCAACAAGATTACGGGGTGAACAATTAAGGGACCTCAAGCAACAAGAGTAATAACTCGATCAACCCTTTTTTAGCAAATAGAAAAACAATAATCCATTAAATGAAGCAAAATCAGATGGCCAGCGCCCTCATTGTAAACAAGATCATAAAATGCAGCTAGTCATTCTTTTTTACCTTTATTGGAATTTTTTGTTATACCGGCCTTTATTAGTAGTGCCATTTACTAATTGAAACGCCACCAGCTAACATCACCTCTCTTTTTGGTAATCCTTACTGAGCATGGAGAGTGTCTTCAAGTTCTCCACTATGATGTTGGACAGAAGTTTGATTCTCACTTTGATTACACCGATAATACTCAGACCACCAAAAACAGAGGCCTGCGTCAAGCTACTTTTCTTATGTATCTGTATATATTACAATATTGGTATTTATTTCTCTATGAATACATGCCACATATGGTGACCAAATTGGCATTAATGTTTTCCATGGTGATTGTTATTTCTCTATGTTTATTAGTTCTGATGTCAAAGAAGGTGGTGAAACTGTGTTCCCTTTGGCAACAACAAAGAGCAGATCATTAAATGGAGGCGCAAAGAATGGTATATCTGTTAAACCAAAGATGGGAGATGCATTACTTTTCTGGAGCATGAAGCCTGATGGATCCCGTGATCCCAAAAGCCAGCATGGTAAGTTTGTAAGAAAATAACATCACTGAGTACATGAACTTAATAGGATCTTATGCATCTACAACATGAACACTACACAGTTAGGTTAGGGAATCAACTAGTAGCCATGGAGTAGTCGATCCAAACTGCTCTTGCCAATGCAAGGGGCTGCCGTAGGTTGATGCAGGCGTAGATGTACTCGTTAGTGCTTCAGTGATGGCACGACGAGGGAGGCGGCAGCCTTCACGTCACTGCAGTGCCACCTGGATCGGTAATGGCGAGTTGGGCGCTCTTAGGGTTGAGGTGTGTTCGACCATGTCTACAGTAACTGACGCCCCCCTTTATAATGCACTGTGTGTCAGTAGCGAAATGTCTTTTTCCTCGACATAGATGGGGAGTTGGCTGAGAATGGGAGCGTTGTTTCGAGAGAAAAATAACAACGATTTTTGCTCTCTGGCCAAATCGTATTGTTACCATCAGCAGCCTCACCAGACCACCGTTAATCCCTGAGAACCAATTAGCGCGGTGATGGCCTGACGACGGCAATGGGCCTCAGGCCCCGCCGTCCGGCGGCCCGCCGCCTCACGCTGGCTCCGACTCCGGCGACGTTGCGGTCTGAGGAGGTGGTCGACGACTGGGAAGAAGTGGTCCACTGGAGCGAGGAGGCTTCCCTGTCCTTCGGCAAGGAGGCCCGGCGGCGAGCTGACCCGCTGGAGGGTTGCAGGCCTCGCAGTGTTGGCTCGAAGTTTTGGCCTCTAGCGGAGGAGCTGAGCTCCGACGAGGAAGATGATGCTGCTCTTGACTCCAGCCTAGGGATTCCCCTTGTGGCGACCGCCGAGCCTGCTTCGTCTACGGCGAACGTGCTAACCCCTAACGAGTGTTTTGTCCATGATGCAGGTCAGGTTTGCGGTGGTGGTGGTCGGCCTGGCGTCGACGGGATCCCGCTGCCATCACGGCGGCGGCCTTGGCGCGGACCGTTGCCACCGGCTCGCTCATCTCCAGAGTTCACTCTGGGTGATGCGTTAGCCGGCGCTTGGCGCGTCGCTCGGGGTGGTGGAGTTGTCCGGGCTTCTATGGGGCGCGCTGCAGTGGCTCCGTCGCAGCCGCCGGCGACGACGGCCGCCACCGACGCTCAGCCGCCGGTGGAAGACGTTTTGAATTCCCGATGCCCCCGACAACGTGCGCGGGATCTCGGCTCGCCTAGTCTACATGTCGGGGCGGTGGTCTGTGGGCCGGTCAAGGTGCTCAAGGCCCGGCTTGGCGGTTCGACGGCCCATTTCACTTTTTCGCCAGGCCTCTGCGCGCTCTTTGCTCGGACGGGAAGGCCTAGGGCTTTCCATCGGGGGGCATGCACACAGTCGTCTTTTGATGTCTCGGTTCCCATCCACCTCCATCGTGCAGCGACTGGTGCTTCTGGCGGCGAGGTTCCGGCGGCTGGGGCGGCGGAGTGTGTGGTGGAGTGCCGGACTGTGGATCTCCACAACGGGATGGACAGGCGCGACGCTCCCGCTCGCGGCCGTGGTGTTGCCGCTGGCCACGGCGAGATCGTCAATGGCGGGTGTCTCCCGGGAGGCCTGGGTTTCGACCCTGGATATGATGATGGGCGTGGCTTCCGTGGTCGTGGCTGGCCGCGGCATGGTGGTCGCTTCCACGGCCGTGGGGGTTACGCTCCACGGCGTGGCGGTTTCACTGGACGACGGGGACGCGGGGGCAGGACTGATGGCCGTGGTGCCTCGGTCCCTGCCGCTGCGCCGCCTCAAAGGCCTGCCCAGGAGGGCGCAGGTTCAGATCAGTACCAGGAGGAGGTGGCCTTGGAGGCGAAGGTGGTTCCTGTGGCTGCAAAGAAGGACAAGGTATGCGGCCGCTGCACCCAGAAGGGACACTTGGTCGGTGATTGCACGGCGACTGTGTATTGCGTCATATGTGATGGCCATGACCATGTCAATCACCGGTGCCCTCTACTCAAGCAGGTGCGCCCAGTGGCGCATGCAGTGGGGTACGCGGTGGAGGGTTTGGGGTTTTACCATATTCCTCATCCGCCGTTATCTCGCAAGAAAGATTCCAAGACTGCTCTTGTTAAGGTTGTTGGTGGCTCTTTAACTGTCGAGCAGGTATCATCTCAGTTGCAGCGTGTTGTCTCAAGTAAGTGGGGTTGGGCTCCAGTGCCTCATGACGAGGACTCTTTCGTGGTTACCTTCCCATCTAAGAATGAGCTGCAACGGGCTATGGCTTTCGGTGGGGCGGATGTTCGTGGCATTGGTGTACCGCCTGGGTTGAGGTTGCAGTTTGAAGAATGGCACGAAGAGGAGGAAGGTTTTCTATTGCCGAAGGTTTGGATCCGGGTGTCGGGTATCAGGAAAAAACTACGGGAGTTCCTTAACCTTTGGGCTATTGGGTCTATGCTTGGTTCTACTCAGATGGTTGATATGGAAACCACACGGAAGAACAACTTTGGTCGCATTCTGGTTGCAGTCCTTGATCCCAAACTGCTGCCTTCAAAGTTAGATATTGTCATTGGAGATCATTACTTCGAGCTCAAGTTTGAAGTTGAACCAATGGGTTTTGATGACAATGGTGAGGAGGTGCAGTTTAAGTTTGAGGATGGTAACAACGACGGTGGTAATCAGCCGATGGAGGAAGATGACCCTAATGGTGGAGGGGGTTCAGACCAGGGGGGAAAACATTTTGAGAGGGATGACTCCACTGACCTTGGCAAGGACTTGACGCCGAGTAATGGCAGTGGAGCCCCTGAATGCAAAGAAGCTCCTTCTGCTAGTGTTTTGGGAATGGTCTCCTCGCCGGCCATGGATGGGGATGGACTTGATGGTGCTCAGGCCTTCCTGGTTCGGCCGTTGGAACAGACAATAGATGTGGAAGGAAATATTAAAAAAATGGCTTCTGAGATTATGGACATGGCGGTTGATATGGCTCTTGATTATTGTGTTGATAAGGTCTTGGCAGAAGATGATGCTGATTTGTTGGCGGATGACTCGGTTGATAATTTTTCTGTGGCAGACTTAGGCGGCAAGGTTACTGTGCTGGCTTCTGGGGCCGAGCTCGCCGCTGTCCCGGAGCCTGCACCGGCCGAGGTTGCTGCTTCTTGGGGTGCGGTGGCTTCTGTTCTTGGTGGTGTGGTGGTGTTGGCTGGTGGTCTGTCCTCCGATCTTGGAGGGAGGGGGCGCCTTCCTGGTCGCGTGGGAATGAGCCGTGGGTCTGGTGGCCGCTCGGCCATATCGGCGCCGCCGGTTGCTAGGTCCAGGGGTCCTGCTCCTCCCCCCACCGGCGAGCTGATGGTTGCTGCTGGGATCAGGGAGGTGGTGCAGCCGCCCACGCGTTCCAGTCCAAGACTCGCCGGTGTTGCTGATCAGCTCGTCTTGGAGAGGGCAAAGCTGCGGACTGCATGGAAGAACCTCGATCACGAAGGTGCTAATTCAGTCCCCTGTCTCTCTTCTTTTGATCATGCTATCTGTTCTAAGGTTAATAAATTAGGTGTAGAATTGGGATCTAATACTATTCAAATTTGTGAATCCGCCGCTCTCTTAAATAGTATAGAGTCTCCAGTTTCTGTATCTCAGATTAGCATGGATTTTTCTAATATGGATTGTGAGCAGTTTGAAAATGATGAGGAGGAGAATTATGAATTTGAAAATCTCACTCTTGGTCACCTATGCGGTGATTATGTTGAGGAGGTGATGGATGAGGACGGTGATCACCTAAGCTGTGATTTTCACACTGTCTTCAAGAAAAATAAATCAAAATGCTCCTCGAGAAAGAAAGGAAATGCCAAGATTAGGGTGGTTAAAAAACATAAACGTGGTGTCAAATGAAAGGGATCTTTTGGAATAGCAGAGGTCTTGGGGACTTGGCTAAATTTAGATTCCTATCTGATACGAGTAAAGAGGAGAAGCTAGACTTCATCGCTTTACTAGAAACCGGAAAGAATGACTTTTCACAAGGCACGCTTAATAATATTTGTGCTGGACGTAATTTTCTTTGGCATTGGTCAGAACCTCACGGTAGATCTGGAGGCATCCTCCTAGGTGTTAATCTGGATGTTTTTGACATTGGGAGTATTGAAGTAGGTGACTTCTATTTGAAGTTTCGCCTACGGAACAAGGATGATGGCTTTACCTGGATTTTAATGGCGGTCTATGGGCCTTCTCAATGTGAATTCAAGGAAGCCTTTTTGACTGAGCTGGTGCAAACATGTGCCAAAGAATGCTTGCCCCTTCTTGTTGGAGGTGATTTCAATATCATGAGAAATCCACAGGAAAAGAACAATGATAAGTATAATGATAGATGGCCTTTCCTTTTTAATGCTGTCATAGACAGCTTGGATCTCCGGGAATTGGGGCTGTCAAATCGAAAATTCACATGGGCAAATTCTAGGAGTGTACCTACTTTTGAGACCTTGGACCGGGTACTGGTTACTACCGAGTGGGAGGTTAAATATCCACTGACAATGGTCCAAGCCTTGACTAGGGACATATCCGATCATACCCCATTGCTTCTGAGCACCGGTAGCGGGACTCACTCCAATAAACAGCCGCTGTTTAAATTCGAGCTCGGCTGGTTTTTGCGAGAGGGCTTTTCGGATTTGGTGGCACAAGTTTGGAAAAATGAGACTAGAGGACACACCCCAATACAGAGGTGGCAGTACAAAATACAAAGACTTCGACAATTCCTACGGGGTTGGGCGAAAAACACCAGTGGTACGTACAAAAAAGAAAAGGGGGAAATAATAAAGAAAGCCGACGAACTAGATAAGAAGGCTGAGACGCAGTTGCTTACTGCACAGGAACTTGATTTAAAGCAATGCCTTAAGCAACGTTTGGCCCATCTGCTACGTGAAGAAGAAATTAAGTGGTACCAAATAGTCAAAACAACTAAGTTGTTACATGGTGACTGTAATACCAAATATTTCCATCTTGTTGCAAACGGGAAACATAGAAAAACAAGGATATTTCGGTTAGAGCAGGATGACTGCATTATTGAGGGGGATGAGAATCTTAAGCGTTTTATCACCACCTACTACAAGGGGCTCTTCGGAGCACCGGAATCAAATCACTTCTCCATGAATGAAGCGATTAGAGAGGATATTCCACAGGTCTCAGATGTGGAAAATGATATTCTTACCTCGCCATTTATGATGGATGAGGTCAAGAAAGCGATCTTCGAGATGGAACATAATAAGGCTCCGGGACCTGATGGTTTTCCGGCTGAATTTTATCAAGTCTTCTGGGATGTCATCAAAGAGGACCTCTTACCTCTCTTTCATGATTTCCATAAGGGGGACTTACCTCTATTTAGTCTTAACTTTGGCATCATCACTCTACTCCCTAAACTTAAGGAAGCCAAACAAATTCAGCAATTTAGACCTATTTGCTTACTTAACGTGAGCTTCAAGATCTTTACGAAAGTAATGACTAATCGCGTGGCTCTAGTAGCACAGAAAGTCATTAAACCCTCCCAGACGGCGTTCATGTCTGGAAGAAATATTATGGAGGGAGTGGTCATCTTGCACGAGACAGTGCACGAGTTACATAGGAAGAAGCTCGACGGCGTCATCCTGAAACTCGACTTTGAGAAAGCCTATGACAAGGTCAATTGGTGTTTTCTACAACAAGCTTTGCGAATGAAGGGCTTTTCGCCTCAGTGGTGCAATTGGATTAACCAAATTGTCAGAGGGGGTAGTGTCGGCATCAAAGTTAATGATGACATAGGACATTACTTCCAAACTAAGAAAGGACTTCGGCAGGGAGACCCCTTGTCGCCGATCCTTTTTAATGTAGTTGCTGACATGTTGGCTATTCTAATCGAGAGAGCAAAGGATAATGGTGAGTTCATCGGTTTGATCCCGCATTTAGTGGATGGTGGCCTCTCTATCTTGCAATATGCTGATGACACGATTCTCTTTATGTAACATGACCTTGCTAATGCCAAAAATCTTAAACTAGTGTTAAGTACCTTTGAGCAGTTGTCGGGTCTGAAGATTAACTTCCATAAGAGTGAACTTTATTGCTATGGGAAGGCGAAGGAGTCTAACCTTGAGTATGCGAGTCTTTTCGGGTGCAAAACGGGTTGTGCTCCTTTCAAATACTTGGGTATTCCCATGCACCACAGAAAACTTTCAAATAATGATTGGATGTTAATTGAGGACAAGTTTCAGAAAAAGCTTAGTAGTTGGAAAGGAAAGTTATTATCCGTGGGTGGTAGGCTAATCCTGATTAATTCAGTGCTTACCAGTCTTGCGATGTATATGTTATCTTTCTTTGAGATTCCAAAAGGAGTCCTCAAGAAGCTCGACTATTATCGCTCGCGATTTTATTGGCAGTGTGATGACCACAAGAAAAAATATAGGCTCACTAAGTGGAGCATTTTGTGTCGGCCTAAAGACTGTGGTGGCTTAGGCATCCAAAACTTGGAAATCCAAAACAGATGTCTTTTAAGTAAATGGCTTTTCAAACTAATTAACGAGGATGGTATTTGGCAAAACCTCCTAAGGAGGAAGTATTTGTCAAACAAAACCTTGACCCAAGTCCAAAAACAGCCGGGGGATTCCCATTTCTGGGCTGGGCTTATGAAGGTTAAGGATCACTTCCTACAATGCGGCAGGTTCAAAGTCAATAGTGGTCTGGAAACTAGATTCTGGGAAGACACATGGGTAGGGGATAAGCCCCTTAAAACCATGTATGCCAACCTGTATCGGATTGTTCGGAACAAGTCTGCAACGGTGGCCGAGGTACTAAGTACCACACCTTTGAACGTGAATTTTCGAAGAGCGATAACAGGCCCTAATCTAGCGTCCTGGTTGAGATTAGTTGCAAGCATCCTAAGCACAAAACTCTCTAGTGATAGGGATGTGTTCACCTGGTCTTTGCACAAGAGTGGATTGTTTTCTACTCGCTCCCTCTATGCGGCCTTGACTAGTGAGGGGGTTGTCCCCCGAAAGTGCCCTATCTGGAAAATTAAGGTACCACTAAAAATTAAAATCTTTTTGTGGTACATTAAGAATGGTGTCACCCTCACCAAGGATAACTTGGCAAAAAGAAACTGGAAAGGAAACCTACGTTGTTGCTCATGTTGTTCTTTTGAGACTATTGAACACCTTTTCATCCATTGCCACTTCACCCGTTTCATTTGGAACACAATCTTTATCACATTTGGAATTCAACCTCCTACTAGCATTGCCCATATGTTTGGTTCTTGGCTTGCAGGCATTCAGCCAGCACTTAGAGATCAGATATGTGTAGGTCTTTCAGCTATTTGCTGGGCCATTTGGTTGAATAGAAATAATATGGTGTTCAATCGGGCTAAGTCTAACACTTTTATGCAGGTTATTTTCAGGGCGACTTACTGGACACGCACTTGGTCTCTGTTGTGTAAGGACACGGAGGCAAAGAAAAATCTGAAGCGCGCGTGTCGTATCTTGGAGTCGGTTGTCATGGAGGTGTTCGCGAAATTTGGGTGGAAGTTCTCCAATAGATTAGCGACTTAGTCGTATCTTGTCTTTTTGGCAGAACCCTGATATGGTTCTTTGTATCCCTGTGGAGTTTGTTATTGAGCCTGAGTGCTCATATTGTTTCGTGAGGCTGTGTACGCCATCTGTGATGGCGTAGAGGCCGGGACCTTTTATGTTCCATTATCTAAAAAAAAAAAATAATTCACTGTGTGACCTAGGGCCGCAACCGTGGGCTCGGTATGCCTCCGATCAAGGCAAAAGTGGGCCATGGGTTCAGTCCTAATCCCACTTAGCCCTTTGACTAATGGGCTTTTAGACCACTCTAAATATTTATTCCAACAAAGTTTACTCAATCTTGATGCATGTTCTTTGACAGTTAACAGTCATGCCATTGCCACGCTGACCTGTACTGAACTTGCAATTTTCCTTTAGGAGCAAATCCATTGGTGAAAGGCAGCAAATGGTCAGCAACGAAGTGGCTGCACGTTCGCGAATACAAAACTTATTGATAAGAAAACAGTTACATGAGGTACTACTCAATTTTGCTAAGATTAAATCATGTAGTCAAATGTCTCTGGTCAGAAAATACAATTCCAGATTATTAAAATTTCTTTTAAACTCCTTGCAGGTATCTGTTTAGATTTCAAAATATAGCCATGTACGAGTCCTTGTTTACGTGCATTTTAAACAATGCGCTGAGGGCTTCTATTGCCCATAAAAAATATAGGATTTTTTACAGCTTTTATTTGTACCTTTTACCAGGCAAGCTTTGTCTTAATTATTAGTCACTATATATTTTTGTTGTACATTGACATATTTTATACCGCCATTGCCAAATTAAGATAGGATATCTGATACATTAATGCTGAAATTTAAAGAGCTATTTTGGGGTTTTAATTTATACCACGATGAGTTTGTCAGCATAAATGCAACTATTTGCTATTCTCGTAGCTTCCTCTAGGGATTTGAACAGTTGAAAACCGTACACCTAGCTCGATTTCGAGCTTGCTCCGGCGAGGGCGCCGTTGTGCGCCACTGCCTGTCCTTGCAATCGACGACCACCAAACCTTCCCAATCAATCGTAGCCCTCCGATCTAGATCTAACGGTCCAGAACCGATCCGACCCGAGTCAACCCTTGGCTAACTAGTCAGTCAAGCCTATTTTGCCAAAAAAAAAAACCTCTAGTTTTCTAAAACCAACTCGTGGTCCATCCTAGTTGAACAATAATTAGATCTAGGTCTTTTTATTTTTTGTTTAGCTCCTGAACTCTATCAAAATAGAACCCACAGTCCTAAGCGTGTTAGCCCCTCTATTTATACATTTAATTGTGTTTAGGTCCTTGGTTTCTTCAATTCTAGCCCCTGGAAAGTTTGTTTAATAGTAGAGAAGCCCCTGAACCTTGTTTTAAACGTATTTTAACCGTTTTAAACCCGTTTTGAGTGATCTTTGCGCTCATGTGTCCGTCTATGCATTAACAATAGTAATAGATGTTCGCTTACGTCTTTTCAAATTGAATGGTGTATTGTTTTCTATTTATTTATCATATGCTTGTGTGATCGCGAAAACGATGGTCCGTTCGAGGATGATCAAGTCCAAGAATTCGAGGAAGAACCCAATTCTTTGCTGGGGAAGGCAAGTGGATTTCCCCCTCTACATTTGAACCTATATACATGGCATGATAATTACATTTATTTCGATGGGACCTATTGAGGCTGACTAGTCTGTTCACCTAAGCGTTGATATACAGGGGTTTACTTTTATGTTACGTAGTATTCCTAGTCGCTTAACATGGAGCATGGTTGGGTCATATCCAAATTTATGAACATGCTTTATATATGTTGAACCTTGGCAAACATGATAATTGATGTTAGGAACATGGAGAAACACCTGGGATTTTCCGTACATCCACATTACCACACGGGCTCTGGTCTTGGTTAAGTAACTTGATGGACTATATATTGTGTTTGAGCTGTTAGTTGGTGGGTTATTGGGTTTGAGCGTGGCCGGGTGAAGAAAGCTTCGTCTTCTAAGGTACCGCCGAATACCGGGAGTTCATATAAGATGCAACATAAATAAATTTATGGGAGTATCTTTCAATCACCCTTCCCCACCGTTAGATCTTAATGTAACAGTCCAATTTCTCTCGTCTTCTTTCCTCTTCCTCCTTTCTTCTACCTCTCTTCCTTGTTTCTCCCACCCGATGCGCCATCCATATGCCGCCACCGCCACCACCCAGCCCCTCCCACACCCTCTGACGTACACGACCCTACCCCGCCCACGCCAGCCGCTGCGTAGGCCCTTCGTGTAGCCGTCTCCCGCCACCGCCCACGAGAGCTCCCCGTTGCCTCCCCACCAACGTCGCCCTCATCCCTCTTTGGCCTGACCACCATCCCCCATTGCTCGGGCTGCCAGCCTCGTCGCCCCGTGCTCACCACCACCGTCGATCAGCACCGACCCCCCCCCCTAATCCCGAAACTCTAACCCGAACTCTAACCTCGCCAGAGCTCGCTGTAATCTCGCCAGTGTTGGAGAAGAAGGTTAGGTTTTTGGGTGATTGATGAATTTGCAAGGTTTCATTCAATTGACGAGGAGTAAATCTCTAAATGGAATCTTTTACATAACGAAACCTGAGCCAAGGTCAGACCACCCATTGAGCCACGTCACTGCTAATTCATCACCGTCTGATTCCCGTGCTTGTTTCCATCTGGCCGTCCATCAAATCCCTATCGAGGTTACCTGAGCGTCTCTAGTCCCAAGGTTGTGGCACCCTTCCAGAGCAGTCACGAGCTCCCGTGGAGAGACCCAAGGTTGCAGCACTCTTTCAGAACAATCTACTTAGCCCTGGAATCTTTCTTACTCCGTATGGCATGCACGAAGCTTTGACTTGTAGAGACAACTAATTGATGTGCAATTTCTAGCAGTAGCTAAAATTTAAAGTAACATATGTCCATTTGAAAACAGCTACTGGGTGGGATCTATTCTCATTAGCAATCAGAACATACGGTGATATTCCACAAAAGTGTTTGTGTAATATATATTCCTGTGTCTCATCCTCAGTGATACCGTGATCATCCTATTGCGCGTTATCATTAATTTGGTTGCTCCAGCAATTCGTCAATTAGAAAACTCCTTGTAGTACTGGGATTTTCTGAAACTCGATATTTCAAATAGAGTAAATTATATCCACCACACAACAACTTGTCAGGTGGGTGCAGATTGGTCCAACAAGTTGTAAAATGCTCAATTTAGTACGACAACTTGGCAGGTGGGTGAATATTGGTCCAACAACTTGTAAAATCTCAAATTAGTGCATTAACTTGGTAAATTGGTGCATATACAGTCTAAATATTACTTTGACAATGTATTTGTCTATGCACAGAGGGATATAAGGGTATAAGGCATGTATTGTGTCATTTTTTTATTATGTTTCTTGATAACGTGACCAATTAATTTTGACTTTTATCATATTGTTTTAATTTGATGTAGCGATATTTTCTTATAATTTTTCATTTTTTTATATTTTCATCTAACCACAATAGATGTAATTTTTTAAAGATTAATAATAACACCATATGCTTTATATAAATGCACTTATAACTGAATATTCATGTACATGATGTAATATTTCCTTAGTGAATTAACTAATGATTTTTATTTATTAAAAGTTATAGTTCAAATTAAAGGGGAAAATTCTTTATCTAAACTTAAAAACATAAATATGCATAAATCCAGCTGATATTGCTTTATAGAAATTGCCTGTCAGACTTAGAAGAAAAATATCTTATATGAGAAAACAAAACATCTCTTATTTTCTAACGTAAGTTATTTTTTAATTTCATAATAAAGGTTCTTGTCTTGGATAAATATATCATCACTGTTAAGATGAATATCAATGGCCACACAGTGGTCAATTTTTTTGTTTGAATGCATATACCATATATTTGTTGTTTGTCATGGCCCAATACATGTTAATATAACATTTTGACTCTGTATGCACTAATTTGCCAAGTTATTGCACTAAGTTAAGTATTTTATAAGTTATTAGACCAATCCGCACCTACATATCAAGTTGTTGCACTAAATTGAGCATTTTACAAGTTAGTGGACTTATTTGCATGCACCTAACAAGTTGTTGTATGGTGGATGTGCAATTAACTCTTTCAAATAAGGAGTGATTAATACTCCTGAAAAGCGAACAACATGCTAAATGCATATTCGGTACTGGTATTACAAATATTCATTTTCCGTCAGTTATTTATTGGATTGACATAATTTTCATATAACATCAAAGGGGCCCAATGGTGGGAGCTGATCGTGCCGATTCATGCTGCGATGGCACCTTGTTGATCTAGCTAATGGGCACAAGTGAACGCTATCAGCCTATCATTACATGGACTACCTGATCGCGGCAGTATACTGTCTTGCTAAAATATGGGGGGCTAGGTTCACCCTGATTGAGTGATTGTCATGTATTTTAGTCCTCGGGTAAATATAGATATTGTGTATTTTTTCTATAAACTGTTAAGATTAGAGAACTTTGGCATGTGACGAACCTTCTATTGTGTGAATCCGAATGTAACTATTCTCTCTATTCCAAATTGTCTGAATGTAACTATACTCCCTCTGCAAGATAAGCATTCTGAGGTTTATGCAGAAACAAGAATCCTTGACATATCAAGACGTATAACTATATATGCAAATTTTCATGTTTATATCTGTTGTACTGTCATAGACTCAGACCTTATATTGTACTCCCTCCGTCCTAAATTGTAAGTCGTTTGACTTTTTTAACCCCAATTTTGACCACTCATCTCATTCAAATTTTTTTCGCAAAATATTATATTCTTTTGTTATGGCTAGCTTTAGTAATAAAAGAATTTTAAGAATGACTTAAATTTGACTACATTTGTATAAATTCTTTGAATAAGACGAGTGGTCAAAGTTGAGATTAAAAAAGTCAAACGACTTACAATTTGGGACGGAGAGAGTACCCAGTATATCATGATGTGTTTACATCAACTTTGCAAAAAAAAAAAGAATGGGGTTCTAAAGAACGAACGTTCCGTTTTTTAAGCAATCAAGGGCTAAGGCAGTAAGGCATCAACCAGTTAAATATGGCGTTGCCACGAATGGCATTACACTGGCCCAATCTTGCCGCGCCACAGTTTCCAGTAAATATAATGAGAAAAGAAAAAGCAAAAGAGAAAAGCAGAAATCAAGAAGAGACAGCCCATCGGCCTGCTTTTTTTTCCCGGCCCATTCAGCCCACCACTTGCCCTAAGCCCCTTGCCCCCTTAGATCCCAGGCCGCCGTAGCAGCTCTTCCTTTTCCCTCCCGCTGCTGCTTCTGCTACACTCTCCTTCCCCGACATCGCCGCAATCGCCGCCGGCACCCATCTCGCGCCAAAGATTGGCAAAATCTGCAGCCAGCGTGTGCTCCTCTCCTTTCCTGCGCGCCCGCGCCGCCGCCTCCTCCTACCGCCTGCTAAGATTTAGGGTCCTCAACCCGACGCCGCCAGCCGCCGGTTGCGAGATGGACGCGCTTCGGGAGGCGAAGGCGTACCTCACGGTGTACGTGCACCCCTCCAATGCCGGCGACGTCCCCCGCGCCGTCGCCCGCCAGCTCAGCACGCTCCTCTTCTCGTGCGTCTTCCCCCACCTCTATGATGTCATGGCCTAGCTCAGCACGCTCCTCTTCTCGCCCGCCAGCTCAGCATTGACTGCATTTCATATCAGCTCATACCAGCGCAGCCAGGAATGTTGTTCTTGGGGATACCAAATCATTTCTAACTCTCTATCCTTATTGTAACAAAGCTTATCAGTGCTTTTTGTTAACCTGGTCTGCTTTCATATCTTGTGATGAAAATATAATTAGCCTGTTGTAAGTTTGAAATGAGTAGATCTCATGTTCAATTGTTTGCTAACTTCAGAACCGAAGGTTGAAGTCCTTGGTAAAGTTGGGTTTTCTTCTCACTAGCCTTTATGTCTAACGATATTCATGTAAATTTCGAATTCAAAAGGGTAAGATCAATTTTTCTCTTGATGAAAATGACACTATTTTGCCGTGATGGTTTCAAACTCCACTTTGTTTTGTTTCAACTTTATAGGTTTCGAATTCAGTGGCCATTATGGTGACACTGACTCTTCTAGTATCAAGAATTTATTGTTGATAGTATCTGTGCGGGGTTTTTTATGCATCAGTGCAATTTGTGCAAGGGTAACATTCTCCAAGCTGAAAGAAGTAGACTATGCCCATTGTTAGGGAAATGTTAATTCATTTCATTTGTGCAATTTGCCACGAAAGAAGTATACTTCACTTCAGTTCTGTTATACTTAATTCATTTAATTGTTATAGGGAAATTTTTTAAAATTACTATGCCCATGTGATATTTAGATGCTAACTAATATGTTGGCTGCTTTCTTTATAACAACAAGATACAGCTCTCGCAAACATTATTACCCTTTAAAATATTAACTATACGTTTTCCTGATTCCGTCTTCACTCTTCACACACATGCTTCACCGGCTCTACAAGCGTGCCAAAGGCTTGCCACATTTCTGGTACATATACATTGCAAAATGGATAAAGTATTTCATCAACAGGAAGCGAATGATAACATCAAAGGCAGATTTACAAAAGGTAAAAGTGAATAATGTGGAGCTATATTATATAGTACAACATATTGGGCACTCATCAATACGAATTTGATCATTCTTCCGGGTGATCAAAAACAGGTTTCTTTGGATTCCTGTAAAGTTGCTGCTGCACGGAATCAAAGAGCACCCGATCAGAGGGACCCATAAGCCAAACCTTCTTGAGGGAAGTCATGTGATCTAGGCCAGACAGCTCCAATTGTGATCCACTACGATAGGAAACCTTAAGCAGCTCAAGATTTGGCATTGTTCTTAGAGGAAAATTTACATGTAAATTGGAGTTGCACTCAATCTCAAGGACTGTGAGTTTAGGGAAAAGAGCACACCAGTCGGCATCTTCCGGCATGACAGGAAATAGGAGGTCACCATTGTCAAACTTCATGACAAATAGACGTAGCGTCTGTAACTTTTCAAGCTTCCCTAGGACCTTTATGTCCTCTTCCTTGCACGAAATAATCTCTAAACTCAACTTTTTGAGATTTTGAAGCTCCTTGATCTGGGGTGGCAGCATTTGGACATGCCCATACAACTTTAGGCTCCGTAGATTCTTTGGATAGTAGATCCCGTCCCAATGAACAATTTGATTATCCTTTGCGAGACCCATGGATAAGGATTCCAAATGGTAGTGACCGGAAATAGCAGAAAGCACCCGTCGGCTGTTCTTCTGGCTAATACCGGACACTCCAAGCTTGCGTAACTGAGTAAGTTTTCTTAGGCAATTATGGATACCAGCTGGATATCTGACATTTACAACACCCAGTGTGTGCAAGGCTGTCATTTGCCGAATAGGAGGCAAATCAACACCTCCATTACCATCCGAGGGCCCGGTACCAGCACGAATATAGTTCAGCCTCTTTAGGCTGTTGATGCTCGCTGGTAGAATTTTTATGGGTGTGTGCCTGATATCCAGAGTCTGAAGCTGCCTTAGCGTACCCAGGGAACTTGGCAGGTGATAGATTTCTTTGCAGCCTCTCAGGGAAAGGAACTTGAGGCGAGGCAGCAATGCCACAGCTTGTTCAAGGTCTTTATCTGTTACGCCTGATGCATTCTCTAGATCCAGAACCCGAAGCACCCTCATCTTGTTAGAGGTGAAAAATGACGTCCACTCTCCAAATACTGTCAAAGAGCGTAGCCGTTCAAAGTTTATGCCATCAAATACAATCCTGTCTCTCTCCCAGTTGGCCCCAATGGCTATGTGTTGCCCTACGCGTTCTGTGGTTAGGCGATGGCCCTCATCCAGCACAGTGACTTCCACTGGGAAAAAGACTTTCTCTTCACTCGGCCGTGAGATGACATATTCACGGAAGAAACCGCTGACGTGGAAAACGGACATTCTCTTGGAACCGGCTATGCTAGCTGTCTGTGATGTCCGCTGTACCATGCCCAGGGCTGCAAGTTTGTGGAATAGGTCCTCCATGTAATCCCCCAGGCTATTGCTATCAGTAGGCTCAGAGAAGCCCTCTGCAATCCATCGCCTCACTAAGCGTCCCCGCCGAATTATGCTGTTTTGTGGAAAAATTGATAGATAAAACATGCATTTCTTCACAGATTGAGGACAACCACGAATCTTAGAATGCATCCAAGTGAATAGGCTTCCTATGCCACCAAGCACTGATTTGGCCTGCAGCAGATGCAAAAAGTTGGCATTCAGACGCATCCACTCCCATTCCCATGTATCTTCTCCCAGATCAGCCATGTGGTGAGCTAAAGCAACTATTAATTCCGGAAGGCCACCGCACTTGTACAAGATATGTTGTAACTTGGTCATGTCGCGCTGCTGATGAACTCCAGCCTTCTCAAGTTCCTATTATTGAAGAAATTACTAGCATTAGATACTCGCTAAATGTAGCTTAGAGTTGATGTTCTAGTTGCATGACATCTGCACCACACTACGCCATGTGTATGGATTAAAGATCAACAATTGCAGATAAAAAATTTCATAAGCCTAAAACCCCAGAGTGCAGAACTGAACGCCAAATTCAACCCACAACGACGACCACAGAAAGCCAAATTGAGTTGTCTACGGTTCCTTAATTGTATACTTCGTTGTCAGGACAGGAGAGCAGAGTGGACACATCATAATAATCTCGTGAGCATCCAATTATATTAATCATGATTTACAGATAAACATGAAGGGTTTGTTTGCGAACTAGTGGATTGAAGTGGAATGAGAGGGATTGGAGAAGATGTTAGTTATATTTATGCTCAATCCACTCCATTTCACTTCTGTCCAAATGAGGCCAAAAGGAAGCTATCCAGGGGATGTTTGCCGTCTCTTGTAGTTAGATGAAACCGTGGAATTATCTAGTGGTTCAGTCCACGAAACTACAGCAGAGGAGGCTCCATGGGAGTAGACATACCGTTTGGAAGAGATGAAGGCCTGCATCATGTTTTAGGCCCTCGATGTTGCACACCAGGTCGCTCGGCGTACAATGATTTGCCACGCTTTCTTCTCTTGTAATAACAACGATGCAGCTTCTTGAATGAACTGAGATGCCTTTTATCATGTCCCAGTCTTCCTTGGACCGCAAACCATCAACAACAACTAGGCAGTGGTACTTCTGCAAAAGGTTCTTGCACTCTTCGATGGGTTCTTCCACTTTAAATGATTCCGAAAGCATATGCATTAAAACGCAACGAGAGAAATCGGTTATGCTGAACGGATGGGATACATTGACCCAAACATACTTGTCAAACGTCCTCCGAAGCACGACACGATAGAAGACAGTTCTGACAAGAGCAGACTTCCCAACACCAGGAAGTCCCAACACACATACCACATGAAATGTGTTTCTGTGGTGCGTCCCAGTAATTTGATGGTCAAGTTTCCTTAATTCCAGGTCGCGTCCAATAAGAACGAAGTTGTACTCCCAATGGCAGGCTGTTTGCCAGATGGAAGGGTCATCTCTGCTCACATGATCATCACACTGGAAACCCAGAACATGAGAAAGAGGCAGGGACAAAAAAAAAATATGAGTGAGGGGAGAGACTTGCATTGTGACGTAACCAACACACAAGAAGTACATTAGGAAAATTGGAGGAACAGGGCCTCTCGACTATAGAAAGATATAGCAGTGCTTGCGATGATGAGATTAATATCAGAGAAAATAAACATACCAAACTTGAACTAGAATTCACAAAATTGATAGACTGAGCTTGCTTAGCAAAACATACATCCATGGTGATGGTTCTAAACCAAACGACGGTGCATCATTTATGTTTTTACTAGAGTATCTATCATCTATGTCATCTATGCAATATAGCATGTTTCGAGGGACCATGTGACTGAGAATTTGATGATGCCTGTAACAGCTGAAGATATATCATGATGAAAATAATAGTTTAGCATATGGTTGTTGTGATTCCAGTAAAGCATGTGAATGAACATAGATAAAAAAAATATGAAGAAGACCATGATGTGTTACCAGTACTTGCAATTCAACAGTACAACAAGGTTAACCTGCTTGCCATTTGGTAGTTGGCTTCCTTTAAAGTGGTATGTACTTATTACCCATATTTAGTTTCTAATCACTTCTCACATGCAATTTTCTTATTTTCTTGCACTAGCTTGTGGAGGATTTATTCCTTTATATGCAGAACAGTAATTTCTTGCACTGAACATATACGAAGATAAACTTAACCCTATCCTTGATTGACGGTGTTCGTTGCCAATGAGAAAGAAAGGCGCCTGCTTCTTTGCCAATGTGAATATCAACAACCAGATCTTTGAGAATCAAAAGCAGCAGATTGATTTATTCCTCAAGCAAGTTAGCTATTCTCCATTCCTGATACCCTGCCTGGGCATCAGGAGCAGGCCATAGCTTCCTTGCCTGAGAGTCAAGTTAATACTATTCTTGGCAATTGCAATAGCAAAGCTTGAATAAAAAAAAATTGAAATCTGAGAGTAAGATGTTCAGTTCCATGAAACTAGGGCACAGACGAGTAAACAAAGTTCCTTTTTTACCTGCTTATCTTGAGAAAAGCTTATTCCCCCAAGCGGTAGAAACTTATTCGCCAAATCACGTAACACTTCCATTTTAAAAGAACTGCTACCCCTGTCAATCGTATAATCAGGCTTATTGCGCTGCAAGGAAATAAAAAAACACCAATAAGGATATGAAGGTCGGCATACAGCATTTAAATAGCGGTCAACATATCGTAGGTACGTTCTCTAAAAAAAACATATCGTAGTACAAGAAACCCATGATGACCACAAGGCCAAAAAACGTTAGAAGTTGGACCTAGCTACAATCTCTCAAATATTTGTATTTGAAGTTGAAAAATGTTAATTATTACAGGAAACTACAGTGACAAACACGAGGTATATTGGTAATTGATTTAGACTTCATCAGTTTTGGTAGACTTTCTGTGGTTAAATAAGGCATATAGAACCCCAAAACCATATCTTTGCTATGGAATAGTATTGCTTGCATTAGAGGGCGAAGCCAACCGCAAACTTCGCTGGGGTCGGCACTCTTGCATAATGGGGTTAGCTAAAATGGTGCATAGTAGTTTTCCATAGGATTTGCCAAATTTCGTCGGGTCGGCTGGCCCCAATGACAGGGCAGCTCCACCCCTGCATTGGATAGGCACAATCACGAAACATATTTGGTCTAGTCACTTTATCAGTTGACCTGCATTTAATCTGACATGCCCCAGCTAAAACCAATCTTTGAGTTTCATTTATAAAAAAAAACTACAGTAATGGCATCTACTTGATGATAGAAAGACAAATACACACAAGTTCGAACCAAAAGAAATATGTACTTATAAGTATCAAGTTCTCAATGTAGACTTTATGAAACTAGAACTTGGAAGGCTTTCAACGACATAACACACCTTTTCGATGGGTAGATCATTGATGTTGTACAGTGCATCTTCAGACGCTGCACAATGTGTGGCGACACTTTCTTTTTCAGTAATGACAAATATACAGCTTCTAAATGTTCCAGACGTCAAGTTAGCTTTTATCATGTCCCAACATTCCTTAGATTGCAGCCCATTAATAACAACAAGGCAATGATACTTATGCAGAAATTCCCAGCACTCTTCGACAGGATCTTCATTTCGTTGTGATTCGGGATCCAAACTTGAAAGTAAGTGCCAAGAGAAATCCTTTAGGTCGAAAGGGGATGATACTTTTACCCAAGCATACTTGTCAAACGTCTCCTTAAGCATGTGGCGTCGGTAGGCAATTCTAACAATCTCTAACTTCTTAGCATCAGCGAACCTACAGAAAGAAGAGACACCAGGAGGTTTGACATTGTTGCGCGTTAAAGTTATATCATGGTCAAGTTTATCAGCTTCTGAATTGCATCCAACATGGAGAAAAGTATCCACCCAGTTGCGAACTTGTTGGGCATTTCTCTCGCTCACATCTTCAAGTCGAAAATCCTGCAAATAGGAACAAAGAGATAAAGAAAACACGGATGGGAGATCATATATGCAAAATGCAACCCGCAAGGACCAGCAAAGAAATAAGAGGTAAAGAGTGCATTTGACGACGGCATGATTGCAATGGCAACCACACAACAAAGACAAGAAAAAAAACTGATCAATGTTTTCATGAAAACACATGTTCCTTTTTTAAGGTGGACAGGGAACCATGGATCCACTACAAGAATCGTATTTTTTCCTTAGTGTCTCGAACAGGTGGTCGACGGTGTTTACAGGTGGTCGACGGTATTTAGAAGAATCGTATCGTTCCCCTAGTCTGTCTACAACTTGTTTTGCGGCACAACAGTATTTACAATTACTAGCCTATCAACCCGTGCTCGGCAAGTTAGAAATAGTTTTTAATTAAAATTATCCATCTCACGTTTTTTTCATCTATGAAATATTCTAATAGTACTCTAAAGATAAATAATTATCTTATATAATTGTAATAAGTTTATCTTATTATATCTAAAAGAACGAGTAGAATTGAAAACATTTCTCACCTAATTTGAGCCCAACTTACCCCTCACACTGGACCCACTTATAAGGGTCAACGAAGATGGAAAGGAGGTCAAACCCACAAAAACAAAAATCTAATTATTTTGTCACCCAGGTGTGTCTACCCGCCTGCCCTGCATCCATAGGGCCCAGCCGGCCAGGTATGTATACTCAGATATGTGCGCTGGTTATACAGACAGGGCCGAAGACGACGTAGTCATCGCGCGCCCCTGTATCTGCTTGCCTCTCCGATCCTCTAGGACTCTGTCAATTTGTCTCCATGTCTTGTCTCTTGTCGTAGCTGATTCCAACACATCGAGAGGAAGCCAGCACAGAAGTGGAGCACACAGGTTACCAAGCATCATATCAGCGCATGGCCTCACGCAAGAGCATACGACTAGCAATGTAGCAATGCGAACGGAAATGCAGCTAGGAAGACACAATCCATGGTAGGAATTTTTATTTCTTCCTAAGTCCTAATTAATCTCACCAGCAGATAATTTGGTATTTCGTATATTTGAATATTTGATTAGTGAATTACTTTCAAACAAATATTGGGTGTTCGCGACATTAGGTAACTGATCAATAATAATAATAGATTCATAGAACATTGGTAAGTGATACAAGATGACATAGAGATATGAGAGTTCCACACATTAATCTATAATATCTCTGTGAGTCAATCTAATATCTTTGCATCTTAGCCATAGCTGACTTCAATTACTAATTAGTTTTTCATAATTTTTAGCATATTCACATCTAAAAGGTATGTATCCACTAATGCAAAATAAAAAGAACGAAACAAGTTGATGACTTTATGATAGCATAGTTAATCTGTGCAAATTATTTGATATGAATATTTATTATATAAACATTGAAGGGCTCCAGTTTAATTTCGCCCGGGACCATTAATTTTACAGGGCCGGCCATGCATACGCACGCCGTACCTGCCCGAGCCAATCCTCCCCACCCCCACCCAACGTCACCCGCCAGCATCACACCCAAAATCGCTGCCACCGCGCTGCAGCAGCCATGACTCATCCATCCTCGTGCTCCATCTCTCTAATAGTCGGTGTGCAGTCATCTTGGGAGAAATTATTGATTAGTGTATAATGATATCAATTTTCTACCTGCTGGCAATATCCTTTGCATCACGTGTGTGTTGCACTTGCGCCTCTGCTAGTACTTAATAACAATTTTTCACTTAGCATCATACTTTCATGTGTGTTTGATGTATCTATTTACTTGAGCTAGAAAAATTGTATTGTTATTCCTTCCCTCATATATGAATATATGGTGACACACATTATGGGTAGTATTTTATATACACAATAATATAAAATATTTTAATTAAGATACAAATAGTAATTTAGAATTTTACATTAGTGACTTTAAGATCTTTACTCTAATTATATAATTTAGATTCAGACTTATGAGGTACTCTAACTTTTAAAAATGATATCATTTGAACTTTAAATTCAAATTTAGGGGGTTATTTTATATTATTTCTATAAAATAGGTGGGTAATTTCTATGAAGATGAGGGAGTAACTTTAGATTATTTTTATAATGACAGAGGTGGTAATTTGGATATATGTTTAGGGGTTACTTTAGTTTATTTTCATAATGGCAGATGTGGGTAATTTATTAGAAAACAAATAATAGATCGAATTACTATTACGATTAGAGTTGACGAATTGACGGCCGGATGTTTATGATTTTTGTGAGAATTTGTAGGATCTATATTTTTTTTAGGCTATCAACCTAGGATTCTAGATGATATCACCTGGATGCTTCAAAAGGATCCTCCAATTAGTAATAGTAAGATGTTGACCGTACAAAATAACCGATCAGGCCCATTTAGCACATCATCTCTTGGAAAATTCTTAAATACGCCCTATATGAACTATAAAACCAGTAACTTTACGGTGAGACCATGTGGTGGTTTTAGGCCTTCTTGCTTTGTCAAGTACTTGTGAATTGTTATTAGTTTGCCAACTACTGTAGTTTAGATGTTTAAGTGTTTTCGGTTTTAATCAAGTTATAAGGCTGAATCTGCAGTTAGGCCATATGAGTATAGTTTTGCCTATGTTTTGATATAAAAACGAGACAAAAGAGGCAGACCGCTCTCCGCTTTGAATTAAGAAGCTGTAGGGTTCGAA
This sequence comes from Digitaria exilis, assembly GCA_015342445.1. Lineage (NCBI taxonomy): Eukaryota > Viridiplantae > Streptophyta > Magnoliopsida > Poales > Poaceae > Digitaria > Digitaria exilis. The sequence goes on along the minus strand of JACEFO010000191.1, from coordinate 547,050 downwards.
CCAGGGTCTCCGGACTGAGAGCGAGCTCTCCTAGCCGGTAGCCCGTGACTCCGTGAGAGCACCCAGTTGCCTATGTTTTGATCAGTGCGTAAAAATGACACTCCTACACAGGTGCAAAAGAGGGCCGGGGTAAGACTGGTTCACGAGTGTAAAATGATTATTTCAGTGCTTGAAGGCCAAGTGATGTTGCCAATGATGGTTTTATGTTGCTTCACAACTTGTATAACTATGCTCTAGGGGACATTTAGGATGACAAAATTAATATAAGTTCATGAAACTTTTAGATGAAACTTCTGGTGGCTTACCTCCTTTAAAAAGACGAAAACAGAGTGATCAGCAGAGAACTGCCTGAGCTCCAAGACTTGGTAATGCAGCCCGATGCACAAGCTTGCAATCTCGAGCTGCCGTGTCGAAACAACAATCCGGCTCCCGTTCTTCATGTCTGGCAAGTACGTCCTAATATTGTGCCATTCAACCATGCTAGACAGATCTTCCAACACAATGAGGTACTTGTGCAGATTCACTTTCTTCTTGAATTTGTCAAGTACTAGATCAGAGTCCTTATTTGCCTTCATCTTCTTGAGGAAATCTACACCTTCAGCTGCTCCGTGTTTGTCAGAAGAGTCGTTTATGGAGAACTCGGTCTCTAAGCTTTGAATGAAGTCATGCGGATTGAAAGGATGCATCAGCTTCACCCAGGCGCGAAGTTTGAATGTGTTGCAAATTTTTTGGTTGTCGTAGGCCTTCTTGATGATGGATGACATCCCAAGATCGCCTCCTGTGCCACACAGGGAGATCACTTGGAGGCCAGCATCTTTGCCAGTGATCAACCCCGTAAGGTCCCAAAAGCCGCTCTGCTTCCTCGCCTTGAAGAGGATGTCAAACTCAGTTGCACTTGCCGCGGATGGCTCTTGCATCTGAGCGTCAGGTTTGGAGCCGGGCTCGTTGATGAGCCTGTACCGGGTGTTCCTCTCACTCATAGCCAGCACACGGGCCTTGAGATGCTGTATCTGGTCAACTGCCTCGTCCACGGGCAGCAATACCTCCTCCACACTGCAGGGTGGCAGCAGCAAGCGGAGCCACCATCTCGGCTTGATGTCCAAGTGGATGACAAACTCAATGCAGTCCTCCAAGTCATAGGACAGATTGCGGAGCTGGGTCACCCAGGTTATCATCAAATTGTTCTTGGCACGCTCCTCATCTGCAACCTTGAAGAAGGACTGCATAATCTCAAACTCTACTATCATGAACTCTAGCTCACGCTTCACGGTCTTCCACTGCCTCCCCTCCAAGGAGATGGCGGACTTGACCTTGTTTGCCAGTGCATCAACCACCGTCTTGGAAAGCCCCATGGCGAGATCCGCCATTGCGCGCGGTTTTCGTGGTCTTGTGTGAAGATCGATGGAAGGTGGCTAGCAAGTGATGATATGCTGATGGCTTCTGCTAAGATGGGAGTATATAGGTAGATTAGCTAAAGAAAATCAATAGCAAGTTGAGATATAATACTACTATTCAGCACCACTTGACTAATACTCTGTATGTGACAGCCCCAATGTCTTCAAAACAAAAACAAAATTAAGATCTACTAACCCCGCTGCTAGCTTAATATTTATGACCGGCCAAGTCTTTAGTCAATCCTATATATAACAACTGGCGCTTTACATGTACTAACAAAATATAGTTTATTACCTGACACATGATAGTGGTACTAGTGGAGCAACGTGACGCATTATATATTGGCATCATAGACCGTGTATACTCCATTCGTCCCAAAAACAAGGCATCACATGATTTCAAATTTGTCAAAAAAACAAAACATTATACCCTATATAATACATGTATGCCAAACATGGCTAATAAATAGGAGCATGTAAGTCTTAGTCTGTCATAAAATACCAATATCTAAAGTGACTTGGTTTTTTGGACCGGGAGATTATGTAACAGTTGGAGCTTCACAACTGTTTGCATCAAAATACATCATTATTGGCATATGTTGTCGAATGGAGCTAACATAAACCACTTCATACACTACTACAATGGAGCATTATTATGACGAGCAAAATGACCCTGTAATGACAGACACCCCGTCAGTTATTAAGTTGCTGTCATTGCAGTTGCGTCACTGCAATGACGGCCAATGCGTCGGTTATTAGAAATAGCCATTGCAATGACGGGCAAGATGACGTCATTGCGTCCGTTATTACAAATGCCACTACAATAAAGGACATATGACGTCATCACTGTAATAACGAGTAGATGATGACATTGTAGTAGTGCCCATTTTCAATAACGCCAAAATGCACCAAAAAAATAGTAAAAAATATATTTAATCGGGGGAGGCCCCCTCTGTAATGACAGGTACCCCGTCCGTTATTAAGTTCATTGAAGTGGCGTCACTGCAATGATGGTCAATGCGCCCGTTATTAGAAATAGCCACTGCAATGACGGGTAGGATGACGTCATCGTGCCCGTTATTACAAATACCACTGCAATAACGGACATTTAATCGGGGGAGGCCCCCCACCGATCAGCCATCACAGTCCCCTCACCCCACCGATTTCCTTTATGGAGAAATTTGTGACTTTACGGTAGCAGGATTCAAACCCACAACTTCTCCCTGCCACACAACCCCATCTACCACTACACCACACACTCACTTGTGTCTACTATCCCTTTTCTTTCCCCACAGATTATACTCACGCGAGTGCAAATTATTTGTTTGAGGCTCTAAATGAATTCAAATTAAAAACTTATCAAATACAAAAGTTTCATAACTTTTTGAGATATACAAATTTTATTTTGATAGTTTTTCCATCCGAGGTCGTTTAGAAAATTTGAATTTCAAATTTGAACTCTTTCAAACTTATTTTCCGCCATCTAGATGATTTTAAATAAAAAACTTATTAACTATAAAGTTTCGTAACTTTTTAAGACCTATAACTCTTATTTTCTTACTTTCTCCATCCGAGGTCGTTCGAAAAAATTCAAATTTTAAATTTGATAAATCTAGTGCTTGATTTTTAATAACAGACGTAGTGACGTCAGCATCTCGCTGTTATTAAAAATGGTTTGTAATAACGGACGCATGACATCACCTTTAAAGTTAGTCGTAGCCTCGATTTTTAACAACGGGCGGTGATGACATGAGCCGCATCCGTTATTAGAGATGGTATTAATAATTGTCCATGATGATGTCAGCAGTGATACCGTTATTAAAGATGGTATTTGTAATAACGGACAACGCTGATGTCAGCGTCGTCTGTTATTATTGTGAACCATCCATTTCTAATAACGGATGCGATGATGACGTCATGGTTGCCCGTTATTGTAGTGGTCACACCAATGATGCTACCACCGATGACATCAACAACGATGCACTACAATGACGTTTTTTGTGTGCCCGTTATTACTAGAAAAAGAGCAGGGTCATTACAAATAATTTGTGTAGTAGTGATATTAACACAATTAATTATTATGTTTTCAAATAAAAAGACACTTTTATGAGGAATTAAAAACAGACCATACATAGAAAGCAACAGGACTGCCATCGTGCGCGGTTTTCGTGGTCTCGCTTTTGTGTGTGCACATGACTATCGATATGATGGAAGCTGGCAACCAAGTGATGATATGCTGCTTTAGCTAAGATGGGACTACAGATAAAGGGCCGGGTAGATTAGCTAAAGAAAATCAATAGCAAGTTGAGATATAATATTACTATTCAGCACGACTTGACCAAAACTCCGTATGTGACAGCCCCAAGGTCTTCAAAACCAAAACAAAATTAACATCTACTAACTCCGCTGCTAGCTTAATATTTATGACCGGTTAAGTCGTTAGTCAATCCTATAAAAACAAGCGCTTTACATGTACTAGCAAAATATAATTTATTACCTGACACATGATAGTGGTAGTAGTGGGGCAACGTGCCGCATATATTATATATTGGCATCATAGACTGTGTATACTCCCTTTATCCAAAAACAAGGCATCATATATGATTTCAATTTTGTCGAAAAACAAAACAAACATTATACCTACTACTACAAATATCATCTTCGGAGGCGGTCAAAAATCAATGGTCTTGGGATCTGCATCCGAGCTGGTGCTTCTGTTAATGAGGCATTTTCGGACGCAGTTTTTTGTTCGCCTCCGAGCAAGTGATGATATGCTGCTTTAGCTAAGAGGGGACTACATATAAGGGCCGGGTAGATTAGCTAAAGAAAATCAATAGCTAGTTGACATATAATATTACTATTCAGCACGACTTGACTAATACTCCATATGTGACAGCCTCAAGGTCTTCAAAACCAAAACAAAATTAAGATCTACTAACTCCGCTGCTAGCTTAATATTTATGACCTGCTAAGTCCTTAGTCAATCCTATAACAACTAGCGCTTCACATGTACTAACAAAATATAATTTATTACCTGACACATGATAGTGGTAGTAGTGGGGCAATGTGCCACATTATATATTGGCATCATAGACTGTAGATACTCACTTCATCCAAAAACAAGTCATCACATGATTTCAATTTTGTCAAAAAAAAAAACAAAACAAAACATTATACCCACTACTAAAAAATCATCTTCAGAGGCGGTCAAAATCAATTTTCGAATGCGGTTTTTGATCCGCCTCCGGGCTGGTGCTTCTGTTAATGAGGCATTTTCGGACGAGGTTTTCTGTTCGCCTCCGAGCAAGTGATGATATGTTGCTTTAGCTAAGATGGGACTACATATAATAAGGGCCGGGTAGATTAGCTACAGAAATTCAATAGCAAGTTGGGGTATAATATTACTATTCAGCACCACTTGACTAATACTCCGTATGTGACAGCCCCAATGTCTTCAAAACAAAAACAAAATTAAGATCTACTAACCCCGCTGCTAGCTTAATATTTATGACCGGCCAAGTCCTTAGTCAATCCTATAACAGTCGGCGCTTCACATGTACTAACAAGATATAGTTTATTACCTGACACATGACAGTGGTAGTAGTGGGGCAACATGCCGCATTATATATTGGCATCATAGACTATGCATACGGCCTCTTCGCCCAAAAACAAGACATTACATGATACCAATTTTGTCAAAAAAGAACAAAAGATTATACCCTATGTAATATGTGTATGCCAAACCTGGCTAATAATAGTAGCAAATAAGATCATTTTACTTGTTTTTAATCTGCAATATGGCAATATTTAAAGTAACTTTTTTTTGGACCGAAGGAGTACGTGAAGTTGGAGCTTCACACAGCTGTTTGCATCAAAATACATCATTGTTGGCATATGTTGTCACATGGAGCTAACATGTACCCATTCATATTAACACAACTAATTATTAGGTCTTCAAATAAAAAGATACTTTTATGATGATGAGGAATTAAAAACAGACCATATATAGAAAGCAACACGACTGCTAACGCTAGTAACGCACGCGGTTTTCGTGGTCTCGCTTTTGTGTGTGTGCGCATGTGACGGTCGATGGAAGCTGGCTACCAAGTGGCATGCTGCTTTTGCTAAGATGGGACTAAGTATAAGAGCAAGGCTTATGGTTTCGGCAGCCGCTGACGACTCGTGACTCAAGCAAAGAGCTATGGTGGTGGGCCCTACAGTTATTAGAACATATGAAACGAGTGGGACTACCCGGCGAGTACATTGCGCCACGCCGTTAGAAAAAATTATTATCGTCCGATTTTCATGCTACGGTTAGGAAAATCGCGTCTTAGTTGTTAGCGTTCCCATCTAAAAGGCCCACTGGTCAGCCTCCCTCGCTTGGTCATATGCGAGGCTGCTCTTGGCTGTTCCCCTTCCACGACCACACGTGCCCTTCGCCCACACGCTGGAAGCCTCCGGAAACGATTCGGATAACCGAGGGAACGACCGTATAAAAAAAAATAACCGTCTCTTGTTTTTTTTTTAACTTCCTCCTTCTCGTCTTCCTCGCCACCCTGCCCACCTCCGTTGTCGCTATCGTCTTCCTGCCGCGGTCACTTGCTGCTCTAGAGGTTCCCCTCCCCTGGCTGGCCACCGCATGCAAGTACCAGAAGGCAAATGAATGCCTCTTTCCTCTGTTGGTTTCTTCTCAGTTCACTGATTCAATCTAGTGTTCTTTGTTTTTCCCCACTCCGTCTACTATCCCTTTCTAACAATGCATCTCGTTGTTGCCCTGTTTAATGCGTCTCTTTTTTTTTTCCTTTTTGTTAGCCCTCCCTCCCCATCTCATTGTTGTCCTGTTCAATGCATCTTGCTGTTGACATGTTCAATGCCGCCTTGCTCGTCTACTGGTGGTTGCCGGCACTGGATGGATGTTAGCTGTTCGGTATTTTTTTCCCTTTGATTTCCTCTCAGTTCTTCCTCTTCTATTCAATTCGATCTACTCTGTTTTCTGTGTTTTTTTTCCCCTAGGATTCGATCTACCCTGTTTTTGTGCGTTTTTTTCCTAGGGTTCTTGGCTGGGTTCTTCTTCCCAAACGCATCGTGGTTTCCGTTGGTTTCTTTCGTCGTTCTCTGAACCTTTGTTATCTTTGATGAACTCGACCTGTTGTGCCTCTACTTTTTTCCCCGGCTGTTTCTTGCCCCCTGCTTATTTCCTTCTCAGTGTTCCGTGTTATTCCATTCGATCTGCTGTGTTGCCCCTCTCTTCCTCCAACCCTCCCGTGCTGCTAACTGTTAGAGCAGGTAGTGAAGCGTAGGCAGCCATGATGGTGCTGCAGGGTCGTCTCTGTCCTCTGCACCATGCTCGTCAGGCAGCCGCTCTGATTCCTCTCTCCCTGCTGCTGGTTAGGGTTACTGTTAGTGAAATTTTCAGAACATATGAAACGAGCGAGTCTACCCGGCGAGTACATTGCGCCACGCCGTTAAAAAAAATTGTTACCGTCCGATTTATAGTCGACTTGAAGAAAGTTGTTTGCTGTAGGCTGCTCTGTTGAAAAAAAATGAAGTTGTTTATATAATTCAACATCTTTGTTTAGCACATAATCGAGAGCAACCCTTGTAATCCATCTAAATTAATTACATATGGTATGTTTTAACAATAACCTTCTATATTAAATATTTATGTAAGTGACGCAATATAGTCCAAGCACGTTAGACAACTACTGATTAGTGAACTGGGTGCTTGGAATTGCAATGTTCCCATCAAACATCCATTGTGAGTCAACATATTTGATTTGCTTGTCCGTGCTGTAACCTATAAAAGGTTATCTCACGTTCGTTTCTTTAGCAAGAACCATGGCCTTACTACAGCTACAGTCGATGCGGAGGCTGGAATATTGAAATATATTTTATTTTCTAAAAATAAAACAATGGCCTTACTGTTGTCTATCTTTCTGCAAGAACCCCTTGAAAAGTTGAATGAATGAATTTATCCATATTCATTTCAGTGAGTATATGGTTTGACTTGCAGGTGATAATCATGGAGGAGGTGGTGATATAATGATGATATACGAATCTATAGCTTCATATTCATAATCCTCTTTTACTTAAAATTCATCATCTCAAGTAGAAATTAAATGCCTTTGTTTTTTCTGGTCCTTATTTTATATTTCAAATAGGCATGGCATTGATGTGATGAGGTCTCCAATCAGGAGGGCCAGACTTAGCTTTGAGCGAGTAAACCTGCCCAATACATGAAGCGATATCCTACCCCACATATAATTTGATATATTTTTAAAACTTCTAGCAAGGATTAGATTCCTATGATTAATAGATCATATCCTTAGCTCTATTCAGTATGCACAAATCATGATGCTCTAATTAATAAACTAGATAATTATGCTTTTGTGTATGTCATGCCAATAAACTTTTATAATTTCTAATGGACACAAATGGCCCCCCAATTGTTACTTTGGTATGGCCACTTCCAACTTAATTTACATGATCTACTTATAAATTCAGCTACGCGCAGGGGCGCGCGCAAATCACTAGTTTATGGTATTCATCAAAATGTGTAAGAAATTGAGTGGGGGGTGCCGAGTCGCCCGCATGCGCCAGTGACTGAAGAGTTGCCCGCATGCGCCAGCGACTTGCCCGCTACCCCCTCTCTCGTCCTTTCTCTCTCTTTCTGATTGGATGTCACCCACTCAATTTCTTTACTATACTTGCTCTAAAAGGCCGGGTAGAATAGCTAAATAAAATCAATAGCAAGTTGAGATATAATATTACTGTTCATTACGACTTGCTAATACTCCGTATGTGACAGCCCCAAGGTCTTCCAAACAAAAACAAAATTAAGATCTACTAACCCCTCTGCTAGCTTAATATTTATGACCCGTCCAAGTCCTTAGTCAATCCTATAATAGCTGGCGCTTCAGATGTACTAACAAGATATAGTTTATTATCTGACAGATGCTAATGGTAATAGTGGGGCATCGTGCTGCATTATATATTGGAATCACAGGTTGTGCATATATACTCTCTTCGTCCTAAGGAAACAAGTCATCACATAATTCAAAGTTTATAAAAAAAACAAGTCATTATGTGCATGTACATGTGTATGCAAGAATCTATTTGGGAAAAGCTATCCTCACCTGAGTGATTTGGAGGCCCTCTGCACTTACATCTTGGACTTTTGAATCTAAAAATGGATGACTCAGATTCATTCTTCTCTCTTCATCTTATCTTCGTATCTCATATAAAAAATCTCCCCCTATAAAAAAATAGGCCCCCTCTATAAAGGCATCGGAGTCCATCGGAAGGAGAGAGGAGGTTGAGGGATCTGGTGGTCCAAAATCTGGGTGATGAGTGCCTCCAAATCGCTTGGGTGAGAGATAGACACCCGCATCAATTTATGTCAAATATGGCTAATAAGTACTCCTAGAAGGTAGTAAGGTTATTTTACCTCTTTCTTAATTTGTCCTACCTAAAGTGACCATTATTGACATATGTTGTAACATGGAGATAACACATACCGCTTCAGATTAACAGAAATCGTTATTATGTCTCAGAATAATAGTATACATTTACGAACAATTAAAAATAGACCATATGTACAAAGCAACACGACTGCCAATTCAAATTTTCCTGCCTTCGATTAATGATTAGAGTACTAATATGTTAATTTTTCTGAACTTTTTGGTGCAAGGTTATCAATCATGGTTAAGATTACTACTTGCACAAATAACAAATGAATGTTTTGATGTTCAACTGGTGTTGTTGAGTTTACAGTATTTATCAGCAAGTCCGTATAGAAATATTTATTATCAGTCGGTTTGGGATTACACAAGGTGGATTGGCTGTGAAGCATCAATAGCAAGTTGGAAGATTATTCTACATGACATGGCTAATTTATTTAAACCATGAGTATGCTTCCAAGGTCACATGAGACCAGTAGTTACACTTCGGAATAATACAAATTAGGATTTAAGAGTAGGTAAAATAGACAACTCACTAAAAAGAAACGTTTTTTTTTTTGCTAGCTACTCCTATCATGTCTTCTGGTAAGGTACGCACACAATTAAGGATTTCAATATTATATTAAATCAATGTTTACATATGTACCATAGATTTTGTTACAGATTAAGTTCTTTTCTGTGACATTGATTTTGTTGTTACAACAATGTATATAGCAGTATATGAGAAATTTACAGCCAAAATTTAGTCTTCATTACCGCAAGTCAATCTATGCCTAGCATTTTGAAACCCGGGAGTGAGTTTAGATCACCCAACTTTTCCCAAAAAACACTATTCATCCAACTTTTTCTTATTCATCCATCCCTCCCACTCACAGAACACGCTTCCCAGCACAGCCTACAGTGGTTTTTTTGGATCTACAATGTTTTTTTTCCTAAACTAAACTCACCCTTGGTCTGCTATCTGCCAGCTTTGCATGAACTGGTCAATGTCCAGCCATATAGCATTGTAAAACGCTACAAGAAAACGTCACATTAGGATAGGTTGGTAGACCCCATTAGTACTGGTTGTAGCAATTGGTGCTGTGTTTTTTTTTACTAATGGATAGTCATTTAGTACTGGTTGTGCAATCGGTACTAAACGGGTTTAGTACCAGCTGGTAACACCAATGGGTATAAAATGGTTTTGAGCCAAAAAAAAAGAAAGAACAAATTTAAACCTGCTGGGAGACCAGCATATGCGCAAGTCACAAGTCACGTGATTTTTCCACGACGCGTGTATGGGGTTCGAACTCACGGGCTCTGGCCTCGTGCATAGCCTCCTTACCAGGTGTTTATTTGTAACTCTAGGTGTTCTAAAGAATGCATAGGACAGAAATCTAACAACTTAAGGATTTCTAAATTGTAACTGACTAGAAGATTTGTCGTTATAACCGTACTCCCTAAATATATGAAGCGATATGGGTCCATATCGGCAAAAAATAAACAAACCAAGCACGGAACACAATATACTAAACTCAACAATAAGGGTGTATGGTACTATGCTACCATGGCTATCCCAACTCTCAACACGTATAAACCAGTGTCTTGTGTCTCCTATGATACCATCTCTCATCGAACAATTTAATATCCCGTAACACCCTAGGGGGAAATACCAAAACATTGTGTAATCATTCAAATTTAATGTGTTTCCAATCCAAAAGGATGCAACATATATTTGTCACTAGTTTAAAAAAGACTAAAAGCGCAGCTATTAAGATTTTTTATGCTGAAACCTGCCTACCAGGTTTGAGTTCTCAACTCGGCATGAGTGTTGTGTTTTCCTGATTTTATTCTAGACTTTAACCAGTGTTATCCTTTCATTAGTACGTGACATAGCCGTCTTTAGCGAGGCATCCGTGCTGACTTTATTCATCTTCTCTTGAAGGTGCTCATATGGGTAGAATAATGTGTTGTATTTATAAAGCTAAGTGTAAGTTTATGGGAATGTTTTTTTAATTGTTTTGTGTTTAAAAAACTGAAAGAAATTTCAAAAAAAATTAATATGTTAAGTTTAGAAGTGTGAAAATGATATGAGTAGATTCGTATGAAGTATAGTTTCATAAAAGTATATTTCATAAATACATTTTATAGCAAAAAGTATTAGTCAAAGTTATGTTTTTTAAATCATTTCAATATCCTAAACGACTTCCTTTTTGGAACTGGAGGGAATATTTGTTAGTTTTCTAAAGATTTTGTGACTTTAAGTATATTCAACATATTAAACTAGTCTAGCCAATATTTTAAAATACTATATGTAAAATTTATAGAAACTTAGTTCAACAAATGCAATAAATAACTTCACCGTTTCATCTGAAATATTGAACCTGTTTATCGAAAATGTTGAACATAGATACCTGCAATGTTGAAATGGACGATTTGAAATGTTGTCATTTTGAAAAGTACTTTTAAAAAAAATCAAGTTATATAGTTTATATTGGATCGTATTTGTTGCATAAATTAGAACTAAACAACATGGTCCACATTCATAATTTAAAAGAAAATAATATCAAACCTTCAAAATCAAAAGATTCCTCTCCAATAACCCCTCTTCAATAGCCAGCTACTTGAATTGCAGGCGCGTTGCCACGCAAAATAGCCCTCTTGAGGTCCAGAGCTGTTGATGTATGATGGCTTGGCCTGTATCGTACAGGTCAAAGGTAAAGATATATTGCAAAGCACCTTGCAATTCGATTTTAAAAAAAATGTGACCCAGCCTAACTTGGGAGCAAACCCTCGTGAGACAGCACGTGTGCGACTACGAAGACTCGAACCCGTGCCGGCAGCGTGTGCACCTACCGCGCTTGCCACCCGCTCGGTTCTCGATTTGAAAAATGATCTCTAATTGTATTATAAAGGTTTGGTCTGTGAATGACTGGATGTAGGTTGAATATTTTTTGGAAACAGTATAGGTTGAATATAAGTTGCATGAGAAAATTCTTTTTCTTTACTCTAACCATCTTTTCTGGCATGGTGATTTTTTACCGATGTATCGGAAAACTCACGAGCTTTCCACTAGTCCTCGTTGTTGGAGCCCTTCTCAAAGGGAATGCCCACGCAAGGGCATAAACTCCCCGGTCGAGTAACTTTGTGGGTGGCTACGGGACTTCCTCACGTGCAAGTAGGTCTCCGCTTGCCCCTTCTCGGATGCTCCTCACTGCCTTCACTTGGTAGAGCTATGGCCAACTAGCCGAGGGCCTCTCCTCCCCCTCACAATCATCAGCGGTCACTCCACAAACACACTTAGAGTGTCTCGCAAGACTGCAAGCTCCGGGTCACAACACTTGGTGTGCGCAAGCACCAGATAGAGCAAGAGGTACGCAAACATCGCTAAACTCTAGTCTAAACACCTAAGAGATGCGCTAAGCAGCCTAGATTAGCACTAAACAATCTGCTAATCACCTAAATCTTCTAATAAGCACTTTGGTGGATTGAGCACTTAAAAATGTGTAGAACACTTGCTAATATCTTCACTAAGCTCAAGCACACTTCAAATAGCCAAGGTAACCCATATATATAGCCCCAACCAAAGGAACTAGTCATTGCAAGTCGTTTCAACCTTTCTGCGTACCACCAACTGATTTGGTGGTCACAGGAGGGGTACAACTGAATTAGTCGGTGGTGCCACTTCAGCTAGCCATTGAACGAGCCATTCAAAACATGTGTAGCTGACAAGTGGGCCTCGTCCAACCACCGATTGATTTAGTGCCCTCTGCTTCTTCAACACGAATTGATCGGTGGTCTCTGAGTTGATCTTCAACTTTAGTCTTCACTAGCACCGATTGATTCGGCGCCCTCCTCTTTGACACCACTGAATGAATCGGTCATCATCAGAGCCGAACTGAGATTTTCAGCCATAATGACCAACTGATTCGGTGCCCTCCATGTGACACCACCGAATGAGTCGGTGGTAATTGGGAGAGGTCTTCTTCCTGCTATCCTGTACCCCAATGACTGATTTGGTGGTCACTAGTGCACAGCACCGAATGAATTGGTCCCCTTGTGTCTTGCACTTCTTCCTTTGATACTTCACGGGTCTTTTCTCCAATCTTCTTCGCCATCTGGATGCTTCAAAATATGACTAACTCAAAATATGACATATTAGGGTTCAGATTGGGAAAGATTCCCCAGGAAAATATTATAAACTAAAAAAACACTATAGATGAATAGTGTTCTATGAGTGAGAGTGATGTAATGAATACGAAAAAATTATATGAGTAATATTTTTTTAGAAGTTGGTGAATCTAAACGTACCCAAGAGCCGGCGGAGTGCCCTGTTCCGAGACGGCGAAAGGAAAGCGACGGAATCAGCACCAAGGCCTACGGCCGGCACTCAGAACGTACCACCAAAAGTGTTGTTGTAAAAGCTATGAGCTAGCGACAGATTAAGAGCCAGCAGGGCATATTTTATTATTTCTCTCCACGAGCTCACTAGCGATGTCTCCTCCTTTGGAGGTACCATTAAATATAAATAGCTTATAACCAGGTTAAAGGTAAAACACATAACCAGAAATTCAAATTGAAACTATTCTGCTAATGTGGGTATGGTGGGATTCTAGAAATAAGGCCAATGCAAGTGAAAGGTTACCCTCTACAAGTCTACATATGAGGTAATCCGAAAAGCTACTCTCATGCTAACAGACAAGATCAAAGTGGCATGCCCTTCCAATGACATTCTGAAAGTTAATATTGATGGTGCTTTCACGAAGAAGAAGAAAAAATAGGTGCTTGGGGTTATGTGTTAGATCATCTAATGGCCAAGCGATTATGGCATGAGCGGGTAAGGGTGCGTTTAGTTTCACCCACACCTACCTAAAAAACACTATTCATCCAACTTTTCTCTATTCATTCCACCCCTCCCACTCACAGAACACTATTCATCTACAATGTATTTTTGGGTCTACAGTGTTTTTTCGGGGAATCTTTCCCAATCTAAACACACCCTAAGTTGGATGATGTTCGTGATGCTGTGTGCGCGGAAACAATGGCCTGTCTAGAAGCACTAATGGCCTGCTCTGAACAAGGTATGACAAGTTTACAAGTTGAAACAAATTGTGCAAATCTGGTGCAAGCGATGAAGGGGAATTCTTTTGATTATTCGCCAGGAGGTGTGTTGTTCAAAGAGGCTAAAGCTTTTGTGCAATTGAATTTCAATACTGTTGATTTCTTAATTTGTCCTAGATCATATAATTCTTGTGCTTATGAGTTAGCTATCTGTAGATCATCTAACCCAAGCGATGAAGGGTTGAGTGGGGAACTAGAAAGATATCTCGCCGTTGGCGCGCTAGAGGGGCCCATTACCGATGTATACATCCATGCTTATAAAGTTATGTTGTGATGGGTTTGGTCAAATTTAATTTGGATTGTTAAATATATGTGTGTGAGGTATGGACCATTGACTATGAATCGCCCATATGTTCGTATCGAGAAAGCTTGTACGGAGTATGTGGTAGTTATTATATGTGTCAATATTGTGATGTATGCGGTTTAAAAATATGCGAGACAATTTAACCCGTCACCGATACACATTAAGGGGGGTCGTGGAGTGCATATTGATTTCGCTTAACTTCAGAGGTTTTATGTGAAATCAACATAAGCAGAATATGATCGATTTTTATCAAAGTTTAGAGTTTTTTTAAAAAAAATAGTGGTCCCACGTATAATTGGTTTTGTGGGGCTCATATATGGTGGGACCCACGTTGCCGGGTCCATGGGTCCCATGGTGGAACCTATTTGTGGGACCCATGTCAGCGGGTCCCACATGTTGGTTCTAAAAGGGCCCAACGACAGTGGGACCCACTTGACGGCCCTATGAGTCCACAGTGGGGCCTAGGGTAACGCCTCACATATAATTGGTTCTGTAGGGCCCATAGACAGTGGGACCCACTTGTGGGTCCATAATGAGGCCCACGCCGCCGGGTCCTAGGGGTCATACGGTGTGGCCATTTGCGTATTGATTTTATCAAAGTTCAGAGGGCCTTTTTTGGGAAACTATAGTGGGTCACATGTATAATTGGTTTTGTGGGCCGCACATTTGGTGGGACCCACAGTGGGGCCCACTTATGGGACCCATGTTGTTGGGTCCCATGGTGGGGCTCATGTCGTCAGGTCCCACGGCGGGGCCCACTTTGTGGGACCCACATTGTTAGGTCCCATGGTGGGACCCACTTGGGGGACCCATGTCAGCGGGTCCCGCATGTGGGATCAAATGCCTACGGTCGATCCGACGACTCATGAATTTTTGCCGATGTATACATCTCCCGGTGCAAGGAAATGCACCATGCTTAGTTATAAAGATCTGACCGGCCATGCCGTTGGTTGCATGAGCCCCCTCTCTTTGTAAAGGACATGTTCATCGGCGATGCAGTTGGATTGTTGCTTATAATGAATAGCCCCTACTAGTTTACCCCGGTTTTACGGTCAAGGCAAATTGGACTTTTATGGAGGTTGAGGGAGAAAAATAGGACTTTTTCCTAAAGATAAGAATGCAAATGAGAAAATGGGCAGCCTATCGGCCTGCTGTTCCGGCCCATTCAGCCCACCACTTGCCCTAAACCCCCCTTGCCCCCTTAGATCCCAGGCCGCCGTAGCAGCTCTTCCTTTTCCCTCCCGCTGCTGCTTCTGCTACACTCTCCTTCCCCGACATCGCCGCCGGCAACCATCTCGCGCCAAAGCTTGGCAAAATCTGCAGCCAGCGTGTGCTCCTCTCCTTTCCTGCGCGCCCGCGCCGCCGCCGCCTCCATCGCCTGTTAGGATTTAGGGTCCTCACCCCGCCGCCACCAGCCGCCGGCTGCGAGATGGAGGCGCTCCGGGAGGCGCAGGCGTACCTCACGGTGTACGTGCACCCGTCCAACGCCGGCGACGTCCCCCGCGCCGTCGCCCGCCAGCTCAGCACGCTCCTCTTCACGTGCGTGCCCCCCACCTCTCCCTCTGCCCTCCCCCTTATTCTCCGGTTCTTGCGGAGCGGAGGTCATTCTCTTGCGCCGGCAGATTCACCTGGGCTAGGACTCCGCTCCTTCGTTGCGTAGCAATGCCAATCTGCGTCGATTTGGTTGCTTGTTACGAGCTTAAGCTCCGGAGCAAATCGACAGGCGTGGATATGGTACTGGATTATGCTATTTCAGCGTCCGCATAGCCGATCTGTAGCGTAACAAGCTTCGGGGGGAGATTGTCTTGAGCTGGGGAGCCTGACATCTACGGACTTTGCTGCTTTGCACTTCCCTGCGTTTTTATCTTCTCTTTTGGGTGTGGCTGGTTTCAGTACTCTGTGATCAATTTTGGATTATCCACGTTACAACACAGGTATGAAGAGCACTTTGATGGCGTGTTGCTGGCTCACGAAACTACTGTAGCCGATTGTGATCAACGCATGGCTAAGGAGAAAGATGGAACTGAAGTCGATGATAAGGAAGACAAAAATAAAGATGGAACTCAAGTTGATAAGAAAGCCAAAATTGAGGATAAAACTCAAGTTGAGGGTCCGAAGAGACTAAGAGCCAAAATCCTGAATGGCTTGGTACCGTACTTTGGCGTCAAAGTGCGAGCAAACCTGCTGCTTTTCTCTCCTCAGCCGGACATGATCCTGGGTAAGTTGGTTTATTTTTGGCACACCATTGTAAAAGTACCTCTGTAGACCTGCTTGACTGCATATTATATCAGCTCAAACCAGCAACCAGGAATGTCCAGAAATGTTGTTCTTGGGGATGCCACATCAATTTATAACTCTATCTCTCCTTATTGTAACAAAGCTTACCAGTGACTTTGCTAACAGCTAATCTTCTTCCATTCTTTTGATGAAAATATAAATTAGTCTGGTACAATTTTCAAATTCCTAGCTCTAATGTTTATTTGTTTGCTAATTTCAGAAGGGAAGGTTGAATTGCTTGGGAAGGAGTCAATCCATGCCATTGTGTTGGGGGTTTTCTCAGTGGCAATTATGTCTGATGATATTCATGAAAAGTTCAAGTTCAAAAGGGTAAGATCAATTATTCTCTTGATATGATGAAAAAAAAAACAGTATTTTTCCGTGATGGTTTCAAATTCCGCTTTGCTTTGTTTCAACTTTATAGGTGAAGCTCTTTTACTTTTAGTAATTTGTTGTTGGTAGTATCCGTGCTGTTTTTTTATGCCTCATAAATTATGTTCAATGAAATAAATATCTGTAGAAGTTGAAACAGAACTTGGAATTGTTTGGTACCATAAGGCACAATAGCAACTCTGTTTATCTTAATTTGTTTTCTATTTCTACCTGATAGCATTTGCTTGCTGTAAGTATGTATATTATAAGACTGACGCCTGAAGTTTCAATGTTTGTTGAAGCTAGAAGCTTGTGAGTGGGTGTGCGTGTGGGTGTGGGTGTGGGTGGGTGTGCGTGGGCGTGGGTGTGCGTGGGTGTGCGTGTGCGTGGGTGTGGGTGTGTGTGCGTGTGCGTGTGTGTGCGTGTGTGTGCGTGTGTGTGCGTGTGTGTGTGTGCATTAGAGCTTTTAAGGTCTTGATCATCATTATTCTGTTCTAAAACAATATGCTTGTGACTAGCTTTGATGACAGTAATTTCAGTAATTTATTGTTGATGCATCCATGTCCTCTTTTCTGTGCCTCGCCAGTGTATTCAATGAAATGAATATTCATGGAAGTGGTATCAAAACATGGAATACATGACACCACAAAGTCTCAGTGATTCTGATTGCTCTTAATTTGTTTTTTGCTTCCATATGTAAAGCATCTGCTTGCATTTGTTCATTGACATATATTGTAAATATGTATTATACTTTGATGGGAAAGTTTGCCTATTTGCTGTAGCTAGTCACTGCTGACTTATTTCTGATTCTTTCTATGTAGTACAGTCTTGAAAGTTCTAATGAAAACACTATGACAGTTTTACTCAGTTCCAAAATATTGCTCAATTCTGGAAAGAATTCGAAACGAATTGATGGTGTTTTGTTACTACCAAAACTCAAAGATTCTTCTGGACATGCAACTCGAGTGAAGCTGGATTTTTCTTTAAAAAAATCATTATACTTTTGTGTGCACAAATCCTTTGTACTTTTACAAGTTTGTGATGTTCTTTAGACTGTTGTGAGGATCTTGTTATATTCTGCGTTACTGTTAATTTCAACAAACCTAATCAGTCTCTTAAAATTGAGCATAATTTTTCTTATGTATATTTCGACTTCTGCACAGAAAGGTGACGGGGGAAGATTTGTGAGCCGCTCAGATAGAGAGCACGTGATTAAAAGAGGAACAATGATAAGGTTTTCTGTCAAAAGGTATATGCTGATCTTGTTCCTTTTTTTTGTCAATCTAACAATTGTTTTTATCATAATTTTATTTAAATATTTAAACACATGTTAAGCACCTGTGATTTTCTACAGTTTTCTTTTTCCAATGTTAGTTGGTTATTTGCACCCTCTATATGTTGCTCTTGTTATAACAGCACTAACATTAGATACAAGATTATAGCTTTCTGAATGTAGTATCTATCATGGTTCAGCAATGTAGCAACATCTACTGCTCATCACATAATGTATGTACATGAGAAGGCATGCCTTGGATTGTCTTTGCAATGTGTTGTACATGATGAGTGAAGTACATCATAGTTACTGAAATGATTGGAAATTGTTTGTGGGTGCTCCACAGTCTGAGATAAATACAATAACCATGTTTTTATGATTTTTAATCACAGTGTGGATACAGAAATGAATTGTCATATTAATGGATCTTTGATTCCGCCCCACACTGGATCCATGCGTTGGTTGTCAGTACACGATGTTGAATATGCATCAGAAATCAGCAGGTCTGGATATACACTCAGATGTTTTCATGATATACTATTAAAATTTTATTTTAACTCTTTAGCCTACTCAAGCATCATGCTAATAAGTGTGATGCTCAAATCTTAGGCGTAAAACGGATATCGGCGTCAAAATTGAGCAGAATGAACAAGAACACAGAATTCTCAAAAATGAAGACAGCATGGTGAAACCTGAACGGCCACACAAGTCACGAAAGAGGAGCATTGAGGATAGATAATTCATTGAGGCCAGAAGGAATTTTGTTAGAATACAAGCATGTTTGCTGGATAGTTTTGAGGTAACTAAGCCTTCGGCGATGAAGGCCAGGGGCTTGTATGTGGAAAGTAATGATTTGCTTCGATGGTTCTGCTGTATTTCGATGTTTCTTGGGGAGATGCATTTGCAGTTCAAAACCTGCTTGCCCGGTTGCTTTAGAGTGTACGATGATGTAAAACGAATGAGGGCTGCATTTGTAATAGATCACTTTATCTCATCCAAGAAACAAATTTTAATGGCAAACGAAGCTGTTTTGTTTTTTGGTTGTAGTATTTGTAATTTTATACGTCATTTAAAGACAAAATACCACCATCAAGGCAGCTCAAAATGCAGATACCGTATTCCATAATCAAGCTGGGTGTAATCGGTATTTGAAGCAAGCTCGCACGAGTGATGTGGCAGCTGTCCTGGCTGGTGCTGGTAGTTTATCTTCAGTATGTGATGTGCTATGTGCTGAAATGTATGCCTCTCTGTATGCTCTTTCGGCGTGTTCAGAACAAGGTATGGCAAAAATTCAGATTGAGTCTGATTGCTCAGATTTGGTGTCGGCTATGAAGGAGTCCTATGACTTGTCACCGGCTGGTGTTCTGCTTCAAGATGCTAGAACTTTGTTTATTTCCTCGAACTTTGTAAGCGTTGAGTTCAAACATTGTTTTAGGTCCTCTAATCAGTGTGCTCACGAGTTGGCTCGTTTTGGTTTGTCGAGGGACCCTGATCATACCTGTCTTTGGTCTGATCCCCTCCCAGAGTTTGTATCAGTTTTGGTGGCCCGCGATCATGCTGGGTCCACGGTGAATGAATAAACCAAGGCAGGCTTAAAGATTTAAAAAAAAAACACAGATGATATCGTATTCCATAATCAGGCTTGGTGTAATCGATATTTGAAGCAAGCATAATTGAATGATTTACACGCCCAATATATCCAATCTGAACCAAACAAAATCTGGAGTTCACAAACCAGAGTTTCGAAGATGATGTACATGACCCTCTTGCACTCTCACATATGCACAGCTATAACGTGAATGCTAACAGCAACACCACCAACGGAAATGAACATGATAATGCTTATCTACTTCCCCCATGACCAAGGTTTCAGGGAGAGGATGACGACAAGTATGATTATCAGGAGGATGATTATCCCTATGCAGGTCCATTTTCGTGTGTTCTTCTGCAGCGTCTTGGCTTTCTGGAGAAGGACTGTTCCTTTCTGAATATGTTCAGCTGCGCCTGAGACCTGAGCAGAAACTTACTTATCAAAAGTCAGAACAACTTGAATCTTGCCAAAGTACAGTACTAAAAATTAGCTGTCTGTGCTCAGCTCCCTCTCTTAATGGAATATGTATGCTGCTCTTTATCGAAATCAATAATATTACACTGACAAGCACCAATCACCATACCTGTGTCTCAATGTTGTCCAGCATTTCACCTTGAGATTCTACCAATACAGCCAAGTCGAGGAAAATCTGCATTCAGGGGCATTTTATACCTGGTAGCTAGTCTTTGAAACCTGAATGTTGGGAGATTGGATATCCATTACCTGCTGCAGATCAAGAAGCTTTCTCTCAATCTCTTTCACTGCATCATGTCGCTCCTGGATCTCCTGTAGTGTGTCCAGCACCTGCAAAATCGAGAAATTTAGGTAAGACGATCCAATTTTAACTGCATCCGGGCTGCAATTCTCGCAGGTACTTAGGTCAAAAGAATTAGTACCCTTCCTCGCCCTTGCTTCTGAATTGCTCTTTGAAAGATTTGCTCTCCATCGCCTGTTTCTATCAGCTTGTCAATTGTCTGAAATTTGATTCAGTGTTAAAAACAGCGCCGGTGCAGCTTTGCTCAATGACAACTTGAAGTAAAGGCTATATGAATTTCCTTACCTCTTCGTCAGCACGCTCGCCAGTTACTGTTGATTTAGATGTTTGCACAACGAAGCAACAACACAACGAAGGAATGAAATAATTCAGGCTAAAATGTTACTGAACTGCAAAGAGTTGAACTGTGATGAGAGGTTGAGAAAACAGACCAGTGAAAACACGGCGCTCCACTACATGACGGTATTCCTTCTGGATTTCTTCTCTTAATGTCTGGACATATATCTCATATTAATTTCACATTCCCATTTATAAAAAGACATTTATAACCTTTAAGTAGCAAAAACTGCCATTTTCAACTGCTTTTCAAGCCTTTATCAGACTACTAAATGTTCTACAGCCATAAAATGACTGAGCACACAATTCGTCTGTATATTTAGCACCATTTCTAGTTACGAAGCATATAGAAAACAAATTCAGTATGTACATTGTGCACCAGAGCTAGAACTCAAAGTTAAAACTTAAAAGGATGTACCTGAAACTCCAATATACGTTCTCTCAATCTCTTTGTCAAGGCACTGCAGGAAATCAATCATATCAAGAATAGCTCAGGAGGGAAAGGAACAAGCAAAGGAATTTTCACCAGAGCCTTACACAGTTGTTGTCGTCCGGGATCGGTCCACACCTGATCCCTTGCCAAATCCTGGCTTTTCTCTGTTTGCAACATTCTGGAGAAAGGAAATCAGCAAACCATAACATAGATGTGAAATCTATTAGCCGGCGCAAATGATTATCCATGTATATTTCCATAAATTTCTCTAAAAGAATTGTCAAGAAGTGTGCATACTAACATCTTCGTTCAGTTGCTGTACTTTCGATTTTGCCAACCGTGCAACCTTTGTCACTTCATTGGCATCCTTGTCCATGCGCTTTTTTACCTCTGCAGGTTGCAAAGAAAGCAAAACATATCAGTGATGTAATATTGGGGGAATAAAATGCTTATGCTGTTCTACTTGCAGAATGAACTGATAATATATAAGTACCTTTCATCGCAGATGCCTTCGTGACAACTTTTGACTCCTCATTTGAGTTCTGCACAAATCATACTTTTTTAGATGAAGACAAATATTGTTCAGCCAATAAGCAAGCAAACATCTTAAATACAAATATGAGATGGATTCTGCAGTAGTGATACGATACTCCCAACTCGTAAAAGGGAACAATATACTTGAACTCAAATGTATTCAGTCAAAAGCAGCCACAGCATGACGGCGGTAATCACCTGAAGGTCCTTCAGTAACTTTGTCAACGTGTTGAGCAGGTTTTCGATATCCTTGACCTGAATGTAGTTATAGCATAAAGTCTTGAGTCGCTGACCACTTCAGATGTTAGTGGGAGAGATACCAACTCTGAAAAAAAAAACGGTGACCTGTTCAAAGAAGCCCTCGAAACCAGGCTGCGCAGAACTTGTCAAGTTACTCTGCAACCCGAGCTCGATGTCGACGTTTCCAGGGACCTGCTCCCTTTTGCCGAGATCAAACGAGTCCTGTCAAGTCGAGATAAAAAAAAATGAGATTGCAGAATACACATTTCTGCGCAAATTAACTGTCCAGTCAAGATAAAAAAAAATGAGATTGCAGAATACATATCTAGTTTCCACAAAAGCATCGAGATAGTAGAAGCCACCTAGACACGAAGTCAAACAAGGACTCTGAATTTGCACACGCTTGGACCAGAAAAAGTACTACGTTGCCATTTTCGTATAACAAGGTTGAAATTCCCAAACCATGACATTTTGTACGGGGAAACAAATTAATCACACCAAAGCTGAAACTACTTTTTTTCATTAAAGCTGAAAAGGCAAACGAAATATCCAAACAATCATGATACTATCATCTAAGTTATATTTGGGCATTAAATATCATCTAAATTATTTTAGGGCATTAAATCTAGAGTATAGTACTA
Organism: Digitaria exilis; assembly: GCA_015342445.1. Classification (NCBI taxonomy): domain Eukaryota; kingdom Viridiplantae; phylum Streptophyta; class Magnoliopsida; order Poales; family Poaceae; genus Digitaria; species Digitaria exilis. The sequence goes on along the minus strand of JACEFO010000191.1, from coordinate 524,320 downwards.
GTGAACAGAGCATGCTCTGAACAATTCGAAACTTCTTATCGAGAGAAAAAAAAGTAAATATATCATCATTCAACAGAGCAGGTCCAAAGAGCAACAGAGAACAACACGAGCACGAGCACCGAGACCAAGATCATCGACGCTCATGCCGAAGCTCATGACAATATAAATAAATAAATAAATATATATATATACATATATATATTATATATATATAAAAGAACGAGTAGAATTGAAAACGTTTCTTACCCAATTTGCGTCCACCTTACCCCTCATGCCGGACCTACATGTAAGGGTCAACGGATGTGGGAAAAGAGTCAAACCCACAAAAACTGATATTTAGAAAATGTTTCTGCCAAAAACATAATTATTTTATCACCCCACGTGTTTATACCCGTGCGTGTAATCCTCTCGCCCAACGCGCACCGGTTTTGCCAGAGATCGAACCGTTTAGCTTAGAAACTGGGCTAACTAATGGGCTTCTATGGTGTTTAATGGGCCTGGCCGTGTCTTTCCATCACTCCCATGTTCTGCCTGACTGACTCGATGACTGTCCGTCTCTCAGCGCACATCACGATCAGAAACAAAAACGACGATTCGACGAACCCTAGAGAGACAACGAGGGACGGAGGGAGTGCGGTGTCTGGCTCTGGCAAGCCGGCGAAGAGCAGTGCAGATGGGGCGTCACCACCAAGGCAAAGGATCAGTGATTCAATGACTAGAACCTGGCACGGAACAGAAAAGCAAGTGCAAGGCCAAGACAAAAAATGAAAGGTGCGTACTGAGTATTTCATAATTGCTAATTTGATTATTTTTCATATGACTGCTAATGTTGCCTTGTTGGAAAATAATGCAGATTTGAGATCCAATGGCAACTCAAATCTACGTACTGATGTAGGTGATTCTTGTGAAGTGGAGATCGAAGCACAGTTAAAGCATCATTGACACCTGGTTAACCTCTTAGCTTGCATATTTTGTATATTTTGATATAGATAAGCTCATATTGATTATTAGGATAAAATATTATTTTTTAAAGGATGAAGAGTATGACCAATGTGACCGCCGGCCAAATGCGCCGATGTAGGAGAGAGGAGAGGGAGAGGACCGAAGACAAAGAGATAGACATATTTGTCATGTGTCATCCACATCGGCAAAATTACTCATCAAAACTGTTTGATGGCTAAGTATAAACATTTTTACTTTTTTTATCAAAACAAAACTAAAGTGATAATTGAATAGCTAAAAATTACTTTCTTGCTTCTGGTTTGGCTTCATGAAATTATTAGTATAATTCGTATATTTGGGATAATTACGTCGGAGAGTTATCACAATTCAACGTCAAGTTGTCCATAGGAACTGATCAATAGAATTGCTATTTTTATGTAGATGTAATACATGCTAATCTTAGTAAATACCGATGTACCTAAAAAACTCATGAAGTAGCTTAGATTATGTGTTGTGAACTGAAACGTAGGCTCGCTATATAACTCCGTATCACGTGCGTGTCTTTGCTAGTATATATCAATTAGATGGGATACATGAACTGATCAAGGCCGATCCAGCCGTAAAACTGCAACCGTAGCAACAAAAGCCTCCGAAAACCCTGACCGCCGCCTCGGCTCCTCACAGCGAACGCCACGAACCCATCCTTTTTCGGGCAAGAACACCACGAACGCAACAACCAAGCGACACGCGAACAGAGAGGGGGAAAAGACGCGTTGGGAATTCGCACCGTGAGAAGGTTCCGCATCCTGTGCCTGCTCTGCTGCCGTCGCCGCGAGAGAACGCGGTGGATCGGCGCCGGAAAACCGCGAAATTCTTGGCAGCCGCGCGTGGGGGCGCACTCCCGGTGGTAGGGACGCGGCGGGGAACGGAGGATTTCGCCGCGGATTGGTGGGTTGCCTTAGTGGAGAAGGAAGGGAAGGCTCCTGGGAAGGAAGGGAAGGAGGGAGGCGAAGAACGGGAGAGTCAGAGGGGGTTTATTGACTGCGAGGCGGCGGCCTCGTGGAAGAAGACTTTCCAGATGTTTTTTTTTTTTTTTTTTTTTTTTTGGGGGGGGGGCATTCCAGATGTTTTTGTTAGTGGGTACCACGGAGAGGGACGGGTCTATAGCCTAGAGGGATAAAAGGGAGTCATGAGAGTGTTATCGAGTTGAATACATGTTCAAATCTAATTCTATTTTTAAAAAGAAGTGAGGATAAGGAATTTATATATAGAAATAAAAAGATCAATTAGGTCCTACCTCTAGTTCTAAATTATAGTCTTTTTAATGTATTTAGATTAGATATATAGCTTTTAGTATGTATCCAGATATAATACAACGTATATCTAAGGTTTGTGTCTGTTTGAGGTCGCTAGTTTTTCACACATCCAGCTAGTTCATTGGACCGTTACTATAAAAATGATTTTAGGGGCACTGGAGGTCTTCCAACCACCTCTGTTAATATATTGGAAAAGGTTTAAATTACTCCCCTCAACTATAAGCAAAGTCCACATAACCTCCTAAAGTATTTTTTTTTGTTTATTTTACCCCCTAAACTATGTTATTTGGTCTAGTTTACCCCTAATACAATTTCTCTTTTTTATTTTTCCATGTACAAGTTTTATATTGCGTTCAAATTTTGGGAGATGATAATAGACATCATAATGCATGATAGAAAAATATAAAATTATTTTTTATCATTATTTTGATGGGGGTAAGATATTTAATAATTAATTAATCCTTAGGACACGATATTATACAAAAACTAGCGACGAAAAATTTATAATATATTTTTTTGACATACATTGTGATGTTCACTACAATCATGCAAAATTTTAAATTAAAATTCAACTTGTGCATGGAGAAATAAAAAAGACAAATTGTATTAGAGGGTAGAATACACCAAGTGACATAGTTTAGGGGGTAAAATGAACCAAAAGATAGTTTAGGGGGTTATGTGGATTTTGCTTATAGTTGAGGGGAGTAATATGGACCTTTTCCTAATATATTAACGAAGGCAGACATTATAAGACAACCGTTTCTGTTAAGGTTACATTAACGGAGGCGGGCACTGTAATCGACGCCTCCGTTAACACCTGATTAACAAAAGCTTCAGCTCAGAGACAAATGAGATGCCCGTCTCTGAAAATCTTTTTTTTAAGTAGTGGACCTCCATAAGTCTTAAACATGGTGTCATGAGGTTTCTAGCTAAAACATTTGACTTTTAGAGGTACCAAGACCATTAGTCCAAAAAAATCCAAAAGGTCACACAAATAGGGCATTATGGCTAATCCCAATATGTTGTATCATAGCATTATATCCAAGAGTCATATGTTACTAGAATAGCATTAAATAGATGTATAGAAACATCTCCCACAATACAGTGTATCATGGTGTTGTTTCCTATATCACTCACTATAATTAATCGTATGTATCTGTGTCTGTGGTAGTGGACTCAAATGGTGAGCTTGTTTTCCTAGCGTTGGATATCATGTGCAAGCTGTATCTCTAGGATGATAAATACTTCTCTCCCTTCTTTAATATTGTGCTATGTCGTCGTTGCATCCTATGCGGCACTCATTTAATGCATATATTAGTAGAAAAATTTTCCAATCTCTTAGGCCAGTCTCAGTGGAAGGGTCATGGAGGAGTGTCATGGCATTAAATATTATGCCACATCAGCAAACTTGCTTACATGACAGGATTATTTATGAGGAGAGAGGATGGAGAGGGTCATGGGATGAGAGAGAAGGGTCATCACCATGACCCTTGGCTGGCACAGGTCTCAAGTTTACAGTCTTAGTAACTGTGTGATGACCCTCCCAGTGAGATTGGTCTTACCTCCTAGGATGGAGTACCTTAGCAAGGCCTATGAAAAAACAGAAGAATCGGGTGGGTTGATAATTGCTTAATTAAGTTTCATCTTTGAATAACCAGAGTCCATTTAGAACATGGAAGGAGTTAGTTTAAATCTTCCACGTAGAAAGATTTTCTTAGGCACAGAGCTATTCGGCTCGTAGTTAATGGTCAAATTATCGGTGACGTTAGAAATTAGAATAATCAGAATTGATACATTCAATCGCATGAATTTCCCTTGTAGTATAGATGCTGGTACATCAATTAATTAGCACCAAAAAAGATCTAGCCAAACCTCTCAGAGTGTGACGTGTTTATAGTATATTGTTCCTCATCGATAATTTTAGGTGTTTGGGAGGCTAGTTGCCCAAAAACACTTGCGTTGTGATTAAACTCATTATTGGTTGATTGTTTTCCGTTTTGCAAAGGATACTGGAAAAGGTTCCACCCCCATCTATTTTAAAGGTCCATGCTGTATTATATTACAAGTAATTATTGCGTTTTGTTTGGGATGAAAAACGGATTTGATTAGAGTAGATAACACCCTTTCCACATCCTCATCTAATTTCTTTTTAATGTGGAACAGAGTGGGCAGATATGGTTATGGATGTAGATTTTATAGGATGTCGGAAATGTCGTGGAGTCGGATTGATCTTGAGCGGATACGAGCTATAAAATAGTTGGATAATACATACTTCTGTGTCGTTTCTTTTACAGTGGTCAACAATTTATAAACAAAGCCATAAAGATGCAATAAAACATAAAAACATCACAAAACACATTAATCTTTTTTTTAACATTCATGCTAATGGCTTATAAGCTATTTGTACAATTTACTCATTAAAGTAGTCAGATATCCTATTATAAGCTTTAGATAATGTGTCTTCAATTATCGAACCGGATTTCACTACAAGCATATCCTACTCCACATTCACAAATAATTGGATTCTTTTATCCTTATCTGTACATGTATTAATTTTTTTATCCATACCTGTAGGATTTGGGGGGACAAAATGCGGAAATTATCCACACCACTTCTACTTCTAAATTTTGTGATATTGTTTCAATGGCATTTTCCTCAAATGGCTTTGCATATCGGCGAGCTCGACTTTATTGTTTCAAAACTTTGGTAAGTACAAATATTTTTTCCAACATATACGACATACTCCCTCTATTTTAAATTATAATTTGTTTGACTTTTTATCATAAGGTTGACCACTTGATTTATTAAAAAGGTGAAAAGTCCATATTACTCCCCTCAAATATAAGCAAAGTCTACATTGTGGCGGACCACTCCGAAATTATTCCAAGTTAAGTACCTTGGGACCACTAATCACGTAGTCAGGCACTTAATCCGGAATAAGCTGGAGCGCCGTCGGATTAAACCCGATTAAACCACGTACTTTTCTCGATCGAAACAACAGCACGGCCACACGAAGGTGAGTTCCAGAGATTACAACATTCCACAAATTAACTTACACAAATAGGTATCACAAGTTATTACAAACCAAGTTTGAAATGAAATCAGAGTATCAAAATCTTGCAGCGGAAATAAAATAGTTCATTGCAGCGGAAGAAAATAATCTAACGACGATACAAATAACTCCGTGCTGAAGCCTGCCACGAAGCTACTCCTCCCGATCCTCGGCAGAGGACGGAACCCATTCGATGTGCCAGCCAGGTGGAACCTGGGCAGGCCAAGACAAAGCATCGACATCCAAAGGTGTACCTGTAAATCAATGCCACAAGCAAGGCTGAGTATACTAATACTCAGCAAGGCTTACCCGTCGGGTGAAAACTACATCACCGACATCTAGACCATGAGAGGCTTTTGGCTGGTGGGTTTGTTTGCCAAAAAGCAACTAAGAGTAGGTCCTTGCTTTCAAGTTTTAGCATCATATTCTAGTAGATTTAACCATTCTATATTAGCATCCTTCCTAAGCATACAAGTGGTGCAATACAATTTAATTCATACAACAAGTTTATCAATCTCAAAGTTCCACTTGTTACTCAATGTAGCAAGGCGGTCAAGCAGTCTCATTAACCGCGAGAAGCGGACAGTTCGAACCGAATTTTTGCTACCTGGCCAGGGGAAACCCAACATACACGGATACTATGCCTGCTATAAAAGGTACAAGCATTTCCCAACCTTTCCCATCGATCCACAATTCGGAACCGGGTCCACTTCCTTAGGATAAAGGTTTACTGCTTCACTCACAGCATCACGCATATATCCACAAGTGTACGGCAGGGGAAAACAAAGTTTCCAAGGAGAGATGGCTATCGGCCCTAGCTGCTTCAATCTGGTACCGGGCTTACCGATCCCCATACATCGGCATGCATGTGGTACGTTCAAAAACTTGACACACTCAACCACACATTTCGACCTTAAATCAATTATCATACACGGACGGGAGATCTACATCTATCATCCCGCCCGTCAATCCTTATGATTCCAACATAAGTAAAGACAAGCAATTCCTATGTCTCGCGAGTGACAGGAAATCACTCGACTTGTAACGGACCTAAAGCAATGCTCTATCGATCCTTTCATACTAGTATTGCAAGTCATAGGTACTAGGAAAATGTGCAGCTAAGGTATTCAATCAACTCCTTGAAACGTAAATGCACAAGCATAGGAAAATTCATAAATGAATGAATTTTGAAAGTTAGGACATGCTCCGGGGCTTGCCTTTTTGCTCACTCAAAGCTTGGGCTAAGGCAGAGTTAGTTTGACTTGCTTCAGCAGCATTCTCCCATCCTTCTTGTGGTCCTTCATCGAAATCCGGGACGGGTACGCGTGCTCCGGGATCTATACGAGATGCATATGCATAAGATTTACATTGATTTCAATGTTCCAATAAAAGCACGGGCATTTGAGGCCATATTCAGCTAAACAAAAAGAATTCTCTTCTTTCACCTTTCAACACACTTGGAAGGTGCTATAAAGGTTTTTTACTTTCGATGGTGATTGTGTACATATATAATGTTATACTTTCTATTTCTTCATTTAGTAACGCAGGTTATGTTTTTGGATAATTTTAGTTTTCTCCTAAATTTTTACTTTCATGTACATGTGATAAAGAATTGTTTTTCTTCTTCCCCCTTTTTTTTTATTTATTAAGCAAGATTCAAACTCCAATTTGTCGTCCTATTTCTATAATTCGAATTCTAGTGAAACTTCATAAATAAACTCAGTTCACTATGCTTATGTTTGCTGCAGAAAAGTTGAGCATATTTTATTAAGTAATCTAAATTTTTGGATTTCCTAATATTTAACAATTTCAGCCGCTAGGAGATGATATTAAATCCTAAAAAAAAATAAATACACAGGAAAATAGGGTGAACTATTTATAGGAGCAAAATAAGGTCATGTGTAGCTCATCTAGCAAGTGGGTACTCAGTTTTAGTAGCAAACATGGGCCAAACAAATGCTACTTCTTTTTCTTACCCCAATTTATTTAAGCATGTTAGCAGAGCTAAAAATGGGGTTTAGCATTTTTCTAAGATAGCTGCTAATATGGATACACTACTGTACCAAGTTGGCTAATTTTTGTTGAAGGGAATAATTTCTAAAATTCAAACAATGTTTCAGCTGAGATAAACTTAGACAATTTATATCTGGAGCTAGAAATTATATCTCAGTGCAAGATTGATACTGTAAAGCATTTGTAACCAGAGTAATAACATATCCAAAGATCACTTTCATAGCTGCTGTAGTTTAGGAGTTATGCATAAAAGTGCATTTTCAAGGTTTGATTTTTAGAGACTGAACCAAGCAATAAAAGCATATACATGCTGTGAAGGAAATGAAATAGACATGACCAGGAGTACGAAGAATTTTGGTTTGCATTTTTATGATTTTTCTACGATTTTTAATGGATTTTACAAGATTCGGGAAAAACAATCTAGTTTTAAGAATCTATTTCCGCAGGGAACCCTAGAACTTTCAAAACTTCGCGAACGAGTCCCTGGACTTTTGCACAGAGACCCCTAGACAAACGAAGACGATGAAGGAAAGCCCTCGGCTCTCGCCGGAGTTGCGCCGGCCAAACGGCGGCGAACTAGGCACGGGGAAGTGGGGGAAAAGGATCCTGGGCTCACCACGAGTCGTTTGGGGACGGTTTGGAGGCCGGGGGTGGTCGGAGTTGCGCCGGCGACGAGGTGGTGGCGGCGCGGCCGCCGCGGCTTCTACGCCGGTGAGCTCGGGGTCGTTCGCCGAGGTTCGAGGGGTCCTAGAGCACCAGTGGAGCTCGAGGAAGCCAATGGCGGGCTCGGTTGACCTCGGGGACGGCTCGGAGTAGGGGCTCGACGTGCGGGTGCTCCGGCGGCCGAAAATCGCGATTCGGGGGAATTCACGAATTCTCGCCGGAGAAGGGACAATAGCTAGGGGAAAGTGGGGGAAATGGAGCTAGGGTAGAGGTCTAGCTTCGTGCGCGACGAATTTGGGAATGGTGGAGTGTGGAGGATGAATTTCTCGGAGGAGCTCGGCTCGGTTCGCGCGGCGCGAGGAAGAAGAAGACCGAGCGAGCGCGGGGAAGTGGAAATGGCCAAGTGAGCGAGTGAGAGGAGGGGTGGGAGTGCTTGGTGGAGTGATTGAGCACGCAAAAGTGGCACAGTGCGGCCTCGGGAGCGTGCGAGCGCGTGGGTGGCTGTCGCGGTCGCCATTGATGGCGCGCGAGCTCGAACAGAGCGCACACGCGCGGTTGGGCGTCAAAGATCATCGCGTGATGAAGTGGAGATCCTCAGCAGAGGCTTTGGCGCGACGCGAATGGACTCTACCGCCTGCAGTGCGCTCGGCGCGGCGCGAGCGCGCGTGCGGCCACGGCGGCGCGCGGCCGTATGATGGCGCTCCGCGGCGCGAGGCGAGGCGACGCGACAGCGGCGAAGTGATGGCTCGGGAGTGGCCGGACAAGAGCTAGGCGACAAGCGCCAGCGTCCGCCGCGGCTTGGCCAGCTCAGCGCCGCCTGCGCCGCTCGCCGGCCACGTGGCGGCCGAGCTCCGGCCAGCGCAGCGCGCGCCAGGGGCGCTGTAGCATGCCCGTGGAGCTCCGATTTCCAAATTCGAATTTTCTCCAAAAATTCGAACTGAACTTCGAAACGGGTAAAATTAAAAGTTGGGGTCTGAGGTGTGGGACACAACTTTCGAAACGGGTAAAATTAAAAGTTGGGGTCTGAGGTGTGGGACACAACTTTCGAGCTTGGACCAGGCACTTCGACCAGGCGCTGCGGCGCTTCGAGCTTGAACCGCAAGCTCGAGCTTGCCGAGCCTCGAATGGTCGGAAACGCCACTCGAGGGTGAGTGCCCCCCTCGAGCTTGGCTGCGAAGCCTCGAGCGTGCCGAAACGTCGCTCGAGGGTAAGTGCCCCCTCGAGCTTGGCTGCGGAGCCTCGAGCGTGCCGGAACGTCGCTCGAGGGTAAGTGCCCCCTCGAGCTTGGCTGCGGAGCCTCGAGCGTGACGGAACGTCGCTCGAGGGTAAGTCCTCGAGCGAGACGGACGGCGGGGCCTCGAGGGTCCTATCGTGCGGCCTCGAATCGTGACGGAAACTACTGGCTAGGCTCGATCGTCACGGACATAGCTCGATCGGGACGGATTTTTACGGCTAAGCTAGATCGTGACGGACATCCGGGCTAAGCTCGATCGTGACGGACATCCCCGCTCGAGGGTTATCGAGCGGAACGAACGCCGTGGCGAGGTTGTCGCGAAGGGCTGTAGGTGATGACAACTACTCTTTTGGTCCGAGATTTTTAGATTTCAGTTGGGTGCCAAACAACCCTTGTTTTTGAATTATAATTGAATTTTTGACGAATTTTTGAATTTCAACCCAATTCCCTGTTGCATTGATTTTAATTGCACTTTTTAATTCTTTTGACATCAGAGATGTCACATACATAAGCCCCTAAACTATCTTTTGGTTTATTTTATCCCCTAAACTATGTCACTTGGTGTATTCTACCCCTTAATACAATTTGTCTTTTTTATTTCTCCATGTACAGGTTGAATTTTAATTTCAAAATTTGTATGATTGTAGTGAACATCACAATGTATGTAAAAAATATATTATGAATTTTTCATCATTAGTTTTTGCGTGATATCGTATCCTAAGGATTAATTAAATATTAAATATCTTACCTCCCATAAAAACAATTTCAAAAAAATATTTTATATTTTTCTATCATGCATTATGATGTTGACTATCATCTCCCAAAATTTGAACGTAATATGACACTTGTACATGGAAAAATAAAAAAGACATATTGCATTAGAGGGTAAAATAGGCCAAATGACATAGTTTAGGGGGTAAAATAAACCAAAATAGTTTAGGAGGTTATGTGGACTTTGCTTATAGTTGAGGGGAGTAATTTGGACTTTTTCCATTAAAAAATATGTGCAAACAAAGTTAAATTTAAGTTATTCTTGAAGGACTTTTATTAATATAAAGCAAGATATAGGAAAATAATATTCTACACAATTTTTTTAGTAAGACGGAAGAAGTAGCTTCTTTGACTTTTTTACACCAACTTTCACCACTCATCTTATTCAAAATATTTTGCAAACTATTATATTTTTTTGTTATGGCTAGGTTTATAGTAATAAAAGAATTTTGAAAATAACCTAAATTTGAGTATATTTACATAAATTTTTTGAATAAGATAAGCGCTCAACTTGAAGCTAAAAAAGTAAAAAAAATCTACCATTTAAAACGGAGAGAATATAATTTAAACGGTAGAGAGTACGGACAAACAATTTTCCAGTTCTACCATAGAGTGCAGCTCAGGTGGTACCTTCGTCAAAAGGGGAGAAAAAACGAGCGGTGAACTCATCAACCAAATATAAAAACAAGCCATCGAAATTCGTCGCCAATCGACTAGTACCTTTTTATCTCACAAAATTTGTTGTTTCTTGAATCATCACAACTCATTCGGTAGAACGTGATCAGAATGTCGCCAAATATTTGTACTTTCTTTCTGATGAAAAATTAATCACAAAAGAATCTCACCGGAGCTCCCACAACTCCAAAAGTCCTTTCCTTCGCGAGCGTCGATCCCCTCAGGTTTCCACGTGGCAGAAATCTAGCCAGGGTGGGTCCTTCCTCACGGTGGGCGTCGCGTCCCCACCCGCCGCCGCCGGAACCTTGGGGACGCACGCGCACCCGCTTTGTCTTTGAGGCCCAGTCTCCCTCCCCGTCACGCGGAGAAGCCTTGGGTCCGGCGAGCCCTCCCGCCGCCACCCACCTCCCTTCCTTCCTTCCGCCGCCGCCGCGCACCCCGACGACCCGTGCCCACGCCTCGCGGGGCCCCGCCCCGCCGCCGGGATGGCGTCGTCGGGCGGGGACGCGCCCGGAATCCCCGGTAAGCCCCCCTCCTCGCCCCGCTCGCTCGCTCGCTCGGGTTCGTTCCCCGCGCTGGGGCGGCCTGCTGTACGTTGCCCTCCCGAATCGGTCTCTAGCTGTGGGGATTGGGTTTGTCTGTTTGCCGCTGTAGCGGAAGGAGTAGCGCGCTGGCGGTGACCTAGCCCGTACGTCACCCGTGGTTCCATTGCATATTTGCATTAGCCGTGTTGTCTGCGTGCGCTAGCTTGTCCGTTGTCGTCGCTTGCCTATGTGCTCATGCTAGTACGTTTACCCCGTAGTAGTTGAATGCTCTCTTCATTGTTTAATAAATTGCTCACTACTATATCTGCTCTGGCCTGGATTACTTCCCACCGGCTGCCGGCTCATCATTAGGAAGCCTTGCCACGGTTTTGCCCGATACGGTTTCGTCCACGTCTCTCTACCACCAATGTTGTTAGGCAATCATTCAATTGGGGTGTTTTGTTATGAGATGTTGACCTTGCCCCAGAGCCCAGAGGAACCCCGTTGATTTAGCAACGGACTCCCAAAGTGGCATCTATTGTTTTGTTCTTCTTTTTAGACTAGCCCATTTCGGCCCGCCTTTGTTGATTCTTACGGTTTTCCTTGTAGTTTGTTGGATGTGTGTCATTTTGGAACTTCCAATTGTGATGGATTGGTTTTGCGTTCATACTTACACATAGCGTCCATGTTTTACTGACTTTATGGCTATGCAGAAAATAAATGATTTTTGCAGAAAAAGGGATAAAATGGTTATCCACCCTAAAGATCTTCAATGAATGGCAAGATTTGTGAATAGGAATTGCATGAGTATCTGTGAATTTAATGCTTCTTGGTTATTGTGCATGGCTAGTGGCAAATCAAATTATTGCAAAGCAAGTTGTACACCTTAAGAGCCTCCGAGGTATCAGCATCTTGACGCCCTCCCAAAATCCTAGATACTGGATATCTGGCCCTTGTTTGTTTAGTGCCAAGAGTCCCTTTTAGTACCTTTGGAACCAAGATTGCTCATCATAATGGTCTAGTTGCCTGGATTTTGGTATGCCGATGTTTGCATTGGTTGGATTTGGGCATGATTAAACAACACCGAACTTGTGTAGGCTGTGGGAAGATCCTCTCCGATCCATTGCATTTATAAAATCTTCGTGGCCAAATTGACTATGTATGCTGGCTCTAACAATAAATCAAAGAACAGAAGAAATCAGACATGTTGGCATCATATCAATGGCTTGTAAATCTGACTCAAGTTGTCAAATTTCAGCAATAAAAGATATACGAGGTTATATCAAACACTAATGGCATCTATTTAAATCTATGTTTGGCCCGAAGGTGTGTAGCTTCGAAATCGTAAAACACTCAATCAGCCATGAAGTTTGGTATGTGGAATAGTTGAGTGTTGCATATTTCAAGATGTCTACAATTGTAACTATATTCTTTAGAATTAATCCTATGTTGACCGATGCATTGAAGGTTAAATTGTTCTCCCTGATCCCAACAGTATGGGATTCTCAAGCTGTTACTGTGATGGCCCGTTTAGTCATGCAGAAAGGGAGTAATTTATAGAGACCTTTCTTAGTTTCCTTAGCCTGAAGCTGGCAAGAAAGATGCTCTAAAATTTGAAATACCATGTGCACATGTGCAAGTGGAGCCATGATCCATGCCAGTGACACAGCTTGTTGAGTTTCTAGAACTGCAAACTTTGTGGTGGCATTTTATCAGTGTTTTGTCATTTATTTACAAATAATTTATTTACTTGTTATTTGTTTTTCTGTCCATCATGTTGTAATGAGTTGCCAGTTATACATTGTTTTGGCTTGTGTGGATGGAGTGTAGGAAAGAGTATAAAGATCTACATATGGATATGCAATAGGTCATGAATGACAAACAGGTTGTTGGGATTAATCTGATACCGTGCAATGTATTGATGCAAACTAGTAGCTCAATAGTATTTTTATCAAATGGTCCTTGGTTCATTGAATTGTCATTAAATTTCTTTGGTTTCTTTTCTTTAGTGAGTTCATGTTGACACATGTGGCCTGAATTAGATCCAGTTCACATGTCTGACGACACTTGATTTTTCAGCACCTGAGTTACTTTGAAAGACATATTTTCTACTTTGCTATGCATATTTCCTTGGATGACTATTCTCTGAAATTGGACTCCCTTTTTTGCAGTGTTAACAGATCTTTCTAATGCTGCAAGCACACCTGAAGAAAATAGACTTGCTGGTGACAGCAACACCAGTTCAGAAAGTGCCCAGGAACCATTGAATTCTTTTCTAGAGCAAGAGTCAAATGATGCTAGTGTTAACACAGAAATGAAAGAGCCTGGCATTTCAAAATGCAAATCAGTAGAAGAAATACCAAGAACAGTGACGGTAAAGGGGTGCATGAACGTTGATTCAAAGAAAGTCTTCTCAAATAACGAGAATAATTCAAGCTTTACTGGTAGTCACGCTCAGAAAAAGCAGCCAAGAAAGGGTGATCATCTTGTTCAACTATGTGAAAATGGAATATCTCAAGACACCAAGCTTCCTAGCAGAAGGATTTGCATAAATTCAGCTTGCAAAGCTGTCATGAACTCAGATGATGCATTTTGTAAGAGGTGTTCGTGTTGTATTTGTCATCATTTTGATGATAACAAAGATCCTAGCCTTTGGCTGGTCTGCTCATCAGAAGCTGGTGATAGGGATTGCTGTGGGTTATCCTGCCACATTGAGTGTGCACTCCAGCACCGAAAGGCAGGATGCATAGAACTTGGACAGTCTATACAGCTTGATGGTAACTACTGTTGTGCTGCATGCGGCAAGGTTATTTCAATACTTGGGTGAGTGGCTACCTTGGATAGTAATATTTGTTTAAGATTAAAAACTCTAAGCATTGCTCTTGCTCATGTCTTTATTTTGCTAACATTATTTGTTGTCGGATCTAACAGCACCTTTAAACTATTCGAGCAGGTTCTGGAAGAGGCAGCTGGTAGTTGCTAAAGATGCTCGTCGAGTTGATATTCTCTGTTCACGCATATATCTGAGTCATAGACTTCTGGATGGTACAACTCGTTTTAAAGAACTGCATCAGATTGTAGAGGATGCAAAAGCAAAGCTGGAAACTGAAGTTGGCCCCCTTGATGGTACATCGTCCAAGATGGCCCGTGGCATTGTTGGCCGGCTGCCTGTTGCTGCTGATGTGCAGAAACTTTGCTATTTAGCTATTGAAAAGGCAGATGAGTGGCTGAGGTCAAACATTCCATCTGAAACAAGACAAATTGGTAAATTATTTCAGTTGTGTAAAGTTTATCACTTTCCAGTTCTATTATGCAGTGTCATTTTACGAACTTAGTGAGCTTGTCTTTCTGCAGACACACTTCCTGCCGCCTGCAAGTTTAAATTTGAAGACATTACAACTTCATCATTGGTGTTGGTTCTTAAGGAAGCTGTTTCCTCACAGTACCATGCCATCAAGGGCTATAAACTCTGGTACTGGAATAGCAGAGAACCACCATACACAGGGGAGCCTTCTGTTTTCCCCAAAGATCAAAGAAGGATACTGATATCCAATCTGCAGCCCTGTACAGAGTATTCCTTCCGTATTATTTCATTTACTGAGGAGGGTGAACTGGGCCATTCTGAATCCAAGATCTTTACTAAAAGTGTGGAGATCATTCGTAAGAACAAAGAGAACGGAGCAGAAGGTTGCTCATCTTCTGCCAAGAGAGCTGGCAAGCGTCAAAATGGTACAGTGTCAGGCTTCCAGGTGCGCCATCTGAGTAATGTCTTGCAGAAAGCACAGGCCAATGAGAATGGTTACCCCAGTGCATGCTGTAAAGATGAGATTGAAGATTCATGCGACCAGAGTGATTCCGTGATACCAGGAAAGGATCAGGTTCCATGTGGTGCCTCCCGCAAGCTCGATCTTAATGAGACCTCAGTCCCTGACCTAAATGCAGAGGTAATAATGCCAACTGAGTTCTGTCGGGACGAGAACGGATGCAGCTCAAGAAAGAACACACTGACAAAGTCAAACGGTTGTGGCGACTCTGAGACTTTCGCTGAGGGGCGTGTAGGGGAGGCGCCAGTCATGGAATCCCAATCTCAGAGTCACAAGCAGACATCTGACCTGGAGCAGGAAACTTGTGCAGATGATAGCAAGCTGGCAGCCGTCTCAGCTAGGCTCTTCTCCCGTAGGCTAGGCCAGTTAGACGACAACTATGAGTACTGTGTGAAGATTATACGGTGGCTGGAATGTTCTGGGCACATTGAAAAGGATTTCAGGATGAAATTCCTAACCTGGTTCAGCTTGAGATCAACAGAGCAGGAGCGTAGAGTTGTGATAACCTTCATCCGCACCCTCCTTGATGATCCCAGCAGTTTGGCTGGTCAGCTTCTTGATTCATTCGAGGAAATTGTTGCTAGTAAGAAGCCAAGAACGGGTTTCTGCACTAAGCTTTGGCACTAACCGGATTGACAAAAAGAACTCAAAACTGCTACCTAATACTTTAATATCTTACAATAGGTGAAATAGCTGGGATCATGGTGTAATGCTATTCCTACCTTCTGATATGTTTGTATTTTGTATGTAGCTATTTTAACGTTGTTGTGCTCGGATATCTGTGATGATTACATAATACATTGATCAATGTAGCGGGCAGAATGAATTCTCTTATCAGGCTTATGTGGTCCCATGTTTGGAACTCTGTATTTGGAACATGGGAAGTTTACTATTTCTTGCTAGGATCTACTGTTTTGTATCAAATTCATGCAGAGTACTTATGAAACCGGAGCCTCGAAACTGTGTCTGTTCTAATGCAGCTTGGCGCCTCATATTCAAGAGACGCATGTTAAACAAAAAACACTCCATGATCACAAGAAATCACAAATAATCATGGACTAATGGTAGCATTAACCTGCATATAATGGTCATTTCCAAATAGTCCCCAACTCCCAAGGGTACACACTATTACCCACATTCAGGATCAACCATCCAACATGAATTAAAACTACAGCAGTCACATTCAACCAGGTGTTGACACTAGACAAATGGATCCATTGGTCAGTAATTCACACACATTAACCAGCTGCAAATACACAACTCCCATCATGCCATGGGTTCCAGACCCTCTTCCTTCTGTAAGCCCTTCTCCGCAGCTTCGTCCTCAGCTTTCAGCTCAACATCCTCCATGGCCATCACCTCCAGGTTCATTTCACTCTGTTCCTTGGCACTTTCTTCCGGTCTATCCACTTCAATATTGTTCTCTAGCCGACGCAAGAACCCTTCTTCGACTTCACTCAGACGATCACCCATTTCTTGCTCGCTGTCAAAACAGGTGTTGTACCGCACGAGGTAATCGGCGTGTCTCCCTGACTTGCTGATCTGGCTGTGCATGTCACTCAGCTCACAGCTCCTGTCCATGTCCCGCTCGCTGCCATAGCAGCATTCGGCGTCGTATTGCCGGCCGGATGATGCTGGAGAGGAGTACGGGGTGTACTCCTCTCCAGTGGCTGCATTATCGCGCTCCCGGAGTGTCCTCAAGATCAGTGTCTTGAGAAAGTTCATGACTTGGACGGCATGCATCAGGGCCGTCAATGGATCTGACATCTAGCAATGGAACAGAAAGGTATATAAATAGCTAGTAAAGTCATGACAATTTACACATAGATCGCATTTTTCTTGTATGGGAACTTGGGAGATACATGTACAAGAAGATCACCTCCTATCCTGAAATAATAGTGGAACAAAAATTACCTGTGTCATGTTGGGGGCAAACACCATGGCTATGTTCCTAGCATTCATCTTATTGAGCTCCTCTTCTTCGACAACGTCAGACATTAACTCAACAGCCCAATTGAGAAGTGCTGCCTGAGTGGGGCGCAAGAGCGTCACAAGCTCAAGGAACTCCCCTTCAGAATTGCACTGCAGCACTTGCTCAGGGGAGAGGCCGTCGAGCACACCTTCTGGAAGTTCCCTGAACCATGCCTATCCAATTTACATGCACACACAAATTTCAGTCCTCTTCCCTTCATCAGCCATAATAGGTGAGTTACATTGTAACCGAAACATTGTTTCCTAGTTGTTTCAGGCTGACAGATATCCTACCTTAATCAGACTGGCCAAGCAGTGAACATCGATGTCCTCTGGTACAACTCCTCTGTTTAGCTGGTCCCTCACATGCTCCTCTTGGTCATTCTCCGGATTAATGCGGAATATCCCCTCCGCCTGAAAATGAAATGCAAGTATGAGAAAATCCAGATTCATGACAGTCAGAAAGCTTAGCTTATCATCAATAATCACCTTCAGGCCCCCCTGGGCATACAACGTCTCCTGCATGAGCAGCAATATGGTGGGGACCGAATTGCCCTTGCCATCATAGGTGCATTGCATTGATTCAGCCGAGACACCGAAAACACTAGCACTGCAGAAAGCAAAATAATACAGGTTGCTGAATTAGAAGTCGTGAGTTAATCAGTCCAACCAGCGAATCTTGGGGTAAATCGTATAAGGCAACACGAATTCAGACTTGTTACAGTGTATCACTGATTGGATGAGTGGTTCAGGAATTAGAATTTATGTAATTGCACTTGTATGAGCTATCGTACAGCTGACCAGAATCTTATAATTCTGCTTAAAGCAGTGCACACAAACAGGAATTGCATACATCAGTGGAGCTGGGTGAAAAGTTTACACTAAGCTTATGAAAATTCAAATTGCCCCAGCACTGTGCAGATCCAGGGCATATAATCTGCAGAAACTAAAGTTGCTCTAGTTATCTGAACTCTGAAGAAACTGCATCCTCAGACAAGAGCTGCTTCAAATTGGGAGCACTTGGGCTCAGTAACCACCCTTTGAAAAGAAAATTCAAAGTTTTCACTAAGATAGTTGGTCAGAGTCCCAGAGACTCTACCCGGAAGCTTCGGTCTGAAATCCCGTGGTAACTGGTGGAGAAATGGGGAAGGGGAGGAGGTGGTTGGCGGCGGTGCTCACCTGGCGCTGGGCACGCGGCACGGCATCTCGTCCTCGAACTCGACGGGGAGACCCAGGAAGCCATGGAACCGGTCGAAGGTGACGTGCGCGACGTGGCGGACGTCCGTGGGCCACCCGATCTCCATCTCCCCCAGCTCCGCCGCCGCGGCGCCGTCCTCCTCCTCCTCCGCCCCAGGCCACCCGGCGCCGGCGCCCCCGCGCTCCACCCGGCACGCCACCACGGACCGCCGCACGGCCGCGAGCAGCAGCTCCAGAACCGCGACGCGCTGCCGCTGGTCCTCCTCCCCGACGCCTCCGCCGCCGCCGGAGCTCCTCCTCTTCCCCCCGCCGCCGCCGCCGCCGCCCTTGCACCCCGCGCTGGACACCACCACCACCCCCGTCATCCCCACTTCACGGCTCGTCCTCCGACCGCCTCACGCAGCAACCGAGGTGGCGGGCATGGACCTCGGCACCTCTCGCGCCCCCACCTCCTCCCCTCCCTCTAATCCCGCAATCCGCCCGCCTGCCTTCTCTCTCTTCTCGGGCGCCCCCAAAATCTCCCTTCCGACACACAGATCGGAGCTCCTCTTCTTGTCTCTCTCTCCTTGTGCGTGCCGGGGGAGGAGTTCTTGGAGAGAACCGAAGCAAAAGCAACGGCTTTTCTCCTGTTTCTCTCTCTATCTCTGCTTCTTGAAGGCAGCAGCTGAGCGCCGTCAGCGAGGAGTAGCATTAATGAGGGGGGAGGACCGGAGGAGAGGACGAGAGGACCGAAACGCAAATACTTTCAAACGGGGAGGGGGCGGGACGCAAAATAGCGGCCGCGCGGGTTCAAATTCTGATCCGGACCGTGGCCTTTCCGCCGCAGAGCAAAAGTGACGACGACAGCGACTGACCCGTTTCCAGGGACCCTGCACCTTTTCCCGGATATATGAAAAAAAACGTCTGACCCGATCTGGAAAAACAGCGTGTCAATGACATGTGGGGCCGGGACCCACATGGCATTTGCGCAGTAGCTCGCTGATTCTATGGCAAAACATGGCTTCAGTGGTGGTGCTCCATTCGTCATCAATGAGTACATGAAATATTTTTTTATACTGTATCTACCGGTGTCATAAATATTAATAAATGTGCTCTACAAATACTAATCGATTCATCCACAGAAAATGCAATACAGATCCAACCGTACTAAGTTTGACCAAATTTATACAGTAAATCAATATCTATATCTCTAATAAATTTAATATAAGGGTTCAAAATCGAACTTTTGTGATAATAAGAGCTTTCCTTTCTGAATTTTACGAGACAATCTAGGCATGGCAACATGTCAGGTATGGAGTTGGCCAGGCAATTATATTGCACTGCATTACTAATATCGTTTCAATTGCCAGTAAAAATTGCTATTAATTTAGAGTGGTAATTAAAATAACTAGAACGGTTGGGCGCACAATGCGCGCCCTACCAATATCTCAACAAAGAACAATTAGCAAAAAAGCATAATTTGAAGAGTGCTAAATTGACAACACCACAAGTCAGCAACATGCTCTTGCATGAAATAGATACCATAAGATGTTCGTGTATCACTTACATAGCAGATATTTAAGCACATCATAGATATTTAAGCACATCATAGCAAGATGGCATCCAAAAGCATTAGGCTTAAGGTGTTTGTCCAGCAAATGGAGATTTAAAATTACAGCACATCCGATCACCATAACTACCAAGCAAAGTATCCCTAGCTACGTGGCAATCTATCAGCAAAAACAGCGGTGTCTGTCCGGCATAAACATCATCGCAATTACAGTGCATCCGATCACCACAAATAGCACAAGTTCCCATAGGTACCAAGCAGCCTTGCCGGTAGCTTTTGATACTAACTGCAAAAGCCATTGCATGAGCTAACTAACGCAAATGTTACACGTGTTGAAGCCAGGAGCGGACGACGATGACATGTCGATGAACTTGAGCTGGCTCAACATGGTGCGGCCAAAATGGGCATGAGCTTCGCTGCTCATGCGGGAGTGCTGGGGCTGCAAAAGGAAATGAAATTTAGTCCTAGAAAATAAACTATAGCTATACATGATCTCATAACTTCATAATAGTTGAAATTATCTACCACTCAATCCACCAAAAAACTGGGCAACTGCTATTTCTATTAGAGAGCGAAGTCCAATTTAGCATGAAGTCAAATTCAAGTGTGCAGCAGGAAGTCACATTTTATAATTGTATACCATAGCAGGAGCAATGCCAGTCATAGTAAATTGGAAAAAGAAGTGATGTGAAATCAGACAATGAAGTATGTGGATATCTACTAAATTTCATCCTTAATTAAATTCAGATAAGAATGACAGGTTCCAGGGTAAAAAAAAAAAAGTTTCCATTGGAGCAGAAGGCACATTGTGCATGTTTATTTCTAGCAAATTCAGAGTGGAGGTAAGTGGACAATTTCAAATGTATGCATATGGAACAGTGTGTGCATGTGATTACACATGCTATTGAGCATTACAATTATGCAGAACAAAGAGACTGGGAAGTGTAGAATTTCATATTGTGAACATCCAGCTCTATCTGAAGCTAAGCAGTAGACAAACTATGCACAACTACAGAACAGAACCATGCAAGAAAGGGCAGCTAAACTATTTTTCAAATCCAAACATCAAAGAAGAAAGCAACAATGTATACATATTCAGACACGATACTATGCTATGCTGCTAAATTTTAGAATATTACTGGCCGCAAACAAAACAACCATTTTTTTTTCATGAAACATGCAGTTAGAAAAGAACACATATTACGGTAAAGCACATTTTATTCTCACACATAAGCCGAATGAACACATATTAGACAGCCTTTTACACGCAGTACAAAAAATAAAGAAAGAAGGAGCAAGCTATTTCCAAATTTTAGAGGGAAAGGGATGAGAGAAGGAGAGGCTTACGTGAAATATCGCCAACCAAACTCATAAGCTTCACTGCAACCACAAGAAAAAGGAAATTTCGTCATCCACAACCACAAAAAGGGGGGGAATAGACAAATCTAAACACAAGTTTAAAGCAGCCTTCTTACCTCTCCAATGCCAGGAAGACAACTCAGGAAACAACAACTTCAGAACAAGGCAGGAACACCTTTAATGACCTCGCCAAAGAAAACATAAAAGCACATCAAGGCACTCATAAACTTCAGATGCAGGCATGGCTAAGCAGAGAGCGTTAGATCCCGAACAGCTAGCTCTATTGAAAGCCAAGGAACAGGGCAAAACACACTATCACACACCATACTACTATATAACTCTGCTACAAAGCAAAACAATGCCATAAACAAGAGCACAATATCGTACACCAGACTGCTCTAGGATCCTGAACACCCAAACCTATTCAAAGCCAAGCAACAGAGCAAAACACAGTTAAACAAAAATTACCAGAGACAATGCTAGTTCTATGTCAGCACAATATTACACGTCGTCATCCATCACCACAAGAAAAAGTAGATGAAATCGCAGGCGCGAATCTCACCTTCCGGCGACGATGAGAACCTCTGCAAACTCATGTCACTGATGCCATGGCGTCACGGGCACCTGCACACATCCGCGAAAAATCCACAGGTTAGGCACACGCAACACCAGCCACGCGAGGAAGAGATGAGCGCACAAGAAACCAGCCGGAGGCCATGGATCCAAACCTTGAAGTTTGTGGATCTAGGGTTTAGGCTGAGCGAGGAAGAGAGGGTCAAAACGTAGGAGCAGGACAAAGAGGAGTGGGAGGGGAAAGAAGGGGTGAGGCACACTTATCTCGTCGGAGGTGGAGCCCAGCGAGCGGGAGCTTCTCTCCCCACGCCGCTCCGATGTGACGGGCCTGCCTCGGCATCGCCGAGAGTGGAGGAGAGCGGCGCAGTACTGTACTACCGCCGCGCATCTCAGTGCTCGGAAACTGTTCCGGCGGAGAGCAGTGAGGGGGAGCGAGAGGTCGTGCGGCGCGCGGACGGGACGGTAGGCGATGCGGGTCGTGGAGGGGAATCATGGCGTCAACGACTCCACTGCCTCCCTCTGCCGCGGGTGGAGCATGACCTTGCAGTCGCAGGCAAATTCGATGACATCCGGACCCAGGGCACTTGCAGGACCCACCGTTGAGAGAGAGCGGGCAAGAGGTCACCGATGGCATGGAGCGCGGAGCGACGGGATTGGGATGCAAGGAGGGTCGTGGACGCAATGATGGCGGCGGCGACCCAGCTGCCCCACTCGAGCGCTCCGCAGCTGCTTCGCGCGCACCGCAGCTGCCACCACCCACCCGCTGACAGGCAGGCCCATGCGACACGGGGACCACCGCACAGCTCGCTGCCAAAGGCTGCAAGGCCGTGCGCATCGCGGCAGTCTCCTCGCAACGCCCCAGCTCCCAGCCGGGGTTCACAAATCCGCGGTAACCGGTCCGGTTACCGCGGTAACCGGTCCGGTTACCGCGGTAACCGGTCGAACCGCCCCGGACCGGTAGCGGTTCGGGGCGGTTTCAAACCGGTTGAATTCAAAAATTTCAAATTTGAATTTAAAAATTTGAAAAATCGGATAAAAATTCTTAAAAATACTTCATGGTGTGCTGGATCTATTGGTGTCAAAATTTCTCAAATATTTGGTCATTTGCTATTTTTTTCGCGAAATACAAGTTAAATAAAAAAAGAAAAAGAAAAAACAGCTCGGCCCAACTCGGCCCAACTCGGCCCAACTCGCCTAAACCCTAATAACCACCCCCCCTTGCCCCCCTCACCCCCCAGAACACCCCCTCACTCCCCCCCCCCCCCGCGCAACGCAGCTCCGAAGGGCGAAAAATCGCCTCCAGCGCCGCAACCGCCGCGCGAGCCCGGCTACCGCTCCGGAACAACCGGTAACCGCTCGGTTTGAGCGGTTAGCCGCCTCGGTTCCCGGCTCCGCGGTTCCCGGCTCCCGACGCCGGCTAACCGCTCCGGTTTCTCCGGTAACCGTTCGGTAGCGGCGGTTAGCCGCCCAACCGCGGGTGAGGTATGGATTTGATGCGGGTTTCAATGATTTAGGCTATTGTGATCTATGAAATTATGAAATGGATGTAGTGATGGAGATATTTAGGTATATTTTGATTGCATCCAAGTGATTTTAGAATGTATGAAGTGGATCTAGTGATTTGTAGCCATGTATGTACATTTTGATGTAGGGTATTGTGATTTTGGAAATAAGGAAATGGATGTAGGATTTAAGTATTGTGATATAGCTATGTGTTGTCAAGTTGACATTGATATGTTTATGTTCGTTCCATGTTTGCAGATACGCAATGTCTGGCAGAGATAGAGATGTTGTATGGGAACACGGTGAAAATCTTTACCCCAGTTGGAGATGCAACTATTGTCATAAGTCCAAGGGAGGCGGTGGTGCCACTAGATTGAAACAACATTTGGCAGGGCGCGGGACGGAGGTCGTCCATTGTGATAAGGTTTCAAAGGAGGTGCGTGAGTACTTTCAGCGTGAGCTTGAAAGGGCAAAGAAGCTAACTGCTCAACGTGCTCAAGAGAAGTTGAGAAAGGAGAAGGTTGCAGCGGAAGGTAACTATCCTGGTGGAGGTGAAGCGTATGATGAGGAGGCTGAGCTGCAGCGTGCCCTGAACCAATCAAGAGCGGAAGAGGAGTTCCGTCGCGAGGTGCAACAGAGAGGAGGTGCATACGAGCATGGAGGGGGTAGTGGTACGAGGGGAGAGGGTACGTTGCAGAGGATGCTTCGAAGGGCAACTTCAGCGAAGCAGACTCCTGGGGTGACGGACTACAACTTAGGTTCGGCGCGTGGATCGACGCAGCCAAGGATTGACACAGGCTCATGGACGCAGAAGGGTAAGAATGCAAAGGAAGCTATTGGGAGAGCTTGGTCAAAGTTTTTCCATACTGCGGGAGTTCCTGGAAGACAAGCTGACAGTCCATACTTTGTCAGTGCGGTCAGAGAGACACAGAAGTGGGGTATGTTTTCTTTGCAGCCGAAATAATAGCTACGCAACTACATGTTTAGATCTAATCTCATGAGTGCCATATGTTTTGCAGGTGAATGTATCGCGTCACCCACTGGACGGGATATTGATGGCAAGTACCTGGATCAAAACGAGCGAGACTTGCAGGTTCAGTACGCAAAGTTTCAGGCAGAGTGGCCTATGTTCGGCGTCACGTTGATGTGTGATTCATGGACTGGGCCAACGAAGATGAGTGTCATTAACTTTTTGATATATTGCAATGGGGTCATGTGGTTCCACAAGTCTATTGATGCGACTGGAAGATCTCAAGATTCTGCATATTTGTGGAAGGTAACCCCGTACCTAGTTCATTTCGATCCGAATATAATTTGGATGTTGCTAAAGAATATGTGTATTACCAGGAAATTCTGAAGGTGGTGGACGAAATTAGACCAGAGCATGTCGTTCATGTGGTCACGGACAACGGCTCCAACTACAAGAAAGCCTGCAAGGGGATTCAAGAAACATACGAACACATTACTTGGACACCTTGTCTAGCACACACTGTCAATTTGATGTTAAAGGATATCGGTGAAAGGTCCGAACATCAAGATTTGATCGATCAATGCAAGAAAATATCAGCGTGGTTACACAATCATGGTCAGTTGAATGCAATGATGAGGCAGGCGATTGGTGGTGAGTTGGTGAAGTGGTGTGCAACTCGCTTTGCTGATCAGGACAAGCGGCCGAACATGTGCGAGGTATGTCACAACGTACAGAGTGTGAGAAATGAAATGCAATCTTTCTTTGGCCGCAATGTTTCCACGTACAAAGAGTATGAAGCGATTTATAACGCAAGGTTGAAGGACATCTTCTTTGACACTTATGTGGTTCCAGGTAAGACAGATTCTGCTCATTGTGAACAAAAGTTTATACTTTCACGTTCCATACACCTTATGCTCATTCGTGGTACTTTCTATTTTGCAGCTTCTGTCCTGAATCTGAGGTATGCCTATACGTTTATTCCAAGTCCAGAAATGTGGAGTACACTGAAGGATGCTTTTCAGCGCATGACTGATATCTCGAGCGCCGTCCAGGCATTGCAAGAGGCTGAGCTGTTTCGACAGAAACGTGGTGACTTTGGCACACAATTGGCACAACAAATGGCGCTTGACCCAAAGACAACTGCATCTTCTTGGTGGATGATAAACGGGAACAAAACTCCCAGGCTGCAGACCCTTGCTTTGCGGCTTGTTGCTCAATGTTGTTCGTCAAGTGGATGCGAGCGGAACTGGAGTACTTTTGCCTTGCTGCATACAAAGGTTCGCAATCGGTTGTCACACAAAAAACTGAACAAGCTTGTCTGTGTCAACTACAACCTACGCCTGCGACTTGCGGATGTTGCCGATCCTCCACGGGATCAAGAAGATTTCATTGAGCAGCTAGCCCATCTTTCATTCTATGAGCCTAAAAATCCAGTGCGGGAATGGATGGAATATGGAAGGTCAAACAAAGCTCCTGTTCTAGACGAGGACGACGATGAAGGTGACACGCCGCTTCCCTCTAATATTGTCGCTGATAAAATAAATCCGGCGGACCTCCGTACTTCTACAGGGGAAGATTGCATCAGTGATTGGGCACGGCGACATGTGGGTGACACTCATGTAGGGAAGCGGAAGTACCACATCGCGCCTAGCAAGGTTATCCCGAAGCGCCAACGAGGCCAGGCAACGGGAAAAGGGAAACAGAAAGAAATAGAAGTCCTGAGCGATGAAGACACTGATGATGGTGAGGGTGATAAAAGCCCAGAGTATCAAGAGTCTCAGGACAGCAGCTCTGGCGATGATGGTGATGATAGTAATGATGGTGATGGTAGCAGTGATGGTGATGATAGCAATGATGGTGGTGGCAGTGGTTGCGGCAGTGGCGGTGCTACTGGCGGTGGCGGGGGCGGAGGCGTGTCACCTTCAAACCCACCTGCTGGTCTACATTTTACAGGTACCAAGTGTACTTACATATAACATGTTTTTATTATTCTGACTTATGAGTATTAATTATACTATGTGGTTGATTGCAGGGGAGACTGAGTTCACACATGCAACCCAGGACATTGACCATGGAGCACCGATGTCGCAGAGGAGAACGGTTGGACCGACGGATTACGACTCTCCACAGTTCTCTTCTAGCTCCTCCTACAGGGAATCCTCACAGTTTAGTTATCACTATCCTATACCGGAGTTGAGCATGCAGCCACCGATGAGATGGGTGTACGAATGGCAAGATCCTCATTGGTATAATATGTTACTTCAGGAATGGCAGACGACATCGGCCTGGACGGGCCAAACTTGGCAAGAGTTCAAAGCTGAGTTGCTTGTAAGGCAGGGTTTGAATGTGATGTCCACCGCGGAGTATGAAATGGCCTCGCGATGCTACCGTTGAACAATTATTTGTATGAAAGGACTACTAAACTAACTATTTGTATTAACAATTATTTGTATCAGAGGACTACTGAACTATTTGCATGGACATTTGTACTATGTTTGTATGTACAATTATATGTATGGATGTTTGTCTATATTTGTAGTTATTTTTTTCCTTAATTTACGCATATTTCATGCCAAATTTTTGCTGTCCATCGAACCGGTTCAAACCGGTCGGTAACCGGTTCAAACCGGTCGGGTACCGACCCAAACCGAGCGGTTTGGGGTGTACACAAAACCTGTCGGTAACCGGGTCAAACCGGTCGGTTACCGACCCAAACCGAGCGGTTTGGGGTGTCCACAAAACCGGTCGGTAACCGGCTCAAACCGGTCGGTAACCGGTCCAACCGAGCGGTTAGCCGCCACAAACCGATTACACGGGGGATTTGAATTCAAAATTTGAATTTGACCGGTTTCCACCGGTTACCGGTCAAACCGGTCCGGTAAGCCGCTACCGCCGGGCGGCGGTTACCGGAACCGGTTCGGTTTGTAAAACCCTGCTCCCAGCTGCCCTTGCCTCTGCCAGTGGGCCACTCGTCCTGCGGGACCCCGCGGTCAGAGGCGTGCATGACAGCAGCGCACGGAGCAGCAGGGCAGTTGGAGCAGCGCACGGAGCGGCGCATAGAGCGGAGCGCACGGAGCTGGACACGCACAGGTGCGCGCAGGGCAGCAGCGCTCGCATGCGCTCGCCGCTCGCCCACCCCCGGTGGCACGTGTCGAGCTGCCGAAGCACGAGGGTTGGCGTGGAGCGCGGAGGTGCAAGCAAAGAAGAGGAACTTCTAAGAACTTAGATGTCAATAATATGGTGTAATATAATAGCCTAATGGGGATGTCGTGTGCTTGAGACCAAAGTTGTGGACATTCTTGTTAGACACGGTTGATGATTTAGCAATAGACTTCAGTTTTAGTTTTCAAACATGCATGGATGTGTGATGTCTTCTGTCAGATGTCAAGTGAAAATTTTGTGGATGTTTGTGTTTGTAATGATGAACAACTCTATGTATCAGTCGATGCAGCGGCTAGAATATTAAAATATATTCTCTTTTCTAAAAAATAATGGCCCGAGCTTAGCATACAGTGAATAAAATTCAAGCACATATCGATATGGTTAAGCTGCATTTATTGAAATTAATCAAGTCAGGCTTTTTTTTTTAACTAACCGCATGGTGTCCATCGCAACTCGCAAGTTCATTTGGTCTGACTTAATTGGAGTACTAAATATAGTTTGTTGATTAATTATATTTAGTCTGTTGTAAGCTGTAATCAATGGTGTCTAGTTTGTTGCTTTTGTTCATGTTAAACGTAGTGCAATTTTTTTCCCTCTTCCGTACAAAAGTAACGGATTTAGTTCTTAGGGCTTGTTTAGATGGGTGGGATAAAGTTGGTGAAAGTTGACGAAATGTTACATCCATCCTTTTGACACTAATTAGGAGTACTAAATATAGACTAATTATAAAACTAATTACACAGATAGACTCTACATCGCAAGACGAATCTATTAAAAGCCTAATATGTGCCGTCATTAGTGTATTTTTAATGATGGGTTACTGTAGCATGACAGTGTCTAATGAAGAATTAATTAGGCTTAATAGATTCATCTCACAATGTGGAGTCCATTTATATAATTAGTTTTTTTACATCTATGTTTAATACTCCTAATTAGTATCAAAACATTCGATGTGACAAGTTGACAAAATAAGTTGGCGAAAGTTGACGATAAGGCCTTATTCACGAAGCCCTGGCTCATGTATTAGGTCGGCCGAGCCACCTATCTGCTTGCTCAGCCTAGCGGTGTTGTATTCTTCGTCGTAAGCCGAGCTCTTATATGTGTTAAGTCACTCTTGCTACTAGCCTACTATAGCTAAAAGAATATACTTAAGTCTTAGGCTCCGTTTGGAACCGCTTATCGCCAGCTTTCATCGAAATTAATCAGTAAGCGGCGCCACACAGACCAATTCCGCCGCAGCTTCTCCCGCACACGATTTTTACGGACGCCACATTTTGCCTGGAACGCGGAATCGGCCTGGGAGGGTGCTTCCGTCAAACGCAGCTACAAACTTACAGCAATGCCACCGCCTACACACGTACGTACCAGTTCGTTCCTTCTATTTTTCCCCAGTACATCTTCCGCCTCCCGCTCTTCTTCTCTCAGTGTTGTGCTCTACAGATCCTACCAATCCCCCAACAAATCTGGCGTCCCCTCTACCTGCGCCACGTTTGACCGGCGGGGGGCGCAGGTGGGAGTGCGAGGGATGAAGCGACGTCTGGGGCGCAGGCCGGCGGTTGGCGACGGAGGGAGCAACGGCGCGAGCGGGCGCTGCGCTACGAGCGACAGGTGACAGAGGGCACAGCTGCGCGAGCGGCGGCGTGACGGGCGATGCGGAGGGCTGCGCGAGCAGCGGCGGTGGATTCCTGGGCGTGGGCGATGCGAGCCGGTGTGAGCAGGGAGCTTGGTAGCTCTCGTGGTTTCCTGGGGATTGGACGGGGCAGGAGGGCCAGCAGAGCGGCCTTGCGCCTTGCGAGCAGGCTTCTCCGCAGCTACAGCCGTACGCGATTCTGACGAGAGAGCCAAACGCCTCGCTTTCGTCGGCACCTGATTCTATCGGACATCGGACATGGCTTCTCTCGAAAACTAAGTAGGAGTAGTTTAGATTCGAGATCCTCCTATCATATCCATCACATCATGGGCTGTGTTTAGTTGTTGGGAGAGAGAAAACAACTTCTTCTGGAAAGCGTGTTCTGTGAGAGCGATGAATAGGAAAGTTAAAGAGAAGGGAAAGGAAACTTTTTTGAGAAGCATGTTTTCTGAGAGAGATGAATAGGAAAGTTAAAAAGATCTTTTGAAGTAAACATGGCCCATTTCTCGTCCTTTTCTCACTATTCATTACTACAGTACATATCTGCTATAGTAAATCTCCAATTATCTCCACCAACTAAACGCCTCCTTGGAATCAAAGCGTGTTGGCTACGAGCTGTCCCAAACGGGGCCTTAATCTCGCCAAAAAAAAGAAAAGAAAGCAAAAAAGGAAAAAAATTAAAGGAGGTGTTCATTCAGCCCATTAGCTCCATTGCGGGCTGCGACTGGGCCATGGCCCTGACAAAGGAGGAGAGGGCAGAATCGTCACTCGCTAGCCCACCAGAGCTCCTGGCCTCCTTCCTGCCGTCTTCCCCATCCGCAGCGGATCCCTCCCGCCGCCGCCTGCCCGTCGAACGACGCTCGTTCCAGCCTCCACGCCGGCGGAGAAATTTGTTATTATAGGACTCTAAACAAATGGCTTTGTTATTATAGTACTCTAAATACTATCTTTGCTAAAACGACCTTTGAAATGTTGTGCATTTGCTATTATAAGACAATGAGTCTTTTTAATCCTTTTTATCAAATATATACATGTAATTTTACCTCTTTAGACCATGTTGCCCTTTGTCTCATTGACTCCTGTTCTTCTCATCCTGAGGCCCCCGACCCCATGGAGGACTCCTGCCGTCGTCGTCGCCGCCCAACCTTCAGGCCACCAGGAGCCATGTCTAGGCCACCAGGAGTCCAGGAGCCACCTCGTTCAGGGCACCCAGAGACATGGCCAGGCCAGCAGGCGTCATGGCTATTGGGCCGGGCAGGACACCACAGCTTCTACTTCTAGGGCCGGCCACCGTTGGTGGATCGTCGGGCTCCATGGCGGTGGCGAGATCTTGGCGGCGTCTAAATTGACCGAGAAGGAGCGAGTCAACAGAAGCAAACGAATCGTACGTGAATTAGACTCAAGGGTAATATGGTCTAAAGAGGGCAATACATGTACACCCTCCGTCCTAAAAAACATGCAATTCTAGGTTTCGTCACGTATACCAAGTAAAGTGTAAAAAGACACATGTGCCCCTATAGAAAAGACAAAATAGATCTCACCTAAACAATATAGGACCCACATAAAGACTATACGGGTCCCACGTGGGTCCCGCGTGAACAATAAGCGGGTCCCACGTGGGTCCCGCCTTAACAATATGCGGGTCCCACCTGAACAATACGTGGGTCCCACGTGGGTCCCGCCTGAACAATACGCGGGTCCCACATGGGTCCCGCATTAACAATAAGTGGGTCCCACGTGGGTCCCGCCTAAACAATACGCGGGTCCCACGTGGGTCCTGCCTTAACAATAAGCGGGTCCACCTACATAGAATGTTGGTCCCACATGGGTTCCGCATAAATAGTACGTGGGTCCAGAACTAATCATTGGCGCGTCCAGAACTAATCATTGGTGCTAGAGTTGCATGTTTTTTGGGACAAAATTTGAACTCTAGAGTTGCATGTTTTCTGGGACGGAGGGTGTACTTATTTGATAACAGTGATTAAAAAGACTCATTGTCCTATAATAATAAAAACACAAAGTTTCGAAGGTCGTTTTAGCAAGGACAATATTTGGAGTCCTATAATAACAAAGCCACTTGTTTAGAGTCATATAATAATAAATTTATCACGCCGGCGTGGCGCCGGCGCTGCGCGTACTCCTCCTCCAAATCGGGACCAGGCTGCGCGGCCCGATCCCGAGGCCCCGACTCCAAGGTCACCTCATTTTTTTTTTCACTTCGCCTGAGCTGAATGCATGTTCCTGCAGTATGCACACTATTTTCCTTTCGATTATTGTTCACGGATCACGAGTTGATTAGAACGGTGGCATGCTTTTTGCAGTCTCTGCTCTAGTAGTTGTAGTGTAACGTAGTCCTGGATGAAACTGCTAGGATACCGTGTTGCATGAAGACCACTTCTCTGATAGGCCTACGATGAAAAGGAAAACATTCGTCAATGAATTACCAAAGAAACACGTATAGGAATCGCACATGTGTTTATTACATGGATAAAGCTTACTACCTTAATCCAGCAGCAGCGTCACTCTATGTGACTTCTCTCGAAATTGTTGGGAAGTTGGTTTGTACTAGGGCACTGAATTGTTGGAGAACTTTGTAGTTGTGTTACTTATTTCTGTATTGAGTTATACTACTGGATTGCATATTGGAATTTTTGGCCAGCCATGCCGTTCAAACCCTGGGTCTGCCACCGAGTCAGTCTGAACCCTTCCTTTGTTGCTCGGATTTGATGCCCTGATCCATCCTTACACCTGTGGGCAGGTGTTGGTTTCTGTGTGACGGGGATGCCGAACTCCTGCCAGATAGCATTATTTTTGTGAGGGCAAGAATTGGGGAATGCAACGTCACTGAGCTGTAGCCATATGTAGGAGCATCTCACCCTGGGAAATGGGAGTGATATACTGATACGTATGCCCTCGGCATATTGCTCCTGAATGCATTGCGTTGTCAAAACTGTGTTGACAATCTGGTTCCCCTGTTTCTGCTGGTGGTTCTCGCCACCTCAGTATGACTGACTGCTCGCGACGTGTCCCTAAACTTGCAGAATTAGCTGCGCTGTGTGGTCCAGTCACTTGAACCCTACTGATCCTGACAAAAGTTGTGGCAACTTCAGTCTTCAGCTAGCCATGGCCTACAACAATCCTGGTATCATCCATTTTACTGAACTTGTGTGTTGCACATGTTTTCCAAGTGACTCTGAGTTTCGACTTACCTTTACGGCCTACTACTATTCTGTTGGTGGATTGCTTATTGGCTAACTAGCTTACAATTCAGATTTACAACTGCCTTTATTTATTCATTTTTTAGGCAAGCCTTTATTTATTTGCCTTGGGTGATTAGAGAAATTTGTGTAGTATTCTACTGTTTTTTTATCAGTCATCACACTCATTGTCCTTGTGAAACATCACAAACTCTTCGGTGAGTTTTGGCAGATGCATTGTGATGGTCTAATTTATTTGATATTCAGTATGTTGCAGCTTTGTTTAGACATTCAGATACGATATCTATGCACTTCATATTCCATCATCTTTAAGTGTACTTGAACTCTCTGTTGTTTTGATGGGAACCTCTACTCTCTCTTTTTTTTTCTCTCTATGCTATAGGCAACTCAACACCAAACATTTTACTACCGTACAAACGATCCATTGGTCTGCAATGGAAGCCAAGTTCTTCCGGTTCCTGAAGCTCGTCGGTGTCGGCTTCAAGGCAAGGTCAGAGAGCCAAGGTCGTGAGCTGTTCCTGAAATTAGGCTACAGCCATGAGGTGCAGTTCACCGCGCCGCCTGCTGTCCGCGTCTTCTGCTTCAAGCCCAACATAATCTGCTGCACCCGCATTGACAAGGACAGGGTTCACCAGTTTGCTGGCGCCGTCCGGAGCTGCAAACCCCCAGAGGTGTACAAGGGGAAGGGCATACTGTACTTCGACGAGGTCATCAAGCTGAAACCTGGGAAGAAGCAAAAGAAATGACAGCGGAAAGGTGTATATTTGGTTTTTAACCTCTTTGGATCGATTCTGCTGCGCATTTGTAGTGACGCAGATTTGATGTGGTTTCTTGTGCTAGGCAGAACAGAATTGTCCATGACTTGCCTTAGTGTCAGGCAATGCAATGTACGTGAAGCATGTGATGGAGTTGTATGGCCATGAATAGGAATAAGTTGCCAGATGAATTTGATTGACATTAGGTGAATCTTCCGTTGCAATTCTGAGTGGAATGGTTCCTTCCAAATTTATTTCTTTGGAGAGGCTGCAAGTTAAAGCCTGAACATGACCTGGGTACTGGAGCTGGCAACCTGAAATAGATGCCATTTTTCTGCTGTAAAACATGTTTTATACTACTATACCAGATTTGTCCAATCTATAGTACTAGAATCTAATTTAATCGTTATGCATATATCCTCCTATTGTACTGCCAAATCCATGGCGTACGGTGACACTGTAATATGATCATGATTTTGTGCAACTGTGAAGAGAAGTGCTATTCTTGCTATCCAGATTGAACTGTCGTGTTTAAATGAAAAAAAGTTTTTTTTTACTTTACTATTCATTCCTCACAGAAAACACGTTTTCTAGAAAAGTTACTCTCTAAGAGCATCTCCAGCAGACTATCCAAATCTGAGTCTTCATATCTCCATTTGGCTATCCCCTCAAAAAGATTCTCTTTCCATATTACTAGTGCTCCATCAAACTAGCCAAATCCCACCGTCCAAAATATAATTACCCTATGTTTTATTATTATCCAATTCAACATGAAATAAAATATTTTTAACTAATTTCTAGGAATTAAATTAATACGTTAAAGTTCAAATAATTTTAACTTTGAGGATTTTTTAATTTTAAATTCGTAAGAGATTTTGAGTTGAACCTAGTTAAAATGAGTTCTTTGTTATTTATTCTATTAGTATAAAAATGGACATGATTTTAGAAGGTTGATAGAGTTAAACAGATAGAGTTTTGAAGCAGGACAACTAGAAAGGACCCAGCTGTCGGTCTCAAAAAAAAGGATGGCCAGGCACACACAATGGCCAAATTTGGCTGCCCAGGCTCATGCGTTAGCGTGTCAACAGTGATGCCGATCCTTCTAGCTATTCTGCACGCTGGGTAGAAATGATGATGGCGGGTCAGATGCCGTCTCTGATGGAGATGCTCTAATTCCTTTCAAATTTCCTATTCACCCTCTAATGTAACATGTTTTCTAAAAAAAGTTCACCCTCTCAAACTAAAGGCTGTGTTTAGTTGGTGGGGGAGAAAAGAAGGATGAATAGAAAGGTTGTCTCTACTAGGGGTGAATAGTAAAAAAACATTTTGTTTGGTACACTGAACGGGGCGCGGTGGACCTGTGTTGCACTGCACACGTGTGTGCCCTCGGCTTGGTACACGTAGGCACTAGGCAGAGCGCGTGCCGCTGGCAGGCGGCCGTCCATCGTAGCCTCCAGACTATTGCCGCCGCGTGGGCGTACACGTGGCGTAGCCAGGCATACAAAAAGGCGGGAGTAGTGCAGGACAACACGGACACAAGGCACGGCACAAAAGATCGGCAGAGACGAGCAAGAGCAAAGTGATCCACTCGATCGAACTGACGAACTCGAGCATCCCCATGGAAGCGCAGCAGGCGAAGAGGGCGCCGGCGAGCTCAAGGAAGCATCGTCCTCACGGCGAGCCACCGGCGGAAGCAGAGCGCGTGGAGGGCGGCAGCGATGGCGCCAGCCGCAGCACGGCGAGGCGGGAGGCCGAGCAGGCGGCGGCGGTGGAGGCTGGTCATGGCGGCGCGAACAGCAGGGAGCCGCCGCCGCTGCCGCTGCCACACGAGCGGGTGCCGCAGCCGCGTGACGTCTACAACGAGCAGCTGGAGCGGCTCTGAGAGCTCCATCGGCCGTACCGTACCGTACCGTACCGGTTGCAGAATGCCGAGATATGCTGGTCCATGATGTGGTGTCCTGTCTGATTCGTTGCAACGGCACATCAATCAACAACTACTTAGTACCTTATTAATCTTCTTCTTTTTTCTTTTTACAGGCTGAGAGCCTGCACTCATATGTACATGTACGCACGAATACGTACCTACTGCCGACCACTGTACTGAGTGTTTGTTTTGTTTGTTTGTTTGTTTGGATATGATCAGCTGACTGTTTGTTTGAATCCAAACAAACAGTCAGCTGGAGCTAATCCATCGTCCTTTCGCTGAATCGTCACTGACGACGATGCTTTAGGCCCTGTTCGGCTGGCTGGAAGCCAGCCAGCGCTGGCTGCAAGTCAGGGAATGACAGGTGGGACCGGGCCCTCTGGGCCCCACGCGTCAGCTCCTCAGCCCCAGCCAGCGCTGGTTGGCTTCCAGCCAGCCGAACACCCTTAGTTCCTCCTACCGATCACGCGCTGTACTGACTGTTCTGTTCCGATTCGTCTACGATGCTGGCGGATGGATCACAATAAGGACGGGGAATCATCGCCTTAATTATTTGTTGACGCATGCCGCATGGTCGACCGATAAGCTAACCGCGAGAGCGTACGGTTCGATCGATATGTGATGCTGACTTGACTCCGTGACTCGAGATGAACGACGACGCGAGAGGGACATCTCGTACGGCGTAGAAGGTGATGTGCACACTGTACGTCAAAAGGTCGCCAGGCAGCTGCAAACGACTAACGATTGCTATTATTGATACGTTTGATACTATTACTGTTACTGTTTTTTTTAATAAGCGAATCTTTCGTTGTAACTTGTAGTACTAGGATTTCTTACAGAAAAGATATCACTCTGTTTTAAGCAAAGGACACGAATTAGATTCCAATGTGAAAAAACAAATGAATGGGAAAAAAATCAATTATGTTCCAATGTGCTAACTGCATAATATTGTCCTTTCCTTGTATACGGTAGATGAGATTGCTGGTTTCATTCTAGTGGTGGTTGGCAAAAAAACAGAGAGGCGTTATAGTAGAGTAAATGACGGCCAATTTTAGATGACCTTAATCAGCTGCCTTGATCATTGTCGGTAGGTAAATAAATCCTCGTCTCCGGCAAATCTCTTCAGCTCGCGTTCACAAAAAAAAAAAGGAGAAAAGACTGAAGAGTGGAGAAAGCTACGGCTCCTCGGCCACTTTGGTATGCGCTTGAATGTTTGTGTTTACCCGGTTATGCCAATCACACGTCCACAACTCTATTGCCCCGCTAGAATATAATCCGAGAGCCTCTACGCTGTGTGTCTGTTTTATCGAGCAGTTCATGTAGGGTCTGTTTGGTTCTCCTGCTTATGGTAGCCAGGCTTAAAATCTAAACCAGGGTAGCTCAAGTCTGTTCCAACTAGTGCATTTGCATCATGTTTGGTTGACCGTTTTAGTTAAGCCTGCTTTGGTTTTGATATGTTTGGTTCGTTGGCTAACTTGAATAGCATCACCTCGTCTATCCAAGCGGTGAGCAGTTCAGCCTGTCACCTCCACTCCCTTCGTTCTGCCGCCACGGCAACAGGTGCTAGCACGAGCTTGCGTCGGACCAGCACCACGAACGCATGACGACGACGCCCCGTCGTCCTCCATCACCGCCGTCCTCGCGCCCCAAATCTTGCTCCATGGCCGCGGTGGTGGACTAGAAGCTCCAGAGAAGAAGCTCGAGCTCCATGGCCATGGTGAATAGATGTTCAACAAGCCCAAATTGAGGTCAACAAACAACAAATCGAGATTCTCCAAGGCCAAACCGAGGTCAAGAAACAACAAATCGAGATTCTCCAAGGCCAAATCGAGGTCACGCTGCTCATCTTCTTGCTCACCGGCATCCCCTCGATTGTATTCTCCTTGGGGGCAGTCCCTTCCTCCGCTGCTACAGCGCGGGAGCGGGAGCTCGCCGCTAGCTGAAGCTCGCATCGAACCCGCACCATGGCCGTGAGAAGCCTTAGTGAGCTGAAGCTCGCATCAGACCCGCACCACGTCCGTCCTCATGTCCTAGGTCTCGCAGGGATGGTGCGGCGGCGACGGCGCAAGGGATGGTGGGGGCGGCGGCGATGCAAGGGGTGCTGGTGGTGGCGGCGGCAAAGGAATGGTGGTGGTGGCGGCGGCGGCGGCGGCGGCAGGGAAGGTGGTGTCGGCGGCTACGGCGCAAGGGAGCGGCAACGAGGCATATTGAGAGGAGAGGAGGTGACATGACTCACTCGCTGGCTAGTGCAAGCCTGCACTCGCGGATGCGAGTTCTCCCTGCGTTTCCGGGAAGCCATGCTAAGAACCTCCTTTTGCACCACCTAAGTCTGGCTTTGTGATCTCTCCAGTCATCCAAACATGTGTTGGTTGCATTAGGGAAACCTGGATAGCCCCTAAGCCACCCAACCAAACAGCCCGTAAGGTATAGTGCTAATTTTGGTTGCACATTTGTGATGTGCACCAAACGTACAATACACACATACCTATAGGATTAGTGACAACGATGATCTTGCATGGATCTCGTTCTGGTGGAGTCGTAAAAACCATTAAAAGCTAGCATATTCTCTCCGTCCAAAAATAAAGTTTTTTAAAACAAGTCTCTGTTCTAAAATGTTGAGCCTTCGTTTAGTGAACATAGCCAAATTGAAAGAATAAATAGATATCTTTGAATGCCAAGCCTCCTCTGCTCGCGTTGGAAGCTGTTGTGCCACGTGCCCGCATCATCAGCGTTAACCGGAACGAGTTGTTTCAGGATTTGAAGTGTTTGACTTTTTTTTTCCACAACTTTGACCGCTCAATTTATTTAAAATATTTTACAAAGCATTATATTTTTTTTTGTTATGGCTAGCTTTACTGATAAAAGAATTTAAAGAAGAACCAAAATTTTACTACATCTGCACAAATTTTTAAACAAGACGAGAGCGGTTAAACTTGAGCGAAAAATGGGAGTAATAAATAAAACAAATGGAAAAATGCAGAGCATGATGCGCGTATATCTTACTATTCTATAAAGCATGCACACGACTTGTTTTAATTATGCCCAACGTGGAGAGTCAGAGTG
Organism: Digitaria exilis; assembly: GCA_015342445.1. Taxonomy (NCBI): domain Eukaryota; kingdom Viridiplantae; phylum Streptophyta; class Magnoliopsida; order Poales; family Poaceae; genus Digitaria; species Digitaria exilis. The sequence continues at coordinate 486,432 of JACEFO010000191.1, read as the reverse complement.
AGAGAGTGAGTGAGTGATTTGGTGCAAACAAATCGCCCTCCATGCCATTATATAGCCTCGGCCCTCGTCTTCCAACCCATCACTCGACGCATCCACACACTCCCTGACTGTCTCTCTCTCTCTCTCGCTAGTCACTTCTCACTTGTCGCCGTCGATATGGCTGGGAGCTGCATCATCATGAGGGCGTCCGTGCCGACGCTGTGGTGGGCGACCGCGACGCCGCTGCTTCTTCTTCTTCTCGCCGGCGCCGGCGGTGGCTGCCACGGCGCGCCGCTGAAGGCGCACTTCTACCGGCACAGCTGCCCGGCGGCGGAGGCGGTGGTGCGCGACATCGTGCTCGCCCGCGTCGCCGCCGACCCCGCCAAGCTCCCCGCCAAACTTCTCCGCCTCTTCTTCCACGACTGCTTCGTCAGAGTACGCATATATACATACATAGTTATATATATACATATATAGTTATATACACGCACTTAGTGACAGATATATGCAGGGGTGTGACGCGTCGGTGCTGATCGACTCGACGACGAGCAGCACGGCGGAGAAGGACGCGGCGCCGAACGGGTCGCTGGGAGGGTACGACGTGATCGACACGGCGAAGGCGGTGCTGGAGGCCGTGTGCCCGGGCGTCGTGTCGTGCGCCGACGTGGTGGCGCTCGCCGCGCGCGACGCCGTGTCGTCCCAGTTCGGGCGTGACCTGTGGGACGTCCAGCTCGGGCGGCGCGACGGCCTCGTGTCGCGGGCGTCGGAGGCGCTCGCTGAGATCCCCTCGCCGTCGGACAACTTCACCACCCTCGAGGCTAACTTCGCTGCCAAGGGGCTCGACGTCAAGGACCTCGTCATCCTCTCTGGTACGTTGATTGTTGTACGTACGCGTCGAGCCGGTGACGTGGCCAAGGAACGCAGGGAATTGGGATGCAAGTGATAAAATGCTGACGGTGGAGCATGATCGGGCACACAAGACCGCACCGAGTACACTGTACACACACACACACACACACACACACACACACACGATTACTGATCGTGGCTCGAGCTAGTAGAGAGGCTTCTGTGGCGGCCGGAAGATGAGGTAGCTAGCCAGCAGCAGACCAACAGCAGCAGCGCCGCGGCGCGACACACGCACATGCATGCGCATGCGCCGCGACGGCGACGGCAACTGATAGATCGGCCGCCCGCCGTGTGTGGCCGAGTGGCCGGCCGTGACCTGTGATGTGGGCTGGTGATGGCTACGCGGCTTGCTTGCCTCGCATGCATGGTCGCTCCAGGTGGTGCGCGAGTGGTGGGTGCCACGAGGGGGCGGGCGAACGAACGGCCAAGTGTTGGCGCGCCGCGGCGACAAGGACGGCGTAACCACCGGGCGCACCACCACGGGGCGCGCCTCGCAACGCATGCAGCAGTTGCTGCTCGTGAGGCGTGTCGGTGAACACGGCCGGGGTCTGGGGTTCATCCCTATTCCCTAATTGCCTAGTATGCTTGTGTGGGCCGCCCGTTCCTGATAAGCTATAGCTGACTAGCTAGTGCCACACTCTGCCATGGTAGCTCGCAGCCACACTGCACAGTGCTCTGCTCGCTAGCTAGTGCCACACTCTGCCGTGGATTAGGAGGTCATGGTCTCATGGAATCGAGTGAAGTGGGGGCAATTAAAGAGGAACGAGCCAGGAGAAAATTAAGGATCATCATCTGATTAAAGAGGAACGCGCCAGCAGAATTAACTGCAATTTCTGGTTGAATTATATATTGTAGCTCTCAGAAGATAATAACCGACCATGATGATCTATCTAGTTTACTCAACTTGAAAACATAGTAGTACCGAGCAAGGGGGGGAAAAATGGCTAGTCAGTCTCCATGCAAGTCCCCCCTGACTTTTACGGTCATTGGGACACTTTATTTAAAATTCCCGTGAAACTTCGTTCCTATACGGCCGGCTCTCAACAGTACAGTTGTGTTTCCTCGCTAGCTATTAGGTTAGGTAATAACGACATATATACACGATATATATGGCCGGACACCATGCATGCATGATGCATCCTCTTAATTTCCGCAAAAGGTGAGGGTAGTACTGATTGCATCATCCTCATCACCTAACTTAGCCCCCCTGGTTAGCATTGTTATTTTACACGTATGCTCTCCCTCCCAAAGATTGAATTCTATCTAGCTAGCCAGCCAGGAAATCATTTCCCAGTCTACTTTCAAGATAAATTTAGCCAAACCAACAGTCAACATATAGTACGCGTTTTATTTTGCGCACGTATAGAAGCCAACTGTGCATCGATGTCCTACTACTCTAGTTTATTTCTAATACGTTACCAGTACTACCCTACTACATATGCCTCTACGTAATATATGCGTCAAGGATAATCAAAGAACTGAAGCTAATTAAGCTGTATAGCCACTACGTACTGAGGAACAAGACCATCCATTTGGAGCGGCGGCTAAAAAAATGCACAGATGCCTCACCGTACGTCGGTACGTGTGCATGCATATGGAAATGGAATCATCGTCATCGTCACTACACACCATCAGTAGCAACGAAACCATCTATCTATCGGAGATGCATGGCTAGCTACAATCTTTATCCTCCGTCGAGTGAGGCGTACTAGCTAGTATAGTAGCTACAAGCGGTGGTTGATTGGAGAGAGATCATATCACATCACCCATCAGAATCTAGCTAATATCTCTCCCTGCATGCAAATAAAATGCCAGCAGATGCTAGTGGTGGCCGCCGGCCACTCGTAACTAACGTCCATCCATGATCCATGGTCCAACCGTTCGTGCCCAGGCATATCGTCTATCCTCCAAGCAGCTAGCTGCCTGTAACCCCAATGTTCCATTCCAGGCATTTATGACGATGCATATCCACAACAGTAAACGCCATATATAATAATGCAGCATGTCATACACTTTTACACTATCTAGAAGCCAATAATGTTGCACATACGTACCTTGGCTTATTGGCATTGCCATTGCCATTGCCGTAGTGAGTAGTGACACTGTTGTTGGGCCGTCCCGGCTGCCCGTCTGCAGTGGTTGGATGGATCGCACGAAACATACACCGGCCGAACCACCCAACGAATCTCGAGCGCGGTCCCAACATGCTAGCACACGCTCAGTGCCATCGATCGATCATCACCACACTTCGCATCTTTGGGCGCCCACTATACCCTGCAATTAATTAATTTAAGCTAGCTGCTGCACTTGCCTGTACTGTAATGTTGTACCACATTCAGTTGACGCTACCTGCAGGCTGCAGTTATATTCAGTTGACCAACGAACATGCCTTCCTTAACAATTGTGAAATTAATTACTTTTTCTTCAGGCGCCCACACCATCGGCGTCGCCCACTGCAACACCTTCGCGGCGCGCCTCTCCTCCTCCTCCTCCGTCTCCGGCGCCGGCGACCCGTCCCTGAACGCGGCGTACGCGGCGCAGCTGCGAGCGCGGTGCGGGCCCACCCCATCGGCGGCGGCCTCGAACAACGCCACGGCGGTGCCCATGGACCCCGGCAGCCCGGCCCGGTTCGACGCGCACTACTTCGTCAACCTCAAGCTCGGCCGCGGCCTCTTCGCCTCCGACGCCGCGCTCCTCACCGACCGCCGCGCCGCCGGGATGATCCACCGCCTCACCAGGCAGGAACACTTCTTGGAGGAGTTCAGGAACGCCGTGCGCAAGATGGGACGCGTCGGTGTGCTCACCGGCGAGCGTGGGGAGATCCGACGCAACTGCAGGGCCGTCAACAGTTAGCTAGCTAGCTGTGCTCTGATAATTGGTGATCGACCTCTTCTCCATGGACGCCACTGGGCGACGTTGCTAGTTTGTTTGGAAATGCATATATATTACTGCTGATATATATTAGTCCATTTTGGGGAAAATTAAGTGCATGCGTAGTAATTTGGGGGCCGACGGGGTGATTAAGCTTATTATTTTAATGCTGTATAATTGACAGTGTTAATTTGGTGTTGGAGCTGTAAAATGTGGCTGGGCTCTTGTTAGGTAGTCTCCTAGTCGGTAATACGTTATGTTTACCTCCGGATTTGCTAAAGCTGATCCAGAGATTATTTCTGTTGTGTGTCTTGAGTGGTGGCCACCCCCGCCGCAACTCAAATGTTCCCGAAACAAAATGTTTTTTTTAAGCTTGCATAGAGACTCCAGAAAGTAAGCGCGATTTATGTTCTACAGAATGCATCGTACGATTTATTTGATAAAATAATAGCTCCCCAAGTAATTTTTTTTGGAAACAATCCCCAAATAAATAGGAATAGAAATTCACAAAAAAAAGTAAATACGGAAAGAAAAGGATGTTCAGCTGCAACCTGGGCTCAGGCCCACCAATATCAGCCAGCCCATCAAGAAAAGGGTCAGAACTACATCGGAGCCAGCCCAGCTTAGAAAAAGTCCATCTTGTGCGTGCACCCACGAGCCACACGATTGCCCAAACAAAAAACATTAATCACACGCGCGCGCTCTAAATTGCCCGCGCAAACCTCCGAAATTTTCCGCCGCGCGAAACGGCCCTCCATTCCAACCGACGAATTTTCCGCGCCCCGCCGCTCGCGCGCGCCGACAGATCTGTGCCGTCGAATCACAAGCGCCCGCTCCCCGATCCGCCGTCCACGTCAGCGATCCGTGCCCCCTCCCGCTCCGCCAATCCAGCGCCGCCGCGGCCTCTACATAAACTGCCTCGCGCCCTCCGCCTACCTCTCCACCTTCTTCTGCCGCATTCAGTCCCCACTTCATCACAGCCACCGCCACCGATCCTCGGAGGAAGGAAGCAAGAAAGGAAGGTGAGGAGAGGATGAGTTCAGCCGGCGGAGGCAGGGGAAAGCCCAAGGGCACCAAGGCGGTGACGCGGTCGACCAAGGCCGGGCTCCAGTTCCCCGTCGGCCGTGTCGCGCGCTACCTCAAGACGGGCAAGTACGCCGAGCGCGTGGGCGGTGGAGCCCCCGTCTACCTCTCCGCCGTCCTCGAGTACCTCGCCGCCGAGGTAACCACCCACCGCTGGATCTCCATTCTCCGATATCCCTCCCCTTCGCCACTGTTCATCCCCTTCGGTCAATCCGTCGGGTACTGTTTCTGAATCCCCCCCGCTCGCGATTGATCGATCGATTCGCCATTGCTGCTTCAGGTGCTCGAGCTCGCTGGAAACGCGGCGCGGGACAACAAGAAGACCCGCATCGTGCCGCGCCACATCCAGCTCGCCGTGCGCAACGACGAGGAGCTCAGCAAGCTGCTCGGCGCCGTCGTCATCGCCGCCGGCGGGGTTCTGCCCAACATCCACCAGACGCTGCTGCCCAAGAAGGCTGGCGGCAAGGGCAAGGCCGACATCGGCTCCGCCTCCCAGGAGTTCTAGGCGGATGGCCGTCCTTTTGGCCGGGGCTCTGCTTTTGTTTAGTCGGAATCGATGCAGAGTGGCTTCTTGGTTCGTCGGTAGCAGTAGTAGTACTGGTTGTAGTAGTATGATCTGTCTAGGTTAGGTTAGGTTCTGCAATGGATGCTTTGTCAGGGGAAGTTTGTCATGGATGAAAGTTTGCCTGTATCTATCAATCAATGGATCTTGTTTCAATGGATGAAATTGTGGCTTCTGTTGCTTGCGATTGTTCGTTGATATTTCTTTTGTAGATGAACTTCTGAATTTCCTGAATGTCTAGCAATTTCAGACTGATTGGAGGCATATTCCGATCCTGTTTTTTCGTGGACCTGGTGAATGTAAAGGTTTTAATCTGAATGTGATGTTTGTTTGTATTAAGGCCAATTTTGCGTCCTTTTTACTCCTACATTTGTGGGTTAAATTGTCATTTCCAGGTGAATCGAATCCTGATTGCTTGGTTTAGCTAAACGAGAATTTGGACCCGGATGGCTGGATTTACTGCATGTCTTGCTGTTATCCTCATCTTCGGAGAAATGTGCCACAGCAGAAACCCGCAGTTAAACTGAACACCTTGTGCTTCTAGCCTGCACAACCGCCAGTAGCAGCATAGCAGGTTGGAGATGTGTAGATTCAGCAATACAATCTTGGAGATGTCGAGATTCAGCAATACAACAGTCGTGGAGATGAAGCCATGACCCATAGCAGACAACAGATAAACGCACTCATGCCTAAAAGTTTCAGTTCTGGCACCTGATAGATCAAAGATTGTTTGTACCATTTAAGCAGCAAATTGATCTTCCCACTTTGTGGTAACACGGTTTTTTGCACCTGAATTTTAGCTAGGCTGTCAGTTGGCCACTCATTTACCATCACAACATCCTTTGTTTCTTCAGTTTTAAAATCAGGTAAGTTCTTCCTGAGGTTCAGAACGCACAGACAGAATATATGCAAATTCCTGCAGGCATAACTTAAAAACTCAAACCAACTCCCAGACCTATATTTGTTATTCAGCTTTCTCTGTGCCCTTCTTTGTCTATCATCACCTGCCTTTGCTTGAAACCTTGAACAATCATCTGCCACTGTTTTTACCAATAGTACATGCCTGAGATTTTGGGCCTATGTTTGTCCTCGGAGTTCAGATCAAAGAATTTCTACTATTTTCCTGTTCAGTTCTTCCTCTGCCTTTTTTCCCCCTCTCAATGTCTTGTTTCTTTTTGCTGTACCTGTTCACTTTTTAATTTTAATAGAAACAGTAGGGGGCAACAACACCTCATGTTTCAGTATGATACTGTATAAAGAAAATCGATCATTGTCACCTGAATCTTATATCAACATCCAAGTAAAAGTCGAAAACAACATAAAAAGGCATATCAGCACTTTCTCAAGTAGTTCTCTAGGAAACCCTCTTAACATAGTGCCCAAGCTCTTTTCCTCCATCATTGTTACCTGTTTTATTTGGGAATTATAATAAATTATGTTGGTATTCATTTACCTACATGATCATGTAGATTGATGTTATAGGATAAACAGATAATTGTGCGTGTATCTCTTTAATAAATTCTTGTTGCATATTTTTACTAAAAAATGATTTATGAAACACAAACCTAGCAATACAACATTCATATTTTAAGCATGCATATCATTTCAGTATTTGTTCGGAAAACTTTATGAAGTTTGCCCTACAAAAAGAAATAGATGGAGTACTTGCTTTCAACCTTGTTAATTACTCATCTTCTAAGAGAATGCAGCTTGATGATCTTACAACCTTGGAATATGATCTATCAAAAAGGCATAATAATACTATATTTGGAAATATTGCATGCTATGCAATATAGAGATGATGTAATAAATGCCAAATCATATGAACAATGTAAATTTGTTGCTATACCTGTCGCATCACTATATCTGATTTTTAGTCACATCACTCTACTCAACGATCACCCTTAAATAATGGTCCTAAGATGTCAATTTTTTTAATACACAAGTGATGAGTATTTGGAGCGTCACAGAAATGCATCAAAGGAACAGAACAAGAATACAGTCTCCAACAATTAATTTGGCTGTTAATATCTCCTATAATATAATATTTGTATTAACAAAATTATAGTCATATGAAACTACTTTTAAACATAAATTCGATGATATGATTGTTGTTAGAAAAATTTTTATTATACAAAATTAATCGTAGGACAAAATTTTCAAAGTTTGAATCTTGATTTACGTGCGCGCCTTATATCTTGGGACGGAGGGAGTATAACCAACTGAACTTCATGACAGAATAATACTTCTTCACTATTTAATTATTTCAACTGAACTTCATGCTTTATTTGTTCTCATTATCAAATACCTTTGCTTGTGCCAATGGGTCGTCCATCTTGAGCCTCTCAAACTCTGTTTTAGACATGCTATGTTTTGTTCAGTAGTTAAAACCTTTCACTAAGGTTATCATTTTCGTCCCTCAGGAAATCTTTGAGGTCCTCTGGTTCCTTTATGATTTCTGCCTTGTCAGCAAGTCAGCATCAAATGCCTTTGAAGGTGCCTCCGTCATCTCCGTTGTCGCACCCAATTCCATCTTGAGCCTCTTTAACCTCAGGTTCAGACAAGACATGTTTTTTCTCAATGTTCAGAACCTCCGATAGAAGGTTATCATTTTCAATCTTTACCAAATCATATTCCCTCTTCTTCGCCATGACTTGTGCCTCCAATTCATGATTCTTCGCTAGAGCAACCTTGAGCTCCAACTCCAAAGATCCTACCTTCTCATCCATCTCTGCCTTATGGGCTCCTAGCAGATTCAATTCCTACACCTTTGCCTTGATTTGCTCCTCTGCTACTTGTTGGTATGCATCAGCAACATCCATGAACAATAGACCTGCTTTCCTTGTGTCCTCCAATTCCTCTGTCTTCGCTTTAATCTCCTTCTCCGCTTCTTCTTGATAAGTATCAGCAGCATCCATGAACAATAGACCTGCTTTCCTTGTGCCTTCCAATTCCTCCGTCTTTGCTTTAATCTGCTTCTCTGCTTCTTCTTGGTACGAATCAGCAGCATCCATGATCATCAGAGCTGCCTTCCTCGTGTCCTCCAATTCCATCTCCCTCGCCTTGATCTTCTTCTCTGTTGCTTCTTCATATGAATCCGCAGCGCTCATGAACACCAGACCCGCCTTCCGCGTATCGTCAAGCTCATCCTCCTTGTCCCTAAGCCTCTTCTCCGCTACCTCTTGGTACGAATCCGCAGCGTCCATGAACGCCAGACCAGCCATCCTCACGTCCTCCAGTCGCTTCACCAGTTCACCGGATTTCTCGGCGTGTTCGAGCTCCAGATCCTGCATCCTCTGCTCCATGTCCGCCACCTGGCTCGAGAGCACACGACAGGTCTTGGTCTTGTCCTCCAGCTTCTTCTCCACTCTGCCCTTGTCGTCTGCCAGCTTGGCGTTCCTGAGCCCGAGCTCCCTGACCCTGCCCTCCACTGTGGACACGTGGCTCGATAGCACCTGAGCGGCCTTGGTCTTCTCCTCCAGCTTGCCCTTCTCGCCGGACAGCTCGTCGATCTTGCGCTCCAGCTCACGCACCCGGCGCTCCATGGCGGCGGCATGGCTTGAGAGGGCATGGCCGGCCTTGGAATTCTCCTCCAGCTTCTTCTCCAGTGTACCCTTCTCGCCGGACAGCTCGGTGATCTTGCGCTGAAGCTCTTGGACCCTGGACTCCATCGTGGAGGCTTGGTTTGTGAAGAGCTGAGCGGCCTGCTTGGTCCTTTCCTCCAGCATCTTCTCCAGCTTGTCCTTGTCAGTGTGCAGCTCCAAGTTCCTGCGCGCCATGTCACGCACCCTGGACTCCAGCGTGGTGACCTGGCTCGAGAAATCACGAGCCTCTCTTCTCGCCTCCGCCAATTGCCTCTCCAGCCGAGCCTTCTCCTCCGAGATCTCGGGCTTGGATTGTCCTTCCCCCATGCTAATCAGCCAGTGTTCACGCAATCCCTTCGGTCGCGAGCTGCCTCTGTGTGAAGTTAATATAGAGGGAAGGGAGAGGATGGAGTGCAGGTGATGACTGACGACGATGAGGAAGAGTGAAGGAGCTGAGGAGACAAGGGATTGAGTGTTGGTGAGAAATAGGAAAAGGACATTTTAATTTGCCGCCAAAGTGAGACCCGCCTTCTCGATTCTGCATTATTATTCCATAGGTAAGGAAGGACCAATAATGTCTGCACCAATTGTGAACACGTATTTTTCAAATCCGTGTACTCATCGGCAAGGAAAAAGAAAATCCGTGTACTCATCGCCAAGAAAAGATCAAGTGATATTTCATTCCTGAATATTCGGACAGTAATTTTGAAACAAACCAAGCAGGGAGCTGCCGATTATATACCAATAAAGAAGAAGACCCAATACTACACTTGTGCATGGAGAAATAAAAAAAAGAAGAAACTATATTAGGGGTAAATTAAATCTAGCGATGTAGTTTAAGGGGTAAAATGAAACTGAGCCTAGCTCAGTTGGCAAGGGTCCTTGCGGTGGAACCTGTCCACCCGGGTTCGAGTCCTCAACTCGGCACGGATGTCACATTTTTCTGAATTTATTCCAGGATTTAACCAGCATTGTTCTTTCAGTGGTAGGCGACGTCCCTGTCGATTGCGAGGAGGTGCCTGTGGTGACTTTGTCAGTCTCGAGATCAGCCAGTTTAGTCTTTTGGAGGTGCTCATAGGGGTAGGGTTGCGTACATCTATTCATAGGGGTGAGTGTGTGCGCGTGTTTGTGTGAGCATGTTCGATTGTACTGTCATTCTAAAAAAAAGAGAAAACTATAGGGGACATTTCTCTAAAATGAATCAAGTGATATGTTATGGCAATGCAAATTCCCAACCATATCTCTATAATTGGGGTCATTTCTAATGGGAGATTAGCTCTTTTGGGTAATAGTCTTTCATGTGGCATATGTTTACCGAAAGTGTTGAAAATACCAGCTTCGTAAAATACAGACAAATTAATAGAACGAAAACTCAACACATGATGGAGCCGAAAGTTTTATTTAATTACATAGTGCCAACAAATCACCGTTACGTGGTAATACAACATGTTGGCAACCTAATTATTTCGGGATACATGATGATAATGCTGACAAATTAGCCCGAATGTCACACTTTTTCTTCCTTTTCTCCTCAGCCACTGTGACACGTAGCAGTTGAATGTCCTTGGCGAGGACATCAATTTTCCCCATCTTTTCTTCCAGTGCTGCTTTCAGTTTGCCAATCTCACCATCCTTTTCAGTATTGTAATTCTCAAGTGCCTCAATTTTCGACTTCATGACGGCCGTTTCAGCCTTTTCAGCATCCAGTGCTTTCTGGACCGAACTCTTCTCATCATTCAAACGTGAACTCTTGGTATCAAGATCGTTATAGGATGCTTGCAGTTGCGATATAGAAACATGAAGCCCCTCCAACTCAGCCCTCAGTTTATCAACCTGAGCATCCTTGTCGCGCCTTGCTTCCTCAGCTGCTTCCTTGATGGCCTGGATTTCGTCCACCTTTCTCCTAAGATCTTCTGATTCCTTGACGATTTTTTCCTTTTCAGCATCAAACGCCTTGCCATCTGCCTCCTTCGCCTTCGCTAACGCACTTAATTCCATCTTGAGGCTCTGAATTTCTGCCTCAAATACGCTATGCTTCTCTTGTGCGGTCAGAATCTCTAACCGAAGCTTAGCATTTTCATTCATCACCAAATCCTTGTTGGCCTGGATTTCCTCCATTTTTATCTTGAGGTCCTCCAATTCTTTCATGATTTCTGCCTTCTCAACATCAAATGCCTCGGCAGCTGCCTCCTTATCCCTTACTAGTGCATCCAATTCAGTCTTGAGGCTTTCAACCTCTGCTTCAGACATGCTATATTTCTGCAATGCTGTCTGAACCTCCGACCGAAGCTTTATCATTTTCATCTATGGTCAAATCCTTGCTGGCCTGGATTTCCTCCACCTTCCTCTTGAGGTCCTCTGTTTCCTTCTGCTTTCTCAGCATCAAATGCCTTGGCAGTTACCTTCTCTGCCTCTTCCAGTGTATTTATTTCCATCTTGAGCCTCTCAACCTCTGCTTCAGACATGCTATATTTTTGCTCTATGGTCACAACTTCCAACCGAAGCCTATCATTTTCATCCATTGCCAAATCCTTACTGGCCTGGATTTCCTCGACCTGTTTTTTGAGGTCCTCTGATTCCTTCATGATTTCTACCTTCTCAGCATCAAATGCTTTGACAACCGCCTCCTTCGCTTCTGCTAGGTCACTTAGTTCCTTCTTGAGCCTCTGAACCTCTGTTTCATAGATGTTAAGTTTCTCCTCTACGATCAGAATCTCCGACCGAAGCTTATCATTTTCAGCCATCACCAAATCCTTGCTCCCCTGGATTGCTTCCACCTTTGTTTTGAGGTCCTCCAACTCCTTCATGATGTCAGCCTTCTCAGCATCAAATGCGTTGGCAGCTGCCTCCTTGGCTGCCGCCAATGTATCCAATTCCATCTTGAGCCTCCCAACCTCTGCTTCAGACAAGCTATATTTTTGCTCTGAGGTCAGAAGCTCTGACTTAAGCCTGTCATTTTCACCATCCACCAAATCCTTGCTTGCCTGGATTTCCCCTACCATCCTCCTAAGATCCTCGGATTCCATCGCCATTTTTGCCTTCTCAGAGTCAAATGCTTTCACAGTTGCCTCTTTTTCCTCCGCCAATGCCGCTAACTCCATCTTGAGCTTCTCAACCTCTTCTTCAGACTTACTATGTTTTCCCTCCACAACCAAAACCTCTAACCTAAGCTTATCAATTTCACCTTTCAAGCTCCTCTCCACCTCCTCCTTGTCGGTTGCGAACTCCTTAACCGCCGCCTTGGTCTCCTCCAATTCCTTCTCTAGTTTAACTTTCTCATGTAGGAGCTGGGTGTTTTTGCGCTCCATCTCCCACACCGTGTCCCGAACCGCTGAGACTTGTTGTGATAGAGACTTTACCCTGTCATCCGTGAAGAGGTCTGCATCTCATGTTTTTAGAATGGGCATTAGAGGAGAGAAGACATGGCACGATGATGCAGCACATGATCGGAATTGGACGGAGAAGAACACACGATCTCTTTGCCCACCTGCATACCATGACCTGGTCTGGAGGCTTGTAGAGGTCGGCAACGCCATGTCTGCTGCTGTTGCCACACACTCGTTGGAGGAGCAAGACGTCTCTGGTTATATTTGCAGTGAACCAAGACGAAGGATGAGCTCCGTGTTCCTGCCCCTGCTGCAGCTGCTCCTCGGTGAATTTATACAAGATGGAAGAAGGTAAGGACAGAGGGGATGAAGTGTCCATGAGGAAGATGGAAGACGCAGGGCAGAGAAGGGGTGGAGTATTGGTGCAGAAGAGGAATGGAGCAGAGGGGAGGCGGAGGATGGAATGTCGGTGAGAAAGAGGGATGGAGGAACAGCTCCTCATCTGTACTTGCTCAGGGAAAAAAAATTCACCGAAATTTCCGATATATCGTGTTTATCTCTAGGTAGCGATATTTTTTTTGTTACCAAAATTTCGTACAATGAATAATCAAATATACTAAAATTGTGATATATTGATAGATTTCATTATTGTTATACACGGACTTAGGATATATGGTGTTTTAGAGGTCGTTTCTAGCAAAATCATACAAAAATATTTTTTGAGATTTTTGTCTGATATTTCTGATATTTCACATTTTTTGGTAGGGCCTGATACTATTTTCCAAAATTTTGAACCCTGCTTGCTGGGACGACGTTGCGGCCAGCAATGGATGATTCGATGTATCTGAATAGTCCACTTGCATCTTCTGCCAGCCTGACGTGCCGAGATGAGGAAGATTGAAGAAGCAGGGGTGTCTGGTCTTTCTTTCTTTCTTTCGTTTCTTCTTCCTTTCCTAGCTCTCCTCCTACTTGCATGCATTGGTTGTTTTCAGTCTGGATGGCACGGCTTGATGTACAGGATTACAAAAATTGCTAGCATGTAGCCCTCTACTTCTGTGTATACCAGTTTACGCCTATGGAGGTGCTGAACTGCTTGGTTAGTGTTCTGTGCTTGTATTTACAGTAAATTTGTTGTGCCAGGTTTTTTAGGCAAATTATGCCAGTTATGCTACTAATGTGTTCCAGAGTTTCAGACGTCCTTTTATCAAGTCAATGGCGTTTAGGGACACTAGCCTATCAACCCGTGCTGCCGCACCGGCTAATTAAAATTAATATAAAAATTAAAACTTATAGCTAATAATTATAATTATCTATCATACTCTATATTTCATCTGTTAAACTGAAAAAACCATACTGTAAAGATAGTTATTATTATCTAATTACAATATGTTTACTTAGTCACAATTTTTTGACACACCATCATACCTCCATATGTGTTTTTTATTGTTTGAGCTATGCGAATAATATAAAAATTTTATTCTTATGTCTTCTCTCATACATGAATATGACACAACAATATTAATAATGATAGAAATAGTAATTTAGAATTTTATATTGGTGCATCTTAAGATTTTTTAATAATATATATTCTAGATTAAGATTTATATTAGGGGGGCTTGCTACGGTACACCTCTTTACCTTTAAGGAGGTAAGATTTTAATTAAATATGGACCCTTTAATATACATAGAAAAAATCAATTGAAAAATATGAACCACTTATTAACTGGCTCTTTAACTACCGCCAGCCACATGCGTGCATATACAACATTACTCCGACTCCCGTCATGTTTGTGTAGAGGTTTTGGTTTTGTTTCCCCGTTCCTTGTCAGTCACAGTCAAGTTCGTATTATAGACAAAAAGTGGCCATGTAGACAGTAAAAATGTTCAAATTTTGGATGACAAAAAATAGCCATGTCATGTACACGTATAGAGGAAAAAAGATGAAGCATCATTAATGGAGAAAAAAAAATATTCAGGCTATCGGCGTGTCACATTCACGTTGAGTGAAAAAACTGAAGCATCAACTGAGAAAAAAAAAATGTTAATGCAATGGGCATGTCACGTTCAAGTTGAGGGAAAAATAAAGATGAATAGTAGATATTTCCTTTTTTATTGGATCTAGCAAGATATTTTCATAATTTTCTTTATTTTTTTAAATTGAAAAGTATATAAATAAAAAAATTATTCTATTATCTCCTAAGAGTTAATATAGGGGTTTGCTAAGTACTCCAAAATAACTGTCGGCCGTTGATCCAATGATATACATAAAAAATAAGAAATATATATTCCTCTAACTTCCATGCATGTGTTTTAGATTCAACTTGGTCGGTCATTGCTACTTGTTAAATAAGTTTTTCCTTCTCTGTGAATGTGGCACGGAGATCAACTAAAACAAATATGACATGGGTGACAAATAGACTAACTAGCGAGAGGATAGAATAAAGATTTCCTACAAAAAAATGTGACATTAGATGGATCACGGAGCACTTATGTGTCTAGGATGCCTTGATTGGAAAGAGATTAATTAGCGAGGATAGTTATATAATCTGGATTCAGATTTAGATATATACATAGGGGCTACTTCATATTTATTAGTTAATGAATACTTATTAAATAAAATATATTGGTGTCCACGTAGGATCCTAGGTGGATGTTTTGTTTCTTTGAGAGAATTTCTAGGATTTCTCTATTTTTTTAGGCTGTCCACCTAGGATCTTAGGTGGCATCACCTGGAACCTTCAAAAGGAGCCTCCAATTAGTAATAGTAACATAGCTACTATTCCCAGTATGGTGTTGGGACTCTGGGGCATGATGGTCAGATGTATGGATCTATGAATAACCAGCTGCTCCACATCTTTGCGAATTATTTGAGGCTTAGAGTTAACTTGGGTAAAACATATATTTTTTTTTCCAATCCGGTGCAATGACCAAATCATTATGACGAAGACATTCCCAATGATGCTCATAATATTATCAACAAGGGCCAATGACTCGATCAAGAATGCATCAACTACAACTTGAGGTGAACTCATTCCTTGTTGATAATGAACATGCATTCACTAAGAATTGTTTACTACCTAATAGTGGTGCTTTACTTGTGCTCAGGTTTACTCATGAAGATGCAACTTATCCTAGTTCTTTGGACTTGGATCAGATTTCTTTCAAGTACTCTTTCTCATGAAGAGTTCTTTCTCATCCAAGTACCCAGGAGGCAAACTTCGGAGTTCTTTTTCTCCTGATTCCCAAGGGCTATGGAAGTCCATGAGTACTTGATGGAAAGCTTATGAAGTCTACCTTACAATGCCATCAAGTTCCGAGTTCTTTTGATCATCTATTATGGAGGTCCGACTATTAATGAAGACTGGTCAGAATGTCCAAAGTCTGATTGCGGATTTATGAAGGGTCAACTTGCCATGCAAAACTGTACTATTCTGCCGGGATTCATGGTACATGCTATAAATGGTTGGAAGCGTACTAAAGTCTACTTTCCAACGCAATTGACGGATCAACATTTGGAGTTCTACAACAATCGGTAGAGTTGTTTTAGTAAAGACTGGGCTGGTTGTGCATTCAGAATAGTCCGAACTATTTTAGTTGTATTTTGTTTCAGACCTTAGTATTTCATATTGGGCCTTTGTGGGAGGCCTCTAGCCCAACTAGGAGGGATGTTCCTAGTATAAATACCCCTTAGGGTGCTGGTGGAAACCCTAACCATGAATTAAAATAAAAAAATAGAGAAGCCAAGTGCTCTTGTCCTTAGGGTTGTGCCATAGTTGCCCCCTTATGATTGGGAGTTTTCTCTACCACTTGTTCTTGTGTTTCCTCCACCTTTGCGTGGTTCAGGTAAGGCACCAACAGAAGCGTGTGGTTGGGCGAAATCTTTGTCAGAGGTGGCTGTTCGAGCAGCTGTTGGTGCCTCGGTTCGTCAGGTTGCACAGGTCAAGTTATCCCCCATAATCCTACATGAGAAGATCGGACAAGCCCCCGCATCACATTATTTCATATGCACTGAGAGTCTTAAGAGACTTTCCTGGAACGATCAACACGTTCACTGGGAGATACCTAGGCCTTCCGCTGCACATTTGTAAACTCAGAAGGGTGGACGTCCAACGCCCGCCTCCTCGAAAAGAGGATACCGGGATATGGAAAGAAAGTTACTCTCTTCGGCAGGACGGGAGATGTTAGTAAAATGCGTCCTAACCTCACAACTAATCTCTACTCCTAAAAAGACCCTAAGGGGTAGTCGTGTCGCATGCTTCACCTCGCGTCGCCGCATCGCGCGTCCGCTTCGCTCGCATCTCCCCCTTTCTCGTCGCCCGTCTGCGTCGCCCCAGCGGCGTCTCGCGTCGCCTCCGCACCTCGCCTTTCTTTCTTTCATTCTCGCATTCCTTTCCTCCATCCTTCTCCTCCGCAAGACTTCCTTTCTCGATCGCTTTCCTCCATCCTTTTTTCTCCGCGAGACTTCCTTTCTCGATCGTCGTCGCCTCCCATCCGCCGCCTTCGCACATCGTCCATTGTCGCCTATCGTCGAACGTCCCCCTCCCGTCACCAGCGTCGACCCCCACTTCGCCGGTGTCGACCCCCACTTCGCCGGCTTCCCCGCCCGTCTGAACGTCGTCAGCACAGATCGACGTTCTCCCCAATCGCGGCACGAGGAACCAGCAGCAACCTGGTGAGAATCCGTTTTGATCCACGTTGTCTTAGGGTTTTGATCCACGGCAAAATCCATGGCGTCTTAGGGTTTTGTTCTTTGATTCATGGGAGTCACACGTCAATCACGACAGTGCCCGTCCAGTGCAACCACACAGCCGGGCAGGATCGTCACCGTCTCCACGCCCGGCCATCCGATCGTGGCTGCCGCCGACGCTGGCGTGTGCAGTTGTGCTCGTCGTCCCGTGTTCCCTGTCCAACTGCCAATCTGCCGGATCGTCGCCACCTCCACGTCCAACTGCAGTTGTGACTTAGGGTTTTGAATCACTGGCAACAGATGGATTTGGTTCAGTGCGTTCACGGTTGTAGTACTGGTAGCATTAATGGTTACGTCTAAACAAAGTTGTGTGGGTAGTGGGTACATGGGTGGCCAGTAGTAGGAGTTTCACATTCAGATCCATGCATGCTAGGGATGTTTGTTTGATTTTTGTGTCGATTAACAACATGATCCTTATATCACTTTTGTAGCTGAGTTTTCAAACCGGTTTAGTTACTGAGTTTTGTGTGTGTTCTCATATATATGCTTTACTGACAGAGTCTATACAATGTTGATCTTCAGATGTACAAGTGTATGCAAAGTTTAATTTTCTGACATAGATGTTAAGTAGTCTGTGCAATGTTGGTTTTAGTGTTTTTTATTACTCTTCCATGATGATCATGTATTTCTTAGACATAAATTAGATTTCTCAACCAGTAGTCCTGTATTGCCTGCAAACATTGTCCCTATAATTTCTTTCCTTCTGAACTTAATGGTATTTGAGGTTGGTTATTAAAATGGTGCATTTCTTGAAGTTAAAGTAACTTAGTGGTATTCTGCTGTCTAATTAGTGGTTTCAGCCGTGATGGTTGCAATTTCAGCACTAGCAGTTTTCTATAGCTCCTGCTATAATTTGTATTACAGCTTTATAATATGGATTCAGTGGATAACAAGACGGGACGAGAACCTTTGACAGATTTGACAAATGACATCGATGGAGGTGTGTCTTTCATCATTATTACCTATTATAAGTTAAACTGGTGTGCCAGTACATTAATAATTTATGTGAAAATGAATTTTAAGTGGCGGAATCTATCAAACTCACAATCAGAAGTCAATGATGCAAAGAAGCGTAAGCAAGAGAGGGATAGAATCCGAGCTGCAGCTAGGCGCGCAGCGATGACCACTGAACAAAGGGAAGAGATGAATAAGAAGTGTCGTTAAGCATATCATCTAAAAAATCATGGAGCGTCACCTGGTATATAAGATACGTATGCATGTATTGCTCGTGTTTACAGGAACCGACCGAAATGCGGTAGAATTTCGTCACTAATGTCTTGTCAAATGAAGCAAATATATACCGAAGATATAAAAAATATCTTAATCGCATCTTCGATTTAATTTTTTAATAGAGTAAACTATTTTGTTTAACAACAATAAACTTGTAACAATGAATAAGTCTTTTGGATTGTTCAATGTGATTTCTTATACAATTGTTTCAGTGTTTCAGTCCCATAGCAACGCACGGGCATGAACCTAGTATCCCATCTAAACTTCCCCCGTTATGGACTAAATGTGATATAATTACTAGTTTTAGGAAGGCTGGTACACACATTTATTACACATCGGATAGTCTCAAGGCCGTTCGTAGGGTAACAAGCGGGTTACATAGACCTAGAAAAAAATAACTCAAACACAATGCAGGTAATACCAAAGGCGGTAGTTACTCAGCAGCAACACTCCAAACTACACACCCTATTAGGACCCAAAGCCACATGCGTTGGGTGCAGAGTGACCTTCTACTGAAAAACTCACCACGATGAAGTCAGGGTCTCCCTTTGTATCAACAAGCAAGGGTGATCAGAGTACAAAAGTACTTAGCAAATCCAACCCCATCTTATGGAGGGGGTATAAGAATATATGCATAAGGAATTAAGGATAATTCAAGGAATAGGCTAGGGTTCATTTTGCATAAACAATCTTTTATACACATGCAAGGGTTATCTTTTGTTAAGCTATTTAGCGAAATCATATCTACTAAATAGTAATGATGAAGAGTGGGGGTGATCCTACACAAATAATCCAAAAATTAGATTGCTATCGTACACCCCATCTACAGTAGCACATGACACATTTGCTGGACATTTCCAAAATCCAACTCACAACAAAAGTTTAATCATCTTCTCAAGTCAGCTAGTTGTGTGACCAAGCCATCACTCATCTAATGCCATGGACATGACTATTCAAATAGATTTTAACTCATTAGAGGTGTACACTTTACCTACAAGTAGGGTACAACAACAACAGGGGTTCTTGGGGTCTTCGGATTCTTGGGCCAGCCCCTGAGCATCTCTGGAGGCCACCCCAGAGCACAATCCTACGCAAGGATCTCCTGGGTCACCAGACAATGTCCCAACTGATGAAGGAGGACCACTTGGAAGGGCGGTGCCCCAAAAGGTGCATCATGTTCACACTTAAGGATGGTGTACCTCTTAACAAAAGACCCTTTGGAGGGAATATAAATAGACTAGATGGCAAATTGTAAGGGGATAGCTAAAAAGTACTCAAGCTATCGCTCCTCAGTTACGGTTCACCTGATATTAACCGCCTTAAACACATAGGGTATTACGCATATTGTGGCCGAAACATGTCTAAATCCATTCATCCTGTTCAACACACGAACGGTACTATGCTCCCTCTTACAACCCTGGTTGTATCTCTAAATGGGGGTTCCCTTGAATCCCGGCTCGCTCTCACACACCTTCAGGCTGAATGGTGTATGATGGTACGTACTATATAGTTAATAATGCAATTCTGTTATATCTCATACTATATAGTTAATTGTCCCTTGCCACCAATGCAATTTCTTGATGCAGCTCAACTAACAAATTTATCATGCCCTTTTTATTTTCTTTGGTTCACAAATTAACCAAATTTATCACCAAGAAATAGTGACAACCACACTAAAATGACACCCAAGAGATGGGAAAATGCTCATTGTTTCTAGTGATGATGGCATAATTCATATTATAGACATACTTCAATGGTAAAATGGGAATTTTAAGAGACGCAATAGGATTATGGTGGGCCGCGCTTCTCCCCTCCCCTTATGTGCTATATGATGTTTCAAATAGCGCTTAGCAAAAGCAAAAAAAAGAGAACAAAGTGTTTTCCCCCTTTGAGCACTAAGGACACGTTCACGTTGTGTGGCTAGGCAAGAAATTACAAGTTTGGTTGCTTTGCTTGTTGCTTGGATTTATGCCATCAAGAATTTTCCATACAACCCTAACTGAGCTGAAACGACATTCCCTAGGAAGCCTAACCTTGTTGTGCGAGGCAAGCGGCTCGTCAAGGCAACCAAACATACCTTGAGTATACATCCTATGGAGCGATGAACCATAAACACTGTATTCCTGTAGCAAAATTTGAAAGGGAAGTTTTCTTCTTTCTTACCAACACTATCTTGTTAACTAATAAGTTAATTCCACAGGTAGCCATAGGTGTCATCTTTCTTTTTTTTTCATAATTGCATGAATACCTGTTAGCCACATTAGACCCGAGTAATGATGACACAGAAGCAAAAGTAGCTATGCTGATCATAAAAATCATACTAGTGAAGATCGACTCACAAAAGTGAGCAATACTGAGTACCAGTTGCCCTATTGTGCTATCTTTCACTCAAGATCACCCCAAAAGTGATATATACTAAGTACAAGATGTCGTTTTGTGTTGTTTTTTGTTCTGATGCTAGCTATATGGTTACAACTTCAGCCGTTCTTTCTTCATACATTTATGAGATAAAGATGAAGCATATGACTGGCAAATAAAAGTAAGTCAAAGACTTTATATTATCTCATGTTAAACTAATTCAGTTCGGTACTGTGTGGATTTGGACGGGCATCGACTATTTCGATGGTGTCAAAAAGAGGGCACCGAAAATAGTCGACAGTGGCAAGAAGATTGAAGACCTCTATGTGTAAAGACCATCGACTATTTCGGTGGTACCATAGAGTAGGGGTGGGCAAAACAACCCGAGACCGAAACCCGAACCCGAATTACCCGAAACCGAACCCGAAATACCCGATGTCTCGGTCTTCGGTTTCTAGTTCGGGTGGCTGCGTCAGAAGACCGATTTTTATTCACCAAATTCGGTTTCATTCGCTACAGGACCGAACGGACCGAAGAGACCGAACAAGTCTTCGTTCTTGGATTTCATCTCCGCGAGCCTAGGAATTGACCACACAAGAATATATATGAGGCTTATCCTTTCATCCAGTGAAGTCAGGTCTCCTGCATCCATACGTCTCTTCTTCACCTTCCCCTGGTCCCCTCCGTTTTTCTCGTTCCTAACTCCTCTCTCCCATTTGCTTCTGTACTGCTGACTGACCACCGTGGGATTG
The DNA here is from genome assembly GCA_015342445.1 of Digitaria exilis. Classification (NCBI taxonomy): domain Eukaryota; kingdom Viridiplantae; phylum Streptophyta; class Magnoliopsida; order Poales; family Poaceae; genus Digitaria; species Digitaria exilis. Next base: position 465,031 of record JACEFO010000191.1, on the reverse strand, counting down.
CTCGACTGGTTCACTGCTCGGCTGCTCCCACCCTCCCCTTCCCCTGCTCGTGCATTCCGCATCCGTGGGCCATTTGCCTATGCGCAGATGGGGAAGAGTCAATTGCAGATCGAGGGAGACAACCTGCGAACGGCAGCAGATCGAAGGAGACGACAAGACGACTTGCGACGGCAGCGGATCGTGGGAGACGACCTGTGCGATGCAAGATCGAGGGAGGTGAGCTGGCTCATAGGTAATCAGTCCTCGACATCCTTGTGAGTCGTGACTGCAGTTCACACATACAGATCGACGGCGGCTCCACCTTGCTCGGTTTTTTTGTCAGAACCGAGAACCGAAACCGATAATTCGGTTACCCGAGGAGTCTGTTCTTCGGTCTTCGGGTTGTAGCTCGGTTCTGGTTTTCCAAAAACCGAAATTTAAAAAGACCAAAAAAACCGACCCGAAAAAACCGAAGAGACCGAATGCCCACCCCTACCATAGAGAAGGCATCGAATCAGTCAGTGCTGTGTGGCTAGCATGTCAGACACAATGGCTAGCTGAGGTGGCAGCACCAACTGATTCGCTGATACCTCTTCTGTGGGCATTGGATTAGTTGGTGGTATGCAGTTGCAACAGCCAGTTCCTTTGGTTGGGGCTATTATAAATACCCCATCCCATGTCCATTTCAAGGGTGCAGCTCAAAGAAGATATTGGCAAGTGTTCTATATATTCTCAAGTACTCAATCCACCAAAGTGCTAATTAGAAGATTTAGGCGATTAGAAAAGTGTTTATTGATAATCTAGGCCACTTAGCATATTTCATAGGTGTTTAGCCTAGAGTTTAGCGAGGTTTGTATACCTCTTGCTCTATCTGGTGCTTGCGCACACCAAGTGTTGTAGTCCAAGGCTTGTTGTCTTACGAGACCCACCATCTGAGTTTGTGGAGTGGTTGCCAGTGAATGTGAGAGGGAGGAGATGCCCTCGGCTAGTTGGCCAAAGCTCTACCAAGTGAAGGCGGTGAGGAGCATCCGGGGAGAGACGACCGGAGACCCACTTGCGCGTGGAAAAGTCCCGAGGCCACCCATGGAGCTACGCGACCAGGGAGCTTATTCCCTTGCACGGGTATTCCGTTTGAGAGAGGCTCCAACAACAACGACTAGTGGAAAGCTTGCGAGTTTTTTGATACCTCAGTAAAAATTGCCGTGCCGGGAGTTTGTATTCTCTACCCATTACCTTCCATATTTCATACTTGCACTACTTTCTGTATTATGAGAGTCAGCTGTGTGGGGTCAAAAATTTGGCAACGTCGAACAATTAAACTCTGCCTACATTACACTGCTGCCAAAGAAAGAAGAGGCCATGAATATCAAAGACTTAAGACCTATCAGTTTGGTCCACTCCCTCGCCAAGCTAAACACAGAAGTCCTAGCCAACAGACTGGTTGCACGGCTTAATGAGTTGGTCTTCCCTATTCAGAGTGCATTCATTAAGGGTTTATTTATACAAGATAACTTTATGCTAGTATAGCAGTCGACTCGTTACTTGCACCAGCAGAAGGACGCTAGAATCCTACTGAAGCTTGATATAACAAAGGCCTTCGACTCTGTATCTTGGTCGTTCTTGCTAGAAGTGCTGAAGCATTTAGGCTTTGGACAGATTTGGTGTGATATTATTAGTGGTCTCCTCACTTCCTCTACCACTCAGGTGATTCTCAGTGGCACTCCTGGCGAAGAAATCGAATACAAAAGGGGTTTGAGGCAAGGTGACCCTCTGTCTCCAATGCTCTTTTATTTTGGTCATGGATGTCCTGGGGTTTCATGATAAACAAGGCGGTGGAGGAGGATTTTCTTCAGCCATTGGCTAAAAGAACTTTGCCGCATCAGATTTCCATTTATGCGGATGATGTGGTTATTTTTGTAAGGCCTTCGGCTGGTGACATCGACATCATCTTGGACATACTCCATCTATTTGGAAGTGCTAGTGGGTTATAGACCAATATCCAGTAGAGCAGTGTGCTGCCTATTCAGTGTTAGGAAGAGGACAGACAAACAATACAGGCTCACCTTCCTTGTCAGCTGTTGGAATTCCCGTGCAAGTACCTTGGAGTACCTTGACCATACACAAGTTGACTAAGGCCCAAATTCATCCAATTATAGATGGAATAACAGATAGACTTTCTGGTTGGAATGCTGATATGTTGATAAAAGCAGGAAGGAAAGTCCTAGTTCAATTTGTGCACACATCCATGATCATATACTTAGCCATGGCCCTTGATCTCCCATCTTGGGCTCTTAAAGCCATCAATAAAACCAGGGTTTTTTTGGAAAGCGAGAAAGGATGTGAAAGAACGCCATTGCTTGATATCTTGGCCTAAGGTGGCTCCACCTCTAGAAATGGGAGGGCTGGGTATTTCAAATCTGCAGCAACTGGGATGGGCTTTTAGGATGCGGTGGCTCTGGTTATAGAAAACTGAACTAGACAATCCTTGGACTTCTTCCCAATCCAAGTACATCCTGTGGTCAAAGTTTTCTTCTTAGTAGCCATAATTTCTGAAGGTTGTAATGGCAAGAACACTCTATTCTGGACTGACTGGTGGCTTCATGGCCATAGTCTAGATAAACTGATGCTGCACCTCTTCACAGCAGTATCTGGCAGAGGAAGAAAGCGAACAATCCATGATGCCATCTCTGATATGGTCTGGATAGAAGACATTAGAGGTGCTCGTACGGTGTCTGTCTTGGTTGAGCAGTATTTTCTTGAGTGTTTCCTAGCAGAAACAGTGTTGCAGCCAGAAGTCGAGGACTCTCACATTTGGCAGTTTGCCTCATCTGGAAGATATTCAGCTAAGTAAGCATATGAGGCAATGTTCATTGGCTCCATTCCGTTCAATCCTTATGATAAAATTTGGAAAAGCTGGGCCCATGGGAAATGTAAATTCGTTATGTGGTTCATCGCACATAACACATGCTAGACTACTGATAGGTTGGCTAAGAGAGACTTATCGAATGCCGCTCATTGTCTCTATGTGACCAAGAGGAGGAGACAATAGATCATCTGCTCACAGCTTGTGTGTTTTTACCGCAAGTATGGTTCAATGTGTTACAAAGGCTGGGTCTACAAGTTTTAACTCCATAGTTGGACGATCATTCCTTCGAGGTCTGGTGGGACCAAGCGAGTAGGAGAGTGGCTGATCAAGCTGTTAGTTCTGTGTGGTGCTAGTGTATAGATCTAGACGGGAAAATACTTGATCTGTGTATGTATGTGTCAAGGTGTCCTAGATCTAGGAATGGAGAAAGAAGAGGGCTTAGATTCATACCATCACGAGTAGAGGTGTTGGATGGCTCAGTTGATGCCATAGCTGGTTCGTTGAGGGAGATCTGCTCACGGGCAGTGACGTTCGGGGAAGATGTTGCAGTGGCCCTTCGTAGGAGATCTCGCCGGCCCTCCGGTCGCCACTGGCTTTGGCCAGGGACGGTGGTGGACGTCGTGGTGGAGCTTCCCGCCGCCGGAGCGCTAACCCTCTCGATCGGTCTAGGGTTTGAGTGTCGGTGGGGAGAGTACTCAGTTCAACCTCGTGAGTAGAGTCGTGGCCCCCACCACTCTCTTTATAGCGCTGGCGACAGGGGCCCACCAACCATGTTGGGTTGGGCGCCCCCGATCAGGGCGCAGATCAAGGACCATGGCCTTTGGGCCTTTGGGACTGAGGAGATCAATTCAACAATCTCCCCCTTGATCTCATTCTTTATCTTATTTTTTTTCTAGTATCTCTCTCATTCCATCTTAGATTTATGTACAGAGCTTATCTCATCGTCACGATCCTCTATCGATAGAATCAATAGCCACCGTACACGCCTCTAGTCAGAAACGAATTCTTATATCTTATCGGGCCTTCTCATCCAGTAATCATAGGCTTTCCCTTAAACCCATACCGGCTAAGTGTTCCTTGAACACATTGGGTGGTAGGCCTTTCGTTAGCGGATCAGCAAGCATATTCTTTGATCTCATATGCTCGAGACTTATGGTGTGATCCTGGATTCTATCTTTTACCGAATAAAATCTTACTTGTATCGACTTGGTAGCCGCACTTCTTTTGTAGTTGTGGGCATAGAACACTGCAGGCTGGTTATCGCAGTACATCTTTAATGGTCTTTCTATGCTATCCACAATTCGCAAATCGGGTACGAATTTCTTTAACCATTCTACCTGCGTCGAGGCCTCATAACATGCTATAAACTCAGCATACATCGTTGATGTTGCTGTTACTGGTTGCTTTGAAGATGTAACCTGTCGTGGATTTTCTGTCATCTTCATCTCCAGCATAATCTGCATCTGCATACCCTTTGATCTTCAGGGAAGCAGTTCTTCTGTTAGTTAGCATGAGACCTTTTGTGCCTTGTACATAACGGAAAGCTTTCTTTACCAGTTTTCAATGTTCTATTCTTGGTTCTTCTTGATATCTGCTAAGCACGTTTGTGACAAAAGCTAAGTCAGGGCGAGTGCACGCTTGTGCATAAGACAAGCTCCCAAGAGCTGAAGAATATGGTACCGCTTTCATCTGTTGTCTTTCATATTCATTCTGGGGACATTGAAATTTCCCAAATCTATCACCCTTGACTATCGGAGCAGGAGTAGGATTACTTTTCTATATATTATACCTCTCTAAGATCTTTTCTAGGTATGTTTTTTGTGACAATCCTAGAACCCCATTTCTTCTATCTCGATGAATCTCAATTCGTAAAACAAAGGAAGCCTCACCGAGATCTTTCATGTCAAAGTTAGAGGACAAGAATTTCTTGGTTTCTAGTAATAAACTGATATCACTACTTGCCAGTAGGATATCATCCACATACAGTACAAGGAAAATGTATTTCCCTTTCTTAAACTTTCCGAATACGCAATTGTCCTCAATATTCTCTTTAAACCCAAATTTCTTTATCGTTAAACTTCAAATACCATTGTCTTGAGGATTGCCTCAATCCATAGATAGATTTCTTAAGGTGACATCCCATGTGTTTTTTCCTTCCACAGCAAAACCCTTAGGTTGTGCCATGTAAATGTTTTCTTCTAGATCCCCATTTAGGAATGCCGTCTTTACATCCATTTGATGTAGTTCTAGATTATAATGAGCTACTAGAGCCATTATAACTCTAAAAGAATCTTTACAAGAGACTGGTGAAAACGTATCATTGTAATCTATACCTTCCTTTTGTGTATATCCTGTAGCCACGAGTCGAGCCTTATGTCTCTCTATATTCCCTTTGGAGTCACGTTTAGTCTTGTAGACCCATTTACAGCCTATTGTTTTGGCTCCTTTAGGAATTTCTACTAAGTCCCAAACTCCATTGGAACTTTTGGATTGCATTTCATCTTCCATGGCTTCAAGCCATTTGGATAATTGCTCGCTTCTCATGGCTGCTTCGAATGTGGTGGGATCATCCTCCATCCAAAACTCTTCTATTTCATATATTTCATAATCATCTGGGATAGCAGACCTTCTCACTCTTTGAGACCTTCTAGGGGCCTCATCATTTGATACATTTTCTGTTGGAGGCTGATGTTGTTCCCCTTGATCTGCGGCAATATTTTCTATAGGATCCTGAGGGACAGGTTCCATATTTTCATTCTGTATTGCCACAGGAGGGACCAACTCAGGGACCGACGCTGAGGGTACAGCCACCGTAGGTAGTGAGAAAAATGGCTCCTGAATCATCGGAGTGGGTGCACACACCCGCTTCTCCTCAAGATTAATCTTTCGAACTACCGTGCTCCCCCGAATCATTTCTTCTTCTAGGAAGGCAGCATGTCTTGTTTCCACAAACTTTGTGAATCTATCTGGACAGGAAAAAGATATCCTTTTGACTTCTCTGTGTAGCAAATAAAATGGCAACTCACTGTCTTAGAATCTAGTTTTCCAATGGTTGGGTTAAATATCTTTGCTTCAGCAGGACTCCCCCACACCGGTAGGTGATTCAATGAGGGTGTTCTGCCTGTCCACAGTCCATACGGTGTTTTGGGCACCGCTTTTGTAACACCCTAATTTTATCACCACACTAAAATCAATATAGGTAACCAATTTTCTTCGTTTTTATTGTTTTAGGAAATATTAAATTATAAATTTAAATCTGGGCTCTTAAATATTTAAATAACATTTAAATTAGAGTCAATAAAGTTTTTGTTTCATTCATGCTGATTGCATATATTTTGAATGATGATTTGAATTTGAAAAGGTTTGCAAAAGTTTAAACTTAAAGTTCAAACCTTCTCTTCTCTCCCTCTCTCTTTTCTAGCCCAACCCAGTTTCCTTTCTTGGCCCAGTTTCCTTTGCCGGCCCAATCCGCCTAGCACAGCAGCCGGCCCAGCTCTCTTTTCCCTTTCCTTTTTTTTGTCTCGCTGACGTGTGGGCCCAGACTGTCAGCGTCGTCTTCAAGCTCGTGCTCGAGCAGGACTCCTTCGCCGAGTCCGGACGCCGCCCGATTCCACGTCTCTTTCCCCTTGCGCAAGCCTCGATTCCCGGCCTTTATAAGCGCACCGCCCGAGCTTCTTGCCTCTCAACCCAAAACCCAAGCTTCCGCCGCCTTCTAGCTCGCGCCGTCGCTGCAAACCCTAGCTTTGCGCCACCGCCGCAATCCTAGCTCTCAAGGCCGCCTTCATCGCTTTGAGTTTGCCGTCGAGGTTCGTGTGAAGGTAGGGAACTCGCCGAGCCCGTTTCCCCCCCTCTCTCTCTCGCTCTCTTGCGCTTGCGCGAGCTCACCGTCGCGACCGAGCCGCCGCTCGTCGTCGCGGGCTTCCTCCATTGCTCAACCCTCGTTTAGAACCCCCAAAATCATTTTCCCTTGATCCCAGCTAGCTTCCAGACCTTGAATAGTGAAAAACCGAGCTTCCTAGCTCGAGTTTTGCTCAACTCCGGCGAAGCGCCGCCGCGGGCAGCCATCTCCGGTCGTCGGCGCCACCGCGGTTGAACTAGAGTTGTCCAGAGCCATCCGATCTAGATCCAACGGCCCAATCGAACCCGACTCGAGTCAAACCGAGTCGTACCTGTCAGTCGTGCCGTTTTTGTAGAAAAGTCCCTTAGTTTTGTAGAAATCAACCCGCAGTCCTGTCTAGTTCAAAAATAATTAGATCTAGGTCCTGTTTCTTCTAGTTTAGCCCCTGACTTTTCTAAAAATCTAACCCGCCGTCCTGCTGTGTAGTTTTACTCAAAAGTCCTTCTGTTTTTATATAAAATTATGTTTTAGGTCCGTGGTTTCTTCTGTTTAAGTCCCTGGAAAGTTAGATTTAGTTCAAAGTAGCCCCTAAACCTTGTTTTAGCCATAGTTTGACCGTTTTAAATCCGTTTTGAGTGATCTTTGCGCTCACGTGATCGTTTCTTCATCAAGATTAGTTCTAGACACGTCTTTGCGTCTTCAAAAGTTGTATGGTGTATTGTTTTGCTTTTATTGATTGGATGCTTGTGCGAATCGTGTAGAGAACGGTCCGTTCGAGGGAGATCAAGATCAAGTCTACGAGGAGGAGCCACCGCAGTACTTTGAGGAAGGCAGGTGGATTTCTCCCTCAGCATACTCTTTTGAACCCATACACAATGCATGACAATAAAGTTTATCTTCATGTTCATGTTGCATTAATTTGATGGGTCCTATGTGAGGATGACTAGTCTTTTACACCTAAGCCTTGATACATCGGGTTTACTTTCATGTTGGGTAGCTATGCTAGATGCTTAACCTTGGTTCATGATGGGTTCTATCCAACATTGATGAATATCCTTATTATTATATCTTGTTATGTTAATACGAGATCAGCATGCTAATTGGAACATGGAGAACCACCTAGGATTAACCGTACAACCACAATACTATATGGCTATGGTCTTGGCTAATTAATTAGAAACCTTGGTTAGGAATGATCTTACCGAAAGGGCATGAGGGGGTGGCGGTTGACGGTGTATAGCCCGATTCTCTCAGGTGGTGGGCTTAGCTAAGACACTATACCCGTTAGGGAGGGTTATGCCTGCTTTCGATCCGGAAACCTTAGCGGATTGTTTCTAACTAGGGAATCTTTGTAAAGGCCTCGTAGCGTCCCTATGCAGTCACACCTTGGTAGTATGGTACGTGCCTGATCAGCACAGTGTGGTTGGGTCTAAAGTTCTTCGGAGCTTTTACGCTCACGTGAAAGTGTACAACCTTTGCAGAGTGTAAAACTGTTATAACAGCCGTGTCCGTGGTCATGAACGGCCTGGACCCTCACGTGATTAATCTATCGGAATATGAAATCAAATCGTTGCATGCATATGTTATTGGTTATGTTCATGGTTTACTTTATGCTAATATATGGGTTGGTATATATTTATATCTTAGTAAATAGTTGCTTGTTAATAAAACTTGACCAACTAAAATACTGACCGCTATAAACCAAGCATCTCCTTGATAGCTTGCATATTCCCCCACTTGTTGAGTACCAACCATAAGTGTACTCATCCTTGCTTATATTGGATCAGAAGGTAATAATGGAGCGGAGTACCTCAGCGATCTTGATGAGTTCTAGGCGTGTGTTCCACCAGTCAGATGCCTGTGGAGTGCTTTTGGAGTTATCGTCTTTAGTTATCGTGTGAACCAGTTTAATTTGGCCTTCGTGCCTTAGTCGTGAATGTAATAAATACTTTACTTATCAAATATTCGTTTGAGTACTGTTTCTGTTATTCACTCACTGTCTATCATATGTGTGTAATTTGATCCTGGCGCACATATGAGATGTACTCGGTTTTCTTTCTAAAACCGGGTATGACAAAGTGGTACCAGAGCCGTGCTGACTGTAGGACGCTAGCCTAGTTAGAATGGTCGAAGTAAGGATTTATTTTAGCAAGCCAAGTCAGTTTCTTTAGAGGTCTTATTTTATTAGTTAAAATTCTTTAAACTTCTTCCTTTTCTTTGGTCACCTTTGCCTCTATTCAATTATCTTTACTAAGGTTCTCTCTCTTTGCTTAGATGGCCAAGAACTTCCAGCCTGACCTAGCGCAGCCAGCCCCTCCTACACCACAGATGGATGATGATGTGCAAGGAGATCCCGTGTGGGTGTGCTTATCTGATGATGAAGATGTACCTAATCCTGCTTCACCCACACTAGATGTTGAAGGGAATCCAGATGGCACTGAAGATGAGGGTGATAAAGTCTATGATGATGAAAAGGATGATGAAGAAAAAGAGCCCAAGGTGGAGATGATCACTTCAACGGCAGAGCTAGGCGCTTTCCTACTCTTTCTTGAAGATGTGCTAGAGGTAGTGGGCAACTACACCAGGCCACTCTACATGACCACTCACAGTTCCGCTTCGAATTACTAGGAGTACTACCACACTCAGGTTTATGTTAGGGAGCAAATGGGGAATACCTCTCGCATGAGGACTTGGTCCGTTCATGCGTCAAGTCTTCTCCATACTTCCTACGAAGCTACAGTCAATGATGCTGCCAGGAGGGCAGTGACATCTATCAGCCACCAGTTCCAGGAGGATCTGTCTCGCACAGAGTACCGTCACTTGCCTCGTCGCCGTCCAGGAACTGAGCAAACTGTTGTAGTGGGAGGAGGACCAACAACAGATCCTCGTCTCAATGTTCTGGCCCGAGTCACTGCAGCACTGAATACTGATTTGGAAGGTGTTACTAATGAACTTGCCGAAGCCCAGGAGCTGATTGCACAACTCGAAGAACAACTTGCTGAGCAACAAGGTCAAGAGGATGATGATGATGAGAGGCTAGCCAATGCTTGGTCCCCACCTCGGAAGAAGCTTCGCTATGGAGCCCCGTTCTCCATCACACAGTTTAGGGAATAATTTATCTTTAGGTTTCTTTTGTAAGTTTATCGTTAGTACGGTTTGGTAAGCCGGTCGTATGTTTAATGCTTGTTGCTTGGACAAATGTGTGAGTTGGAATATTTGTTTGTGTGTCTTTGGTTGTGAAGTGATGACCACAACTAAAAAACAATATGGTAATAAAATATTAGTTGGGTTTAATTCTGGTTCCCTTTTATCCTTTGCTCTTAGTTTCTTATCTATCTCAAGTGTATCCGGCATCTTAGTCCCTTATGCTGAAATCTGCTCGCGCCGATATCTGACCCAGCAGTACTGTTTTGATGATTTCAAGAGCTACACAAATCTGTTCGACCTCAAACTAGCAGGGTTAGTTTCAGAATTTGATGAGTGAGTTTCTGTAATTTTTCCATAATTTTTGGAAATCTGTATCGAGAGAAACACACCAAAAGTTGTCAGGTACAGAATCTGTTTTTCCAGCTTGACACAGGCAGCTTGATTATTTTATATCCGGAGTTTCAGAGGTCCGATTGAGGTGATTCCAGTTGTGTTGGATTCATAGCTTTATGGGTATTGTTCTGGAATTTTGGTATAATTTGTTGGCACACTAATTGACAGTTATGGATGAATTTTTAGGGTGGACAGAATCTGAGTGATGATGAATATTTGACTTTCATCTACTTTGTTCTTTCTTCTTGACTTCAATGCTATCTTATACTCTCGCAGTAGAGTGTCTTTCCTTTACTCTTGTGTATCTGAGTTATCATTCTCTGAATCATATCTATGTAACACTCAGATGGTTAACACCAGGACCGGAGGAGGTAGAGACGTTCCTAGTCAGAGGCGTGCTCCCGTGGTGAACCAGCAGAATCAAGCACCTCCTCCACCACCGCCCCAATCCGCAATGGATCCCGCAATGCAACAGTTCCTAGCAACCCAGATGCAACTCATTCAACAGCTCACCCAGACAGTGGTCAATTTGCAGGCACAGCAGAACCAGCAGCCGCCACCGCCACCAGATCCAGTCCAGCCACCCAGGGACCGACACAGGCAGTTTTTGAGCCAGCATCCTCCTACTTACTCTCACTCGGCAGATCCATTGGATGCTGATGATTGGCTCAAGAACGTTGCAAAGAAGCTAGATATTGCTCAGTGCACTGATTATGAGAAGGTCTTGTACGCTTCAGGAAGATTGAAGGCCCAACAGTTGATTGGTGGGATGCGTACGTTAATGCAAATAACGCTCCCAACACCATCACATGGCAGCAGTTCAAGGATGCTTTCTGCACACACCACATCCCAGCAGGTGTGGTGGATCTAAAACAGGGGGAGTTTCGTGCATTGGTGCAAGGAAGCATGAGCGTGTGTGAATATCGGAATAAATTCACTCAGCTATACCGCTATGCACCTGAAGATGTGGATGACGATGCAAAGAGGCAACGTCGTTTCTTGAAGGGTTTGATTGGGCCTATCAAGTACCAGCTGCAGACTCACACCTTCCCCAACTTCCAGACAACGCTAGACAAGGCCATTGGTTGTGAGAATACACGCAAGGAGCTGAGTGAGCAGAAGAGAAAGTTCCAGTCGTCGTCATCAGGACAGACAAGCAACACCCGTCCTCGCTATAGTTCTTCACAAGGTTTTCAGAATCGCTCAGGAGGTATGGTGGACATTACCAACAAGGACAACAGATGCAACGTTCTGGTCAACAGGTTCAGAGGTATCCTCAGCAGGCACCCCGTACTCATAACCAGCAGCAGAATCGTTCTGGCAATGGCACCCTGCCAGTACGGACCAACAATCCAGTCACGCCAGTACCACCCAATGGTTGCTTCAAATGTGGTGATATGGGTCACTATGCTAACAATTGTCCCAAGCGTAACCCCCAGACCCCCCAAGCTTAGAGGAGCGATGGTCAGAGATCCGCTCAACCTTCTTCCCAGCAGGGCAACAAGGTACAACAGAGCTATGCACGCGGCAAGGTCAACCATGTGACAGCTGAAGCCGCTCAGGAAGCCAATGACGTGGTCATCGGTATGTTCTCCATTAACTCAGCACCTGCTATAATTTTGTTTGATTCCGGAGCATCGCATTCTTTTATTACTGAACAATTTGTGTCTGAGCATAACATACCTAAGCAACCCATGAAGAATATGCTTTTAGTAAACTCCCCAAATGGTGAAATGAAAGCTAAGTACATGTGCCCTCGAGTTAGACTTGATATTATGGGAGTAGAATTTCCGTCCAATCTAGTGGTTTTGAAGTCCGAGGGAATGGATGTGATACTTGGAATGGATTGGTTGGGAGCTCATGATGGGGTTATTCAGTGTACCAAGAAGTCAGTGTTATTCACAAGTCCACAACGAGACCAAATGGAGTTCCAGATGAGTCCAGTTGTTCGAAAAGAAGCAACAATCAATCAGTTGAAAGGAAAGTCACTAGAGGATATCAAAGTCGTGTGTGAATTTCCGGATGTCTTTCCTGATGATTTACCAGGTATGCCGCCTGACCGAGACTTTGAGTTCATCATTGAGCTTGTACCTGGTACTGCACCTATTTCAAAACGAGCATATAGAATGGATGTTAAAGATTTAGCAGAATTAAAGAAACAGATAGATGAACTTTTAGCTAAGGGTTATATTCGGCCTTGTTCGTCTCCATGGGGAGCCCCTGTTATATTTGTTGATAAGAAGGATGGTACTACAAGAATGTGTGTTGATTACAGAGCTCTTAATGAGGTGACTATCAAGAATAAGTATCCGCTTCCTAGAATTGAAGATCTGTTCGACCAGATGAGAGGTGCAAAAGTTTTCTCCAAGATTGATTTGCGTTCAGGCTATCATCAAGTGAAAATTCGGAAGGAGGATATTCCTAAAACTGCGTTCACTTGTAGATATGGTCTTTATGAGTATCTAGTGATGTCGTTTGGTTTGACAAATGCACCTGCAAACTTTATGTATCTGATGAACAAGGTATTTATGGAGTACCTTGACAAGTTTGTGGTGGTATTCATCGATGATATCATGGTGTTCTCCAAGAATGAGGAAGAGCATGAGGAGCATTTGAGGCTAGTATTACAGAAGCTACGGGAGCACCAGTTGTATGCCAAGTTCAGTAAATGTGAGTTCTGGTTGAAAGAAGTTTCTTTTCTTGGGCATGTCATAACAGATGGTGGAATCATGGTAGATCCGAGTAAAGTGCAGGATGTGCTGAATTGGAAACCACCTCAGAGTGTTGCAGAAATCAGAAGTTTTCTCGGATTGGCAGGTTATTATCGCAGATTTATTGAAGGCTTCTCCAAAATTGCTAAACCCATGACTTTGTTGTTAGAGAAGGGATGAAAATTCAAGTGGGATACTGCCTGTCAACAGAGTTTTGAGGAGTTGAGGAAGAAATTGACCACGACTCCGGTGTTAGTGATGTCTGATATTCAAAAGGGGTTTGATGTGTACTGTGATGCTTCACATGTAGGACTCGGATGTGTGTTGATGCAAGAAGGCAGAGTCGTGGCTTATGCTTCTAGACAGTTGAGAAAACATGAGAAAAATTATCCCACTCATGATCTGGAGTTAGCAGCAGTTGTTCATGCATTGAAGATTTGGAGGCACTGCATGGTTGGAAAACAGTGTCGAATTTTCATGATCATAAGAGTTTAAAGTATATCTTCATCTAGAAGGATCTCAACTTGAGACAACACAGATGGCTAGAATTGATCAATGATTTTGATGTGGATATTCAGTATCATCCTGAGAAGGCCAACGTTGTTGCAGATGCTCTAAGTCGCAAGAGTCAAGTCAACTCAGTCATTGGGAGATTGATATCACAAGAATTATGTTGGGAGATGGAACGACTTAATTTGGGTATCTGTGCTCATTCAAAAGTTTTGACTATGGAAGTAGAGTCAACATTAGAGCAAGAAATCAGGAAGGGACAGTTAGAAGATCCGAAGATCGAGGAATTCAGATCTTTGATCCATTTGGGAAAAACTGAGGATTTCACTGAGGATGAACAGGGAACAATATGGTTCAGAAATAGAATATGTGTTCCGGAGAATGATAGGCTTCGAGAACTCTTATTAAAGGAAGCGCATGATTCACCTTATTCCATTCATCCAGGAAGTACTAAGTTGTATCAAGATTTGAAAGAGAAATATTGGTGGTATGGTTTGAAGAAGGATGTTGCTACTTATGTGGCTTTGTGTGATGTTTGCCAGAAGGTTAAAGCAGAACACCAGCGTCCAACAGGTTTGCTTCAACCATTGAGAGTACCAGAGTGGAAGTGGGAAGAAATTGGTATGGACTTCATTGTCGGGTTACCTCGTACTCGTGAGGGTCATGACTCCATATGGGTTATTGTGGATAGATTGACGAAGTCTGCTCATTTCATACCGGTCAACACAACTTATACAAGTGCTAAGCTAGCAGAGCTGTATATGTCTAGGATTGTGTGTCTACATGGAGTTCCAAAGAAAATAGTGTCTGACTGAGGTACCCAGTTTACTTCACGATTCTGGCAGAAGGTACATGAGATAATGGGTACACAACTCAACTTAAGTTCTGCTTATCACCCACAGACAGATGGACAGTCTGAGAGGACTAATCAAATTCTGGAGGATATGCTTCGAGCGTGTGCTTTAAAACACGCTCGTAGTTGGGATAAGAGTTTGCCGTATGCAGAATTCTCCTACAATAATAGCTATCAAGCTAGCCTTAAGATGTCACCTTTTGAAGCGTTGTATGGAAGGAAGTGCAGAACACCATTGTACTGGAGCCAGACTGGGGAAAGTAAAGTATTTGGACCTGAAGTTCTTCAGGATGCAGAGAACCAGGTACAGTTAATCAGGGAGAATCTCAAGATTGCACAGTCTAGACAGAAGAGTTATGCTGACACACGAAGGATAGAGTTGGTCTTTGAGGTTGGAGATTTTGTATACCTCAAAGTATCACCTATCAGAGGTCTTCGCAGATTCAAAGTCAAAGGAAAGTTATCACCTCGTTTCATTGGCCCTTTCAAGGTACTGGAAAGGAAGGGTGAGGTAGCTTATCAGTTAGAGTTGCCAGCTCAGTTGTCGAATGTTCATGACGTGTTTCATGTGTCACAATTGAAGAAGTGCTTACGGGTACCAGAGGAACAATTGCAGTTAGAAGAACTCAGTGTGAAGGATGATTTGACCTATTCAGAGTATCCAGTCAAGATATTGGAGACAACAGAAAGGGTTACCCGGAATAAAGTGATTAAGATGTGCAAAGTGCAGTGGAGTCACCATACAGAGGATGAGGCTACATGGGAAAGAGAAGATGAGCTCAGTGCAGAATTCCCTCAGTTGTTCTCTGATCTTTCTGAATCTCGAGGACGAGATTCTTCTTAAGGGGGTAGGATTTGTAACACCCTAATTTTGTCATCACAATAAAATTAATATAGGTAACCAATTTTCTTAGCTTTATTGTTTTAGGAAATATTAAATTATAAATTTAAATCTTGGCTCTTAAATATTTAAATAACATTGAAATTAGAGTCAATAAAGTTTTTGTTTCATTCATGCTGATTGCATATATTTTGAATGATGATTTGAATTTGAAAAGGTTTGGAAAAGTTTAAACTTAAAGTTCAAACCTTCTCTTCTCTCCCTCTCTTTTCTAGCCCAACCCAGTTTCCTTTCTTGGCCTAGTTTCCCTTTCCCGGCCCAATCCGCCTAGCGCAGCAGCTGGCCCAGCTCTCTTTTCCCTTTCCTTTTCTTTGTCTCGCTGACGTGTGGGCCCAGGCTGTCAGCGTCGTCTTCAAGCTCGTGCTCGAGCAGGACTCCTTCACCGAGTCCGGACACCGCCCGATTCCGCGTCGCTTTCCCCTTGCGCAAGCCTCGATTCCCGGCCTTTATAAGCGCGCCGCCCGAGCTTCTTGCCTCTCAACCCAAAACCCAAGCTTCCGCCGCCTTCTAGCTCACGCCTGTGGCGGACCACTCCGAAATTATTCCAAGTTAAGTACCCCTGGACCGCTAATAGAGCAGGCAGGCACTTAATCCGGAATAAGCTAGAGCGCCGTCGGATTAAACCCGATTTAACCACGTACTTTCTCTATCGAAACAACAAGCACGCCCACACGAAGGTGAGTTCCAGAGATTACAACATTCCACAAATTCATCATACATAAATAGTATCACAAAGTTATTACAAACCACGTTTGAAATTTAAATCAGAGTATCAAGTTCGTTGCAGCGGAATAAATAGTTCGTAGCAGCGGAAAAGTAAACTAGCAACAATACATAGTAACACCATGATGAAGCCGACCACGGTGTTACTCCTCCCGTTCCTTGGCAGAGGACGGAACCCACTCGATGTGCCATCCAGGGGGAACCTGGGTAGGCCAAGTGATGGCATCGACTGCCACATCCATCACAGAACCTGTAAATAAAAGCCACAAGCAAGCCTGAGTATACTAATACTCAGCAAGGCTTACCCGTCGGGTGAAAACTACATCACCGACATCTAGACATGAGAGGCTTTTGGCTGGTGGGTTTGTTTGCCAAAAAGCAACTAAGAGTAGATCCTTGCTTTCATGGTTTTAGCATCATATTCTAGTAGATTTAACCATTCTAGATTAGCATCCTCTCTAAGCATACAAGTGGTGCAATACAATTTAATTCATACAACAAGTTCATCATTCTCATAGTTCCACTTGTTACTCAATGCAGCCAAGCGGTCAAGCAGTCTCATTAACCGCGAGAAGCGGACAGTTCGAACCGAATTTTGCTACCTGGCCAGGGGAAACCCAACACACACGGATAATGCTTGCTATAAAAGGTACAAGCACTTCCCAACCTTTCCCATCGATCCACAATTCGGAACCGGGTCCACTTCCTTAGGATAAAGGTTTACTGCTTCACTCACAGCATCACGCATATATCCACAAGTGTACGGCAGGGGAAACAAAAGTTTCCAAGGAGAGATGGCTATCGGCCCTAGCTGCTTCAATCTGGTACCGGGCTTACCGATTCCCATATATCGGCATGCATGTGGTACGTTCAAAAACTTGACACACACAACCACACGTTTCGACCTTAAATCAATTATCATACACGGACGAGAGATCTACATCTACCATCCCGCCCGTCCGTCCTTATGATTCCAACATAAGTAAAGACAAGCAACTCCTATGTCTCGCGAGTGACAGGAAATCACTCGACTTGTAACGGACCTAAAGCAATGCCCTATCAATCCTTTCATACTAGTGTTGCAAGTCATAGGTACTAGAATTATGCAACTAAGGTATTCAAGCAACTCCTTGAAACGTAAATGCATAAGCATAGATAATTCATAGATGCGTAAACTTTAAAAGTTAGGTTATGCTCCGGGGCTTGCCTTCTTGCGCTAGCTGGGTGTTAGCCTCCGGGTCGACTGTTCCTTCGTTGGCACCGTTCTCCGGGATGCCTTCTCCGTCGGCGGGGATGAGATAATAGAAGCCGTCCGCAACAGCGCATTCTACATGAGATGCATAACTTTATAGCGGCTGCCTAGTTGATCCAAAACTAAGGCCTTGAAGGCCATATTCACCTAGACATGCTAATGTACTACTTTCTCCTTCACAAAATTAGAGGAGGGGTGTGGAAAATTTTATGCATCTATAATGGTGATTGTGTACACATATAAAAGAATTCCCATTTATTATTTTGAGGTTTGGGGTGCTGTTCTGGGATTTTAGACTTTCCATGTTTCATTTTAATTAATTATCAAAATGGTCTATTTCCTTTTTATAACTTAATTCCACCTTGGTTTCTTCTCATTTTTGTTTCTCGGTTTCTGTTCATCCTTTTTATCTACAAACTTTATGACAGCTACTGGAGTATAAGAGTTAGGCTCACTCCAAAATTTAGCTAAAACTGAGCTACACAGAATTTATTAAAAATAGTATAAACTGCTGTTTGAAGAAACAAGATAAATTCATATAAAATCGAAAATACATCCAAATCAAGAAATTTTCCTACCAGAGCTAGTCATGAGTGTAAGGAGGGCTCTGGCCAAGTGGTGGCTCAAAATAACCCTTGGACAGTCCTCAACAAAATTCTATCCGAAAACATATATCTATTTATTCGCTAGTCTAAACAGGGCAAAAATTAAGTTTTGCATTTTTAGCAGATGTGCTAACAAGGTCTTAGGCCTTTAGAGAAAAATGGTGATTTTTAGCTGCATGGATTATTTTTAATAATTTCCGGACTGCAAAAAGACAGGAATCACAAATTAATTCATAACTGAAGCTACATTCCATATTTTTAGGTCCTCTTTGGACACAAGGTGTCCAAGGTCACTGTAAACAACATATGCAAAGCTCAGCCCTAGCGGAGCTCAGGATTTAAAATGGTGCACAAGTTTATAAATTCATAGTTTGAATTTTAATGCAAATGGTTCACCAAAAGTACATACATGCTAACATGAGATTGGAGTTTACAATCTCACGAGTCTAGGGAGTATTTTTGTGCATTTTTCTGATTTTTGTATGATTTTTGGTGGATTTTACAAGATTTCGGGAAAAAGGTTTAAACCTTAAGAATCTTTTTACGCGCCGGCCCTTGAATATTTTGAAACTTCGCGAACAAGTCCCTGCCTTTTTCACTGGGAACCCTGGAAAAAGGAAGAAGATGAACTTAGGTCCTCGGCTCGTCGCCGGAGTTGTGCCGGCCAAACGACGGCGAGATAGGGTCGGGGAAGTGGGGGAAAAGGACCAGTGGCTCACCACGAGTCGATTGGTGGCGGTTGGGAGGCCGGGGGAAGCTCGGAGTTCTCCGGCGACGTGCGGTGGCGGTGCGGCCGCCGCGGGCTCGATTCCGGCGAGGGTGGTGGATCTCGACGGGATTGGAGGGGTCCTCGAGCACCAGTGGGACTCAGCGAAGCTAGTGGAAGGCTCGGTTGACCTCGGGGAGGGCTCGAAGTAGGGGCTCGACGTGCGCGTGCTCCGGCGGCCGAAAATGCGTATTTGGGGGAAAATCTGATTTCTCGCCGGAGAGTTGGGGAGAGCTCGCGAGAAGTGGGGGAAAGGGAAGCTAGGGAAGTGGTCTAGCTCTATGCGCGAGGGATTTGGGAATGGTGGAGGGACGAGGAGGAATTTGGCTTCGAAGCTCGGCTCGGTCCGCGCGGCTGGAGGTTGAAGACGATGGGAGCGAGCGCGGGGAAGTGAAATGGTAGTGCTGTGGACTGAGGGGAAGTGGTGAGGGGCTCGGTGGAGTGCTTTGGCATGCTAGAGAGGCACTGAGCTGCCTTGGGAGCATGCGCGAGGAGTGACAGCGACGTGACGTGCCATTGAAGAGCTCCCGAGCTCGAACAGAGCGCGCGCGAGGGTTGGGCGAAGGGGATTGTCGCGTGAGCGCTAGGATACGCTGCAGAGGCGACTTGGTGCGTAGCGGGGAGGGAATCCGCCGCGAAGCAGCTCTGCGCGACGCGCGCGAGCGCGCGGCCAACGGCGGCGCTCCGTCCGCCATGATGGCGTTTGCGCAGCGCGAGGCAGAGCGGCGCTGTCGCGCGCGACGTGACCGTACGGAAGGCTTGGACAAACACGCGAGGACAAGAGCCACCTGCCGCCGCTGCTCGGCCGGCCCGGCGTGGCCTCCGCCGCACGCCGGCCACGTGGCGGCTGGACTCCGGCCAGGCGCAGAGCGCGCCAGGGGCTGCCAGGTGCCCCGTGGAGCTCCTCTGCCTCTTTTGAATTTACTCCAAAAATTTGAACTGAACTTGAAAAAGTTGGATTTTGAGATGTGGGACACAACTTTCTCTTTGGGGTGAACCTGAAATTTCAAATTTTTCAAGCTCAAACAACCCAATTTCAAAAAGGTGTTCCGAACTGTTTTTCAAGTTTTTGAGGGGCTAAACTGCAAAATTTTCAAAAGTTTTTGAGGGGCTAAACTTTTATTTTTGGAGATTTTCAAGTTTAGTACAAAATTCTTGAGATTTCAGTTGGGTGTCAAAAGACCTTTGTTTTTTAATTTAAATTTGAATTTTGAGGAATTTTTGAATTCTAACACCAGTTTTCCCCTTTTTAACCTGTTTTAAAGGTGTTTTCTACATTTTTACATCGGGGATGTCACAGCGCCGTCGCCGCAAACCCTAGCTTTGCGCCGCCGCCGCAATCCTAGCTCTCGAGGCCGCCTTCGTCGCTTCGAGTTTGTGGGTGTAGAGTCCTGACGGACTAAACAACCCTGGCGGCCCATCCTATGGGCCGGCCCACGTACAAGACTTGACGCACAAGACAAGGATTAGTCCTAGTCGGTTTGGATAGACTGTATTTAGGAATTAGAGATAAACTTGTAAAAGTCTCCTAGTCCTATACGGTTCCCATGTAACCCTGCCCTCCGGACTATATAAGGGGAGGCAGGGACCCCCTCAAAACAATCTCATCAATACAAGATACACCATACAGGACGTAGGGTATTACGCCTCGGCGACCCGAACCTGTCTAAACCGTCTCTTGTCACCTTTGGCTCTAGATTCTCGACGATTTCTCCCTAAACCCTTCTCTCGGGGCACCCCCTCGAGAACCTAGTCAGCATAAATCGCCGACACTTTGGCGCCGTCCGTGGGATCTATTCGTCGAGTCTTCATTAAAGAGTCGATGGCTTCTTTCAGCGCCTCCATCGTCACCAAGTTCGAGGCAGGCGCCTCCTTTGTCTTCGGCTCCTGGCTTTGCATCGCAAACCAGGAAGGCGAACTCCAACATCAACTGCGCGATGAGGTGGCTGCATCAGCTTCACCACGCGCGTAAACCACTCCGCGAGGATCTCGGAAAATCTCGAATTCCGACACGATCTCTGGATCGTATCCTACTCGGAGGAGTACATGGTGCCCGAAGCAGATTCAAGCCCGGGCCGACCACGTCAACTCAACCCCTGTCAAGGGGCAGGATCAAGCCACGTGTCCACAACTCCCCGGCGGACTCCGGATCACTTCCGAGTCCTGCCAAGGTTCAACGATCAGGACCGTGATAGCAACCCCGCGGGTACCCAGGAACCCTGGTTCCAGCCCCCGCGGGACAAAGACTTCACCACGTGGATCGCGCGCACCTCAGTTTCCCTTCGGGTTAACAAACTCAGCCGCGGTCCACCAGAAGCACCTGAAGAAGAAGGTTCTCCAACCCCGCCGAGCAACCTTGGATCTTGTCATGACCACAACTCCCTCGGGGGTTATCGTTCATTGGCCTGACATGGATCCCGACGTGGCTCTCCTTGAAGCAAACGTACCCTCCACGGTACGAGATATTCTACCTCTGCTTCCTTTCCAAGAAGGCAGAGAACTCCCTGTTGCCATGAGTAACAGAAGAACCGGGCCTAACAACCCCGGTCGTCAGTCCTGCGTGATCCTCAATGATTACAGCGACGATGAAGTTGTCTCCGACGACGCTCCAACAGAGGAAGGAGAAACCGATGCGGACCGAGAACTCCGTGTCGAGCGCAACCGCATCCGCGCCCTCCGACGTCGCTTCATTCAGAGGAGAAACCTCAACTCTGAGTTCGACAAGGAAGGCATCTTCAACTCCCCTGTGGCCAACATCTTGTTCGGGGTCAGCGTCTTCGAGGGGTTCCAAACTACCCCTGAGATCAACCTCGCTAAAGCCCGCCTAGAAGCCGCAGCGGTCATGGTTGATCGCCTGGACGGAGGCCGCTCCGCCTCCAAAAGCAAGAGTTCTTCGCGCCACCAAGCACCATCAGCCAGGCGTCAGAGCAGCCATTATGGCAGCTCCGCAGGACAAACAAAGGACAAGAACAGGCCTCGCGAAGAACCCCGCCGTCCTCGCGAGGAACCCCCCAGGTCCCAGCGTCGTGAAGAACCCCGCCCAGCCCGCTCTCACGTCACACCGAACGACGCCCGCAACGACATCATCCGGATCCGAGAGGGGAGAGCTACCTCCCACGTCGCGGATTCTGCAGGAAGATGCGGCGCCCCCAACCCCGATGCTCTGCCATGCTACATACGAGCCATCCGCGTCAGCTCTTTCCCGCGAAAGTTCAAACCGCCAGGCATCGCCAACTTCGACGGGAAGCAAGACCCAAACATCTGGCTGCGCAGATACTCCTCTGCAATCGAAGCATCAGGGGGCGACGACATCTCCAAGATGCTTTACTTCCCAGTTGCAATGGAGCAAGGTCCTCTCACCTGGCTCGAGTCCCTTCATCCAGACTCCATCGACAGCTGGCACGCGCTGAAGAAGGCTTTCGTCTCCAACTACCAGGGTTCTTTTGAGCGCCCTGGCAGCAAATATGAACTCCGCACGTGCAAACAGAAGCCAGACGAGTCCCTGCGCGACTACAACAGGCAATTCTTCGCCATCAAGGCATCCTGCGTTCCCATCCCCGACTCAGAAGTCATCGACTACTTTCAAGAAGGGATGACCGATCGCACCCTCTTTCGTGACTTCGGTCACAACCGTCCTCGTGACCTCGAGGAATTCCGCGCACTGGTGTCCAATTGGATGGACACCGATGATCAAGAATGGGAGCGCTACGGCAAAAGACCCAACAACCCTGGTCGCAAGAACCAGGAAGACAACAGGGATCAGCCGCGCGACTCCTTCCAGCGTAACGGCCACAACCCACGGAAGTGACCAAACAACACAGTCGCAACCGTCCAGACCGTCCGTGCCGCCAAATCCGCGCAGCAACGAAGGGAAGAATTAAACAAACTTCTCAAGAAGCGCTGCCCCTACCACCCCGACAGCAAGCACACCATGGGCGAGTGCACGCTCCTTCGGGAGACGTTCAGCACGCCCAACAAGAAGCAGAAGTCGGCTGGAGACGGAGACGACGGGCACGACAAGGGAGACAGCGGTTTCCCAGACATCACCAACACTGTCAACGTCATCTTCGGAGGCATGGCAGTCAGCGACACCTCGCGCAACCGCAAGAATGCGCGGCGCGAGGCCTACGCAGCAGAACCAGCGGTGGTTACACCACTACGGTGGTCGGACACCACCATCACCTGGTCCCGAGAAGATCAATGGACGGAGATCACCTCTCCTGGACGATATCCTCTTGTTCTCGAGACCGTGGTAGCAAATAGCAGGCTCACCAAGGTCCTGATCGACGGAGGCAGCGGGCTCAACCTCATCTTCGCCAAGACGTTGAAGTCCATGGGCCTAGACACAAGCACGCTGCAGCCGGCAGATACTCCCTTCTACGGCATCGTGCCTGGGAAGGCTGCCATCCCCCTAGGGCAAATTACCTTGCCCGTCACGTACGGTACTGCATCCAACTACCGTACAGAGTTCATCAAGTTCGAAGTTGCAGACTTCGAAACGTCCTACCACGCCATCCTCGGGCGACCAGTATTGGCCAAGTTCATGGCCATCCCCCACTACACCTACCTGGTGCTGAAGATGCCAGGGCCTCACGGTGTTCTTTCCCTTCGCGGTGATATCAAGCGCTCCTACCTCTGCGACAAAGAGGCAGTGGAGTACGCCGTCAGGGCCGCGTCCACCATAGATCGCCAAGAGCTCCAACCCTTGGCCGCCGCCGTCATCGCAGAGGACGATGACGCCCCGACGCAGAAGAAGACATGGGCCATCAAGCCTGTGGAGAAGGTTGCAACGAAGACGATCGACCTCCAAACAGGAGATCCATCGAAGACAGCAGTGATTGGCTCCAACCTCACTCCTGCATAGGAAAGCGCGCTAGTCGACTTCCTTCGAGCCCAGGCGGATCTCAACAAACATTGCAAGAAGGATCCCTTCGGGCTTCCTCGCATCGATCAAGTCATCGACAGCACCGCCGGGTGCACCCTACTCTGTTTCCTCGATTGTTACTCAGGATATCACCAAATATCGCTGAAAGAAGAGGATCAGATTAAAACTTCATTCATCACGCCATATGGCGCATATTGTTATACAACCATGCCTTTTGGCTTGAAAAAAGCAGGTGCCACATATCAGCGGACGATACAGGGTTGTCTCCAAGACCAACTTCATCGAAATGTTGAAGCCTACGTTGATGATGTGGTAGTCAAGACAAGAAATCCCGAAGATCTCATCGCTGACCTCACCGAGACGTTCGATAATTTACGCAAATGGCGATGGAAGCTCAATCCCGCCAAGTGTGTTTTCGGCGTTCCATCTGGAAAGCTCCTTGGGTTCATCATCAGCGAACGCGGCATTGAGGCTAATCCAGAAAAGATAGCAACTATCATGAACATGGAGCCGCCGACCACCGTCAAGGATGTCATGAAGCTTACGGGCTGCATGGCTGCACTCAACCGCTTTATCTCCAAACTGGGGGAACACGGCACTGAGTTCTTCAAACTACTCAAGAAGCAAGACAGATTTCAGTGGACTCAGGAAGCTCAAGTCGCCTTCGACAAGCTCAAGCTATTCCTGACTACACCACCTGTGCTCACTGCACCGCTCCCGGGCGAAGACCTCTTGCTCTATATTTCAGCAACCACTAATGTCGTCAGCGTCGCCATTGTTGTTGAACGCGATGAGGACGATCATCTTCAGAAGATTCAACGACCTGTGTACTTTGTGAGCGAAGTCCTCTCGGACTCCAAATCCAGGTACCCTCAAGTTCAAAAAATTCTATATGCTGTCTTAATGACATCCAGAAAATTGCGGCACTACTTCGACACCTACAAGATCATCGTGATTACTGGTTATCCTATTGGCGAAATTCTCCATAATCAAGACGCTACAGGGCGTATCGCCAAGTGGGCTGTTGAGCTCGGAACATACAGCATCGAGTTCCGTTCTCGCACGGCCATGAAGTCTCAAGTCCTTACTGATTTCATATCGGAATGGACCGAGCACAATCTTCCGGTCGCCACCACCAAGCCCGAGCATTGGATCATGTATTTCGACGGGTCACTCAAGCTGGAAGGTGGAGGCGCTGGAGTTCTGTTGATCTCCCCCCGAGGAGATCAACTCAAGTATGTTCTGCAGATTCAGTTCGCTGTCACCAACAACGCTGCAGAATACGAAACACTTCTTCACGGAATGAAGATGGCCATCACCCTCAGTATCAAGCGTCTGCTGGTGTATGGGGACTCAATGTTGGTCATCAAACAAGTCAATAAGGACTGGAATCGAAACCATGAAGACATGGATGCGTACTGTGAAGAAGTTCGGAAATTGGAAAAACACTTCCTCGGCATTGAATTTCGTCATGTCGAGCGAGATTACAACGTCGCTGCAGACGTCCTATCGAAGCTGGGTTCTTCCAGAGCAGAGGTGCCTAGCGGGGTGTTCGTCAATGAACTCTCCAAACCATCGATCTCTGCAGCGGTAACTTCTGATGATACAACCTCAGCTCCCGAGGTTATGCTCATCGACGCCACTTGGAGCGCTCCGATTATAGACTACATCTTGCACGACAAACTTCCTGCCGAGAAGGCAGAAGCTCAGCAAATTGCCCGCCGTAGCAATTCCTATGTTATAATCGGCGATACACTGTACTGACGTGGCGCATGCTCTGGCGCATTGATGAAATGTGTCTCACAGCAAGAAGGAGTCCACATCCTGGAGGAAATTCACGCAGGAGAATGTGGCAATCATGCAGCTTCCCGCACTATCGTGGGCCAAGCCTTCCGTGCCGGGTTTTATTGGCCTACAGCTCTACACGACGCTGAGGAAATCGTTCGTCACTGCAAGGGTTGTCAATATTTCACTCATCATTCACATCAGCCTGCTCACAAGATCAAATTGATACCTCCGTCATGGCCATTTGCATGCTGGGGGCTTGATATGATTGGGAAACTACCCAGAGCGCCTGGTGGATTCGAATATTGTTTCATCGCCATTGACAAATTTACAAAGTGGATAGAAGTCTTCCCGGTTGTTAAGCCAACCTCTGAGAAGGCAGTCCAATTTCTCCAAGAGTTAATTCTTCGCTTTGGGATACCACACCAAATTATCACAGATTTGGGTACCACCTTCACAGGCAACAAGTTCTGGGACTACTGTGAAGATCGCAGCATCGAGGTATCCTATGCCTCGGTTGCTCATCCTCGTGCCAACGGACAAGTCGAAAGGGCCAATGGCATGCTCCTTGATGGACTTAAAGCTCGCATGGAACGAACCCTGAAGAAAGCAGAAGGCCGGTGGATGAAAGAACTCTTTCCAGTTGTCTGGGGCCTACGATCTCAACCCAGTAAAGCTACAGGGCAATCTCCCTTCTTCTTGGTGTATGGATCAGAGGCTGTTCTACCTGTTGACGTCATGCAAGGTGCTCCTCGCGTTGAGGAATTCCAAGAAGCCATGGCAGACGAACAACGGATGCTGGAGGTTGATACGGCTGAAGAAGTACGACTGGCAGCTTTGTTACACAACACTGCGTATCTTCAGGGACTCCGCAGATTCCATGATAAAAATGTGAAGACAAGATCATTCCAGATTGGAGACTTGGTGTTACGATGAATCCAGAATACAGTCGGCCATTCCAAGCTTACTTCACCTTGGGATGGTCCATTTATTGTTTCCAAGGTCCTCAAACCAGGCACCTACAGACTTCAAACAGAAGATGGTGTGGAATTACCAAATCCTTGGAATATAGAACATCTACGCAAATTCTACGCGTAGTTCAATCATTGCAACAATGCTCCGGCATTCACAAGAACCAATTGCTTTGGCATTCAGAGTTCTTCTGTACACATTGCTCCGGCAATACATGAACTAACTGCTTCGGCATTATATGTTCTCTTGTACCGTTGTCCCGGCAACGAGATATATTTTAATAAAGCTCTCTTTACTGGGTTGTTAATTTGTCTTCGCGACATCATTCAAAACTTCCGTGTTCTTTTTAGACTTGGAAGGTTTCTTTTACGTGCATTCGGAGCCTATAACTGAGGTCTATCCGGGTTCTTTCGGGGCCAAGAACGGATCTGTTCCTCCTATTACGCTATTCTGTGATAGATTCCAGCTTAACGCTGCCGCTCCGTGGGTCTTACTGGGTTCTTGCTTCGGCAAACCATATACAGTTAGTTCCCAAGTATCCTCCCGGGGTACTTTTTAATTGATAGCTTATGCTATAAGAAATCTCCATGGGTTCCTTCGGGTCCTTAATAGGGCTGTTTTTCACAAGTTAAAATCTACGCAACGTACATTTTGACTAAGTCCTGGTTATCAACACAGAGACAACCCGGGAATTCATAGAAATTCTTGGTTTTTTCTTCATAACATGGCAATAATATATTACATTGCATAATACTTATATTACAATAACATTTGTTTACAATTACAACCTAAGGCTCTGAGCAATTGCTTCTGCAATTGGCTCGGCCTCTTGCTTCAGGTCCCTGAAGGCAGACTCGGTACAGTTCGGCTCTGCGCCTTCTACTAGTTTGCCTATGTCTACCTCCGGGTACCTGGACTTAACTACAGCAAGGACATGCACAAGACAAGCTTTCGAGGACCTCTTCATGTACGCCTTCAGTTGTCTTGGCATGGCCTTCATGCGCTCCAGGAATGATAGCGGTGCTGCAGGGTCTTCTGGGACCAAGGCTTTCACCACCGGGTTCGCTGCCTTCTCAAGCAGTGAGATCCGGTTTAAGGCTTCAGCCAGGTCGTCGTCCGACTTCTTCATCAGCCGCAAAGTTTCTTCCAGCTCTGACATTCTCCTGGTGGCCTGTTCAAGCTTCTCGTCCAGCACCTTCTTGTCTGCGAGATGCTTTTGTGCCTGGACGAGATCCATGGATAGCTGATTCTTCTCTTCGCGAGCGTCCTCCAGGTCCTTGGCAAGCTTCTGCTGCTGCTCGAGGACTTGAATTAGCTGCGCGTCAGCATCCTTGCGTTGTTTGACCGCTACTCCGAGTTCTTCTTGGATCCTTTGATGCTCGGCAGAGAGGGTCTTCAACGTTTCTCCATGACGGTTGGCCAAGTTGGACCAATCCGTCATCTTGCTCTGGGCTGTTGCTAGCTGCTGTTGCACCCCTGCTCATACAAGACAACGACAGAGTTGTTATTCAACAAAGGCAATGGCCAGTTCATTACAAGATTTCAGTAGCGACAGAGTACCTTTGAGCTCTGCTTTCGCCGTTGCAAGTTTTTCTTCATGTCCTCCTTCTCTGCGGCCAATTCCTTGGTTCGCAGATGCAAGGTTTGGATCATGCTGGCGTCTTCCGCCTCCTGGAGCTTGCGGTCTTCGCGTTCGCGCTCCAGCTCCTTCTGGAGACGGTCCGCCTTGGCGTGCATCAAGGAAATGTTGTGGAGGTACTCGGTTTTCTTCCTTGATGCCTCGCCAACAGCCTACAACACAGTTATTATGAGATAAGCTCCAACAACACTACAAGAACAGGGTTGTTTCACTAACCTTGAAGTAGGCAACTGCCCTCTCGGCGTGGTACAGTCCCCTGTCAATATGTTGCTCATCCTCCTCCGCGTCCAAAATGAACTCGAAGCTTTGCGGATTTGGATTGAGCATTGGGTCGTAGCTCCCGATGCGGAAACTACCAACCTCTTCTTCGACTCCAGTACCCCTGGGTACTCTGGGGATCTCTTCAATCCTTTGCTCTGGGGTTGTTGCTTCAGTTTGTTTCCCCCTTGAGCACTCCGCTTCCGCCCCGGCTTGAGTTGTTTCTGTAACGCTCGGGGGCTCCGCAGCGGACCTCCGGCAGGGTTGTTTCTGGTAAAACCCTGGGTTCTTCGGGCACTGCGGCCTCTGGTTCTACAGCTGCATGGTCAACCGAGGGTTCTTCCCTGGTTACTGCTGGTGCTTCTTCAACTATGGAATAATGAAGTTTGTTAGTCACAGCAGCATTATCCGACGGTACATTGTGTATTGCTTGACAAAGTACTTACATGGTGGAGGGCCGCATGGGGATTTCTGGCTCCCCCAAAGTGAATTCTTCTTCAACCTCCTGTTCCGCCGCCGAAGGTCCTGCTGGACAGGGTTCTTCAACTATTGGCGTTGTCCTTATAAATGGCGCGGAGGCAGGGTTGAAGATGTTGTGTAGGATCTCTTCATCAGATAATGGTTGCCGAGCAGAGCTGCCTTGCTGCGGCAAACTGGTTCCAATCTCTCCAATAGATATCCCCACTGAAGCTGATGTCTTGGGTTGTGGTGATACCTTTGCCCTCTCCTCTGGGATAGTCCTGGCTCGGGGCTTGGGCAGTGTACGCGCTCTCTTGGGCACAGGCGCTGCTGGATCTGTTGGTGCTGGTCTCTTGGACCTTTCTGCTCCCCTGGAGGTTGCTCCTGATTTGAATTGGGGTTCTTCAGGGCCCTGTGGTTCAAGTTTAACCATTGGCTCGTCAGGGTCTTCAATCGCAGTTGGCTTGTTTGGGCGACCTTGATCTCTTACCTTTGGATCCACACACCATGCCAGCAGAGCGGCTTCTTCGGTGTTGGTCGGTTCCAGGGGTGGCAAACTCACATAGAGTGCGCGTCGGGCTTCATACTGTGATGATCAAGTCATTAGTTTAAATTCTATTTTCAACAATAAAGTGATATATTGCTTTCAGGCAAGGGTTTTACCTCCGGTGTCATAGTAATTGCAGAAACTTCCATTATCTCTGGAAGTTGTTCATCGCTGACCACCAGAAACTTCTTGAAGAGTTGATTCACTCTCTTCTCTGACATGTTTCCGGTGGCATTCCTTGAGGGGTCAGCTTCTCCAGAGTACAAGTACCCTGGATTGCAGCGTTGTTTACATGGTTGAATCCTCCTCAGCAGAAATGAACGATATACTATGGCTCCTGTCAGCCCTTGTGCCTTCAGATCTCTAATCATGTTGAGCAGCTCAGGGATCTGCATTTCCTGGTTCACTCCAACTGTTTCGCTCCAGAATGGCTTCATTACTGGAGGATTCCCTGAGCGGCTCTGAAGTTGTGGCTGGTGGTTCCATGCGTAGAACCATTCCTTCTGCCAGTCCTTGAGGCTTTCCTTGGTTGTGTAATCCAAATATACTGGCCTCATGCCCTGGCGGAACTGGATAACTACCTTCCCTACCACTTGCAGTGGTCCGCTGGAGGTCTTTACCCTAAACAGATGGCGGAAAAGGGCAAAATGGGGATCTATCCCAAGGAATGCTTCGCACAAATGGATGTAGATGGATAAATTCAAAATGGAGTTGGGATTCAGATGACACAGTTCAATCCCATAAAACTGCAGCACACGGTGGAAAAAATCACAAGTTGGCATGCCAAAACCAACTTCATAGAAGGCCTTCCATACCGTAATTTCCTCGGTATCCTCGGTGGGGTATTCATGCCCGTGTGCGCTTCTCCAACGGCTGATTTCTTGGGCTGCCAAGAATCCATCTGCCTCTAGGGCCTTGATGTGCTTTTCCTTCAGATTACTGGTCGGCCAGTCACTGATAGGATCTTCAATGATTGGCATGTTCCCCGTGGACGCCGCCTCCTCGGTCGTAACGACCTCCTTCATGGCCTCTGCCTTCCTCTTCGAGCCCTTGCCTCGGCTGGATCCTTCACCACCGGCCAGTGGGATCTCTTGCGATTTGGTGTGGATTGGATCTACGATTGGGGGAGCTGTGGATGCTTCTGCGCGATTTCTGGATTGCGAGAACATCAACTGTCGCAAACCCTAGATCTGTTTTGCGAACGGCGTACGGATACAAAGGGTCACGGACGGTTTATATGGGCTTTTCGAAGCGTTACTTCAGTAATTTTCAATTTTGGTTCTTTCTTGATCCTATATTTGAATTCGTTCAAATTTAGGCTCGGGGGCTGTGGACATATTTTCAGGAAATATTTTACTGAGAATTTTCGGCTTCAATTGATAAATTTATGAGGAATTCTAAAAGAATTCGGGTTTCGTCGGAAATTGATTCTCTTTTGGTTCGGACTTTGAAAGAGCCTCGAATTTCTTCTTCAAAGATAAACGAGGCTCGGGGGCTGCCCAATTGGGCGCACCTAATCGGTGCGCACCAATCCGAACTTCGAGAAGACTTATGAGCACATCATTACCTATTGAACAGCATGGTTGCAACTTCCAAGATCAAAGAACCCTGTGGGTTTCAAAAGAACTCTGGAGGACCTCAAAGAACTCTGTACTTTCAACAAGGCTGTTCTTCAGGAGATAAGGTGCTCGGGGGCTTGTGGGTGTAGAGTCCTGACGGACTAAACAACCCTGGCGGCCCATCCTATGGGCCGGCCCACGTACAAGACTTGACGCACAAGACAAGGATTAGTCCTAGTCGGTTTGGATAG
Source organism: Digitaria exilis (assembly GCA_015342445.1). Taxonomy (NCBI): domain Eukaryota; kingdom Viridiplantae; phylum Streptophyta; class Magnoliopsida; order Poales; family Poaceae; genus Digitaria; species Digitaria exilis. The sequence continues at coordinate 434,132 of JACEFO010000191.1, read as the reverse complement.
ACTGTATTTAGGAATTAGAGATAAACTTGTAAAAGTCTCCTAGTCCTATACGGTTCCCATGTAACCCTGCCCTCCGGACTATATAAGGGGAGGCAGGGACCCCCTCAAAACAATCTCATCAATACAATATACACCATACAGGACGTAGGGTATTACGCCTCGGCGACCCGAACCTGTCTAAACCGTCTCTTGTCACCTTTGGCTCTAGATTCTCGACGACTTCTCCCTAAACCCTTCTCTCGGGGCACCCCCTCGAGAACCTAGTCAGCATAAATCGCCGACAGAGTTCGTCGTGAGGTTCGTGTGAAGGTAGGGAACTCGACGAGCCCGTTTCCCCCCTCTCTCTCTCGCTCTCTTGCGCTTGCGCGAGCTCACCGTCGCGACCGAGCCGCCGCTCGTCGTCGCGGGCTTCCTCCGTTGCTCAACCCTCATTTAGAACCCCCAAAATCATTTCCCTTTGATCCCAGCTAGCTTCCAGGCCTCGAATAGTGAAAAACCGAGCTTCCTAGCTCGAGTTTTGCTCAACTCCGGCGAAGCGCCACCGCGGGCAGCCATCTCCGGTCGTCGGCACCGTCGCCGTTGGACTAGAGTTGTCCAGAGCCATCCGATCTAGATCCAACGGCCCAGATCGAACCCGACTCGAGTCAAACCGAGTCGTACCGGTCAGCCGCGCCGTTTTTGCAGAATCAACCTGCAGTCCTGTCTAGTTCAAAAATAATTAGATCTAGGTCCTGTTTCTTCTAGTTTAGCCCCTGACTTTTCTAAAAATCTAACCCACCGTCCAGCTGTGTAGTTTTACTCAAAAGTCCTTCTATTTTTATATAAAATTATGTTTTAAGTCCGTGGTTTCTTCCGTTTAAGTCCCTGGAAAGTTAGATTTAGTTCAAAGTAGCCCCTAAACCTTGTTTTAGCCATAGTTTGACCGTTTTAAATCCGTTTTGAGTGATCTTTGCGCTCACGTGATCGTCTCTTCATCAAGAGTAGTTCTAGACACGTCATTGCGTCTTCAAAAGTTGTATGGTGTATTGTTTTGCTTTTATTGATTGGATGCTTGTGCAAATCGTGTAGAGAACGGTCCGTTCGAGGGAGATCAAGATCAAGTCTACGAGGAGGAGCCACCGCAGTACTTTGAGGAAGGCAAGTGGATTTCTCCCTCAGCATACTCTTTTGAACCCATACACATTGCATGACAATAAAGTTTATCTTCATGTTCATGTTGCATTAATTTGATGGGTCCTATGTAAGGATGACTAGTCTTTTACACCTAAGTCTTGATACACCGGGTTTACTTTCATGTTGGGTAGCTATGCTAGATGCTTAACCTTGGTTCATGATGGGTTCTATCCAACATTGATGAATATCCTTATTATTATATCTTGTTATGTTAATACAAGATCAGCATGTTAATTGGAACATGGAGAACAACCCAGGATTAACCGTACAACCACAATACTACATGGCTATGGTCTTGGCTAATTAATTAGAAACCTTGGTTAGGAATGATCTTACCGAAAGGGCATGGGGGGGTGGCGGTTGATGGTGTATAGCCCGGTTCTCTCGGGAGGTGGGCTTAGCTAAGTCACTATACCCGTTAGGGAGGGTTATGCCTGCTTCCGATCCGGAAACCTTAGCGGATTGTTTCTAACTAGGGAATCTTTGTAAAGGCCTCGTAGCGTCCCTATGCAGTCACACCTTGGTAGTGCGGTACGTGCCTGATCAGCACAGCGTGGTTGGGTCTAAAGTTCTTCGGAGCTTTTACGCGAATTGTGGTGAAAGTGTACAACCTCTGCAGAGTGTAAAACTGTTATAACAGCTGTGTTCGCGGTCATGAACGGCCTAGACCCTCACGTGATTAATCTATCGGAATATGAAATCAAATTGTTGCATGCATATGTTATTGGTTATGTTCATGGTTTACTTTATGCTAATATATGGGTTGGTATATATTTATATCTTAGTAAATAGTTGCTTGTTAATAAAACTTGACCAACTAAAATGGTGACCGCTATAAACCAAGCCTCTCCTTGATAGCTTGCATATTCCCCCACTTGTTGAGTACCAACCATAAGTGTACTCATCCTTGCTTATATTGGATCAGAAGGTAATAATGGAGCGGAGTACCTCAGCGATCTTGATGAGTTCTAGGCGTGTGTTCCACCAGTCAGATGCCTGTGGAGTGCTTTTGGAGTTATCGTCTTTAGTTATCATGTGAACTAGTTTAATTTGGCCTTCGTGCCTTAGTCGTGAGTGTAATAAATACTTTACTTATCAAATATTCGTTTGAGTACTGTTTCTGTTATTCACTCACTGTCTATCATATGTGTGTAATTTGATCCTGGCGCACATATGAGATGTACTCGGTTTTCTTTCTAAAACCGGGTATGACAGCTTTACTGGGAACTCTGTTGAGAATGTAGATGGCGGTTTTCAAAGCCTCCATCCATAGACTCTCTAGCAGTGTGGAATAGCCTATCATGCTTCGTATCATGTCCATCAAGGTACGATTTCTTCTTTCAGCTACTCCATTCTGTTGTGGGTCGCCCGACATTGAATACTGGGCAACAATTCCTTGTTCCTGTAGGAACCCTGCAAAGGGTCCTGGAACTTGTCCGTATGGGGTATGCTGACCATAGTATTCCCCTCCACGGTCGGATCGTAATATCTTAATCTTTAAATTGTGTTGATTCTCAACTTCAGCCTTGAATATTTTAAATTTATCCAATGCTTCTGATTTTTCTTTAATCGGATAGATATAACCATAACGGGAATAATCGTCTGTAAAAGTTATGAACGAGTCATAACCGTCCATACTCGTAACTGGGAACGGACCGCAGATATCTATGTGAATTATTTCTAAGATGCCTGCGCTGTGTCCCGCATGTTTTCTGGTTATCTTTACATATTTTGCTTTTATGCATTCAATGCATTTATCTAAGTCTGAGAACTCAAGAGGAGGAAGAATTTCTTTCTTAACCAGCCTTTCAATTCTCCCCCTCGAAATGTGGCCTAAACGACAGTGCCACAATTTCGATGACGTACTCTGAGTTCTCTTTCTTTTTCTGTTGGTGGGTACGGATTCTTTTGCATTCACATCACACATAGAATTCACACTTTCACGTAGTGATAGCAAATATAAATTATTCTTTCTCAAAGCAATCGAAACAATCGAATCATTATAGTCTATTACACACTTACCATTTCCAAAACGGCATTCAAATCCATCATCATCAAGTTTTAAAACAATAATCAAATTCCTTTTAATAGAAGGAACATAAAAAACATCTCTAAGAAGCAACTCAAAGCCAGTGTCAAGCACCAAGAGAAGGTCTCCAACCGCCTCCACTTCGGCTTCGACTCCATTCGCGACTTTAATCTTTCTTTCTCTTCTTTGAGTTGTTCGCGTTTGGATGAATCCCTGTAAATAATTTGCAACATGAATTGTTGCTCCTGAGTCAATCCACCAAGTAGATTTTGCATAATCTATATACAGAGATTCATTCACAAAAGAAATAATGTTCTCACCATTCTTTTCACACAGCATCTTGTAGTAATCTGGACAATATTTCTTGTAATGGCCCTTCTTCTTGCAATAGAGACATTGATCTTTATCTACAGTGCATTGCCCAAGCTTGGGCTGATGCTGCTGGAACTGCTGGACCTGCTGGGGAGCCTTAGCCTTGGAGGATTCACATTTTACAAAGTGATTCTTTTTCTTTTGGTTATGCACATAGTTTATAGAGCCACCATGTGCAATCTTAAGTCTCTCCTCCTCTTGGGCTAGCATTGCCGTTGTCTTCTCTATATCCCAAGGCTCAGGAATCAAGTTGTAGCCAACTACAAAGTTCTCAAACTGTGCAGGAAGGGATTTGAAGATCAAATAGACAATGTGACCCTCACTGAACTCCAAGTTCATCGGTTTAAGCTTGTTGTTGATGTTTATCAAACGGTGGATGAACTCTCTGAGTCCACCTCCTCTGTATTTTACACCAACCAACTGCTCAAGCAACTGATGAGCGTAAATCTTGGAAGAACCAGTGTACTTATTCTTTATCTTTGCAAGGTATTTAACAACATTCTGACAATCTGTGATTGCCCCCAAAATGGTAGGCTCTACGGTGTTTTCCACCACTGCTAAGCATTTCTTGTTAGCAGGTTTCCATTTGATATTTACAAGATCATAACTTTCTTTGGATGCTTTGTAAACATCCTGTGCTTGCTGCCAAGCAGTATCTGTCATGTCCTCCCCTCTAACTGGCGCCTAAGGCTCTATAGGCACCGGATGTGTAAGGATCCAGTCCAGATCTTGCATGGTGAAGAAGAGATTCAGCTTCTTGTACCAGTCATTGTAATTATCTCCCCTCAGAGATGGGATATCTCTGATGGCAACTCCAGCTGAAATCAATTAGGAGCAAGTGAGAATAATATATAATAATAAATCTGAATATGACTATATGTTTTATCATCAACTTTGGTCAGAAAATAAAACATATAGTGACCTTTTACATTAAAACTTAATCACCTTTGGGAGAAAAAGTAATAATGCATGAAAGAAACATATCTATGAAATCATAATATCATTATTCTCAACTTTGGTCAGAAAATAATAATATCACAATTATTCTGAAATTTAATCTATGACTTGAGAAAATAAATCATCCCTTTGGTTCAAATTTAAATCACAAGTCAAAATAATCATCTATGCAGCGGAAACTGTAATATTATTCTATTCAGAAGCAAAATTCTATAATCTATTCTCTAAACATTTATCCCTTTGGTTCAAAATGAAGAGAGATCAAAATTCTGTGCAAATTCATATTCAAATTCAAATAAATAGCTTCTGAAATGAATACTCTCCCCGCGTCCCAGGCCGCAACTTGGGCCTGGGCCAGGATTCTCTCCTCCTGCTTGGGCCTTAAGTGGCCCGCTCGGCTCGGGGCGATCTCGGCCGTCTGATTCGATCCGACGGCCAGCCGTTCTTTTTGCCAAGGATAAAAGAACAGGCGTCGGTTCTAACCCTAACCCTAGGTCATTCTTCTGTGCTCCCTTTCGGCCGCAACCGGCTCTGTGCGCCGTCGGCGAGCAAGTCGCCGTCGCGCCTCAACTTTGCCACCGTGCCATGGTAACTCCATGGCCGGGGCCTTCTTCTTCTTCTTCTTCTCCCTCACTTCTCTTCTTTCCCTCGCAAGCAGCGGCAACAGAAGAACCGGCGCCTCCTTGGGCCCCTTGGCCGGCGCGCGCTCTCACCGAGAGGTGAGCGCGCCGCCGTCTAAGGGCTCCACGGTGGTGCCTTTGGTGAGTGCTCGTGCACCGGCGTCCCGGTGGTGAGCACCTCTTCTCTACTCGCGCGTGCGCACCGGCGTCCCGGTGCCAAGCGTACGGTAGGTTTCTTGTCCAGCTTGTTTCGCCGGATCTGTGTGTGGGAAATCAAGATCTATGGTGTGGGGATATGGATCTGTGGTTCTCAAAGGTTTTTCGGTTCAAGGGTATTTGGATCTAGGGTTTCGGATTTTCTTCTGTTTCTCTCGATTTCTTTCGAAATCCTTTCTCTTTTCTCTAGATCCAAACTAGATCTACACATCTAGTAGGCAACTGATACCAATTGTTAGTTCTGTGTGGTGCTAGTTTATAGACCTAGACGGGAAAATACTTGATCTATGTATGTATGTGTCAAGGTGTCCTAGATCTAGGAATGGAGAAAGGAGAGGGCTTAGATTCATACCATCACGAGTAGAGGTGTTGGATGGCTCAGTTGATGCCATAGCTGGTTCGTTGAGGGAGATCTACTCACAGGCAGCAACGTTCGGGAAAGATGTTGCAGTGGCCCTTCGTAGGAGATCTCGCCGGCCCTCCGGTCGCCACCGGCTTTGGCCAGGGACGGCGGTGGACGTCGTGGTGGAGCTTCTCGCCGCCAGAGCGCTAGCCCTCTCGATCGGTCTAGGGTTTGAGTGTCGGTGGGGAGAGTACTCAGTTCAACCTCGTGAGTAGAGTCGTGGCCCCCACCACTCTCTTTATAGCGCTGGCGACAGAGGCCCACCAACCATGTTGGGTTGGGCGCCCCCGATCAGGGCGCAGATCATCAATCCAACACAAGCAACAATGGGTTTTAGTTCAGTGGTAATCCTGGTGGCCTGGTCTATCTGGGATCATAGGAATCGTTGTGTCTTTGACGGCCTCCAGCCAAGTCTGATGGGATTCTGTGTACCATAAAAGATGATTTGCACACATGGGAATTGGGAGGAGATAGAGGAATCACTAATCTCCTCGCGCTGCAGCCCAATGGCTAGCCCAATTAGTTCCCTAGGTTGAGGGTTGTGTTTTGTCTAGAAACGTGTAATACGAAATACAAGTGTAGGGGAGGTTTTTTTTTGCTAAAAAACCTTTGTACCGGTTACTGGGTGCTTCAACCCTCTATTCTTCTTAATATATTAATACGCAGCTCTCTTGCATGTTCGAGAAAAAAAATGCAGCCATGACATCCGTTTTGATCAGGTGCCAACAAACTTTATAGAATCTTCCTGTGTATCCATCTAGACCTGGGGCTCTGTCAGTTGGGAGGTTTTTAATGGTTTGCCAGACGTTATCCTCCGAAATAGGATCATCCAGATCAGAGAGATCTACTCCCTTATGAAAAAATTCCAGACTCATGGTGCTGTGAAAACCAGTTCTTCAATGTAATAAAAAAGATCCCCTGTTTGTCATTCTGACCGGAGACAACCTCCCCATCCCGCAAGAGTTTATAAACAAAATTCTTCTTCTTTCGGGATCTATCTTGACTATGAAAGGAAGCAGTGTTTGCATCACCATCCTTTAAAAATCTGATTTGGGATCTCAACCGAGCCACTGTCCGTTCCAGGGATGATAGGACCAGACAATAGTTTTTTGCCTCACATTTTTGCCAATCCTCTTCTGGGGTTAAGACTCTAGAGTCCTGGGCAACCTCAAACCTGTGTAAGATCTCTCTTGCTAACCCAAGCTGTGTTTTGATATGTCCTACCTTCTTCTGGCTCCATGATTGTAGTTCTTTAGTGAGTCTTTTCAATTTCATAGCAGGCAAGAAGCAGCAACCGGCTGCCCCAGGATTGCGCCACCACATCCAGAACATCAGGGAATTTGGTCCAAAAACTCTCAAAATGAAATCTTCTTTTGCCACGAATTCCTTGTTTGAGGCCTAGGAGTAATGGACAATGGTCTGATATTTGTGTTGCTTGACTATGCAGGACACACTCTGGAAAGATATCTTCCCAATCAGAGGTGCAAAGCACTCGATCTAATTTAACCAGGGTAGGTGCTTCCCTCTCATTGGACCAGGTGTACCTTCTGCCAATCAAAGGTAATTCCTTGAGCTCATAATCCTGACCAAACCTATGAAACCGATCCATCATAGCTCGATTCAGATTTTCATTATTTTTGTCTTCAGCAGAGTAAATCATGTTAAAGTCACCCAATGCAGATATTCCTGACATCTCTTAGCTCATTTAGAAAACCAACTTTGTCACTTTCCTGATGTCGTCCGTAAACTCCAGTAAACCACCAGTCTGGAAAACAATGCCAGTTGAAGTACCAGAAAAAATTACCAAAACTATCACTTTTTAGTATTTTAATTTCTTGGATGACATATGTTGGTGCTCGGATTTGTGGTTCGGACTAACTAGTAATCACGCTGCAGATCATGTCTCTCGATGGTGATGCAAGATGAACACGGGGACACGGGTGTTTATCCTGGTTCCGGCTGCGAGACCGTACGTCCAGCAAGGAGTTCGATAGCACCGTGTATCTTGCACCAGGGGTGCTTGTAGTAGGGGTATACAAGCTCGGCGAGAGAGGAAGGGAAGCTTCCAAGTCTCCTACTAGGACGGATTGAGGCAAGTGCCAATATCAGTGGTGATGAGTGTCAGCTCGAGTCGTGTGTCTCTGTCTGGGTTCATGCCAGGACGTGCTCTCCTCTTCCCCTTTTATAGTTCAAGGGAGGGAGGAGAGGTTACAAGAATGGTTGTGCGCAGGGGACTAAAGTAGCCTACAGTGGAGTTGTATTGGAGACGTGGCGCTGGGCATGTCTTCCGTCCTTTGGTGATTCACCATGCCTGGCGTAAATCGCGCGAGCCAGCTTCAGCTCCAGTGGGCGGTATGGCGATCACTGCTGATGATTCGAGCCATTGCAGCCGTCGAGGGGTGGCGCTAACCGGTGCTGGCATCTGGTCAGATCCGTACACATATTCGAGGGTTGTACCATGCTACGATGAGGGTTTCTCTGCCGGAGAAGGTACGGGAGTTGTTAGCACAGTGTCATGGCACAGTGTGAGCCTATCCGCACAATGCAACACAGGCCTACACCATATCGGGAGTTGGTCGCACAGTGGATGGCGTGGGCGGAAGTGTCCGTGGTCATTTCCCCTGGTGGCGTGGATCAGTGATTGCCTTTTGACTCCCGTGCCACGCGGCCGTATGAAGCATTGAATGCGGCCCGTCAGAGGAGCGGGCGGACACATCCCCCTCCCCCCCCCCCCGCCCGGTGAATCGAGGGGGAGTCTCGAGCGAGGCAGAGCCCCTGGTGTCGAGGGCCCTTCGGAGGGCTTGACAGGGAGGCCTCGAGCGAGACGGAGATTGCCCCGCTCGGGGGTTGCCGATACCCTCGATTGAGACGGAGGCTGCGGGGCGCTTGAGGGGGCCCTCGTGCTGGGCCTCAGGTGGGTCATTTCCCTTGATCGGGCCATGGGCCTTGTTGTTAGATCTGCATTGCATGTGTTAGACCAACAATAGGATTCTCTGCTTGGTATTTTTAGGGCGATTACCTCTTAGATTAGGACACCCCTAATCGAGGTACCCGACAACATCCTTCAGCGCTTCTGTTAACATGGGGTGAATGAGGTACACACAGTGCTGCTTCACTTCAGTACAGACCATATGTCTCTTTTCTTTCATGGCAAACTCACTATGGTTTTGTTCATTTGTTAATTTTTTACTATAAATTTGTTTTGATTGGTTGATTACCATTTAACATTTTTCCCTTCCAGGATCGGTTTAAAATGTGCGCATGCTCATATAAGCAATATGATCTGCTGAAAAATTGGAGATTGTTGTAGCATATGATATACAATTGCACTGATGGAATTGCGGTATGATTTCAAACATGCTTTATTGTTGCAAGTATCCAGTGCCTATCCTTAGAGTAATAATCACTTCCATATGTTTTTTCTGTTTTTTTTTTCTCGAACATGCATAGTGGTTGCAGGATCGTAATACGGACTACATGGTTGAATTTCCAGACATAAGTCCAAGCTCATTCAGCTTTCCAAAAGAAGGGGTATGCCAATTTCGAGTAATCATAGCCTCATAGGAGGTTTTTCGAGTAATCTGAAAGAAGGGGTATGTGAAAGAAGGGTCGTTTTGCACATTAAGGATGCAAACTGCCGCGGGTGAATGTGAATATGTGTGAGGGAAGAAGGAAAGGATGGAGTGTCGGTGAGGAAGGGAGAACAAGAGAAGGCCTGGCGTGTTGGTGTCTTGGTGAAAGAGAGGTATGACAGAGTGTTCTTGTTTTCTTTTTCCACACAGAGGATCGGAGTGCTGTCAAAGAAAGAGGGGATACGGCTCACATGTCTGGTCCAAGGATTGAGTGTTCTTTTATTTCCTTTTTGATGGTAACTGTCTAACTGACGACGATTGGACCCTTAGTTTGTTGGGTGTGCATGTCACCTTTTGATCCTTTTGATTTACTGCCGCCAGCTCTACTTTCGTTACAAAGATGCATGTAATAGTGGTGAACATTGTGCTCTGCTAGTTTCAGAACCTGCAAATTCAGATGAGTTCTCATTTGTTCTCTGATCATTGAGTCAATTGCTTTTGTTTACTAGCAGCTGCAGTCCCTGTTTATCTATTTTTACCGCACTTTGTTCTAACCAAGCTGTTCTGATTGGTTTCGTTGGATTTGCTGAATTCGATAGCTAGCGTGGCCTTGCGGTGGAATACTAACTTCCTCTGTATGTATACTGCTCTTCGATTTTGTTTGATTTGAAGGAATCACACGCGTGTTTGCACAGAGCAGCTTAAGAGATAAGCAAGCGACGGGTCCATTTCTCATTTTTCTCTGCACACACGCAATGTCAGGCAGTGTAACGTTTTAGCTTATTCTCATTTTGTCTGCAGCATCAGTCCAATTAGGGATGTGCATTAATAAAGGGAGCAGTGCTTTGTTGATTAGTGTTAATAGTTATGGTGGCACTTCTAGCCAAAATGCTAAAATTGTGAGGTGTCATAATAAAATACATACAAATGAATAGAATTTGAACATCATATATCACGATGGAAGTGAAAGTTTCATTTTCATTGCTAATCCCAACAGACACCATTACACTAGTAACGGCCTAATTATTTCGAGCGCAACGAAGATAAGCATGATAAGATGCTACCCTTGTTCTTCTCCTGAGCTTCAGTGATCGCAAGACGCAACAGCTCAATGTCTTTGCTGAGAGCTTCAATCTCACTCTTCTTTTCCTCCAATGTTGCCTTTAGTTTCTCAGTCTCACCAGCCTTTTCAGCGTTGCATTTCTCAAGTTCCTCAATTTTTGACTTCAGCTTGCATGCTTCAACCTTCTCATTGCCCAGTGATTTATGGACTGAATTCTTATAGGATGCTTCAACCTTCTCATTCAGGTGTGAAAGCTTGGCATCAAGTTCATTATAGGATGCTTGTAGTTGTGACATGGAAATATGGATATTCATCAACTCAGCCCTCAGTCTATCGGCCTCAGCATCCTTGTTTCGTCGTGCTTCCCCGGCCGCTTCCTTGCTGACCTGGATTTCCAAACATAAACTCGTTTGCAAATTTAGCCTAGTGGCGCAATTTTCTTTGAAATGTCTACCTTCTTTCGAGTGTTTCCATTGGTCCCATTATCCATATCATTCCTTTCATCATGGTTGTCTTGTTTTTCTATACCATCCTTCAAAAAATCCTTTGTCAGATGCGTCAAAATTCGATGCAAGCCAGTACCATGTTCTACAAGTACAAAAGAAGCCATGGTATCAGTTGTTTTGCTAGATCCTCCATGGTTTTCTTTGTCATTGGATTCATCGCAACTCGATGCATATTAGTCAAGAGTTTCATGAGCAGAACTTAAAGGTACCAATTTATTTGAGTTAGCCACCCAATATTCAGCACAGACTATACCTTATTTTCATTAATTTTGTCCCTTTTCTCTAGGTTGTTTCTTGCTAGTTGCTTCTTGGAGGTCTTGCCATTGGATTCATCCTAATTCAATGAATATTAGTGAGGAGTTCCATGGGCAAAGTATGAAGCTACCAACTTATTTGAGCTAGCTGCCCAATCTTATTCAACATACCTTAATTTTATTTGTCTCTTTCCTTTCCACCTTGTTGACATTCTCCAGAAAGCCCATGCCATCAGATTCATTGAAATTCAAATTAGCAGGAACGATGCCCCTGTTCATAGAATAACACAAAAACACATGACTACGAGTTGCACAATGAAAACAAACTTTGTGTCGAATACTTGTATCACATATAAAGATAATAAAAAATAGGTGTGGAATAATATGTTACTAGGTCATACCTAGTAGACGCTCCCGCAGCATTATCACATATGCCGAACATAATTGACAAGGTACGTTGCCGGATAATCGAGCTCCACAACATTTTTCCATTAGTGTCACTATCAGATTTTCTCCTCATCAAGTCACACATCAACGTAGCCTCTTTCAAGATGCCCTAAAATTTATATTGCAAGCAATACAAAGACAATCATAAGCATCAAAGTATATACTGAAGATTAAGTAGGCTGCAGTTTGTTTGACAGACTCAAGGCACATACCATCATGGTAGCAGAAGCAGGAACATATTCATGCTTTCTGTAGGTCATAAAGCTTAAGGCACACTGCCTGATTTTATTGCATATAGCAATTACGGAGGTGGCTGTAGCAGTCCCAGGAATCAGCCAGTGGTACAACAGCTCAGCCTCCTTGGTAATACACTTGAAATTACCATAAAGAGTCAATCTATACACATCTTTGCTGAACATATCACCAAATTAAGGAGCTTGCTTAGCATGCTAGAGTGAGGGATCGAGACACACCTTGAAGGAAATAGCAGCAGCAGGAAATTCAGACTCGAGAGCACTAATCATTTCACGAGCGCGCTTGGTGATCTTTTCACTCGTCAACTTGAGCTCCATCTCATCAGTGGTAATAAGGTCTCGAGCGCGGCGGTCCCACAAAAACATAAGATGGTCCTCCATCTTTGTACACTTAAAAAAAGCACCATTTGGCAAATTGTTATAAAGCAGCTAGAAGAATATTAGCTAGGAATGGAATATAGAGACTGAACAGGTGGCAGGCAGAGGAGGCTACCGAGCGGGCCAGAGCTGCCAGGCCATTCACATGATCATCTCCATTGAGACCGGCACCAACAGCATTGGTCTCCCTTTGGTTGTGGTTGTAGTAATCCTGGAGGTATCTCTTGTATTGGGACAGAGGATGTACCGTATCCCATGGATATATGGTATCCCATCCCCATGCTCTCTCGAAAAGATCTACACGGGACAGCGAGAGATCAATGAATCTGTACATTTTAATTGCATCGAGATCGCATCACTAGACGCAGGCAGGCACGAATTAGGGGCAGACCGTATGTACCTGGGTGGTCGAGTATCTCAAACGGCGGTGGTGTCGGATGGTAGCCGTGCTCCTTGCCCGCTTCCCCACGTTCAGCCCAAAACGCCATCCTCTCCCTAGCAGAATTTTGCCACTCGGCCAAATGGAACCTGAACAGAGCCTCCATGGCGGGGTCCATTACCTCCTCCTCCTCTTCCTCCTCCACTTCCTCATCCTCCACCTCCTCAACCCAAGGGTGCTGCACCCGATCGCTGGTGATCGAGCCCATCCAGAAGCACCGCCCGCCCGTATTTCGATTGGCTCTGATCTGATAAAATCTTTGGATGGGTGGGTGATTCTAGGATTTGGGGGAATCGGCGATAGGGGATTAGAGGGAAGCCTGATGACCGCTACGGCACTACCCCGTCGATGTGTGGTCAGGGTTTTGTGAGGTTAACATGTGGGTACGATGGGAAATCATATGGATTTTTCCATTCACCTTTGGTATGGAGTCCCTGTAAAAGAGTCAATTCTGACATCAGGTATTCTCTTCCAATCTTCCAGAGATTGAGAATTTCAAATGTTGCCATAGAAACATGCTAGAAAACACGTCCGGTGATTTTTTTTCTTGTGAATAGACGTTCGCTGATTATGCAACACATAAAAAATGTAAAAGTATGTTCGTGCTTGTTACATGAGGCAGACAACATGCATTCTAATTAAATAAACAAGTTTCCTCCGTGTATTTTAATAGGCAACCTCGTATCTTTTTTGTGTATTTCTCAATTGTAAACCCATTTCAAAGAAACAAATGTATTTTATTGTTTCTCTTCTAAATATTTGCCCCAAATAATCAATGGTTTTTGGTCTGCTGCCGAAACCTCCGGCCGAAGCTTATCATCGTCACGCACTTGATCAAATCCTTGCTTGTCTTTATTCAAAAAAAAAATCCTTGCTTGTCTGAATTTCCTTGACCTTCACCTTGAGGTCTCCCAAATCCCAATTCCTTCATGATTTCGGTCTTCTCAGTAGCCTCAAAATGCCTTATCGCAGCTGCCTCTCCTTCCTCCACCAATGCCTCCAATTCCACCATGAGCCTCTCAACCTCCGACCGCAGATTTCTACTCTCTTCCTTCACCTCATCACGATCAATCTCCAATTCCCGATTCTTTGCAACAGCTGCATTGAGCGCCGACTCCAAACACTCTACCTTCGCATCCATCTCTGCCTTCTGAGCCCTTAGGATCTTCAGTTCCTCCACCTTCTCCTTGATCTGCTTCTTTGCTTCTTGTTGGTATGTATCCGCAGCGCTCATCAACACAAGAACTGCCTTCCTCGTGTCCTCCAACTCCCCCACCTTGGCCTTGCTTTGCTTCTTCGCCACATCTTGGTACGCGTCGGCGGCGTTCATGAGAAGCAAGCTTGCCTTCCTCGTGTCCTCCAACTCGGAAATCTTTGCCCTGATTTGATTCTTTGCTACCTGTTGGTACCGATCGGCGGCGTCCATGAACACCAGGCCTGCCTTCCTGGTGTTCTCCCTTTGCTTCACAAGGTCACTGGATAGTTTGGCGTTCTGGTGCTCCAGCTCCTGAACCTTGTGCACCAGTGTGGAGACCTGGCTTGAGGACACCTGGACGGCCCTTGTCTTCTCTGCCAACTTCGTCTCCAGCTCACGCTTCTCGTTGGATAGTCTAGTCTTTTCTTTCTCTAGCCGCCTCGCCTTCCAGTATTCATCAACATACTCTGCAGCGAAAGTTTTAGAGGGGGGGTCTCATTAGTGGAGAGATCAGAGATGTGATATGATGTCTTTTGAAAGAAAAAAACGAGAGAAATGTGATGTGTCTTGGCGCACCTGACCAATATGAACCATAATACGGCATGCTGTAGAGGTTTGGAGGAGAGGCTGTCAATGACTTGTGGCAGCCTCTGTTCTCATGCACTCGTCGGAGGTGGAAGAAAGATGCCTCTCTGACACCATAGATGAAGGGTCGTTTTGCACGCTAAGGATGCAACCTGCCATGGGTGAATGTGAATATATGTGAGGGGAGAAGGAAAGGATGGAGTGTCGGTGAGGAAGAGGAAAGCATGGAGTGCTGGCGAGAGAAGAAGTAGAGGAGAGAGGCTTGCAGTGCTGGCAAAGATAGAGGGGGTAGGGTTCACTTGTCTGGTCCAAGAATTGAGTGTTCATTCTTTTATTCACTGACTATTGGACCCTTAGCTTGTTGGGTGTGCATGCCTTTTGATCCTTTTGATTTACTGCTGCCAGTCTGCTTTACAGGGAGTTTCTAATTCGCGGGCGGTCAGCGTTCCGACCAGCCCACCGTGTGGTGGGCCCCCCAACGGAGCACCTGCACTATGTCCCAATGACTGTTCACCCCCCCCCCCGCGTGCCACCCTCGATTCTTGTGGCCTCGACCGCCTCTGCCGCCCGCACACTAACTTTCCCATTCCTTGCTCCCGCCGCCCATCGGAAGTCCACCACCATCCTCTTCGATGGTCTCCCATCCGCATCCGCTCAGCGCCCATCGCCTCTGTCGGGCCGGCCGCCACCATCGGTCGTCTTCTACGTTGCTGGGGATGAGGCTCCCCCGGCAGCCCCGAACCGTAACCCAGTGGCGGGAAGGCGATGACGGTGGCGCCGTCCGCAAGGACGGCTCCTGGCGGTCGACTGCGGATTCAACATTGCATGCTTTACATTGCATGTAATAGTGGTGAATATTGTGTCCTACACTCCTACTCCGTCCCTTGGTGTCTCCGTCCCTTGGTGGACATTCTCTCTGACCTTCTAGTTTTTGAACCTGAAAATTCAGACGACTTTGCATTTGATATTAAGTCAGTTGCTCTTGTTTACTAGCTGCTGGAGGCCTTCAGTCCATGTATTAGGCAATGTATAACCCATAGGATACTTGACATGTAAAGCTAATTGCTTTCCTTGTATACCAAGCCATATTGGCTATATAATAAAGGTCACCCCCTTTCCTGGCTATGTGGTGTTTTGACCATTCCATCTCTCTACATGGTATCACGAGTCCGGGATCCCCCCTGATTCATCCGCCTTCCACTGCCCTAGTCGTCGCCCCTCCCTGGGACAGCGCCACCTCCCGTCACCGCCTGCCTTCCTGGGTGTGTGGTGTTTTGCCATTTCCTTGGCTGCGACCCCCCCTCCTTCCCCATCGCCACCACTCCCTGGCTGCGATCTCCTACCCCCTTTTCCATCGACCGCATCTTTACGGATCAGTGGTTCCCTTCTCCGCGTGCTAGTTTCCTGGCCGCGATTTTCTTTCTTCCTCTCCGCCCTCCCACCGATCCAACTCTCTCGGATCGGCGGTCTCCCCCTGTACGACGACATGTCACATGTCAGCCAAATCCTTCACCGCCTCTTCCATATTTGTCTATCTTTACCGCACTTTGTTCCAATCAAGGTGCTCTGATTGATTTTCTTGGATTTCCTGAATTGGATAGCTGATATGGATTGATAAATACGCTGCTATTCGATTTTGATTTTGTTTGATTTGAAGAAATAACACGCGTGCTTGCACATTAGCGGCTTAAGATATGAGCAAGCAAGTGAAGGGTGCTTTCTCATTTTTCTCTGTATACGCAATGCAAAGCAATGTAACGTTGCTTTCTCATTTTTCTCTGTGTATACGCAATGTCAAGCAATGTAATGTTTTAACTATTTCTCATTTTTTTTGCAGCATCACTTCTATTAGGGCTGAATATTAATAAAGGGCATACTTCTTTGTTGAGTAGTGTTAATGCTTATGGTGGCATTTTTAGACAAAGTGCTAAAAAATGTGAGGCGTCGTAAAATGCATACGAATGTCTAGAATTTGAACATTATACATCACAAAGAAAGTGAAAGTTTCATTTTCATTGCATAATAGCAACAGACCACCATTACACTAGTAACGGCCTAATTATTTCGAGCGCAACGAAGATAAGCATGATAAGATGCTACCCTTGTTCTTCTCCTGAGCCTCAGTGATCGCAAGACGCAGCAGCTCAATGTCTTTGCTGAGAGCTTCAATCTCACTCTTCTTTTCCTCCAATGTTGCCTTTAGTTTCTCAGTCTCACCAGCCTTTTCAGCATTGCATTTCTCAAGTTCCTCAATTTTTGACTTCAGCTTGCATGCTTCAACCTTCTCATTGTCCAGTGATTTCTGGACTGAATTCTTCTCATCATTCAGGTGTGAAAGCTTGGCATCAAGTTCATTATAGGATGCTTGTAGCTGTGACATGGAAATATGGATATTCACCAACTCAGCCCTCAGTCTATCGGCCTCAGCATCCTTGTTTCGCCGTGCTTCCTCAGCCGCTTCCTTGCTGACCTGGATTTCCTCTATCTTCCTCTTGAGGTCCTCTGCTTCCTTCACGAATTTTGCCTTCTCAACATCAAATGACTTCATAGTAGTCTCCTTTGCCTCTATTTCCATCTTACGCCTTTTAACCTCTAATTGAGACATGCTATGTTTCTGCTCTGCTATTAGAATCTCCAACCGAAGCTTATCCTTTTCACCCTCCACTAAATCCTTCTTGACCTGGATTTCTTCCACTTTTTTCTTAAGATCCTCCAACTCCTTCATGGTTTTTGCTTTCTCGGCATCAAATGCCTTTGCAGCCGCCTCTTTCGCTGCCATCAATTCACCCAACTCCTTCTTAAGGCTATTAACTTCTGCTTCGTACATGCTTTGTTTCTGTTCTATGGTTAAAATCTCCAACTGAAGCTTATAATTTTCACTCTCCACCAAATCCTTGTTGCCTTGGATTTGTTCTACCTTGCTATTAACCTCCCCTAGTTCCTTTAGGATTTGTGCTTTCTCAACATCAAAGGCTTTTGCAGATGCTTCCTTCGCTTCCTCTAGTGCTACCAAATCCATCTTTAGGTTTGTAACCTCTGCTTCGAGCATAGTAAGCTTTTGTTCCGCAGTCAAAATCAGTGACCGAAGCTCATCATTTTCTCTCTCCGCCAAAGCCTTTCTAGCCTGAATTTCCTCTAGTTCCCTCTTAAGATTGTCTGATTCCTTCATAATTTCTACCTTCTCAGCATCAAATGACTTGGCAGCTGCTTCCTTTGCCTCCACAACTGCACCCAATATTTGCTTAAGGCACTTAATCTCTGCTTCAGATTGACTAATTTTCTCTTCTGCTGCCAGAACCTCCGACCTAATCTTTTCATTTTCACTCTCCATTAAATCCTTAATTTTTTGGATTTCCTCCAATTTACTCTTAAGAATTTCCAATTCTTCCGTGATTTCTTCATTTTGAGCATCAAATGCCTTCGCAGACGCCTCCTTTTCCTCTGCTAATGCAGCAAGTTCCATCTTGAGCCTCTCAATCTCTGCTTCAAACATGCTTTGCTTCTGCTCTGCAATCAAGGCCTCTGACCGAAACTTATCATTTTCACACTCTACCAAATACTTGTTTGCTTGAATTTCCTCTAGTCTTCTCTTAAGATCTTCTGATTCTAATATCATATCTGCTTTCTCATCATTGAATGTCTTTGCAGATGCCTCATTCGCCTCCACCATTGCATCCAATTTCGTCTTGAGCTTCGCAACCTCCGCTTCATACTGGCGGCATTTTTCTTGTGTAGTCAAAACCTCTGATAGAAGCTTCTCATTTTCACTCTTCAAGCTCCTCTCCACTTCTTCCTTCTGGATTGAGATTGCCTGAGCTGCTGCCTTTGCCTCCTCCAATTGCTTCTCAAGTTTATTCTTCTGGCCGAGCAGCTGGGTGTTTTTGTGCTCCAACTCCCACACATTGTCCTGTAGTGTGGAGACCTGGTGCGATAGGGTCCTCACCCTATCATCTGTGAAGAGCTCTGCAACAAAGATTTTAGCGGGCCTATTAGGTCAATACCAGTTGTGGTCTTACTCCATACAGACAAATTAAAGATGATGACATGATAAGGAATTTTTCAGAGAGACAGTACATGCTTTATCGGGATGAAATTAGATATAAACTTTTAAGAAGCCTTCGAAATGCATTTAAGTTGGGAGGAGTTTTACGATGTTTGGAAAAATAGAGAACCGTCCATTTCCAAAAATCTAACGGTGGTAAAATGGGAGGTATCCAAAGAAAGGTACCTGGAGGTACTAACTAAATATATTTTTTTATTAAAATAGACACTTAGCTAAATATTCAGCTAAATCAACGGCTAGCATTAATCAGCCACAAAAGTACCCCGTGGTACCTTTTGGTACCTTCCATAAAATTCCTCTTAAGTTGGCATTCGGGGCTAGTGTGTTTCATTTCATCTGATTTGCATCCAATCCTGTACATTGCAATTAAATGCTGTGGCTGTGGCCTATAAAACCATGAGATGGAATATGCATTTCTGATTACATGGTACTCTTGGAAACCACAAATGAAGTAGTGGGAAAATAAAAAAAAAAGATGATGAATTGGCCTACCTGCAAACCATGGCGCGCTCGACGATGACATGTCGGTCGCTGTTGTCACGCACTAGTCAGAGGTGGAAGATGCCTCGCTGTCTTCGGAGAAGTATGCAGTCAGCCTTCCTGCCATCCCAAAAGCTGCTTCAGGCTGAATATATGTGAGGGAAGAAAACGAATAAGAGGTTGAAGTGTCCATGACTCCGGCACAATGCAAGGAAGAGGCGGCAAGAAGCAGGGGAGAGAAGGGATGGAGTGTGGGTGCAGCATTGGTATATAAGGATTCGAAATTAAACAAGCAGAACAAGTTCTGACTATCCAGTGGTATTAGAATATTAAAGCCGCAGAGATCGTTCATCAGTGACCACAATTGCAAGGCATCGATGCTTTGCTGACGGCTTGCTGCTGCCCACTAGCCTCCTTCCGTTTTTCTTTTCTTTTCAATGTACTGCTCGATCCCATCTTTCTTTAGCTTACCTTGCAAGAATTCAACATTCCTCACTATTATTAGGCAGAGTATTGTGTTTGTACGGCCTAGAGCCGGGCTTCCAGCCGGCCTGCCATGTATAGGATGATTCGGTTAGAGAGGGATACCGGGAGGAGTCCTGATCCTTGTAGGTTGTTAGGATAATCACGACTTGGATTTTGTTTTGAGTCAGTTGATTAGTGCGTCGCGTATGTGTGTGTGTGCATGCGTTGAGTCAGTTAGCATGTGGTTAGAGCATTTTCAGTGGGAGCTCCTAAATGAGTCCCTACTCTAAATTTTAGGAGCCAAGCAAAAAAAATCCTCACAAGTGGAACTCATAAACTCCCTCCTATTTTACGTGCCCTCCCAAATTTTCCCTCCAAGTCCCTAGATTTGGTAGTCTCTCATCATCCCTCCCAAACCATGGATCCCACCATTTTTCATGCCCCACTAGTGTATGGATGCAGGCTCCACTGGAGTTGGATGCAAATTTAGACCCCTAAATTTTGCATGTGGGCTTGTAAAATAGGGTTTGAGAGCCCAAATTTGAATGCCCACTGGAGATGCTCTTTGGCAGGCTAGTTGCAAAGACGAGTGGCAGAGGTAGTTTTTGGTGATCGTGGTGTTGATCTGCATGAGGTTGGCCGGGTCATGCGGTGGAGCCAGTGGCTCACCACAGGTGCACGGCATGCAGATCATGCGAGAGAAAGTCGTTGGACTCAGGTGCTCGGCCACTACATCGCCTGGGCTATATAGTGCCATGTAACCTCGTTCATTCGAGCTGAGCCGAGTGAAAACAATGAAATAAACAGCCAAAATACAGGCCGTCGGTGCGGCCACGGCGTTCGCCGTGTTCTTCTGGTTGTGTGTCAATCCTCGGTTCCAACATAGGTTTCCTTTAGCCTTGATCCTCCTTCCCTTATATGTAAATGCATTGTCTCTTAATCAATCAATGATGAAGATGTTAAGCATAAAATTTGAGATGGTTGGTTGAAATGGCGTGAAGCTTCTAACATCCTCTGTGATAGGAGGGTAACACAAAAGCTAAAAAGTAAGTTCTATATGACGGCTATACGACCTGCAATGCTATCCGGTGCTGAATGTCGGCCTACTAAAAGGCTATATGTTCAACAACCAAGTGTATTAGGGATGCAGATGTTGAGATGGTCTTGCAGGCACACAATGACACAAGAAGGGATAGAGCCTGGAACGAAGATATTAGGGAGAATGTCGGGTGGTACCAATTGAGGAAAAAGTTGACCCAATATCCGGTGGCAGAGCTAGTCATTTTGAAGCTGGGTATTCCCAGTTGTTACTCCCTCTAGCAACTCCAATAATGGTCGTGTGTGATATTATGACGTACTCAGTTTCAATTTATTATATTTCTTCCATTGGTCTAAAAAAACATAGCTCAACTATTAAGATTTTCCTTATGATGGAATCTACCCACCCGGTTCAAGTCTCTGACTTGGCAGTAGTGCTCCCATTTTTGTTTATTAAATATGGGGATTAACTGGCTTTATTTTTTTTATTGGTAGGTGACGTACCCGCCAATAGCAGGGTGCATGTGGTGACTTCATCAATTTCAGCACCAACAATCTCAGGCTCATGGAGGTAATCATAGAAGTAGGGTTGAGGACACCGCTGAATAATTTTAGTATATGTGTTGCTGTGGGTGTAGAGTCCTGACGGACTAAACGACCCTGGTGGCCCATCCTATGGGCCGGCCCACGAACAAGACTTGACGCACAAGACAAGGACTAGTCCTAGTCGGTTTGGATATACTGTATTAGGTAATTAGAGATAAACTTGTAAAAGTCTCCTAGTCCTATACGGTTCCCATGTAACCCTGCCCACCGGACTATATAAGGCGAGGCAGGGACCCCCTCAAAACATCATAATCAATACAAGATACACCATACAGGACGTAGGGTATTACGCTCCGGCGACCCGAACCTGTCTAAATCGTCTCTTGTCACCTTCGGCTCTAGATTCTCGACGACTTCTCCCTAAACCCTTCTCTCGGGGCACCCCCTCGAGAACGTTGTCAGCATAAATCGCCGACACTTTGGCGCCGTCCGTGGGATCTACTCGTCGAGTTTTCAGTAAAGAGTCGATGGCCACCTTCAGCGCCTCCATCGTCACCAAGTTCGAGGCAGGCGCCTCCTTCATCTTCGGCTCCTGGCTTTGCATTGCAAACCAGGAAGGCGAACTCCAACACCACTTGCGCGACGAGGCGGCTGCACCAGCTTTGCCACGCGCGCAGACCGCTCCGCAAAGATCTCGGAAGACTCCAAATTCCGACACGATCTCTGGATCGTATCCTACTCGGAGGAGTACGTGGCGCCCGAAGCAGATTCAATCCCGGGCAGACCACGACAACCCAACCCCTACCAAGGGGTAGGATCAAGCCACGTGTCCAAGACTCCCCGGCGGACTCCGGATCACTTCCGAGTTCCGCCAGGGTTCAACGATCAGGACCGTGACAGCAACCCCGCGGGTATCCAGGAACCCTGGCTACAACCCCCGCGGAACGAAGACTTCATCACGTGGATCGCGCGCATCCCAGTTTCCCTTCGGGTTAACAAACTCAGCCGCGGTCCACCAGAAGCACCTGAAGAAGAAGGTTCTCCAACCCCGCGGAGCAACCTCGGATCTTGTCTTGACCACAACTCCCTCGGGGGTTATTGTTCATTGGCCTGACATGGATCCCGAGGCGGCTCTGTTCGAAGCAAACGTACCTTCCACGGTACGAGACATCCTACCTCTGCTTCCTTTCCAAGAAGGCAGAGAGCTCCCTGCTGCCACGGGTAGCAGAAGAACCGGGCCTAGCGACCCCGGTCGCCAGTCCTGCGTGCTCCTCAATGAGCACAGCGATGAAGAAGTTGTCTCCGACGACGCTCCAACAGAGGAAGGGGAAACCGACGCGGACCGGGAACTCCGTATCGAGCGCAACCGCAACCGCGCACTCCGACGTCGCTTCATCAAGAAGAAGAATCTCAACTCGGAGTTCAACAAGCAAGACATCTTCAATTCCCCTGTGGCCAACATCTTGTTCGGGGTCAGCGTCTTCGAAGGGTTCCAAACAACCCCTGAGATCAACCTCGCTAAGGCTCGCCTAGAAGCCGCAGCCGTCATGGTCGATCGCCTGGATGGAGGCCACTCCTCCTCCAAAAGCAAGAGTTCTTCGCGCCAGCAAGCACCGTCAGCCAAGCGTCAGAGCAGTCACTATGGCAGCTCCGCCGGCCAAACCAAGGACAAGAACAGGCCTCACGAAGAACCCCGCCGTCCTCGCGAGGAACCTCCTAGGTCCCAGCGTCGCGAAGAACCCCGTCCAGCTCGCTCTCATAACACACCCAACGACGCCCGCAACGACATCATCCGGATCAGAGAGGGAAGAGCTACCTCCCACGTTGCGGATTCTGCAGGAAGATGCGGCGTCCCCAATCCCGATGCCCTGCCATGCTACACACGCGCCATCCGCGTCAGCTCCTTCCCGCGGAAGTTCAAGCCGCCAGGCATCACCAACTTCGACGGGAAGCAAGATCCAAACATCTGGCTACGCAGATACTCCTCTGCAATCGAAGCATCAGGGGGCGACGACATCTCAAAGATGCTCTACTTCCCAGTTGCGATGGAGCAGGGTCCTCTCACCTGGCTCGAGTCCCTCCATCCAGACTCCATCGACAGCTGGCACGCGCTGAAGAAGGCTTTCGTCTCCAACTACCAGGGTTCTTTCGAGCGCCCTGGCAGCAAATATGAACTCCGCGCGTGCAAACAGAAGCCAGACGAGTCCCTGCGCGACTACAACAGGCGATTCTTCGCCATCAAGGCATCCTGCGTCCCCATCCCCGACTCAGAAGTCATCGACTACTTTCAAGAAGGGATGACTGATCGCACCCTATTCCGTGACTTCGGTCACAACCGTCCTCGCGACCTCGAGGAATTTCGCGCACTGGTGTCCAATTGGATGGACACCGATGATCAAGAACGGGAGCGCTACGGCAAGAGACCCAACAACCCTGGTCGCAAGAACCAGGAGGACAGCAGGGATCAGCCGCGCGACTCCTTCCAACGCAACGGCAACAACCCACGGAAGCGACCACACAACACGGTCGCAACCGTCCAGACCGTCCGCTCCGCCAAATCTGCGCAGCAACGAAGGGAACAGTTCAACAAACTTCTCAAGAAGCGCTGCCCATACCACTCCGACAGCAAGCACACCATGGGCGAGTGCGTGCTCCTCCGGGAGACGTTCAGCACCCCCAACAAGAAGCAGAAGTCGGCTGGCGACGGAGACGACGGACACGACAAGGGAGACAACGGTTTCCCAGACATCAACAACACTGTCAACGTCATCTTCGGAGGCATGGCAGTCAGCGACACCTCGCGCAATCGCAAGAATGCAAGGCGCGAGGCCTACGCAGCAGAACCAGCGGTGGTTACACCGCTACGGTGGTCTGACACCACCATCACCTGGTCCCGAGAAGATCAGTGGGCCGAGATCACCTCTCCTGGACGATATCCGCTCGTCCTCGAGACTGTGGTAGCAAACAGCAGGCTCACCAAGGTCCTGATCGACGGAGGCAGTGGGCTCAACCTCATCTTCGCCAAGACGCTGAAGTCCATGGGCCTCGACATGAGTACGCTGCAGCCGGCGGATACTCCTTTCTACGGCATCGTGCCTGGAAAGGCCGCCATCCCCCTCGGGCAAATCACCTTGCCCGTCACGTACGGTACGTCATCCAATTACCGTACAGAGTTCATTAAGTTCGAAGTTGCAGACTTCGACACCTCCTACCACGCCATCCTCGGGCGACCAGCATTGGCCAAGTTCATGGCCATCCCCCACTACACCTACCTGCTGCTGAAGATGCCAAGGCCTCACGGTGTTCTTTCCCTTCGCGGCGATATCAAGCGCTCCTACCTCTGCGATAAAGAGGCAGTGGAGTACGCCGTCACAGCCGCGTCCACCATAGATCGCCAAGAGCTCCAACCCTTGGCCGCGGCCGTCGTCGCAGAGGACGATGACGCCCCGACGCAGAAGAAGACACGGGCTATCAAGCCTGTGGAGAAGGTCGCAACAAAGACGATTGACCTCCAAACAGGAGATCCATCGAAGATAGCAGTGATTGGCTCCACCCTCACTCCTGCATAGGAAAACGCGCTCGTCGGCTTCCTGCGAGCCCAGGCAGACATCTTTGCTACAAAGCCTTCCGACATGCCTGGAGTCCCCAGAGAGTTGATCGAGCACAAGCTAGACCTCAACGAGAGCGCAAAGCCCAAAAAGCAGCGCCTCCGAAGATTCGCCACAGAGCGTCGGGAAGCCATCAAGAAAGAACTAGCTAAATTATTAGCAGCTGGTTTCATTAAAGAAGTCTTCTATCCGGATTGGTTAGCCAATCCGGTTCTTGTAAGGAAAAAGAATTCAAATGAATGGAGAATGTGTGTTGATTATACTGATCTCAACAAACACTGCAAGAAGGATCCCTTTGGGCTTCCTCGCATCGACCAAGTCATCGACAGCACCGCCGGGTGCACACTACTCTGTTTCCTCGATTGTTACTCAGGATATCATCAGACATCACTGAAAGAAGAGGATCAGATCAAAACTTCGTTCATCACGCCATTTGGCGCATATTGTTATACAACCATGCCTTTTGGCTTGAAAAATGCAGGTGCCACATATCAGCGGGCTATACAGGGTTGTCTTCAAGAAAAACTTCACCGAAATGTTGAAGCCTACGTCGATGATGTGGTAGTCAAGACAAGAAATCCCGAGGATCTCATCGCTGACCTCACCGAGACGTTCGATAACTTACGCAAATGGCGCTGGAAGCTCAATCCCGCCAAGTGTGTTTTCGGCGTATCATCTGGAAAGCTCCTCGGGTTCATTATCAGTGAACACGGCATTGAAGCAAATCCAGAGAAGATAGCAACTATCATGAACATGGAGCCGCCGACCACTGTTAAGGATGTCATGAAGCTTACGGGCTCAATGGCTGCACTCAACCGCTTTATCTCCAAACTGGGGGAACGCGGCACTGAGTTCTTCAAACTACTCAAGAAGCAAGACAGATTTCAGTGGACTCAGGAAGCTCAAGACGCCTTCGACAAGCTCAAGCTATTCTTGACTACGCCTCCTGTGCTCACTGCACCGCTCCCGGGCGAAGATCTCTTGCTCTATATTACAGCAACCACCAATGTCGTCAGCGCCGCTATTGTCGTTGAACGCGACGAGGAAGGCCATCTTCAGAAGATTCAACGGCCTGTGTACTTTGTGAGCGAAGTCCTCTCGGACTCCAAAACCAGGTACCCTCAAGTGCAAAAAATTCTATATGCTGTCTTAATGACATCCAGAAAACTGCGGCATTATTTCGACATCTACAAGATCGTCGTGGTTACTGGTTATCCTATTGGCGAGATTCTCCACAATCAAGACGCTACAGGGCGTATCGCCAAATGGGCTGTTGAGCTCGGAACATACAGCATCGAGTTCCGTTCTCGCACGGCCATGAAGTCTCAAGTCCTTACTGATTTCATATCGAAATGGACCGAGCACAATCTCCCAGTCGCCACCACCAAGCCTGAGCATTGGATCATGTATTTCGACGGGTCACTCAAGCTGGAAGGCGGAGGCGCTGGAGTTCTGTTGATCTCACCTCGAGGGGATCAACTCAAGTATGTTCTGTAGATTCAGTTTGCTGTCACCAACAACGCTGCAGAATACGAAGCACTTCTTCACGGCATGAAGATGGCCATTACTCTTAGTATCAAGCGTCTGCTGGTATATGGGGACTCCATGTTGGTCATCAAACAAGTCAATAAGGACTAGAATCGCAACCATGAAGACATGGACGCGTACTGTGAAGAAGTCCGGAAACTGGAAAAACACTTCCTCGGCATTGAATTTCATCATGTCGAGCGCGATTACAACGTCGCTGCAGACGTTCTATCAAAGCTGGGTTCTTCCAGAGCAGAGGTGCCCAGCGGGGTGTTCGTCAATGAACTCTCCAAGCCATCAATTTCTGCAGCGGTACCTCCTGATGCTGCAATATCAGCTCCCAAGGTTATGCTCATCGACGCCACTTGGAGTGCTCCGATTATAGACTACATCTTGCACGACAAACTTCCTGCCGAGAAGGCAGAAGCTCAGCAAATTGTCCGCCGTAGCAAGTCCTATGTTATAATCGGTGATACACTGTACCGACGTGGTGCACGCTCTGGCGCATTGATGAAATGCGTCTCACAGCAAGAAGGGGTCAACATCCTGGAGGAAATTCACGCAGGAGAGTGTGGCAATCATGCAGCTTCCCGCACCATTGTAGGCAAAGCCTTCCGTGCCGGGTTCTATTGGCCTACAGCTCTACACGATGCTGAGGAAATTGTTCGTCACTGCAAGGGTTGTCAATACTTCGCTCATCATTCACATCAGCCTGCCCACAAGATCAAATTGATACCTCCGTCATGGCCATTCGCATGCTGGGGGCTTGATATGATTGGGAAACTACCCCGGGCGCCTGGTGGATTCGATTATTGCTTCGTCGCAATTGACAAGTTTACAAAGTGGATAGAAGTCTTCCTGGTTGTCAAGCCAACCTCTGAGAAAGCAGTCCAATTTCTCCAAGAATTGATTCTTCGCTTCGGGATACCACACCAAATCATCACAGATTTGGGTACCACCTTCACAGGCAACAAGTTTTGGGACTACTGTGAAGACCGTAGCATCGAAGTGTCTTATGCTTCAGTTGCTCATCCTCGTGCCAATGGACAAGTTGAAAGGGCCAATGGCATGCTCCTCGATGGACTTAAAGCTCGCATGGAAAGGACCCTGAAGAAAGCAGAAGGCCGGTGGATGAAAGACCTATTTCCAGTTGTCTGGGGCCTACGATCTCAACCCAGTAAAGCTACAGGGCAATCTCCCTTCTTCCTGGTGTATGGATCCGAGGCCGTTCTACCTGTTGATGTCATGCATGGCGCCCCTCGTGTCGAGGAGTTTCAAGAAGCCATGGCGGATGAACAACGGATGCTGGAGGTCGATACGGCTGAAGAAGCGCGACTGGCAGCCTTGTTACACAATGCTGCATATCTTCAGGGCATTCGCAGATTCCATGACAAAAATGTGAAGACAAGATCATTCCAGATTGGAGACTTGGTGCTACGACGAATCCAAAATACAGCCGGTCACTCCAAGCTCACTTCACCCTGGGATGGTCCATTTATTGTTTCCAAGGTGCTCAAACCAGGCACCTACAGACTTCAAACAGAAGACGGTGTGGAATTACCAAATCCTTGGAATATAGAACACCTACGCAAATTCTACGCGTAGCTCTGTCACTACAGCAGTGCTTCGGCACCACAAGAACTACTTGCTTCGGCACCCAGAGTTCTTCTGTAAACATTGCTCCGGCAATATATGAACTACTTGCCTCGGCAATACATGTTCTCTTGTACCGTTGTTCCGGCAACGAGATATATTTCACTAAAGCTCCCTTTATTGGGTTGTTTATTTGTCTTTATGACATCATCTCAAACTTCCGTGTTCTTTTTAGAACTTGGAACGTTTCTCATACATTCGGAGCCTATCACTGAGGTCTATCCGGGTTCTTTCGAGGCCAAGAACGGATCTGTTCCTTCTATTACATTACTCTGTGATAATTTTCAGCTTCACGCTGCCGCTCCGTGGGTCTTACTGGGTTCTTGCTTCGGCAGACCATATACAGTTAGTTCCCAAGTATCCTTCCAGGGTACATTTTATTAGATAGCTTATGCTATAAGAAATCTCCCTGGGTTCCTTTGGGTCCTTAACAGGGTTGTTTTTCAAGTTAAAATCTACTCAGCGTACATTTTAACTAAGTCCTGGTTATTAACACAGAGACAACCCAAGAATTCATAAAAATTCTTGGTTTTTCTTCCAAACATGGCAATAAAAATATATTACATTGCATGGTACTTATGTTACAATAACATCTGTTTACAATTACAGCCTAAGGCTCTGAGCAATTGCTTCTGCAATTGGCTCGGCCTCTTGCTTCAGGTCCCTAAAGGCAGACTCAGTACAGTTTGGCTCTGCGCCTTCAACTAATTTGCCTATGTCTACCTCCGGGTACCTGGACTTCACTACGGCAAGGACATGCACGAGACAAGCTTTCGAAGATCTCTTGATATATGCCTTCAGCTGTCTTGGCATAGCCTTCAGGTGCTCCAGGAATGTTTGCGGTGTTGCAGGGTCTTCTGGGACCAAGGCTTTCACCACCGGGTTCGCTGCCTTCTCTAGCTGCGAGATCCGGTTCAAGGCTTCCGCCAGGTCGTCGTCCGACTTCTTCATCAACCGCAGCTCTTCTTCGAGCTCAGACATCCTCCTGGCCGCCTGCTCAAGCTTCTCGTCCAGCACCTTCTTGTCTGCTAGATGCTTCTGTGCCTGGACGAGATCCCTGGATAACCGATTATTCTCCTCGCGGGCACCCTCCAGGTTCTGGGCAAGTTGCTTTTGCTGCTCGAGGACTTGAATTAATTGTTCGTCGGCATCTTTGCGTTGTTGGACCGCTACTCTGAGTTCTTCTTGGAGGCTTTCATGATCAGCAGAGAGGGTCTTCAACGCTTCTTCATAACGGTTGGCCACGTTGGACCAATCCGTCATCTTGCTCTGGGCTGTTGCTAATTGCTGTTGTGCCCCTGCGAACACACGACAAAAGACAGAGTTGTTATTGAACACAGGCAAAGGACAATTCTTTACAAGACTTTGGTGGCGACAGCGTACCTTTGAGCTCTGATTTTGTCGCCGCAAGCTTCTTCTTCATGTCCTCCTTCTCTGCGGCCAATTCCTTGGTCCGCAGGTGCAAGGTACGGATCATGTCGGCGTCTTCCGCCTCCTGGAGCTTGCGGTCTTCGCGTTCGCGCTCTAGCTCCTTTTGGAGACGGTCCGCCTTGGCGTGCATCAAGGATATGTTGTGGAGGTACTCGGTCTTCTTCCTTGATGCTTCGCCAACAGCCTACAGCAGAGTTGTTATGAGATATACTTCGTCACATACTACAAGACCAGGGTTGTTTTACTAACCTTGAAGTAGGCTACTGCCCTCTCGGCATGGTAAAGCCCCCTGTCGATGTGTTGTTCATCCTCCTCCGCGTCCAGAATGTACTCGAAGGTCTGCGGATTCGGATTGCACATTGGGTCGAAGCTTCCGATGCGGAAGCTCCTACCCTCCTCTTCAGCTCCGGTACTTTGAGGTACCCTGGGGATTTCTTCAATTTCTTGCTCTGGGGTTGTTGCTTCAGTTTGCTTCCCCCTTGAGCACTCTGCTTCCGCCCCGGCTTGGGTTGTCACTGTGACGCTCGGGGGCTGCGCAGAGGATTGATCACGGCGTTCTTGCTCGGATTCTTCAATTACCGCCGATGTGACCAACTGTTCAATATCCGCCAGCACCTCTGCGATTGTCTCCTCGACTTGGGCTTCTTCTGGTGCAGGCGGGTCTGATGGCATAGCTGCTTGGACTTCTGGCAGGGTTGTTTCTGGAACAACCCTGGGTTCTTCGGGCACTGCGGCCTCTGGTTCTACAGCCATGTGATCAACCAAGGATTCTGCCCTGGTTGTTGCTGACGATTCTTCAACACTGGAATAATGAAGTTTGTTAGTCCCGACAGTATCGTACAACGGTAAATTCAACACTAATTAACGAAGTACTTACATGGTGGAGGGTCGCATGGGGATCTCTGGCTCCCCCAAGGTGAACTCCTCTTCCACCTCCTGCCCCGCCGTCGAAGGTCCTGCTGGACAGGGTTCTTCAATAATTGGTGTTGTTCCTTCGAACGGCGCGGAGGCAGGGTTGAAGATCTCGTGCAGAATTTCTTCATCCGATAATGCACGCCGCGCAGAGCTGCTTTGCTGCGGCATGCTGGTTCCAATCTCTCCGATGGCTATCCCCACTGGTGCTGATGTCCTGGGTTGTGGGGATACCTTTGCCCTCCCCTCTGGAATCGTTCTAGCTCGGGGCTTGGGCAATGTGCGTGCTCTCTTGGGCACTGGTGCTTGTGCTTCTGATGGCGCCGGTCTCTTGGACCTTTCAGTTCCCCTGGAGGTTGCTCCTGATTTGGCTTGGGGTTCTTCAGTGACCTGTGGTTCAAGTTTTACCATTGGCTCGTCAGGGTCTTCAATTGCAGATTTCATGCGCACTTGATCTCTTACCCCTGGATCCACACAGCGTGCCAGCAATGCCGCTTCTTCAGTGTTGGTTGGGTCCAGGGGCGGCAGACTTACATATAAGGCGCGCCGGGCTTCATACTGTGATGATCAAGACATTAGTTCACAATATATTTTCAACAATGCAGAACTATATTCAGAAAAGGATTTTACCTCAGGTGTCATGGTTATCGCAGATACTTCCATTATTTCAGGAAATTGATCATCAGTAATCACCAGGAACTTCTTCAAGAGTTGGTCCACTCTCTTCTCCGATATGTTCCCGGTGGCATTCCTTGAGGGGTCTGCTTCCCCAGAGTACAAGTACCCTGGGTGACTGCGTTGTTTGCATGGCTGGATTCTCCTCAGCAGAAATGACTTATATACCATGGCTCCTGTTAGGCCTTGTGCCTTTAGATCTCTGATCATGTTGAGCAGCTCAGGAATTTGAATTGCTTGATTTGTACCAACTGTTTCGCTCCAGTTCAGCCTCATCACTGGAGGATTCCCTGAACGGCTCTGCAACTGTGGCTGGTGGTTCCATGCGTAGAACCATTCCTTCTGCCAGTCCTTGAGGCTTTCCTTGGTTGTGTAATCCAAATACAATGGCCTCATGCCCTGGCGGAACTGGATAACTACTTTGCCAACCACTTGCAGTGGTCCGCTGGAGGTCTTAACCCTAAAAAGATGGCGGAAAAGGGCAAAATGGGGGTCTATCCCTAGGTATGCTTCGCACAGATGGATGAAGATGGATAGATTGAGAATGGAGTTGGGATTTAGATGACACAGTTCAATCCCATAAAACTGGAGGACACGGCGGAAGAAATCACAAGTGGGTATGCCAAAACCAACTTCATAGAAGGCTTTCCATACCGTGATTTCCTCGGTTTCTTCAGTGGGGTATTCATGCCCGTATGCGCTTCTCCATCGGCTTATTCCTTGTGCTGGCAAGAATCCATTCGTCTCTAGGGCCTTGGTATGCTTCTCCTTCAAGATACTGGTCGGCCAGTCGCTGATTGGATCTCCAATAATTGGCATGTCCCCTGCGGACGTTGTCTCCTCGGTCGTAACGATCTGCTTCATCGCCTCTGCCTTCCTCTTCGAGCCTTTGCCTCTGCTGGATCCTTCACCACCGGCCATTGGGATCTCTTGTGATTTGGTGTGGATTGGATCTAAGATTGGATCTCTGGATTACGCGAACTAAAACTGTCGCAAACCCTAGATCTGTATTGCGCAAGCGTACGGATACAAAGGGTCGCGGGCGGTTTATATGGGCTTTTCGAAGCGTTACTTCGGTAATTTTCAATTTTGGTCCTTTCTTGATCCTATATTTGAATTTGTTCAAATTTAGGCTCGGGGGCTGTGGACATATTTTCAGGAAATATTTTTCTGAGAATTTTCGGCTTCAATTGATAAATTTATGAGGAATTCTACAAGAATTCGGGTTTCTTCGGAAATTGATTCTCTTTTGGTTCGGACTTCGAAAGAGCCTCGAATTTCTTCTTCAAAGATAAACGAGGCTCGGGGGCTGCCCAATTGGGCGCACCTAATCGGTGCTCACCAATCCGAACTTCGAGAAGACTTATGAGCACATCATTACCTATCGAACAGCATGGTTGCAACTTCCAAGATCAAAGAACCCTGTGGGTCTCAAAGAACCCTGGCGGGTTCCAAAGAACCCTGGCGGATTTCAAAAGAACTCTGGAGGACCTCAAAGAACTCTGTACTTTCAACAAGGCTGTTCTTCAGGAGATAAGGTGCTCGGGGGCTTGTGGGTGTAGAGTCCTGACGGACTAAACAACCCTGGCGGCCCATCCTATGGGCCGGCCCACGAACAAGACTTGACGCACAAGACAAGGACTAGTCCTAGTCGGTTTGGATATACTGTATTAGGGAATTAGAGATAAACTTGTAAAAGTCTCCTAGTCCTATACGGTTCCCATGTAACCCTGCCCACCGGACTATATAAGGCGAGGCAGGGACCCCCTCAAAACATCATAATCAATACAAGATACACCATACAGGACGTAGGGTATTACGCTCCGGCGACCCGAACCTGTCTAAATCGTCTCTTGTCACCTTCGGCTCTAGATTCTCGACGACTTCTCCCTAAACCCTTCTCTCGGGGCACCCCCTCGAGAACGTTGTCAGCATAAATCGCCGACAGTTGCTAAAATATTTGATTGTTAATGTTTGTTCATTGTTTTTTTAGAATAAGTCCTATTGTATGTGCATCTTTGCAATAAATATAAATTTTTTGTTTACTATATTTCTTAAATATGAAAATCATTTTTACTATGTTTTGTGAAAAACACGCGCCTACCGCACGTGCATATCTACTATAGTATAGACGTAACCGACATTATAGAATACTAGATTGAACATATTCTTGTACTTGGCTCAATAGTTCCAATAAAGTAACACATATTTTCATAAAAATGTTGAAGCATTATATCCATATATGTTGAGCATGTATACCAAAATGTTGCATTGGTGCATTATATTAATCCTATATAACATATTGTTCAAATTGATTTTAACAAATAAAAGATCCAGATCCATCTATGCATGATCTTCCAAACCCTCAACCGTTGCTTGCTACATGTGAGACTAAAACCACTTCACCTTCCACGGTTCCACCTTTCCTATTGTTTTGCATGCCCACATATAGAGAAATCTGTTGACCAAATCTAACAACTAAATTGTCATGGTGGCCACCAAGGTCATTCCAAAAAAGAATCAGAAACCCTATGTGAAACTCTAAATAAGCATCTAAATTTTAAACACTAATAATAATAATTTTACTCTGTAAATTCTTCACCTATAAGCACCAATATAGGAGACTTATTATCCAAAAAAAACTCGAATATTTATTCATAACTTAAATAGATACAATAGGAGATTATTCTTATACTCTTTATTATGTGACTACTGTACTACTCTTCTCATGCCATACTATCATGGTAGATTACTCCTCGTTGTGCCTATATCTCTGTGTGTGCTTCTACTTTGCATGACTTTTTATGAGGGGATGGAGGGTACCCCTATTTGTAGAAGATCATGACTTATGTAATAGTATCATGTGTCCACCTTCTACACTATGCTTCATCGAATATCTAACTCTAGAATTCTCAGCATCCTCATCTATTTTCTTGATGTTTTTACCACTCAGAAATATCATGATTTTAGAGTATTAGACACTTCACCATGAAACATGGCAACTATAGCTCACGGATGCTCTCCAATCTTCTAGAAATTTCCTAATTTGTCACCATATTTATCCTTATGCATGCCAAAGTTTTCGTATCTTTCACAACATTTTAGAATGTTCTAAGTATGCATTGTATATTCTCAACATTATTCAACAAAACAATAAATTTTAATGAATTTAATGGACGACTCACATGTGCTACACCATACTACTCAGTAGTATTATACTTTTTTTGATGTGTGATAATGTTAAACCCTCTATAAATTTGTGTCCCTCACTGATGATGATAGTACTGAAGTCAAGTAATCAATCATGCATTAATGGACAATGTAAAAATAATAAGCGTGTCATGTCTAACATTAGAGTTTTGGTCTGATGCAAATTGTCATGATCGGTTGATGGACTGACATAGTGGCCCGGATAAGTGCCAGCTGAGGATTGGTGCAGAGAGTAATGGCATGATTACCATGCATGTCTGGTATTTCCTACCTAGATGCAACAAACAAATGAGAAGACGAGAGAGGTAGAGCAATGTGTAGTTATCTAAGTGCCCTGGACACTCAGTTATATACAATCTAAATTGTTATTAGGGGCCCATAGAAGGCGGGGGGGGGGGGGGGCTGTACCATAACACAGGTCGCACCTACCCAGGGACAGCACTGCCTCCATCAAGACAACCAGGCTCTACATGATTTGATATACAGGAGCACATGACCAGCATACATAATATCTCGCTGATCTGGTCCGCCTCTTTTCCATGGTCGCACCAACGGCGCCGCACACCGGAGACGAGGAGATTCCCTTCTCCTCACTCCAGGTACGACTGCCTGCTCAGTGTTCACGATCCTACCTCTTTCTTGGCCGCCTCCCTCTTTGACTAGTTTTGCCGCCTTCCTCTTTGCCCTGGTTCATCGGGTAGTGAACAGGGGTGAAGCTAGAGCATCGAGGACCCTAGTGCACACTTCAATATACACGTGTAATATAAAATCGTCCAAAGATATACAAAGGCAAATAAAATGCTTACCAAAATGAGGAGTCTGGACCGTCTTGTAGTATTGATAGGTAATATCGATAAATATCAGTATACCACCATTCCACCAAAATATTATATGGTTTGCAAAGCAATGGGCAAAATATACCATTAAACTGAGTACTAGGTGAGATTAACTACAAAAGGTATTAATAAGATGATCCAATTTAGATCCCTCAACTTCACATGATCAAAATCAGAAGGATATAATTTAGCCAGGCTTATCAAACTGTCCACGTTAAAATCCTCAAATAAATCTGTTGGATTGAATGCAGCTGAGCATACAAGCAACTGAGAGGAAGTTAGGAAGTCTCATCAAAGCGGCTATCAAGCTCCTGTAGCAGCCAATCAAGAACTTCATTAAAACAATCAACCTGAAAATGATGTCTATTTGTAATTTCTGTTTTTTTTCCTTGGCTTAGTTGGATCAACATAAGCCTCATCCATTTCTACTTGGAAATATCATGCTTATCACAAAACTCATACACTTCATCAAGCTTTTTCTCCCACCCATCTAGTCTAATCATATCCAAATTATTTCTAGTTGATCTCACACAATTAATAGGATTCACAATATCTTGATCTTTCAGTAGCAATGCCATTGACAATGTATTTGTGATAGTTAAAATAGTCAGCATGAGATGCAAATAGAACACAAACTCAAATGACGAACAAGTACCATTGGAGTGGAGTGGAGTGGAGTGGAGTGGGGCAAAAGAGGATCTATCTCGGCTTCGTGAGGACACTGATGTGAGTCGTGACTCATCCAATCGGTACAAGACTCTGGGAGTGTCGCGCTCATGAGGGATAGGAGCTCCCGCCGCCACCACCCTAGCCTCTGCCACCACAGGTCCTCCTCCCTTCCCCTTCGACGGCAACTTGCCGGAGGCTGAAGGGAGTGGGGATCCATGTCTTTTAATAGTTTTTTCTATTAGTTTGAGTTCTACTTAGGGTTAGGGTTTCTCCATGCCAAAATTTTTAGTATTGGAGATTTGTTTCCTCCTCTTCCTTCCCAGCAACGACAAGGGGGTAGGGTGGATTTGGTCTCTCCATGGCTGTTCCGATGAAGGTAGCAGTGGCGACGTCAACAACTTCATGACAACTTTGAGAAATAGGTTTCCGAATGGCGACATGGAGGCGGGGATGATGTCGCTGCCATGGAATAAATTCTTCGGGCTCTTCCCTATTTTGTCTTGATTAGATCCAATCACGATGGAGGTCCAATGAGAACTTTGGGTCTAGTCTCTCTTCATCTTCGGTGGCAGGAGCAAGAAGTAGAGAGACATGAGAAGGAAGATGATGCCCAATTCCGCCTACAGGAACGTTGACCGCTATTCATTGGGCGGTTCACTACTTCTGGTTGAGTCATCTATGGCACATGTCACACCCCGAAATTTGGGATTACGGGATGTGATTAGAAAAAGAAATTAAATAAACAATTTTCACAAATTATTAAAAACTTTTCCAACATTTGTTTAATTATCAACTTTAGTGTAGGAAAATAATCAATTTTCTAAATAAAATAAACATGCTTTCTGTTGTCTTAATTGATTGAATGCATTCATGGAAAAGATTATTTGGGTGTTGAATTCAAATTTTGCTTGAATTCAAATTTGTTTGTTTGAATTTATGAAACCATTCATACATTCAAAATCATCTTTACCTTTTTCCTTTCTTTCTCCGGCCCATCTCTTAGTTCGGCCCAGCTCGGCCCATCTCCCTTTCTCTTTCTTTTCCCGCGAAGCCCAGCTTCAGCCCATCTCCCTTTCCTTCCTCCGCGGCCCAGCTCCAGCCCGCAGCCCTCTTCTCTCTTTCCCTCACCAACACACGGATCCCACCCGTCAGCTCCTTCCTCCCAACCGCTCCCGAACCAGGCTCGAGCTCACCTCCGAGTCTGACCTGTGCTGCGCCGCCCCTTTCTTCTCTTGGTGCGCACGCCAGGGCCTCCCCTCTATCCCGACCTATATAAGGCGCCGCCATCCCCTCGAACCCGCTTTGCCTCGACGCCCCAAAACCCTAGCCGCTAGAGCCGCCAATCACCACCTCGCCGCTGACCCTAATCTCCATCGACCGCCATCGTTTCCCCCGTCTCACCGCATCTCCTTCGACGAGAGCTTTCGGAGCTTTGGGGTGAGGTGAGGAACACGCCGGACCCGTCTTTCCCCTCTCGTGCGCTCTCCCGTGCCCGTGCGACCTCACCGTAGATGGCGGGCTGCCATTGCTTGTCGTCGGCCGCCTCCGCCGCCTAAGCCTCGCCCTAGACCCCCAAAATAGATTCCCCATCTCCCAATCTACGTCTCGGGCTTCGAATCACTGGAAACCATGCACCGTAGCTCAGTCCCAAGCCCACTCCGGCGATGTTCCGGCGTAGCGCCGCCGTTAGCTCGTCCCCTCCAGTGAGCCGTTTCGCCCAGGAACCCTCACCCACCCGATCGAAATCCTACGGCCAAGAATAGATCCAATCCAAGCCTACATAGGTCAAACCGGCCACTTTGGCTATTTTGCAGAAACACCCCTACAGTTGTTGCTAATAAACCCGCCGTCCACTCCTATACAAAAGTAATTCCATCTAAGACCTTTTCTTTCCGGTTTAACCCCTGACGTTCGGCATAATCCAAACCGCAGTCCATAGTCGCCTCCTTTACATGCTAGCCCTTCGGTTTAGATCTGAAATTAGGTTTTAACCCCTGATTTGCTCTGTTTAAGCCCCTGTTAAGATAGTTTTATCGCAGTTAAGCCCCTGAACCTTGTTAATCTCATTGTTAAGCAGATTCCACGTTTAATCTCCGTTTAATATCATTCTTGATGCATTAACTTTCTAAAAGCGCAAACTTTAGTTTAACAATTCTGTTTACCATGTTTCATAATGAAAGTTAATTTTTTTAGACAAATAATGAAATTTAATTTGATTAACCATTATTGAACTAGACTTTCATAATTAAAATATGGTAGAGTTATATCTCATTGTTTCATAAAATAATATGATAATTTGATTAATGATATTGTCATATCCTTTTACAAATAAAAACTAAATAGTTTATATAGTGGTTTTATAAACTAATAATTAATTTGATCAATGCTCATTATTAAATCTAGTTTTCTCAATAAAACTTGACTAGGTTTATACATCGTTTTTTATGAATAAATGTTAGGAGCTAATTCAATTTGGTTAATGAGTATTCACTTTGTTTTTGTGAGTAAAAGCTACATAGGTTGAAACCAGGTTTTCATAATTACATGTTAACTTGACTTATATGAATATAAATGTATTTATAAATTATAAATGACTAGTTGAACACGAATAATAAAGCTATTCGATTAGATGCTCATATATAATTCTTTTCTAAAGTTACTTGTTTAATTGTTATAATTTATATATAATATTTACAAATAAAATTGACTAAGCTTTAATCCGCCTTTTCATATGAAAGTATAATTTAATTAATTCAGATATTGAATATTTCTCTAAAATATTCACTGCATGCCTTTTCTTAATTAAAATATATCCAGCGCATAGTGTGTTCTTCCTTTATCATCCAAATCCTTCGATAGATGTATCGCTCTCTCTGATCTCAGCGTTTCTCGTGTCCTCGCAATCCTTCCCGAGACCTCACCCTGTTTCTATGCTTGCTTAATATTGTTGCCCATGTTTGGTGTACTATTTATTATTTGTGCATTTGTTTGCTTCTATATGCTCGTGTGACGATAGACGTTGTTCAAGCTAAGTTTGAATATCAAGATTTGAGGAGTTCGTTGAAGATCAAGTCTACAGAGGAATTGAGCAATAGCATGTATCATTAGAATTTAAGGCAAGTGGATTTCTCCCTCAGCATACTCTCTTTTGACCTATGCAACATCATACTAATTAATGTTTACTTTATGTATGTATATTGCATTAATTTGATGGGTCCTATTTAAGGATGAATAGTCTTTTCCCCTAAGCCTTGTTACACCAGGTTTATTTTATGTTGGGTAGCTTTGCTTAGTTACTATACTTGGGAATGGTTCATACTAAATGTGAAGATAATAATTTTGTGTTACAACTTATCAAGATATTTATATCCATGTTCTGATGATGAAGTTAAACAAGATCACTTATGTTAATTGGAACATGGAGCGGCAACCTAGGATTAATAAAGTACAACCACAATACTATATTGGCTCTGGTCTTGGCTAAGTAACTAGATGAAGTATGTGTTGTGTTTGCACTGATAGTGGTGGAATGTGGGGGGCATTACCGGGATGGTAGGTGCGGGGATCTGAAGGCGAGCGAGGCCTTGCCGTTGTAACCGTGGTTTTTGGGAGCAAACACATATAGGAATTCTGTGGAAAGGCCTCGTAGTGTCCCTATGCAGTGACACCTCGGAAGTGTGGTACGTGCCTTGCCCGCACTGTATGGTTGGGTCTAAAGTTTTTTGGAACTTTTACGCGAATTGTGGTGAAAGTGTACAACCTCTGCAGAGTGTAAAACTGTTATAACAGCCGTTTTCGTGGTTATGAACGGCCCGGATCCTCACATGATAATTGAACTTGATGTTGAAAATAAATTCTAGTTTCTGGTTATGGAATGAGTGCTTTGGCACAGATAATGTGAGATGATATTATTAATTGGGGTGGTATATACTTATATTTTAGTAATCAGGTGCTTGATAATAAAACTTGACCAACTAAAATGCTGACCGCAACAAACTCTTATCCTTTCCTTGAAAGCTTGCATATTCCCCCACTTGTGGAGTACCAACCATAAGTGTACTCACCCTTGCTAAACACTGGATCAGAAAGAGAAGACGTGGAGTTCTTTAGTGCATTCAATGAAAATTGCTAGGCGTACGCAACTCCTAGTCAACTGCCTGTGGTGAAGAGTTGAAGATTTTCGCTGCTAGAATATCGTTTTAATGTATTTATTTATTCTTTCCGCTGTAACTTTGTGTTCTGTATTCACGGAGTCTATCATATGTATGAAACTTGATCCTGACGCACATATGAGATGCATTCGGTTTGTCTTTCTAAAACCGGGTGTGACAAAGAGGTATCAAAGCCGACGTTGAACCTAGCTAGCAATGGTCGTTTTGTAAGGTCTTTTCTCATCTAATAACCATCCTTACTTTCGGCAAAAAAAAAAAGGAGCAAAAGAGGA
Organism: Digitaria exilis; assembly: GCA_015342445.1. Lineage (NCBI taxonomy): Eukaryota > Viridiplantae > Streptophyta > Magnoliopsida > Poales > Poaceae > Digitaria > Digitaria exilis. The sequence goes on along the minus strand of JACEFO010000191.1, from coordinate 394,112 downwards.
TCTGCATGCTGGGGCCGCCTCTGTGCCGGATGGATGTGCAACACAACATAAAGAAAAAAGAGTTGACCAGGAGCACTGAAGGACGCAGCCGATTGGCGATTGGCTGCCGATTCAGCGACTCCGCTGGGGACGACGCGAGCCGCCTCCCTCTCTTCCGCCTGGGAGATGAGTTGTTGCGTTTGGGGCTTTGGGCGACTGCCGACTAGGCAGGCGAGGTAGCTGGTTTCGCGGGTGACGTTTCGATTTCCAGACCCCTACTGTCCCGCGCGACACACGCACACACGGTAAGCGGCACCAGTACGAGATAATTGTCACGCTTGTAGTCAGGCTTGGACTTCTCATGTAAGCAAGCCGTAGCTTATGGGCTGGCAGCTGATGGACGGAAAGGTGGTGCAAGTTCTCTCGGGAAGCCCAATGCCCCACTCGTGGATGTGGTGATCTCTGATGCGCGAGACTGATAGCGATTGAAAGGTGTTGTTGACTTGTCGCTCAAACCATCCGCGTTCCTTTCTGGCCCGGCTTTACGGGGGCGAGAGGGGTGGCAGCTCCGGGCCCCCAAATCCTTGGGGCCCCCACTCCAACTATGTACGTATATATAGAGCAATTCTGCAGTTGAGTAAACGTCGGACCCAACAGCCCCTCGATTCCAATCTATCGCTTATTTTTCGCGTACTCTGGTGGCGTGGAGACGGGCGGCGGAGGCAGTTCGAGTTCACCCGCGGAGATCGCATCGCCGTTCCGTTTATTTCTTGGTGTCTTCCTGAGCCACCCGTGAGGTCACTAGGTCAGTTCATGCTCGATTTCTTCTTGATTGTTAGTCTGCAATCTAAATTCGACCACCACCGATCAGTTCTGCTGGATTCGTCTCTGACAATCTTATACTTTTTTTAGTTTGTATCGCACGGCATAGCAGGTGAGAAATTATTTATCTGGTTACAGCCTTACAGGTAGTGAGAAAAAAAAAGGATAGAAGATGAGTTTATAGTCACAAAGAGGAGTCCAACGAATTTTAGATGAGATTGATATTGATACTATCTTCACTGTTGCATCATCGGAGAGAAACTTTTTAAAGTTGAAGTTGTTAAAAAATCATTTAGGGTCCAAACCGTATCAACAAAGGTTAAATGGTTTGGCAATTCTATGTATCCAGAAGAAATTGATCCACATCCAGAAATATTGGAAGAAACTATGGTAAACATGTGATATATATGAATGTTTGATATGAAATTTTTATTGATGATGCACAGTTATAAATAATATTCTGTGCATATATGATTTATTATTATCGAGGGGGCCGCTGTTAGAGTTTCGCCTTCATAGTCTTCTGTTCATATCGTCTTCACTCACGGCGTGGAATGTAAAGGATGAGAAAGGGTGTCCCACTTCACCCTCACACTCACCAGTTTGATCACTAGGATTGGTAGGATGTGCTTTATTTGATTGCAGGGCACATGTGCTTTTAGAAGAAAAGCATTCACTAGGATCGCTATGTTTAGTGCTCCAATAAGAAGAGTAAATATGGGTTTGGACACAAATGAATCTGTGTCATGGCTAGTAATGTGGATTGTGGAAGGCTATGCTGCTCCATCTCTATTTGATTTATTGTTCATCTGCCTTTTGTTTTGTATGTCTTTTTTCCCTGCACTTTTCACTCATTGGTGCTCTTCCGTTGAAGGTTACAAAAATGGCTGAAGCAATGGGAAGCAATGGCTGCAACACTATTACAAGGGTGCTATTCTGTGGCCCTTACTGGCCCGATGCCACTGTTTATACCAAGGACTATCTACAGAACTATCCATTTATCCAGGTTGGTTAAGATGTTACATTTGAGAATGCATCCGAACATATCATTTAGGGGTCGCTGTTCCAACATGAATGATTTATTTTTATTGTTTCTAAGATGTATGCTAGCCCAACTCATTGTCATCTGTATTCAATTATTGTAGCAGTAGGTTTAATACAACTGAAAACTAACTTAATTTGCATCTCACATGTCTTAGATTGCCTCCTCTTGTAGTTGTAGTATAATGCATGACAGGAAATTCCACGATAACTGTGGTTTTGTTAAATCATCTCACATATAGTTTAACCATGAGAGTATGTGATGCCAAAACAGAGCATGTGGTATTTCCCAATTTCAGTACCAAAGGCCCAAAGCAGATCCCATATCAGAGAATGTGATGTTCCGAGCAACAATGCAGATTTGTACTCCGATAAAAAATGCAATCTTTGTACATTTGAGAAACAATTTATGAATTGATTCTTCTCTGCAACAGTAGTAGCAACTAATAGTAGCTGTCCACCCTCTCTGAAGAAGATTACCCGTTGACAAGTTAAAGGCTTCAGGTTATCTTCTAAAGGAATTATTATTTATTTGATGTCATCATTATTTTCCTCATGCCCTTAAAAATGTTATTTCAAGGATTTAGACGCAATCAGTTCAGTATTCCACTCTTTTATAAGGCGAACCCAAGGGGTTTCTTCTTCACATGGTCAAGATTTTTTTTTTAAAAAAAAAGACTTAGCTTAGCTGGTATCTCCTTTTCATGCAAACAAATTACAGAAAAAATATTGATCCTAATATTCTATTGTAGTACTTTGACCATGAACATTATATGTTCTTACTGTAAAGTAATGAGCGTGATTATTGAAAAAACCAAAAGAAAAATAAGGGGTGTGCCAGATTTAACCCCATTAGTTTTACAGGTTGACGAAGTAGGCCTTGAGGAGGTTCCTGATGTTATTCAAAACTACCATCTATGTATCGTAAGGAATCGACGCATAGATTCAGATATCATTGCAAGAGCAACGCACATGAAGATTATAATGCAGAATGGTGTCGGCTTAGAAGGTGATTATAAGTGTGACGCTATAGGCTCTCCTTACGAATATATCTAAATGACTAGATCCTCTTATAAGTGCACAATTTTGCCTAGGTGTTGACATTGGAGCTGCTACCAAACACAATATTAAAGTTGCAAGGATACCTGGGTGTACTACAGGAAATGCCATCGCTTGCGCAGAAATGGCAATATACCTTACACTAGGTGTTCTGCGAAAGCAAGTATGTTTTATTGATACCAATTTACACCACATGAAAGATCAAAATGGTCCTCAAGTACTACAATTCATAAAGCATCTCTTTGATAAACTTACAACATTACTTTCTCATTCAACTGCTTCCACTGTTGATTTTACATAGTTATAAAGGAATACTTTTCCATGTTAGCAAGCCTAATACTACCTTCGATAATCATGTTGTCGACTTTTATAGTATTTGTCGTGCAACCTGGGCTGCTATATTTTACTCTCCCTATGTTTCAATGCTTAACACCAAGATTCTTGAATATTGTGGTTGAGTACTCATCTTATTAGTGAAAATATGCAAAACAAATGTAAGTCATGCTTAAAGAAATTTAAATAATAAAACAAGTCGCAATAGTGGTAAATGATACTTACTTAGTCTTGTTAATAAGATAAATACTCACGTCTTCAAAAGTCAATGATGTCAAAATATGTAGAAATATGGTAACAAATGCATGATGACATATTATACCCATTTTTTTCTTCAAGTGAGCTCCATAGTACATAAAAGTTTATGCCATCAAACTTAAATTTGGTTCATGAAAGTTTAGTAGTTTACCATAAGTTAGCTCATAAACTGAAGTTTGATCTTACCACACCAATCAATATTTGACTAAGTATTACCATGCAGAAGGAGATGGATCGTGCTGTTAATCAGAGAGAGCTAGGCACTCCAGCTGGAGAAACAATATATGGCAAAACAGTATGCTCATATTGTGTATAAGTCTGATTCATTTAGTTGTTAAGTTTAAATTTGCATGGCAAGTATCTCATTTCTATTTTATGTGCTACTTTGTATTGCATGTGCGATGTACTTCTTAGATTTTTATACTGGGTTTTGGAGCCATTGGCTATGAACTTGCCAAAAGGCTAAGGGTATTTGGCGTTAAAATTCTTGCTACCAAAAGAAATTGGTCATCAAACACATTGCCTTGTGGTAAGTTTAGATACTTTATGGTCATGTTATGATTACATTTTGTTGTCTTCCTATGCTTCAAGAATTGCAAATGCAGATGCTGAAGTACTAGTTGATAAGAAAGGTGGCCCGGAACATATGTACGAATTTGCCAGAGAAGCAGACATTGTTATAACATGCATGGCCCTGACCAATGAAACAGTTAATACTTCACGCTGTCATTTCTTTATTAACTTCAATAATCGCCTAGGGACAACCTGTATTTTATTTTCATTACTATGTGATGCATTTACAGGTTGGTATTGTAGACAATAAGTTCCTCGCAGCAATGAAAAAGGTAAGTGCACTCATTGACCTTATCATTTTTTATTCATGCCAAGTCATAGTAATTTTGTGTAAAAAGTCTTTGGTGTTGTACTATATTTTTGGTGCCTTCATGGACTAATGTTTCTCCTTTTCAAGCAGGGATCATATTTGGTCAATATTGCTAGAGGACGCCTACTGGACTATAAGGCCGTGCTTAGTCACCTTGAATCAGGTCATTTAAGTGGTTTAGGAATTGATGTTGCATGGATGGAGCCATTTGATCCACGGGATCCTATTCTAAAATTATCGAATGTTCTTATAACACCCCATGTCGCTGGAATCACTGAATACTCTTTAAGAACAGCAGCAAAGGTATGCAATATGAATTGTGCAACATCAGCAGCATTCATAGAATGATATGTTAACAATGCATTAAACTTTAGCAGCATTGAGCACCATCAGCTTGGATAAAAACTCTCTAATGCCCATCTATTTTGCATAAATAAAATTATATTTGACCACTATGCATTTTAGAGTTGAGTAGTGGCTTAGTATGGACATTATAAGATACATTATGTTTCCCATTCTAAAATTATTCATCTTTACCTAATTTTGCTTTGCCTTGTGTGTGGTGCAGATTGTTGGTGATGTTGCACTACAGCTTCATTCAGGGAAGCCATTCACTGGAATAGAATTTGTGAACTAGATCTGAAGTTGGTTGTCATAATCTATTTAGCATGTTTTGAATACTTGGATGCCAAATCCCAGTGAGAGTTCACCATTGTGAATTATAATATTTTTTTCTATATATTCCTTTGTTACGAACTTGCACAAAACTTATATAGATAAAAATTATTGCGCGCGAGAATCTCATGCCTTTGGTCAATTAAAAATAAGTGCAACTAGCAATGTGTGATAGTCAATTATTAAAACACTATCCCATCTAGCAATATCGTTGTGGGGTCTAATTGTGACATTTCTGCTATCATCGTACCGTGAAAAGTGGCAACAAGATCGATATGCTAACCCTTTCTTTGATTAATACATGGCCTATGTCACCAACACGGTGGATGTGGTACATTGGATGCTGACATGACAATCTGAAACACTGACATTGTTGATGGCGCTACTTATGGTTTGGCTGAAATAGCTCATAATAGTTTGGACTTTGCTTTGGGACTTTTTTAACAATACAGAAATGAAGTGAGACAAAAACATATGCGTACTCGCGATCACCCAATGACCAGAGGAGACTATGCATATCATTAAAAATTACTGTGCCTATTTGGAATGTCGGTTTAGGGAATGTTTAGATTGGAAAAGATTTCCGAAAAAATATTGTAGACCCAAAAATACATTGTAGATTAATAGTGTTCTGTAAGTGGGAGAGGTGGGATGAATAGGGAAAAGTTAGATGAATAGTGTTTTTTTGGGTGGGTGTGGGTGAAACTAAACGCACCCTTAACCTGGAACCCATGAAATATGATCACTGTTGTATCCTTATATAATGAGTACAACATGTCCTTTGCTTTATCTAGAAAAAAATTGTAGACGTAGGTAGAAGCTAAGTCAATGTATTCAAACCATAACATGAATAAAAAATTCAAAAGACATGTAACAAATGCTTTGTATACATAAACAAATAAAGTTAAGCTTGCAATGAGCTAGAAAATCTGAAATTTGGGTGGGTGAAAAAAAAACATGGTTGAATGATCTGAAGGTTTTATATTAGGACAAAGGAAAAGGAGAACTACCTCCATTTGAGATGTCCAAGGAGGTGCGATTGGAGGAGCAAGCCGCAAAGCCCGCAAGATACCCAGCGTATTTTTGCAAAAATGGAGACAGTATGAAACCTTCTTAGACGGAGGTCGATCAAATGCAGACAACCCATGATGGTACCTCTTTCACTAACTCAACATCCCTGATCAGTCCAAACACATAGCATCGCACCATGACATGGACATGAGCTCCCGTCACAGAGGCTGGCCGGCTAGCACACGCCATACAAGCGTCGAAACCTCGCCGCCGGCGAGGAATCGCCGGTCAACTACCGCCGGTCAATTTTGACTCTGGCTGGGTCACTGGCCTATGGACCCCACGTGCCAGCTGCTGTGGGTTTGGGTCCTTTGCGCAAAAGTGTTTTAACCTTCGATTTAAATCGGTTGAAAACTTGTAAAATGTGTAGGAAATTGTGTAGTGCTCCAAAACAAATTACGGTTCTTGTATTGTTGGACTCCTGATGTGATGAACTTTCATACAAATATATGTTTTCTTGATGTACTTTTTCCTAGATTTATTTATGATTTATATTGCTCAAAGCTTGTTAAATGCATATTGAATATTATGTTGCTCTAAAAGTTCAAGATACAATTTTATTAGCTTCCTTGTATCATATACCTGCTAGATTTATAGCTTGTCATCAAATTTTACATATTTTATCACCGTTTTCTTTAAAGTACAAGTTTTCTGGCTGAAAAATAAATAAATGCATAGTAAATAGCTCAAAAATGATAAAATGGAGAAATCACTTTCATTAACCTTGATTTATTGTGCAGTATCCAATAAAAATATCTCTTATGTGGTTTAATGTTGTTAAATATGCCTCCTATGATTTAATTTGATTCATAGTACTTTAACATGCCTAATCAATATTCAATTGTTAACAAGTGTTGCTAATACAAATCCAACTATCTAGGGTCTGTATTAGCCTTGTATACATGATATTTTTCAGTGTGCCTTTTATTCCATCTTTGGAAATTAATTGTGTTATTCTTTCCACTCATTCTTTATAGTATTGATATATACAGAAGCACAAGATTTGATTATTTATATGTATAAATATTTTGAGGGATTCAATAAGTTGGCACTTTAAAATTAAAGCCTTCACATACTTCACCAAAGACAACACAAACATGTTCCAATATTCCATAAATGTACGCAATGCATAATTTATGGAGAAATACTAGACATAATGTGACTTACATCTTGCAATCCATAAGTCATCCGAAAAGCTAAAGTTTCTTCTCATATCCTCCCTTTCTTCTCCAAATCTGGCTATATTATGGTTCGAGATCACGTTCTAGTGATGCTGGGGGAGCAATGCTCACAGTCAGCCTTAGAAGGAGGACTGGCGTGAAGACTAGCATGGGGGCCACGAGGTCGGTGGCAGTGGCGCCGCCAACCGAGGCAGTGGATGAAGGCGGTTGGGCTAGGTAAGGGTGGGGCGATACCGTGAGGCAGTGGCGCTGGCTTGAGACGACGGGGGAGGGAAGTGGCGGCCGGTGTGGCGGGTAGGAGGCAGGTGGGCTAGGGCCGCGCTGGAGGGGTGGCGGTAGGACTTGCCGGCGATGGCCTAGTGGAGGAGGAAAACGTAGATGGATAGAGGAGCAAGAAGATGGCGAGTAGGAGGGGGCGGTGATAAGGTGGAGAAGAGGGGAAATCTTGGCGATTGGATCTATATCCAAGGACTGTCAACTTTGACTTGAGAAAAACTAACATCACAATTAGGGATGGCAATGGGTCGGGTTCGGGTCGGGTGGAGTGTCTATGCACCCAAACCCGAAACCCGAACTTAAAACCTGAAACCGACCCGAACACCAATTTGGGTGAAAAATTATCCCCAAACCCAAACCATGGATACCCTAAACCCGCTTTGTATGGCAACATATTGAGAGAAATGAAGATTTTTTATAAACATATGCATGATATATATGCACATTCACATATGTATAAATAAGAGACAATAAATAGTAAATAATTTCATGAGTCAACTAAGAGTTTAAGAATAGTATATAAGTAAACAAAGTATTATTAGTATAGTATAAAACATGAGTTTTAATTCAAAATGATTTATTTTGGATATCCATTGGGTATCCATGGGTGGAAAACCAAACCTGAACCCGATAGGTTTCGGAGCTCCAAACCCGAAAACCATGGGTGAAAAAGCAAAACCAAACCCAAACCTGCTAGACCCGAAACCCGTGGATATCCGACCTGAACCCGACCCATTGCCATCCCTAATTACAATCACATTATAAGGAAATAGACCCGTTATTTTTTTCTCATGATTGCATTGTTCAAAGTATCTTTGTTGTCTTTTCTCAAGGTATTGTCTTCTCATTTGTGTGTTAGGAAACAAATAGAGTCACAGGTATGGTGAAGTGGATGTCATTCAGTCAGAGAATCATAGTAGGTATGCGATTAAATTTATTAATTGTGTTTTATGTGCTTTGGATATCCACACGAACAGGAGAGGAGTGCTCTACATTTTATCTAATGATGTCCTATTTGTTTCTTCCAAACCATTAAGAACTACATCAGCTATGGTTTCTAAGTTGACACCATACTCAACATCACTAAAGAGGAAGATGTCTTGGCGGTGAATACCTTCAAGTCTAAGCATAAGTCTGTTTTTTCAAGCTTCGCATGACAATTGGTGCTGGGAGTATAAGCTCGTAGGCAATAAAATTACCAACATTAGGTACAATATATTGCATGAGGTAGGCAAACGAGTAATCCTCTTAGGGGTAAAAGTTGTTGAAGAGCATATGGGAGCAGTCTTACGCTTTGATAGGTGTGTGCAAGCACCGGTGAGCGAAGAGGTATGCTAACCTCGCTAAGCTCTAGGCTAAACACCTAAGAGATGCGCTAAAGGGTCTAGACTAGTACTAATCACTTTTCTAATCACCTAGATCCTCTAATTAGCACTTTAGTGGATTGAACTCTTGAAAAATGTGTGGAACACTTGCCTATAGCTTCTCACAGCTCAAGCGCATATGAAATGACCGTGGGATGAGGTACTTGTAGCCCCAACCAAAGGAACTAACCGTTACATAGTTGTTGTAGCTTTCTGCGTACCATCGACTAATTCGATGGTCACAGGAGATGTACCATCGAATTAGTTGATGGTCCTGTTAAACATTTCCGTTCCATTGATTCAACATTTTGTGACCTATGTTTCAATATTTCCGTTGCGCAGTTTCAACAATTCGCCTTCCAAAGAAGAAACCTCCCGTTGTCTTCAACACTATCGACTATTTCGATGGTCACAGGGGAGGTACCATCAAATTTGTCAAGGGTGCCACCTCATCTAGCCGTTGGAGCACCGAAATGGTGGGTGTTCTTGTTCATTATTTTGGTTCTACTGATTCAACATTTTGTGACCTCTGTTTCAACATTTCTGTTGTGTGGTTTCAACAATTCTTCTTCTAGAGAAGAAACCTCCCACGGTCTTCAGCACCATCGACTATTTCGATGGTCACGGGGGAGTTACCATCGATTTAGTCGATGGTGTCACCTCATCTAGCTGTTGGAGCACCGAAATGGTCGGTGTTCTTGTTCAACATTTCGGTTCCACTGATTCAACATTACTTCTATACAGTTTCAATAATTCGGATGACCATCATTTGGCTTCTAAAGTATCCTTGGGACCTAAAATATCTACAAGAGTGCATCTCAACAAACATATTTGCTCCAATGGTTATATTGTAAATCAATCTCCAAAATCACAAACAATGGCCTAGGGTTATTTTACTTACCGCCACCTCTATCAAGTTATGCCAGCTCCTTTCCTCCAGGGGTCTGACACATCTCCCATGCCACCTGTTGTGTCCCATTCAGTCAATCGTTGCTAGCTGCCACTTGCTGCTCAAACCTTGACAAAGTCTCCCAAGCCTCCATCTTAGCTTCCCTGCATTCCCCCTCTATAAACGATGAGCCATCATCTCCTCCTCTCCATGTGCGCTAGCTCTCCATTGCCTCCCTGCTCTTGCTCTGCTTGCAGCAAAGAAAGAGTTGCTTCATGCCTAAGCTTGAGAGTTTACACCAATTTTCCCTAGCTTTTTTCTACACCTAAGTGTAAAGCTTCCTTTCGAGCTCAAGATCTGTTGTCGTGAGCTTCTTTTTGCTTCTTCCCTCCTCTGTTATTATCCTCGACCGAGTTTCAAGAACATGAAATACTTCTGACCCGAGTATAAAATGAATCTACATTTGACCTAGCAACACTTGACATTGTTGTTCTTTGAGTTTGCATGTCAGTTGCACTACTCAATGGATAACTTCCCCTGAGAAAGAACCTGAAAAACCATCCCTTGTGTTGTTTGTTGTGCCGTGCCGATGGAAAGTGCTGCACATACGGCCGACATGAGTTCTTGTGACTAGCTCCGCATTCATCCTCGTGCAGAAAACGTGTTGGCTGACAGAGTCTGAGATGGTGAAGTCTGCAGCCGACCAATGTGCTTCAGCCGATCAAAACCTGCATTATTGTACAGAAGAGCATATTGTTCAACAAGGCTAGCATCGTGCAAAACCCAGTACTTTAAAGTTTTGTTCGAGCCCTATCTTTATTTTTGTGCATTTATGTTTCAAGGTGGTATTTTGGAACCTTAGATGCATGAATCCATAGGAACCTAAGTTCTTTTTCTAGCATGATAAGCCGGAGTAGCCACTGCATTTGCTAAATTGGACAAGTACACGTCGAGTGATTTTCTGTCACTCGCAAGAAATAGGTTGTTTCTCAATTTAGTTGGAGTCATAAGGAAATGGTGGGCAGGGCCTAGTTGTGCGAGGCACATTGGTGGATTTTACCCCGTCTGCAATAGATTAGAATTACTAAGGACTATGTCGTCTGTGGCACCTTTTGAACAAGTGTTGTACGTACTAATGGCATATGAAACCGCTAAACTGTACCTGAAAAGTGTAAGACCTGAATCTTAGTTCCACCCTCGCTTTGAGAAAGAGGTGAAAGTTGTAGTCGTGGCCACGACACCGACTGGATCCTGGGTCCGTTGGGGCCTTATAGTCAGTTAGGGTGGACGTGTTGAAAAAGGTTGTCATCAGAGGATCTTGAATAACTCTCATGTTGTGCTCATTGGGCATCCCCTTGCATGGTTAAAACTCGAATCGATTTGTCCGGATCTCTTGGCTATTGAGACTTTTTTTCCCATTGTGTCACTACGAGTAACTATTTGAACAGGAAAGATGTTATTGGAGGAGAATGAATCGGCCCAATTAATGCTCTAACGTTGTGTAATGTTTCACTCTCCTTTTCCTTGCAAGAATGTAGCCGATGTAAAGGAATATCATGGATAAGTTGAGATTTTTATCATCTTCACGTCGATCAGATAAGTCTTGCGCATAATAATATAGTTAGCCTTGCATGTGGCTATGTTGTTTCAGCGGATCCGACCTTGTCTGATGCATCCTGCTTGTGGCTATAGTGTTTCAGCTGATCCAACCTCATCTAGTGCTCTTGCGTCTGGTCGACCTCTTCTGCCAACCAGTAGAGTTTTTTGGTGCAGCCGGTCCTTTTTTTAGCTGATTGGAGTTGTTTAGCTCGTAGCCTACCTGCCTTCGTGCCGATCGGAATTGTTTTCTCAGTATTGTTCGGGAGTTGTTTTCTCAGTATTGTTCGGGTCGGCGGACTTCTTTGTCACTCAATCGGTGTTCTTTTATGGGTCGGGGACATCATGTAATGGCTCTATATGTGATGTTGCAACAAATTGAGTTGATTTTATGAGAAGTCTTCCACTGTTAGTTTGAACAATTGACGGCGTAATAACTTAATATTTGCCTCACATTTTTATTCAAGTTATCCATCTGCTCTCTGCAATTTAAAATTTGAGATGAAATGTATGAATACTCACTATCATGTTAGGTTATACCTGAGTTAGGGCGTAGATTGAACCAAATGAAATGGTTCAGAAAGTGAAGTGATCCTAAATTTTACTTGGGATGTTAAGCAGACAAAGTAAATAGATGAGGAGAGTAAATGAACTTTTTCCATTACTTAAGATGGTTCACCACAACAATATTTTAGAAGTTTCCGAGTATACATTGCTTAGTTTTAACATTCCACAATCCTAACCTGCCGGCATATCCCTGGTACATTTTAGAGACAAACCTTGATTACCGTGATCACCACACCCAGCCAAAAATAAAAAGTTCCAACGACCAGCAATCACAGCGCAACACGACAATCCAAACAAAATTTTCAGTGTATTTCATAACCAGCTGATTCATCCAGTAGCAATACAGAAGGGATGGCAACATCATCATTTCGAGTTGCGTAGTAAAAAGGAAACTAGCAGCCTTCAATTGGACCTGGTGGCAGCATACAGCCTTGGTGGCATAGATGGAGACAGAAGCCAACAAGGTTGTGATAACAGGTAAAATCCCAACTACAACTCAAAAGGTGGTCAAGTGCTACTGCGTACTAACAAGCTACTAGCTCTACAGAAGTTTAGATTCATTTCACAAATCTCAAAACGATGGCATAATCCCAACTATATAGCTCAGCAATAAACCTCAACAATAACAATGACCACCACACCCAACAATAAAATTCCAAGCAACAGCAATGACAGCGCAACAAACACCACCATCACCATGCAAGCAAAGGTTTTGCTGTATTCCATAACCAGCTGATTCATCATGTAGCAATACAGCAGGGATAACAACATGATCATTTTGAGTTGCATATCAGTAAGCATGTCAAAGGAATGCAGAATATAGTAAAAATGAAAAGACAACCCTTCAATTGGACCTGGTCGCATAGACGAAGGAGATGGCAGCCACCATGGTTGTAGTAGCAGCATACAACCATGTCCAGATGCCACCCTTCTTCCTCTTCTGAGCCTCAGCCACTGCGAGCTGCAGCAGCTCAATATCTTTGCTCAGGGTATTAATCTTCCCCTTCTTTTCCTCCAATGCCAGCTTCAGCTTACTAATGTCGCCATCCTTCTTTCCATTGCACTTCTCAAGCTCCTCAATTTTTGACCTCAGCTTTATGGCTTCGGCCTTCTCAGCATCCAGAGCCTTCAGAACTGATTTCTTCTCATCATGTAGGCGTGAACGCTTTATGTTAAGATCATCACAGGAAGCTTGGAGCTGGGACATGGAAGTGCGGAGCTCCTCCAATTCAGCCCTCAGCTTACTGGCCTGAGCATCCTTCTCACGGGTGGCTTCCTCGGCTGGTTCCTTGTCAGACTGGATTTCCTCCAACCTCCTCTTTAGGCCCTCCAATTCCCCAACAAGTCTAGCCTTCTCAGCATCAAATGCCTTAGCAGCAGCCTCTTTCGCTGTCCCCAATGTGCCCAATTCCATCCTGAGACTTTCAATCTCTGCAACAGCAACATTGTGCCTCTTCTCAGCAGCCACAACCTCAGACTGAAGCTTATCATTTTGACCCTTCACCAAATCCAACGTTCTCTTCTTTGACACCACCTCAGCTTCCAATTCCCCTTCCTTAGCCCCAGCGGCAGCCAGCTCTGCCTCCAGTGACTCCACTCTCGCCTCCATCTCCGCCTTCTTGGCACCCAGCATCTTCAATTCATTAATCTTCGCTTTCACCTTACCCTCCATTTCCACTCGATAAGCCTCAGCCGCCTTCCTGAACTCCTGCAAAGTCCTCTCCACCTCAGCCTTCTCACTCGACACCATCCGAACCGCCTCCTTGGCCGCCTGCAATTCCTCTGCCAACTCACCCTTCTCACCAAACAGCACCGAGTTCTTGCGCTCCATCTCCACCACCACCGCCTCCAATCTCGCGACCTCGTGGGACACGGCCACCACCTCCGCCTCCTTCTCCCGGAGCAGCTTCAGGGACCGGGCCTTCTCCGCGGCGGCCTCCTCGAGCCGCGCGTCGGCCTCGCCCCTGGCACCCGCCTCCCGCGCCGCCCGGGACTCCGCGCCCCGGAGCGACTCCTGGACGGCGGCGAGGCGGGCCCGGAGCGCGGCGACCTCGTCGGCGGCGGCGCGGAGCGGCGCCGCGAGGGCGGCCCGCGCCACCGCGCGCTCGGCGGCGGAGAGCGCGGCGTCGTCGGCGGAGAGCTCGTCGAGGCGCGCCGTGAGCGCCGCCACCTGCCCCCGCCGCTCCGTCGCCTCCTTGAGCAGCATGGTGTTGAGCGCCTTCAGCTGCTCCGCCTTCCGGTCCCGCGCATCGGGCGCCGGCGCGTCCCCCGCGGCCTTGGCCGGCGGCACCTCCTCCGCCGCAGCGTGGTTGCCGTTGCCATTGGCGGCGGCGTGGTTGCCATTGCCATTGGCGGCGGCGGCGGATTTCTTCTTGGCCATGGCGGCGGCGGTGGCGGCGGCCTAGGGTTTGTGTGTGGCTGCGAATGGATTGGAAATGATACAGGTTTCCGAGAGGATTTATGCGGCGGATGCAGTCGCTGACCCATGGGGCCGTCTACTCCTGGGACCCACATGGAAGCGAGATGTTTGTTGCGGGTGAGGAGGGCTCGGAGGCGACCGTTGGTGGGTGGGGAGAGTTTGAAACGGGGAGGGGCATCGGACGGTGGCGATGCGCCGGAGGCTTATCCCCTTCTGCGCCGCATTTACTGATAGTGCTCGTGATGCGTGCAGGGGGAATGAATGGTGCTTTACTCGTGTGCCTTTGAGGCTTTGGCTGTGTTTAGTTGATGAAGGGAAAAGATCTTTTGTTTCTGGGATGCGTGTTATGTGAGGGGGATGAATAGGAAAGGTGAAAAAGGAATTTTTAGGGATGCGTGTTCTGTGAGGGGAATGAATAGTAAGTGCAAAAGATCTTTTGCATCTAAACAAAACCTTTGGGCCTTTGATGCTTCGCGAACCTGATGGGCTCATGGACGTGAAAACAAAAACAAATCAGCGAGAGGAAAGCTTTACATGTATGATGACTCGGCATTTTTCCTTTTTTTTCAGAAACATATAACGCGAAACCAGAAATCAGAATAAGTTTGTACCAACATCTACAATGCCAACGTAGTTTATTCACTTGAAATATGTATTGGTATTGTATGTGCCATTACATTTTATATAAATTTAGTCCAATCCAAATTAACTTACGACAATGATATGGATTCGAATTTAAGGCTTGCTTAATTTAGTAGGGAGTTAAATTTTTATGGACCTGTAGTCATAGACTTCTTTTTCTATTAATGAGTTGATGTTTCCTATATGAACATATAAAAATATGAAATTACGAGTTGTGTCATTGTGTGTACTCTATCCCTACCGGAATATCACTTACTCCATCAGTTTCAAATTATTAGTCATCCTAGGTGTAATTTTGAGTGTCTAAGTTCATGGCATCTTCTATGAACCTAGACATGTCTAAATTAATAGCATATATACTTGTCTAAATTCAGTATCTTCAATGAATCTGGTAAAAATTCAAGATGACTAATAATTTAGAACGGAATGAAGTTCCTAAATCCTTTTGCTAGGATTTTATTTTCTATGTGGGCGAGGCTAAAAGGTAAAAATCTTGTGCGTTTCTTAAATAGTTATTAAGGATGTGGTGGTTTTGAAGAAAAACGCTCAATAAATTGTAAAGATTTAATTATAGCCTTTTTCTTGAATTTATCTATTTTCTGATATATTTTATTTTAAATCTACCTCGCTATATCTTGTAGAAATTGAAACCATGTAAATATATTTTTGAGTGAAAATTTATTGGTGTGCTTTCATATATTCAGCTCTAGTAATCTTTTCCCAATTAAAAATGTAGCACTAACTAATTTATCAATGCTCATGTTCACTCAAAATGCCTTTTCGTTAAACAAAAAGTCATTCAAATATGTACATTTGCACCCTCAGTAGCTAACAAATGATACCTTTACGTGGCTCAATGCATCACACATACCACACTAGTGAGTAGGAGTGTGGCTATGTCGGGGAGTTATGCTGACTAGGTTCTCGAGGGGGTGCCCCGAGAGAAGGGTTTAGGGAGAAGTCGTCGAGAATCTAGAGCCGAAGGTGACAAGAGACAATTTTAGACAGGTTCAGGCCACAATGTGCGTAATACCCTACGTCCTGTATGATGTGTCTTGTATAGATGATCTGCGATGAATGGGTCCCTATCTCCCCTTATATATGCCAGAGGATAGGGTTACATGGAAACCGTATAAGGTTAGGAAACTTTTACAAGTTTACCTCTAATTTCCTAATACAGCTTATCCTAACCGACTAGGACTAATCCTTGTCTTGTACGTCAAGTCTTGTACTTGGGCCGGCCCATAGGATGGCCCACCAGGGTTGTTTAATCCATTAGGACTCTACACCCACAAGCCCCCGAGCACCTTATCTCCTGAAGAATAGCACTGTTGAAAATACAGAGTTCTTTGAGACCCGCCAGGGTTGTTTGAAGCACACAGGGTTCTTTGCTTTTGGAAGTTGCAACCATGTTGTTCAATAGGTAATGAAGTGCTCATAAATCTTCTTGAAGTTCGGATTGGTGCGCACCGACTCGGTGCGCCCAATTGGGCAGCCCTCGAGCCTCGTTTATCTTTGAAGAAGAAATTCGAGGCTCTTTCGAAGTCCAAACCCGAAGAGAATCAATTTTCGAAGAAATCCGAGTTCTTTTAGAACTCCTTTTGAATTTATCAATTGAAACCAAAAAATTTTAGAAATATATTTCCTGAAAATATTCCCGCAGCCCTCGAGCCTAAATTTGAACGAATTCAAATATAGGATCAAGGAAGGACCAAAATTGAAAAGTACCGAAGTAACGATTCGAAATGTCAATAAAAACCGTTCGCCTCCCTTGTATCTGCACGCCTTTTGCGAAACAGATCTAGGTTTTGCGACAGTTGCTCTGTTTGCAATTCGAAGACTGCGCAAATTCTTCCACAACCTCCTCGAGCCCTAATCCCATCCACGCCAAGCTTCTAGAGACTGCAATGGCCGGTGGTGAAGGATCTAGCCGAAGCAAGAACGCGAAGAGGAGAACAGAAGCCATGAAGGAAGTCGTAGCGACCGATGAAGCAGCGCCCGCTGGAGACATTCCATGCGTGGAAGATCCAATCAGTGACTGGCCAACCAGTATTTTGAAGGAAAAACACATCAAGAATCTGGAAGCAGAGGGTTTCCTAGCAGCCCAAGAAATCAGTCGGTGGAGGTGCGCGTACGGGCATGAGTACCCCACTGAGGAAACCGATTAACTCGCGGTATGGAAGGCATTTTATGAAGTTGGTTTCGGTTTGCCAACTTGTGACTTCTTCCGTCGAGTGTTGCAGTTTTATGGGATTGAGTTGTGTCACTTGAATCCTAATTCTATTCTGAATCTGTCCATTTACATCCACCTGTGTGAAGCATTCCTCGGAATAGACCCGCACTTTGCCTTGTTCCGCCATATATTCAGAGTGAAGACCTCAAGCGGACCATCGCAAGTGGTGGAGAAGGTTGTAATCTAGTTCCGTCAGGGCATGAAGCCGGTGTACCTGGATTATGCAACCAAGGAGAGCCTGAAGGACTGGCAAAAAGAGTGGTTTTATACATGGAACCATCAGCCACAACTGCCCAACCGCTCAGGAAATCCTCCAGTAATGAAGCCATTCTGGAGTGAAACTGTCGGAATTAATCAAGCTATGTAGATTCCCGAGCTTCTTAATATGATCAGAGACCTGAAGGCACAAGGGCTGACCGGAGCCATGGTATATCGGTCATTTCTATTGAGGAGGATTCAGCCGTGCAAGCAACGTGTAATCTAGGGTACTCTTATTCTGGAGAAACTGACCCCTCACGGAATGCCACCGGGGACATGCCTGACAAGAGAATCATACAACTCTTGAAGAAGTATTTGGTCATCAGTGATGAAAAGTTTCCAGAGATAATCGAAGTTTCAGCAGTCACCATGACACCCGAGGTATGAACCATATCTGAAAATCAATACGTTGTCCTCTTCTTGAAAGCATAGTATTAACTAATTCCATGTTCATAACAGTATGAAGCCCGGCGATCACTATACGTGAGTCTGCCTCCCCTGGATCCAACCAATGAGGAAGAGGCTACTTTATTAGCCCGTTGTGTGGATCCAGGGGTAAGAGATCAGGTGCGCCAACACAAGCTTCGCACTGAGAAGGCACCTGCTTCTGAAGAGCCTGACGAGCCACATGCACAAGCTGAACAGCAGGTGTCTGAAGAACCCTGGACCAAGGCAGGGGCAACCTCCAAAAGAGGTGAAGGGTCAAAGAGGGCAGCATCATCGGAATTGAATGCGCTTGTGCCCAAGAGAGCACGGACCCTACCCAAGCCTCGGGTAAGGGTCATCCCGGAGGAGAAGGTGAAGATATCCCCACAGCCAAATACACCATCTTCTATGGGGATAGCCATCGGTGAAATTGGAACCAGCCGATCACAGCAAAGCAGCACTGCCCAGCAACCTCTATCAGAAGAGGAGATTATTCATAATATCTACAACCCTCTCTCCGCACCCTTCTCAATTTCGATACCAGTGGTTGAAGAACCCTGCCCAGCTGGTCCATCGGCGTCGGAGCAGGAGCCTGAAGAAGAATTCACTTTGGGAGAGCCGGAAATCCCGATGCGGCCTTCCACCATGTAAGTACTCTGTAAATCTTGTCATAGGTTACAAATTGTACATTCGTAACACTCCATGGTGACTTATGAAGTTATTGATGCAGGGTTGAAGAAACTCCATCAACAGCCAGGGAAGAACTAGCTATCGATCATGCGGCTGTAGAACCAGAGGCCACAGTGCCCGAAGAACCCAGGGAAGTGCCAGAACCAACCCTGCCAGAGGTTCAACCAGCCGCGCCATCAAGTCTGCCAATACTAGTAGAAGCACAAATTGAAGAGACAAATGTTGAGGTGCTGGCGGACATCGAACAACTGGTCACGCAGGCGGTAACTGAAGAAACTGAAGTTGAACGCCATGACCAGAACACCGCTGAGCCCCCGAGCGTCATGGAGACATCCCAAGTCGGGGCGGAAGCTGTTCCAGAGGCGGAGTGCTCAAGGGGTAAACGAAATGACCAATCAACCCAAGAGCAAGTAATCGAAGAGATCCCCAGAGTACCCAGGAGTACTGGAGCCGAAGAGGAGATCGGCAGCTTCCGCATCGGAAGCTACGATCCAATGCTGAATCCGAATCCGCAGACCTTCGAATACATCTTGGACGCGGAGGAGGATGAAGAGCATATTGACAGGGGTCTGTATCACGCCGAGAGGGCAATGGCATACTTCAAGGTATGTAAAACAACCCTGTATTTGTTGTCCCTGTGAATATATCTCATAACAATATTTCTGCAGGCCGTCGGCGAAGCATCGAGGAAGAAGATAGAGTACATCCACAATTTCTCATTGATGCACGTCAAGGCGGACCGCCTCCAAAAGGAACTGGAATGCGAACGCGAAGACCGCAAACTCCAGGAGGCGGAAGATGCCAGTATGATCCGTACCTTGCACCTGCGTACCAAGGAGTTGGCCGCAGAGAAGGAGGACATGAAGAAAAAGCTCACTGCAGCCACATCAGAGCTCAAAGGTACCCTTTCGTTGCGAAAGTCTTGTAATGAAGTATCCCTTTCATGCTTGGTAGAACAACTCTGTCATGGTCTTGTGTGAGTAGGGGTGCAATAACAATTGACAACAGCCCAGAGCAAAATGACGGATTGGTCAAACTTGGCCAACCGTCATGAAGAAGCGTTGAAGACTCTCTCTGCAGAGCACAATATCATCAAAGAACAGCTCAGAGTTACAGTCCAACAACGCAAGGATGCTGACTTGCAGCTGATTCAGGTCATTGAGCAGCAAAAGAAGGCTGCCAAGGATCTTAAAGACGCGCGCGAAGAGAAAAAGCAGCTATCCGAAGAACTCATCCAGCTGCGAAAGAACCTTGCTGACAAGCACACGCTGGATGAGAAGCTTGAACAGGTGACCAAGAGGATGTCGGAGCTTGAGGAAGCTATGCAGCAAATGAAGAAGTCGGATGAGGACCTAGCCGAAGCCCTAAAGCGCATTTCGTTGCTGGAGAAAGCTACGAATCCGGTGGTGAAGGCCTTGGTCCCAAAAGACCCTGCAGCTCTGCAATCCTTCCTGGAGCGTCTGAAGGCCTTGCCTCGACAGTTGAAAGCTTATATCAAGAAATCATCTAAAGCCTGTCTTGTGCATGTCCTTGCTGTTGTAAAATCTAGGTAACCTAAAGTAGATATAGGCAAGCTTGTAGAAGGCGCAGAGCCAAATTGTACAGAGGCCACCTTCAGGGACCTAAAACAAGAGGCCGAGCCAGTTGCCGAGGCAATTGCGCAAAGCCTTAGATTGTAAATTGAACAAGTAATCTTGTAATATACGTTTTATGCAATTGAATGTTAATATTTCCGCATGTGAAAAACAATCCAAGAGTTTCTAAGAACCCTTGGGTGTCTCTGTGTCGATGACCAGGACTTAGTCAAAATATACGTATATTGCGTAAATTTTAACTATCGAAAAACAACCCTGTTAAGGACCCGAGGGAACCCAGGGAGATTTCTTATAGCATAGGCTATCTTTAAAATGAATGTACCCTGAAAGGATACTTGGGAACAAACTGTCTGTGGTTCGTATTACAACAACCCAGTAAGACCCACGGAGCGGCAGCTTTGAGCTGAAAACTATCGCGAAGTAGCGAAAATTTAGGAACAAATCCGTTAACGGTCCCAAAGGAACCCGGACAGACCTCATATAGTTACTCCAAATGCATAAAAAGAAAACTTTCCGAGTCTCAAAAAGAATACAGAGAAGTTTCGAACGATGTCATAAAGACGAAGTAGTATAAACAACCCAGTAAAGGGAAATTTATTGAATTATATCGCGTTGCCGAAACAACGATACAAAAGAGCTCATGATGCCGAAGCAATCAATACATGTGTTGCCGAAGCAATGTTACAATGAAGGAACTACGCGTAGAATTTGCGTAGATGTTCTATATTCCAGGGGTTTGGTAAATCAATACCATCCTCTGTTTGAAGTCTATATGTGCCTGGCTTGAGAACTTTGGAGACTATGAATGGAACATCCCAAGGCGAAGTGCGCTTTGTGTGACCAGCTGTATTCTGGATCCGTCGTAGCACCAATTCTCCAATCTGGAACGACCTCGTCTTCACATTTTTGTGATGAAATCGGCGAATACCCTGAAGATACGCAGCATTGTGTAACAGAGCTGCCAATCGTGCTTCTTCAGCCGTATCAACCTCAATCATCCGTTGTTCATCCACCATGGCTTCTTGGAATTCCTCAACGCGAGGAGCGCCATGCATAACATCCACAGGTAGAACGGCCTCAGATCCATATACCAAGAAGAAAGGAGACTGCCCTGTAGCTTTGCTGGGTTGAGATCGTAGGCCCCATACTGCCGGGTAGAGTTCTTTCATCCACCGGCCTTCAGCTTTCTTCAAGGTTCGTTCCATGCGAGCTTTAAGTCCATCAAGTAACATGCCGTTGGCTCTTTCTACTTGACCATTGGCGCGAGGATGAGCGACAGAGGCGTAGCACACCTCGATGCTGCGATCTTCACAGTAATCCCAGAACTTGCTGCCTGTGAAGGTAGTACCCAAATCTGTGATGATTTGATGCGGTATCCCGAAGCGAAGAATCAACTCTTGAAGGAATTGGACTGCTTTCTCAGAGGTCGGTTTGACAACCGGGAAGACTTCTATCCACTTCGAGAATTTGTCAATTGCAACAAAGCAATACTCAAATCCACCAGGTGCTCTGGGTAGTTTCCCAATCATATCAAGCCCCCAGCATGCGAAGGGCCATGACGGAGGTATCAATTTGATCTTATGCGCTGGCTGATGTGAATGATGAGCGAAATATTGACAACCCTTGCAGTAACGAATAATTTCTTCTGCATCATGCAAAGCCGAAGGCCAATAGAACCCGGCACGGAAGGCTTTTCCCACGATGGTACGGGAAGCTACGTGATTGCCACATTCACCCGCGTGAATTTTCTCTAGGATACTGATTCTCTCTTGCTGTGAGACACACTTCATCAATGCGCCAGAACGTGCGCCACGCCGGTATAGTGTGTCCCCAATTATCATATAGGACTTGCTGCGACGAACAATTTGCTGAGCTTCTACCTTCTCGGTAGGAAGTTTGTCGTGCAAGATGTAATCTATAATTGGTGCACTCCAGGTAGCGTCGATGAGCATAACCTCAAGAGTTGAGGTTGTAGCGTCGGGAAGTTCTGCTGCAAGAATAGATGGCTTGTAGAGCTCATTAACGAACACACCACTGGGTACTTCTGCTCTGGAAGAACCCAGTTTGGATAGGACGTCTGCAGCAACATTGTAGTCTCTCTCGACATGATGAAATTCAATGCCGAGAAAGTGCTTCTCCAACTTGTGGACTTCTTCACAGTACGCATCCATATTCTCATGGTTCTGATTCCAATCCTTGTTAACTTGTTTGATGACCAGCATTGAATCCCCATATACCAGTAGACGCTTGATACTGAGGGTGATAGCCATGAAGAAGTGCTTCATATTCTGCAGCGTTGTTGGAGACGGTGAATCGAATCTGCAGAACGTACTTGAGTTGATCTCCTCGAGGTGAAATCAACAGAACTCCAGCGCCGCCACCTTCCAACTTGAGAGAACCGTCAAAGTACATAATCCAGTGCTCAGGCTTGATGGTGACGACGGGGAGATTGTGCTCAGTCCATTCCGATATGAAATCAGTAAGGACTTGAGACTTCATGGCCGTGCAAGAACGGAACTCAATGCTGTAGGTTCCGAGCTCAACAGCCCACTTGGTGATACGGCCTGTAGCATCTTGGTTATGGAGAATTTCGCCAATAGGATATCCAGTAACCACAATGATCTTGTAGGAGTCGAAGTAGTG
Organism: Digitaria exilis; assembly: GCA_015342445.1. Classification (NCBI taxonomy): domain Eukaryota; kingdom Viridiplantae; phylum Streptophyta; class Magnoliopsida; order Poales; family Poaceae; genus Digitaria; species Digitaria exilis. The sequence goes on along the minus strand of JACEFO010000191.1, from coordinate 371,212 downwards.
CCGCAATTTCCTGGACGTCATTAGGACTGTGTATAGAATTTTTTGAACTTGAGGGTACCCTGATTTGGAATCCAAGAGGACTTCGCTTACAAAGTACACAGGCCGTTGAATCTTTTGGAGATGACCTTCCTCATTGCGTTCAACAACAATGGTAGCGTTAACGACGTTGGTGGTTGCTGAGATGTAGGCAAGAGGTCTTCGCCCGGGAGTGGCGCGGTGAGCACAGGTGGTGCAGTCAGGAACAGTTTGAGCTTATCGGAAGCATCCTGGGCCTCCTGTGTCCACTGGAATCTGTCTTGCTTCTTGAGGAGCTTGAAGAACTCAGTCCCGCGTTCTCCGAATTTGGAGATGAAGCGGTTGAGTGCAGCCATGCAGCCCGTAAGCTTCATGACGTCCTTGATGGTGCGCGGCGGCTCCATATCCATGATTGTTGCTAACTTCTCTGGATTAGCCTCGATGCCACGTTCGTTGACAATGAACCCGAGGAGCTTTCCTGACAGAACGCCGAAAACACACTTGGGATTAAGCTTCCAACGCCACTTGCGTAAGTTGTCGAATATCTCGGTGAGATCGGCGATTAGATCCTCGGGATTTCTTGTCTTGATGACCACATCGTCAACGTATGCCTCGACGTTTCTGTGGAGTTGGTCTTAGAGACAACTCTGTATCGCCCGCTGATATGTGGCACCTGCATTTTTCAAACCAAAAGGCATGGTTGTATAGCAATACGCGTCATATGGCGTGATAAATGAGGTTTTAATCTGATCCTCTTCTTTCAGAGATATCTGATGATATCCTGAGTAACAATCGAGGAAACAGAGAAGGGTGCACCCGGTGGTGCTATCGATGACTTGATCGATGCGAGGAAGCCCGAAGGAATCCTTTTTGCAATGTTTGTTGAGATCAGTATAATCAACACACATTCTCCATTCATTAGAATTCTTTTTTCTTACAAGAATCGGATTGGCTAACCAATCCGGATAAAAGACTTCTTTAATGAAGTCGGCTGCTAATAACTTAGCTAGCTCTTTCTTGATGACCTCCCGACGCTCGGTGGCGAATATTCTGAGTCGCTGCTTTTTAGGCTTCGCGCTCTCGTTGAGGTCCAGCTTGTGCTCGATCAACTCTCTGGGGACTCCAGGCATGTCAGAAGGCTTTGTAGCAAAGATGTCGGCCTGGGCCCGTAGGAAGTTGACGAGCGCGCTTTCCTATGCTGGAGTAAGGGTGGAGCCGATCACCGCCGTCTTTGTTGGATCTCTGTCTGGAGATCGACTGTCTTCGTGGCAACTTTATCCACGGGCTTGATGGCTCGGGTCTTCTTCTGCGTCGGGGCATCTCCGTCTTCGTCAATAACGGTAGCTGCCAAGGGGTGGAGCTCTTGACGATCGATGGTGGATGCGGCCCTGACAGCGCACTCCACTGCCTCTTTGTCGCAGACGTAGGAGCGCTTGATGTCACCGCGAAGGGAAAGAACGCCGTGAGGTCCTGGCATCTTGAACACCAGGTACGTGTAGTGAGGGATGGCCATGAATTTGGCCAGCACTGGGCGCCCGAGGATGGCGTGGTATGATGTTTCGAAGTCCGCAACTTCGAACTTGATGAACTCGGTACGGTAGTTGGATGCGGTACCGTATGTGACGGGCAAGGTGATTTGCCCAAGAGGGATCGCGGCCTTCCCGGGTACAATGCCGTAGAACGGGGTATCGGCTGGCTGCAGCTTGCTTGTGTCGAGCCCCATATGCTTCAGAGTCTTGGCGAAGATGAGGTTGAGCCCGCTGCCTCCATCAATCAAGACCTTGGTGAGCTTGCTATTCGCCACCACGGTTTCTAGGACGAGAGGATATCGCCCGGGATAGGTGATCTCCACCCATTGATCTTCTCTGGACCAAGTGATGGGGGTGTCTGACCACCGCAGAGGTGTGACCACCGCTGGTTCTGCAGCATAGGCCTCGCGCCGTGCGTTTTTGCGATTGCGCGAGGTGTCGCTGACTGCCATGCCTCCAAAGATGACATTGACAGTGTTGGTGACGTCTGGGAAACCGCCATCTCCCTTGTCGTGCTTGTCTTCTCCGTCTCCACCCGTCTTCTTTTTCTTGGTGGGCTTGCTGAAGGTTTCCAGTAGGAGCCAGCATTCGCCCATGGTGTGCTTGCTATCTGGATGGTACGGGCAGCGCTTCTTGAGGAGTTTGTTGAATTCCTCCTTTCTGGACGGTTGCGACCGTGTTGTTTGGTCGCTTCCGTGGGTTGTTGCCGTTGCGCTTGAAGGAATCGTGCGGCTGATCCTTGTTGTCTTCCTGATGTCCTCGCCCCGTGTTGATGGGGCGTTTGCCGTAACGCTCCCGTTCTTGATCGTCGGTGTCTATCCAGTTGGCCACCATCGCACGAAATTCCTCTAGGTCGTGAGGACGATTGTGACCGAAGTCACGGAAAAGACTGCGATCGGTCATCCCCTCTTGAAAGTAGTCGATGACTTCTGAGTCGGGGATGGGAACGCAGGATGCTTTTATGGCGAAGAATCGCCGGTTGTAGTCGCGTAGGGACTCGTCTTTTAATAAAATACTCTCGCCGTTTGAAATTATTAATTAATCATCCTGTCTTTTTACCAGATTCATTGAAGATGATATGAATCTAGACAAATATGTCTAGGTTCATAGACGATGTTACAAATTTGGACACTCAAAATGACAACCAGAATGACTAATAATTTTGAATGGAGGGAGTGCGTGATAAAGCATGTTTGAAAGGGAAATGGAAAAGGAGAAAAGGATGGTAGGTGGGCATGAGGAGAAAATAGTCTTTTAATCCTTTTTCTCAAAAAAAATTATTATTTTATTGGGCCCGAGCGGTATGTTGCAGAACAAATCACGATTTCACGGTGTCGACAGTAAATCATTTGTCGCTATATACAGCATACAGAGAATCACGCTTTCACATTATCAAACGGACACATTTCCATTAAAGCTACAGTGGCCAGCCCTTCCATACGAGACGACGCCGTGAGGTGAAACTGTTGAACGTTACCCTGTGGCAGCTGCTGCCAACTGGACCACACCCCGCGTGTCGCCGTGAGCTGTGCTCACCCTGTTGACGCTGTTAGTCGACCTGGTGATCGATCAAAAACTACCGTTACCAAAAAACATCCTCTCTGGCACGCGCTTGCTCCAGCTTATATACGTCCATCTTTCATCTACCCCTGACTCCACTTTCAAGTTTCAAGGTTGTAGACTTGTAGCTCAGATCACAAACACTAGAAAGGCCTCTCCTCCACACATCATGGCGCCGGAGAAGAAAAGATCGCCGGGAGAAGCTCGCCAACATCTGCCACCAGAAATGCCATGGCGAGGGGTGAGAATTGTGTCGGAGAAGAAGGATGGGAGGTTGGTCCTGAAGGAGGTCATGGCCAAGAACCCGTTTCCGCTCCACGCCTCCCGCGACGACGGGCGGTTCAGGTTGACGGTGGCGCGCCCTTTCCCTTGTGTTGGTGGGCTTAGTTTGTCTAGCAATGGCGGCAAGAGAGATTTATTTGAGGGTGATGGGTTTAGTAGTGATGGTAGGGACAAGGAAGATGAATCTGCTAGTGTGTGAAGAAGAGTGGAAGAAATGTTAGTTTGGTTTGAGGATTAGCTCATCCATTGGGGGTTTGTGGTAACCCATCCTTCTGCTTGATTGATGTTTAGTGGAATGTTGTTGGTATATCTTTTATGCTTGTGTTTTTTTATTAGATGTAACTGCTCCAATTTTCGGAATAAAAAAGAGATGTTCACTCATTTCTTGGGTGAAAAATGAAGTGTCTCCTGTCCGACCATGCCTTTTGTTTGGCCAAAGAATTTTATTTTGAAATATTCGTTATCTATCTCCATCTGTTCAGGCAAGTTGAATTTGTGATATCAGTTTACAGCTGCCTATTTAATTCTTGAAGTTGTGTATATACTGTCCTTGTCCTTTGGGCAATGCCAGATATGGTTCTGAAGTACTATCATATTTTACCATCAAAGAAGTGCTAGAATACATGAGTTTCGTAGAATTTTTCTGAGAAATAATTTGTTTCCCTCAAGTTTTGGAGGAAAAAATTAAATCCCTTCCATTCTTAATGTATCCAAACTTATTGGGAACCCTAGCGATGCATGGACAAGAGTGTGGGCCCATTGTTTTGCATGACCAATCTTTGATTTTTTGTTCTTAGAATGAGCAATTTTTTTTTCTGTCAGCAGTTTTGTCAGGTTTCTACTGGTTTATTGAAAGTGATATATATTTTTTTAAAAAATTATGTCAAGTTGGAAAATTTTGACTTGGGACAATTTCTTTATATATATTTTCTGACCGTGAAATTTTTTTTATAAATAGATAATAATGTACCGGCCAGTAATCACATTCTAAGAATTTCACACAATGTGCCTCTCAGCAGAATAACAATGTTTCCATTACAATGTTATTCATTAAAGTACTCTAAGCAAGAAAAAAGCATAACATCACAATACTATCCATTAAAGTACTCTAAGCAAGAAAAAAAAAAGAATCACACTTAACCACGTAGACTGGATTTGCTTGATTGCACAAGGTCCTAAAACATCAATACTGATTGGAATTCGTGGTTGCTGTTGTTGTAATAGGACTGCTTGCATTCTGGAATATAGTGGAACGTGAAACCTGGAAACAATATACATTAAGCTCTAATATGAAAGACGCTTAAGTTCATAAACCATGAGCAAAATACATGCATTCCTGAGTTAGAACACAAAGCTATACAAGACAGCAGAATGATGTTTTACAACTAGTAGATGTCAATTGTATTACAAGAAGATGGTGGACGAAACTGATTTAACGTAGCAAACACTAGAGTTCATCTTTAGGCGCCGATAAGCAGTCCTCATCCCAGTAGTAGGGAAACTTCAGCTTCGCGGCTGTATGAGGCATACTCCAATCATCATAAATGAATCTGCAACAATAAACATTATTCACTGCTCATATATGAACTAGACTCGGTTGCAAACATATGATAGGAAGCAAAGAAAGGTATGTGCATTACTCTCAAGCTACATAATCAAGATTCTAGGGACACCATTAGCAAATGCAGTACTAGTACTGACACCAATAGCAAGGCAAAAGGGACCATGAAGCACATGTGAATACCAGCATAATGTCCTATCCTTGCAACTTTTAGAAGAACTACTGAAAAGGTAAATCACATAAATATCGATATATGTTAGATTATAGGTTTAGATGCAAGTGCCCGAGCACAGCACCAGGTACATAGTTACATAGCAATCTTGTGATAGCTTTCAATGTTCATTTCAGAATATCAACATTTTAGATTCGTAAGATTTTTTTTTAAGTTTCTGATAAGAAACTGTTAATGAGGCTTTTTCTGCTCCCAAAATAGGCCTTTGTAACAGACTTCTTGTCCTCATCAAGTGTCCCTGCAACTTTAGCATCTATCTATCATAATAAATGTGACCTAAATTTAAATGAAATAAAATTACTACTAAATCTTGATAGATGTTACTAGGGAAGAGCTGCAGGCTAGGAATAGGTACAGTTATTCTCATGTCTCATCAACAAGGATGGGAATGCATTTGCACCATTTCCTCCAATCAAGTTTCGTCACAACTGTGCTGTTAGGATGGTCGAAAAATGTTCTGACAGGAACTTCTAACTGTATGTGTATGGTTATATGCTTGAGCAAAATGAAGATATCAAGAACACTTTGTACAAGGTTCACAGAACACACGTGTATCTATCAAACTAGACACAAGTTATCCTTAACTATGAAGTAGTCAGTATCAATGAATCAGTTACTGAATGAATAATTAACACAATGTTCAAGTAAGATATGCTCACATCTTGATAGGTGGACGTGATATGATCACAAGAACTTGCAAATCTTCGTGCTCATCAGAATTCCAAACCTGTAACAAAGAGAAAGACGACATAAACACTAAAATGAAAAACAATATCCTAACCACCAAAAGAATTTCAATGTAATATTGAAAATGTAGCAAAGGTAAAGTAACCAATAATCATCAGAGTTGTGCAAATCAGACAAGAGCCATCAGAGCTTAGCAGCCAGGGAACGGGAACGTGGCCACGTTCCACATGATCAGAGTATATCGACAAAATAAAAATACACAACCACGACAACCCTTCTCTTTTACCTGGTGGGGATCATTTACAGGGATCGTAAATGTGCTATTCTGGAAGACGGGAATCTCCTGCGGCTGCCCTGGGTGCTTGAACGAGCTTGACCCCAGCAAGAGCGTGCCTTTTCCTTTAAGGACAACGAAAACCTCCTCACAGGAGTGCCTGTGGATAGGTGTCTTTTTGCCTGGACCAAATGTCTGAAGCCACACTTCCACCTGAAAGAAAGAAAGCAATGTTGGGACTAATAAAAAATCAAAACAGCTACACTGTGAATCGACAACTTGAATTCAACTTATCAAGCAAAGCATATATACATGTCTGAACAGCTATTAAGCCCTTTGATTAATAGCAGCACCAATCAAACAGTGTTGTCCTGTTCTTGTGTTCATATGCAAGCAAGAAACTGTGATTAATCAAGGTGGCAGTGCCTTTCTACAGATGTCCACCAATACCAGTTCAGCACAAATACGAGAATAGATACATATTAGCCACTGAGGTCTGAATAACCATTCAATCGTTCCTCTTCCCTTTGTTCAAAAAAAAAAAAATGTTCCTCTTCCTCACCTCCTTCATCCCGTGAGCGAGTGCGCCGGCGACAGTTATATGCGAGAATCCTTCCCTCCCATAGTTGCTTTGGTGCATACGGCTTATGTCTCTCACCAGTGAGTTGTCTGGATACATCACAATATCAGATACACTAACACTCATCCAGTACAACCGTAGCAAAATAAGGACGAGCGCTTCAATCACGAATCCGCAGAGAGCTGCCTCAAATCTGTTGGGGAGGCGCCCCTTGGAATCGTATTTTCTATTTTTGCAGGAGAGACTGAAAGAGGTTAGAACGAAGAAGACAAATGAGAAGTTATTTCGAAGAGGTTAAAGTTGCGGGTGAAGTTAGAGAAGTCAGGACGAAGCTGACTAACGCGAAGCTAAGTCGAAGAGATTTAAGCCTTTTTGAGCAGGACCGAAGAAGTCAAGGCAAAGAGGACGATAATACGAGGCTGGTCGTGAGACACGGAGATGCTAAAACGAATCAATCGTCTACGACGAGGTTAAGATGAAGGTTGGCGGGAAGCAACGGTCGTCTAGAAACTAGAATGTGTATAGGATTTCTGGCGGGAAGCAACGGTCTTGTAAATGTACGAGGTTGACCCCTATAAATAGCGGATCAACAGTAACTGTAGAGGACAATTTTTGAAGGAACGAAAAAGAAGTCAACTGCGACTTTCTTACTGTTTGTAATACAAGAAAAACTGTGTTACAACAGTTGGCGCCGTCCGCGTGTTAGGATCGAAATCAAAACTCACGATGCCACCAAAGAAAAAGCGAAGGTCAGATGATCCACAGACCTCCAAAGCTCATGTAAATGAAAGAGAAAACGATGAACGACAAGTTGCACCAGAGCCAGTCACTACCAATGATAACCAAAATCGAGAAGAAACTAGCCTCGAACAACTCTTACAAGAAATCGAGAGGCTTAAGCAAGAAAAAGAAGCCCTGTTGAAAGAAGCAGAGAACCAGAGAAACGAAACCGAGAAAAAACGAAAAATTGCAGAGGCCAAGAACGAGCTCCAGAGACTACAAAGCGAGCTCAATGCGAGCAAAGAAACTGTTCAAGAGCCCGAGAGAGAACACAACACCGAGACAACAAATTACAACACGGGTTTCAGAAGCTTCGACTCGAATTCACCATTATCTCCAGGCCTTCAAAATGCACCATGGCCAACTTCGTACAAGCCCATCACCTTACCCAAGTACAATGGTACTTGTGATCCCAGGCAGTTTCTGATGAGCTACGAAGTTGCGGTAGCTTAAGCAGGAGGAAACGAGCTAGTTCTCGCAAAATCATTCATCATAGCTTGCGAAGGACCGGCTCTCACATGGTTCACGAGACTAAGCCCAGGATCAATTTTCAGCTGGGAACAACTCAAAGCCAAAGTACTTCAAAACTTCCAAGGATTCAATAGACAACTATTAACCTCGGGAGATTTATTCGCATGCAGACAGGAGGAAAGAGAGCCATTAGCTCAATATTTCAAACGTTTCATTCAATTAAAGGCCCAAACAGATGATATCCCAGATTCAATAGCAATTGATGCATGCATTCACGGGTTGGGACCAGGGCCATGCGCATCAGAATTTGTCAAAAACAAACCAAGGAATCTCCATGAACTATTCCACGAGATGGAAAAATTTTGCAGATCAGACGACGATCACAGGAGAAGAATTAACGAAAGAGCCATGCTCAGAAAAGCAAACGGAAACTATAAGCAGCCCACATACGAAAACCAGAACTACAACAGACCAACCCAAGTTTTTCACATAGAAAACGTGAGTGGCCAACATAATAACGAATCAAATGCAGCGAAGCAAAACTTCAACTCCTCATCCACACGAGGAAGAGGCGGACGAGGCAGAGGCCGTGGAAGAGGTCGAGGTCAACAAGACAACCAATCGCGATCTTGGTTCTGTCAATTCCATGGCGAAAACCCAGATCACAGTACAGGAAGATGTCCCATAACCATCAGGGTAAAGCAAGAAATGAACCAAAACAACAGTCAAGGTCGCGCAGTCCAAACAAATTCTTGGCAGTGCACCACCCATAACACGCCGAATCCGCAGCTACAACTCCCGACGAATTCAGAATCCTTTTCAACATACCATCAGCCTCGTTTGGCTTGGCATCAAACCCAGTCCGAATCAAATCAACAAGCGCACAGCTCAATCCAATCCACCACAGCAAGAAAAGACGAAACTGTAATGCAAGCAGCTCCAGCACCGAATTCAACACCCGCCAAGGGTCCCATTCCCTCTCGCGGAATGATTCTGCCCATAGCAGGAGGATCTTCAGTTGATTTCGAAAGCAAAAGACAAAGAAAAGACTACTTCAGAAGAGTGCACGCAATACTACCAAATGGCCCAGTAATAAAAACCCATTGGTCGCATGTTCCAATAACCTTTACTGAGCAAGATCTCAAACTTCAGTGTTATCCTCACACTGATGCCATGGTCATCGAAACAAATGTGGCGGGCTGGGAGCTGACAAAGATACTGATAGACAATGGCAGTTTAGCCGATATTATCTTCGCTAGTGCTTTTGATCAAATGAATATCAGCAGAAGTTTGTTACAACCATCAGAAACTCCACTCATTGGTTTCGGAGGAAAAAGAATCCGGGCCTTAGGAAAAATCGAATTACCGGTAACTTTGGGGGACCTCAGCAATCCCAGAACGGAACGAATCACTTTCGACGTAGTTGACATGTACTACCCTTACAACGCAATCTTCGGAAGAGGTTTTCTCAACACGTTCGAAGCTATTGTACGACAGGCATATCTCTGTATGAAACTCCCAGCATCAAATGGAGTAATCACAGTATTTGGAAACCAGCAAGTCGCAAGGGACATCGAACAAGGAATTACCCCAGGCGAGAAAAACGTCAACCTCTTGCAGACAGAAACGAAACAAACAAGCAATAAAGTTCAAACAGAATCGATCAAAAAGACACCAACGCAACCCAGAGTGGAAAAAGTAAAAGAAGCTATTCAAGCACAAGACACCAAGCGAGTCTCTCTCGATCCAGGAGTCGAAGGCAGAGAGGTCACGATCGGAGCAGACCTTACCCCTCAAGAAGAGGAGGAATTGATAACTTTCCTAAGAAAGAATAAGGATGTCTTTGCATGGACAGCTGCAGACCTAAAGGGTGTCAGCAGAACCATAATCGAGCATAGCCTCAACATAAACCCGAAGACAAAGCCAAGAAAACAAAAATTGAGAAAAATATCGGATGAGAAGATAGAGGGAATAAAATCCGAAGTTGAAAGGCTACTGAAAGCAAAAGTCATCAGGGAAGTGCAATACCCAGAATGGCTGGCAAATACTGTCCCAGTGAAGAAGAAAAACGGAAAATGGAGGATGTGCATTGACTTCACAACACTAAACAAGCATTGCCCAAAAGATGATTTTCCTCTGCCAAGAATTGATAGCGTCGTTGATGACGCAGCCAACAGCGAGATTCTATCCTTGCTAGATTGCTTTTCAGGGTATCACCAAGTTTGGATGAAACAAGAGGATGAGGAGAAGACAAGCTTCATAACACCTTTCGGAACTTTTTGTTTCGTCAGAATGCCAGAAGGGCTGAGAAACGCAGGGTCAACTTTCTCAAGAATGACCAAAAAAGTCTTCAACTCACAAATTGATAGAAACATGTTAGCTTATGTGGATGACCTCGTCGTAAAAAGCACCAAAAGAACGGATCACATCAAAGATCTCGAGGAAACCTTCAACAATCTAAGAATGTCAAACTTGAGCTTAAATCCAGAAAAATACGTCTTTGGAGTAACCAAAGGAAAAGTCTTGGGATGCCTTGTAACATCAAAGGGAATCGAGGCCAACCCAGACAAGGTACAAGCCTTGGCATCCATGGAGGAGCCAAAAACGGTTAAGGAAGTGCAACAATTGACAGGCAGAATTGCAGCTCTAAACAGATTCGTACCAAGAGCAGCTGAACGAAGCCTTCCTTTCTTCAAAACTCTCAGACGTGCGCAGAAATTCAACTGGGGCGAAGAACAATCGAAAGCATTCAGAGAACTAAAGCAGTACCTCGCGACAATGATCAAACTATCACCACCAGCACAAGGAAAAGACCTTCTCCTTTACCTCGCAGTATCAGAGTCAGCAGTAAGCGCGGCAATAGTACAAGAAACCGAAATCGAAGGCATTCTGAAGCAATTGCCAGCCTACTTCGTTTCTGAAGCATTATTTGGAGCCAAGAAGTCATACTCTGAACTCGAAAAAATTGCATACGCATTGCTTATGGCATCAAGAAAACTCAGGCATTATTTCGAAGCTCACAAAATTACAGTCGTCACCAACAAACCTCTAGCCGAGTTATTTGCAAACAGAGAAGCTTCGAATAGGATCAGCAAATGGTCCGCAGAGCTATCTGGATTCAATATCGAATTCGTAAGACGAAATGCAATCAAATCCCAGGTATTGGCTGACTTCGTAGCAGACTGGACCTCTCCAAAGCATGAAAATTTAGACGAAGACGAAAAACAATGGACAGTCTATTGTGATGGAGCATATTGTAACAAAGGAGCAGCGATCTCTGCAATACTGGTTTCACCAGGCGGAATCAAAACAAGATTCGCTACACGATTGGAATTCATCAACCAGGAGATTCAAGTCACAAATAACGTAGCAGAATACGAAGCACTCCTGCTTGGGCTACGAAAAATGAAATCACTAGGCAAACAAAGGTTCATTGTGAAGACAGACTCGAAAATAGCAAGGGACCACATCAAAAAGGATAGCGAAGCTAGAAAACCAGAACTAATCGATTACCTCGAAGAGGTCAGAGAAATGGAGAAACACTTCAAAGGATTCACGGTAGAGCACATCCACAGAAACGACAACAACGAAGCTGATGACTTAGCCAAGAAAGCAGCAAAGAAGGAAGAACTACCTGAGGACGTAATTTACGAGGTCATGACCATGCCCTCAATCAGAAAGCAGCATCTAGCACACATTTGCTGGGAAGATTGGAGAGCACCAATCATGGCATACTTACAAAACAATTTCACACCCTGTTCAGCAAGCGAAGCCAAGAGAATACCAGCAAGAGCAAAAGGGTATCAGATAATACAAGGAGAGTTGTACAAAAAGGGGATATCAGCACCATGGCTAAAATGCATCGCAAAAGAACAAGGAACGGCTATACTAAGAAGCATACACGAAGGGATATGCGGAACACATATTGGTCCAAGAGCCCTCGCAGCAAAAGCAGTCAGGCAAGGAATGTTCTGGCCAACAATGATAAAAGATGCAGACGAAGTAGCAAAGAAATGCGAAGCATGTCAAAAGAACGCAAGCAATCAAAAGATTCCATGTTCACTGTTGCAGCTCATCACACCTTCTTGGCCATTGCAAAGATGGGGAATAGACTTGGTAGGGCCTCTCCCAACAGCTCAAGGAAACTGCAGATTCGCAGTAGTTGCCGTGGAATATTTCACAAAGTGGATCGAAGCAAAAGCCCTAGCATCGATAACCTCGCATACAATACAAAAGTTCTTCTGGCATAACATCATTTGCAGATTCGGGGTACCAAAAGAAATAACAGTGGACAATGGAAAGCAATTCGACAGCGAAACATTCAGAGATTTTTGCATGACAATGGGAACCAAAGTGAAGTACGCATCCGTTTATCATCCGCAATCAAACGGCGCGGTTGAAAGAGCCAACGGCATCATTTTTTCAGCTATAAGGAAGATGCTCTTCGACCACAAAAAGGGAAAATGGATTGACGATTTGCCAATCGCAGTATGGTCACATAATACCACAGAATCCAGAGCAACCAAGTTCACTCCTTTCAGACTGCTATACGGAACTGAAGCAATGGTTCCAGAAGAAATCAAGGCCAAAACACTAAGGGTAACACTTAGTAATGACGAAGGTGAAAAAGAAATGGTGGAAAAGGATCTAATCGAAGTCGACCGACTTGTTGCTTCACATAACCTCGAATCATATCAAAGGCAAACACGAAAGTGGCGTGACCCAAAGGCGAAGATAAGAGAGATCAGAGTTGGGGACCTGGTAATCAAAAGAAAGCATAACGCAGAAAACCTATCCAAATTCCAGGAAAAATGGGAAGGACCATACATTGTCATCAAAAGCTCGAGGCCAGGGTCTTATCATCTGTCCACCGAAAATGGAGAAGAATTACCTCACTCATGGAACGTAGAGCAACTTCGCAAGTACTATAACTAGAATCGGAACAAATAAAGCTGTACAGTTTTTTCCAAGTATCAGTTCTCTTTGTAAAGGTTAACTTCGTAAATGTGCGGAGCTATAAGCACAAATACGAAGTACTTCTTTTCTCTTTTTCTTTCATCACAAAAGGTCATACTCTTTTCCTCACATAAGGGGCTCCAGGAAACTGGAGGTGAGGTTTTTAATGAGGCGAACCTATGTAAATCTCTCCAAAAATCGATAAAGGAGATTCCCCTAAAAGCACTTGAGCAAAAAATTCAACGAGGTTGAAAAATAACCTCGCAAAAAGAAGACCTCGAGCAAGATAGCTCGAGGCCGAGGTTGAAAAATAACCTCGCAAAAAGAAGACCTCGAGCAAGATAGCTCGAGGCCGAGGTTGAAAATTAGCCTCGCAAAAGAAGACCTCGAGCAAGATAGCTCGAGGCCGAGGTTGAAAAATAAACCTCGCAAAAGAAGACCTCGAGCAAGATAGCTCGAGGCTGAGGTTGAAAAATAAACCTCGCAAAAGAAGACCTCGAGTAAAATAGCTCGAGGCCGAGGTTGGAAATATAACCTCGCAATAGAAGACCTCGAGCAAGATAGCTCGAGGCCGAGGTTGAAAAATAACCTCGCAAAAAGAATACCTCGAGCAAAATAGCTCGAGGCCGAGGATGGAAATATAACCTCGAAAAAAGAAGATCTCGAGCAAAATAACTCGAGGACGAGGTTGAAATATAACTTCGCAAAAATAAGACCTCGAACAAAATAGTTCGAGGCCGAGGTTGGAGATATTACCCTCGCTAAAAATCTCGAAAAAAATTGTCTAAGAAAGAGGTTAGAAACAAAACCTCGCAAGAAGACCTACAGTCTAGATCAAATCAGAGGAACGAAAAAAGCAACAGAGTTGCCCTATTTCGAAAGTAAAACAAGAGAACGTAATCTTTCAGATTCGTTGCTCGAAGTAAGAAGTAATGAATAAACGCAAAGGGGCTATCGAGGGAGGGGACGCCTTTTTCAAAGGCTAAAAAGAGAAGCCCCCACTTGCATTTATTCAAAAACAAGCCTTCACCAAGCGACGGGCACATTAAAAATAAATCACCTAACTTGCACTTTTCAAAAAGGACACGAGGTTAGGTGAAATCATAATTTCACCGAGGGTCCAAAGACCACTATAAAAGGGAAGGGCGGAGACGAGCCTTAGCAAGAAAAAGAGCAAAGCAAATGAGAAAGAAAAATTTTCCCTAGAAATGAGAGGCAGCAGGAATCAAAGGAACGCTCGACGGCATGATCTGGCCAGCCTAAAGACCAACAACACCGCAGGGCCCATAGATGCTTCGTACAGCAACGTCCTCTCAAGTTGTGCGATCATGGAGAAGAGCGCATCCGCTCCAAGGTTTTCTCGAGTTAACAAGGGAATTAGAATCCAATATATGGAGAAAAGTACATCCGCTTCAAGGCTTTCTCGAGTTAACAAGGGAACTAGAGGCCAAAGAATATTTAAGCGTTTTCTATAGTGAAAACGAGGCTAAAGGTCATCACCTTATAGAATCAAGATGATGTATAAACAATTTCAAGAAAAAAGAAATTGTACGAGTCCGACGCATGCACTTCGAAACAAAAACCGAAGATAATTACGAGGTTAATACAGACAAAATTGCGAACAACAATGTTTAAGTCGCTCTGAAGTTCACAAACATCGCTCATGATTTACAACAAGTTTTTTTTACATAAATCAACTTTGACTCGTGATCAGATTTCTCCTTCTTCTTGGGAAGATTTAGTTTCGTCTTCATCACGAGGCGAATCCAAAGCATCATCCTCTTCTTCCTCGTCCTCTTCCTCTTTTCCCTCTTCGGCTTCTGCATCCTCAGTTTCTTCCTGATGAAGAAACAAAGCAAAAGACTTAGAATTTTCGACAATAATAAAAGAGAAGAAGAAGCAAACTTATACAGAGAAAGTTTTTTACCTTCGAAGAGGAGTCCTTAGCCATATCTCGCCCATAGGCGTTCCAGAAGTCTCGCAAGAAACGACGTTTCATAGTTTCGACTTCTTTTGAACAAGGCAAGGACAGATCTCCGAAGTCAGCAAAGCGAAATCCGGGGCCAGAAACCCGAAGGAGCAGTTCCTTATCTTCTTTCTCGAGGAATCTGCCGAGGCCATCGGTGCAGGTGAGTGCGAAGTTGTCGCCAGCAATAGAAAACACGTCCCCGAGACCAGCAAATTCTTCTTCAATCCAAGATAAGAAGTTATCAATGTTTAAGTCCATCGGAAGAGCATAAGGAGTGGCTCCGAACTGCTTAAGCGAGCTAGAATACGAATCAAAAATTCGTTTTATCTTCTCAGCGTCAAGAGTCTTGGACGAAGCTAGAGAATCTTCGGTTTCCTTCAACTTAAGTTCGAGGGAAGACACTTTAGTCTTAGCTTCTTTCGCAGCATCGGACTCGCGAACCACGGCATCACGAAGGTTCTCAATCACAGTCAGGTTCTCGTCATAGTCCTTCTGCAAGGCTTTATATTTTCTATCTGTTGTGTCCCATTTGTCCTCGAGCTTAGTCAAATCTTTGTGAAGTTTGTCGTTGACATCCCGAAGCCTCTCATTCTCTTTCTCCAAGAAACGAAGTCGATCAACAGCGGTTTTGGACTTTGAAGCACAAACCGCGTTGATCAGCTTAACCTAAGAAAGCGAATCGAAAACAAAAACGTAAGACAAATATAAAGAAAGGAAGAGACGAGGATAAAATAGTAAGAAGCAAGCACGAACCTTGAGTGCTGTGGAGACGCTCAAGTGAGATAGCTCTTCAAAGCTAAGATTTTCCAAAGATGTTTTATAACCTATAAAAACGAAGACAAAATATAAGAATCAAAAACGAAACTAAACATGAAGTGATGATAGAAATTTTTTCTTTCCCACCTCGCATCTCATCAGTATCTTCATCAAGATCAACAAAAGAAGAAGCAGCCAAGTCTTGAGGGAGCTTCGTAGATGTTTCCTCAGGGATCTTTTTACCCTCGACATCCACAATCTCGACCTAAAAATATCAAGCAAAGTAAGCAAAAACAATAAAAGAAATTTAGTGGTCAAGTATAGTACAACTAAAGTTTTTGACCTCGTGCTCAGCTTCGGCTTTCTTATCTTCTTCAACATTCACACCCTCGACGGCTGGTTCTGTGGAATACAAGCCGAAGTTATGCTCTAAGAGCTCAAGGAAGGTTGGATCGAATTCTCTTGGAGATTTCGAAGCAACACTCGATATTGAACCTGCGAGGCTCATTCTAGCACCGGGGCATTTCATGAAAGGAACAAACAAACCTTCACCCGAAGCAGCAGAAGTGCCTGCCAAATCCTTCATGAATCCCGACGTGCCGAGGTCATCGCCAACAACGCCAGCAATCCCTAGAAGTCCACAAGCTGCTTCAATAGTTTCTTTCTCTTTCTCAGCTTCAGCTTCGGCTTCAGGACTTTCAAGGAGTGACAAATCTACCTTTCGAGTCAGTCGAGGTTTCTTGTTAGGTGCTGAGGCAGACTGTTGCGCACAAGCAGTTTTCCTTTTCTGAGCCTCGAGCAACTTTGTCTTCGTCTGGGGAGCATCTTGACTCGAAGATATTAGAACCTTTGATGAAGTCTTTTTGTATCTTCGTGATACACCAGCTTGCTCGGACCCAATATTCCCAACAGGTTTCATGCGTTTCTGGGGTTTGGAGGGCTTTAATCTATCCCCATATTTAATGCCCATCTCCAACCATGGCCGATTCAAACGGCTGGGTTTTTCGAAGAGGTCAATCATTGACTTCTTCTCCTTCTCTGTAAGAGGGCCAATCAAAGCTTTGGCGGCCCATTCAACCTTAGAGATCACATCATCTTCGGACACATCTACAGGTTTCGTAAGTCCGAAGATAACAAAAGTAGTAGGCAAATCGAATCTAGGTATTTGCCTCTCCTCAATTCTGAAGGGTTTCCAATCATTCCCTAAAGGCCAGATCTCGGCAGCCAGAAACTCCTCAACCACATCACGGCCTGTTAGTCGCCGAGTAGCATGGATAAAGCAGCGACTGTTTTTCTTAAAAGCTTCGGATTTTTTGTCGAAGTCAATCACAGTGGACACTTCGACATTGCCAAGGGGGCCAGCAAAAGGATAGGTGATCTCGTTGGAACCTGAGGAGGCGAGGCCAACTTTGACATAAAACCACGACTTCGGCCAGTTCACATCCCAACGGTTCCGTTGGGCGTAGGTGAAGTCAACTTTTGTGATCTTCAGAGCAGCGCTACGTCGGCGCGAAGTAAAAGTCGCAACTCCAAATTGCCCAATATGCTCTTCTCCACCTTCTTCCAAAAAAATTGACCTCTTTTGAAGATGAAGCTCGTTGAAACGACCAAAAGTGTCGAGGTCAATTTCTCCACCAAATGTCTTAACACCCCAGAAAAATTTCGATAGTTGAACAAAGGAGTTGGGTGTCAACTGATGAAGCTTGACATTGAAACGGTCCAGAATCTGAGGAAGCATCAGATCGCAGGGAAAACGAAGTCCTGCAGTAAAGAATTCGGAAAACACTACAGCTTCTCTGAGTTGAGGATCAGGAGTAGTTTCGTTTCCAGGAGTACGGCCAACACCTTCAGGAAAATATCCATTCTGTACATAAGAAGAAATCATCCCCGCGGTAACAGAAGATCGACCGAAATGAAGGGTCTTAGGAGCCGACTCTCCAACGAGATCATTGACATTAGCCTCGACTCCTTCCAAATCCTCACTTCCCGGGTTAGAACCCAGGGGACTGTTCTCTCTTTCAGCATCAGGGGTTGGAACAGCAGCAGACGTGACTTGAGCCATTTCTGAAACTAATAATGAAAAACAATCAAAAACACAACGAAACAAGAAACAAAGACAAAGATTTTTCAAAAACTAACCTCTTTCTAACAGCAATGCACTTCAAAAGCCTCAACAGAAAGCAACAATTAGTGCAAAGTGAAGACACTAGCGCGAGGTCAGAATCGAGAGCTAAAGCAGAGCGAAGACAATTGCACGAGGTCAAAGGCGAAAGCGAAGGTAATTTTCAGGGGGGGTAATCTCTACTATTTATAGGCGCGGTAAGTTCCGAAGTTCGCGCTGTGAAAAGGCGCCAAAATAACCGCCAAATTAATCCAAGGGGACGCCTTTTGGGTTTCGTCCCACGAGTTCGAGGGATGAATTGTAACAAACTCGAATCCAAGGACGAAGGGGCTACTGTTGGGGAGGCGCCCCTTGGAATCGTATTTTCTATTTTTGCAGGAGAGACTGAAAGAGGTTAGAACGAAGAAGACAAATGAGAAGTTATTTCGAAGAGGTTAAAGTTGCGGGTGAAGTTAGAGAAGTCAGGACGAAGCTGACTAACGCGAAGCTAAGTCGAAGAGATTTAAGCCTTTTTGAGCAGGACCGAAGAAGTCAAGGCAAAGAGGACGATAATACGAGGCTGGTCGTGAGACACGGAGATGCTAAAACGAATCAATCGTCTACGACGAGGTTAAGATGAAGGTTGGCGGGAAGCAACGGTCGTCTAGAAACTAGAATGTGTATAGGATTTCTGGCGGGAAGCAACGGTCTTGTAAATGTACGAGGTTGACCCCTATAAATAGCGGATCAACGGTAACTGTAGAGGACAATTTTTGAAGGAACGAAAAAGAAGTCAACTGCGACTTTCTTACTGTTTGTAATACAAGAAAAACTGTGTTACAACAAAATCCAATTGGAATATTTCAAACTAAAGCTGATTCACGCCGAGAAGTGCGATCTTGGGAGGGACGGTGAACCCAAGCGGTGAGTCTGGAAGCTTCAGGAAATGGAGGGGAAGGGGAGGGGGAAGGCGTACCTCGCGGGCAGGATGCATCGGCTGCTGGGACGAAGGGGGCAGCGGCCGCGAGGAGGAGGAGGAGGAGGAGCGCGCGGCCGATGCCGGCGAGGTGAGGCCCACGGTCCGCGGCGGCATGTCTCCGGCGCTGTTGGTTTTCTGTTCTGGTCCCTGCTGTTTCCGGATATTTACGCCTCCTTTTGCAGTTCTGGGTTTTTCTTTGCTTTGCTGGTTTGCCTCTGGGAAGTAGTGCGGGCACTATCTAGAACAGCTGAACAGGCAATAGCATCTCCTCCAAAATTGTGCGTGACTAGGGATAGGTACAGAATAGGATCGGAATTAACATTTTTTTAATAGTTTTAGCTTAAGGCCCCGTTTAGTTCCCAAAGATTCTCTAAAAGAACACTATTCATCTAATTTTTTTCTATTCATCCCATCCCTTCCACTCACGTAACACTATTCATCTACGGTGTATTTTTGGTGAACAGTGTATTTTCAGGTAATCTTTCCCCAATCTAAACACACCCTAAATATGAATGCGAATTCGGATGGTCTCATATATGAAATCGAAACGGATAACTCAAATACAAATCCGTATCTAATTTCTTTCTTGATGTTTTTGGATAAAAAAGATTATTATAGGAGTAGAGACTGAAGCATGAGTACATAACAAATAGTTGGTACTTGGTATAAAGAAAGTATCTTATTGAAAATAGCATATTCATAAATAAAAATTTCAATAATATATGAAACAAGTAAAACTAGAAATATATACATACATACAAAATTAACAAAAAAACAGAACTGTTCATGACAGCGCACACAGCACACAACAACGTTTTACTACAGCTAGATGTGGACCTTGTTCCAGTAGGGCAATGGATGAAGCTGATATAAAATGCATTAAGCACTTTTGGACCTAGAGTTCATCTTTAGGCGTGGGTAAGCAGTCTTCATCCCAGACGAACGGGAACTTCAGCTTCGCTGCTGTATGAGGCATGCTCCAATCATCATATAGAAATCTGCAACAAACAATATAGTTGAAGTTCAAAAACACTGTTTATTGCTCATACCGTGCATTACGCACTCTCAAACAGAGGAAGATAACAATTGAAACACCAAAAGGTGACATTGGTACAGGTAGAGATAGCAATAGTCACATCAATAAAGGAATGATGGCACAGTTTTTAGCAAGGCTGGTGAAGGATTTACTGAAAGCAATATAGGATCAATGCATGACACAGATAGGCATTAGATACCACTGAAGATACAGATATCTGAATACAGCTTTAGGTAGAGACTACAGACTACAGAGCATATCTAGCAATCTTGTGATAATGTTTGAGCATCCGTTCTGACTTCTGAGAATATCAATGTTTAAAAAAAAAACAAAAAACATGTCTTTTTTTTAAGCTTTTAAAAAGCAGTTTTAATGGAATACAAATACAGTACTATAAATTCTTGATGATTCTTATCAGGAAGAGTACAGGTGGCTTGGAATAGGAAAGGCATTATCTGAAACATGTGTAAAATACATTTTCACCCTAGCATGCCAAGCCAAAAAATATTCGTGGCCTGTTCGATCATGCCCTCGTTGCACATAATCTGGGCTTGGTACCATGAGCAGCAAACCAAGCAGTCCCATGAAAAATAGGTTCTGACAAGAACTCCTAACTGTATGTCTGTGGTATAAGCTTGAACAAAATGGAAGCATCAAAACATTTTCGGATCACACTAGCCACAATTTAATCTGAACTCTGAATAGTCAGTACGCATGAATCAGTCTAGCCTATGTTGTTGAATGTATTAGCGATCCAGTGCTTAAGAGAGAGATGCTCACATCTTTACAGGTGGGCGTGATATGACCACAAGAATATGCAAATCTTCATGCTCGTCAGAATTCCATACCTGGACAAAGAGCAAAATGCTTAAACAGTAACGTACAAATCAATCCCCCAGGACAAAAATAAATTGACCTCACGTAGCCGTGAAATCTATCTAAAGTACAGAAGATTTGGTGCAAATTAGGATCAGGGGACAGCACAGTAAGAATACATAACCATGACTCCATGAGTGTACATTTTTACCTGGTGTGGGTCATTTACAGGGACCAAAAATGTGCTATTATGAGAGAAAGGGATCTCCTGAGGCTGTCCTGGGTACTTGAGCGCGCTTGACCCCAGCAAGAGCGTGCCTTTCCCTTTGAGAACAACGAAAACCTCCTCACAGGAGTGCCTGTGTATCGGAGTCCTTTTGCCTGGTGCTATCGTCTCGAGCCACACTTCAACCTGGAGGAAAAATATTTCATGACTAAGCAACAAAGAATCATAATATCATCTACACAGTGAATCAGCTATTTAAACAGGACTCATCAATAATATCAATTGAAGCATATATCTAAGTAAATCAACCTATGTATATCCAGCTCCTAGAAGTACCATTCTAAAAGTACAGTCCAAACTGTTGAGTTTCCATACAGGCAACAAATTAGCATGCTTTAAGGTGGCCTTACCTACTACTACAATAATGCCCACTAAAACTATTTTATAGCACAGAAGGAGAACATGCCCTGACATGTTTACATTTAACTGACAAGAGCACTTCCTGTGCTTCTCTTCTTAAATAACAAAGCAGCACTCCTGCAATCTTCTCCAAAACAAAAAAAGAAAAGAAAAAAGTGCACTACTTGTTCATGCTAATATACATTGGCACTTAACTACATATATACAAAGTGGCCCCCCAGCTATAGCGTTGGCTCCTCACCTCTTTCATCCCGTGAGCAAGTGCCCCGGCAACGGTTATATGCGACAATCCGCCTATCCCGAAGCTTCCCTCTTGCATCTGGCCTATGTCCTTCACCAGCGAATTGTCTGTCCACATTAGATGCGCCTCTTAGTAACTCATCAGACTTGCTTCTACGCCACACAGCAAAACAGAGATGCTAGTTTCTAGAGCTTTTTTTTTAAAAAAAAAAAAAGTTTCTAGAGCTAATTCGCAAAAAGATAAAAAGAAACGACCTCAAATCTCGCCGATGAACCAGATTCACTGCTACCTCACGCCGAAAAAGGCGCCAAATGAAATTGGGTCGTGGGAGGGGGAACAGTGAGTAGTCTCGAGAAAGGAAATGGAGAGGGGCAGGGAGGAGGGAGGAGGTGTACCACGGGGGCAGGACGGCTCGGCTACTGGGAGGAACCATGCGGCGCCGGCCAGGAACGCGGCGGCGAGGAGGAGCGCGCGGCCGGCGCCGCCGAAGTGAGGTCCACGCACCACCATTCTCACCGGCGCTGTAGCAGCAGCAATGGCCAATGGGGAACTACAACGACCACCTCCACTGCAAGGCTCTAAGCAAGCACAGCTTCGTGTGACTTCGTCCGCGCCCGTTTGGATTGGCCCAGTATTTTAATTCCCACATGTCTGTGGGCGGTGCGTCAGGCGGGCTATGTGGGCCGCGAATGTGAATAGACCGGCCCACGTTCCATACTGCGTCGTTAGGATAAGGCCTGTTTAGTTCTCTGGGTGAAAACTTTTCACACTTTACATCAGATGTTTGAACACTAATTAAAAGTATTATGTATAAACTAATTATAAAAATAATTATGTAGATAGAGTGTAACTGATGATACGAATTTATTAAGCCTAACTAGTCTATGATTGACAATATCGGTGGTAATAACAGATTAATTACGTTTCTCGTGAATTATATTTCATCTGTGTAATTAGTTTCATAATTAGTTCATATTTAATACTTCAAATTAATGTTCAAATGTCTGATGTGACATATGAAAAGTTTTCTCCTGAAACTAAACAAAGACGCAGGCACGTGCTGTCGGTAGGGGAACATACAAGGGAACGGGTAAACAATGATTTTTTATTACTGTGATTTACTACCATTTAATATTTTATTACAATGTTACTAAAATTTCTTTCGACTAATAATACCTTATTTGGTTTTTTTATATTCAAGTAGCAAGGAATAAGGATGTTAAAATACTATCCTTCTCCATGACATGTCAACCGCATGCCCAATTACCCTCAAACCAGTACACTATATTTACTCCCCTCAAGAGTCAACCAGTCAGTAGAAAGCATAAGAACTTCTTAAGGCCAGTCATGTCGAATGATGTTTATAGCCTGTAGTTGATCAGTTTCAGCTTGCTAAACATTTTGGCCTAAATAAAACATGTTTATCCATACGTCTTCGTGAATTCAGAATATTGAAAGAGAACTCGGCAACTTCTTCGGCGCAACGTCTTCATGGAAGATTGGAGGTGGCGCAGGCGGAGCCCGACGGTGGCACGACAGACCACCAGCAGCAGTACGACACTTGCAGCAAGCGGCGGCACGGGGACGTACGACGAGCCAGCGACAGGGGAGGGGCAGCAACGGCGAGCAAGGGAGGCGGCACATGCTGGGTGCTGTGCGGCGGCGCAGGAGACCACGGGGCGGCGACGAGATGGGCCGGTGGGGGCGCACACGCTGGCGGCGTGACGGTGACACTCACGCACGAGAGGATCGTGACGGCAAGCCGGAGCAAACGACGGCGCGTGGTATGGGACAACGGGGAAGCGAGGGGGCGGTGAGAGCCATGACATTGCGCAGGATGGCCAGCGGAGCACGGTGGATGGTGATGGCGGCGGGAGCAAGGGATGGGATGGAGAAGACGCACGAGAGAGAGAGACGCAGATAGAGTTTGGGTTGTGGTGTGGATCGAAGGGCCGTGGGGAGTTTGCACGAATCTCGAACATTGGAACGTAAAGACGCTCGAATCTACCGGAAGATGGATAGGAATCCCCAGAAAAAAAAAATATTCTCCAAACTGAGTTTGAAAGAAAGGCCCAAAATAAGGCCTAGTATGGCAGTATGGATACTTGTGTGTATCCCGGAACACATAGTGGTTACTATAGTTTTTTAGCTTGTTCATGGTGCAGATATTCTAGCTAAAAATGTAGTTCCTAATAGTATACTCATTAAGCATGTATTATTGAGAAATTTACGAGTAGGGTTGTACAAAAACTACCCAAATTGGACATCGCTTTGCAGATCCATATCATTAAATTTGTTGGAAAACCATGTAAACATAACAAACATCAAGATTAAACTGGGCATAGTAACCATTCATATTCATATAAAATAACATGGCATACAACCACTTTTTTCCTTACAAATTAAGCTCTTAATTAACAAGTGGTGGGATTATGTAATAACTATATTCCTGACATCCTCAATGGACAATTATTATGAGATATTCTTCCAATGGCATATGCATAAACAAACATACCGAAACACAGTTTGATTTTTAGGCATATATCCTTATATTATTTAGGCAGTCGTTAGCAGGAGCCATGATGCAATGTGTACCTCGCTACGCTTTAGCTAAAGCAATGCGAGCAATAGGGTGCAAAACCAGCTTGGTTTTTTTGTTGGCTATTAGTCCCACAGCCTCTGTTGCGTCGACATCTTTAGGCTCTAGTCCATATGGTAACTTCCAGTCAAAGTGGTACAAAAGGCTCGCCAGGACAAGATTGGTGTTGGCTAGCCCAAGGTTTAAGCCTGGGCACATACGACGGCCAGATCCAAATGGAAGATACTCATAGTTTGTGCCTTTATAATCTATATCGTTATCCTCGAACCGTTCTGGCTTGAACTCCTCAGGATCATCCCAAAACTTTGGGTCCCTGGAAATCGCCCACGCGTTAATGAGCACTGCTGTGCCTTTGGGGATGTCATACCCCATGACCTTGCATGTCTCCCGGCATTGGCGTGGGATTAGGAGTGGCAGTTGAGGGTGCATCCTCATGGTCTCCTTGATCACAAGCTTGAGGTAGCCAAGATTCGCCATGGCAAGGTCTTCCTCGGTGATTCTTCTCTCCTTCTCTCCGAAGGCTTTTCGCACCTCAGCCTGTGCCTTCGTCATCACCCTTGGGGATCGCATCAGCTCCGTCATACACCATGTTAGTTGGCTCGCCGAGGTGTCACTTCCCGCGCTAAAAATGTCCTAATTGATAGAAACAACAATCACACAAATGTTAATTCTCCTAAACCTGAGTTAATCATTAATAGTACATCCATTCTAAATTATAATTCGTTTGACTTTTGTTACCTTAACTTAGATTGCTTGTCTTATCAAAAAAAATTTATGCAAACAAAGTCAAATCTAGGTTATTCTCGAAGAAATAAAAGACATAACAAAATTTTTGATATTTTATATAATTTTTTAATAAGATGAGTGATCGATGAGGTGAAAGAAAAGTTAAAGGACCTACCATTTACAATTTGAAACGGAGGAAGTATCGATGTAATGAAAGAATTAAGATGGCTAATGAAGGCGGTGATGGATCAACGGCTTACAAACATGAGTGCGACGATGGTATCGTTGGTGAGCTCGATTGGCGAGCTGCCATCTCTCTGGAGGCGTAGCAGGACGCCGATGAAGCTCTCCTGCGCTGCCTCGTCGCCGCGGTCCATGGCTTCCTTCTTCTCCTCTATGACCTTCTCGAGCACGCGCTGCATCCTGTGGCGGCACGCGAGCGCCCTCCTCGGCGCCATGGCGAGCATCCCCATGACCCTCGAGGACGGAAAAAGATCGGCCACCGACATCCCCGACGTCTCCCGCACCGCCGCGTGGAACGCGTCGTCGTACTCCTCCTGGTACTTGCACCGGCTCCCGATGCACTCCCTCATGAACGTGTCGTTGATGAACTCCGAGATCCCCCTCGACATGTCCACGGCGGCGGCGCCGCCGTCGTCTCCGGCTCCGGCGGCGGCGGAGGAGATGGTGTGGAGGAACCTTGCCACCTCCTCCTCGCGGATGCGGGAGAAGGACTGGACGCGGGAGGCGCTGAGGAGCTCGAGGACGCAGATCTTGCGGAGCTGGCGCCACCGCTCGCCGTAGGGAGCGCAGGCCATGTCGGTGGCGTCGAAGGTGAGGGCGGAGAGGGTGGCGTTGACGAAGCGGTCGGCGAAGGCGACGTCGTGCGTCTTGGTCACCTCCCTCGCGGCCTCCGGCGAGGTGACCACCAGCGTGGGGACCTCGCCGAGGCGGAGCATCATGAGCGGGCCGTGCTCGCCGGCGAGGTCGCGGAGGGTGCGGTGGATCAGTGGGCCGCCGGTGGGGAGGTGGTGGATGCTGCCGATCACCGGTAGCGTCCATGGACCTGGTGGGAGGTTGAGCTTCTTCTTCGGCGGCTTTGTGGAGGACGGGAGGAGGTTAGGGTTGAGCTTGGAGACGACGGCGATGAGGAGTACGGCAATGGCGACAGCGAGGAGGAACACCTTGTCTTCCATTATTGTGCTTTTGTGGCGAGCTGATAGATCGAGTGAACTTTGTGTGTGTGTGCGCGCGCGCGCACTGCGGTGTGTTTGTGTTCCAGTTGATAACGGGAGTGAGTGACTGGTTTAAATTTGTAGTAGCAGCAGCAGGAGGAGGATTCAAATTAAATTATTTAAATATTGATTCGTGGAAATTAATTAATTAATTAATAATATGGTTGGGGGTCAAAACTGAAGATATCGTGGTGTTGACTGTTGACATTTGAACAAGGCGCGCGTAAACCATCTAGATCATTACTTGTCTAGTTAAGTCGTCCTTCGAATAAAACGAGCTATCAAACTTGTGAAAAAAAATCAAAACAACCTACATTTTAAAGAAAAAAAATCAAAACAACCTACATTTTAGAGAAAAAATATCAAACTTTCTGGTAATTACATGTGCTGCCAGGGCGACTCCGTCCACCAGTGTAAACACTTTTATATTTGTCATAATAGGTTTTTTTAACCTTTGGCCGTGGTGTTGCTAGCTTCCTCATGCATGAAACTCACTGTAAAATGTGTCTATTTAAAAATATTTATTTTTTAGATATTATTAGTCAAAGTAGGATGTGACGTACATCGGTATATGTCATAGAACAAAATGAGAGAGCGAGAGGCAAGAACTCCGGTGAGGATCCAATGAAGGAGCTGACATCCTCACATCCAAGTATCCAACACCAGTCGTACTCATTATTTCTAGAAGTTTTAGTAAGGAAATTTTCTCCTTGCTCTCTCATCACTATATAAAGTCAATGAAATCGAGCGCAGGGACGACTATTCCTTTGTAATTCCTCCATTCCAAATTATTAGTCATTCTAGGTGCTATTTTGAGTGTCTAAGTTCATGGCATCATATATGAACCTAGACATATACTTGTCTACATTCATAGCATATTAGTAAAAAGTTAGGATGACTAATAATTAATTTGAAACGGATGGAGTATATGGATATTGATAATCCATGCTTGAATTTTTGGCCTGTTGTGTCCCATCATCCCGTCTCTCTTCTTCAACACATTAGACCATCGCGACAGCCTACGGCCTCACACGACAGTGTTTCCGGCCACTCGCTCGCGATCGATCGTGACGCTTTCTCTGTCCGGGCGACCTACTGGGAGTCTGGGACTACTTGCTGGTCGTCCGCCGGCCCAGCCACGGCTAGTCCTGCAACGGTTGCTTTCGTGCGGCTGCATCAATGGCGCCGTGCTTCGTCTGTCCATGCCTTCACTCGCACAATGCAAGTCGTGGTCTGTTGCTGACTTGATCAGAATAGTATTTTCTAGGGTGAAAATTAAGGAGAGAGAAATGGAGTGAAATGCATGTTTATTTTTTTTTCTTCCTCCTAGCCCCAGCCACTTGTCAGTGTTTCTTCTTCCTCCATCCCCTTCTTTTCTCCCGTCCACTCCTCTCCATGGCCGACATAGCTTTCAGCAAACAGCATGATAAAGACCTTTAGTGGAATTTGTAACATTGTTCCAAAGGCGGCCCCAGACTTTCTTTGTATATATCTGGCTGAGTTTTTATTTGAGTTTCCGATAGTTTTTCTAGATTTCCTGGTTTGTAAACTTGTGTTGACCAAATGGCTTTATGGACACGAAGTGGCTTTATGGCGGTGCATCCTCTTCCTATTGCAGCTCTTCTCATGAAGCCTGGGAGAAGGAGAGATAGTGGAGTGAAGATGCTGTATGTGCCAGCAAAAGCACATCATGTATTTATTCTCTGCATCTCATTGTAATTATTATCTATATCATATTTGTTCTTGTTGTTTTCATGGATTTCATGTACATGACATGCATGTATTTATTCTCTACCTATGAACGGCAGTAGGAAATCATCAAAAATAATGACAGATCCGATTTGGCTGTAGTCTGCAGCAACTTCTCTGCATATCCTTAATGAAAAACATGATGTGGCATCCATTGTCGATGTAAGCCCCGAGGAAAGCTGTAGCTGACGCTTCTTTTGTTACCTCACTGCACAAAGGAAGCACATGATCATGATTTCCCCATAGAAAAAGGAGAATGAAAGGGGTAACTCAGAACTTTGTAGGCAAATTTGAAAAACATAGGCAATCTAGCAGAATTTCCGGTATTTATGTTAACTCATTTAATAACTGCATAAGTACACGACTACAAAACTTTTCGAGGAAAATGCAAATTAACTATGTGCTAACAAAATGCAGATTTTTTTTCTTATGGCATAGAGAATGCAATTTGGATGAAACAACTCTTCTAAAGTCTCCTTTGGTTTTGACCTGGTGAGTAGTTACAAACAGAGTTTTTGAACAGTACTACCAAGTGCGGAACAATAGAATTCTCAAATTGCCGAGAAGCAACCTAACACTGAAAGAAAGAAGGTTTTCATCTATTTTGTTAAAACTTAAAACTAATGCCTGAAAACGTTGATCAATTGAGTATCACCTTATCAGTCAGGTATAAGCTATCCAAAACAGCAAACCCTGCAGCAACACCACCTTCATCTGATGAAGAAACTTTTGTTCGCATCAAGTAACCACTCTGGTCATTGATTACCACTTTATCTTTGTTCCTGATCAGAAATTGAGCAGGGCAGCACTGTTCATTAGGGAAAAAAAAGCTTACATTTGCTGACTATTATCTTTCAAGCAACCATACCGCAAGTAAGCACCATATATGCCAAGTTCAGAAATCACAAGGCCCTCGTGGCAAATACCATCACGAACTAGATAAGCTAGAGAAGCTTCTGGGAAAATTCTTTGCATAAGTATGTATGCAGCACGCGCATCCCCTCCTTCCTTCTGGAGTATGGTAAGTGTTTCTCGCAAATCAAGACCATAGATATTGTTCCCTGTACACAAATAGCATATTAAGGAAACAGTAAGAAATTATATGCATATGCAAATATGAATACAATTATACAAACCTCCGCCTTCACGTTGAGGCTTCAATACAAACAGCTCAGGTTTTTCAATTGCAGTTTTAATAATCTCTTCATCATCTAAACCCCATAGCCCAGCAAAGCATTTACGAAGCTTAGCAATGTCCTCCTTATTTTCAAAGAACCTATGGAAAGAAAAAAAAGATGGTTAGTAATTTAAGGTTTTTACCCTACATAAAGGCTATAATAGATCTGATCATTATATAGGCAGATGATTTGTATTGGAATAGAAAAGGTACAAATGGCCAACAAGCACCACATTTATCTACGAATGTATGCAGATCCAGAGTCATATGGACAGCATATGAATGTTCAACTGTGTGCTACTTGTTACTGAAGAAATCTTGTCACCTTTCAAGCACATTAGGCTTAGCTAGCTCTTGTTGAATCTTTTTGGTTCCCACTAAATGATATGATATTGAAGGGCACTTCACAGCAGATGATTGTTCAATCAAAAGTCTCGCACTCCATTCCTAGAATATACAAGAAGCTTGTCATCATTGTAGCTTCAGCGTATCATAACAAAAACTAACCAGACAGCACCCAGATCATTAGGTTGAAGTATTGACTTTATTAACAAGACAATAAATGAAGTTTCGTTTAATAAGGGACTGTTGAAGCATCCAAACATGTCCAAATAAGAATGAAATAGCTTAAAGATACAAATAACTGTGGCAACTCAGTTTTTCATCAGAAAAGGCTATGTTGAAAGGCAAGAGCTATGTACTCATACTGCTTCTGAAGGATAATCATTCGGTGTATATCCTGCTCTATAATACACCACAGCAACTTGCTTGCTGTCTCTGCATTTCAGAAAATTCAAATTCCAATGAACATTCTGCAAGGTTGATTGCTCAAATGCTTACAACACATCATTAATAATTTATTTTCAACACATATGGATACGTACACCAGAAGGGTTCCATCTGGTAGAACCTTCCCTTCGGCCTCCACCTGTGACAATGTTTTCCTAATTGATGTGACGCCATGTGTGATATGCTGTCAAGGGAACACAAGTTGTCTTACAATTTATTATGTTCCCGGTAAAATTACTTGAAACAGTGTCCTGAAATGATCAAACACTTAGCAATCCTAATGGTGGAATGGGAAGAAATATTTAGGTGAAAACACAGTGATAAGATTGAACTTGAGGATATAGATAGAAAAGTAGAAGGATAACAGTAATATGGCAGAAAAGACAACTGAATAAAGCTGATCAATCAGTCGAGTCACAACAGAGGAATCCAACAAAAGAAATGGTAGTTTCCGTCATTACAGAAAACAAAAGCAGAACATAAAAGGATATGATTCCTTCAAATGTTTGGTGAGCCAGTATTGGTCATACATATTTCTTTCTTCAGGCTGAATAATCATCATAACTACAGCACTGAGAAATTCATAAAAAAGAATTATCGTTAATACTCATTAGGTAGTAGTATAACATATATAAAAAAATATGCATGCTTAACTAGAGCATACCAAACCTGTCAACATTAAACTCAGCCCATGCTTTGGCCAATGCTTCAGCAAATTTACTGCTAGCCGCATTTCCAGGGACCCTCTTTGGTTCCAGACTCAATAAATGTCCATACTGATTAATTAAGGTCCTGCATAGCAATTAGTGACTGTTCAATTTGTATCCTCATACTGTTGAAGACAAAAATACCAATGCTGATCAGTTGAACACATAAGAACCTACAATAATGGAAAAGATAAAAACCCCAGGTAGATTCATTGGAGAAAATGGAAGTAAATTCGAAGCACAAGCACAACTAAGAATGTCTTTTCCCTATCCACTTCCAATTACAGAACTTAAAGTGGAACTATTCAATCTCTAGAGAATTAGATGCAAAATACATGGCTAGTATTTCATTGCTGCTAGAACGAGAAATTGCCAGATGATATCCTTAATATGGTCGCAAATTAGTAGTGGTACATAGTATGCCATTGGGCTGGGCTTCATACCCATTTTCAATATGAAAGCAAAATTAAACATGCGAAGGAGCCACAACTAAGGCCTGCTGTCTATCACATGCAATTTAGCAAGCCCTACTTATCTTTCATCTTAAAAAAATAACAGTTTTCACAGCCTAAGTTTTCAGGGAAACATATTCTTGAACCAGATTTTTTTTATAAAAAAAATTATGCAAAGGATGACAATTCTGGCATGGAAGCAATAGGCCGTACTTTACCTGTGAAGCTCACTTACTAAGGAACCAAGCCCAGGAAATGATGCTGAAATGGTATTGAGCTCTATTTGAAGAAGAGACCTTGTTTCTGAATCCAGCATATAATCTGATCGGTGCAACCCTAAACGAATATTCTGACAAATATTTGAGCATTGATCAGTACTTCCATAAAGGAAAGTAGGAAACACTACCACCCTGCCTATCCCCAAAAAAGATAAGAAAAGAGGTCTTGAGACAATTTAATGTCTATAAGTATTTACCGCTTTAAGAAGTTTGACACGGAGAAATTACAGAGATAAGATATGCTTATTGATACTCAGGTTCAGGATTGAACTAAGCATTAACACTTAGTAAATTACCTCTTTCTTATTTGTTTCCATCATTTTCCTGTGAATCTCTAAGAGCCTCGATGTGAAATCATCAACCTGCCTTGTTCTGAAATCAAAACATGGTCAACCATTACCATCAGTCCAACACCGCATAAATACTTTGAACTTGTGAACTGGATGGTCTTTTTGTTTAGTCAGATGTGTAGACAGGTCTTTTCAAATAATACGCAGGATGTTTCAAATTTCCAACAATCAAATTCAGTTAGCATACAGCACATCTGGTAATCCAGAATGGGACTTACTAGGATTTGACGAACTAGCATTTTCAGTTTATCAAGTCCCATTGTAAACAGAACTCTGAATGAAAATTTATAGAGTGAATAGAAATTACTATGGAAAAGCACTTTACTTGGACAAAGAATATTGCAGGAAATCCCCATCAAGACTAACACGATCCACAAGCTCGTTAAAAATTGGAGCCAGCTCGCTTGCCTGCCTCCAAAAGTGTTCTGGAAGACGCGCCGGGAGCAGGGAGAAAGGAGCATGGACCAATCCAACACCAGGGACTGTTGCTGATCTCTGCCAGAGTTCAGTCAGTGACAACGTTTGCTCAGAAATCAGAACTTCGGACAACAGCTTGCAATTAGATGAGTTGTATTGATTCCACCAAATTTAGCACAAAATTTTGAACACTCAGCATCGAGTCCTGAGGCAACCATGTTTCGTGTAATCGTGTTGGGTAGACACAATTCGTAAAGGAATGGCACAAGACACACACAGGAGGGACGAGAAGCCAAGAAGAATCAGCTCACCGGGTTGGCCCGGTCCCCGACGACGAGTCCGTGGAGCGCGCACCACGCGGCGGCCTCCCGCGCCATCTCCTCGACCGCGGCGGGATCCACCGCCGGCGGCGCGGCGGCGCTCATCGCGGCCACGGGCAGTGGCAGTGGAGGAACCAGCCAATCAGAATCAGGAGCAACGCAGAGTTTGGGAGTTGGTGGAGGGGGTAATTGCAATCAGTGGATGTGAATGGAATGGATTCACATTTATAGGCTTATAGCAGCTGCAAGGGGTAGAGAACTTGAGATTCCGAGGAAAGCGGAGGGGGCTGCGCGAAGGTGGCATGGTCAATTTCGACTTTTTCTGCTTTTGTATAAAGTGTGACAATCGAATCCTTTTATCTCTGCTTTTATAGGTAAGCCCGTAGCCGCCTCCACCAAGGTACCAACGGTCAACGAACAAATAAACCTCTACTGAAAACATTAAAATTCATTTTTATTATAGTAGTAGTAATACTACTAATAAAAGACCACAACCACAAGAGATGAAGATTTCATGTTTAACAAAGTATATCCATCTCAAGTATATCCATTTCATGTTTACCATAGTCCACAGTTAACCAGAACATGTCTAAAAAAATGAATGTCAGAGGCCTCGCTAGTGTTGTTTGCTCATAGCACCATGGCTTCGATATTGCATAGCGCCATGGGACTGCGAACAGCAAAATCTGCTCTGCTGCAGGTTTGTTGCCTTTCTCCTTGAAAGGAAAAAAGACCTCTTCAATAGCAAGGACCAAAAAAATTCCCGGCACAGGTCTGGTAGGGGGAACTCAAACGAGAATGTGAAGTCTGTACAGCAAAAGGATCTACTCCAAAGTATGATGGCACTATGCTGAAACAAGCTGACAATCAAAGTTCTCTAGGCGAAGCTGCGGTGGGACATTTTCCCAAGGTGTTCCACATTATGTAATCTCCAGAAGAAGCCTGTTAAACGGGGGAACACAAGCACGCGTTATTTAAACAGATTGGAGAAATAGCAAGCATTTTATTGCAAAGTCCACTAATGAAGACTGATGATATCAATGCTTTCTGAGGAAGAAGAAACTAAGCATGAAGCTGAAGAGCATGGCAGAAGAATAAGCACCAGCTTGTCATTGGGAGTGGGAGGGAAACCAAAGTACTGTAACTCAAAGTGGTGTTATTTTTATTTGTTTTTCTTCAGTAGTTAGCTGCTACAGAACCAAATTCCCTTCCACTTGTCTCAAACAATGTTTTTGCCCAAATTTGTCACTTTAAAAAACTTGATGGAAGTTGAAATGAAGATATCAAGTGGCCACTG
Source organism: Digitaria exilis (assembly GCA_015342445.1). Classification (NCBI taxonomy): domain Eukaryota; kingdom Viridiplantae; phylum Streptophyta; class Magnoliopsida; order Poales; family Poaceae; genus Digitaria; species Digitaria exilis. The sequence continues at coordinate 337,645 of JACEFO010000191.1, read as the reverse complement.
CATACACAGATGTTTACGCAAGATAAGCTACAAAGCACTGTGGTGATTGATGAAATATATAGCTAGTCATTATCTCAGGACTGAAATAACAACCTCATGTAAAAGCGCACTTAGTACACAACTGTCTCCTGACAGACAATAATCCTCTAAAACTAAATAAAAACTTCTGTGAATCAGCTACCCAATTTCAGTGGTTTTCGCATTTAACGAATAATGGAGCAGAGTATACATCAAGATCAAAACAGTACCTGCATTGAATATTCAGCTGGGGCTTTAACAGAAGGATATATGTTTACCTGCAGGATATCATTAAAACATCAAAACATGGAATAAATATGGGATACCTATTCTATTCACATGTACAACATTACAACATTGTCGCATTGACAGGACGAACTCTGAAAGGCGGAGAGCAAGATATCTAAGCACAAAATCTTGACTAAATATATAGACTGGAATTCTGTGACATCAAACTGAGAAATATGATTTGCTCAGGATTGAGCTCCAACCAAAATAATATAAAATTTTAAACTGGATGGCACAGTTTCTGTGGGAGTTTGTTGGCAGGTGGCTAAATAAATTTACAAGTACATGTGGCATGTTGAGTTGTGACATGCTCAAGTAGGGGCCTTGCTGGAGATGCTTTTATCAAAGAATTTATGATATAATTATCTTTCAGAGAAGTTGAAAATGAGATTTCACCAACGGATTATAGATGACATCTCACTACAGTGAGAGAGAAAACCGATGTGTAACTTACAGATTTTGGATCAATTGTAAGACCAGATAGCGTGCCTCCAGTGATCTTAAACGAAACCTAGAAAAATGATCCATTATCAATCAACAGAGAAGAAACAAACAAAACAAGAAACAAAAAAGAATGCATGCTTATGGGAAACATAGACAAAAGAATATAAGAAAGTCTTTGGGTCCTAGACAACTTCTTGAATGTGTAAATGAATAAACAGGTCCCGCATACCCAATCAACAGCACCAATAAAGTTGATATAAATATTAAGCATAATACAGCTTTACAGTAATATTTTAGCAGTTTTGGGCGTATATACTACATATAGAAATAATACAGAAGTCAAATGTTTAACAAGCCCACATGAACTAACATATTAGCTAAACCTTAACAAACCCAAAAGAGCATATGACAATAGAGATCAAGCCTGACATTAATTAAAAACCAGATGTGGTGATTACGTACAGCCCTATGTTCAAAATAAAAGGAAGTGACAAGAAGGCTTCTGAAGGTCTCCTAAAGTGACAAGAAGCCCTATGTACCATTTGCAGAGACATACCTTAGCATAATTATAGGCTTGCCAGGACAATGGCTCTTCTAAATCAACTGCCTGAAGATCCTTATTGATTTTTTCCATGATATAGTCATCCAAGCTAGCTCCGTTCTTAACATTATCTTGCTCACTGTCACTATCTTCAGCATATGTAATGCTTGAAACTGATCGAAATGATGAATTTGTTCTCTGTGCTGTTCTAGGTAGAAATTTAACAGTGCCAGGGAATGTAGCCTCAATGCTCCTACCACTAAGCCCCCGGCCACTTGAAACAATTCTCCATTCAATTGAATGCTCTGTCATTGAAACTGTCCCAATGGATGGATTTCCCTCATATGACGCAACTCTTCTTCGAGGGAATGGCATTGTAATCATGCAGAACTCCATAGTAAACGGAGACTTGTAACCCTCCATCAATGTCAGCTTAAATAGAAAAGCACCTTCATTTTCAGAAACCATGGATAACTGGTAGAACCCTTTAACAGGAGGAGCAATGTTGCATGGTGCTTGATAATGCATCAATACAAAATTTCCTAATGGTGGCTGAAAAACCAGGGTTTGTTTATTATCAGTGGGTTCTGAAGCCTGAACACAATGATTGAACGATGACACCTCAACATGAGCAGTTTTCAACCCAGTCAGTGGCAAAGAAACATCAGGTAGTCCTTCTAGTTCAGCCCTACAGGTCACTTGTCCTGAAACAGAAAGGAAATCTGGCACATCATCACGGTCATACAGTGCGGCATTTATAGTCTCCAGGCTAGAAAAGAGAATCCTTTGTCTTCCTTTGTACAGGTAGGGCTTCCAGGCAGGTTGCTTCTGGTCTGTTGGAAGAGGATCACCAGAAAATCCAGTAGTTTTTATCGAAGTAACATTGGTATAATTGAGATCCTGAGGTGTGCCTGCAAAAAAGTTCATAAAAATAGCTAAGTTAGTTCATTAAAGTAGAGATCCGTGAAGTATTATATGCTATGATAGGGGGACTTTGTTAATACCAAAAGGCATTGCACCGATGATGAAGTTTCGCAGTAATTCCTTGTCAAAAGGCCTAAGACCACCTTTTAAGGACTCTGATTGAGCAGCACCAACAGGTGAAGAGACCGAAGCAGTTGGTGCAGCAACAGGTGCAGCAATAGGCTTCGATCGGGCTGAAATACCTATACTTCCAGTCAATGAATCCAACAGTCCACCAACAGAGGGCCCAGAGTTAACGATCACCTCAGGTTCAGCAGTATCACCAGTAATTATGTCCCCAATAACATGCGCAACCATAAATGCCCTATCATTAACAGGAGGTGTAAGAATGAAAGCTAATAAAGCTGTTGATTGAACAACAACAGATTTCATGTAATGAACATAATCCTTAGTTGGATAGTGAAGATGGCATCATGTCACTAGGAAACATTTTCATAATAAGTGATCGCGGAGTTAGTTATGACAAGAATGGAACATAACTCTTTTATTAAAAAAAAACACAACCCACAATAGGCAAGCAAACTTACATTACCCTGTTATACATGGAAGATTGAGCAAGATTGAAGAAAGATTTCCGTTCTCCTTGGCCGAACTCCCACAATCAGGCCTTTTCAAGAGATTCTCGTACGCTCTAAATGACACAGGATCCACCATAGGCAACACAAGGACATAGTACCCTCCACGTTTTTGCAGAACAACCGGCCAGATCATGAAGCCATCTGATTCCTCTTTATCAATGTGAAGCGATATAACGTGGCGAGTGATTGGATCATCGACCCAGGAATCTGATCCCACAGATGATAGGCTTGTACGGATACCAGAACCGCGTGCAGTTCCTTCCCTACAGAGTGACAAAGATATGTCAACTAATTATGTATTGCATCTGTTCCAACCTCCTATAGCACTGCTGCATTATGCACAATAGAACAGGCTCATGGCTTCAGTTACTGAAATGTGACAAACTGATATAAAGTATTTTAAGCGCTGCATATTTTGCATTTTTAAGGTTTATTTGTTTGGTGTGCTACACGTATTAGGTTCTTCGGTCAATCAGTTTGTGGTGTTTTCAGGTTCAGGCAAAACAATATTGCTGTATCATTCTGTCTCAACCATATATAATCCTACCACCCAATTCACTTCTACTCGCGAGTTGAAGAATCCAGTGACCAGTCTACACGCATCCGCGACAGAGTAAGCTGACTGAAGAACCAAAGGGACGGCGGCGAACCTTTTTCGGCGCTCGGCGAAGGCGACGGCGATCTCGTAGTCGGCCGGTAACTGCGGTGGCGTCCCCGCCGCAGTGCCCAGGTCCCCCTCGCGTCCTCCTCCACCCTCCGCTTCCCAGGAGGCGCGCCACCGCTTCTCCACCACCGCGAACCGCCTGGCGCAAGGAAAGGAAGAGGTGAGCCCCAAGGGATCACAAGGGCCAAATCCTGACAGGGAGAGTTCGGATGGGTACCTGGAGAAGGCTACGGTGTCGTGCGGCGTGAGGATCCAGATGGCGCGTACGCTGCACCCGCCGCCGGACATGGCTCGCCGGGGAATAGGTGGGAAGGAAGACTGGAGAAGAGGAGGAGAAGCCGCTGACGCTGCAGCAGCGTTGCGGGACGGAGGTGGAAGACGACTTAATGGGCCGTGCGGGATTCTCTTGAGTCGCGTGGAAGGCTCAACGGCCCATCTGCGAGTCCACTGCTTCTTAGGCTTCGAAGCTCTCGTCACGGACTCACTCGCTATGCAGATTATATTTTCTCTTTATTATCTCAAAAAACTATAGAGTTTATTATTTTCTCAAAAAAACTATAGAGTTTATATTTACTTTCAGTACAATTTGGGGCAAGTTTTGCTTCCCTCCGTTAGGGCAAGCTTAATGTTGTGGTTTTTTCTGACATCATCTGCATAGTTTCTACGAATTAATAACCGACTTTCAAGTTTAAAGAATAACCAAGTTTATATAAATATTGTCTTTTTTTGACATCATAGTGACCGGGGGCTGCTTGGTTGAATGACAAAGTGTGCCAAGTCAAAATCAGAGCGCACGACATTATTTTGGCTTGGCACCATTTGCACCCAACCAAGCTGTATATATATCCCAAATTTGAGATAATTGATGGGTATTACCCACAATTTACATTAAAATTAACTGTACAACACAACTCCCAATGTTATAACTCAAGAACGCATGCGTCTTTCGCCAGTCTTAATAATATTTACTAAAATCTCTAGAACGTCTTGTATTTCAGGATGGAGGAAGTAAAACTAATAAAACCAATCGTAATAGTAGCATAGCTACATGGTGATGTATTTGTTAGGTGTTAGAATGTAAGCTCTAAAGGATCACAGTGAAATCATAACATATGTACTGATGAAATTGGTCTACGATGAGGCCACAAAAAATGCATGTGACTTGTAGTGACATATTCATGCTGAATTCGATAAAGAAACTTCCTCTGTGAAAATTCTATATAAGCGTATACAAGTTTAATATGAAATCATATAGATATCCAAGTATTATGCAAAGTTTCAAGAAAAAAGGGTAAAAAAGGAATAAAACTATGTTATATTATGCGCAACAAAGAATATAATAAACATAAAGAAGGAGAACCCGCATACATGTGTTATATATCTGTATTTACCCACGAAACTTGTGACTTAACCGATGAACAATCAGATTTAGCAAATGATGGAACTAAGTTGAATGCAAAAGTTAATGGTTCAGGGCTTTTGATTCGAAAAAAATTAAGGGCACATGCGTCTATTTTATTCATTCTTAACTTGTTCTGAAAAAGTCTACAAATTCTTATATTTAAGTCGACCGCCTCCGTTAATGATATTTTTTTTACGAATCACCGTTAATGATATTGACGGAAGCAGTTAAGCGACCGCTTCCGAAAACCCCAAATTAATAGAAGCCCCATGGCGGAGGCAGACACTTTGCCCGCCTCCGATAACCCAAAATAACCGTCTCTGATAACGTATTCTGTAGTAGTGAATCTAACATTAAGTAGTTCATATTACCTTACCGGGCCTGACTCCTTTTCTAAATATCTTTATTTTGTTATACACCATCTTAGATGTAGCAGAAAGTGTTCTTCTCGCCTATGCAACGAGTGAACAATATATGGTGGTACGGTTGTAACAAAGATTTAGCGATTTAATACTAATGGTAGATGCGCCCCTATTGGGCACATTGCCACAGTTGATACCTACTGGAACTAAGATATTAATATGTTCGTTGAATCTTAAAACCCAAAGGAGCTGGTTTGCCCGAGTGGTTAAGGGGGAAGACTTAAGATCTTCTGCACATAAGTGCGCGTGGGTTCGAACCCCACAGCCAGCATTGTTTTTTCATCCCTTTTATTTTTGTTTAACTTTTGCTATTCTTCCCAAAAAAAAAAAAGATCATCCTTTTCTTTGTTTTGTAAAACTTGTTCCGTTGTGTTCTCACTAGCATAGTTAAGATCATTGTCTTCTCTATTTTTTTTATAAAAAAGATTTTTTTTGTGTTCCTATTCTCTTCTATATCTTTTTAACCTTATTCTGTGTTCTCACTAAAATAACTGAGATCATTCTCTTCTGCATTTTTCTAAAACAATATATGTTCTCAGTAAAATACTTATGCTGGCTTTCTCCACACAAATTGCATGCAGCCATCAGTATTTTAAAAATTACATGGTATTAGAAATAGTGCAACACACTTAAGAAAAAAGAGTTTAATACACCAACAGTCCTTCAACTTGTCTTCAGTTGCCACTTAGGTTCACCATTCACGAACTTGCAAAATCGAAATATGACACCCATAAACTTGTTAAGTTGTGCCACTTAGGTCCACACCACTTCAAAATATGACGTATCGTGCATACATTCGTTCATGTCTCGTTAAGTTGGCATACCACATCAAATTTTGAAGGGGTATGGACCTAATTAAATGGCACACTTAACAAGTTCAGAGTGCCAGATTTTGATTTTTACTACTTCGCAGACCTAAGTGACACATCAAGACAAAAGTTCAAGGGCTCCTGATGTATTTAACAAAATTTGACTCGGGGGAGTATAGGACGATGAAGGCCATTTGCCACAGCCCCATGATTATCTCCAAATAATTATACCTCAAACCATGATTATGTAGATAAAATATTCAATTCAAATGGCCATAGGAATGAGTGATGAAGAGAAATTACTTCCCTCCATCATTATGGTTTGTGTAACATGGACAAGTAGTGGAGCCAAAGGTTGTTTTTAGATAATGTATAGTGTTTCCTGCTTCGTGGCCCTTCACGAGAGGGAATCGGTTCAATACTCTTCCTGCTTCGTGGCCCTTCAGTATAATTTAGCTAATACATCGGGAGCAAAAGAAGAATGTGGTCACGTGAACGAACTTTATACAATTTATGTGGTTATGTCCTATTTAAGCGGTACAATATGGTCATGCGCATGATCTAAGTTAATCATATAAGGGGCTCTATCTAATTTACGTAAAAACTTGCATTTTGGTCCCTTTAGTTTGTGCCATAAGCCCATAATCATCAATGTGGGCGACAATTAGTCATCGATCCACGTCATACTGCCAACTTGGAGAAATACACTGATATGGCGTACATGGACCGTATATGCGCATAGTAAGCTACTTCTTGCATGAGTTACAACTTGATGGACCAAAGTGATACAACGTTACAAGTTGTTGTATGGTAGACGTAATTTACGCATGAATAAACAATTCATGTCAACTAGTTAGGTAGGTGGAGCACCATTCGCTTTTGGTGGATTAAACTCAGGGTGGGCCTAGGGCTAAGGCCACCCGGGCCATGGCCCTAGTTCTGGCACCCCTAAACTTCGGCCCAAAAACTAGAGATTCAACCCACAAAATAGACTAAAAACTTGGCATATTCACCTTTGGCCCTAGTCGTGGGCCAAAGCTGGGCCCGCCCCTGATTAAACTGCATATGTCATCTCCACACAATGTTGCTATTTCATGTATTTGGACCGTAGGCGAGTGTTAGTGATAAGTTTATGATCTATTTGGGCATTTTACAAGATACTGGACGTAAGTGATAAAAATAAAGTTGTTGTACAATGAGTGCAGTTTGGTTTAAATTAAATAGTATGTGCAAGTTACCTACATTTTACTATCTGAACACACTCGTTTACATTGTTGAACATATCTTTAGATGTAAAGTTGTTGAGGGTCAACAACCAAACTAGACCATTTAGCTCTGTTTGGTTGTCTTGCCTGCGCAGCTCGCCTTGCCTCTCTCGGCAAGACCAGCTTTGCTAGTGCACTAGATCAGTTTTTGGTCGCCTAGCCCAACAACGTAAATCCTTAAAAGCACGGGCACCGAGACAATGAGAAAGACAAACAAATGCCACTTTTCTCTGCCAAGCAAAGCAAGGTGCCACAAACTATCCAAACACGCACTTTTATCTCCTTAGGGTTTTGCTCTAGTGATGTTCTCCATAAAAACTACACGGATCTTAAAGCAAAGAAATATTAATTAATTTTTTTTGAGCGAAAGAAATATTAATTATTTTTTTAGCGAAATAAATATTAATTAATTAATCTCATAACCATTTTTTATCTGGTCCTTGTCTAGGCCCGACCTTGCTCGCACCCATTCCCTGCCAGACCCATGCACCACAACGGCCAGACCCATTGGCTCCCTAGTGGAGGTCCATATCCCCTCCCTCCTCCAAGACAGCAGACACCTCTCATACAGTCATACCACAGCTCTCGCCGCGGCTCTGCATTGCTAACCGAGAGAGGAAGAAAGGTGTCCAAGGAGCGCCGGTGGTGTGCATCTGCTCCTAATCACCCTGTGGGTGTACCGGCATCTTGGCCGCATGCCCCCTGCGGGGTTGGCTCAACGGTGTGGAGAGCGACAACGTCTATCCGCGAGGATCGACGTGCTATGACAGACCGTGGGGGGAAACGGATGCATTACGGCGGCAACTGGATCCAACATGGGCCAGGTTCCATTCAGGCATGGGTAGGGCTGAGCCCAAACATGATCCATGATGAAAGAAATTAAATTGATTATCTCATTTGCTTTAAGATTTTCGTTCATTTTTTTCGGTAAAAGAGACCACCAGAGTATAACTCATCATGTTATTGTAAGCTGGCATATCTCCTAAAGAAAGACCGAAACAGATCTGCTCTAGACTTGGAGCATGTTCATGTGGCCCTGGGCATCTGGAGGACATTTATGAGGATATATTAATGCAAAAGTAGTATGTTCAGGGCCAATGGACCGCCACGTGCGCCCCGGGAAGAACCCCCACCAGACCGAGGGCATGCAAAGGTAAAGGGATCGAAAAGATCAGCATTTCTGTGAACACGATCCACCTGAGCAGAAAAGACAGTAGCAGACCATCTTTAAGCATAATCTCTAACCAACAAACAGAATACACATCCAGATTACTGTTACCGCATTTGTGGGGTAAGGTTTTGGACTCGCCAATACCAAATCAAGCCTGCCACACTATCCAATCGACACCACTGTCCCTGACCGTGATCCTGGTGGTGGTTGTCACGTAAAATTAACCGATGCGACAACGTGATATAACTATCATACTTTTACAATGTCGACTTGACAAGCGACTAATTTTCACACAAACTAGCAAAGGATTCCTCACTTTTTTTAGAACAAACCATTTTTCATCATAAAATAGTGAAAAGAAAAAACATCAAGCCCCAATGAAAATGAAAATTAGGATTCAGCATGTATATTGTCCAAAGTAAAATAAAGAAATATATAAAATAATATGTGTAGATGAATTATGTTAAAAAGGACAAATTATTTTTTCAGCGCAAAAATCACCCTCCACCTCCCTCACCATTGGGCGAGACAGGCAGACAGGCATTGCGAAGGAAAGGAGAAATGACGACAAAAGGAGCATGTATAGGGCAGGGCCCACGATGGGTCTCACTCTCTTGCCAGACTTGGCAACATGCTCTCTTCATTTATCTTCTTCCAAGGCGATAAATCTGACATGGAACATTATATAGAGAGCTGACATGATCATTGTTCGACGTGCTCTTATGAAGCTAAAAATAATTAAAGATAAAAGCTCAATTTATTTAAAATTTACATATTTCTACATGGCTAGCTTTTGAGATGATGGGCATGTGTCCGAAAGGCAGAAGCGTACGATAGACATAAAAAAATGGCCAGAACGTTAAAAGACAAAAATAAAGCCAGAAACATATGAAAGACAACAAAAAGAATGGCCAGAAGCGTATAAAAGATAAAAATAAAAGACCAGAAGCATATAGAGAAGATTAAAGAAAAAGAAGGGCAAAAAACACACGACATGGTGCTTCTGCCTTTTGGACATGTCATAATAATACGGAGCATATCCAACAGACTCTTCATTTCCCACATTCTAATTTAGCTAGCTAAATTTGACTAACGAAAGGGTCAATTTGGAGTACCGGATGGCTTGACGAGTTAGATAGATAATATGTTGGAGAGCTATTTTAGTTTGACAAATCATTTAGCTAGTCTCTTGCATATGCTTGCATCCATGGCTACAGTCGGAGTTTTTGTGAGAGCGATACGATGGACATATCCGAAAGCATAAAAAGAGGCCGCAAGCGTATGAAAGACCAAAAAACGCCAGATTGAAGCATGAAAAACAAGAACAAAATGACTAGAACGTATGAAAGACAAAAAGAAAAATATGCAAATATGCAAGAAGGGTATGAAAGGCAAAAAAAAAAAGGCCAGAAGTGTACGAAAGACAAAAAAAAATAAAAGAGACTAGAAGCTTATACAAGATTAAAGAAAACGAAGGGCCAGACGCACAGGTCATGGTGCTAATTCTGCCTTTGTACAGGACGACAGGTCATAATGATCACTAATGCTTTACATCCATGGCCACTGTCGGAGCTCTGTGAGAGAGATCATCGAAAAGCATGTGAGAAAAATATCCAATCTAGTAGTGAAAAAAGAAAGAAGAGGAAGCGATGGAGAAGATGGGTTTATAATGACAGAGGTGCCCTACAATTGTTTGGATGAGCGTGCCATCAGCGGAAGGAAACTGTTCAAAGTTGAAAGTTATTGAATAAGCATTTAAGGTCTAAAATGTCTCAAGAGAAATTATTTGATGAGATTGATATTGATTTCATCATCAATTCATCACCGACTTAGCTTTTAAGATAATATATACAAATTGCATGATATGCATGCACTTGGTTACAGTTTATGCATAGGCGATTTTTTTTTAACATTATTATAATAGTTGTTATTAAGGGTTTGCTTGGGGGTTCCCAAATTCTCAGGATGCGCTCTTACTACGAATCCAAAAATAATTAAAGATAAACCCTCGATCCTTTTTAGATTTCGAAATGATCGAGCTAGCTTTTGAGATGATAGACATGTCCGAAGCAGATGAGCGTATGGAAGACAAAAAAAAAAAAGAGCCACAAACGTATAAAAAAACAGTCAGAAGCTTATGAAAGACAAAAATGATGGCCAGATAAGCGAATAAAAGAACAAAAAAAGGCTTTTGTGTGACAAGGAAGAGGCAGAAGCACAGGACATGTGCTTCTGCCTTTGGACAGGTCACTAATTCTTTGCTTCCATGGCCATTGTCGGAGCTTTTGTGAGAGATATCATCTGAAAACATGTTGGTTACTAGTTTTAATTAGGAGTGCACTGAGATAGCATATATATAGGAGTTGCGACCAGAGCCAAACACAAGCACTACTACATCCAAACTTGCAAACCACAAAGGCCCAGGCAGATGGCAAGCATCTGTGAAGAAGCTCCTAATCCTCCAGATGCTCAGACAGTAGCCATGGACGCCAAACTGATGGTGGCCACAGACCGTGGCGATGTCAACAAGTTGAAGAATCTCCTGAACAAAGAGGATGCCATGGCGATGGTTGTGGTGACAGCCACGAGCAAGAAGCCTTCGGAGAAGGACGACCAAACCCCTGCTGGCCTCATCAACCCCCTGCTGCTGGCATCTGCGCACCATGGCTCCTGGAAGGCACTGCATTTCCTTCTCGAGAGGGAAGACGCAGGAAGGCCACCAATGGCGACACCTACTCAAGAATTCCTTGCGTTGCTAAGGGAAGGCAAGGGAGCAATAGAGGCGCCACTGCCAGCTACTGGCGATGTCGAAGATCAGGGCGTCGAAGACCACCCACAGCATGACGAAGCTCTGCCTGCATCAGGAACACTTCTCAAGGGTGTCACTCCTGATGGGGACAATGCACTGCATGCTGTCGCCATGAACGGCAACGGTGAAGATTTCTTGAAGTATGCAGACACTGCTGACATAATCTGTGGTCGTGACATGGAGCTTCTGTTTGCCAAGAATCACAGGGGTGAAACACCCTTGCATTGTGCTGCCCGTGCTGGGGCCCACAAGATGGTTTCCCATCTCATTGCCCTAGCTGGGCGTGAGGGTGCCGACAGGAAGCTCGAGCTCTTGAGGATGGCCAACAAGTGTCACGAGACGGCGCTGCACGAGGCTGTCCGGGTTGAAGACGGAGCAATGCTGCAGGACAGGGACAGGGCTTCGGTCGAGGCTGTCCTAACTGATAAACACGGCAAAGGAGCAGAAGAGAAGAGTATGGTCAAGCTGCTGATGGATGCTTATCCCGGATTGGCTAATTATCCTGTCAATGGCATTTCGCCATTGTACCTGGCCATCTCATTGAGGAAGGATACCATTGCAGTAACTCTATATAAGATGAGTGGCGGCAACCTCTCCTACTCTGGACAAGAAGGTCAAAATGCGTTGCATGCTGCGGTTCTCCTAGCTACAGATGGAGGTGCCTAATCTCTCTCTCTCTCTCTCTCTCTCTCTCTCTCTCTCTCTCTCACACACACACACACACACACACACACACACACACAACTTTCCTAAACATTTTGTTTGTCATAGGCATGCCCCATACAATTACAACGGTTTAGAATCAACATGCTTAAACTTTATTTGATTTTGCTTTAGAGAACATTGACTTAAAAATACATTATGTTTTGGGATTTTTAATTTACATACATTCCCAATCTATCAGCTTTTGCTCTGTCACACTTTTACCTATGCCTTTTTCACATGTTTTGACTAATGTTGTTTATTCATTAACGCTCATTATGTAAGGTCATCAATGTCCCATCTATATTCCTCTCTACGTACTCATACCATTGTTTTTGTCTTGTATATTATTTCTGCATGATTAAATAAGGCGGAGGTCCACTCTTTGTTATCAACTCCAAAAAAAAAAAACTAAAATCAATGACTACTGAGCCATCAGAACTGAATAAATTTGGGTTTAATTGGATCAAATGACCCTCTGCTCTTTATTTCCTTTTTAGCATATAATGTAATCTGTTGGGACATCCCCTCATGTTTCATCAGAAGGTGCCTTTCCCCTATATATGTATTTTTAAAAAATAATAATAAACTGTCTTAATAATCTATAAACATTCATAACTAATTCATGTTAAATCATAAAAATGTGTACTAAAATGTTCCTAAAAATAATGATATATCTATTCGTGCATGGATGTTATTTGTTCATGTTCATCCTATTCATTGCACATAATCACACCTTTTTTTATAAATGTAATTTTGCATTACATTAGTCCTAGAGATGGACCAAGAGATCAATCTAGCGGTGTATACAAAAATATCCATTTTTAAATAATAGTTTTGCGTTACATTAGACCTAGAGATCAACCAGGAGAATCTAGTGAACTCAAAAGATCTGGAAGATGATTGGAAGCTAATTAGGCGTTGCAATTATTAGCTAGGATATGGCTTCGAGTCCTACAAATACGATTTAGTTAATTTGACTCCAACAAAATTGGCTTTATATTTGGAGTATGGATCATTTTAGTCAATCTTCATGTATATAATAAGAAGTCTATTTTTGGACATCTGCAAAATCGGGAATCCTTAGCCGCCATCCAACTCTTAAAGTCATTCATTTGTTTTTACCATCGGGTGGTTTTGGTAGGCGTGGTCTTGCTTGCGTGGATGAATGTGACGACGGTGGGGCACACCTGTCAGCTCTCTCTCTCTCTCTCTCTCCATCCACTGGCCGCACCCGCACCAGCCCCGCTGCGCAGCCATGGCGGACGTCGACGGTGCTCCATGCGTGCGGTGGCGCTCCGGTGGCTGATAGGGAACGGGGATAGGCAAAACGGGTGCGGCTCAGCATGAGGAAGCTCAAGGTGGTAGCCATCTCCTTCCTCTGCCTCAGTTCACATCGAAGAAGTGGGTGCAGCAGCGCTCGGCGGATTCCAGGGATGGCACTCCGGCGGACATAGTGCTCGTAAATTCCTAGGCTACTTGTAGTCGGTGGCTCCATGCCCCCTGCTCAACACGACCAGTGTGGCGTCCTCTCCCCAGCCAACACCACCACCTCGCTAAAGCATCGCTTCCCTTGTACAACGCAGTCATCATCGTCTAACACAAGAGGATGGAAAGGGGCCCAATGGCAATGGGTCCACGTGCGCCACTACCTACTTACCTAGGGACTATCACCGCCTGGCCGCCTGGGCATCCTCCACCGATGGAGAGAGAGAGAGGGAGAGGATAGTGAGGAGGGAAAGGAAAGAAGAAAGAGAGAGGGAGAGTGGGGCTGATAGGTGGGCCCCACCACCATGTGTCATCGACATCATCGGCAAAACCGGATACCAAAACCACCTTATGGTAAAAAAAATGATAGTTTGTCAGATGATAATCGGCGATTTTGTTTGTCAGATTAGACAGGGTCACCATATTATTGTTTTGTAGTTTAATGATCAAAATCAAACTGAGACGATAGTTGGATGGCAAAAAAAAATGAAATTCCTCCTGTATAATATAACACAAAGAAATAATTTTAGTAAAACGAGAGCATGGCCATGAGCAAAGAAACATACTAGAAACATGAGAAACTAAGATTAAAATAACTCAAAATTGGTAACCAGCGGGAGATTGTATTTTTTAACAAAGTTTGGTGCTACATATTTATTTTATTTGAAATAAATTAGTTGCATTTTTAAATTAAACCACATTTTTTCAATTTAGAACTTTTGATAGCCCCAGATGGTCATTGACCATCTGGAGCGCTATGGAGATATGGTAGATCATGTGACTTCTCTCATTAATCAAACTGCCCAATTGTTTGGAGCGCTATGGAGATCTGGTAGATCATATGTACTATAGGGGCACTACACGCTCTTTTTTCATTAATATAAAAAAATCATATTCGCAGTCACAGTGATGATAGAAGAACTATTGAAATGGAACAAGGGCCTTGCTACGCAAGTGGACAAGCATGGGAGCACACCTCTTCACTTCGCTTCATCTCGATCTGATTTCTTCATCAGGCGCCGTCTTTGGATTCGAATCCCTATCTACTGGCCTCTCAACATAGTCGCAAAAGTATTCGAAGCTAACCCAACAGCACTGTATCAAGCAGACAACAGTGGATTGTTCCCCATACATGTCGCAGCCTCCGTAGGTGCGACAAGAACCATAGAATTTTTTCTTCAGGAGTCTCCTAATTGTGCTGGATTGCGCAACGCTAAAGGAAGAACGTTTCTTCATGTTGCTGTTGAGAAAAGAAGACAGGAGATAGTCTCCGACTTCTGTAAGGCTCCATCTATGCAATGGATTCTGAATATGCAAGACAAGGACGGAAACACTGCACTGCACTTAGCGATGGAAAGAAAAATGGTTAATACGTGTTGTGATCTACTTGCGAATGAGAAAGTGCATCTAAATTTGTCAAATGTCAAAGGGCAGACTCCCCTTGATCTTTCCAGAATCAATCTTCCTCGGGGGATGCACTACACTATGGTACTGTTCTTACATTCAGAATTTTCTCCTTGAATGAGAATAATATATATTAATTTGTTGCTTTCATGCTTCTCTGGGCTGTTTTATAGAACTCTGAGAGCAAGATGCATCAGGCTCTCGAATTATTTGGTGCAAAACACAATTGTCTTCGCTGCGATCACATTGAGGAGAAGTATGAACGTCCTCTGGACCAAGAGGAAGAGAAGAAACAATCAGACATGATTAAAGATGCAACTAAGATGTTTATTGTCGGCGCAGTCCTGATAGCAACCGTGGCTTTCGGCGCAACTTTCGCCATTCCCGGAGGTTACAAAGCAGATGACCATCTGAATGGAGGCACGCCAACACTTGCTGGCAGGTTTATCTTCGACGCATTCATGATGGCCAACACATTGGCCTTCGTTTGCTCCACCGTAGGTATCATCAGTCTCGTGCTATCTGGAACTAGTATGGTTGACATGAGCACCCGGCGAATGAACTTGGCTGCGTCTTTTTTTCTGTTGTCAAGTTCAGTCATAAGCATGACGGTTGCTTTTGCACTTGCTGCGTATTTGGTGCTAGCTCCGGTTGCTCGTAGCACTGCTATTGCCATCTTTGTGATTAGCCCCCTCCCAATGCTGTACAGACATCTGATGGATGGCATACATATATGGCTTCTTGTTATACGGGCGCAATATGGTAGGAAGAGACCAATTGGAATAGTGTTGATGAAGTTCGCCAGTTTGGTCTTTTGGTTCATGGTGTGGGAACTTTGGCCTGTCGTAGTTACCTTTGCTTGGGCTGGATTTGCAAGAAGGGAGAGGGAACACCATTGATGGGCCGGGCCGAGGATCATCAACCGCAGGAAAGCTGGTACTTGCCGATCGCTGTAAAACAGCTCAACAAGTAATTATGCACCAGTACTATAACATTAACTCCTTAAGTGTGTTGGCATACATGTTGTCCTACAGTATAGTAGTACTCTTATTGCCTTATTGGTGTGCGTTGTGATGGCTTGTGAAACTTATATTAATTTGCTTTCTTGAACTGCTTACTACTTCCAATAAGTTAATCCATGGATTAAGCAATGTGCTTTTCTTTTATAAGCACACTCTTGTACTGCATGAGCAACATTGTTCGTGTCCCAACCATATGTGTATTGTATGCTAAAGCTGTGCATCGCTCGGGCCATCGTTCCAAAACATACATATGGAATTATGGATGGTCCACCAGGTCCCGAGTGAGCAAATTCCCTCCATGCCATTGAAAAATACAACTCTTTCCCTTGTGTGCCACTGGATAGCATACAAGGAATTTTTTTTGTGTCTATGGCATGTGGGGCCAATGGCTTATAAGGGATGTATATAATTTCCAATGGCATAGAGGGAATTGGCTCAATACTAAATGAGCTAAATCATGAGTGCACTGATGATTACATGACCATAGCTGATGATTGACCCTGTTCAAATTACAAACTAAACACTATTCATTCCAACTTTTCTATACTCATATTATTCCTCCCACTCACAGAATACGCTTCCCAAGACTTACTACAATGTTTTTTTGAGCTACAATTTTTTTTTAGCAATCTGAACACAGCCGTGCATACCTAGATCTCGAGCTTCCCGGACTATCATAATGAGCCTTTATTGTGGGGCCCACATGCAGATTAGGCATACAAATTAAATTTACAAGAAGTACCTGACTATCCTATTGAATCATGCATCTTCAACAAGTTTCACTCCATTTTTGCTGAAGTTTTATGGTGTGAACACAAGATTTTAGTTCTACAGCCTAGATATCAATATGGGGTGTATGTGTAAATCTTTTTTTTATGCAAACAACAGGGGAGGCCCCTACTGAAATTTTTCATTTCATATAAAAAAAGGAATATTTACAAGGTACAAGGCCTCAGGCCCAAAGAAGAAAAGTCCTTAATCAAGAGAAATTACATAACCAATTAGACAACAACGGTTTCAGGGATGACTTGGCCCTATAACAAACGAGGCTAAGCTCCTCCATGAAAATCACCTTCCAGCGCCTCAAAGATACTGGTACTCCATCAACACCACTTCATTCCTGTGCTTCCAGATGGCCCAAACCGCAACTAGCAGTAATTCCCTATATATACATGAGTGGAAGTCCCTTCTACCTTGGATGATTCTTTCTCTGATCTCCAAGTCCTCGTTCCATTGAATATTTATAAACCTCCAGCACCACTTACTAAAGTAGCAAGTGAAAAACAGGTGATCTGCCGTCTCTTCAGTCTGAGATGCACATAAGGGACAACTATAATCATCCAAGATCCTTCCCTTCCTCCTGAGAATATTCCTTGTATTCAGTTTGTCCTTTAGCAAAAGCCAGAAGGTAAATTTTTGACGCCCCCAACAACACGATTTCCACATCCATTTATACACCGGGCTGACAGGTATGTGCTCAATTAACTGAAGATAAGCCTTTTTTTTAAATGTATTCAGCAGAACCCCACACAAAGGTCCACTGATCCTTGGAATCACCTTGAATTTGTAAGGCTGGAACCAAATCCACCAACTCAGTTAATTGTTCAGCAGCTTCAGGTGGTAATGGTGTGAAAAAATTTGCATAAACATCTTGGGAAAGGAATTTTCTGACTGAGGCTTTTTTATCCCTAACAAAAGAATAGAGCTGAGGAAACATAATCTTCAAATCTCCTAAATCCCAGCTATCATTCCAAAAGCTGAAAGTGACACCCAAGTTAACCTTACATGTGGCAATCTTGGTAAATTTATCAATTTGAGATAAGACATCTCGCCACCAAAAAGAACCCACCGGCTGTTTCATATGGGCAACCACATCATTAGCATAAAGACACTGCCAAGTTAAAGAGACCCATGGAATGTCCTCATGATTGAAAAATTTCTGTAATGATGAGCTGAGTTCTGAGCCTGCAGATCAATAATACCCATACCACCTTGATCTTTAGGTCGGCAAGCAACTTCCCATGCCACCAGGCGTCCTCCCTTCTTATTCATATCTCCATTACACCACAACTGGTATTTCCTATACCTATCAATCTGATCAATAACCTCTTTATGAAATATGAATGTGCACAAATAGAATGTGGGTAAAGTTGAAAGAACCGAATTGACCATGATTAACCTTCCTGTATATGACAAAAGCCTGTTAATACCCATCATCATCCTCTCAATTCTATTCATCAAGGGAAGATACTCCTGTATGGTCGGCCTTGTGGTGCCCAAAGGAAGACCAAGATATGTGAAAGGCATTTCTCCAACTTGACAACCAATGGCAGCTGCCAAGGCAACTGCTTTTTGGGGATTAACATTGATTGGAATTAATGAGGATTTCTGAAAATTAACCTTTATGCATGTGTGAATCTAGATACATAAATCTGTATGAAGTAGCTAAGTGTCATACTAAAATACTAAATCACGTCTAACAAATGTTACTCAATTCCTGTTCCTTGCACGTCTTGCAATTGTGCATCTCCAGACGCTCCATGCCGAGGCAGATCCAGCATTGGCGCAAAAAAAAACATGGCACTTGCACAAAAAGGAAAAAAAACTTGTCTCATCCATTTGCCCAATCATTAGTCACGTAATAATTACATCCAAACTCCAAAGAATCAAATAATTACATCCCTGCAATATTTTTTTTATCAAAGAATCATGTACCCACTCAGTACTCAGTAAAAGCATCTCCAGTGGGTATGCAAATTTGGGCTCTCAAATCTATTTTACAAGCCCACATGTAAAATCTAGGGGCTCAATTTTGTATCCAACTCCAGTGAGGCATGCATCCATGCTCTATTGGGGCATAAAAAAAATGGTGGGACCTATGGTTTGGGATGGAGGATGAGAGGTTCCCAAATCTAGGGGCTTGAAGGGAAAATTTGGAAGAGCATGCAAAATAGGATGCAGGATGAGAGTCCCACTGAAAGATGTTTTTTTGTTGGGCTCTTAAAATTTAGAGTAGGAACTCATTTAGGAGCCGCTAGTGCTCTAACCCTCCTCTCAGGTCCGATCCTCTTGCCTGCAAGCCTGCACGCAACGGCAGCACCCACACACTTTTCACGCTCCGCACCATAACGGATCACCCTCGGTCTCAAGGGCAGAAGGGTGAGGGGAGGTGATGTTGAATTGTGGACTCTCGAGGTAGTGGGGATATGATAGTTGATAGGCCAAGAGAGCAAGATGTGTTTGGGTTGATGCCTAAGCTTCTCATAACTAATCTTAGTTAAGTGTGGCTTGCTAAAAAAAACGTGTGGCTACCAAATTCTTAACCACAAGTGTGACAAAGTTAGGCAAAAAATCGAGAGTATGTCGTGCTAAGAAAGTGCGGCTTGCCACAACTGCTGCAATGAACCAAACAGGTGCCTAACATTCCATGACGCGATTGAGCTTAGGCCGTTACGCGTATCAGGATTAAAAACGTATAATTTCTACGTTAAAAAATTCATTAAAAAAGGTATAGTTTCGCATAGCATACCATTACACAGTGCCAGGAGCGTTAATATATGCCACTACTTGTGTTGGGGTTTGTAGCTCAGGGGACTAGAAGACAACTCTAAACTTTAAATACAAATCAACAAATGAGAGTTGTCATTACGAATTGAGTTTTAGCTCAGCTGCCAAGGTCCCTTGCGATGGAACTAGTCCACCAGGATTCGAGTCCTGATTCGACATGGGTGCTCGTATTTTTTGGATCAATAGTGAAAAGTTGGATAAATAGTGTATTTGGGGAATCTTTTGGGGACTAAACGGAGCCTTAGTGGTAGGCGATGTGCCGTCGATAGCGAGACGCCTGTGGTGACTTCCTCAATTTTGAGGATTTGCCGGAGGTGGTCATAAGGGTAGAGTTGCGTTCGAAAAAAAAGTTGTCATTCTAACCAATACTGTTTTTTTAGGCAGAGAAGTTCTCAAAATTAAGGGTGCGTTCAGTTCACCCAAAAAACACTATTTATCCAACTTTTTCCTATTTATCCTAATCCTCCCACTCACAGAACACGCTTCCCAGTACGACCTATACTGTTTTTTAGATCTAGTGTTTTTTCTCCCAATCTAGACTTACCATAAGATAATGTGGGGCCGGCAAATGACTGCGCTAAAAACCGAGTTTGCAATTCAGCGGGCTTTGAAGACTCGTCTGACGCAATACCGGGTACCCGGTATGTTAACCGTAGGATTATGTACCAGTTGTCATAGAGATCTGTGTAGGATGGCAGGCACTGCAGGTTTAGGTGTGTTTAGATTAGGGAAAGATTCCCAAAAATACACTGTTCACTAGAAATACACTATAGATGAATAGTGTTCTGTGAGTGGAAGGGATGCAATGAATTGGAAAAAGTTGGATGAATAGTATTTTTTAAGGCCATGTTCAGATTCCCAACTATTCACTATTCATTCTAACTTTTCACTATTCATTCAAACTTTTCACTGTTCCTCACTCACAAAACACGTTTCCCAACTAATGCTACAGTGTTTTTCTTATGCTACAGTGTTTTTTCCTACAATGTAAACACACACTTATGTCTCATCGCGTACGTGTATGATTGGGCTACGAATATGTATACACAAGACACGTTTCCCTCGGGGACTGGTGCAGGCTTGGTTGGGGAGTGTCTTTATGTACCTCCTGGTCTCGATTTTGAATTTCAGAATCCAGTCCATTCCGCAGTCTTCCTCCGGGAAGCCATGGCCGCCGAGGTCTGGCCGCCTTTGAGCCTAACTGCCTAAGGCTAAGGGATTCTTTCCCGGAGGGGCGGCGGAGCTGTCCGCATGGAGATGGGATACCTATTCCCCGGCAAGAAGGTCTCTCGTCTATGGCGTCGCGGAACCAGATCTAGCGGGGGTGGTGGTCAACCACAAGGGCGCGTCCTCGCCGTCGGCGACGTGCTTCTCGCAGCACCAGCTTGTGCTGCCAGCGGCCAGCGGCTGGCCGGAGCGGCCCCGCGAGCTGGTATCCGCCATCATAGGCCACCGCGGTACCAACACCCAACGGAGAAGGTAGATCTGACGCCTCAGTCCTCTGTGGAGATCGTAGTCTCCTGCCGCTTCCCCCCTCTCTCTCCTCTCAGTCCACCTGATCTTTTATTCGTCGACCCTTTCCTCTCCTCTTAGATCCGGCGAGCAGCGTGGGCAAAATCGCTAGATCTAGCTGTGGC
Source organism: Digitaria exilis (assembly GCA_015342445.1). NCBI lineage: Eukaryota > Viridiplantae > Streptophyta > Magnoliopsida > Poales > Poaceae > Digitaria > Digitaria exilis. Next base: position 316,430 of record JACEFO010000191.1, on the reverse strand, counting down.
CAACAGTACCAGATCTGCGATTGGCTGGTGCGGCAGGCGGCGGATCTGCTCCCAGTACGCGGAGTACTCGTCGGGCAACATCACGGCCGGCAGCGCCTTCACCTCCAACCTGGACAGCCTCGTCGCGGCGCATCCGGGCGACGCCGCTTCCTCCCTGATCCTCTTCACGTTTGCGTTCGCTGACTCCGTCTCGGGTTGACAGCCTACGGCTCCACCCCGTGCCGCTGCGCCTGCTCGCCGACGCCTTCGCCAGGCTGCGCTCGTGCCCGTCTTATGCAATCAAAACCGGGCGTGAGCAAACCTGCAGCGGACCCCCGGGCAGCGCAGAGGAGGCGGCCGACCCTAGGGCAGGGCGGCGCGGCTTCGATGGACGCCACCTCACCACTGCTTGCCTGGCCGGCTTGCCGCAGGGCTCCAACTGGCTAACCGTAGAGTTTTCCTGTGTGATTTCATATGGATTTAGATTTCTCGTTCGATTCAGGCGCAAGATCTGGCAATAACGCATCCCACTCCAGCATGTACGGCGGCTTCACCTGCCGTGACACAGCGCCGAGCCACCCAGGACTGCTATTGGCTTGTTCCTGTAAGTCTTCTTTTTGGACTGGAACTGAGTCATGCTGGCAGGCAGTTCATCCTTTTTTCTTCTTCAGTTTCATGAGAATCTGGACCTAAAAGGTTAATCCTAGTATTGCTGAACCAGAGAGATTGAGACTGAATCATGCTCTGGAATGGTAGGCAGATGACCTTTTTTTTATTCGGTATAAGCAAAGCTGGCCGTTTTTTGCTTCTCATTATTTCTTGATTTGACTGAAGATGGAGGTTTCACCACATCTATTAATTGAAGTACGTAATAGATATGTTTTTTTAGGCCATGTTCAGATTTCCAACTATTCACTATTCATTCCAACTTTTCACTGTTCCTCCCTCACAAAACACGTTTCCCAGCGAATGCTACAGTGTTTTTCTTATGCTACAGTGTTTTTTCCTACAATCTAAACACACCCTTAGATTGGGGAAAGATTCCCTGAAAATACACTGTTCACCAAAAAAACACTGTAGATGAATAATGTTTGAGTAGAAGGGATGGGATGAATAGTGAAAAGTTGGATGAATAGTGTTTTTTTGGAATATTTAGGAAACTAAACTAGATCATCTGTGTGTACTGGTTCATCATGTTCGTTGCTAGAAAAACTTGGTAGCTGGAGACAGCTAGGCTCGCAAACAGTGATATGTGTATGCAATAAAAATTCTTGACAAGGATTAACTGATAACTTCTGTTCTTTGCCTCTACAATCCAGTTTTTTTTTCTACATTATACTGTGCATTGATGCCTGTTAGGAGATGAATTTTTCATGGAAAAACTGATTATATTTTACATGGAGGCATAAGAAAGATTTTTCCTTAATTGAATATTTGAACAAGAGAACTTCTGAATACATGTACTACTGTGAGCTTGCTTCTGTTAAATTCCAACTTCTAACAGAAGAGGACAGATTTCTGAACTATCATTAGCCAAACTTTTAAATGTAGAAAAACACAAAGATGATGGACACATATATGTGCACTTGCTTAGTAGTAGTTACAAATATCAGTCTCACGCCCTACTACTATGAGCTCTCTGTTTTAATTTTTCTCTGAAATCGTGGCTTACTTGATTACAGAGAGGCATTCTCCATAGTGGGAGAACAGACGCTCAGCTTCTCATGCGGATAGGTCGCTGACATTGCCACTGGTCAGGTGAGCACGGTGGTATATGCATGGCCAGTTACGCACTGGTGTGGTGGTGATATTAACTGCAAAGCTTCTTTTCTGTTGCGTTATTGGAATTGGTGATTTATGTACTCCTCTTTTTATTCAGTTTGTGCGTGTACTAAGATGTATAATGAATATTTGACTTTATTATTGTATACAATATGTTTTTTTTAAGAAAGAGTTATGAATACAATGGAATAAAAAGAAGTTGAATTGTAGCATTTGTACTCGGTACTAGGATATTGGAGGAAGGATGTACTCTTTAAATGAGATATTATAATTTTTATTGTAGATATCAAGCCAATCGTAGTTTGATCTATGACACATGTTTTATATATAGTGTAGTTTGATCTATGACACATGTTTTATATATAGTGTACCAGGATACACATGTTTTATATAGAGGATACGAGGATATACATGCATTTTGTATTAGCTCAATAATAAAAAAAAGAAATGCATGCCATTTTTTTTCTATAAAGGGTACTGACATGTACTGGTACTCGCCCTCTCTGCGAGCGGGCCATTCAAAAGAGTGAGTGGGGAATCCTAAAAACTAATTTGAAATCGTATGTGAATATGAGAAAATAAGGCAGCGATTGTAGGAGGTGATACCAGTACCAGGTCACTATGTTAACTTCATGTATGCTTTTTTGATGATTGACTGGTACACGTCAAATATATGTTAATGTAGATTGATAATGGATATTACGCTTGAAAAGCTTTGTTTTTTTAATGTATACAATACTTTGTCTAGTTATTTTGCTGAACCCGACAAACTTTGTTGTGTCGGTGTCGTGCAGAAGCAGACTTTCAATAGGGGACAATGTGATTCTTATTTTTTAACTGGAAGGAATAATAAAAAAATGAATTTGAGCATATTAATATGTACCAATATTTAGAGTGTCACACCCTGAATTTGGGATTACGGGATGTGATTAGAAAGACAAATTAAAGAAACAAATTTTACAAATTATTAAAACTTTTCGACATTTGTTTAATTTACAGGAAATTTACCATAGGAAATTAATCAATTTTCTAAATTAAATAAATATGCTTTATGTGGTATTAATTGAAGTGTTGCATTGATGCTGAACTGCATCATGTGTTTATGAGTGTAGTGTTTCAAAATGCGTTCAGAGGTTGATCAAATCTTCCCTGAGAATTTTCTAGGATTTATTCTCTTTTCCTTAGCCAAATCTATTTATTGGAAGGCTTTAAATTCCCTTTTCACGTACTCCAAATATTTTATTTTGGTTCAAATTCTCCAACTCTATCTCTGGAATGTTTCTTAGGATTTCCGTGTTTAAATGCATATCTAGAATTATCTGGATTTGTTTTAAACTGAAATCTATTTCCCGAAATAAAATCTATTTTCCATTTTTCTTGGGCCGACCATCTCTTTGTCCGGCCCATCATTTGCCATTTCTTTTCCCAGCCCAACCCGGCCTCCCTCTCTCCTTCTCTCTCCCTTGTTCTCTCTCTGACCGCCCGGTCCCACCTGTCATCCCCATCTTCACGTCGTGCGGCAATGGGACTCAAGCTCGAGTCCGGCCATTGCACGACGCGCCGCCAGCCATTCTTGGCTTCCGCGCCAAGCCAGCCTCGCCTCCAGCGCCCTATAAAAGCGCGGCTCGAACCCTAGCATCCCCTATGCTCGCCGCACCCGGCACCCCTCCCTCTCCTCCGCCGGAGTTGCTTGCCGCTACAAGCCGAGCGTCGCCGTCGCCATTGCCGTCGATTCGCCGCTGTGGGGCCTCGCCGGATCGAATTGACAACCCTAGGAGTATCTTCGAGCGAAAACGCATCGATTCCATCCATCCCCGCCGCCAATCAACTGCCAGAGCGCCGCCGCCACATGGACCTCCCGAGCGCCGCCTGCAATCTCCGATTCCGGCCGCCACTGCTCCTCTCGTCGCTTGGTGAGCATCTCCTCGTGATCCCCGTCCTCTTGTCTCTCCGTTTTGTAGCTCGTCCGAGGCCCTACCCCACCAAATCGCCGGCGTCCCCTGCGAGCAAAGCCATCCGGGCTCCTGTTCGCCATGGACATAAGCTCTGGAGGTTTTGCATCCAGACCCATGTCCTATTTTGTAATTCTCCGATCTATTCATTGTGTCTTGATCAATCTGTAGATAACCCCCTGGATTGTTTAGATCCTCGCAGTCTAGTCCAAACCGAGCACCTTTTATAGATCTGACCCCAGCCTTTGATTTAATCGCGAGCACTGTTCTAGGTGTCTTGCAAATCTTCTCAGATAGCCCCTGAAATCTATAGTCCTTCACGATTAAATCCTTGCAGCCTTTACTAGTTAATAGTTCTCACGTTTGGTCTCCGTTTAATCTCGTTCTTGCTGCGCTAATCTTTTAAAAGTGTAGACTTTAGTTTAATAGTGTTGTTTACCAGGTTTCGTGTTTTGAAAATAAATAAAATATTAACTTGCTTAATATTTGTTATACGCTTTACAAATTACATAAAATCCAATTAAGGCTCCAACTCCAAGTTTTATAATAGAATTTAATTTGGTTAATCATTATTAAACTAGTGTTTTATAATTAAAATATGGTTACAAGTAATGTCTCTTTGTTTCATAAGCAAATATTCTGATCTGATTATGATTAATGCTTACTTCATATGTTTTTCCAAATAAAAGCTAGTAAGGTCATATATCGGTTTTCATAAACTAATAATTAATTTGCTTAATGTTCAATATTGAATCTAGTTTTCTGAATAAAACTTGACTAGATTCATAGATCGACTTTTGTGAATGAATGTGAACTTGATTAATATCTATATCTACTTCACTAGCTTTTCTAATTAAAGTTAATTAAGGTTTATACCATGCTATTTCGTAAACAAATAATGTTAATATGAATAACAATTATTGAACTAGCTTTCATAATTAAAATCTAATTAGAGTAAACATTGGTTTTGTGCAATTTAAATTAATATAAATAATTTCCAATTTGAATGTGCTTTTAATATAACTTGTTTAGTCCAACATGATACATGAAATTATTCGTCTAAATGTTCTCATGTTTTCTTGCAATTTAAAATATTTAATTGGTATAATCAATACATAAACATATGCAAATAAAATTAATTAAGCTTTAACCCGTCTTTTCATATCAAAGTATAATTTGATTAATTTAATACTGAATATTTCTCTAAATATTTATCACATGCCTTTTCTTAATTAAATAAAAGAAGCATATAGTCTTTTATTTTTTGTATAATATAAATCTTTCAATAGTTATACCTTTCCAAATCATAGCTCTGCTTTCAAGGTTTCTTGTGCCTTCACGTTCGTACTAACGAGCCCCATCGTTTAATGCGTTTCTTTTAAAGCTTTTCTTTTGATTGGTGTATTGTTTTTAGTTGTAACTATTTCTTTGCTTGCATGTTTGTGCTTGTGCTCGATGTTTGCTACGATTACAGGAGCATCGTTCCGAAGCTGTCAAGAACAAGAGTTGAAGACTGAGCAGTGGTATTCTTTTGCGGAAAGGTAAGTGTCTCTAACCATCCTTCTACTTGTGCTTTATAAGATCATATATGTTAATTGGAACATGGAGAACCACCCAGGATTACCCGTACAACCATAATACTATACATGGCTGTGGTCTTGGCTGAATAATTAGATGAACTATGTGTTGTGTTTGTGCTGCCTGTTGGGCTGATCTTTGTTTGCGGATGTGTTGGTGCGGGGATCGGAAGACCATGTCTTCTGTTGAAACCGTAAGTGCTGGGAACAAACACACATGTAGGAATCCTTTGTAAAGCCTCGTAGCGTCCCTATGCAGTCACACCTTGGAAGTGTGATACGTGCTTTGGCCGGCACAACATGGTTGGGTTTAAAGTTCTTCGGAGCTTTTACGCGAATTGTGGTAAAAGTGTACAACCTCTGCAGAGTGTAAAATTGTTATAACAGCCGTGTTCGTGGTCTTGAACGGCCTGGATCCTCACATGATTAATTTATCGAAAGTTGATATTAATTAAATCGTTCTGGTTATTTCGGTGGCCTTGCTGAGTACCAACCATAAGTGTACTCATCATTGCTTATTGCTGCTCAGTATTCAAAAGGTGTGTGAAGTTGTTAAAGATGATGCTAGGCGTACGCAACCCCTAGTCAACTGCCTGTGGTGAAGAGTTCAACATTCCGCTTCTAGAAAATGTTTGTATGTATTTATTTTATTCTTTCCGCTGTACCTTTGTGTTCTGTTTATTCATGGAGTCTATCATATGTGTGAAACGTATCCTGGCACACATATGAGATGTATCTGGTTTTCTTTTTTTAAAACCATGTGTGACATAGAGGTATTATGATATACCCAATATTTAATGAATGCAATGTTTATAGGATGTTGATATAATGGCTGGGCGTCAGGATGTACCAGGACCGCGATGCACGTAATCAGCTTATACCATAAGGAAATATATTTAATTTAAAGTGACTTTGAATTATTCTAAAGTCAGTTTGGCTAGCAACTTCCGGTCAGGATGTATAGATGCATCATGTGTACTTGTGCAAAGTAGGAGTGGAGCATGTACCAAGTGAGCAGATGTGCATGACTGGTACCACTTAAAAAGGTCATTACAAATGAAAAACTCTACTAGTTGTAACGTACTTGTTCTAATGAGTGGTAGATAGTTGAACAGGTGGTTATTGCACCTGCTATGTATCAAATAAAAAATTATTCACCAACAGACCCCCGACGTAAAATGTCCACACCAACGGCTACTTTCTGACTCCGTCAGACCTTTACGTCTGATCGCACCTGTCCATCCGACGCGTACGAAGAAAGGGAAAAAGAAATACAGGGCAATACTGAGGAAGAGACAAAAATAGCACGTATCTCGGGACACATCCAACGGACACAATAACGGCCACCCGAGTTGCCGGCCACAGAAACGATTTCTCGACCCAAACCCCTTCTCCCACGGCCCGACTCAACTCGTGCCCCTTCGAGTCCTCGAAAAAAAAAGAGTGCTCCTTCGTCGTCCTTCGGCGGCACCCAAGTGCACGACTGCAGGCCTGCTGCCTGCTGGCAGTGGGCGGCTAGCGCCGCACAGCAGGCGGAACAAAAATCAACGCTGTGTTCAGATCCAGAAAAAAGTACTATTTTAATAAGTTTTTCTTATTTACCCTCCACAGAATACGCTTCTCAGTGTACTATTCACTTCCAATCTAAACACAGCCTCAATGCTGTACCTATGTAAAAGGAATGCACTTCTAGCTGTACTTATCGCCTTTTTTTGTTTCACGTTTTACATTTTGCATTTTATCAAGATCTGATGCGATATTGGGGCGAGGAATATTAGATTTAGGACCATATTCATCGACCTTGCAGTTTATCATTTGCTTTAATCGATGACGCAATAAGTTCAATTAACAAAGTTAGAAGCGGTATGTCTAGGACTCTTGTTTCAGCTGTGAAAAAGCGTCTCCCGGATGGAGTTTGCAGCAGCCGATAATTAAGTCTAAAGAATGGACGATACTAACGGCTTGATGAGGAGGGTCTACTCATGTGCTTGGTTAAAAAAAATTATGTAGTATCAGTCAAATTGGTCGTCGTTTCATCACTGTGAAATAGAACAATGATAACAAAAGCTAGATGAGTAGATTCTGGTTGATATTCAATTATTCAAATCAGCTAGAACTTTGGCATATACATAGCATATAGCATAGTGTAATGGTGGCAGAAGATTCATGTAGCCTGTCCTTTTGTGTTAGTAAAGAAAACGAAATTTCTTTGTTCCATGGGTTAATGGTAAAAACCAACTGAAAAAATTACACCGGGCACTGCTGTCCAGGCAACAAATTTCAGCAGCATGTGGGGCAACAAGCATAGAAATCTTAACTTGCTGGGCATGCTAGGTGCATCAATCTGACTTCATATAAGAGCAGAATCAGATGCGGTCAGGGTTAACCAAACCGTCGGGAACCGGTCCGGTTTGACCGGTTCCCGACCAAACCGCCCTGGACCGGTAGCGGTTCGGGGCGGTTTGAACCGGGCAAAATTCAAAATTTTTAAATTTAAATTCAAAAATGGAAAAATGTCGTAAAAATTCCTAAAAATACTTCAAGGTGTGTTTAATCTATTGGTGTAAAAAGTTTTCAAATATTTGCTCATTTGGTATTTTTTTTGGCAAATACAAGTTAAATCAAAAAAGAAAAAGAAAAAAAGTGGTTGGCCCATTAAGGCCCATTTTTTTTGGACGCAAACCAGCCGGCTAATCGCCAAACCGGTCCGGCTAACCGGTCAAACCGAGCGGCTAACCGCTCCAACCGCCGGGTATGTGAATTTGAATTCAAAATTTGAATTTGTTCGGTTTCCAGCGGTAACCGGTCAAACCGGACCGGCTAACCGCTACCGCTGGCCGGCGGTTCGAGGTCTCGGTTCGAAAAATAAAACCCTGGATGCGGTGTAACAATAGTACAATGCACTAGCGTACAATCCTTATAGAGGTTGAAACTTGCCAATAAATAAATTTAGGCTTTGTTTAGATCGCCAACTTTCTCCGACTTATTTTGCCAACTTGTCACATCGAATGTTTGGACACTAATTACGAGTATTAAACATCAGTGTAAAAAAAACTAATTACATAGATGGACTCCACATCGTGAGACGAATCTATTAAACCTAATTAATTCGTCATTAGACACTATCATGCTACAGTAACTCATCATTAAAAATGCGCTAATGACGGTACATATTAGGCTTAATAGATTCGTCTTGCGATGTAGAGTCCATCTGTATAATTAGTTTACATTTAGTACTCCTAATTAGTGTCAAACTAAAAACATTGTTGTTGCCGCGCCCATTTGGATCGGACCAGTTTATTTTGTTTTTAATCTTCATTCATCAGGAGGATATTGTAAACACCATTCGAAGAATTTATGAGAGTGAAAACCAATATACATAGCTTAAGTGAGCTTTTTCCTGTTAATATATTATAGAACATGGAAAAAATATATTTGAAAACCTAGAAGTACTTAATTACCTAGGATGTAATAATTAGAGATTAAAATATTACACATAAATATGTTATGGTTAGATGCTATATTCATATTACAAATTAACTTTAGGCATATTTGGATGAACCAAGCAGCACATCATGTGTAGAATTTTAACACGTTTATTTTACTTTTGAATTAATGAAATGTACTGGAGGACGAAATATATACCAAGATGGTACTTTAGATGTACAGAAAGAATATTTGGAATTATTAGTTTGACACCTGCAATGAAAGACGCAGAAACACATTGAGTAACTCTAGCTTATTGCTAATTAATTCCTTTATTTCGTAACAAATGCGTTGAAGTTATTTCAACTAATCCGCCGTACTTGTAGGACAGCTATGTGTGTATGTGTATGTACTTGTGGGCTAATTTTGTACTCCCATCATGCTTGTTCATTGCGTGTTTAATCTTGAAGCACGGCAATGGTCAAGAGGAGTGTAAAGCTTTGACGGGTCTGAAGAAATGGCAGATCGTGGCAACCGCCAAGAACTTGGTAGCAGCGCCGCCCTGCAACTTTGCCCCCTTACGCTCCCGCGAGGCTCGACAGGCGAGCGCCACCACTCGGTGGAGCCAAGGTGTGACGGGAAGATTCTAGACAAACTGTGTAGCTGTTGCACATCCGTCCGATCAAACATAAACAGACATCTAACGATTGGAGGAAAAAGGACGACGTGGCATAATCTGGGGTCGAGGTTTGTCCGCAGGTTTCGTCTCGTAGAGAAGGATGTATGTGATATTTCGCTAACTTTCGCCAACTTTGCCCCCTCATCTAAACAAGACCTTATTGTATGAGCACACAGAAGCACGTGCGCACATACGTACGGACATCAATTGTTCAGACAACTTCATACAGAGGGGATAAGTCCGATGATAAATCAAGGATTTGGAAGTCATTACCATTTCATCATCAAAACGGGCCGGTTTGGATTCTGGGAAAGCTGGGCCCGCAAGTCTTCCACGAGTGCTTCATTGCCCTCAGAGCTGCCGATTAGCTGAAATTTCTTGAGGTTGGGAAGCGATGTTAGCCCAGAAAACAACCCAACATTGATTATTTCATCGCTGTAATCACTGAACTCCAGCATCTCAAGCTTAGGCACTGCTCCTTTGCTAAACTCCACAGATTTGACATTCTTTCGGGATGCGATCTCATCTCCGTTTGTGCATCCCTGTTTGCTACTTAGGTATAGGGCCACTAGACTCGGGAATGCCTCTGGCAGGAAATGGAGACGGAGCCCCTCAACGTCGAATGTGTAAATCCATAGCCCTAGGATGGCTAGGTGTGGTAGATTGCCAAGCATTTGCATAATTCCATCTGAATCCAACAGTTTTGTATACTCTAGGCACAGCTTGACAAGATTCTGAATCGTCGTGATCCATGCTGGCAGTTTGACCAGATTGCCCCGCAGCGTGAGGCTGCGGAGGTTATTGGGCGGTGAAGGTACATCATCCAAAAGGCCACATAAGTCATCTCCACAATGTGGAAACACTGTCAATGATTCCAGGCGGCTAAGAACCTTAAGAGTGGAAAAAAACCCATGACAATTTTTCTTGTTGATACCTACGACCTCCAACTTGCGCAGCCCAGTAATCTTTTCTATTTCCTTTAGGCTGTTCCCACTTCTTCCAATATCTACAGTACCTAGTGTGTGCAAGGCCTTCATATTCCCTGCACCTCTTGGCACAGAAATACTACTTATAGCATAAAAAGGCCTTGCTAAGTTCCAAAATTTAGCGCACCTACCATGTGAGGCCTCCATGTCCAGCTCCATCCAAGTAGCCCGAGGTATGCACAATGCCGCACACTTACTTGGGAATCTACCAAGAAAGTAAGCATGATCATTTCTTAAGCCACCAATGCAAAGATATTGCAGCTGCTTAAGTTTAATGATGGTATTTGGCAGCATTGTGATCCGTGTAAATCTAAGATCAAGTGTCTGGAGATGCCTCATGTTACCCACCGAGTCTGGAAGGCGATAGATACCTCTACATCCTTTTAGAGAAAGGTACCTCAGGTGAAGAAACTTCTCAATATGCTCGAGGTGATGATTACATAGATCCTTGGTGTCCTGCAGGTCCAAAACACGCAGGAACGTCATCTTGTCAGAAATAAAAAATGGTCTCCATTTTCCAAACACCGTTAATGATCGTATACGAGACACATCCACTGTATTTTCAAAATCTCCCTGATCTCCCTTCCAATTGGCACTTATAGAAAGGTGACGTACCCTCCCATTTCTGTTTGAGCTGCAACCTTCTTCCAGCCTGAAAATAAGATTTTCCTCTGCTGCTTTTGAGATGCTGATTTCACGCATGAGATCATGGACTTGGCATGAGTCAATTTTTTTTCTACTGAAATATGTTCTTTTGTTCGGTAGTATCATGCTCCTGTCAATGAGTTCCATGAAGTGGCTATCAGCTATTTCTGTCAAAGACTTGCCAGGCACCTCAGTTGAGTAACCCTCTGCAATCCACCTGCGCACCAATCGGTCCCGTTTAATAATGTGGTCTTCAGGAAAGATAGATAGATATAAGAAACAAGGCTTCAAATGATAAGGTAAACCATCATAGCTCTTCTTAAGGACATTTTTTATATTTCCGAGCCCTTGATTCATCTCGAACTCAGCACTAATATGTGAATTTAATTTTTTCCACTCTATGGGAGTTTTTGGTTGCTTTGCCAAGAAGCCACCTATGGTCACTATTGCAAGAGGAAGTCCTTTGCACTTCTTCATAATCAATTCAGCCTCCTTGAATAACTCAGGGCACTCCTCATTTAAATTTATAGGTTTCCCAAATACCTGAAATTTGTTCTCGATTCAGCCCATATAAAAGAAAGAGTTAATTGCACCCACCATACAACAACTTGTCATGTGCGTGTAAATAGCTCCACTAACTTGTAAAATGCTCAATTCAGTGCAACAACTTGGCAAATTAGTGCATGCAGAGTCCAAATGTTACGTTGACTTGTATTTGACCACGACAAACAACAAATACATGGTATATTTGCATCGAAACAAAAAAATTGACCATAGCGTGGCCATTGATATTCACGTTAGAATTAGGATATATTTATCCAAGACAAGAACGTTTATTATAAATTTAAAAATAGACTCCTGTTAGAAAATAAGAGATGTTTTGTTTTGTCCATATAAATTATTTTCTTCTAATTCTGACAGACAATTTCTATAAAAGCAATATAAGCTTGATTTATACCTATTTATGTGCTTTAAGTTTACATAAAGAAATTTTTCCTTTAATTTGAACTATAATTTTTAATAAATAAAAGCCACTGGTTAATTCACTAAGGCTATATTTATATCATGTACATGAATAGTCAGTTATAAGTAGATTTATATGAATCATTTGGTGTTTTATCAATCTTTTAAAAAGATATTAATTCCATTGTGGTAAGATGAAAATATAAATATGGTAGTGTGAAAAATTATAATAAAATTTAGACTGTATATCACTAATTTACCAAGTTATTGCACAAACTTGAGCATTTCACAATGTGCACCCACCTGCCAAGTTGTGGCACAAAATTGAGCATTTTACAACTTGTTGGACTAATCTGCACCCACCTGACTAGTTGTTGTATGGTGGGTGCAATTTACTCTAAAAGAAATATAGAGGGATACATACTGATATTTCTAATTTATTTCTACTGCTTAATGCAGAGATTTTTTTCCCTTAAAGGTAAATAGTTACACTATATTTGTTGGGGCGTAATAATTGTTTCCAGAAAACTTGAACACAATTAAAATACATGATTAGTTGCATCTACCTATACGGAACTGGAAATTAGATATTTAGGTCCTTTCAAGCTAGGTTCGTGTTTTTTGTAAAAGAAATCTATGCTAATTAGCAGTTAATCCAGATTGTTTTACAAGTCCCTGCCTTAAACTTCTTTAAAAAAAACATATCCACTGACTGAGACCACTGGCATGTGCAATGGTGTGCCCCAAAAGGGCCACTAAGGAACTATTTGGATGTGCGGTCCTGGATGGATTTAGCCTGACTAAGAGCTTGCTTGGATTCAGCCTGGGTGGAGTTTGGTTGAGATCCTTGGTGGCCTGCCTGCAGCAAGGAAGCATGGTGCCGAGGTTTAAGCCCTGAAAAACGGTGGCCTGGCTCCGGCAGCTGTCTGCCGGATATAACGACAGGTTGCAACTTTTTGTTTTTGCTATTGATTCTTAATTAGTTACTAGTATATATTTTTTTCACTTGTGGTTTCTTTTCACCTTTTACTTTTCCCTAGAAACATTCTATCTTGTGGACAAAAAGTAAATGTAAATGCAAGGTTATTATCAAACCTCCAAATAACAATTACTTGTTTGGTTATTGTTCATAAGTTTGAAGGTTTTTTAATAACAAATAAAATAATTAGTATAAAATATTGGTTTTAATGAATCAGTCTTATCAATCATACACAAATAATGAAAAGAAGCATCACACTTACTTTTTTTTCATTAGTGCTCTAAGGCACTCCAACCAAACACATCTTTATACTTTTCATACTAATAAAATAATTAGTATAAAATATTGGTTTTAATGAATCAGTCTTATCAATCATACACAAATAATGAAAAGAAGCATCACACTTACTTTTTTTTTTCATTAGTGCTCTCAGGCACCCCCACCAAACACATCTTTATACTTTTCATACTACTCTCCAGCAACAATTTTTGCCAGGCAACTTACCCTTGCCACCAATCAAACAAGCCCGGAGCACATGAGGAGCTTAAACAAAGCTACGATCGGCTCAACTACTACTACGGTTATATGCTACAGTTATCCATTTAGTTCATTTTTATCTCTTTTCTGTTCTTCTTTGCAATACTCCTGCAGTTTCGATACAAAGTATTTAAGTTTTATCCTAAGCCAAAATTGACCAAATTAATGGAAAAATATTGACACCAAATAAATATATGATATATTCCATGATGGATTTTATAAAGCTAATTTGATGATGTAGATGTTGGTGTATTTTCTATAAATTTAATTGATTAGAACGTCGTTTGACTTCAAAAAAAACTAAATGCCTTAAATTTTGGAACTAAGGGAGCGGCCTTGTTATTTTAATATGCATAAATCAGTTTGATCGATGCAAGTGCCGTATAAATATGACTGTAGAGCAAGACTGCTGTAGAGAAAGAAAATTAGAGGGACTTTTTTTAAAAAAAATAGAACTGGACCATTCACAAATAACAATTTTACCAGCCATTCTCTATGAATAATTATATACCTTCTCTGTGAAGAGGTCAAGTGCATCTTTTTCTTCTAGGAATTTGAGCTGCACGATGTGTGTCATCTTTGATGAACAATGCCGAGCAATTTCATTTACCCTTGTGGTGATTATGATCCGGCTTTCTGTCACCATTCTTGGGAAACAGCTCTCTATATCAGTCCATTCTTTGGTGGAAGATAAATCATCAAGAACAATCAAGTATTTTTTTCCATCTAAAATGCCATGCTCCCATTGCTTCTGACCAGTCAGTTGCTCGGCCAAATTATTAAGAACATCTGTATGATTGAAAGGGCGCTTTACTGTGACACAAGCACACTTGTCAAACATAGCGTTGAGCTCTTGGCTTTGGTAGACATCTTTAACCAGTGTGGTTTTTCCAAGACCACCCATTCCCCATATAGAGATAACCTCAAAATTTTGGCTAGCTTCATTCGAGATCAAGTTGAAAATTTTAGATTTTTCACTCTGTCGGCCAATGAGTTTAGATTCCTTAAAATCAGTGAAATTTGTCTCCATCTGAGTAAGACACTTTCCATCCCTAGAGTTACTGTCATCAAGAGTGTCTGTAGTTGAGCTAGGCCCCGGATCTGTTGAATATTCTATATCTTGTGTACTCTGAAACACAATACGCAAGTTATGTGTTGCTTTCAAATACATTTCACATGGCCATGTTTAGGTTTAAATTTTTTATTTAATCTTACAAATGTTTACTTAATAGTAACTTGATCAGTTTCTTGATTAAAACATGCATGCTGCAAGAAGGTTTGTAGGTAGATAAGTTTATTTCATTTAAAGCTATGAAACATTAACTTCAATCAATTAAGTTATGTGAGAAGTTGAACTAGAAAACCGAGATAACTACAAGACCTAAATATTACCTTGTCGTAGAAAGCATAAAGAGTTTTATCAGGACATAATTGCTTGTGCTCCGGTAGCAATGTCGATGGCTCAACACACAAGCTTGCAACTTTAACATACTCCGTGCACACTAAGAGTCGACTCCCTTTCTTGTTAGTCGGGAAGCATGTTCTGATCTTGTCCCATTCATCCATAGTGGATATGTCATTAACCACAATCAGGTAACTATTCTCATTCAAGAATTTCCTGAACTCGTCAGCCATATCACCTTCGTTGATCATCCACAACCTCCGCAGATCTCCGGCTTCAGAAGTTGATGTTTGTGTCCTTGTTTCTTCCTTGAGAGAATGTTCAACGAACTGCATCACAATGTCTTCCAGAATCTCGGTTGTGTTGAGAGGACGCACCATACTAATCCAGGCGTGGCATTGGAACTTCCTGTCCCTTTTGAGACCATCATATGCTCTCTTGACGACGGACTTCTCCCCGAGATTATCACTCGTTCCCCATACACCAATCACTCTAAGCTCTTCATCCGTTGTGTTGATCAGTCGAATGAGATCTGCTTTGGAGTTGTTTTGTTGCCTCTGTGCTTCCTCTATGCCTGACATTGTTGTTGCACCAGCAAAGCCCGACAGCTCAGCGCCATCTGCTGGCTTGGATCCAGCAGTGCTCTTGACGAGTTGATAGCGCAAGTTTCTCTGGCTCACATCCTCAACTCTGGCTCTCAGCTCCTTCATCTTCTTGGCGATGCGGTGGCGCTCCCGCAGCGTACTAGGGAGCCGCCACCACGATGGCTTCTTGAGATGAACGGAACAATCTTGGAGGCAATCCTCAGCATCATAGGCCACGTCACGAACTTGCTTCACCCAGGTCATGAGAACCTTGTGGTCGTCTCTCTCCTCATGCGCGACCCTCAAGAAGGCCTGCATCATCTCAAGCTCTTCCTTGATGAAAGCATGGTCACGCTGGACGCCGAGCTGCAAGGCCACCTCCTCCGCTACAGTGGATTTGGCGTAGCCAAGCGCTCCATCCAGCACGGCCTTGCCCAGGCTCAGTGCTGTGGCCTCCATGGCTAGGCAGCTAGCTCTCCTCTGCGATGTGCTGTGTGCTGGATGCCTGGATGGGAGTTTTTGGCTTGTGGCTGGTGCTGAACCAACCTTGAATTAAAGAAGGGGGAGGACCTCAGTTGCAAGACCGAGCAAGTTGGCATTATTCATCTACCTTAATTTGTCAGTGCTTCACAAGTTGTAAGAAATAAATTAATTTAACCCGGCAAGCTTTCATTTAAGTCTAATTATGGAATGTCATGTCAGTATTTTTATACTAGTAAAAAAGACCATTATCAATGGAAGATTTTGCTTTATTGTTTACAAGAGTGACACATGAAAAGAAAATGTAACAATATATAGATGGAACTCTTTCTACAATGTATATTTTCTACAAGGAATATCAATGTTCCAGTTAAACCAACCTTGAATTAAAGAAGAGAGAGGACCTCAGTTGCAAGACCGAGCAAGTTGGCATTATTCATCTACCTTAATTTGTCAGTGCTTCACAAGTTGTAAGAAATAAATTAATTTAACCCGGCAAGCTTTCATTAAGTCTAAATTATGGAATGTCATGTTAGTATTTTTATACTAATAAAAAAGACCATTATCAATGGAAGATTTTGCTTTATTGTTTACAAGAGTGACACATGAAAAGAAAATGAAACAATATATAGATGGAACTCTTTCTACAATGTATCTTTTCTACAAGGAATATCAATGTTCCAGTTAAACCAAGTTGAGCTACTTATATATGCCACTTTAGAGCACATGTGATTTTCGTGTGGAATTATCTTTTAACCTGGCAGATTAGCCGTCAATTATATTGAGAAAAGAAAGTCAAGTCACCCTACAACTAGTACAATAGTCTGATCTCAACCTTAAACTACAGAACCACATACAGAGAATACCGTCAACAACCAGATAAATTTAATCAAATTTATCTAAAAACAATTAAATCTATAAAAAATATAACTAATTTATTTTATAATAAATCGACGGAGTTGGTACATCGTCCTTAGCACCAACTAATAAAAAGCTAGAAGAAATGTCCTCCCTCCTCTCCCACCAATAATTGGGGCGTCTTTAAAAAATGTACCTTTCAATAAAAGAGTATGGTTAGATCTGACAGCCATGCGATGGGACTGTCTAGCATGGTTTAGAGAGCATTGTATGTAGTCTACGATGGTGAAAGCTCCCATTTTAAGAGCAAGTATACAGTCTATAGGCTAAATAAATGTCCATGTCACATAGATCCTAGGTGGAGGAGTGAGGAAGAAGAAAAGAGAATGGATCTGGCGTGTCGTGAGTCACGGCATATTCACATAATCATAGGTGGAGAAGTGAGAAAGAAAGAAAGAAAGAGAATGGACCAGCCACTGTCTCAAAGGCGACGTATTCACCTTTTTTAAACCTCTGGCGTTGTTCCCATGGCTTCATTGGTTCCTGGTCCTGCAAAATCACAGCAAAGCATTAATTCGCCATGGGCCCTCCCAAGTCCCACCACCACTCCTTAGGCCTTGTCCAACGGTGATCTCTTAATCTAGCTCATACTAGCTCATACGTTTAATATTAACTAAACAGTGCCAAAAGGGAGAGCTCATCGCTTGGCAGAGCGCTTAGCTCGCTCACCCCCCCCCCTCTCCCCCAAGCAGTGCTCTCTCACACGCACCAATTTCGAAACACTGTGGCGCACTGTACCCACTCCAAATTCCTGTAGCTATGAGCCAGTGCTATCTCAAACCGTTGGACAAGGCCCAGTTGGAGCTCCAGACGCCGGGCAGCAGGCGACTCCATTAGCCTTAGGCTGCGTTTAGTTCCCCTAACTTTCTCCAAAAAAACACTATTCATCTAACTTTTATCTATTCATCTCATTCCTCCCACTCACAGGACACGCTTTCCAACACGACCTACAGTGTTTTTCTGGATCTACAGTGTTTTTTCTCCCAATCTAAACTCACCCTCTCAAATGCCAAATAGGTAGTGCGCCTCCACCGCCCGCATATTCACATGTCACATGGATATTCTTGGGCTAGCCAAACTCTTTGTTTTTTAAAAGAAATATATCGATTAATATTCCAGTGTCTGTATGAACTGATAGCTGTTGTTTACTACAGACTAAACCAAGTGTGGGTATTAAGAAAATAAAGTTTAGACACATAAAAAATTAACACACACAAATGTAAATTATAAGTTAGTAGACAATGCATCTGGTAGAAACCAAACTCTTCATGTAAACTATGAAAACTTTAATATGGGTCACACGATGTTGATACAAAGGACGCTCAATAGAGGTAATATTACCGGTTAATAAGTGGGCCTATCGAGTCTCTTACAAGTCACAAATGTATTATAATTTATAAACATGGGAACATCTTGAACAATTTCTCCAGATCCACAAAAGGCTATTTTTCTGTCTGCTGACTATAAAGACAAATTTGATCCTCCTCGGAAGACCAGAATCATCCTTTCATGCAAGATTTATACTTGCAAGAAACCCAGAATGTCTCTCAACAGATCAATCTGCAGTGTGACGAGCACTAGGTTCATCAATCATCGGTACCATACGCATTACTTAATCCGTCATCGTCACTAGTCACTACATACGAAGAGATAAGACAGCAACTTTGTCCAAATTAATAAAAAGAATTAGGACTGTTTAGGACTACTCCACTTAAAAAAACAGCTTTACTCTTTCCCCCATCTCGTTCATCAACTCCAAGAAAATGTAGAGCTAACCAACCCGTTTCGCTAAAAGCATAACTCTAACTCTATAAATTATTGGATTAAATAGGAATAGTCTTTCTTATTCTTGGTTTTTGCTATTGTTTTTCTATGCTGCTACAGTATCCTAAACGTTACCTGTGAATCTAACAGTTATCTCGACTGTAGATTTAAAATTAAACTAGAAATGCTAAGCTCGTGTACGAAACTAGAGCATACAACCTTAAGTGCAGTAATCTTGATGGAGTGACGGGCATATTCTTAAAGGCACCATTTTGCTCGGGCATTATTGCACGCAATTTTGATGTTCAAATAACCAATTCTGGTCATAGTCATAAATTAATGTCTTTTGTTTACTACTAGCAGGTGCTTACCTCTTGAATTGTCCTTTGTCAGTCAACTTCTTGGCCTGTAAACTGTCTATTGATGAACTTATCGAATTTCTAAGGACAAGAACACAGAACAGGGATGGCGGCGCAGATGAGACCGGCGAAGAGAGGGCTGCGGGAGGGACAACGTCAAGGGAGAGGGAGGAGCTGTGCGGTTGGGGTTTTTGTTTTTCTCAAAACAGCACCGTGTAATGGATGGCATTGGTGGTTAATTTTTTTCTCAACACGACGAGAGGTCGGAATGAAGGTGTTTTCCGAGCACACTTTAAAGTGTTAAAAAAATCTAGGAGTTGACCCCTAATGGCATTCTAGAGTTGGAATTCTTGAATCTGAAAGTGTTCGGTTAGATGATTGTGGCAGTACCACCTAATTTAAACTGGCTCCAGTGCACCCTAACATCTTTTTATGGACATTGAACGCACTTCAAACAGTTTAAAGTGGCGACCTGTCGAGTGTCCCAAGGACTCCTCGATAAACCACATTATACTATTATCTTTGCCATACGATAGGATCGTTTTCGGTAAGGAAAACACAACAAGCATTATCATTTTACATAACATATCAAGGTATAAAGGTATGATTATTACAAACCAAGTTTTGAAGTAACCTTAAGTGCAAAGTCAAACCATTCTAAGAGCTTAATACAAACCAGTTGAGGAAGTTCTATTATACAAACGCCGGCTAACCCCTAGAATCACCGGGACACGATGATCTAGGCCTTCGGGACCTCCTTCGCGACCGCTTCAGGAGCTGCTTTTGAAAAACAACAAGGCAGATCCCCTGAGTACGAAGGTACTCAGCAAGACTTACCCGCGTTACCAATAGAAAAGACTCTCAAGGAGTATGCAAAGCTTTTTAGTAGTTTGGCTGACTCAACTTTTTTTTACTAAAAAGCTTACTAATTCTTTGATCCTTAACTTTTAAGTTTTACTTCCGGTTAAGTTATTACCTAACCATCTAGGTTATAAAAGCTTTTCCAAACAAGTGGTACTAAGCTTCATCCAGCATATTGAATCACATGTCGTCACATTCCACTTGTCTCGCTACGAAACTTAGCAGCTGATCAAGTGCATTCATAACCAAGAATTATGGTGATCCAGACCGATTTACACCCTGCAGGGGATACCTAGTTCCCAGCCACGTACAGTTATTTCGACTGCACGCAACAATATTTCAGTTGGTTGAGCCAAGACCGAATATATCCTTACTCGAACCCGGGAACGCACCCTCACGTGGGTCCCACGTCTGGCGACCACCCCGTGAGTTTACCGGCTACGGCCCTGCCTTTCTCCGACCCAGCAAGCATGGGTAAGCAGTATTTCTAATCTATGATCCAATCAACCTAATTGACTTTACTGGTCCCATACCCAGTAAGCAACCAGATAAAATCACTTGATCATCAGGTAAACCACGTTAACTCCTTAATTCATTCATCCATGTGAGCAACACTATAGAATTAAGCTCCATCTTAACCCTCTTATCCATGTTTGCTCACCCTTTTTCTTTAGATGACATAACTTTAATTCAAGCTTGACTTGAATTCATTATTAAATCATTAGCTTAGCTAAGCATGACTAAGTGATGTCATCTCATCTAGATTCTTTAAACAAGTAGCAAAGGTGTCCTTATATCAAGGCATGGTTCAATGCATCAAAGTAGGTTTCAAGCATTTCCTATACGTAATGCATATAAAAGCATAAAGATTGGACACGTGAATATTTCATAAACAAATAGGTATATGCACCGGGGCTTGTCTGGAGTAATAAAAATGTTAGTTCCTTCACTTGATTTCTCTAACTCTGCGCAGCCACAATCTCTTTCTCAATTGGTTGTCGTTGTTCTTCCGCGAGCTCGACGAACTCGACTTTTGGAGCTTCAATTCTAAAGTGTAATGCAAGTCAGTGATCAATATGCAAAAAGTTTGAAAACATGACTCACAAATTTACTTTTCGATAAAGTTGCAAGCCAACACAACCTACCCTTTTAAAAAGATTATCCACATTTTTATTTAATTAATCTTGTCCCTAAATAATTTTTATTTATTGTAAAAGAATTATTAATAACCTAAAAAGGATAAATAAATCAAAATAAACCTATTTATTATTTATTTGTAATTAATAAATCATTATTCAGAATTTTATACATTTTGGAAAAGATTTAAGTATTTATTTATTTACCTTAAAAGGAATGACAATTAAATAAATACTTAACTTTTATTATTTTTCCGAGGGTTTAAGAATTTTAATGCATGAAGGGAAATAAAACAATCCTAACAAAATTGGTTTCACTATTTTTGGACATTTCTATTAAATTCTATGAATTAAATGGTGAATCTCGAAATTTAAATCTAAAATCTAAAACCTAATAAGAAATTTTACATAAAACCCCCTTACCTTCTCTCTCTTCATCCCCGAGGTCCCTGCCTCTGTTTCAAACAGAGGAGCGGCCTTGACCATGGACCCGCTGGCCTTGACCGATGGCCGCTCGCCAGCGGCGAGCCTCCCCGGCGACACGAACACCACCAACAGGACCACCTCGACCTTGCGCAGCTATTGCCCCACTTTTCCCCCTCGATTGGTGTCCCGAAGGTGGTTCTCGGCGGAGCTGGCGGCGGCGCTAGGACTCGGCTCGCCGACCGGCCAAGAGACGACGAATTGAGGACAACACTCTAGCCTAAGAGCACCACCGGACCTAGGGGAAACTCATGCGAGAGCTATCTCGGGCGGAGGAGGCCTGAGGCGACCTAGCAACGTGAAGCCGCGGCCAAGGTGGCGACGACGGCGAGGAGGGATGGAGGAGATGACGATTTGGGAGCTCTATGGTGTTTGGATGTCATCAAGGGTTAGAGTAGAAGGTAGAGGACTTCATGGAGAAGGTTTTGGCGAGAGGAATCGGACTGAGAGGGTGCAACGGTGATGAATTTCGTCAGCGCAGACAGAGAAGGGTGGAACCGACGAACGACGGGGAAAAGATTGAAACGACGGCAAGGCACGGTATATAAGAGCAGGAATTGCCGCCTCAACGCTGCCAGCGCGATGCATGCCTTACCGACGGTGTCTGCGCGTGGCACGACGCGTGGCATGGCCTGAACCGCCATAGCGACCGCCGGCAAGCAGGCAGGCAGCTTCCTCCATTCCCCTTTCTTTCTTTCTTTCCCAACCGTGACATTTGCGGGCTCCAAAACTTCCAAATCTTCTTCTCCACTCATCAAACTCCAAACATAGAACTTGTAGAGTAATCCGAACACTCCAAATTTCTTATTGACACTTTGTTGATCCGGTCGAAGTTTAACTCAGATTCTTAGTTTCAATCTCGGCACAAAATGTTTCTCCCATTTTCAGAGTTAGTAACTCGAAATCTCAAATTCTTTTGAACTCACATTCAAACTCTCCTCAATTCTCAAATAGAAGTTGTAGGGTAACACTTTAATTCCATTTTCTCTTTTTGAATCATATCAAGATCCTCAACGTTAAACTCAATTTTGAGCCGAAATCAGAATCCGGCTCAATGGCCTTCATGTCTGAAACCCTAACTTTGATCCAGATTTAAATCTCGAACTATTCTAAAACTTTGAGTAGAATATGTCATTTCCCAAAACAACAAAGTTATCTGATTCTAATTGAATTTCATTTCTTATTTTTTGACCTCTGTCAAATTCTCAACGGCTTGAGCTCAATTTGAGAAATTTCATCTCAGCCTTTTAAACTCTGAATTTGCTGAATTGTTTCCTGATTCAATTTTTACCTCAGTTTCTCTCATAGATCCGAACCCGATCTTGATCTGACCCAAACATAGAAGTTGTCTAGTATTCTTTTCCTAACAACTTTCCTTTTTGCTCCTTACTTATATGATGGATAGTTTGCTCACAAATCAGCTCTGAAGATGGCTGCTCAATATGCCAAAATCTGAAATTAAAACTTCCTATTTTCAGATTAGGAATTGTAACCTTTCTCTTTATCTTTCTTCATTTAATTGAGATGCTTCCAAGTCTCTTTGTTGTCTCAATTTCCATTCCAATACCTTTCATAGGTCTCATGAGAATTTTTAAATTTCTTGCTTCCAAAACTTGTTGGAAATTTGACCAAATTTTGACTTCGGTCAAACTTCCCCTTTGCATAAAACCATGGGATGTTACAATGATTTAGGAGCTGAGCTGTTGAAGCACCCCATAAATAAGATAAGCTCAGACTTTGCCTTCGGCCCCTTTGCCCATGAATTACAACTGACTACAAGATGAAGCCAGTTGTCGTCTTTTTTGATGCCACGTGAGCAGCTCCGCGTGGGAGTGATTAAATGAGGAAAGAGAAGAGAGCCAGCGACGGCACCGGCTCAAGCTCGCAGGCTGAGACGGTGCTGCACGAGGCTGTCCAGATAGAGACGGTGCTGCACGAGGCTGTCCAGATAGAGACGGTGCTGCGCGAGGCTGTCCGGATAGAGGACAGAGAAATCCTGATGAGGATCAGGGCAAGCTCAACGGCTTGGTATTCAGGGCAGCAAATCGCAAGCTCTTCCTACTACCTGATGAAGGCAGTAAAGCAGCAGCAGCAAAAGAGAAGAGTATGGTCTGCTGATGCATGCTGATCCCGGATTGGCTAATTATCCTGCCCTCATTGAAGAAGGATACCATTGCAGTGACCAGGGTTTTAAAAACCGAACTGGATGTCCAAACCGCCGGCCACCGGTAGCGGTTTACTGGTCCGGTTTGACCGGTAACCACTAGAAACCAGAAAAATTTAAATTCACAGTTCCGTCGGTTTGGTGCTGTTAGCCGCTCGGTTGGACCGGTAAGCCGGACCGGTTTGGTGGTTAGCCGGAGTGGGCCTTAATGGGCCGAGGCTACTTTTTTCTTTTTCTTTTTTATTTAACTTGTATTTGCCGAAAAAATATCAAATGAGTAAATATTTGAAAAAAATTTACACCAACAGATTACACGAACCTTGAAGTATTTTTAGGAATTTTTATGATATTTTTCTATTTTTAAATTCAAATTTGAAAATTTTGAATTTCCCCGGTGCAGTTTGAGCGGGAAATGTGGAAACCGGACCGGTTCCCAACTATTTCGTTAGACTATATATAAAATGTGGCTGGACATATGGACAAAATGTGTCGCATGCTGCGGTTCTCCGAGCTACGACCAGTACAGGTGCCCACTCCAACTGCATGCGTCTCTCTCACACACACAAAATTTGCGTAAACAAGTTTTTTGTCATAGGCATGCCCCATACAATTACTATGGTTAAGAATCAACATGCTTAATAAGTATTAATTTTGCTTCAGAGATCACTGATTTAAAAATATCATGGCCATGATTTTTTTCAGAGATAAATTGAAGACGATCTTGACTTGTTGCACTTTGACATTATGTTTTAGGATTTTAAATTTGCATACATCCACAGTCCATCCGCTTTTGCTCCGCCACACTTTTACCTACACATGTTTTGACTAATGTTTTTTTGTTTATTAACGCTCATCATGTAAGGTCAGTGTCGTCTCATCTATATCCCTATCTACCCATTCCATTGTTTTTGGTCTTGTATATTGCTGCATGATTAAATAAGGAGGAGGTCCCTTCTTTGTGATAAACTAAAAAAAAACTAAAATCATTGACTATTGAACCATCTGAACTGAATAAATTTTGGTTTAATTGGATTAAATGACCCTCTGCTCTTTCTTTCCTTTTTGACAATAGTATAATATGTTGGGACAACCCCTCATGTTTCATCAGGAAAAATGGTCTAATTTTGAATTTTAGTTCAAAATTTTGCAAGATGGTATGGGACATCACAGTGCATGTCAAGAACAATGTATTATGATTTTTGTATAATTTTGTATCGTAAGTATTAATTTATTATTAAATATCGTGCCATTTCTAAATAATGATGAAAAATTATGATGTATTTTTCTATCATGTGTTATGATGTCTAGTATCATCCTTCAAATTTTTAACTTAAGACTCCACCTATGTATAAAGAAACAAAAAATAAATATAGTAAGATGTAAATTAAATCAAATGACATAATTTAGACTATAGGGGTTATACAAACTTTGGCTATACCTGAGGGCCATAATTTGGACTTTTTCCTAATCAAAATGTCCAATTGTTTGGAGCACTTGAGATTTGGTAGATGATATGTACCGTAGGGGCACTACAAGCTCTTGTTTTCATATATATTTTTAGAAAAGGGAATATATTTCAATATTCCGCCGCTGCAACCATTGGTGCACATAGCTGTTCATTATTACAAAATCTTCTCCACCATAAACAAAGTTATAAAGATCATCAAAACTTTAAACAACATAAAGTCTATTACAAAGTGTTTTCATATATATAGAAAATCATATTCGCAGTGATGATAGAAGAACTATTGAAAGGAACAAGGGCCTTGCTATACAAGTGGACAAACATGGAAGTACACCCCTTCTGTCGGGTATAGAAACCCCAGGTTCCCTAATCAAGCTAGATTCCTACTAGGACACCTTGTCCTACTAGGACTCTTCAATTGTAACTGACTAGGAGACTTACCATGTAAACCTCGCCCCCTGGGATATATAAAGGAGGGCAGGGGTCCCTAGATTAGACCATGGGGCAACGCCGCCAGGCATTGCAAAATCTCATCAATACAAGATACAACATACAGGACGTAGGGTATTACGCTCCGGCGACCCGAACCTGTCTAAACCGTCTCTTGTCACCTTCGGCTCTAGATTCTCGACGACTTCTCCCTAAACCCTTCTCTCGGGGCACCCCCTCGAGAACCTAGTCAGCATAAATCGCCGACACTTTGGCGCCGTCCGTGGGGATATACTCGTCGAGTCTTCAGTAAAGAGTCGATGGCCTCCTTCGGCGCCTCCATCGTCACCAAGTTCGAGGCAGGCGCCTCCTTCATCTTCGGCTCCTGGCTTTGCATTGCAAACCAGGAAGGCGAACTCCAACACCACTTGCGCGACGAGGCGGCTGCACCAGCTTTGCCACGCGCGCAGACCGCTCCGCAAAGATCTCGGAAGACTCCAAATTCCGACACGATCTCTGGATCGTATCCTACCCGGAGGAGTACGTGGCGCCCGAAGCAGATTCAATCCCGGGCAGACCACGACAACCCAACCCCTACCAAGGGGCAGGATCAAGCCACGTGTCCAAGACTCCCCGGCGGACTCCGGATCACTTCCGAGTTCCGCCAGGGTTCAACGATCAGGACCGTGACAGCAACCCCGCGGGTATCCAGGAACCCTGGCTACAACCCCCGCGGGACGAAGACTTCATCACGTGGATCGCGCGCATCCCAGTTTCCCTTCGGGTTAACAAACTCAGCCGCGGTCCACCAGAAGCACCTGAAGAAGAAGGTTCTCCAACCCCGCGGAGCAACCTCGGATCTTGTCTTGACCACAACTCCCTCGGGGGTTATTGTTCATTGGCCTGACATGGATCCCGAGGCGGCTCTGTTCGAAGCAAACGTACCCTCCACGGTACGGGACATCCTACCTCTGCTTCCTTTCCAAGAAGGCAGAGAGCTCCCTGTTGCCACGAGTAACAGAAGAACCGGGCCTAGCAACCCCGGTCGCCAGTCCTGCGTGATCCTCAACGATCACAGCGACGAAGAAGTTGTCTCCGACGACGCTCCAACAGAGGAAGGAGAAACCGACGCAGACCGGGAACTCCGTATCGAGCGCAACCGCAACCGCGCACTCCGACGTCGCTTCATCAAGAAGAAGAATCTCAACTCGGAGTTCGACAAGCAAGACATCTTCAACTCCCCTGTTGCCAACATCTTGTTCGGGGTCAGCGTCTTCGAAGGGTTCCAAACAACCCCTGAGATCAACCTCGCTAAGGCTCGCCTAGAAGCCGCAGCCGTCATGGTCGATCGCCTGGATGGAGGCCGCTCCTCCTCCAAAAGCAAGAGTTCTTCGCGCCAGCAAGCACCTTCAGCCAAGCGTCAGAGCAGTCACTATGGCAGCTCCGCAGGCCAAACCAAGGACAAGAACAGGCCTCGCGAAGAACCCCGCCGTCCTTGCGAGGAACCCCCCAGGTCCAGACGTCGCGAAGAACCCCGGCCGGCTCGTTTCCACATCACCCAGAACGATGCCCGCAATGAAATCATTCGGATTCGGGAAGGAAGAGCTGCCATCCAAACCGTTCGCGCCGCTCAGTCTCCGCAGCAAAGAAGGGAAGAATTCAACAAACTTCTCAAGAAGCGCTGTCCCTACCATCCGGATAGCAAGCACACCATGGGCGAATGCTCGCTCCTACGTAGAACATTCAGCAAGCCCACCAAGAAACAGAAGACGGATAGAGACGCGAGCCATCAAGCCCGTGGATACAATTGCCACGAAGACAGTTGATCTCCAGTAAGGAGATCCAACGAAGACGGCGATGACTGGCTCTATTCTTACTCCAGCGCAAAGCACGCTCGTCAACTTCCTGCGGGCCCAAGCCGGGTTTTTTTTTCAATAAAGAACTCGGACCATTGCGCCAGCTGAGTTCTTATTTCAATAAAGAACTCGGACCGTGACGCTAGCCGAGTACGTTTTTCAGCAAAGTACTCGGACATCTTTGCTACACAGCTTCCCGACATACCCGGAGTCCGCAGAGAGTTGATCAAGAACAAGCTGGGTTGTTTCGGCAACACATGCATTGATTGCTTCGACACCACATGAACCAATTGCTCCGGCATCCAGAGTTCTTCTGTAACATTGCTCCGGCAATACATGAACTGGTTGCTTCGGCATCCTGAATTCTTCTGCAACATTGCTCCGGCAATACATGAACTGGTTGCTTCGGCATCATAAGTTCTTCTCTACCGTTGTTTCGGCAACGAGATATACTTCAATAAATTTCCCTTTACCGGGTTGTTTATTGTCTTTGTGACATCATTCAAAACTTCCGTGTTCTTTCTAGACTCGGAAAGTTTTCTCTTCATACATTCGGAGCCCATAAACGAGGTCTATCCGGGTTCCTTCGGGGCCGAGAACGGATCTGTTCCTCCAATTTCGCTACTTCGCGATAGGTTTCAGCTTAAAGCTGCCGCTCCGTGGGTCTTACTGGGTTCTTGCTTCGGCAAATCACATACAGTTTGTTCCCAAGTATCCTCCTGGGGTACACTTTAAAAGATAGCTTATGCTATAAGGGATCTTTCTGGGTTCTTTCGAGGCCTTAACAGAATTGTTTCCCATGACTGAAGTCTCAAAAACGACTTTTTGTCGCCGCCACACTATGTGATGGCACACCAGGGTTCCTGAGAACTTTGGGTTTTTCTTCATACAGATAAAAATAGCTATGGCTATAGGGAGTCTTTCCGGGTTCTTTCGAGGCCTCAACGGATCGTTCTCCATGACAACTCTTAGTTGAAGTTTTGACCAAGTGCAATGCACTACTTCGTCGATTCGTCGACTACTTTGTCTTCTTTTAACGAGAGCTCTACTTTGTCAATTCGTTGACTATTCTGAATCTTCTTAGAGAGAGCTTGACACCATTTTGCACACTTTCGTCAGTTTTTTCTTGTGTCATTCGCGCTCCGGCGACCCGAACCTGTCTAAACCGTCTCTTGTCACCTTCGGCTCTAGATTCTCGACGACTTCTCCCTAAACCCTTCTCTCGGGGCACCCCCTCGAGAACCTAGTCAGCATAAATCGCCGACACTTTGGCGCCGTCCGTGGGGACACCTTGTCCTACAGGATTCATTGTCTCTTGCACACATTGACAAAAGCAAGACCAAGCTTTGGTACACCATTGTAGTTCCGTGCACTTTCGTGTTCGGGGGCTGATGCAAGCCGGGTTCTTTTTTCAACAAAGAACTCGGACCATTACGCCAGCTGGGTTCTTTTTTAAACAAAGTTATAAAGATCATCAAAACTTTAAACAACATAAAGTCTATTACAAAGTGTTTTCATATATATAGAAAATCATATTCGCAGTGATGATAGAAGAACTATTGAAAGGAACAAGGGCCTTGCTATACAAGTGGACAAACATGGAAGTACACCCCTTCTGTCGGGTATAGAAACCCCAGGTTCCCTAATCAAGCTAGATTCCTACTAGGACACCTTGTCCTACTAGGACTCTTCAATTGTAACTGACTAGGAGACTTACCATATAAACCTCGCCCCCTGGGATATATAAAGGAGGGCAGGGGTCCCTAGATTAGACCATGGGGCAACGCCGCCAGGCATTGCAAAATCTCATCAATACAAGATACAACATACAGGACGTAGGGTATTACGCTCCGGCGACCCGAACCTGTCTAAACCGTCTCTTGTCACCTTCGGCTCTAGATTCTCGACGACTTCTCCCTAAACCCTTCTCTCGGGGCACCCCCTCGAGAACCTAGTCAGCATAAATCGCCGACACCTTCAGTTTGCTTCCTCTTTGCATCATCGATTTGGGACTTCTAATTGCTGGGATACTGTTGATGGCAGAAAATGGCTTGAAGCCGATCAGGCTGGGATAGCCGGTCTAGACCGTCTGTACACGCGGTTAGAACGGCTGGGCCCTGTAGCCGATCTGGCAATTTGCCAGGCGGTCTGACCGCCTGTCCCCGAGTCCGAGTAGAACTAGATTTTTCCACGTTTTTAGATCTTTCTTGCGGGGCAAGACCTTCCCACCCTGTAAATATAAAGGGTCGTGGCCGATTGAGGACCTCTACCCAATCGTACAAATCGTTGTCTTACTTTTTATCTCCAAAACCTAGCTTTTCCAACCCCTTTGCTTTCCTTCTTCGTCTCCACGGCGTTTTAGGACGTTCTAAGTGGCCTTGCCGACCTTGCTGACCGGCTGCACTCAGGAGCTCCGGCGAGGAGAATCTTGATAACCGCGCGATCTAGCACTTTCGAGTGTTGACCAGAAGGACGTTAACATATTTTGGCGACTCCGCTGGGGACAGAAATCTAGTTTTTGAAGACCGATCTACTATCCCTAGCACTATGGGCTTCGACGTTGGACAAGACAACATCGTGACAGCTTCGCTTGAAGATCTTAGCACTGAAGATCATGAGAAATTTATCGCGCTCCAGAAGCATCTCGAGGCGGAGTTCTTGAAGACATTTCGGAAAGGTCGCGAAGATCGTTCGGCGAAAAGTGTTCGAGACTTCGTGATGCCTTCTTTCAAGATGAGTAAGGGGCAAATTGAGGTAATTGACAATGTAAGCACTTCTACACCTTTGCCTCCTACCTCTACTCCTGTGGGTCCAAGTTTTTCGGATCGTGATTCGTTAGTTGAACAATTGCTAGAACGACTCGAAAAACTAGAGGCAAAATCTTTAGATACTCGTGAATTACCTGAGCATAATATCTTTTATGGCATGTCACCGAATTACTTTGCTGGACAGACCCCACCACCACCTAACATGCCCAGACCGAAAACGGTTGATGTAGATGGGTCGGTGGCGGCTGGTTTTACAGCCGGTTAGACCGCCAGCACGGCCGGTCAAACCGCTACAGGCGGTCAGACCACGTGTACAGGCGGTCAGACCACTGGTTTTGGTGGACAGATTAATTCCACTAATGCTATGGTGTTCACGTCGGAGCAACCTTTGCCTCTGTCTACTGTTCCAAACTCGGTCTCTCCTGGTCGTGCTGGTCCAGTAGCTAATGCAGGAGCTACATATTCAACAACCATGCATACTACGCAACCAGGTATTGTTCGCGATGAAGTTTTTGATGCACATAGGAATATGCAAAATAGACATGCACCTCACCTGAATTATATGAATGCTATGCAATATTCGGCTCAGCAAAACGCCCAGTGGGCCGAATTTACTAGATTCGGGGATGAATTGTCTGATGTAATGAGAAATAAGCTAGGTGTTGATTTTGGTAACACTAGAATACATCAGAAACCATATCATGATAGCTTTGATACTGTTCCTTTTCCCAACGGGTGACGTTTGCCTGATTTTGTGAAATTTAGTGGAGATGATGAGCGCACTACTTGGGAACACATTGTCAGTATGTTGCTCAACTATGAGAGACTGGGAATTTACAAGAAATTAGAGTACATTTGTTTTCATTATCACTTACTAGTACTACTTTTGCTTGGTTTTCTTCATTAGCCCCTAGTTCTATTATGAGTTGGGATCAACTGGAATGTAAGTTTCATGATCATTTTTATAGTGGCAATCATGAAATGAAATTGGCAGATTTGGCATCGGTTAGCCAGGGTCGGGATGAAACCGTCACTCAATTTATGAGAAGATTTAAAGATGTTAAAAACCGTTGCTTTAATTTGTCTATTTCTAAAGTTGATCTCGCTAGCTTATGCTTTAAAGGTTTAAAATTCTCCATTAGAGAAAAAATAGACAACTGTGATTATTATTCGGTTGCACAAGTTCATATTAGGGCCGAGGTAGCTGAAAACCGAATGAATAAAGAAAAGGAGAGTTTTAAGGCACGTTGGTCTAATGTCCATCTAGTTGACTATGAATCTGATAATTCGATCGATGATGATAATGATGTTTATTTAGCATAGTTTGTATGGCCTGCCAATAAGAAAACTGTGTCATGCCAATCTCTTAAGCCGATTCATAAGAATCGGCAAGAAGACATAAAGTTTACTTTTGATGTGTCTATGTGTGATCGCATATTTGATGAATTGCACAAATTTGGTTACATCAAGATTTCTCATGTTATACCACCTACGGAGAAATTGAGGAAGCGTGCTTATTGTAAGTTTTATAATTCTTTCTCGCATGCTACTAATGATTGCAATGTCTTCCGTCGGCAGGTTCAATCGGCTATTAATGAGAGTCGTTTGAAGTTCCATGAGATGCAAATTGATGAGACTCCTTTTCTGGTCAATACCATGGAGTTGTAGCAGCCCAAGGTCTTGGTTTGGCCGGATCAAGCCGAATCTACCAAAGGGAAGAACGTGGTGATTGGAGAAGAAAGACCATCTTCAAAAGAGTCGGTTAGAGAAGTGACTTATGAGAAGACGACTGATGGTAAAGAGTCGTTCAAAGTCACTGTGATGTCCTCTGGACAAGGGGGCAAGGATCGGTTGTTATTCCTGGACCACGGGCGCCTGAGTCTGGTCTGCTACAGGCGGTCAGACCGGCTGCGCCAGGCGGTCAGACCACCTGTCCCCATGGACGCCCAAAAATGCTAATTCCGAAGCGTCTAGAAGTTGGTACTTGGAAGATGAACATGGCAAAGGAGCAGGGTGTTCAGAAGCCTAAAGTCACGTTTGATATGCTTTATGACAAGTACACCAAACAAAAGACCGTTCCGAGCGATCAGCCGTTAAAAAAAGAATGAGATCACCGATCCAAAACGAGAGGGTTCCTTCACCTCCTCGTACGAAGTTGGATCCGGTGTGGGATGACAATGGAGTGATGTGGGTGCCATATCATTCAACAATGCAGCCGTCGTTTCATCCTGGCTGGGAAGGTCCGAGAAGACGCATACAAGACAGGATTGTATATCCCAGACATGACCGATCAGCTTTCCGTCAATCTGGTCAAGGGCAGTGGTCACAGGCGGTTAGACCGCCTGTTATAGGCGGTCAGACCGCTCGTCACGGTCAACTGCCGAAAGCTCCTCTGAAGCAGGTTTATCGGCCTAAGAAGATGGAGGAGGTGCAAAGCATGGAGGTGGACTCAGAGAGGACTACTGAGTTCGACATTATTCAAGTTGGGACTATGGATGTCCCCATTGAGAAGATTATGGCTTCAAAGCCGACTTCCAGCAGAAAGACGGTGGAAGATCAGGGATCTAGTATCAACAAGACTCAGCAGCGCTTTCTTCCGAAGTGGTGTCCCGAAGGTTTGACTCGTACACAAAAGAGGAAGCTTCATAGACTTCGTTTTCGGGAGAGGCAAGAACAAGAGTTGGAGAAACAGAGAGATAAATTCTTCAACCAGAACAGGCCCATGATTCCCCAGAAGAAAGAGTGGAAGCCGAAGGGAGACCTACAGGCGGCCCAACCGGCTGTACAAGCGGTCCAGACCGCCTGTCATTCAGAGCCAGCGACCCAGGCGGTCAGACTGCCTATACAGGCGGTCAGACCGGGTGATGCAGGAGCACCCGGTATTCCTTCTTCTGATTCTTCGGCTTGTGACAGCAAGTTACCATCGGGTTCCACTGTTGAGAACGATGAAGAGCTTGTAGATTATAGTTCTTTTCCAGAGCGCATGAATTTGGATGTGAATGTGCTTCATATGTTCATAGATGGAGACATGCTTTCGGAGGTGGAGGTTGCTCATCTTGATTTTGGTCCCAAGGAAGCTATATTTTAGAAGCCTAAAGCTGAGGACAATCACTTGAAAGATTTGTATTTGAAGGGACATATCAACGGGAAGCCAATCTCACGGATGTTGGTCGATGGAGGAGCTATTGTAAACTTGATGCCTTATTCTTTGTACAAGAAGCTTGGTGGTTCAGATTCGGAGCTGATCAAGACCAACATGACCGTCAGTGGCCTTGGAGGAGGAGAGCCTATTGATGCCAAGGGAGTAATTTCTATGGATTTTACTATTGGGAGCAAGACCTTGGCCATTGCTTTCTTCGTCGCTGAGACTCAAGGTAACTTTAGTTTAATCTTAGGTCATGATTAGATTCATGCAAACCAATGCATTCCTTCTACTTTGCATCAATGCTTAAATTAATGGGTAGATGATGATGTAGAGGTTGTGCATGGTGATACTTCTGCTTGTGTTGCTGTAGCTGATAGCTCTTTGATTGGCATTCATGATGATGTTAGATGTTTGTCGGGCTTAGATCTTTCTGAGTTTGAGTTTATCAGCTGTACCAAGAATGGCTTCATCCCTGCTGTCATAAAGTCGATGCACAATCGGCTAAATCATCTCGTATGACTTAATAGATAATCGAGAGTGGTTGCAGCAGAGACTTGAGCACTATCGGTCGCATCAGAACGATATGTGTGAAGCCATTGAGGACTTTGATGTTATAAGCAAGCTAGGATGTGGTTTTACGTCGGCCGATCCTCTTGAGGAGGTAGACATTGGTGATAGATCTATACCCAGACCGACGTTTGTAAATAAGAATTTAGATCCTGCTTTTAAATCTGAATTAATAAAGTTGTTAAAGGAATATGTTGATTGCCTTGCTTGGAATTATCATGAAATGCCTGGTTTAAGCCGAGAGCTTGTTGAGCATCGGTTGCCTATTAAATCTGGTTTTAGGCCTTATAAACAACCGTCTAGGCGTTTTAATCCTGAGATTTATGACCAAGTTAAAGAAGAGATAAATCGGTTATTAGAAGCAAAGTTTATTAGACCTTGTCGATATGCTGATTGGATTTCTAATATTTTGTCCGTGGAGAAGAAATGAACGTGTAAGATTAGAGTGTGTATTGATTTTAGAAATCTTAATCGTGCTACTCCTAAAGATGAATACCCTATGCCAATAGCTGATATGCTTATCGATGCTGCATCTGGACATAGAATGATTAGCTTTCTTGATGGTAATGCTGGTTATAATCAAATATTTATGGCCGAAGAGAATATAACCAAAACGACTTTTGTATGTCTAGGATTTGTTGGTTTATTTGAGTGGATTGTTATGACTTCTGGTTTGAAGAATGCCGGTGCTACTTATCAAAGGGCTATGAATTTAATCTTCCATGATTTGCTTGGTATTATCTTGGAAGTTTATATTGATGATATTGTTGTTAAATCGGCTGGAAGTGGTTCTCGTTTGGCCGATTTGAAACTTGCATTTGAAAGAATGCGTCGGTATGGTTTGAAGATGAATCAACTCAAATGTGCTTTTGGTGTGTCGGCCGGGAAGTTTTTAGGCTTCATAGTTCATGAGAATGGTATAGAGATTGATCCAAAAAAAGGCCCACACTATAGGTAAATTGCAAGCACCTAATTCTAAGAAAGAGTTACAGAAATTCTTGGGCAAGGTGAATTATTTGAGAAGATTTATTTGCAATTTGTCGAGAAAGGTGAATGCTTTTACTCCTTTGCTTCGGTTAAAAGATGATGCTGAATTTACTTGGGGGGCAAAACAACAAGAGGCATTTGATGAGATCAAACATTATTTCTTTGCCTCCGGTTCTTCGGGCAGCTAGGAGAGGGGTTCCTTTCAAATTATGTATCGCGGCCGAACAAAGTGTTATTGGGGTTGTTTTGATTCAAGAGATCGAAGGGAAGGAATATATTATTGCTTATGCAAGTAAAAGATTATTAGACGCCAAAACAAGGTACACTTTTATTGAAAAGTTATGCTTGTCATTATATAATGCTTGTACAAAGTTGAGGCATTATTTATTATTGAATACTTGCATAGTTGCTAGTCAAGCCGACATAATTAAGTACATGTTGCATAGACCTATACTAAGTGGTAGAATCGGCAAATGGGCTTATGCTTTGATTGAATATGATTTAGTCTTTGTGCCATTGAAATCTATGAAAGGACAAATCCTTGCCGCTTTTATTGTTGAGCATAGGATTAGTGAACATCTTAATTTCAATGTCGGCTATATTACTTTTACCCATGGAGATTGCATTTTGATGGATCGGTTTGCAAAAGTGGTTGTGGAGTTGGTGTTATTCTTATATCACCAAATGGTATTGTTTTTGAAGCTCTTAACCGATTAGATCATAAATGCACTAACAATCAAACCGAATATGAAGCTTTATTATTCGGGTTGGAGATTTTACATGATATGGGGATAAAGCATGTGGAAGCATATGGTGATTCTTTATTGGTGGTGAAGCAAGTATCTAAGGTTTGTCAATGCTTAGATGGATTTTTGAATGCTTATCTTGATAAGTGTTTAGATATTATATCTTGCTTTGACAAATTTGTCATTTATCATGTACCAAGAGAAGAGAATCCTAGAGCTAATGCGTTGACTCAGCAAGCATCAGGTTATAATGTTCAGAAAAGAAATTTTCATGAAAAGAGGCCGATGTTTCTTTAAGCCGACGCTTCTGCTCTGGAACAGGCGGTTCGACCGTCTGTTACAGCCGGTCCGACCGGTACGGCCGGACTAACCGCCAGTACAGGCGGTCTGACCGCCTGCGCCTCTGAAAACACCAATTCGGTTGTTAATGATTTTCAATCTATTGTGGCCGATGCTAGTGATTGGAGGAAGCCTTTGGTGGAGTATTTGCAGGGTACTAGCAGGTCAGTGGATCGAAAAGTCCGACGATGGGCTTTCAAGTTTACTTTGGTTGATGGTGAACTATATCGTCGGACCATGGATGGATTGCTTTTGAAATGTTTAGATCCTGATCAAGCTAGATTGGCTATGGCAGAGGTTCATAAAGGAATTTGTGGTACACATCAATCGGCTTGGATGATGAAGTGGCTCCTTCGGCGGCCTTGATTCTGTTGGCCTACAATGATAGCCGATTGTTTTCATTACTACAAAGGATATGAAGAGTGCCAAAAGTTCGGGGATATTCAGTTAGCACCTGCTGCATTGATGCATCCGATCATTAAACCATGGCCTTTTAGAGGATGGGGTTTAGATTTTGTTGGTAAGATTCATCCTCCGTCATCCAAGGGTCATTGTTTTGTGATTGTGGCTACTGATTATTTTACCAAGTGGACTGAAGCAATTCCCCTCAAGAACATGACACATAGAGAGGTGATTGAGTTTATCACTGAGCATAATATTCATAGATTTGAGATTCCTCAGACATTGACGATGGATCAAGGAACATCATTTATTTCTAAAGAGGTACGTGAATTTGTTGAATCCTATGGTATTAAGTTGCTCAATTCATCTCCATATTATGCTCAAGCTAATGGTCAAGCTGAGTCTAGCAATAAGATTCTAATCAAGCTCATAAAGAAGAAGATTGAAGATCATCCTAAGCGGTGGCACGAGGTATTATCTGAGGCATTATGGGCGCATCGTATTTCTAGACATGGTGCTACTAAGGTTACTCCATTTGAGCTTGTCTATGGTCAAGAGGCCGTTTTGCCCGTTGAGGTAAATCTGGCTGCTTATAGATTGGCTAAGCAAAATGATCTTGATGTTAGTACATATTGTACTTTGATGATGGATAATATTGATGAAGTGACTGACAAGCGTTTGGAGGCCTTGGAGGAAATTGAAAAAGATAAAAGAAGGGTAGCTCGAGCATATAATAAGAAGGTGAAACTTAAATTCTTTCAAGTTGATGATTTGGTTTGAAAGACTATTTTACCTATAGGTACGAAGAGCAACAAATTTGGCAAATGGTCGCCGAATTGGGAAGGACCATATCGTATTGTGAAGGTTTGTTCTGGGAATTCCTATGGAGACTTTGCAAGGATTTTAGTTGCCAAGAGCACTCAATGGGAAGTATTTCAAGAAATTTTATCTTAGTGTTTGGCAACATGCTTGAAGGGATGTGGCCGATATGTGATATCACCCTTAGAGAAAAAATGGCCGACGATAGAGGGTCGCCCTTAGTCTGATTAAATGTTTTGTGGTAAGCAAAACTTTACCAAAAAACAGGGGGGCATATGTTGATGGCAGAAAATGGCTTGAAGCCGATCAGGCTGGGACAGCCAGTCTAGACCACCTGTACACGCGGTTAGACCGGCTGGGCCCTGTAGCTGATCTGGCAATGTGCCAGGCGGTCTAACCGCCTGTCACAGGCAGTCTGACCGCCTGTCCCCGAGTCTGAGTAGAACTAGATATTTCCACGTTTTAAGATCTGTACAAGGGCTTTCTTGCGGGGCAAGACCTCCCCACCCTATAAATATAAAGGGACGTGGCCGATTGAGGACCTCTACCCAATGGTACAAATCATTGTCTTACTTTTTATCTCCAAACCCTTGCTTTTCCAACCCCTTTGCTTTCCTTCTTCGTCTCCACAGCGTTCTAGACCTTGCCGACCTTAGAACAACCCTAGGTTTGCAGCCTCCGACGGGGTCCCTCCCGAGGTTGTGATCGTAGGCTTTCACGGTGTTTCTGCTACAGGCGGTCTGACTGGCCCCTACAGGCGGTCTGATCGGCTGCACTCAGGAGCTCCGGTGAG
Source organism: Digitaria exilis (assembly GCA_015342445.1). Taxonomy (NCBI): domain Eukaryota; kingdom Viridiplantae; phylum Streptophyta; class Magnoliopsida; order Poales; family Poaceae; genus Digitaria; species Digitaria exilis. The sequence continues at coordinate 278,458 of JACEFO010000191.1, read as the reverse complement.
GAGAATCTTGATAACCGCGCAATCTAGCGCTTTCGTGTGTTGACCAGAAGCGCGTCAACAGATACCATGATTTACTCCAGTCACAAAGTATTCGAAGCTAAGCCAACAACACCGTATCAAGCAGATAACAGCGGATTGTTCCCCATACATGTCGCTGCCTCTGTAGGTGCGACAAGTACCATAGCATTTTTTTCTTGAGATTATTGTGTTTTTACTCCTACTTTGAAGTGCAATTGTGATTTTGCCCTTACTTTTTTGAACTTTGTAAATTTGCCCCTGTTATTCATAAGTTGTTGTGAATTTGCCCCTGTTTTGACCGTTGACTGGGGCAAAATCACAATGATTTGTAAAAACCAGGGGCAAATTCACAAAGTTATAGAGATTTGAAAAAAAATACCTGAACCGAAGGGCAGATCCGTGGGAGAGGCTGCTTCGGCGGTTTAAATCGCAGATGAAACGGCGGTAGGTCCGCCAACTGCCAATTCAAATGGCGATAAGCAGTGGGGCCCAGGCGCCGACAGCATACCATCGGTTTATCCGGTTGCTTTTAACTAGGCCCCGTGGCGCGTCTGCCTACCGCCGGATGAACCGGCGATAACTTCCTAGCCCATCGAGTCCCACCATCTGGCCGGCGCCGCTTCCTTGGCTATGCAACTATGGCCCATCATACTTACCTTTGCTTGGGCTGGATTTGCAAGATGGGCCCACTACTGATGATGAGCCGAGGAAGATAACTGCGACCGTCTAGTAGTCTTTCTTGGATTCTTGTTGGTGTTTTTCTTTTTTGGTGTTGCATTGTCTTGTGCTGGCTTGTGAAACTTAATTTGTTTTCTATTAAGCAATAATGTTACTTTTATAAGTATTTTTATATACTGCAGCTACATCGTTCCTGTCCCAACGGTATGTGTACTGTTTGCTAGAGCTGCGCATCAATCTCTCAGGCCACCATTCCAAACACATACAAGAAAAGTTCGCAGTGTTGCCGCGTGTGCTAAGTGGATGTGCCTGTCATTATAAAAACATTTTTTAAAATACATTGTAAAAACACATTGAATTGAAAAAATCACTAAGTAGAAATGTTTTAGATTTTTTTAAATGTGGAGTATTTTTTTCCTTTTAAATGTGAACATATGTACATGGGACTTAGCAAGGAGATTTAATTTAAAATTTGCTATCTATACAAGGTTTTGGAATTTGGAGCAATATTTATGTTAAAAAGTTTTTTATTTGAAGGTGTTTTGGTGTTCGGGTGTTAGATTTATGGGGTAAATTGGAGTGTGATCCGTAGGAAATTTATAGATTTTGAAGTTTTGAGCTACATTAGAATTTAATATATTTTTAATTTGAAAGTGTTTCGGTGTTTGGATGTTAGGTTTACGGGCGAATTGGAAAGAGGTTTGGATTTAAAGTGTGGTCTTTAACAAATTTATAGACTTCGAAGTTTTGAGGTACATGATTTAGTTTCCTAATCGTAGGGGCAACGGATCGCATATAAACATTTTGTAAATGAATTATGAAACGCCTAGAAAATTTGTTATTTAATAAACTTGGGTTTCTAAATGTAGAGCTATTACTATTGCAAAATTTTAATTTGCAGATATTTCGGTATCAAATCATATATATGACCAGTCGTATGTAAACATTTGTGGAAATGGATTATGCATAGCAAATTTTAAAATTGAACTCTCCTTTCTAATTTTCTTCTATAAATTTTTAATTTTTTAACAAAAGATATATTTCGAAAGGAAAGGTATAATACATTCTAAATCTAAAACCTTTCCGTACACCGAATTCTCAAATTAGACGTGTTTTGATATGTAATTTAAGAAAATATTTTCACGGCCACATCTATAATAAAATCATATATGGTAGATTTTTATGTATTTTGACCAAACTGGATATTGGACATCATTAAATAAAGTTGTTTATTTTGAAATGTTGCACTTACATTGTTGACACCATCACCAAAAATATTCTGTATATGTTATAAAAAATAAAAGATAAAAACTATAAAGAATTGAATTTGATAATTCAAAATTAATTCGTTTAAATAAACAATTTTAGAAATAGTCCAAATAAAATAGTATGATGTTATATTGAACAAATAAAATAAGAACTAAGTATAACATTACAATTTAGAAAAATGTTGAAACAATGCTTGTATTTTTTTAAAACAACTACGGTGGGCCCCGCATAGAATGGGTTTAGTGGGTCCCACAGAATAGTAGGACCCACGCCACTGGGTCCCGTGAGGCCCGCAGTGGGGCCCACTTGTGGGACCTACATAAGTGGGCCCCACGTGTGAGGTCGCGTGCCCACTGTGGGGCCCACACGTGGGACCTACATTAGCGGGTCCCACATGTGGGTCACGTGCCCTTGTACACTTTAAGGAATGTTTGTAATTTTTTTTGGGACCCACTTGTGGACCCACATCAACAGCCCATGGGGCCCACCCATGTGGCCCACTTGTGGGACCCACGTGTGGGGTCACGTGCCCTAGGACTCCTTAGGCCGATCTCAACCGTCGGCGTGGCTGATCCGAAGGCCGAGAGAATGCGGGTGATGCGGCACGATGCGGTTGGCCGGTTTGGGTTCAGGTTTCGTATTATAGACTAGAAAAGCAAGGGCGTGGCGTTGCCGCGCCAGCCAGTATTATTTGTTGAGATTAGGCTAATGCCTTTGTTATTTAGATCTTAACGTCTATAATAGACATGTGGATGATCAGTATTATGTGGTTACTAACTGGATACAAATTCTGATGTTTCCTTGCAGTTGTCCATGTCGTTATAGGACAATTGTTAATGGAAATCTGAAAGATCAGTGGCTAGAAGTACCAAAAAAATACGCACTTGGGAGATTGCCAAAAGTATTGTTATCATCAGAGATATTTTAATCAAGTCATATATTTTAGCATTTATAACATAAATTTTGAATAAACGAATGGTCAAACGTGAAGGGAGTAATTGAAACATACAGGTGTTGATACTCTCTACCCCCAATGTGGCAAAATGGTATATAGATAGATGGCTTCAAAAGATGCTTTTGGTTGTCACTTATTACGGCTCAGATATCTCTGGAGCGTTATCTATTTACGAAAGAATATCAGGAATGCAATAAATCAAGTAGGTAAATATAATAGTGTGGTCTTTAAACTGAGAAGCTAGTACCAACTGTTTTCTTGTGTACTACACTAAAGAATCAAATATATGAGTCCGGAAGAGGCGTAAAGAACAATTTATATTCGCGGTCGTTGACAGAAGATAATTAATTAAGAGCGTTGCCATGTAAATTTTGGCTAAGAGCAGAAGTATGAGAAGTCCTATCATTTTAGTTTTCAGATGTTCCTCCTCGAGAGCGCACCTCTCTGGATTGCCGCGTAGGCATGACAGTGGAAGCCGCATATCCTGGAAACAACATTTGAAAGCAATCACGTAATGTTCCAAAATCACGAACTCATATGAGCATTTACATGGCGTCTTGCAGCAAGCTCCAGCTTATATTTTCTGTGACCTGTGCTACCTGCTGCTCCTCCCTCTGCTGGCGCACACTAATGCAGGTTCCATAATTGATCACGAAGGAGAAGCCGAAGAAGGGCGGTCACGGCCCTGGGAGGCGCCTGCGACAAATCTGGCGGCGGCGACGACGGTGTCTGCGTGGACAGCTTCTGCTTGGGCTGCAAACGGCATCGTAGACGCCACAGGAGAAGCGCAGGTTCTTTTGAGTCTGGTGGTTACGGTAGGTAGAGATTGGTTGTGTGGACTCCTCCACTGTTGGGTGCTACGAGGTTCAAATTGCCAATCCGTTTGGTGGTCTGGCGCTTCTTCCCCAATGAGATGAGACGGGGGGAGATGGGCAGCAACGATGGAGATACTTATGCTGTCGGCTAACAACGACGTGAGGACTCCGGAGGGAGGGGCAGCGAGGAAGATCGGCATCGAACTTGGTGCGGGCTGCGCGCGACAGGACAAGTCGGTAACAGGAACGCGAAGCGTCGAGAGGAGACGCGAGACCGTGCCCGCGCCCTGGTTGTTAGAGCTGTGTCGAATATTGTGTATTAGTTGGTTACGATTGGACTTGGAGTTGTATTAGCGGTAGGGTGTAGAGTACGTGTCAGACTCTTGTAACCCGGACTCCTCATAAATATGAAAGGAGAGCCACTGTTATAACCATGACGACATAAGCGCATGGCTCGTAGGGGGAGGCGGCGCATTGCCGGGACCCTGGAGCGACCGGTGTTGCGTATTTGGGAGGAGAGCCCGTAGTCATGCCCCGGGGATGTCGGCTTCGGCTGAACCTCGTTAAAAATATCATGCCTCCGGTGTCGTCTGTGGTCATCATCTCGGTAGATCGGTAACTGCTTTCGTGCGCTTATTTTCTAACAAGTGGTATCAGAACCATGGTTGGATTGGATCTAGAGATTGTATGGTGATCACCGTGGAGGCGCGAGGATCATGCTCGATGGGTGCCGCGGGACTGCTCAATGTAGCGCAAGGTGGAGCATGGCGGCGATCGGCGATTCGATCAGTGGTGTTGGACACTCTGGGCAGGAGGCTCGGACCGTTCGATGGAGCAGATGGACTCCTTCTTGTCCTCACCTCCATCCTCTCGCTCTTGCCCTAGCCTCCGCGGTCCGCGCCAGGCGCCAGCGGGAAGGATGAGCAGGCCAGCCGCAGCCGCTGGCGGGCCGCTAGCCCGGTGACCAGCGGCGGCACAGCAGGCCAGCGGCGCACGGGCACAGGGCACTATGCGCTCCACGCCTCCGCGCTTGCTGTTCAGAGACAAACGCAAGGCAGCCAACCACAACCAGACTGTACAGAACAACCAGACTGTACAGAACAATTGCATCGGTTAGCAGCCAGAGGTGAAAGGTGAGCACATCTGTCATCTGATAAAATATCCGGTAGCATCTGCACATTGTAGCCCTCATAGAATATTAAAAGTGATTTATTGATGAATGAATAATGTTCTTCAAAAGTTCAGAGAATGATAGAATCATGATGTTGTTTATAAGCTCAGAGAGTGATAGTATCGGCTAACACCAGACATGATGTTGTTTATAAGCTTCTTAAATTGGTGCTAGTAATCCAAGTATCAACAGCTAGTTTTGGGAGAATTTTTTTTGCCATGAACTATGTGAAGAATTAGTTGAGAAATAAAATGGGGGTCAGTACTTGAAAGCTTCAAACCAAGTACTTGAATAATTTCATTGCTATTTTTTAAAAAAAATAAAGGGCAGGAGCACTGCCATGTCATATAAGAAGAAGAAGCATGGCCCATAATGGAAAAAGTACTTGAATGATTGCTTGTCACATTTGAGCTTGAGTTCTTTTTGCAAGTCAGAGAATGTGATACCATCAATCATGGTTCGTAAGGCGTTGGTAGAACGCCACAGGATTTGTCGCCTAGGCGCCCACCTAGGCGATAAGGTGCCCGCCTAGGCGACAAGGCGTTGGCAAAACGCCACAGGACGCTTCACCGCCATATGAACCATGCCATCAATTGCTTTCAAGCCATAAGGATCGCAAAGTTAAAGCCACTATTGCAAGTCATGAACCAACAGAAACTGAAAGATAGAGCTACTTTGTATTTTTCTTTATGTATTTTGTAACCTCCTTTTCTTTCATGGATGTGTCTGTCTGTTTGTCAAATTGAACACTTGTACCTTATATCCTTCATTTCTTTGATTATCAGTATTGACAATTTGACATTACTGTGTATCTGATTTTTTTTATTATGAAGGGGGAATACCCAACATTGGAATCATGTCCAGGCATAATGCTTTGGCGTCCATGGCCACTGTCGGAGCTTTTGTGAGAGATATCTGAAGACATGAGTTGCTGCATTGAGTAAACAGAGAGGACCTGGCGCTCAATCCACTAGTTTTAAGAGAGCACCGAGATAGCATGTATCTGTAGGAGTTGCGACCAGAGCCAACCACTGCACATCCAAGCTTCAAACCAAAAAACCCCAGGAAGATGGCAAGCATCAGTGAAGAAGCTCCTAGTCCTCCAAATGCTCAGACGACAGTGGCCATGAACGCCAAACTGATGGTGGCCACAGACCGTGGTGATGTCAACAAGTTGAAGAATCTACTAAACAAGGAGGATGCCATGGCGATGGTTGTGGTGACAGCGACGAATAAGAAGCCTTCCAAGGAGGACCATCCCCCTGCTGACCGCATCAATTCCCTACTGCTGGCATCTGCGCACCATGGCTCCTGGAAGGCACTGCATTTCCTTCTCGAGAGGGAAGACGCAGGAAAGCCACCAATGGTGACTCCTACTCAGGAATTCCTTGAGTTGCTAGGGGAAGGCATGGGAAGAATAGAGCAGGTGCCAGCTGCTGGCGATGTTGGAAGATCAGGTCGTCGACGACCCCCGGCTTGACAATGCTCCGCCTGCAACAGGAAGACTTCTCAAGGGCGTCACTCCTGATGGGGACACGGCACTACATGCAGTTGCCAGCAACGTCGACGGTGACGATTTCTTCAAGTATGTGGGCATCATCTGTGACCGGGACATGGACCTTCTGTTTGCGAAGAATCACAGGGGTGACACACCCTTGCATTGTGCTGCCCGTGCTGGGGCCTGCAAGATGGTTTCCCATCTCATTGCTTTAGCTGGGCATGAGGGTGCTTACAGGAAGTTAGAGCTCTTGAGGATGGGTAACGACAGTCATGAGACAGCGCTGCATGAGGCTGTCCGGATTGAAGACGGAGCAATTCTACAGGGCCTCGCTCGGGGCTGTCCTGACTGATGAAGACAGTAAAGCAGCAGAAGAGAAGAGTATCGTCAAGCTGCTTATGGATGCTGATCCCGAATTGGCTAATTATCCCGCCAATGGCATTTCGCCATTGTACCTGGCCATCTTGAGGAAGGATACCATTGCAGTAACTCTATATAAAATGAGTGGCGGCAACCTCTCCTACTCTGGACCAGATGGACAAAATGTGTTGCATGCTGCGGTTCTCCAAGCTACAAACACAGGTCTCTCCCCCAAACATTTCTTTTGTCATAGGCACGCCACATACAATTACAATGGTTTAGAAATCAACATGCTTAAGTTAGATGGAGATCTGTCTTGTTTTGATATCCCTGGATGGTCAATGATTTCTGGGGTTTTTTTAGTTGGCCAAACTTTTAGTTGGATCCAACTGGCAAAAGTTAGATGGCCAAAAAAAGACTTCTCCCATTAATTGAATGCCCAATTATTTGGAGTGCTATTGAGATTTAGTAGACGATATATAGATGCAATAGGGGCACTGCAAGTTTTTTTTAGTAATATAAAAGTCATATTTGCAGTGTTGATAGAAGAACTACTGAAATGGAACAAGGGCCTTGCTACACAAGTGGACAAACATGGGAGTACACCTCTTCACTTTGCTTCGTCTCTGCATCATGAATTTGGTTTCTTGTCGTCCCCTCGGAGTCGTAGTTACTGGCATACCAGGATTTCCAACATAGTCACAAAAGTATTTGAAGCTAACCCAACAGCACTGTATCAAGCAGACAACAGCGGATTGTTCCCGATACATGTCGCTGCCTCTGTTGATGCAATAAGTACTATAGAATTTTTTCTTCAGAAGTCTCCTAATAGTGCTAGATTGCGTAACGCTAAAGGAAGGACGTTTCTTCATGTTGCTGTTGTAAAAATAAGAAGCTCCAGAGCCGCCTTAATTTGTCGGGCTCCGTCTGTAGAATGGATTCTGAATATGCAAGACAAGGACGGAAACACTGCACTGCACCTAGCGATCAAAAGAAGCATGCTTAAGACGTGTTGTGCTCTACTTGGGAATAAGAAAGTGCATGTAAATTTGTCAAATGCCAAAGCGCAAACTCCCCTTGATCTTTCCAGAAGCAATCTTCCTCGGGAGTTGCACTTCACCATGGTAATAGTATATACTTTTTCCTTTACGTTCAGAATTTTATCCTTGAATGAGAATCAATTTGTCGCTCATGCTTCTGTAGGCTGTTTTTACAGATCTCTGACAGATAGATATATCAGCCTCTTGCATTGCTTGGCGCAAAACATAGCGGTCTTCGCTGCGATCGCATTGTGGAAAAATACAACCGTCCTCGGAACCAAAAGGAGAAGCAGAAACAATCAGATATGATTAAAGATGCAACGAACATGTTTATTATCCCCGCTGTCCTGATAGCAACCGTGGCTTTTGGCGCAACTTTCGCCATTCCCGGAGGTTACAAAGCAGATGACCATTTCAATGGAGGCACACCAACACTTGCTGGGAGGTACATGTTCGATGCATTCATGATGGCCAACACATTGGCCTTCGCTTGCTCCACCGGAGGTATTATAGGTCTCGTGGCATCTGGAATTAGTATGTTTGGTTTGAAGACCCGGCGAAAGAACTTGGTTTCATCTCTGCTTCTGTTGTCGAGTTCAGTCACAAGCATGACGGTTGCTTTTGCACTTGCTGTGTATTTGGTGCTAGCTCCGGTTGCTCGTAGCACTGCCATTGCCATCTTTGTGATTAGCCCCCTCTCTGTGTTATACGGACTTCTGTTGTATAGAACACTATCATTTCATATTGTAAGGGCGCAACTTCGTAGGAAGGGGACAATCCCAGCAATGAAGACTTTCACGGTGCTGGCCGTTTCATTGGCGATGCAACTTTAGCCCGTCATAGTTACCTTTGCTTGGGCTGAATTGGCAAGAAGGGTCACCACTGATGAGCCGGGGAAGATCAACCGCGAAAGAAATAAATCTGGTATTGTATATGTAATTAATCATGCATGATTGTAATCTTAAGGCTGTGTTTGACTGGATGCATTATGTGATTCATGTATAAAATGGTTCAAGATTAATAGTTATCCTAAAGTTTGATTTGGTGAACTGTATCAACTCATTCAGGGTAAAAGTGTCCCACTCAAGTAAATCTAATAAGAGTGGTGCACATGGTTAAAATATTATTTGATCTATACAACCAAACTCACCCTAAATGTTGGCATGCGTTGTGCTGGCTAGTGAAACTTGGGTTTTTTTTTTGGAACAGATTAAGCAATGTTACTTTTATAAGTATTAGGTAATAGCCCGTGTGTTACCATGACCATACAATTTTTTAAAAAAAAAACATGGATACATGATGATTAGGTTACGGTTGATATACAAACGCAAATGCAAGATGCAGGCCAATAAGGCTAAAACTACAAAGACAAAAACAGATCTTAATAACTTACATAACATGTATTTGACAAAACAACTGTCACCAGTAATAATGTAGCAATCAATTCTGTCAATTCATGAAAGTCGCATCCTCTTTCAATCACATATTGCCATAGGCCATAGCTACCGCTAAGGAATACACCATCAAAACGAATGTACATGTTTGCTCCATAACACTTTCCAGCTTATCTGCATACCTGATGCAAGAGTGACTACGCAAAGCCTTTAACTCATAAACAAGTAAAGTTGAGAGTCGACTTTTCATAATAACAACTCCTCTCGGTCTTACCGTACCAGTCATAATGAACCTGGTTCCATCTGGATTCAAGAGGCGTCGACCTTGTGGGGCTATCAAATGCCTTCGTCTACAGGGTAACTCCCTCCGGGTAGGTAAAGGAAGACTTATATGGTCGTGGCAACACACGGGCTATTACCTAATACTTATAAAAGAAACAATGACATGGTCTCTAAAACATAACTTTGACTAAGACTTTTTGCTATAAATCTTTATAAAAAATATATTTAAAAGGTAATTTTATGAAACTATATTTCAATACAAATCTTATCATATCATTTTTACATTTCTAAACTTAGCACATAAAAAATATTTACAATCAAAGTTTGAAAGTTTGACTTAGACAATCACAAAACAGCTTCCTTATCAACCTGGAGGGAGTACAGCCCAGTCCACCCTTTGCTTTTGATTCCATAGCAGCTCCCGTGCACGACAACCGGTGCATCTTCCCCTTTTATTGTTCTGAACATCGGAAAAGACAAATCATCCCAATTTAAGGGTGCGTTTAGATTGGGGAAAGATTCCCCGAAAATACACTATTCACCAAAAAAACACTGTAAATGAATAGTGTTCTGTGAGTAGAAGGGATGGGATGAATAGTGAAAAGTTGGATGAATAGTGTATTTTTGTGGGAACTAAACGGGGCCTAAATCACAAAGTTAGTGTCTTTGTGAGATCAAAGCATGACATGGTTTCGCGAGATTAAAGCATGACATGGCATAGGTTGGGATTGCTTTTGTGATGAGCCCCTCTTTCCCAGCTTCAGGTAAAGCAAACTAGCGAATCCGTGCATCCCATGCATCTTAAAAAGGAGATTAGGTAAGTTCAATGGCATCCGTTCATGTCATCTGAATCCTGTTTCTTGCACGTCTTGCAATTGTGCGTCTCCAGCCGCTTCATGCCGACGCAGATGTAACATTGACGCAAAAGAAACATGCCACTTGCACACACAAAAAAAGAGAGACAAAGATATGCAAAAACTCGTCTCATCCATTCGCCCAATCGTTAGTCACGTACTAATAATTACATATATACAAACTCCAAAGAATCAAATAACAAACATCTGTCATTTTTTAGCAAAGAATCTCTCGTTTTTTTGGCAAAGAATCGTTAATCACGTAATAATTACATATATACTGAGCGTGCAACATACACACTCCCCGTGACCCTCTCATGCTCCGATCCTCTTGCCTGCACGCAACGGCAGTAACCCGCGCACGTGTCACGCGCTCCCTCACTCACATACTCATCATCACACGTGCGCACCTTCACCGGCGGCGCCCATGAGCTCCAGCGCGACGTCCACAAGCGCGGCGAGCTCCACGGCGTGGCGGCTCAGCCCCACACTTCCGGAGAACACGTGGAAGCACTCGAGCTCCGACGTCGTCTCCACCACTCGCCGCAGCTCATCTCCCATCCCCGCCACAACCATCACCTCCGCCATCGTCGTCGTCTTCGTCGCCGGCGACGTCGTCGTCCGCAGCAGCGCGATCACGAGCTCCACCGCGAACCTCCGGATCCTCGGCGCCCTGATCGACGGCCACGCGTGCGCCGCCAGCACGGCGACGAGCCGCTCCACCAGCCCGGCCTCGCTCACGCCGGCGCCGGCCAGGTGGTGGGCCCGCTCGCCGGGGCCCATCAGCCTCACCAGCTGCGCCGCTAGGCCCAGTGACACCTCCAGTGGCTTCGACTTGTCTACCTCCATTACTCCCCGGACCGCCGTCGCCGCGCCACGTGTCGCTCGCCGGAGCTCCGTGAACCACTCGCCGCCGGCGTACGCGCAGAGGTTCGTCAGGACCCTCCCGGCGCCCACTCCGATGGTCCCGTCGCCGAGCGCGTCGACGAGGAGGTCCACGGTGGACGTCGACGCCGATGCGCCTCCGCCGCCACCGCCGGCGCGGAGGATGCGCTCGCAGTTGCGTGGGCTCTCGAGGGCAAGCATGGCGAGCGCCTCGCCGGCCTCGGCTCGCGCGGCGGCGACCTCGTCGGAGTTTGTGGCTCGCCGGAGGAGGAACATGTCGAGGAGGATGGCGACCACGCCGCCGGTGGCGCCGATGCGTTCGCGTGCGTCGGCGTCCATGGCGAGGCGCGTGAGCACCTCGGCGGCGAGCCGGCGCAGCCCGGCGTGCTCCGGCGGCGCGTGGCGGAGCACGGCGCGGATGTTGCTCACCGTGAACACGATCTCCGCCACCTCTCGCCGGAGCTTCTTCCCCGTGCTCCCCGTCGTCTCCGCCAGCATCTTCATCACCTGCAGCGACCTCTGCACGGCCTTCGCTCGCGACGGGGTGATAACTATCGAGGTGGTGGGTCCGGTCACCGGTGACGAAGACGGCGACGGCGAGGCGCCGGCGATGGCGGAGAAGTCGATGATCTTGTCGAGCAAGCCACGTGCGTTACCAATCTTGCTGCAGTTATCGTGATCATGTGCGAGCTTCTTGATGATGAGGAGGCCAAGGAGGTTACACTCCTCGTCGGCGGCGTAGAGCAGCGACGACACGGACTCGATAGCTCCGGCGACCCCGGCAACTCTTAGCGCGTTCCTCTTCTTGCTCGCCAGCTTGGACACGACGAGCGCCGCCGACGCCCGGGCCCCACGCTCATCGGCGCCGCTCCAGCTCAGCATCTCCACGAGCCTCTCCACGACGGCGGCCGACGTGGCGACCCTTCGGAGCGCGTCGTCGCCGATACGGGGACTCGCCGCGACGTTGACGAGCATCCCCACGCCCACGCGCTGCTCGTCGTGGGACCCACCGACGACGAGCTCCTCGGCGAAGGAGACGAGGTCCATGCGCAGCCCATCGAAGATGCTCCCCTCGATGCAGCGCGAGTAGGCGTCGTAGAAGAAGCGGCGGATGGCGACGAGCCCGGGTGCTCCGGCGAGATGGCACTCGCCGGCGACGCGCTCGAGGAGGCGGCCATGGCTGACCTCCCACTCCCACGCGGCCTTCTCGGCGAGGAACAGCAGCGCCTCGGCGAGCGCCAGGCCGTAGAAGATGTCCAGCGCCGATCTCCTGTTCGTCCTCGCGTCGATGGCCTCCCCGAAGTCCTGCCGGGAGAGCCTCGCCGCCGACAACCCCACGCACGCCGTCGCCGACGCCAGCTGGAGCCAGTAGAACAGCCGCCCGACGTTGCCGGAGAAGAAGCTCCAGCTCCAGCTCCACGGCAAGGCCAGCGTCCACCCGCCATGGCGTCGGCTGCCGGAGGAGGAGGACGATGCTCGCCGCGACACCGGCGGTTTCGAGGCCCCGCAGGCGCCGGAGCGGAGGACGAAGCGGAAGGAGCGGGCGAGGAGGCGGGCGGAGGAGGAGGAGAGGGACCAGGTGGAGTGGTGCTGCCACTCGAGCTCGTGGCTCCGGCTGAAGATGCGGGCGCCCTCGACGAGGAGGATGACGGTGACGGACCAGAAGTCGACGCGCTCGAGCGTGATGGCGAAACCGCCGAGGAGGACGACGGTGGCCCAGATGAACCCCAGCGTCCCGAGCCCGCTCGCCGCCTTCTCGAGCACGGCCAGGCGTAGCGCCAGCAGCGTCAGCTTCCGCTCCGGCCCCACCGCTCCGGCGACCACGCCGGCAGTGGCGTCGCCGTCGTCGTCCATCCGCCGCCGCCGCCCACGCGCGCTGTTGGAGGAGGCGGCCTCGTTGTTGTTGTTGTTGATGTCGTCGGCGTCGACGACGACGACGCTCGGGCGCGGCGGCGAGGAGGGAATCTGTGGCTCGAATGGCGTTGTTGGTAGGAATCCTGGCGCCGCCGCTGGGTCGCTTGGCTGTGCCTCGATGGTCAGCCGGACAGACCGGTCGGAGATGTCCATTGTTGGTTGAATGAACAACACTACTGATCACTTTCAAGAAGCCAAAGCTTTGTATGATTTTTTAGGTGATGGCGATGGAGAGATGCGGAAGCAATGATAGGTCGGGGCTGGGTCAGTGGAGTGGTTATATACGCGAGAGCATGCGCGTGGCGGCGTGAGGTCGCCATGGCATTGGCTGGAGAGGAGGTTGCGTGAGTGGGGGATACGAGATTGTCCGGAAGGCAAGAGAAGAGAGGGGGTGGTGGTGGTGGTGAAATGAGTGTGAGCCAGCTGATCGGGCGGGGCGGCCGGCGGTGTGGAGGAGCGGAGGTCCAGGGAGGAAGTGGTGGGGTGGAAGCAAGAACAAAAGGTCCAAGCGTTGCATCCACGATCATATCTCCACCGCCATGGATGCAATGGTTGATTTGGAGGCCACGGGAGCGCGCACGCGCACGCCTGATGCAATGCAACTAGATGAGTGGTCTGCTTTATGCCGAGCTGGCGTGATTAGCTGAGCAACGTACGAGGATCCTATATTACTACATGCGCGCGTCATGCTAATGCGCTCTTGTTGTGTATCTAAGCGTGTGTGGATTATTGGCAACTGGAGTATATATCGTGGCCACTTTTGTTTACACGAATGTTATGCTCCCTCGTATTTCAAATTACAGTCCGTCTTTAAGAAACATAGTACAATGTAGACACCGAACACAAACGCACGCATACTCACCCCTACGAACACAAGTACTCAAACTATACCCCTATGAACACATCTAAAGGACTGAACCAGCAAATCTTGAGATCCATGAGAAGTCATCACAGGTGCCTCGCTGCCGACGGGAACATCGTCTACCACCGAATGCATAGCGCCGGTAAATCCTGGAATAAATCCAAAAAAATGTGAGCACCAGTGCATGCCAAAATCGAGGATTGGAACCCTGGTAGGGGTTCCACACAAAGAACCCAACCAAATGATATATGATCAGCTCGCCAAATTACAATTCAGTTGGCTTTTTAACCCAAATTTGACCATTTATCTTATTTAAAAAATTATGCAAAATATCATACTTTTTGTCATGTCTTGCTTTATTAATATTCTTCAAAAATTAGTTAATTTTGAACATTTTGTTTTGAATAAGACGACTAGTCCAAATTTTAGGTAAAAAAAGTATACTTTGGAACCGACAAGGTATATTCTATCTTATATTATGCAAAATTATATAATTTTGATTATTTCTACGTTATATAGCATCTAGGATTGTTTGTTTTCCCAGGTTATTGGGGTTATAAATGGTTGGTGTAGAAATAATCTGAAATAAACACCCCGTATAGGTGGCTTATGGGATTATGATAATCACGAGATGTAGTGTAGATCATATAATCTAACAATAAACTAAGCTGTTTTGTTGCCCATATAACAAAACATATACTTTAGTAATCTAGATTTTACAAACAGACCCTTAGTGGCTTATGAGGGGTATCTAATTGTTACACAATTGTCATGAAATTTAAAGGTTACGATCAAATTACTCTCCTCAAGTATACCAAAGTCCACGTAACCCCTAAACCATTTCTTGATTCAATTTACCCCCTAAACTATTGTAACACCCTAATTTTGCTCATCAAATAAAAATCAATATAGGCAACTAATTTCCTTAGTTTTTATTGTTTTAGGAAATATTAAATTGCAAAATTAAATTTTGGCTCTTAAATATTTAAATAACATTTAAATTAGAATCAAATGAAGTTATTGTTGCATTCATGCTGTTGCATATATTTTTGAATGTGGTTTGAATTTGAAAAGGTTTGCAAAAGTTTAAACTTAAATTTCAAAACCTTTCTCTTTTCCCTCTCTTTTTCTAGCCCAACCCATCTTCTTTTCTCTCCCGCGGCCCAGTTTTCTCTTTTCTTCCAGCCCATCTCGCCCGCGCCAGCGGCCCGGCCTGCTCTCCTCTCTCCCTCTCTTTTCTTTCGCCGACAGGTGGGCCCGTGTTGTCAGCTTCGCCTTCTAGCTCGTGCTCGAGCAGGACTCGCCGTCGAGTCCGGCCGCCGCACGACTCCGCGCTCGTTTCCACTTGCGCAAGGCGAGTTTTCCGGCCTTTGTAAGTCGCCGCCCCGAGTCCCCTCGATCCCCAAACCATAGTCGAGCTTCCGCATCGCTTTAGCTCGCGCCGTCGCCGCTAACCCTAGGTCTAGAGCCGCCGCCGCGATTCGCCCTTTCGAGGCCGCTTCCGTCTCGTCGAGTTCGCCGCCAAGGTTGGTGTGGAGGTAAGGAACGCGCAGAGTCTCTTTTCCCTCTCTCTCGCTCTCTCGGGGTCGCATGGCGTCGTCGTCGTAGCCGAGCCGCCATTCGCCGCCGTGAGCCCTCACCGTTGCTCAACCCACGTTTAGAACCCCCAAAACGGATTCCCCATTTCCCCCTCTCTCTCCCAAGCCAATCACGGCGAGATTTGGAGTCCGGTAGCGTCGGTTTCGACCAACTCCGGCGATGTTCCGGCGAGGCGCCGCCGCGCGCGCCGTCGCTCTGCTCACCGGCTTGCCCTTTGATCCAGAGCCGTCCGATCTTGATCCGACGGTCGAGATTAGATCAAGTTTTATCGCGTACCGGTCAGCGTTGGTCAGCCGTGCCCTTTTGCAGAAAAGCCCCTCGGTTTTATAGATATCAACCCGCGGTCCAAGCCAGTTTAAAAATAATTAGATCTAGGTCCTGTTTCTTTCAGTTTAGCCCCTGATCTCTCTAAAAATCTAACCCGCCGTCCTGCCGCGTCGTTTTTCACAAAAGTCCTTCGGTTTTTATATAAAATTACGTTTTAGGTCCCTGGTTTCTTCTGTTTAAGCCCCTGGAAGGTTAGATTTAGTTCAAAGAAGCCCCTAAACCTTGTTTTAGCCATATCTTAACCGTTTAAATCCGTTTTGAGTGATCTTTGCGCTCACGCGATCGTCTCGAATAGTTCTAGATATGTCTTTGCGTCTTTAAAAGTTGTTTGGTGTATTGTTTTGCTTTTATTGATTGAATGCTTGTGCGAATCGTGTAGAGAACGGTCCGTTCGAGGGAGATTAAGATCAAGTCTTCGAGGAGGAGCCACCGTAGTACTTTGAGCAAGGCAAGTGGATTTCCCCCTCAACATACTCTTTTGAACCCATACACATTGCATGACAACAAAGTTTATATTCATGTTCGCGATGCATTAATTTGATGGGTCCTATGTAAGGATGACTAGTCTTTTACACCTAAGCCTTGATACACCGGGTTTACTTTTATGTTGGGTAGCTATGCTAGATGCTTAACCTTGGTTCATGATGGGTTCTATCCAACATTGATGAATATCCTTATTATTTATATCTTGTTATGTTAATACAAGATCACCATGTTAATCGGAACATGGAGAACCACCCAGGATTAACCGTACAACCACAATACTATATGGCTCTGGTCTTAGCTAATTAATTAGAAACCTTGGTTAGGAATGATCTTACCAAAAGGGCATGGGGGGTGGCGGTTGACGGTGTATAGCCCGGTTCTCTCGGGAAGTGGGCTTGGCTAAGACACTATACCCGTTAGGGAGGGTTATGCCTGCTTCCGATCCGGAAACCTTAGCGGATTGTTTCTAACTAGGGAATCTTTGTAAAGGCCTCGTAGCGTCCCTATGCAGTCACACCTCGGAAGTGTGGTACGTGCCTGGCCCGCACTGCATGGTTGGATCTAAAGTTCTTCGGAGCTTTTACGCGAATTGTGGTGAAAGTGTACAACCTCTGCAGAGTGTAAAACTGTTATAACAGTCGTGTTCACGGTCATGAACGGCCTGGACCCTCACGTGATTAATCTATCGAAACATGAAATCAAATCATTGCATGCATATGTTATTGGTTATGTTTATGATTTACCTTATGCTTACTTATTGTTAATATGGGGTGGTATATATTTATATCTTAGTAAATAGTTGCTTGTTAATAAAACTTGACCAACTAAAATGCTAACCGCTGCAAACCAAGCCTTTCCTTGATAGCTTGCATATTTCCCCCACTTGTTGAGTACCAATCATAAGTGTACTCATCCTTGCTTATATTGGATCAGAAGGTAATAATGGAGCGGATTACCTCAGCGATCTTGATGAGTTCTAGGCGTGTGTTCCACCAGTCAGATGCCTGTGGAGTGCTTTTGGAGTTATCGTCTTTAGTTATCGTGTGAACCAGTTTATTTTGGCCTTTGTGCCTTATTCGTGAGTGTAATAAATACTTTATTTATTAAATATTCGTTTGAGTACTGTTTCTGTTATTCACTCACGGTCTATCATATGTGTGAAATTTGATCCTGGCACACATATGAGATGTACTCGGTTTTCTTTCTAAAACCGGGTATGACAGAGTGGTACCAGAGCCGTGCTGATTGTAGGACGCTAGCCTAGTTAGAATGGTCGAAGTAAGGATTTATTTTAGCAAGCCAAGTCAGTTTCTTTAGAGGTCTTATTTTATTAGTTAAAAATTCTTTGAACTTCTTCTCTTTTCTTTGGCCACCTTTGCCTCTATTTCAATTATCTTTACTAAGGTTCTCTCTATGCTTAGATGGCCAAGAACTTCCAGACTGACCCAGCGCAGCCCGCCCCTCCTACACCACAGATGGATGATGATGTGCAAGGAGATCCCGTGTGGGTGTGCCTCTCTGATGATGAAGATGTATCTGGCCCTGCTTCACCCATAGCGGATGTTGAAGGCAATCCAGATGGCCCTGCAGATGAGGGTGATAAAGTCTATGATGATGAAAAGGATAATGAAGAAGAGCCCAAGGTGGAGATGATCGCTTCAGTAATAGCGCTAGGCGCTTTCCCACTCTTGCTTGAAGATGTTCTGGAAGCATTGGGCAACTACACCAGGCCACTCTACATAACCACTTACAGTTCCGCTGCAAACTACCAGGAGTATTACCATACTCAGGTTCATGTTAGGGAGCAAATGGAGAATGCCTCTCGCTTCAAGACTTGGTCTATTCATTAGTCGAGCCTTCTCCATACTTCCTATGAAGCTGCAGTTAGCGATGCCGCAAGGAGGGCAGTGACGTCTATCAGCCACAAGTTTCGGGAAGAACTGTCTCGCACAGAGTACCGTCATTTGCCTCGTCGCTGTCCCGGAACTGAGCAAACAATTGTCATGGGAGGAGGACCAACAGCAGATCCTTGTCTCAATGTTCTTGCCCGAGTCACTGCAGCACTGAATACTGATTTGGAAGGTGTTATTAATGAACTTGCTCAAGCCCAGGAGCGAATTGCAGAACTTGAAGAACAACTTGCTGAGCAACAAGGTCAAGATGATGATGATGAGAGGATGGCCAATGCTTGGTCCCCGCCTCGGAAGAAGCTTCGCTATGGAGCCCCTTTCTCCATCACACAGTTTAGGGAATAGGCTATCTTTAGGTTTCTTTTGTAAGTTTATCGTTAGTACGGTTTTGTGAGGTCGGTCGTTTGTTTAATGCTTGTTGTTTGGATAAATGTGTGAGTTGGCCTTTGTGCCTTGTTCGTGAGTGTAATAAATACTTTATTTATTAAATATTCGTTTGAGTATTGTTTCTGTTATTCACTCACGGTCTATCATATGTGTGAAATTTGATCCTGGCACACATATGAGATGTACTCGGTTTTCTTTCTAAAACCGGGTATGACAACTATGCCATTTGGTTCAATTTACCCTTAGTATAGTTTATCTTTTTTTCTTCATACACAAGTTGAATTCCAATTTAAATTTTGCATCATCGTAGTGGACATCATAAAGTATGGCAAACAATGTATTATGAATTTTACATTATTATTTTTTGTATACTATTGTATCTCAAATATTAATTTATTATTAAATATCAACGCCTATCGCATCAATGACAAAAAATTGTGTTATATTTTTCTAACGTGGGTTACGATATCTACTATCGTGTCACTAATCTTGAACCTAATACCACACTTGTGTATGGAGAAATGAAAAGGACAAATTATAATAGGATCGGGTCAAAAAAATTATAATAGGAGATATATTAAACCAAATGACATAGTTTATAGGGGTAAAATAAACAAAAAAAATAATTTAGGGGTTATGTGGACTTGAGCTATACTTAAGGTGAGTAATTTGGATTTTTTTTCATATTTTTATGTATTGTACTTGGAATGGTCTACCATTTATCATTCAACCTATAGCTGCGTTTCTTTATTTTCGATCATGCCAGCAACCCCTGCGGCATGGCCTCGAGCGCTCAACCTCCCTCATGAATTCACGTCGATCACGAGATCGTGCAATAGCTAGAGCACAAATAGTCATGTTGAAGTCGTTTTTGCATAGCAAATATGCCTATATCATATATGCAGATGCCGTAGCTCGATCGTACGATCGCATCCACACGGCGTCACTCCATCCAACCGAACCGTACAGTCCAATTCGGGAAAGCTGTAGCTTTTGGGCCACGAAAATGACGAGCATTCACGCGTGCGCAGTGTCGTCAGTGGTGTCCACGCATGCTTGTATAGTGTCTGTATCTCCAAGCAAACTACAGAGATTTTGCAGTTAAGGCAATGTTTCCTGCTAATTAAGTACTCCCTAAGTTCAGCAACACAATACAATTACAAAATAAAGTCTGCTTAGACTGCTTTCCCAAGCCGCTAGTTTGCTACTAGAAAACAGGACATTAAGTGCCATCCTACTATCAAAACAGGCAATTTGATCCGATCCTTTGATGGTTCCAAAGATAGTTTTATCTTTTTCAAAATTTATAAAAAATGTAATCTAAAAATTCATACTAATTTATTTAAATTAGAAAACTATAGAATTAGTGCAAAATATTTCGTAAAAATTTAACCTAGGTGACTATATGAAGTTATTTGCATATTATTTATTATATTCCTGGTATTTTAAGTAGAAACAATAAAACAATAAAATCATGAATGAATAATGCTTGTATAAAAGGTTGGTTATACTTTTAAAAACATTTGGCACCAGTTTTATATTTTTTATTTCGAATAGATTAGTTACGAATTTTTGAGTTTAAATAATATTTTTTGTAATTCTTATAAAATAGAAAACCATCTTTGCGTCCAACCAAAAGGGCCAAAATTATCAGGTATATATGGATAGTTTGATAGTTGTTA
Organism: Digitaria exilis; assembly: GCA_015342445.1. NCBI lineage: Eukaryota > Viridiplantae > Streptophyta > Magnoliopsida > Poales > Poaceae > Digitaria > Digitaria exilis. The sequence continues at coordinate 258,072 of JACEFO010000191.1, read as the reverse complement.
TTAGTGCCCGGTTTTATAGTTGTAGGTTAGAAAACATATTTCTCAAAAGAAAAAATAATAACAAAAAGAAACAGGGGACGGCTCCCCCTTCACGTAACCAACGGTAACTCGCACAATTAACATGATCACCGGGGGTGTTTGGATCGGTCCAAAGTTTCGCCCTGTCACATCAAATGTTTTGATGCCGATTACAAGAACTAAACATGAGTTAATTATAAAACTAACCTCACAACCCCTAGGCGAATTTGCGAGACGAATCTAATGAGCCTAATTAATCTATGATTAGCACATGTTTACTATAGCAGTACAATGTCTAATCATGGATTATTAGGCTCATTAGATTCGTCTCGTTATTTAGCCTAGAGGTTATGGAATGGGTTTTATCATTAAACTATATTTAGTACTACTAATTAGTCTCTAAACATTTGATGTGACAAGGCCAATATTTGGAGCCATGAATCCAAACATGCCCACCATATAGGGCATGATTGTTTGGATGCCAAAATGTTGGCATGCCAAAAGTTTTTTTTTTTTTGCCAAAACCTGGACCAAAATAGTAGAGTAGCACTTGTGTCCCAAATATAACTGCCCAAATTATGTCGCCGAATGACTTGATATCAAATACAATCACTAATGACTATGATTTACACTAGAACACACGTGGACAATTGATTGAGTGTCAAAATATGAAAGAGCTTTTCCCAAGAGATTAGCACCGTCACTTTATTAAGGAACTTTGGCAAAAGAAAATTGGCTTCTAATTAAATGAGAGTGCCAAAATTTTATGGCCTTACTCACATTTTGGAAGCAAACTAATCAGCCCCATAATGCCTAACACCCCCCTCTTCCGAGAGAAAATTGATACCGGCGGCACCGACACCTAATGGCGAACATGCATGGTCTCACGCTTTGAGAGGCTCATCTGCCTAACCAAATTAGCTGCTCCCAGCTACATGGGTCCCAGAGGATGACCTGTAGATCGAATTGAACTCGAGATGAACACGCGGAGGTGATTATTTGCTAGAGGAAACTTAACATGCCAGATTACCAGCACGACAGCAGAGACGATCTAGTCTGGATACAAAAATTGCTTTACACATGCATGACACCACCGGCCAACAGTCATATATCGATAGCCTTTAATTTTGTGAATGGAGTAAGATACGCATGGACGGACGCTGCTCATGCCTGGTCTTAGAAGCGACCGTTTAGTGAGCTAGCCAAGCATCGTCCTGTCCTGTGCGTACATGCAGCTGAGGCCACACACATGGTCAACCGACAGTAGGCAACGTACCATATCTGTTGCTAGCTTTGGTCAACAAACAATATGCTTTCCCGGGTTTGCTAGAACATGCTCGAGCTTTCTCGCTCGGCGGTGGCGTTAATTATGGTCCCTAAACTTTTACCGAAGACTTTATTGTCTTATGGAAGGGAAAGAAAAATCCATTGATCACATTTAATTTGTTCACGTACTATCTTCTTATATTTCACGGATTTTAATTGTGGTACTAGTACTCTGATGCGGCATTAGTATCTGTTTTATTAACACATTTTTATGAGATAAAAAATACAAGAGTCCTTATTGTATGAATCCCGTACCAAAATTGTAAAGCTCCAATCAAATAGTGTATGCACTTGAGAGTTTCTAAAACTAAATGCATAAATGAAGACTATTTTGCAAGTAGAATATATTGATCTTAATTAACCCGCGAGTAATCCATACTATTGTAACATTACATGGGATAATTATGATGAATGAATCTACTGTCAAATTAGCCTTTTATTTATACATTTTTTTTTTGGAAATTAGTCTATGTTTTGTCTTCCTAATTGACACCAAAAGAGAGGGCTAAATGTTAGCTCTAAAGATCTAAATATGCCCATATTCTAGAACATACATAACTTAAAATTATAAAGCTCCAATGAAATGGTGAAAATCTCCAACGAAATGGTGTTTGCACTTTTTTAGTGTTAAAAAATAGTGTATTACCTCGTACATTTTTTCTTGGTAAGTCAGTACTCAATCTTTGATGCCTGGAAGAGCTTTTTGTGATAGAAAAATAGTAAATTTATCATAATAGCAGATAGATAAAATTATTTTTTGTGATTAGAATAAAATAACCGAAAATTATCAAAATCGGGCGAAAATGGGAAAAGTGAAATATTTATGCTGGAGAAAACCTAGGAGGGAGCCATTGCCGAATGCCGACCGCGACCGTCCCCGGCGGCCCGGGCCCACCAAAACCCTCCAATCTTGTCGCCTCTTCCGCGCCGTCTCCTCCGCTTCCCCTCCCTTTCTCCCCCCAAAATTCGCCTCCGCCAACCCAATCGCCTCCAAAACCCCCGGCGGCAAAACCCTCCATTTCCGCCGCATATCCCTCGCTGTCCCGGCTCGTTCCCCTCCCCTCTTTCGGCGCGGCGGCTCCTCGCTTCCTGGGGCCTGGGAGGAGGAAAGGAGGATGCAGGCCGCGGCCGGGACCGTCTCCTGGGTCGCCGCGCCGCCGTCCGTCCTCGGTCGCTGCTGCTGCGGCGGCGGGTCGGTCAAGGGGAGGGCTTGCGGCGGCGGCGGAGGTGGCGGGGGCGTCCGCGGGGCTGGCGTGGCGCGGTGCTGTGCGCGCGCGCCGGAGAAGCGCCCGCCGCGGGTGCGCAAGTCCAAGGAAGAGAGGAGGGAGATGGTCGAGTCCTTCATCAACAGGTACCGGAGCCCGTCTCTCCTGCGCCGTTGTTTTGATTCATGCCAGTTACGCCTCGATCTGTGTTCGCCTGGGAATGTCGCGCGTTGTTGCATCATGGACCCGCTTCTGGTGTTTGGAATTATGCGTATCTGTAGTTCTGTAGTGGTTGTTAGGTTTTCAGCATCCAGTTTGCATGCTCACTATGATTGACACTGAAATTAACTGCTGTCTCTTAACGGTAGCAGGTAAAAGACAACATCTTCCAAGACCCAGAATGTTGGTTTCGGTTGTAGTCTATACATAAGTCACCAATTTATGCCATGGAGAACAAAAACATCTATTTTGGTTACTTGTGTGACCTTGTGCATCATAGAAACATTATGTAGTCTAATTGGCACTATTGTCCTGTTTCAGCTACCGGGTTGCACATGATGGGAAATTCCCGTCAGTCAACCTTACACACAAGGAAGTTGGAGGGTCGTATTATATAGTTCGGGAGATCGTGAGGGATGTCATCCAAGAGAACAGAGTCCTTGGACCTGGTGGGTTGGATGCTACGGTACTGAGTTTTGAAGATTGCCCTGATTCCTCAGAGTTATCCATGAAGCACGAATTGGGCCAAGACAATATAGAGATAATGGATCTGTCTTATGATGGTCAAGTTGATAAGGAATCATTTTCACTGCAAAACAACTCTATCAGCACTGAGACACTGCTGGGGTCATCTAATATTTTAGAGGCTGGTGTTCTGAAAAGTGTAGTCCAAAATGGGAGTGCAGCAGGTACAACATTCTTGGAGGCAAACCTTGAGAAGCAAGATGAAGTTCTACCTGGGGGATCAATTGAGGTTAGCCTTAGTAGTCCTGAAGAGCAAGATCTTTCATTTGCTCATGTTTCTGATTCAGATAAAAACAATGCTCTAAACAGTCAGGTGGATGCACAGGAGGGTATGGGCAGTATTGTTACTGATAGAGTTATTATTTCCTCAGAATCTGCTTCTGCTAATGAAACAAATGGTGCACATCTAAGAGAGCATGAAATGTTACTTAATGATAATCATGGTTGCACAAATGATAGTGTTGTTGATGATGGAAATCTCCTTGCAGCAACGAATGGTGTTGTACAAGAAAAGCAAGCATCTTTCCTGGGGCATGATCTGTCAAATAAAAGTGTAACGGCTAATGATGTTCAAAGCATAGATGGCCAGATTAGTTCTACAGTTTCTCCTATTGAAGCATCTAAGGAACACAGGCTGCAAGATGAGCTTGAGCAACCACTGCTTGATACTAACTGTGGTCAGCAAGAAAACAATGTCAGTCCTATTTCTCATCCAGCACTAGATACAAAGGTTAGCCTAGTTATTTTCTGTGAACATTGTGTATCATGCAACATCTTCTCTTCTAACTAAACTACATGTATAGTTTTGCGCAACTTTGTCTGTTGTAGTATGCTATAACACCAGACAGCCAAAAGTCATTAAATATTTTATCTTTTTTCACGGCTGTCTGTTGTAGCACGTTATAACACCAGGCAGTTAAAATTGACTAAATTTTATGCTTGTTGGTGCATCATATATGCACAGCCAATTTTGTGCCATTCCTTCCTATTTTGATAGTTTCTTGGCGTGGAATGCAATCCACTATGCAGCATCTATAGTTTTGAGCATATATGCAGTCCACACTACATGGCATCTAAGAATATGAGCATTGATTTGGTAGAGCTTTGTCACGTGCAGCATAGTTATGTTGAGAACTGTATTTATTGTTTCTTTTACCATCTTGTCAAATTGTTGTAGAGCAATAGAGAGCATTAAATCTTACCTTTGGATGCTAGAGTATGCCAGAAATGATAAAGCTATTCTAAAGACAACTGTAATGCGTGCCCAACGCGCCATGCCCCAGCCCATCAGTGACAGCTAGAATGTGTTGGCTAGCTGAATTCATCTTGGTATGTTGCCAAATTATTTTGGTTGGCACCAAATTTGTCGTTAGCAAACTGGGCACTCTCAAAACTCACCCTTTTCTGCTTCTTAATGTTATAAATTTTGTACGACAAGGAGTTATTAAAATTTTCAATTCTGGTATGGTGTTCATTTGCTGGCAAAATAACATTGCCTGGAGGTATGCTCTAGTTATCCATTTTTCAACATATCTGATTTCATTCTGTTCTCCCACTTTGTAGGGGCTACTGCACACAGAAGGCCAACACAGTGTGGTAGAGGTAAACGAAAGTGAATTCAAGAAATCAACATCTGGTGTCACAAAAGAAGTGGTTGAGGCAACCGACGCAAGGCATGAGCAAGGACCGAGCACCACAACCACAATCAGCAGGCATGCACTTTGCCTTATAACTTTGCGTTGCATGCTTACTGTTTATAATTTCCTTCATGCGTCACAAAAGGCGAACACATATTAGGTAAGTCAATGTTTCCCCATGGCTCCCCCAGGCGCTTATTATTAGTGTGGGATAGCTATCAGTTTCAACCTATAGAAGTACTGTTCATTGCACTAAATCAGAACAAATTTCTAGTTGTATGGACCTGTGAGTGTGGCTACAGCTTCGTAGTGCAGTCGATTGTGTAACAATTGATTTGTTCAGAATGGCTGTGCTGCAGAACATAATAGCCAAATTGTTGATCCAGCTATAAGCGGCTTGTATTAAATAACTTGCTAATTGGTAATTCAGTATTAATTGTATCATGCTTAGTCCGTTTTGCTTTATCAGCAAAGATAGATCTTGTTTTTAGCCCATGCATTATTGGAGCTATTCATTTCTGTCGTTGTGACCAACCTTACACTTCATAGTTATGCCTAGGTGGCTGAATTAACCATATTCATACTACCAAGAACCTAGAAGGCTAGAAGTTTTTATCCCCAAATTGAGGACTGATGATATTACCTAACGACCGAATATTCTGTCTTTTGTTATGGCCTGCAGGAGAACTTCAACAGCGCAGCAGAAGAAAGATGACAACCTATTCTGGCTTGTCCTCAGGGCATTTGTTGTTGCTATATCGAAAATCTGGGCAAAGTGAACCATGCAGAGAAGGCAGCTTATGTGGAAGTGAAGATCGAGATGCATCCTTCCTACTGGAAGGCAAGAAGCACCCATGGAGTTCTATTTCTGCTTATATGAATATATATGCTTCTTTTGTGCTGCAGTTAGGTTATTTATTAGAGACATAGAGTTGGATTAGTTTGTAGTCTCTTCCCACTGTAGGTGTAACGTTTGATGGTTTTGGTAAGCTGTGTGAAACATCTACTACAATTATAACGGATGGATTGTGCATTTTTGGTAAAAGCTGCAAGACCTCTGCTATTATCTGAAATTTGCGGGGCTATTCTTTGCATCACCAACTGAAAGGGTATTGGCTCGTTTCTTTCCGAGAAATTTGGTGAAATCTAGCTTGGGCTTACCTCTACTAATCCAGCATGGAGCAGCATCTTGTAACATGTCAGACGGGAGATAGATCCTTATGCCGACACCTTTTGAGTCGTGGGGCTATGACGATGCAAATTTAGTATCGTTTACACTTTCACAGTCGAATGACTCGTAGCGAACTCCAGCACAGAAGATGATTTTGCCAATAACAGTTCGCTTGAGTTGATTTTTTTTACCCTGCATATGCAGTCCAAGTTTATAGAAAGAAAAATGGTGTAACGCCCACCCAGCTAAACTGGACATAACTGTTGCAAGTTTACAACAGTTGATTCTGGTAACATTAGGTTTGCATCATCTAAAGACAGATGCACAGCTATGGAACACGGAAACAACACACCGATTTCTAAACGTGCTATTTGCATTGTACGTCAAACTGAAGTGTGCAAAAAACATAGGGGCAAATACACATTGCAACCTGAAACATCCCCTCAAGTCTTCAACTAGCTGCACACCTAAGACATCAGTGTTGAGACCTCACCAATTGGATATTTGCTTGTCAATCTCAACAATCTCCTGGTCTCCTCATCCATCGCCACCTTATCCTGCGCCATGCGCTCCTCAACTATCAGAGGCATCAGCTCGGCCTTTGCATAAGTGTGCAGGACTGAGTTATACATTTCAGTGGTGACATACCCTGCATCCCGGAACGTGACAAGGAGCTTCTCTGCAGCGTCAATGTCACCTGTCTTTTCGACCTGAGAAAAGATCGCCGTGGCGAGCTGATGGTTTGGCTCCCATTTCTCCAAGCACGACAGGGCCTTCTTCAAACATTCAAGGACCTTGTCGGTCCTGTTGCTGCTAAGATAACCCCACACGAATAACTCCCAGGTGCTGTAGCTCGGCTTAACTCGTTTCTCCACAATGTGACTGAGAAAGCTCTCGGCCTTTTCAATCATGCAATTCTTAATGTAATAAGAAAGGATCGTGTTAGGGATCCTTGAATCACGGGTTCCTGAAGCCGATTCCCATTCCCTGTAAATGTTCATTGCTTCTGCGATGTCATCAAACCTTGTGAGCGATGTGAGCATGCATTTGTATTCCGTGTCGCTGAACTTCCTGAAGGTTTGTTTCATTTTGTTCCATACCCTGTCCAAGTTACCTCTATCTGACAAGCTCGCATACTGGGTGAGGAGCGATGAGTAGGCGGCTCGTTCCTTCCTGGAGGCCCTCTTCTCCATCTCAACCAGCGCGTCTCGCCCTTTGACATGAAGCCCGGCATTGATGTAAATGGTTGCCAGCAAGCTGAAGGTCATCCAGTCAGGAAGAACCCTGTCACCCTTCATCAGATCAAACACCTTCTCCGCACTCTTCACACTGTTCTTCTTTGAGCAGTACGTCAACCAAATGTTGTAGGTGACGAGATCCGGGGTGGTGTACCTCCTGAGCTCCTTGATAATCTCCGGCACCCGCTCCAGCTCCCCGCTCGCCATGTACATCGACATCATGTGGTTGAAGGGCAGGGCACAAGTGAGGTACCCTGCCCGGGCCATTTCCTCCAGCATGGCTTCGGCCTTCTCCCTTGCGCCGTTCTGCACGTACGCGTGCAGCAATGAGTTGCAGGTGGATGGCGCCTTGGCTCGCTCGGGCATGTCCTCAAAGAACTTCTCGGCACTGGCCAGGCCCCGGACCTTGGCAACGAGGTCGAGGTGCACAGCGTGGTCACCAGGAAGAAGCCGCATCTCCGGCTGGGTCCGCATCCATTCGCAAATCTGCATTTCCGGGTGGGTCAGGTTAAGCATGGCAATACGTCGAGCAGGTGGCGGGCGGGCGGGAGCCGAGAGTCACCGCGGCAACGGCGTCGCCGGCGGGAGAGATGGCGATGGCGTGGGAGCAGGCGGCGTTACCTCGAGCGCGTGCTTGTAGCGGCCGTACTTGCGGAGCTCCCGGACGACGCGGTTGAGCTGGTACTTCTGCACGGTGCGGCCCTCCTCCGCCCACTTCCGCAGCACGATCACCGCGCTCCGCTTCGGGTAGATGAGCTTCAGCAGCCGCTTCCCGAGCGTGTCCCCGCTCCCCACGCCCCGATCCCCGCCGCCGACGGAGGAGGCCGCCGGCGCGGCCGTGGAGAGCAGCCTCGCGGCGGCGGCGGCGAAGGCGAAGGGGGACGCGAGCCGGCGCGCGAGCATGGCTGCTTGGTCGGCGGCAGGCCGGGGCTTCCGCGCCCACAAGAACCTGACTGAAGTGGGCCCATTTGGTCCGAAGGCCGTTGACAGGCTGAGACCCACGAAAGCCCAAAACCAAATGGCCCATCAGTTCGTACAAGCCCATCGCGATCTTGGGCCCAATACCTAGCCGGCGAAGCCTATAGGCTATATAGCTTCCTCTAAAAAGTAGAGCCGGCGAAACACTACTAGGAATTCCGAAACTCTACAAGGGTCTCCACGCGAAAAACCCCGCCACTCCGTCCAGCCGTACTTTGACCTCCCCCTCCCGGCATCCAGAGTCCTATCCTACAAAACCAGAGTCTCCCAGGGACCCATCCGCAAAACCACCCCCGCCCTTCCTCCTCGCCGTGCTCCTCTCACCTCTCCGCCGCCCGCCTCGGCCTCTCGCCCGCGCGCGTCGCCAAATCCAAACCCAAATCCCCACCAAATCCGCCCCGAATATCCCCAAACCGCGTCCAAACCCCACCCCCGTCCGTCTCTCCCCAACTCCGAATTCGTTTCGAATCAGACCGACGCGACGACCAACCCATCCGGGGCTCAGGAGGGCTCTCCCCCAACCCCCCCGCCTCCGCCTCCCATGGCGTTTCACGTCGCGTGCCCCATCACTTGGTAAGCGCCACCCTCCTCTCTGTCTGTCAGTCTCTCCCTCTCTCGCTCTATCTCTCTGTGGCTGTAACTCTCGCGCGCGCTGACGGGAGGATGGTTCCTTACCCTCTCCCATCTGTTCGTCTGCAGCAGGAGGGTGTGCGACTGCGAGCTAGGGTTCGGCGCGGCGGCGGCGGCGGCGGGGACGAAGGGAAGAGCGGGAGGCGGAAACGCGTCGGCGGTATGGGCGGGCGCGGCGGCGGCGCTAGAGGGCTTCCTGGCGGATCCGTGGCTGCTGCGGCCGCCCGGGGCCGGGGAGGCGGGCGGGGCGACGGTGCAGGTCGAGGTGCCGCCCCTGGAGCCGTCCCCTGAGGATGAGGAGGACGAGGCGCGCCGCGCCGCGGCGCAGCGCGGGGCCGCCGCGGCCGAGGACTACGCCAGGCGGCTCGAGAGCGGCGCCTACGGATCGCCGGTCATTGGATCTCTCCAACTCTCCATCTTTGCCTCTTCCGCTCTCTCGCTTCCCGCGGATGCTTTGCTGTGTGTTCCCTTGCTAGGGTTTGCGCTAATTTCGAGTTGGTTTATGCTCATAGCGTGGCTTAGCTTCGTGCAGGAGTGTGTGTGGATTTGGGGAGATTTTGATGCTTTGCTGTGGTTTGGTGGGAATTATGGATTGGAGGAATTACCCTTACTTGCACATTCTGCAGGCGTCTTTGTAGGACTATGTAGCTGGTGTACTAATTTTTCTTATAGGATATTTGGGCATGTTTTTGGGCTGGGATTGTGGGTTGTTTTAGGCGGGAGGGATTGTGTTCTGTGGGAGAATAGCACTGTCAGTGGGTGTTGGTTGCACTCAACAAACAGCTTGGTTTGCCATTTGCTGCTACGGGATTTTTAATGCCCTTGCTAATGCCGATTTTGCTGGATGTTTTGCTATTATGGATGGTGCTGTTTGTTTTGTTGTTTGGGTTGTCGGTTAGTTGGTTCAACTGTAATATGTAGTTCAGGGTTTTGGGTCTAATGGTCGAATCGGGAAGGCCGTTACGTTTGATGAGGTATGGCTGTATTAGGACAATATGAAGGTGTTTTCCATGCCCATTGAGCTTGCAGGTATTAAATGCGAAACAACTGGTTAAATGCATGCTGTGTGTGTGGCAGAAAAAAAAAGAGTTGTTCTTGGATATTGTGATCGTGTGCATACACGTGTTTGAAGAAGGCGGAATTCCATGGCCGCCTATGTGCGCTTATGTGCTGGGCGGCTGAGACCGTGGCGCCTATGGAGCAGGCGGTCCCAGGGACGGGCAGAGGCTTAGGCAGGGATGGACGGCGGAGGTAGGGACGGCTGTGGTTGTGCGGAAGAGGAGGAGGAGGCATGGGTGGAGATTTGAGCAGCAGCGGACGAAGGCAGAGGAGGCGGGGCGAGCGTTGTGAGAGGATGAACGAGGGGGAGGGGGAGACGTCAGGTAACAGGAGAGGAGGATAAGGTGGAAGGTGGGCTGTTTGGGAGTTGGGTCTCTTTGATGGGCTTTTCGACTGAAGGCCCACTCATCCTCTGCTTCTCTTTTCTTTTAGAGGTATATTAGCTGTATTTGGTAAGGTATGCGACTATGTTTATGTACACCACCTAGAAAAACGCCTAGAAACACCTGCGCGCCTAGGCTCTAGGCGGTGGTTCACTGCCTGGACAGCGCCTCGTGCCTTTTGTAACCTTGGTTCGACCTATTGTGCATGGCACTGCTCATAGACATTACCTAGGTCTCCACTGGGGAAATGGTGGAAATTCTTCGGAAGCTCCTTAGCAGTATGTTTCTATAAATGAACCTAACCTTTAGAAACAGACATGTGCTGTGGTCTCGCGGAGCTAATGAACATAAGCTTTAGAAACAGACCTGTTTCTAGTGTAGCCTCTCATGAACTCTATTCATGTTGATCGTGCTGTATGCCTGCATGACATAACTTCTGAAAACACGGATGGCTGCCCGTGTTAGATACATGAATAGCGTACAGGTAGTTATATTCAAACTCTGCTTAGTAACTTTAGTTAAGTCTAAATGGTATCTTATATTTTCCGCAATACTATTTCTGTCTCATTTATTGTTTTTGACTCACCACATGATGCAGTAATGCTTAGTACTTGGATTTGGATACACTTCTGAGTTCTGATCATCTTGGCACACTCCTGAGTGCTACATTTCCATATTACTGAACGTTCTTTCCATCTCCAATATAAGGCCCCTTCTGTTTTTTCAGGAGGCAGAAGGAGATGAAGATGATTGGGACCGAGAGGATCAGGGAAATGCTTCTGTCAAGGTTACGTGCCGTATATGCTACACAGGAGAAAACGAGGGCAGCACAAAAGCTGCCAAAATGCTTCCATGTAAGCTCTGCGGCAAAAGGTATCATAGAAACTGTTTGAAAAGCTGGGGGGAGCATAGAGGTAATACAACCTTTTCCCTTCCATTGTCTCTTCACTCTTCAGCACCCATTAATTCTTGTATGCTATCTAATTTAACTTTTCTTCTAGATCTTTTCCACTGGAGCTCCTGGATCTGTTCGTCTTGCCGCACTTGTGAGGTCAGATGTCTATCTGAATAATATTGTCCTTATATGCCACCCCTCCCAGTCAAGAAAAAGTTTACTCTTCTTTCTTGGTTGTGTGATATGTTTATATTGCATCTTGAAAGAATGTAGTGCTACTGTTACATGATAAGTACCACTAACTTCTGTACTTGATATCAATACTTGAAATCTATATAGGTGTGCCGGCGACCTGGTGATCCCAATAAGTTGATGTTCTGTAAAAGGTGCGATGGGGCTTATCACTGTTACTGTCAGCAACCATCACACAAGGTAAATTTAACGTGTTCTTCCCGCTGCACAACAACCCATTTGTTGTAGATTGTATCTATATCTGTTTGTCCTCATTGAACACTGAATGTTACATTGCAGAATGTTACCAATGGACCTTATTTATGTCCAAAACATACAAGGTGTCACAGCTGTGGATCTGGTGTGCCTGGTAGTGGCCATAGCACAAGGTGATTCAAAACTTCATCTTTTTAAATTATAATGAGTACCTTATGTCTTGTGCCTTCTTTTTGGGGGGTCGTAATTTTATGCTTTTGAATCTATAGATGGTTTTTGGGTTACACATGTTGTGATGCTTGTGGGAGATTATTTGTGAAAGGAAACTACTGCCCAATTTGCTTGAAGGTAACCCCCTTTCCTATTACCTTTTTTGATAGTGCAAGTAATATGTTCTCATCAGCGAAATTTGGTTTAGCTTTTGGAATTTTCCATGCATTGTGCAATTTGTATTCAATTTTTTCTTGTTTCACTGCCTTTAAAGACAGTGGTCGTGTGCCGGTGATATTGAAGCGGCGGAAACTATTTCTTTATATAGTTTGAAGTCTCTTTGATTGAGATTTATGTTTAAGCCGAAGTATATATAGAGTAAACCTTTGGTTCATATGTACCATAATAATGTTCTGTTTCCAGTTTCATTGATTTATGCTATATATGACATCTTCTGTTTTGGGTTCCCTCCGTTTACAGGTCTATAGAGACTCTGAAGTGATACCTATGGTGTGCTGTGATGTTTGTGAAAAGTGGGTGCATATTGAGTGCGATGACATCAGGTCTGCATGAGTGAACCCTATGTGTTTGTTTGAATAATTATAATCATATTTGTTGTCTTCTCTGTTTCAACTATATGCATTGCCATCCTTTTCCCATTCCTTTTCTTGTTGGGTTTATGCTTTACCATTATTCCATATGTGATGCAGTGAGGAAAAGTATCAACAGTTCCAAGCTGACCAAAACCTTCACTACACATGTGCAGCATGCCGTGGTGAATGCTCCCAGGTGACCATTACTTCTGGCATCATGCCTCACTTCTATAGTGTGTTAGCTAACACCCATTTTGCTATCTTCAGATAAGGGACACTGAGGATGCAATTCGGGAGCTTTGGAAGAGGAGGGATGTTGTCGACCATGAACTTATGGTTAGTTTGCGTTCTGCTGCTGCCCTACCTTCTCTTGAAGATGTCTCACCATCTTATCCAAACTCGGATGATGAAAAACCTGGTGCATATGTATTGAAAAATGATGGTAGAAATACCCTAAAGTTTTCATTGAAAAGCAACAGTAATAAGCCTCCAGATAAACCTGAGCAAGAGAAGATTGTTTTGAAGAGCTCCGGGTCGAATAAGAAGCCTTCCAAAAAGAAAGGTGGTCAGAGTAATAAAACCGATGATGAAATATTTTTGGAGAGGAGAAATGATGCTAAATCATCAAATAGCCGTTTGAGAGATCAAAGTATAGATGGTAATCATGATAAGAGTCCTTTTAAGAATGATGGTAATGCCTATATTTCATCTTCAACTCGAAGTTCAGAAAAGAATATGAAATCTCCGATCATGAAAGCCATGGCAAACAATGCTGATATGATACCTAAAGTCAAGATTAAAGGCAGTAAGGTTTCAAGTTTGCAGTTCAAAGACACAGGTGAGGAAAATGCTCCCAAAAATGATACGGGGAAAGGTACCAAGTTGGTTATCCATCTTGGTTCACGGCACAAAACTAGGAGCGGCTCTCCTAAGTCTGAACTGTCCAATTCTCAAAGAGAGCAAGATCTGGGTTCAATACATGGTATGTGACCCTTTTGTGGAAGTTCATCATTTACCTGTTATATATAATACGTGTGAGCTTGCTTGATCTTACATTTCAGGCGCTAGTAATTTTTTACTGCTTACAAGTCATGTAAAAAACTAAAATGACAGCATGCACTTTTTTACTTGCATATGTGCCGGTTTAGAACTAAAGCAGTTTTGTATTTTTGTGGTAGTTTCATGGTATCCTTTGGAATGGTTTTCTTCTGTTGTTCTAATTGAACCTCTCGTGCATTTAAGATTTTGATTTCTCAGTAACTTTCCACAAGAAAGAAAAACCTAGGGGAATCCACACAGTTAAACTTTTAAGTCCTAGCATTTTTCCAAACAGGTTTATATTCCTCTTGTTGAATTATGATCTAAGATCTTTCCTATCAATGAGATTTCTCACTAGTCTCAGATTTTCCCTATACCGAGTCTTCCTGAATCCTGCTGATCGAGCTCCTAATTTCCAAATTAATTGCACCTGTTATTATCTTCCATTCATATCTGTGAAGTTATTTTTTTATTATTTATTGCAATACTGATTGCATTTCAAATAAGTTGCTATCTCTGGTCAACAATAGTTGACGTTTAGGACAGGTTAACCAAACTAAAACTAGGTTCTTTAAGTTGTTCTAGCTTTTTACCGTGAACTTTGAGGACTAACTTGGCTTCCCATTCTTTCAGGAGGGAAAATAGATGTCACAAGCCAGCTGAAAAGCTCAAGGAGTGAGATAAAAGAGAAAAGTGTAATGAAGCTAGTTAGAGAGACTGGGATGCAGCAAAGAAATAGCCTTTTGGGAGATCTTGGTACCTCAAAAAAGCATGCAACTGGAAAAAGGAGCAATGCTTTAATCTCAGGAATGGAAAATTCAAACGAAACTGGTACAAGAAACAGATCATTTGGGCTTAGACAATCTCATTCCAATCAGGTGGATGAGAACCAGGGAACCACTTTATTCTTGTCCGACTCTTCTGACAACCTGAAGCCATCATTGCTGAAACTTAAATTTAAGCGTCCCCATTTCGAGCAGCTGAACACCCAGGCTTCTCAACCAGAGGAGCCGGCCACCTGGGTTTCTCAGCAGGAGGAGCAGTTAAATGTTGCTAAAGGCCAGAGATCAAAGAGGAAGAGACCTTCAGTGGAGAAGGTTGATGATTCAGATGGTAAGACTCCAGCCAAGAGGCACCAGCAGAGCACAGATGATGGGTCGATGGACGCAAACTGGATACTGCGCAAGTTGGGCAAGGATGCAATTGGAAAGAGGATCGAGGTCCATCAATCATCTGATGGCAAATGGTTTGTTCTTTCTCTAACCTGTGTTCTTATTATAGTTTTGTTTATTGATATTCTGCCAAAGCCTATCTCATTTTGGTTCAGTAGCATATGAACTTTATCCAGAGCTTATTAAGTGAAATTCCAACCCCCAGTCACCTGCACTTAATGAAGCATATGAAATTTATTTTGCCCGAGATTCGTATCCTAAGAACATGTTTTCTGTTATCCGATGATGTAACATGCATAGTGGAATAGTATTTGCTCAGCACATTGTGTACCTCTGATTGTGTTGGTTGCTGATTTACCGACGGATGACTCAAATACTATTGTTCATCTTGGCAGGCATCAAGGTGTGGTGTCGAACGTCATCAGTAGCACTCTGTGTATTCAATTAGACAACGGCAGATCTGAGAATGTGGAGCTGGGAAAGCAGGCCATTCGCTTGATAGCTGGATCGAAGGGCAGGAAGCGATGAAGCCTTTACCTTGTTCTTATAGGTTAGGCCATGTTCTCACCCAACTCATCGCCATGAATGTGGCAGGCAGAGTCTCGGCACCTGCTGGGCAGCAGTGCAACCACTGCTGTTCATGGCAGGTTCTCTGCATCACTGCATTTGCTGACTGGATGGGACATGGAGTGCAACATTGCTGTTGCGCCTTGTTTGGCTAGCCTAGCTTGTAACAGACTGAGTTTTTTGTGTTCTTGCTGTTCGAAGCCCATTGGCTTCCATTAGATTCTATTAGTGTAGGGAAAACCGGAGAGGTTTAGATCACCATGATGCTGGAGCACATGGTTGTAAAAGCGGTGCCTAGCGCCAGGATTATCGTGTACATGTAGCATTAAGATGATTTTCTGAATAATTCGTTGGTGATTGGTGTTTATTGTTGACCGATCTGTTTGAGCTTTTTTTTCGCTCACGAAGCTGACGGCCAGATACCTCACCTGGAACGTTCACTCTGAGGTTGGCTGTAGCAAAATTGTTAGCACTTAGCAGAGTGTTTACTTTTGGAATTTTACTGAGTCTGATCGATCTCCTTGTTCGTGCAAATTGCATGTAAATAGTAAAAGATCATTCGAATTATCGAAATAACGATGTTGAACTAATTCTAATATAGATCAAAACAAAGCAGTACGAATTACGAAATTATGGTGGCCTGTAGAACCCTAAAATTTAGACAAAATAAGACCATCTGAACCCGCTCCAACAGTTTTCATATCCGGCGTAGGGAAGGGCAGGAGCTTGCAGGACATGGTGGATCGTCGTCGACGTTGGGACAAGTATGGGACTTGGTTGATGTGTTGGATGGGGTATGTTTCTTTCGTGCCAATTTATAATTTGGAGTGTTTTTTTGTTCGGCTGGACTGTCATCTCGTGATCTACCGTCTATGCAATATCTAATTGGATATTTTACCCCCTCCATCCATTTTATACTTTAATATACATCATTCAATGCAGTTGGAGTTTGAATAACACGAATAGCTTTGGCCAACAAAGTAGTTATCTTCTGCGGAATTTTTTTCCCTTCAGTTCAAAATATAATTTGCATACTCCCAATGCAACATCTTAATTGTTGAGCTGCAGCTCTTTGAAATGTTTCTCAAATATTTAGGTAGAGAAAGGAATCATATGAAATTAAAAGTTCTTCCAAGAGGGGTTTGGATAATGCTTTATTGTGTTAAAATAGCAACATAAGAAAATAGTTCCGATGGGAAGCCAGCAGTGGTGTAAATCTACCTATGGGTAGGATATACGATATTGCTACAATCTAGATGTCCGACGCGTCCCCTTCCCGTCGGGCGCTCCTCTCTTCCCTGTGCCTCCTATTCCTCCGCGCCTATAGTGGTGGTTGGTAACAACATGGTGTGCTAAAAGGGTCTCCTAGCATGGATTTAACTGAAAGCAAATCTTTTGTAGGTTTATGTGATCTATAGGTGAGATGGTACGCGTGTGCGCATGCGCACACACACGAGACAAGAGGTAATGAGTTCGAATCCCATACAATGTGCACACGCAAAAAATCGCGTGAGTTGAAGTACCAGGTCAAAAGGTGATACATTTAGTGTCGAACGATTTTTCAACCGGTGCAAATGAAGCTCACTAGTACTGGCATAACCTGGGCCCTTTCCAAAATTACAAGGCTTAAACCTCGATAAAAGGAGACACAACACCCAGTAAAAATAACAACTTGTTTCGATGATTTGAAGGTATTAAATGACATTGTGGTCAAACTACGAGATTCACTGTAAAGTTTATCAATAACATTTTCAAATAAGCTTTCTGTAAATTAATCATGGACCTCAATATAAGGTACCGGATGGAAAAGTTAAATACTCAGCAATACAACATTGTTAGGTGACTAGGAACTAAATTCTCAGCTTCCTTGGACTTGTATCACCACGCTTTCAAAATCTTCTTACGTCACAGGTCCTCACACGAAACAGGTCTGTATACGCATACCACATTGCTTACACTTTTATTTTCACGTGATACATTTGGAATGACAAGGATTATAAGCTGGCCCTCGGCCTCGTGAACTTGTAAGGTAGCTAGGTCACATGGGCCAACAACTTCAACTACTATATATATATTGGGGTCCGGTATTACACTTGGATGTGCACAAGTTCCATGCCTCATATGTTGTAGATGTGATGGAAAACATATTCTCATAGTGTAAATCATCCTTATGATGTTTCCTAAATACATTTGTACGATTGATATTAGGTAGCATCTTGTTCTCAATTATTTCATCGCGCAAATATTGGAATGAGCTCACCTTATGTTCATCCGGAATGATCATATCCAAGAGTGTCTTGCCCTCATTGTGGCCCTTATCCATATAACTTATTTTTGTTAAAGATGTGCATAGCACGTTTTTCATTAAGAGGAGAGAGTTGATACAAAGTTTGCTACAAGGAAACAAAGAACTAAGAGGAAACACAGGATACATCGATGGCAGTTAACGCCCTAGGGGAAGCCTAGGATTCAGAATTCCCCTAACACCTATGAAGCCCGCACGAGCCCATCGCCGAGCTTCCTCCATGATGCTTGGCGCCAGAGCCACCGGCATCAGAGCCGAGCACTCATGAACCGTGCGGTTCCGCTCGTTCCAAATCGACCAAGTTGCAGGCCAGACCAGTGAGTCAAAGCCCTCTTGCACGAGTCCATCAATCTGCCAGAGGTGACACAACCGTGGGTGTAAGGTGCCCCAAGCCTACGTGTGTCAGCATGCGGAACCATAATTCACGGCTGAACACGCACCCGACCAGTAAATGATCTAATGTTTCGACCTTTTGGTTACAAAGGGAGCACGTGTCCCTATCTCTTAATCCATGACGACGAAGGCGGTTGGAAGTCCAGCATCGACTATGAAGGGCCAGCCAACCAAAGAAGCGGACCTTCCCTGGCGCTTGGACCTTCCAAAGGATCCTCGCGCCAAGTAGCGGTGACCGACCTAAGAATAGAGCACGATAAGCAGAGGCGAAAGTGAATTCCCCAGAGGGCGACCATTTCCAAACAAATCTATCTAGTTCGGCTGTGAAGTTGAAGCCTCTGGTGAGGTCCCTGATTCGTAGGTACTGCATAATAACTTGTATCGTCCGAGCACCTTTGATATCATCCACCCACTGTCTGTCTAGTTGGGCATCTCATACGGTCTGCGAGTTTCTAACTCCTTTTGGAATTGCGGCCCATAAGTTGGGAGCCAGCGACCGAATGGAATAGCTGTTGATCCAGTTATCCGACCAAAACCAAAAGAGGGCCATGCGACCATCCCCACAATTACCGAGATCGAGGCCTCAAAGAAAATCTCCGCTTGGGGCTCCCGGGGAAATTTGAAAGCAGACCAGGTCCTATTTGGGTCCATGCGCGCAAGCCACAACCAACGCATCCTTAGAGCCATTCCCATCAGCCCTAGATAGGGGATGCCGAGACCCCCAAGGTCTTTGGGGACGCAAACATTGACCCAAGTGACCGCACACTTCCCGCCTGATGCTACCTCGGTCCCGTACCAAAGGAAACCTCCCATCAAGGTTTCAATAGCTTTGGTGGCCCAAGGCGCGATCTTCATGGCCATGGAGATGTGTACAGGGATAGCCGAAAGGATGCACTGGATGAGGATCAGGCGACCACATCTATTAAGCATCCGTCCCTTCCAAGGGGGGATACGCTTTGCGACCTTATCGACCAATGGCTGTAGAGCCGCCTTTGGCAGTTTGTGGGGGGAGAGAGTCACCCCCAGATAGATGCATGGGAACTCAACGACCGGACAATCGAGAATGTTCTTGATCAAGTCCACCTGTTCCGTACCACATGTTCCTTATACTTATTTATGTTACTTACACACTCCCTATTTAATTAATCCATTTAGTTTCACCATTTTTGTTTTAAAATTGGAACAATTTGTATTAGCAGTGAAATCATAGAAAGTTAACAGCAGTTCATGGATCAATGGGGCATCACAGCCAACACCAGTTCATGTATCAATGCAGCATCGATCAGTCCTTTTTATTTAGGACAAGTGGGACCAGAGACTGATATCTGGGACAAGTCTGCAATGACTGCATTACCGAGAGTGATGAATTTAGAATGCTTAGAATTTCATTTTTATAGGAGGGAAATCGTTTCATATTTACGCTAACTTAAATTATTCATTCTCTGTAGTCTTAAAATATGGTCGTAAAAAGATATACGTTTTGTCCCTGTACTATACTGGCTGTTTGTAACTATACATTGTTAGTGTTTGCGTCTCTTACTCATGGTACTCTGAAGAATGCACAACTATGTTTGAATGGCTACTGAAATTAGAGCCACAATATATATGTGGACAAGTTTTGCAATTCTTTATTTTCACAGTTGCATTAGTTTTCTGAATTGTAAAAGTAGATTTTCAAAATATAAAAAAAGCTGCACACAGGTTTATATAGCTGTAAATGACCAAGGATGTATATAGTCATGTGTTATCAAAACCTATCTCTAATCACAAATATTATCAATCCACAATACGCATGTCTATACATAGTAATAAATGCTAATATTATTGATGTCGAATCTATTCAAAACCAAACTCTACCTAGTACTAAATATTGTACCAAGTACTAAAATAATAAGAATCTTTCTACCCATCATTGTGCATGGATATCCAACTCTACCTTTCTCTAATATTAAGAATCGTAATTATTTCAAAGGTACCTAACGAGCAAAGCCATCTATACCATATCTCTATCTATAACCTTACATATAGAAAATCGTAGTTATCTTTTACACATATAAAAATGGCTACATTATTTAGAAATGGGGAAGTTTAATATTTACAAAATATCCAAACAAAGAATCCAAAATTGAAGGAAGAAAAATCTCCAAACAACTATATAGTTTTAAATGACAATGGATCTACATATGTTAATACCTATCTCTTGTCATAAATATTATCACGACTTTCAAGGCATCTCAAAGAGCAAGACACACACGTATATATAGTTAAATGATAATAGATATTTCAAATCTATCCAAGATCAAATTCTACCTATAGTCATAATATTATTATCTTCAGGAATTAAGAAAAAACATATTTCTAATGATCATTATACAGTTTTATTTCTAATTTAGTAGAAGGGCACCCAACTATACATTTCCCTAATTAAAAACTATAATCAATTTAATGAATTCAAAAGGCACAAACCATCTCCGTCATATTTCCATTTATATATTGCTAAGGTTTATCACTTTCATTTATAAACAATTATTGCATCAGTTTTGTGAAAAACAAAGATCTTTGAAATTTGAAAATATCCATCAACAAGGACTCGATTAAAGAAGAAAAAGGCTCAACATGTTTATATATTATAAATGACAATGAATCTATATACAGGTCTAAATTATCAAAACCTATCTCTAGTCACAAATTTTGTCACAACTTTTTAGCAACCTGGAAAATACGAATCACTTATGTTTATAGTTATAAATGCTAACAGTAATGTCAAATCCTTTCAAATCTAAGCTCTACAGTCATAAATGTTATCTTTATATACTAAGAAAATAAAATAAAATCTTTCTGCGGTCGCATTTATATTTCTAATGAAGGGTAAGGCTATCTTTTCTAATATAAAACATTTAATTACTTCAAGGGTATCCAAAGAGTAGGAGCCATCTGCATCATATCTCCAGAAAAAAAATATTGTAATATATTCGAGAAGATAGTCAATGAATAACCTCCATCTACATAGATATTCAAAAAAAAAATCTTGAAGATGCTGATACAGATATCGCCTATTCAAATAATCTTCTATAAATAGGTTAGCAACCAAACTCTTTACAACCCATTCTCACCTCCAGTCTCCAGCTTTCACCTATGGATCCAAGACTCCAATTGTCATTGCTTTTTCTTGCAAGTCTTCTAGCTTGCGCCACACCAACTGTCACCCATGGGAGTCGTGAGAGATCTAGCCAATCCACATATATTGTACGTGTGCGGCCTCCACCAAACTTTTCCATTGATATGAGCTCCGATAACCTTGATACCTGGTATAGATCATTCCTCCCACAATCTACGTTTGGATACAGGCCTCGAGGTCCTACACGGTTCATCCATACCTATAGAGAAGCCATTCTTGGTTTTGCTGTGAACCTCACAAAAGACGAGGTAGAGTATGTTGAGAAGAGAGATGGTGTCCTTAAGGTGTACGAAGATTACCTTATATCCCTATCAACAACCCACACCCCAGATTTCTTGGGGCTGCGGTCCAATGGAGGGGCTTGGAGTAGCATTGGGATGGGTGAGGGAATCATAATTGGGGTCCTAGACACAGGGATAGATTTTTCACATACCTCGTTTGATGATGAAGGAATGAAGACACCACCAGCGAAGTGGCGTGGGTCTTGCAACTTTGAAGGTGTCAAATGCAACAAGAAATTGATTGGTGGCAGGTCATTATTTGGAGGTACCTATCCTCCAAAGGATCCCGTTGGCCATGGAACACACACTGCAAGCACAGCTGCTGGAAGATCCGTAGAAGGTGCAAGTGTGCTTGGCAATGGAAATGGTACTGCAGCTGGCATGGCTCCACAAGCACATCTTGCTATGTATCAGGTATGCGATGGTAGTGGATGCTTTGCCAAAGACATACTTGCAGGAATGGATGCAGCAATTGTTGATGGTGTTGACATCTTGTCCATATCACTCGGTGGAAGAACACATCCATTCCATGAAGATACTTTGGCCATTGGTGCATTTTCTGCCATGAGGAAAGGGATATTTGTCAGTTGTTCTGCAGGGAATTCTGGTCCAGCACCTCGCACTGTAGAAAATGAGGCACCATGGGTCCTAACGGTTGGTGCAAGTACAGTGGACAGGCAGATGAAAGCCATTGTCAAGCTTGGTGATGGCCGTTCATTTGTTGGTGAGTCAGCTTATCAGCCATCTAACCTTGATTCTTTGCCACTAGTGAATGAATTAGGTCGTCCTACAGAAGTTGAAGGGAAGATTGTTGTTTGTGACCTCAATGGTTCTGGTAGCGGCCAACTCCAGCTTGGAAAAAGTGTTCAGGATGCTGGTGGTGCGGGGATGATAGTGCTTGGAAAAGAGGAGGGTGGACAAAATACTTTTGCTGCAGCACATATCCTACCAGCATCATATGTCAATGCCATGGATGCGGCTGTAATTAGACAGTATATGAAGGAGACACACAATCCAATGGCTTCGATTGTTTTCGACGGCACATCTTTGGGGACTACTCCAGCTCCCGTAGTTGCTTACTTCTCTTCTCGCGGTCCAAGTACTCAAACCCCAGGTATTCTTAAGCCCGACATAATTGGCCCAGGAGTGAATATCATTGCAGCTTGGCCTTTCAAGGTTGGGCCAAGTGAAGCAGGTGAAAAGAATATGGCGTTTAATACCTTATCTGGAACATCAATGTCTGCACCTCATCTTAGTGGAATTGCAGCAATTATCAAGAGTGCGCATCCAGATTGGTCACCTGCGGCGATCAAGTCAGCAATCATGACAACTTCCAATTTGCTAGATGGTAACAAGAAGCCAATCCTAGATGAGAAACTGAACCCGGCTGGATATTTCAGTATAGGTGCAGGACATGTTAACCCCTCTGGAGCTATCAATCCTGGTCTAATCTATGACACTGATGAGGAGCAATATATTTTATATCTATGTGGTCTTGGTTACACAGACTCACAAGTGGAGATAATCACACATCACAAGGGTGCTTGCGAACAAGGAAGAAAAATCAGTGAAGCTGAGTTAAACTACCCTTCAATCGCAGTAAGTGCAAGCACCGGCAAACTTGTGGTGAATAGGACTGTCACCAATGTAGGAGATGCAAGTTCATCCTACACTGTGGACATTGAGATGCCAAAGGAAGTAACAGCATCAGTGTCACCAAGTAAGCTAGAATTTACCGAGTCAAATGAAAAGAAGACGTTTACTGTGAGTTTAACTTGGGATGCCAGTCAAACTAAGCATGCTGAGGGAAGCTTGAAGTGGGTCTCTGAGAAACATGTTGTGAGGAGTCCCATTGTAGTATTCTAATGTAATAGCCTAGTGAAATTTGTATTTCGATGCAACTCTGCAACTTGTTATGTGGAATAAGAAGCATTTTAATGGGTGCCTTACTGTGGGGAAATTTATCACCGAAGTATTTTCTGTTCAGTTAAAACATGAATTAGTACTTGAAAGACTTTGCAGAGTTTCATAAGGATTAACACTAGGTGTACATCCAACGATTCTGTCATCACTTGTCTTGATTACTTCTTAGGAAAAAGCCTAACACCCCCAACTATGGGGTTTAGAACACATCACCCCCCCCCCATCTATAAAACTGGCTCTTTTACCCCATAAACTTTCCAAAACCGCCCTCAAGCGGTTTTAGACGGCGGTTTGCTGCAATAACAACAGTTTTGTTTTTGCTCTTTTTTATTTTTTTCGGTTGAATCTTTAAGAAACATAATAAATCACAGAAAACCATAAAATAGAAAATCCAATTTTATTGGACTCCACATAAGTAGATATACACAATGAACATATAATGTGATATGCTTTAGAACATTTTTGTGTTGTAGCTCACTGATGTAAAGATATGCTGCCATGTGTGATGATATGATCTTAGGTAGTCTACATGTATCAAAGAAGTCCTGCCGCAGTTTTTCCGCAAAAAATATGACTCCTCTGTTGCCATAAAAACATGGATTCTGACGCCAACACACAACCTCAAATAAGTAAATCTTACAAGTCTTGGTTGCTCCGTTTTTGTGGCAGCACACAGGTAGTTTTTGAACAAAACAGTAGAGGATGAGTACTTCCTTTTCCTTGATGCACAACTAGTTGTCCTTCTTTTCCTTTCTTACCTGGTGCCCATACATAGGCTTTGTTACATGCCCTTCTAGATGACTGTCCACTCACACAAGGAGCCCAATGTCCTCTGCTGCAAGGGATGCTGCTGCAATCTAAATCCTTCCCAATGTGCAATTCCACTCTCATCTTCTCAAGTGCAGGTGCACTCGCTATTATATGTCTTACGAGTCTTAAATGGTCATCTGATGGCCGTAAGCCAGTGATTTTCCCCTCTCGAAGGTGCTCCAGAGAGACCTTTTGGTCATCCCAATAACTGGCTTTCTGATAGCAAAAGCAATGAGGATTCGAACATGGATCGCACTGCAAAGTGCAAACAACAATAACAGTTTAAATATTTTTTTACTAGTTTGGAAAACAAAGTATTACCAGCACATCAGGAATAATTCAGGGTAGGTATCAATTTCTTATAATAACATGGACTCACCGGCCTCAATATATCAATTGTAAGGTGCTCGAGTCTACTACATTTTGCAATGAGCTTGGCAATGCTTGCTTCAAGGTGCTGCCACTGTGCTTCTATGGTCAAGCTGGTAATGTTGGGAAGTTGCGGCACAGGGCTCATCATCTCCTCCATATCCTTCCGATTATTCGCCTTCATGTCCCAATTTATGGCGCAAGAAGAAAAATAAAAAAGGTATTGTTAATGTAATACGGAATATGACAATGAATATAGTTTCCTATATGGATGGGCAGCTGGTTATATAAGAGCAAATAATGGAGAGTATTACAGTGCTAGTACATATTAAATCTTGTTTCATGGCATGCATATGCTTGATACTGAACACACACTTGACACTTCCAGTGTTCCACAAGTGCTAGAATAATTTGAATCTTCATGATTTTTTTTATTGTGATTCCAATTTCCAAATTTAAAAAAACAAACAAATAATCAGACAATAATGAGATTTCATAGTTGAGGCATTGCATCATACATACCACGGGTGGCGATATGCGCAAGCCGAGGCTGGTCGCCGCTGCGCAATGCCGCAGCAGCCACACCGCCCCGGCATTGCTGTAGACGCCAGGGCGGCCATGGGACCAGAGAAAGATCCTCTCCAGTCGCCGGACGGTCGCCGCGCCGTCGAAGCGCAGGCGGTCAGGGTGACACATCTCAGCACACGCCATCATCTCCAACCTCGGCGCCGAGATGGTCGCCGCCGCGTCGTCGGAGGCCATCCTCTAGCAGTCGGCGACGTGCAGCGACCGGAGCCCCGGCGCTTCCACCTCCAGGAACGCCATGTCGCGGACGTGGTCGAGCCGGAGCTCCTCGAGCCCCGCCGCGGCGGGGCGGAGGCGCAGCGCGGCGAGCCCGGCGACGTGCTCGAGCCGGAGTCGCCGGAGCGCCGGGCAGCTCGCGGCGGAGAGGAGGCGGGAGAGGTTGACCTCGTCGGAGCTGGTGGGGACGATCCGCGCGTGGCTGAGGTGGAGGTCGGCGAGCGCGTGGAACGCGCCGGCGACGGGGACGGCGAGGGTGGCGTTGCCGAGGGTGAGGCTCATCGTCTCCGACCTCGCCGTGGATGGCATCTCGGCGTAGAGCTTCCTCTCCGGCGGTAATGGCGGCGCCGCCGCGGAGGTGGCCGTCTTCTTCTTCGTGGCGTGGCGCGGCGGGACGGGCACGGCGAGGGTGAAGCGGCGGGTGACGTGGCGCGCGGCGAAGCGGAGCCAGGCGGCGAGGTGGGCGGAGGTGATGTCGGCGGCGTGGCCGTGGCGGAAGAGGTAGAACCCACCGGAGTTCATGTCGATGTACCTGTTCCTTGGAGAACTGTAGACGAAGTTGATCTCGAGGTCGTCCATGTCGGTGCCGGAGCGGAGCGCGAGGGCGGCGTCGACGGCGGAGATGAGGCGGCGGGCGTCGTCGGTGTCCTTGACGCCGGTGCCGGCGCCGAAAGGGTTGGCGGTGACGGAGAAGCGGAGGGAGAGGGAGTGGAGGACATGGTCGTCGGAGTAGTTGAGCCCGACGATCTTGCACGGGCTGTCGAAGTTGAGCGCCATCGACGACGGCGATGATGCCGCCGCCGCCGATGGCTGTTGCGGCACGCTGAATCCCTCGTAGGGCCGTGCTAGTGCCTCATCCTCGGCACGACGGCCCTACGAGGCACGGCACGGCTGGCACTAGCGCCGAGTAGTGCTAGTGCCGCATAGTGCCGTGCCGCGTAGTGCTAGTGCCGTGCCGGGCCGGCACGGCCCGTTTGGCCATGTATAACCAACAGCACGAGCAATCTCTCTACGCGAACTCGGCGAGGCTGCGCAAAGCAAAGCTGCAGGGCGTTGGAGTTGGAGGACGTGCAAGCACGAGACGTAGGGAAAGAAGTCTTGACGGGGGAGTGGCCGAGCGGTTGCTCTGGCTCACGTGGTCACGCCTCACGCCCCACGGTCAGGAAGAAGCACCCCTCATCCTTATCTACCATCACTGATACATGGGCCATCTCCTCCATCGTAGATTCATAGTCGTATGTGTCTGACATATATGGGCCACAATTTTGACACTGGCCACAATTTGACTGATACCCGTTCTTCACTTTGAAGGCTTAAACCAAACAAAATAAATAGGATGAACCTCACCGAACCCCATTATATGTGAGATTTACTATAGATTCTTTTTTTAAAAAAATAAATTTGTTCATAGTTTTTGAATGATTTAATACAAACTATTTATAAGTAATTTATTTTTTATTTGTATAAACGTAAGATAAACATCTAAAGACACATAAATTCTTACTAAAAGATTATTGTGGAGGTTCCTAAATCACCAAAACTCTTTAAAAACCTTCAGTAAAAAGACTCCTCAAATTTTTGAATAGCTATAGTTTTGCTATGCAACAAAAAATTTAAATTCAAAGCATTTTTTAATCCATTTGCATAATGTTTAGATATGATTCGTTGCATGTACTATTGTGACACCAAAATATCTTTAAATTAAAAAATTGAATATTGACATATCTTAAAATTTCAAAATCAATAAATTTACTCGGAGCTGATTTTAAAATCCAAATCTTTTTTTCCAATTCATTCATTAAATATCCGAACATCGAACACACCTTGATATTACAAAAGTTTAAACATAAATATTGCTATTAAATACAAAAAACTTTCATAACAGCAAATTTTAAAATTCAAAACTTCTTTTTTCTAATTCCCTTCCACAAATATCTCATTTTTATAGAAGATACACCTGATGAGAAAAAATACTCTAAAATTCAAAGAGCTCTTTTACAATGATTGACAAGTACCATGGTATTACCAGGATATAGAATCCAACGGTGGGAAAAATGTCTAGTACCTAAAAGTAACATCCAAAAGTACCAAAATTGTGGACCAAAGTACCGGATAAATGTGCCCAGATAATTATTTTATTTTATTTTAAAAATTTAAACGAAAGAGTATATATGTCTTTTTCCGCTGATGTTGGGGAGAGACGTATATATGGTGGCGGGAAAAAAGATTATTGTGTGATATGTTGTGGGAGGGTATATTCTAATCAGGGTATATGAAAGTACTAATATACGCTTGTTATTATTTATTTGATTTTTTTAAAATTCTAGTTAAAGTACCGGTAAGAGTATCAGGAAAAAGTACTTAAAGTACCTGCAAGTACCTGGTAGTACCAGCTGGTAAATATAAAACTTTTTCACAAAATGAATTTTAAATTCGCCATCTATTAGTGATTTATTTTTAGGAAAAATATTTATATAATCACGGGCACATCCACCTGCCTCCCGCGGCAACGCCACGAGTACTATATTTTAACCATAGGTGATATCTTGTGATATTATCGACTCTTTAACTCTTCATTCGTTTTGAGTTTTGAGGCTTTGATTGAGGGGGGTGTCTGGGTTCCCTATCCTATGTGGAACAAAATGGCTCGGCAGGTGTTGGGGTTGTAGCGAGAAATATAAAGGCGAGGTTTTGCTCACGGCCTGGAGGGCAGGCCTCTCATCAGGTGCGTTGATGCGGCTGAGGCGGAAGCAAATGCGTGCTTGGAGGGACTCTGGCTTGCGGCTCAATGGGTGCAAGGCTCGGTAATCATCGAGTCAGACTGCGCACACGAGTGGTCCAGGCCCTCCGTCGCGAAGAGGACAAGTCAGAGCTCGGCTTCATTCTTGCGGAAGCAAAAGAACATGGCCAGTTATTGGAGAACTGGAAGATTGTTCAGGTGAATAGAGAATGTAACCAAGTTGCAAATGAGTTAGCTTTGTTAGCTAGGAGAATTTTCCATTCTGCGGTTTGGCTAAGACAACCTCCTGCGTGCGTACTTGCTCTGATCCAAAATGAGTGTAATCCCATTCCATCCTAGTTAATAAAAATCTCTTTCACCAGCAAAAAAAAAAAAAGCATGGGAGTTCATACGCAGGCTGCATCATACGTAGGGGTTTTACGTGGAATTTCTATATAAAAAAAATGAAACAAGGCATTCTCCTCTACCTGATATTATCCACTTTTCAGAAAGGATTGGGGATTAAGGACGTATGCGAACGGAGGTTAGCCTAGAAATAATGGAAGATGGTTAGTAGGCAATGCCCAAGGCAGAAAAGAAAGGAAAATCACTAGTAAGAATGTTGATGAAGATCCAACTGAATGAGAATTCATGTGCTGTGAGAAATAGTGCAAATTGGCCAAGCTCTGAATATCTGATAGAGATGGACATAGACATCTGAATTTTAGTTTTTTATGGAACTTACTTAATTAATTTAGAATTTTCATTCCCTAAACCCCCCATTGAGTCCTGACATTCTGAAAGCCGGCCGGTGAAAATCAGGTAATAATTTAATACTTGAATTTCTCGGACGTCGTAGTTGCCCGACAACACTCCATTTAATGATGTTTTCGTTATAATTTGACTGGACCTGGGTTTGAGCAACATGCACTGTATCTGAACACAATCAGCGTCTGGGAGTAACGCAGTTGCTGGCGTACACATGGCGGCGTTACTAGATCCAGATCGATGTGTTTCTCTAAAAATGGACACGTATGCATCGAAGCTGTTAAAATAAATGGTGAAAAATGCAGACTATTAAGGTTATGCATGTGATTGATTGATCAGATATCCATATGGTTTGCAAATAACATAATATATTCCGTAAATAAGAAAAATACAAGTATCTTGGACATGGCATGCCCGCACTAAACGAGTATTTGACTACGTACTTTCTTTTCGACAAAAAGGTATAGTGCACGCCTGTCATTCTCCAGGTTTTGAAGATAAGCTTTAAAAGTTTTTTTTTTGAACGAGAAGGCACAAGTTGTGCCTAGATTCATTGATATAGAAGGAGTGTAATGGCCCGTGAAGCCGGGCTAATATAAATAGGGTTTATTCTCCGACACAACCGACTCTAGGTCCTTGGCCCCCCTTAATCCAGGCAGAAAGCCTCTTCTCTAATTTTTTGCCATTAGCGCTAAAGTAAGAATGCTCTTGCCGCTGGACAGATTCTCCATTTCTGTCTTTCCAAATTTCCATTTACCAGCATAGCCAGGAGCGCGAGGCTTTTCCGCGGCATATCTTTTGTAGCGGTGAGGGCTTCCACCATCCCCCTGATCGTGTAATGTAGGTCTCTCAGCGATGTGGGTGTAGTAGTGCTTGGTTTAGCCAAGTGCTTACCAGACCCCAGAATCCGTTTTGTGTAGCGGCAGTCCGACGCTAGATGACGCGCGGCTCTCCATGACCTGACGGCAAAGGGGGCAGGTCGGGCTATGAATCCCATCCACGCGTTGCTAGGCGGTCCGATGTCCACACTCTGTTTTGTAGTATGCAGCACATGAATTGCTTACATTTCGGCGGCGCCCATGTTCCCAGATAACCCGCAAATCTGGTTCCTTAATGCATCCGGCGTGTTGTGCTTTATAGGCCAGAATGAAGCGTATATTTACCGTCTGTCAGTTAACTTCCATACTATGCTATCCTACCTGCTCAGCATCTCTTTGCACCTGTCGGATTGAGCTCGACAATGTCACACAGTCTGTATAATAGGTCGACTGTCAGACCGCTATGGAAGTTTAGGTCGGTTACCATTTATGATTTTGAAGTGCATCCGCCACCATTCTGTTCTTTCTCGTGGAGATGTTGTAGAGAGCCGGCACTATGTCTCGGGGACGTCGTCCATTTAATCCAACCCCATTCCAGAAGCTTGCTTTTTTTGCCATTCCCGATAACGGGATCGTCGTGCAGCCGCGAATAATTGCTGGTCCTGCTCGTCACAAGGTGGCTTCGTTCCGATCCATGTTTTAATTTGGAGAGGCCATTCCGTGCCATAGCCAGCGCAGGCGTAGGGCCGCGCGCGAATCGTTCCTAGGCACAGAATGCCTAGACCTCCATGTTCCTTCGGGAGACAGGTGCGTATCCAGTTGACCTTGCATTTTCCTCCTGTGATGACCCGTTGCCTGCCCCACTACGAGCTTTTCCTGTTTTTATCTAGCTCTTGTATTACTTCCTTAGTTGGCCGGAGCACAGTGAGCCAGTATAAGCAGGTTGCGCTGAGAGGACCGTTTTGGCGAGGCAGACCCGACCTGCTGTGTGAAGTGTTTCCCCTGCCAGGCAGACATTTTCATGGCAGCCTTATCGATGAGCGGGCTGGAAGTGAATTCTCTTTAAGTCGTTTAACGTGCAGCGGCAAGCCCAGGTATTTTACCAGGAAGGCCCGCCTGTTTTGACCGGCAGCGTACGCAAGATGCTGTCGAGATCTTGCCGCCGCTGCAATTAATTGGCGTGACATCGTTTTTTGCAAATTGGTGGATAGACCCGTCACCTCACCGAACTGCAATAAAGCCTTTTAATGTTGTGTGCATCCCTTCAGTCGGCTTGATGAAAATTGCCCCGCGTCGTCCGCGTACTGGAGATGCGGAGTCTTGCGGTTCGTCCCCTCAACTTACTGAGGAGAGCCCTTTCGTCGTAAGCTACTCCAGGAGCCTTTGTAAGCGGGTCAATCGTCCAGCACGAAAAGAAGTGGAGAGAGTGGGTCGCCTTGTCGCAAACCACGGCCGTGCAGAATGGGAATCGAGTGGGGAGGCCATTAAGGAGGACTCTTGAGGAGGACGTGGAGAGGGAGGCCGCTATCCAGTTTCGCCATCGAGTCGGGAATCCCCTCTTTTCCAGTAGTATGGAGCAAGTAGTCCCCATCTTTACAAAGTCGAAGGCTTTGGAGATGTCTAGTTTTAAGAAAGTGCCGATGTTTTTGCTTCTATGTAAGGACCTTGCCGTGTTTCTGACGTACAGAAAATTGTCAGGGTGCTCCTTCGCCTTTATAAAAGCACTTTGGCAATTGGATACGAGGTCGTTCATGAAGGGTTGCAAGGCGTAGGGCTAAATTTTGGAAATGATTTTGCGCGACACATTGTATGAGGCTGATGGGAACGATAATCCGTGATATGTTCGGGCGCCCTCCTTTTTTGGTATGAGGACTATATTCGTTTTATTGAGAAGATTGAAGTCTGCGCAGCGCAAGTCGTAGAAGGCGGAGACAGCTGCCACCCACGTCATGCTTGATAATTGGGCCAGCACGTTTTGAAGAAAAGGCCTGTGTAACCATCTAGTCCTGGGGCTCTGTCCTGCGGGAGGTGGTTAATGGCATTGATAATTTCTCGTGAACGGGCTATCCAGTGTTGAGAGGTCCTTCGGCGGTATTTGCAGAGATTCCCAGTTGAAGTCTTTTGTGCGCTGGTCTGGCCTTTGCATTGTCGCTAGGAAGTGATCCTGCACAATTGTTGCTTTGTTGTTATGCGTGATTGCCCAGCCCGAATTGTGTTTTATGCCCTGAATGAAGTTCTTCCGGCGTCTAGCGTTTGCTCTTAGGTGGAAGAACTTTGTGTTGGCGTCTCCCTCTCGCAGGTGATTTATTCTTGCGCATTGTTTCCTCCGGGCCTTCTCCAGCACCGCCCAGCCATTATTCTGTGCTTGAGTCGTTTTCGTAGGTCTGATTTGGCCGTAGTGAGGTCCCGGTTGTCCTGAGCCTCATCTAGTCTCAATATGACTTCTTGGGCCATATGTAGTTTTAGCCGTGCATCCGATACGATCGTCTTGCTCCATCTTTTAAGCGCGCGGCCTGTCATGAAGAGCTTGTGACCGAGGCGATGAAATGGTTCTGTGTGTGTAGTTGGTTTGTTCCAGGCTTCGCTCACGACATCCATGAAGTTAGGGAGTTTGGTCAAGATGTTTTCAAATCTGAAAGGGGTCGGTCTTCTTGGCCCCTCCTGCTTGCAGAGGAGGAGGAGGTAGTGATCGAGTGGGAAGACAGAAAGCATGGAGTGCGTGGTTTTCAAAATGGAGGTCCCAACTTTGATTGCAGAATACCCGGTCAAGTCGTACAAGTGTAGGTTGTAGTCTCTCGTTGCTCTCCATGTGTATTTCCTGTTCTGCAGGTGTATTTCTTTCAACTCAGATTGTTTCATGAAACGTCAGGACTTCAGGAACAAGCTAGTTATAAACGGAAAAGCGCATGCTGGCTGCAGTTCGAGTCGTCGGCCTGCAGGAAGCAAGAAGTCGTCGTCCCCTCCATTCTGACGAGTGACGACCCTGCCCGGCCAGGCAATTTGTAGATTTTCGAACGTACTAGGCACGAGCGTACTGAAGATGCTGTCGAGTATCGTCCTGTATGTGACCGCTTCCCTCTACTACGGCACACTGCCCTGGTACCTCGTACACCTGACCCGTGCCGACACTTACATGGCCCTGAATAGGTCACACCAGGCATAGCTTTCTCTGCACCAACACACACCAAGTCTCTCTTTCTCTTTCTCACACACGCAAGGGCTAAGAGAGGCCACTGAACTTATTGGCACCATGAGGCCGTCCCTTGTGCTCGCTCCTCTCCTGCTCGCCACCTTCCTACTGGCCGCCCTGTCGAAGCCCAAAACTACACGGCGCCTCCGCCGCCGCCGCCACCGGTGGCAATCGACCCCACCACCTTCTCCACCAGTAGTATCTCCACCGCCGCCGGCGACCAACTGGACGCCCGTCGCGGACGTGAACGACCCGACGATCCAGCAGGTGGCGCAGTTCGCCGTGCGCATCTACGCTCTGAGCACAACGCAGCTCAGGATGCAGCTGCTGAACGTCATCAGCGGCGAGACCCAGCCCGTACAACGGCGGGTACAACTACCGGCTGGTCATCACGGTGACCGGCGGCAAGAAGACGCAGTACGAGGCCTTCGTCTGGGGTATCCTTGGGACCATGTCGTGGAAGCTCTGGTCATTCACAAGCCATATACTGACATGCATCATGCAAGCATATACACGCGCATAGCGTTCCTGCATAGTTCATTTCAGAAAAAATAAAGTCTAGCTGATCTTGCTTGTCAGGAGAAAGCTAACTACTTTTAGATATTTTCATCACTATTGTCTTCACGTTGTTGTTTTAGATGTTTCCTTCAGCATCGTTTCCACTTCACGTTGTATGTTGTTTAGGATATATACATCATATACCATGTACTTTTCTGTCCTAACTACGTAGCCTCTCGATCCGCGCCGCCGTCTCTCCCCGCCACCCGTGATCACACGTTCCGATCCGCGCGCCGCGGGATCTCCGGCGTTGAGGCACCGCGCGCCCACCGGATTGCCTGGTTTTTCTCAGCTCGTCGAAAGGGCGTTCATGATCCTTATCGGTTGATCCTATCCGGCGCCAGGTCCCAAGTCGTCGGAAAGATCGATCGAAAGAATAGATCAATGGTTATAGACGTCTTTTAGGTGTCCGGGAGACGAGCGCACGTCGTCGCCGGCGGCGGCGGCCTCGTCGGGGAGCACAAAATCGAAGATGGCGGGGTGTCTGTGGCCGTGCGCGACAGCGGAGGTTGCCGGGGGTGGACCCGGACACAGCAGGAAAGGTGGCCTGTTCCGCTCCAAGCCCAGGACTCCTCCGGAGGTGGTGCAACACGTCAAGGAGCTACTCACCTACGTCCTCGACCACATGGAAGGCTGCGCCGCCGGCGGCAAGCGCGACACCAAGCTTGAGCACAGGGTATAGCTCAGCCTTTTCCTGCGCGCGGCTTTATATTTCATCCATATACACCATATATTATATATATATATATATTATATATATACACACACACACACAACCACACACACACACACACACACACACACACACACACACACACACACACACACACCACACACACACACACACACACACACAACACATATACACATGTTACTTTCTATTTCCATAAAAAGTGATTGCTAAGATAGGTTATAACTCGTGTTTTCCTGCTATCACATCCATTCCATTTTTCAGTGCACTCGCTCTTTTGTTACCATTGTCAGTAAGAACCTGTGCATGCAATAATTATTATGATGTTTTCTCGGCTTCAGAAAGGAGAAGTCACACTGTCTGCTGTCCTACACATGGGGAAACCAGGCATATCTCACGGCTGCTTGAATTGTACTTGTATAATAGGACTAAACAAGATGAAGATTTCATATTTAAGAGTTTATTTAAACTTTCGTTTGTTACTGAGATGATGAAGTCATAAATGTTTGATCTTACCATGCTTCTATGAGTTATATAGAGTGAGATCATTTGTGCAAATTGATTATGTGTTCAACCATTTTACAAAAGGACATTATGGGTTGAGTAGCATATAACTTTATGGACTTAATAACAAGTTGGTTGTGCTGCTCATTGAAGGAGACTACATTTTCTATTTTTTTTCTATTTTATTAGTTGAATATGAAGAATAGAGTTTCAAAATAACAAACACATTATTTTGATTCTGGTAGCTATTAAATCCACATCTTGATTGTATGGCAGATGATAGAATTAAGCAAAAGCATAAAGGAGATGAAAGGCATTCTCTACGGTAATGGTGAAGAAGATCCTTGCGAAGAAGCTTGCAAGCAATTGACTAAGGAGTTTTTCAAAAGACAAATGACATCTTTCGTCAAATAATTGTTTGCCTTCCGCACTTGGACTTGGAAGTATGTTACTATCTACATATTTTTGAAAAAAATCATAAAATTCCTTTGACTAGCCCACGACCATAATTTTCTCAATTCGATTATATATCTCTTATTATTTCACCCTCTTTGCTCAGACACAAAAGGATGTTACTCAAGTAATTGCAAATTTACAAAGGCAAAAGGTTGATTCAAGATTGGTTGCTTCTGAGTACTTGGAAACTAATTCGGATCTTTTGGATATTTTGATGTCTAGGTATGATAAACTCAGCTACCACCACATTATCTATCAAATCAAACCGGTTATATTTTCCTTCTTCATTTAAAGAGCATTATATATTTATACACCGTTTGGAATTATGAATGTATATTATATATCGAAATAACAAATGGAATTAATTCACATGTTTGAAGGTATGATAACATGGACATAGCAGTACATTATAGTACTTTATTGAGAGATTGCATACGCCACCAAATTGCAGCAAGGTATGTTTGATAATCTTTAATGTCATGGGCGTGTTAAATTTTCCACTTATGTTTAGCTCTTTTGCTTAGTCTATACCGGTGATTATTTTGTAGGTATGTTTTGGAATCTAGACATTTGAGGGGTTTCTTTGATTACATACAGTTTCCAGACTTCAATATACAATCAGATGTATTTAAAACTTTTAAGGTGAGAATGTTCTATTTTTTGCTTAGAAATTGTTAACTGATAAAATATAACTATGAGTTTTGCAGTCATGGCAACAAGTAATTATATGGTAATTTTTTGTTTAATTTCCTGTTATCTTTGTCAGATGATATCGATTGTTTTCTTATGTATAACAGGAACTCATGACACGGCATAAATCTACCGCTGCTGAGTTTTTCTCCAAGAATTATGATTGGGTATGTTTGTTAGTGGTGGTTGTTGTGTTTCTTTTTGTGTAATACTACAACAGAAACAATTGTCCAAAAAACATATAGCAAAAACAAAGTGTACAACAATATATCTGAATATTATTAACTATTATCAGTTCTTTGCGGAATTCAACTCGAAGCTGATCTTATCTGCTTCCAACTATTTCATCAGGAGGCAAGCTATTCAGGTAAGAATGTTATTATTTTAGCATTATCTATTTGCTTTTTTATCTCGCTTGACATCACATTCAATCAACACTCGTAAATTGATATCCTGCTTATGTTATTATTTTAGCATTATCTATTTGTTTTTTTATCTCGCTTGACATCACATTCAATCAACACTCATAAATTGATATCCTGTTTTCCTATTATTTTCCTCATTCTATTTAATTATTTTATCCCTCTGTCCTTTGCACATGGTACATTGTCTTACCCTTCTTCTTATTATTGTTGTTTCTGATTTTATATAATTGTTTTTTATCTCATTTAGCATCACATTTCAACGAGCACTCATAAAATTGATATCCTGCTTTGCTGTGATTTTTCCACATTATTTTTAACTATGTCAATCTTATCTCATTTGTCATATGCATATGGTATGTCTTTCAGCTTTTGCGAGACATTCTTCTAGAAAGTTCGAACACAACAGTGATGGTGCGTTATGTTAGTTCAAAAGAGCACCTCATAATTTTAATGAACCTTCTAAGGGTAAGATTTATTTTTGCATGTTAAGTGAGCTCCTCAACCATTAGCATTATTAGTATTATTGAATACTGTCTCCTGGTTCAGACTTTTAAAGCTCATACGTTTATCTGACTTTGGCTGCTATGTTTCACATTGCCAGGATCAAAGCAAAGCCATTCAAGTAGAGGCTTTCCATGTCTTCAAGGTACAACACGCATGAATCAATTTTCCTATCTTTCCCTACACACTTTTTTTTAGAATACGTAGGAGAGCTGTGTATCATTACACCATTACATAATTTATTTTATTAGCTATTCTAGAAAAAAAACTCTGAAAAATATCTAATTCTTGCATTGTGAGGAAAACTCTAGCCCCCTGTTCGTTTCGCTGGGCTGGTGGCTGGGCTGGTAGCCTACTGGCTGGAGGCAGCTCGAGGTCCCACACATCAGTCTCACTCTCTGGCACTTTCCAGCCCCAGCCCCAGCCAGTTTTGGCCATCCGAACAGGCCCTAGAAGGCTGCCTTGCCATCTTCAACACATTACTCCTATGTTAAGAAGAATATCTTTCCCTAAATACTGCTGTGAATTTTATTTTGATTGGCCGATGAGTTAAAAAAAATGTTTGCTGTCAGCTGTTCGTCCTTAACAAGGACAAGCCAGCAGAGATCACTGACATACTGCACGCCAATAGAAACAAGCTCCTGAGATTCTTGAAAGATTTCTCTACCGTGGACAAAGGTAAATTTCAGCACCCAATGAGCGAATCAAGCATGTTCTGTATTATAGTAGTAATCCGAAAGCAATCTCATTTGTTGCTGGACGCAGAGGACAAGAAGTTCGAGGCCGATAAAGGCAAGGTTATCTCAGAGATCCTAACGCTGGCGCTGAAAAGTTGATAGGTAGAGTGTGACAAGTTCAGTTTGTTTTTATAATGGATCGAATTCGAATGTGAAGCTGCCGCCTTCCGGCTCTCGTTGCTTTCTTGGTGCTTTTGTGCAAAGTGGCGCCGAAGCATGTGAAGTGCCGTGCATGTTATTGTCTTCCCACTGTCAGATTTCATCATCATTTCTATTAAGCCTGATGTGGTGTGTGCTGTCAACTGCATCTGTCACCGTGCTTGTTTGTGTTGCTGTTCCCCACCAATGCCTGCGTCTATGGGCTGCCGGCCTCCTCTGCGACGGCGGCGAAAGCCCACAGAGTAGCACGGGCCGGCCCACCAAATATTTCTGATAAGTAACATTCTCCAGTAGACACAGAACGCAACAAAACGATATCTCGCCCATCAGTTTCTTGACAAAATTCAGCCTTTGTGATGGCTTTGAGTTTGTGCTCACGAAATGAAAAGGCAGTTTGTATATAGGATCCTTGAGTACAAATCCGAGCAGCATGAATTAAACGCCAGAAAACTTGTGTAAACGAAAAAGGCAGACTCAATCCTCCAAGATTGCTCGGTGTTTTCGCCAAGGCTCCAGCAGATCAACCCGGCCGGTCGCCATTTGGAAGCATTTCCGAGCACAAAGAACCAGTTTGACACGAGAGCTCATACACAGCTTAGTGAAGTGAATGGAGACTGGAGCGACTGCATCTAGTTTGAGATCATGAATGTACAGGTTACACGGGCATATGCCTTTGATCACTCAGGAGAAGAGGCCGGCACACATAGCATAGCTCTTCCGCCGAACGAATCAAAGGAGAAACAGAGAAGGATGCCAACTAGGCGGAGAAGAGGCCGTCGGCGGCGGCCATGCCAAGCCCAGTCTTGGGCTCCATCTCCCTGAGCCGTACGGCGACGTTGACACTCACCCCCGCCGCGGCGGCGGAGGCGGACTCCACCCACGAGCTCCACACCTTGCCCACGGCTTCGAAGTTCTTCGTCTCGCCGGCCGCCTCGCCGTTGGCCCCCCGCTTCACCCTCTTCTCGAACTCCTCTGCCACCAGCAACGCGATGTCCGCCATGGCACCCCTCTTGACTCTTGTCTTGCTACTGATACTACTATCTGGTGAGTGGTGATCTCACGAACTCGAAGACACTGCTCTGGTTTGCTTCTTCTAGCTCTGGTCGCTGTGACTAGTGATGGATTGGGGTCGTCGATCGGGCCGGTCAGGTTTTATAGCCCGGCGTCGGTGCCGTGGTGTGCAGGCAGGAAGAAGGCGCGATTGCTGCTTGCTTCGCGAGCTCGGCTCGGATAACCAACCGGATAAGCATCGCGCGTTTCCTTTTTGCCCTTTTCAATTCCGCTGTCGGGTCGCCGGTTTGTGATCCTGACGACGAGGTGATGGGAACGGGAGGCGTCGCCGGTTTTGTTTAGTACGGGAGGACAAGACTTGCGACTCGCGACCCTGTCTCTTTCTGTGGGAAGGTCTCCCATTTCCAATTCGGTTGGCCGGTGCTGCCGCGGGCGCCGCACATCCTTCGGCGTGTTGCACGTTCTGTAGCCTATGAGCCTCGGCAATTTTCTTTTTGTGACTGACGACCGGGTCTGTGTCTATTGATAACATTTTATTGGCCCCCTGTCAGTGATGCAATTCTTCTTTGTGACTCACATGGCGATAAGAGGAGGTTTAGCAGTAGCAATTATCAAGTGGCGTTTGTTAATGTCTCTGAAAACTGAAAACCCAGCTGCCGGGATGGTTCCCGGCCTGCGCAGGGAAGATATCCTCTCACGTAGTGCTGGGCTGCTGGCGATGCGAAGGTAAACAGTCACATGTACACATGTCGATGCGTCTCCTAGATCGACAAGGGGCGGCCCATGCTCGTTTCTGCCGTGCAGATGAACTTGCCTCTTTTGCTTGTCACGAGCAGCCGCTTCCCGTGATTGATGCTCCCGGTCTTTCTTTCTAGACTGTTCCTGGACACCTCACCAGGCTGGGTGCTGTCGGTTGTGCCAAATACCATAGAGAGCTCCGGCTCCCCTTGGCATGCCAATTTTTTTGAAGAACAGAGAGCTATGCAGTTACATACTGTAACGAATCCATGTGGAGTCTGCATGTGTGTGATGGGTCTTTATATATTAGGCCACGATCACTTGTATTTTGCTAAATGTGACCTAGTTATTAGAGTTCAACAACCAAATTTCTAGAGAATTTTTGTATATATTGGTTTGTAGTTGGCAAATAGGCTCCTCTATATTTTGGTTCACGCTCCGCCATTGTCCACGAGCGACACTAGTAGTTTAGGGATTTCCTTCATAAGCATGGATTACTTAGGTCGTAATAGATGATATATCCAGAACTTAGCTGAGTCATCATCTTATCATCTCCCTTGGACAGCTGGGGCTACCGAGCTGCATCGTTAAGTTATTCTAAACCATCACAGTAAACAAAACATAAAAAGAGCACCAGAAAAAACAAAACCAAAAAGGGTCATGAACTCATTGTCATTTGCTGGGGAAGGTCATTATCATCTGTTGGGGGAACACTACACGCAATCAGCAGGAAGGACCAAATTCTCCGTCCATAGAAACAGCGAGTTTTTCTTTTTGTGAGAAACGTAGAAACAGCGAGCTGAACTGCAGAGTAAACGACCCAGGAACTCAGGCTGTGCAAGTCTGCACTGACGTACTGACGTGGGGAGAGGATCTGCTGCCCGATGCCACAATGATGCTATCTTTTTCCTTCAGAGTGGAACGCGCACACTACGAGCCGGAAACCCATGTGTGCCGCGTCGCCATCCACCCCCAGTATCAGCCCACGGCAGCGGGTCTCTGTTTCGCTAAACAAACCAAAAGGCTTAACAGGTTTTATGCTGTAAACAGCTTTGGTTCACTCCAGCAGCGTGACCTGATCCTCAGACGTGCACGCAAGAGCAAAGATCAAACACACTTTGGAGGGAGAAACCTAGAAAGCGGTAGGGATTTTTCAATTTTCAATGTATCCCGTACAAAGGTCGCTTTAGCGCTGTTCCTTTCGTGATCACAAAAAGAAGCCGAGGAAACACGTTGATGGGCACACCCTCAAAAGTCAGCAGTTTACAAGGCCTCATACTCTATGCAACAACAAAGAAAACCTGCTTGCTACATGTCTTCAGGGGTTTACGCGGTATTCTAATTCACCGGGGATAACATCAGCTTGTACATTTCTACCACAGATACCTGGAGCTCGTCGGCGTATTGTTTGGCTTCAGAGGTATCCACCCGGATTGCTAGACCAGATTGCTAGATTGCGGCCCAATCCGAAGGGCAGCTATGTTTAAACACTGCAGATAATAAAGAAAGGTCCAAGAGAGCCTGCAGAACCGATGACATGGATACTTCTATCTTGAATCACTGCACAGAATTTCGGTGAAGAAAGAGACAGCTTCCTGCAGGTACGGCGACTTGTGGTCATCAGGGACAGGAGCGTTCAGCATCGTCTGGAAACATCCCATGTGTACATTCAGTGCCTGGCTTGGGGTGTTCGTGAGAAGCTCACATAGCTCCGCTGCCATCTTTGAATAGCATGCCCTGCCATACTCGACACTGTTAGCATGAAAATATTCTACAATGGAACCTAAAAGGATTACAACACTATGTCGATGAATTCAAAATAGAGTTATCTGGCCAAACTTCGAACAGCTATTATAATGAAAGTGGATTTCATCGGGTAGCTTGAGTTTGCATAAACTTAAATAGAATTCAGTTGCAACAAAAGGACCAATATCGTGAAAACATGAATAGAAAGCGATCAAGCAGAGATTTGTTCTTAGTTGCTTCAGCGATGGATCTGCTGCATATTGAAGAATGAAATGACAAATGTTACCTTGATTCAACAGGTAATTTGCTTCCCCAGACTAGTAATGAATCATTTAAGCGGCCAAAGAAACTTTTGCATGATTCGTTGTTCTTCTCAAGTGGATCCTGAAAGATGAAATAATGCTGCTTTCATTCACATATCTTCAAGGAAATATTGTAGTATCTGAAGGAAGGGTTCATACCGAATCATCCATCGCACTTTCTTCTTGCATTGAGTTCTTTAGAATGTAGAAATCAATGTATATTCCAGCACCAAGGTCCCAGTCAGCAATTTCAGACTTATGATTCTCCAAGGCACTTGTAATCTCCCAGATCTCCTGATGGTGAGCTGAAAAAAAATAGCAGGAAATAAAGTGATTGCATACTAATATTGCACTATCAGGAATACCATATTTATTGGGGAAAAAACATTAGAAATGAAAGAGACGCATCCACCAAGTATATAAACAAATAGATGATGACGAGAAAGGAATAGTAGGTTTATTGACCAAGCTCAATTCAGGCAAAAATGTTTGCTCAGTGTGTTATAGGGAAAACTTACATGACAGAAACATTATATGGGCAACAGAGGTCATGAAAATAGTATGAGCTTTCTTCCAATTGCCACACTGAATAAAATTCTCCAGTGCACCCTGCTGATCTCCATAGTATTCATGATAAAGACCCTGTATATGGACCATATTAGCTATACAGGCTTCAGGTGTAATGTTTCTTTTTTTATAACCCACTGGCATTACAAAATAATAGAGATGCCTTTTGAGGGCCACATACTCAGGAGCATCACATAATTTGTGATGAGCCAAAAAAAAAGAAAGAAAACTCACCAGAGCTTCATGCATCCATTCTACTGGTATACCAAGTTCCACAATGTATTGCCTTTGAGCATCATCTTTACTCCATGACTCACAATATTGTGATAAAACTTCCCTGATTAACTTCTCATGGATGTATGGGGCATCATCAAGATACGGCATGTGTAGGATGACATAGATAGCCCAATGGCACTTCCCAAGACAAAGTAATTGATAAATGAAACTCAAATCTAGCAAATGAAGATCATTTGAACTGAAAGCACCAATCGCTTCCAAAATTGAACGCTGATGCCATATCATATGATAGTCCAAGGGATCGTATGAAGATGAGAATGCA
Source organism: Digitaria exilis (assembly GCA_015342445.1). Classification (NCBI taxonomy): domain Eukaryota; kingdom Viridiplantae; phylum Streptophyta; class Magnoliopsida; order Poales; family Poaceae; genus Digitaria; species Digitaria exilis. The sequence continues at coordinate 215,562 of JACEFO010000191.1, read as the reverse complement.
CTGAACATAGTTTTTAGCAGACCAAACTTCTCATCTTCATTGGCATGCAGAAGCATTAGGTAAAAAGAGATATCAAAACGGTCACCTGGGGACCACTGAAGTGCTTCATCAAGTGGTCCTTCATCTATATATACAGGAACAGGATAGGGAACTTTGCCCTCATCAAGGAGATGTTGATAGGAACGGATTATAATATCAAGTGATGTATCAGGTGGTAATTGATACCACATGATCAAACCAAGATACCTTTTCCAGTCAATTGGTGAATCTAGTAGAGCAGCCTCTATGTTACCAGTAAGCAACTCATATACCTTTATCCTGTCCTCCTCAATGTAATCAAAATCTAGGCCATTTATTTTCCATAGATCCAGTTGCTGAGAAAGGTCAGATCGATTTAACATTGATCCACCTGCCTGACTTAGCAAGATTGCCAACCGGACATCACCCCTCGAGGCAGCAACTTCTGTGGCTGAATCCAATTGACGACCAGTCAAAAGAAGAAGAATATGTTCCAAGTACCTGGCATCACTTAAGGAACCCACCTCACCTTGCACCCGATGACAAACACTGTCCTGCAACCAATTGCTAAAGTCTGCTCTCCTAACCAAAGGGAGTGCATCAAGATCTATGTTGACAGAACCTTCTTTCTTGTCTAAAACCATGCCTTCCTGATCATCATCTCCAATGGGCTCCAACTGGTTACCATTTGCTCTTTCTGAGAATAATACCCTAATTAACTCCCAGACCGTAACTTGATGCATTAACAGCACACGGGAAGACATAGATAAGTCACTGACTTCAAGCTGCTTTTCAATTATATCAATGTATGACCTGCAGATGTCTGGCAAAACAAAACGATTTGTCACAACTTTCTGAAGCTTTAATCTGAACGAGTCAGACTCAGTCTCCAGAAACTCATGATCAAGACTCTTATGGAGGTCCATCGGATCAGAAAAAACTAATGCTGCTAGGTCCTCCTTAATCTTGTTCTTATCGTCACGCACAACTTTGTCGCTTGCAACCTTCTCTATGTGAATAACCGAAGATAAGCCCATTCCAGGACTATTGACCAGACTACCTGAATGAACCAGCATGCCATTTGGTCCCCAACCAACACGAAACGATCTACCCATGAACAAAGCGGCATCCACCACACAATTACTATACATTTTTCCAGCAACAGGAGTTTCCTGCTCAGCTGGCAGCTTAAAGCCTTCAACCTTGGTCATTTTCACTGGAAATCCTTTGTTCTGCCCAGACATAAGCATAACCTGACTTGATGGACCAAGCTCTGAAGAATTCATATTGTATTCCAGTAGTGCAAGTGGTTCTTTCCGAGCAGGCATACCAGGCCTCCTGCCAACCTTCTGAGAAGACATGTGCAAGGGTGAGACAGACCTTAACCTTGAACCTTTACCACTTGAAGTGGGTGAATCCACATTCATCCTTTCTCTGCTAACGTACCTCTCATCAGATGGGAACCCATCCTCCATAAATTCATCATCTTCCTCATTGTAAAACATCGCCATCCTCATTTCTTGCATCTTTGCAGGGTCAAGCCCAAGATGAGCAGGCAATGAATGTGAAAGCTCAATTTCATAACCATTTGAAGGTGGGTCTCTTTCTCTTACTTCGGCAGTTGGCTGCCGAACAGCTGCCTCATCCATCACAACATCTTCTTCCTCCTCTTCCACAAACCCAAATCTACTAAAATGATCAACCTCAAATTTCCATTGACCATTCACTGGATTGAATGAAAGAAACCTAGCACCTTGCTTTCTTGCAAGACACCTCAGAACCTCAACAAGGATACTGGGTTCTGGAAGATCCTTAAGATTCAGCAGCAATGACACTTCTGCAGCTTTATTAAGACCATGCCCTACAGGCGGCTTACCAGTCTCATCCTCATAAACCACAACAGAATGTTTGTCAAACCTGACGACATCATTCAGATCAATCCCCCTCACATCGGTGTTGCTCAGGAACCTAACCTGTCCATATCCAGCCCTCCCGATGATGAAGTCCGGAACCCTGCTACAGTAGCCAGGATCTGACACCTCCCTCTCAACCAACTCATCGATCGACGGCCTTGTGAAGTACTCCAAAGAGCGCAGCACAGGGAACACAGTACCGGCAGCCATCGGTGGTAGTGAGGTGATATGCCGGAGTCAGCAGCGGTGAGTGAGGGATCCCTGCTGTGCTTCCAAGGGCTTCATTGCTCCATATGCAACTAGCCCTGCTCCATAGAAACGGATTATGGTGAGATCAAGAGCACATGCAGGGACACATTGAATATCAATGGCAGACCTAGAAATAGAGCCTGGGAGGTGCTAAGCAATGACAAGCTAAAAGTTTTCCGAGATTCAAGCTAAGCTATATGCAGGCATCACTACTCCAACAACCAATGCAGAAGCACAAATGACACGAAAGATGGGCCAATACTATCACCAATATTAGAACCAAACTCGTCAATTGGCTTGCAAAACCCCGGATTAACAGGAACACTACCCTCAATGAGCTCAATATGCTTTATCATTTGCTCAAATCAGTTGATTTTAGTTGCTAACTTTTCTCATAGCTAGAGGCACAAATTGAACAGCACATGGGCATATCTCCAACTAAAATCATAATATTTTACTCGAGCAGAAATAGCTGTTCGGAGCTCGTATTACGAACCTTGTGCGTCGCCGCGTCGGCTGGCGAGAGGGGAAACCGGGGAGGCACTGAGGGAGGCCGCGGCAGCGGAGGTATGGCACCGGCGCGTGGGCGACCGCGGGACGAGCCGGGGACGTACTGGAGACCTGCGACCGACGTCAAAGCGGAAGGTGGGGGGGGGGACCACGGCGACGGCCACGAGGTAGCTCGGTCGGCGGAGGGACCCGATCTAGGGTTTAAGGAGGAAGGAGCCAAGGTTGGGGAGGACACGGGAGAGTGGCCGAGCGGGGGGAGAGAGAGAGAGAGAGAGCGATGCGCCGCCGCGGGGGAGCGCCCGGCGAGAGGAGGGATGGGCCTCCAATGCCTGAGGCTTGGGCTGACTTCTATTTTAGCAGGCTTGCGAGGTTGCTGACTTGCTGCTATGTGAGGTAATTGGGCTTGTCCAGAACCCACCCAGGCACCCACCTACAGTTGTTAATCCAATAATCCAGGACCAGGCCGAGCGTTTTTTAAAGATGTTGGTCTCCTACAGTATTATTTTTTAAATAGACTGTCACATAAATAATATCGCAAATTCTAAAAAAAAACATAAACAATTTCGACGCTATGAGAAATCATATCAACACGAGAAGTAAGAAAGAAAGCAAGATGATAGGGAGGAAAAGATATAGAATTAGGTGGTAATTTATTTTCTAGAAACTATACATTAGGGAGGTAGTTTCTATATACAGTGTGTAGCTAACATGGCACTTCTAGATGGTGTCTCTGACATAGATGCGTAGACACTCCTAGATGGTGTCTTAGGTTGGGGAGACCTCCCTGGTCTTAATTGCTTGTCATAAACGTCACGCAATCATATTTAGGACTGAGGTTTGTAATGGATGATGCTAGCAGTAAATTGGAAGATGCAAATATACTATGGGTAACATGGTCGTTGCTCGCTATTATTTATTGAGTTCTTTTACAAACAGCTCGCAAGCCGGACAATACATTCTGAATTTCTGGTATTTCTTCCCCTTCATTCATTTATTCCAGGGGGTCTATTTCACCATGACACAAACAGATGCATTCTCAATTCAGAGCCTTGACATTGCGTAGTCCATGGCGTCCACCAAGAAGTCTGATAAGAAGCATTGTTGTTAGTTTTTATAGCTTGTACTCGCAATGGAGTAAGAGTAACTGTAACTTTTTTCCTAAAAAGAAAAGACAGGAGAACTAAATCGAACCTGCATCGTCCTTTGAAAAGCACATCGGTGGTTTTATTCTGAAAACGTTACCATGCAGACCGCCTTTTCCAACTAGTACCCCGAGATCTGGTTAACAAGGTGTATAGAGGAAAACAAATTGTCAGGGCATGTACAGATCATGGCCATGTAGGGAGAGGGAGAGGGAGAGGGAGAGAACGAGCGACGGCACCTTTGAGTTTCTCAAATAGTTCAATAGTTTCCGCCTTGGCAGGAGTCTTCTCCTTTCTGTCAGTGACGAGTTCGACACCAAGCATGAGTCCCCTTCCTCTAACATCACCTATGACTGGCGCCAGCAAGACCAAAATTTGCCAGGTAAGAAAAATTCAAGTTTTAAGAGTAAATGGTAGCCTAAAAGATTCACAGAGAAAGCCTAGACAAACAGAATCGAAAATATTACTTTCGTGCTTCTCCTGAAGCGATTTTAGACGTTCCACCAAGTGAGCTCCAACATCAGCACAGTGTGCTTGGCGTTTCTCTTTGTCAAGAACCTTAAGCACAGCCAATCCACCAGCAGAACAAACAGGGTTTCCACCAAATGTGTTAAACTGGATTTTTTGAGACAACACACTTGCAATTTCAGGAGTTGTTACAACAGCCCCCAATGGTAGACCATTACCGATTCCCTGAAACAACAGAAACAACATAAACAATCACGCTAGTAATTGGAAACATAGCTTATTTTATAAGGTCTCAAAGGGCAGATGGCTTGAATGTCAGAGTATGAGATAACCTTTGCCATTGTAACGATATCTGGAATGACACCTTGTGTCTGGAATCCCCAGTAATGACTTCCAGTACGACCGAAACCACTTTGTACTTCATCAGCGATACAAACGCCACCAGCCTTCCGCACAATGTCATAAGCTAACTTCAGATATCCTGGAGCTAGTTCGACAGCACCTCCGACACCCTACAGCCATGACAAGGTGTCACCAAGATTGGCCACATGTACAAGTTATTTTGGAGTAATTCAAGAGTAATACAAGAACGCACCTATTTTATCGATTTATGTATGTAGCACTTTATGAATTGATTGTTGAAAGTTTATACCTGAAATGTTTCCGCAATGAAGCCTGCAACCCTTCCTGAACTTCCATAAGTTATATGTTCTTCGACTTCCTTGGCATAAGCTGCAGCATCAGACCCAAAAGTCCCTCGGTAAGGATCAGGGTTCATGACATGATGTATTTCACCCTGCAAAGGTTTTCATGACATCATTAAGTAAAAGATGAATATTATTTTGCCCAGTACATGGGAGGGATAAATTACAAATAAGGAATTACAAGTTTTCCCGGTGGCAACACAGTGACTATTTTGTCACGTTTTCGTTGTGACAGCATAACGGTCGCTAAAAATTGTCACAGCATGAAGTTCACATAACAGAGGTCAGCTTAACCACGCTAGATGAGGCATTCGTGCATTTCTTATCTAAAAAACATTAAGGATTCGATTCTAGTAGTAGACTGTAGACCATCTATAAAGTGCAATAACTGATTATACAGTACACAAACCTGAGGAATTGGATACTTCCAGGTCTGCAAACCAGTCAATCCTATCGTTCCAGCACTTCCACCGTGATAAGCATTTCTGAGTGCAACCATACTGAGATTGCCACTATACAGCCGGGCCATCAACATTGCCAACTCATTCGCTTCAGTCCCAGAGTTGACAAAATATGCAACCTGTGGCATCCCAAATCATGAAATCTTCAGCTCTTACATAACTGAAATGATGTGCGATATGATCACACCCTGATAGACAGTATTTTACCTTGAGATTGCCAGGCATTTTGGAGGTGAGTGCCTCTGCAAATTCGACAATGGCGTGATGCAAGTATATGGTGGTTGTGTGCTGGAGCAACTTTGTCTGCTCCACCACAGCATTGACAATATCCGGATGGCAATGGCCGCACGACACTGTCACGATACCCCCAAAGCAATCGAGGTATCTCTTCCCATGCTCGTCATACAGATACTGCATCTTCCCCTCCACAATGTTGAGCTGTTCACACAATTGAAATGAACATTCTTCAGTCACCGAGTCAACGAATAATTGTCATTCTGTCACTATCGCGTCGTCTATAGAATAAGACTACACGATCGGTGGTTGTTTTACTGCTAGAGTTCTTGGCATGATCAGTTTCACCCCGAAACATACACGGAGAAACTAATAAACCACTATATGAAAAGGCATGGAAAGTTTATTCTCCTCGTATAGATTGGCAACGATCCAGCAAAGGACACTGCTTTGTAATCAGGATCAGAATATGTCCTCGAACCTCCCAACTTTTGGGAACATCAGTTTCATCGCACGAGAAAAAAAAAAACAGTTCGAGGAAGGTGAGCAGGCAGCGATACGGACACGATCGATCAACATTCAGAGGGAGCTTTACCGGTTTCTGGTAGTAGTGGAAGAGCGACGGGCCGAGGACGGTCTTCCTTTTCTCGAAGATCTCGGCGCCGGCCATCCCGGTGTACGGGCGGGGCTGGTGGTCGAACGGCGGCATCTCAGGCGGCGCCCGCGACGCTGCCCTCTCGGGCGCCACCTCCGACGAGACCAGCCGCCGCAGCACCTCCGCCGGGCACCGCCGGCGCCCCGCGGCGGAAGCGCCACGGCGAAGCAGCGAGGCGGCCATGAATGAACAAGGAGGACGAACCAGGAACGGAGCCTGGATTCACCGGCCTGGTTGGTTGGATGAGGAGGAAGGAGATAGGGCAATGCGAGTGGGATTAGCACGCGAGGCCGCGGGGAGGGAAAGATTAGTGGGTGGCCGCCGCCGCCGTAGTGGCAGTGACGTGGCAAAAGGTCCAGATTCCGATAGGGACGCATCTCGTGGGATCTTTATCACCCTGACGTGGCGCGGCGTGTACTCCGTCGCTGACGTGTGGGGCACGGACGGTTGGTATGGTGGGGTGGCGTAGGAGTTCTTCGGAGTGGTAAGTCACTTCGTGGACCGTGACATCAGGATATTCCTTAACAAAATGGAAATGGTACTAGTTTAACTCGTAGTGCACCTGCTCTTAATTTTTTAAAAAAGATAGTTTATCTTGATCTGTCTCAGGATCACTGACCGTCGATCGGTTGCTCACTTGCTCCATGGCGTAGGAGGAGTTTTCCGTCTTCCAAACCAGCTCGTTCGAGGCATGGTTAAATTGTGGTAGGCTCTGGGGTTTGAGATTGAGTCCAGGGTGATTTTGTCAGTCTTGTAATGTATCGACTCGGATATAGTCATAGAAATAAGGTTGCCCATGTGTATTCACAGAGATAGGTGTACGCAAATATATTTAAAATATGCGTTTGTGCCATGTTAAAAAAATCTATGCCAAACCAGAGAAGTGCTCTTTTGTTTTTGTTTTTTTTTTTATGACAAAGGTTGCTTTGAGGTGGCAAGGTAGTCGTGAGGTCTCTATCGGCCGCTAAAGACGGTACCAGGTACCACTCAAGCTACCCGTGCTATGCTGCAGCCCTAAGGAGTGTCATTTGTACCAGGTATCAGTACTCGACAATACTGATTCTAAAAAAAAGAACTCGGACAATACCGTGTTATCTATCTATACTATAAAAGAATAAACAAATTGATGTCAATTCTCACCCACAACTGTACCCCTACCCCCTCACAAAAGGCCCCACATATCAGGGCTGAACGGTTTGCCTAGGACGACCAATGGGAGGGGGGAGATTGATTTGGTCGTCCTCACCCAGTTAACAATTGCCCCAGGCGGCCTCCCCCTCCCATTTTTTCCTCACCGTCAAATGTACCCAACCCCAACGTCAAGAAATTGGAAACGGCAAGAAACAATGGAAAGTAATGGTCCGCTTTGATTTCTCTAATCTCTTAATGAATGGAAATAAATGGCCCCACATAAATGCAAATGAAAGCCCACGTAAATAGAAATAAAAGACCCCCCTGATCTCTCAACATCTCCCAACGACCAAAGAAAAGGAAAGCATATTATTTGAGAAAATAAAAAGGAAAGACTCCCCACATTGCATCCCTACACAATAATCCCCACGGCAAAATAAAAGGAAAAACTCCCCCACATTGATTATGTCCCATGCATCCTTGCCTACCAAATTTATTGACAGAGGCACTTATATATAAAAAGGACAGACTCCCCACATTGCATCCATGCACAATTCCATCATTGTTGTATTTGTCGACACATGTAGATGACTAATCTCTATAAGAAACCAATGTTGGAACATGGAGAATAAAATATTAAAACATCTCGGGCTTCTTTTCCAGCAATGGCGGGCAGCGGCGCGACGACACCAGAGGCAGAAAATGTGCAAAAGAGACGGCGTCACGCAGCCCCGGCACCTCGCAGCGACGGTGCTATGACATGAGAGGCTGCCTGGCGTAAGCCCATGGTGGCGGCATCGACTAGCTTGGTGAGTGGTGTGATGCATCTCTACTGAAATCAGTTTTGTGCGATACTGCATGAGATGGAAGACAAATTGATTGAGCTGGAGGCAATGCAGATAGTTCTTCTTGAGGGTGTTGGTCAGATGAACCCTACAATGACATGGTCTACTATGCATAGCTGTGTTTAACTGTAACAACTCTTGCAGAGGCATATGTATAGTTGCAGAAGGACCTTGTGACAACGAAGGAACGGCTAATGAAGATTCTGCAATCCAGTGACAGAAAAGCAATGGTAAGGTCAATGAAAAGCTTAATGACTCTTTTAAATTTTTTCATTGGTAACTTATTTCATGCACCTATAAATTTGGTACTTTTGTTAATCAATTGATCTTTCATAGTTGCTTGAAATGGTTGAGTGGAAGGAGCTGAACATCTCCATACTAACACTTCTTGATGAGAAAAAATCAAGTGCAAAGTCAAGTAATCAGGTGATGCCATGTCTCTGATTTCTCTAAAGTTTACAGAAAAATATTGCAGATCTTTGGTCATCTACTCTTGGAGGTCGCTTAACGTTTGTGTTTTCGTTGGTCTATTACGCAGGAATCAAACTGCATAGTTTAGGAAATGTAGGGAAAAATGTTTGTGTTTTCGTTGGTCATCTACTCTTGCAGGAATCCTTACGTTTGTGTTTTCACGAATAAGAAATTCTGGCTCTACATGATTGAGTGATTGAAATGAATGTAATTGTTCTAAATTAGTTATTTTTAATCTAATTTCTTTTAATAGCACGTGCGTGTAGCACGTGCCAAAAGACTAGTACTATAAAGGAATGAACAAATTGAAGACAATTCTTACCCACAAACACACCGCCTCACCTCTCACCCCTCACAAAAGGCCCACTTTTCATATCTGAACGGTGGGCCTAGGACGACCAAAGGGGAGGGGGAGATTGATTTGGTCATCCTCCTCAGTTCAAAACCTCCCCTCCCACCTCATCATCTCTAAATTTTTTCACCAACAAATACACCCAAAAGCGGAAGTAAAATAGGAAACATCCTCCCACATCTACCCCAGCGGCAAAGAAAATAGAAAGCCCCTATCTCAACACAAGAAAGAAATAAAAGAACGGAAAAAAACTAAAGGATGAACTATTAATAGGAAACAAAAGACATGCTATTAAACGGAATAAATCTTCGCTTGCCCCTGATCTCTCTCTAAGGAAATAAATAAATCTCTCCATGGTCAAAATAAAAGGGATCCTCGCCTACCAAATAAAATGGCCAAGCCACATACATATGTATCTCTCCTAGCCGCCCCTCAATTCCATCATGCCCCTCGATTACTAGCATAGCACTAGCCCACGCCTCATCTACTAGCGCTAGCACATGCCTCGCCTCCAATTCTCTTCAATGATCACATGGGTAGAATGGTGTATTATCTATTTTTTTTACTTTGACAGAGCATCTTGACATGGTGTATTTGAGGTGGATTTATTTGTTGTTGTGGCGAGCGTTGGCCCAATGACTCACCAATGCTAACTGAATCCATATGTCACAAGGGAAATCTGCTTGAAGAACATCATGTTTGTGTGTATATCGTTCCTATTGTTTTGAAATTATGTTTTTTCACCAATGCTCACTGGAAAGCTCATTGAGGATGAACTGCAAAATAACTACATGGTGGCGATGAGGGTTTGTGTAAATCGCGATAGAGGTGCGTTAAAAATTTGAACTTGTCTAATATTTTAATATAATATTTTAAATTTATTAACTTTAATATTCAATATTTTGTTGGGTGCTTTGAGGAAACCATAACTCTTCAATCACGTTGATGGGATGAAGATGATTAACTATGCAGGTTAGTGCTAATAACACATGCATGCACAATGCAAATAATATGAGTTTTTCATGTAGGTGTGACGGCCACGGATGCTTCATCATCATGTTCTACGACATGCAGAGCTTCCAGGACAAAGAAGCCACACTGGCGTGGACGAGGACGGCTTCAGCTTCAGCTGGACAACTATGGCTTGGGCACAAGTGTCTTCCTTGCCAAGGGGGCACTGCAACTGCAAAAAATTTCCATTAGGCTAAGAAGATTATTCGGAGAGATCAGCATTCATCTATAATCCGAGTGACCTCCTTGTATGTTTTTTTGCAGTTGTGCAGTAGTCATAATCATAATTAAGATTGAATATGTTTGTAATATGTACGCGCTAAAAGGTTCCCAATCTAATCTATTCTTTATTATCATCTCTTCTTCCAGTCGATTGTTTTCATGTATATGTGCAAACTGAATAGGTGATTAATAACAAGATTGTTTCCTTATATCATATAACACGATTGTTGGTCTTTACTTATTTTTGTTGACTTGGTAGTGTGGATCATTTTTGCTTTCTCAAATAAAGAAGAATTAACCTTGTTATTTTAACTTGAACTTGAATAAAAAAATATGTTTTTCTCATTCAAAAACTTCATGTATGCCTGCAATGGTGAGTTTGCTGAGCGAAGCTAAGTAACCAGTAAGAACAATAACATTGACACATAAACAAGAACATGAACTTGCATTGTAAAGGCACCAAATATTGAGTTATCCTACAAAACACCGGATTAGGCATTAAGGATACTTCAGATACTTTCCTTCAAAAAATCAGAACATGTTATTGCATATATATACTTACTAAAATATATGTATAGCTTAATATATGAACTCTAAATGACAAGCAATTAATCAGGTGATTCGACTACCTAAAAAAGAGAACCATGCTTGTTTCTTATGGGAGGTGACCAGGATGCATATGAAAGGAAATAAACATAAGATATCTATCTACACTATGGAAATATATAGATTTAGTTCATGGTGAATCATGGCTACCTTTTATGTATGATATTTATTTTTTTTCTCCTGCCTAATTTTCAGCTTGTGTACCCATGTAATTTCAGCTTGGTTATTTTTTTATAGCACGGCCTTATATGCACCAGCCCCAATCGTGACTACCATTCTATTCTCTTTGTTTCTTTTTTATCATCCTACCTAATTAGCAGTAGCACTACTTAATCCACCCTCAACAGTTTGCAACCCCCCCCCACACACACATAATCCATACAACCAGCAAGCAGCAAGCCAAATAGACATGGTCAAGAACGCAACCGTTCTTTCTATCAAGCATGCCAATTAGAACTAATGTTTCCAACAAAAGTCAATCCTTTCCATGCATATGCGTCATCCAATCAAAACAACCAATTATGCAAGAAAGGAGGAATTTTTACCGAGTATAACTTTCTTTAAAAAATAGAAACGACATATGCTATGAGCTCAACAACAACATTTGATGTTACTAGAAATGGTATACACACTGATGGGCTCTAAAAAGAACATTGAGGTTAATGTTGCCACGTCAATGGAAGAGTGTTGAAGAACAGAACGACAGATCCCCCTAGGGGACCAAAAAATCTGGCAGGCTGGAAGAGGCACAAGCCTGGCAGACGAGGGAGGCCCTCACTTCCCTTTGCTTCTCCAGCAAGTAGAAAACCCTTCTCATCCTAACCCGACAAGAGGTCGTACACCGATCCAGAAGGTCACGACCCACGATGAGGTGTGAAGCAAAAGCAATCTTCTTGCTTATAAAACCACATCCCATATCCCACTGCCCCTCACGATGGGACATGTGTAGGCCAGCGAGGGAAGTGAATAGTCCGTCTGTCTCAAAATAAGTGTCACTTTTAACTTTTGGACTTCATGTTCGATCATTCGTCCTATTCAAATCTTTGTTACAAATGTTAAAACACATATGTTTTGGTTAAAATATATTTGATGATAAACTAATTTATTAATAAATAAATAATATTTTACAGAAGAATTGAATAGGATGAATGGTCAAATGTGAAACCCAAAAGTAAAAAGTTGCACTTATAATGGGACGGAGGGAGTAGACGATCTCTGTCAGCACTTGAAGGTATTTAATAAGAATAGCAAGTCATTATTAAATATTTATATTTTTATACTAAATTTTATTGTATAACATTTATTAAGAAGACATTAGAAACCGTATACATGAAGGCATTAAAGTTGACATTACAAAGCGAATAGAATAAAAACATCTATGTTACACTACTGCCAGAGTTTGAAGACTTTCCAAGTCTCTCCAAACTAGAAATATGAAAGAAGTTTAAGAACAAGTTTTCATTTTCCTTTATATGACCTTTTCATTATACTAAAATAAAAAAATAATTGTACATGATTGAATTCTAGCTTTACATGCGGGTACTAGAGTACTTTTGTTTTCCACAGATACCATTATCTCCTTCTGATTACCTTACTCTTCCATTCAAGTTCTAGGAAAAAGTTGTTTCGCATCCGCTTAAGCTTTTTAATGACCGTCAACAAGGTGCATGGTCAGACAACACCTAATGTAGGTATCTACCTTCCTAAGCCTGTTTTTGCTTATGGGGAGTTGTATGTGGCATTGTCAAGGGGCGTTTTTTGGGAGACGACATGGGTTCTTGAAAAAGAAATAAGGATATCGATCCCACTGGAAAAAGGGACAAAGAATATTGTCTATAGGGGCGTCTTAGAGTATTGAGTTGTGTTCTAATTGTAGTTTATTATGTGTATTATAATTCTCATTTCAATATGCATATACTTTCTTTCTGTATGCAATTGTATATGCGCTAATGCAAATTTGATTCGGCTTCTTCAGTCTGATGCCCTCAAAATTTTACATTTTGAGTCCATTGTCTCACATAAAAATAAAATATTAAAATTAAATCAGTTTGCCTTACTTCTCCTCATATACTCCAAGTCTATCCTTCTTTCCTTATTTGAAATAGTTTCGTTGAAGTTATCTGTCTCCGCAAATCAGTCACATATTAAGACAATTATAAATTTTTAAATTGTTAAATTAAAATAATCTATACTATTATATGGACTCCCCTCTTACCTCTCTCATGTACTATATATATATATAACTTTTTTATACGTTAAATAAAAATTTTAGCTCTACATGGTTGTTTCTTTTTTATTTTATTTTTTTAATAGTACGTGCGTGTCGCACGTGCCAAGATACTAGTTTTATTGTATATACTTGTACAAATGTATCAGTACCAGGTATATATCCCATATTCATAACTTGTCGGCCTTTGCTACTGATATCCTTTATCGAGTTATACTCATACACAGTAACATGACAAAGTCACAGCATAGAAACTGTAAGTGGTGTTTTTAATATTTTGTTTCACGCGTTTCGTTAAATCAAATTAAGCTCAGTCCCAAGGAAAGATGAACCTAAAAGCCATCTTAGAATCTCAATCCCTCCTCGTGTTTGTATGGTATGAAACTCTGGATTTTGTTTTCGTTTGTTTTTTTTCTCCAGGTTGCTAGGAACCTTACCTTATTGAAGCAAGTCCCCGTAGTAGAACAGAAAAAAAAAACTAGAGAACAAGGGTGGTCCATCGATCGTATGGATGCTGATCTTGGTTTCATCAAACATGTTTAATTTAAAGAAATGTGAGCTAGCCATGAAGCGTCTGGGCCTGCAAAAGAACCACGACCGCCCGTGTGGATTCAGTTGCAAGGCTTGGTTAGGCAAATTAGAATGCTGAGGATTTTTGGACACGTTCTTTTTGGGCCCAAATGAACATCTCGGGCCGTTCCGACTCAGTGCGCGCCCGGTTGTGTGTGCGGGCTCAATCATTCAAACAGCGGGCCATGGCCCAGCCCCGATCGGGCAACGCGCGCGGTGGCGTCCTTTGCGCCGCTCCCTGCTGGTGGCCGCACCCGCGGCATCGCTCCTCGCCTCGCCGACTGTCACTAGCAGTAGCAGATGCTGCTGCCGCCCGTCGCGCGCTCCGGATCGTTCCGGAAACAGGGCCGGCGTCCTGCGGTGTCCCGCGCTGCCTGCCGTCTGCCGAGGAGGACCGAGCTAGCGCACCACGGCCTGAGACAGCCATATGCACCCGACCTCGAAAAAGTTCGTGGGCCATTTTCTCTCTCTCGTTTCTGCGATCTGCGGTCATGGAAGCTGCCCCGCGAGGGTGGTGCCGTGCGGTGACACGGGCTGTGGAGCCAGGGAGCAGGGTCGCCGTCGTCATGGTCCAGCGCAGGCGCGGCGTACGTGCGGGATCGATCGATCGATGGGCTCTCGATCTATACGCTGCGCTTGCGCGATGGGGGAGGAGCAGGACAAGCATCTTATCTATCTATCGGCAGCGGCCCTGCCCGGCGTACAGGAAGCTGGGGCTCGCTTTCGTGCCCGGTAACTGCCGCCCCGGATCGCGGTGCCCCGATCCGCCGGCAGCGTCTCGCCGCGCCGACAGCGACGCACCGGCCCACACCGCTCGCTATCACGCCACCGCCGTCCCGGCCACCAACTGGCCCCGGCGTGCTCAGTTAGCTACTAGCTAACTTCTCATTACAAGCAAAAGCCACTGACTACTACTCCCTCTGAAAAGATACTACTACAAGTAGTACAGTGCACACCAATTTCAGTTTGCATTTCGGTCGATCGATCGAGCACGTGTGACGCGTGTATTAAATTGGAGGCTAATGACAATCAATGCAAAACTGTTCTTGTTTGTCGCCATTGAAGGAGAAGGCGATTAATAATTAGTAGTTGATTGAGGGATCGGACGGATTCTCTCTCTGTGCTACCGGTACGCAGCTGTCTGCCTGTCCTAGTATAGTGGCTGCTTGTGGACTCGCCGTTCGTTTGACTGACAAGACAAGTGAGGCACATTTGTAGGTCGCGCCAGGACAGCCCTCCTCATTACGTGGGCGCCGGCCTGCCCGGCTTACCCTCACCTGCCCTTTGCACCGCAGACACAAAGCTTCGCTCCCTCCCCAAATCGCTCCCAAATCCAATTCCTTTCCACGAGACGAGACGACGACACTTTGGGTGGATGGATCTTGAGCTCGGCTTTCCATGCCGCATGCCCCGGCCGGCCCTCCCATAGTCCCAGTCGTCCACCAGGGTTTGGGAACTCATAAGCAAACCAACCAACGCTTTTCTCCCCTCATCAGGCTCTCCAAGAAGCTGGTCCAGCAGAAAATGGCTTCTTTTTGTATCTACTAGTGCACGCTCTCCTCCTCCCTGCTAGCAGGTCTCTTCTTGGACTACGAATGTGAGCCATTTCCTAAGCGCGTGTGGTTTAGTAAATTACGCACACTATCAGCTGCCACTGTCTTCCAACGGGGGGTCGAGTAAACCCTACAGTAGGATAATCTATCTGTCCTGTCGTTGGATGGGAGGTTTTGGACGCATCTGCGCCACTACTGCACACTTGCACAGCTCCTGAGAGAGCCCCGGATACTCCTGCACAGTCGTTGAGATCGCCGCAGCAGGAGCCAGGAGGTGTTGGGGGGCAAATCGGTGCGTTCAGTCAGTCCACCTCGAATCGGTGGTATAGGTAGGGACAAAAAAGGGCCCTGTGCATGGTCGTCTGATCGATTTGGCACGCCACGCGAGTAGTCATACTATTACATAATGGAAGTGGACTGTGCACACCCGCCGGATCTCCTGCCCTTGAAAGAGAACCTGTTCTCGCAGAAACAATTAAAACGAAAAATAAATAGAACCCGTCATTATGTCCAAGAGCCGTCGTCGTTCGTTCATCCTAAGACACAGCCACTTCCATTTGAACATGGCTCCTTAATCCACATGCCTAATGGCACGTCGAATCTCGCGGGACTTGGACGGAACGAAGCAAGGTTTTTCATTCGTCGTCTCTCAGGAGCCAGCATAGTCGATCGTACTTGCTGTCCCTGTATCTCGGACACAAGCCTTGATTCCTGATCGGAAATGGCCGGGCTCTGTAGATCTCCGCGATCAACTGGCGCCGCGTAGTCCGGTAGGGAGCGGCGATCCGACGCGACGCCACCATGTCTGGAGCAAGCAAAGGTCTCTTGCTGCGACTGACACTTGGTGGGTCCTCATGTCCGAGAGACGACCGTCCAAGATTAGATACTACTGCTAGCTAGATACTCCAGTGGATCACCCAGTCCTGAAAAGCCCGATGCATGACAGGCCAGGCCAAAGCCAAACCAAGGCCATGGTTGTGTTTAGATTCAGAAAAAGCACCTCACTCACTAAACACGCTTCTCAGTACACTATTCATCTAAAACTTTCACTCACTTCTTCCAATCTGAACACAGCTCATGTTCAGATTCCCAACTATTCACTATTCATTCCAACTTTTCACTATTCCCCCTCACAAAACACGTTTCTCAACGAATGTTACAGTGTTTTTTTATGCTACAGTGTTTTTTCCTACAATCTAAACACACCCCGAGCCAAAAAGTTTGACCCTCTAGGAACTGGGGCCAGCCCTAGCTAGTTTCGATCCGACCCACACCTTCTTTGACACCCTCATTTGAAGACTCGCTTTGGAAAAGAAGGTCGTTTTTGGACTCCTAAACCACGTTCCAGTTGCAGCTTTTTTTTTATATACAGTAGACAGGAACCAGATATATATCATCGCTGCGTCGTCTTGTCTCTCCCGCTCGTCGTCGTCGGCATGCTCCGTCCTCTCCACTGGCATCGATCGAAACGTTATGCGCGCACGTAGCGCCCGCACGAGGGGCCTTCGTTTTCGTATTGATTGCACGGCACTCGAGCCGGTTGTCGCCGTATCTCTGTGTTGGGCATCGCCACGTGAAGCGTTCAAGTACTCTCCCCATCCATCATTCTATGGCATAGAGCCTTCTTCAACAATCCGTTTCATTCCGACCTCTGGTTTATTTTCGTTCTCGCTTTGATTTTCTCGATTTATCAATGCGCCTGAGCTTTGAGCTTGTTTTTTTGGTTCATCTCTAGCCTATCCAACTTGCTTGGGACTAAAGGCTATGTTGTTGTTTGTATTTGTTGTTTTTTTTTAAAAAAATAGATACGTCTTAATTAAGAAAAGTAATCAGCGGATGGATGGAGCACATTATATATCGAGGTACATCAGGATGAAAAGACAGGGAAAACACGGCATGAATCGACGATAGTACTATATATATATTTGTCTCCAGCAGAGTGGTCGTCGTTAAGACGTTAAGCTTGTCCGCCCACTGGCAAGGAGCCAAGGAGAGAGACAGGCAATCGATCTACAAAGCAACACAACCCTTCTTTGCAGGATACATCTGTAACTCTCAACAGCTACAGTCTACTACTACAACTGAATACAGATGATGATGATGAGCTACTACAAGCTAGACCTTGTTTAGTGGGTTAATAGAAGTGCATATATATCTCTACTAACCACCACTGGTCTGGTACACGAGAAGAGCCCTTCGTTGTCTTCTCAACACGAGGGCTCTTGTGATTAACAAGACACGGGAACAAACACACACTGGAAGAAGAAGAAGAAATGAAAGAACATAGCAGTGGTCGTCGTAGCAAGCGATGAAGCGAGCGAGCAAGCTCCTTCCTTCGTCTTCACTACTTGAGCTGCACTGGCCGCTGCAGCTAGCTAGCTAGATACACTATATAGGGCAGCTAGCAGGCAGGAGAGGGGCCCGGCGGTCACCGGAGTAGGCTCCGGATTATCTCGGCCTGGGGGCTGTCGTTGTCCATGGTCGACATGAGCCCCGACAGGCGCTCCGAGAGGTCGTCCACCTCCCTGTGCAGGCTCTTAATGTAGCTGCACGTCTCCTTCAGAAGCTTCGACGCCGACGACTGCATACAGATAGACACACGGCCGGCGCGGCGTCAGAGCAAAAAGAGACCGAACGAGCAATAACAACCCATGTCAGGCAGAGGCTTTATTTTCAACGAAATGGGGTATTATGCACGCGGCGTTATGTGCATTTGGCTATTTGGGAACGGAAGCTAAGTGAACATACCCGGCTCGCCGACCGCCGGCGTGAGGACTCCGGGAGCAGAGCCTGGAGCTTTGAGATGAGCTCGTTGATCTCGTCGTCGCTGATCCTGCTGCCACGGCGGCCCGACATCTCTCCGGCGACCGTGTCGTCCGAGAGCTCAATCAACAGAGAGCTAATGGAAGCTACAGCACCTGGCGGCGGCTTCTTCTTCGTCGTCGTCGTCTCTGGCTCGGCTTATTACCTCGCAGCTCGCGTATATATGTAGTACGTGTGCGAGCTCGGGTCAAGAGCAAGCGTGCAAACGGAAATAGGAGTGAAGGGCGAAAAAGAAAAGGTGAGAGGGACCTGAAAAGGATAGGGTTTTAATGGCTTAAACCTTAGCTAGTAGATGTGGTGAACTCCGGCGAGTGTTGTTACTGTGCGTGAGAGAGGGAGAGCACTGACAGAGTGGCGAGAGACTGAGAGAGGAGGGTGGAACGAGGCAGCGAGGGTAGAAGAAGCAGCTTGGCAATGCAAGTAGGAGGAGCCAGTGGGTTGTTCCGAAAGAGATGGGGAGGGAGCGCGTATTAATAGGGGGGAAAGGGACTGTCAATGAGAGATTTGAGACGGGAGATGGGCCCTACCGCGACTGAAGTCCGCCCCCCCGGCATGAGCTGATGAAAATGGACACGGGCTGCCCTGGCCCGGCCCATGGGCTCCAGGTACAAGGCCTAAAAGGGATGTGACAGTGGTACTATACCAACCGACACGTACTTGTGACAGACAACGCCAGTGTTGATCGTGCGATTAAGTGTTGCTAGTACTCTGGCTTCCTATAGAAGAAATCGAACGACCAACCTAGAGCACTTGTTCTCTCGATCGTAAGACAATGCGTGTGTTTAGATTGTAGGAAAAAACACTGTAGCATTCGCTGGAAACGTGTTTTGTGAGGAGAGAATAGTGAAAAGTTAGAATGAATAGTGAAAAGTTAGAATGAATAGTGAATAGTTGGGAATCTGAACATGGCCTTACTGAAGATCTCGAGACCACGTAAGCTCGTTAGTTGCATCATCTTCTCTAGTTCTGCAGCTTGCAGCAACTTGCGCTTGTGACAATGAGGCCGATGAATAGTGCAGGTCTCAGGATGCAGCGTCGCATTGAAGGGGCACCGTTGCTTAGGCAAAGCACACTCGAGCCACGCAGGAGACTGGAGATCGAAAAAGTAAGAATGGGGATGCATACGAGGTAATACCATGATAGGTATACCCCAATTATATGTTTCCAAATAAGATAATTCATTCCATACATTAATCCTCCTATATCAATGATAAGGAATAGCATCCTAATTCATCCAGAAAATTTATGAATTGCATGCCTAAGTAAGGCACGTAAAACGGTTGATGCCACTAGTAGTGCTGTTTGGATGTTGACATTGAAGCGTGGAATCCAAAATTGAAATTTTCTACTACCAATTCCGCCTTTTGAATGTCAAAGGAATTGGGAAACATAATTGAAGCCAGATACCGTACGACATTCATTTCCCTTGTGCGCACCTTTCCCTAGTTCGGAGCCTCCACCCCACCATCGGTACCACGAGTCATTCGCCCCGCAATTCCCCTTGTATGCCTCCCCTCAAGGGAAAAAAAAGGCCAGCCAAACTCCCTCCCCCATTGCTCCAATCAAGATTCGGCAAGTTCCGGCACAATTTGGAGGTCCCCACGCCCCACAGCGCCAGCTTGGGTAGAGCTCCCACGCCACGCCCGCCACCGGTCCATGCACAACTTCCTACGCCCCTGCGTCATGGGCCCATGTGTAGCTTTCTCGTGCCCTGTTATCGCTGGCCTAGGTGGAGCTTCCCACGCCCCACCTTCGTCATGCCAGGCATTGCCCCTCCGTGCGCCACAGGCACTGAGGCGAACGCCGTCGATCTTCAGAGGAGATTGCGGCATAGTGAGGATGAGCGGAGACGGGGCCGGAGACGACGACGAGGATGGACATAGATGAGGAGACGGCGATGGGTCAATTCCAAAATGATATTTTTCTAAGAGTTGAATTCTATCCAACAATTTTATGTACATCCAAACGCTGGTATTGAACTCATTTGAATGCCCGGCTTGATTTGGGAACCCAATTCAATGTCAAGGCCTTCAATATCAACATCCAAACAGATAAGAGGATGTGAAATCCCATAAAGGTTAAAAATAGTCATAATAAGGCTGCACTAGATATGTATTAATAAGTAAAGGCACTTTAAATTATGTTATTAATCTCTTACGGGTGTTATTATTTGGCTACTATGTGCCTTTTTCTTTATTATTATAACCGATTATCCCCCCGTTTGGTTCATTTCAAATACCTAAAACTACCAGGGATAGACCCACATTCATGCTAGTGAAATTCTAAGACAATGATAAACAATGACTATATTATAAAAAAAAAGTCAATGACTATGTTAAAGAACTAAATGTAGCTTCTCTTGAGATGTGCCTCACCTTATCTCAGATTTTGCTCCCTGGAAAAGTAATGTAGGTTTTTACCGATGGCATAATGGATAGCTTGCCTTCAAATTTTCCAAAACAAAATATAGCAGTATTGTCGGGTACCTGCAAAAGGGGTACCCCAATCTAGGCCCAAAACTACTTGGCATCAAGGCCCACGACGACATTGACCTGGCTCAACAGCCCAGCAAAGGCCCGCCATCGCTACGAGTCCTCGGCCCCATCCAGCTCGAGGTAAACGATTACCCTCGAGCGGGGTTTTCCGTCTCGTTCGAGGCTCAGCGGCCTCGAGGGCGACCCCTACCCTCGAGCGGGGGGTTTCCGTCTCGTTCGAGGCTCAGCGGCCTCGAGGGCGACCCCTACCCTCGAGCGGATGGTTTCCGTCTCGATCGAGGCTCGGCGGCCTCGACCCTCACCCTCGAGCGGGCGGTTTTCGTCTCGTTCGAGGCTCGGCGGCCTCGAGGACGACCCCTACCCTCGAGGGGATATTTTCCGTCTCGTTCGAGGATTGGCGAGCTCGAGCTTGCGATCCAAGCTCGAGCCCGCCTCAACGGGAACAACGCCCAACGCACTACGACTCGTCAGAGTCATCATGACGCGGTCAAAAAGCAGGGATCACTGCTCCACGCCATCACCTACTCCCGGAGAGGACATCGGTCAAATCCACTCGCAGCAGTGGACTCTGAGCGCCATGCTGCACGCCAGGCCTAACCCTGCCAGCAGCACTGTGCCAACCACTCCTTTGACTTTACCCCCCTACGGACGCACAGCCACCCTCGAAGGAGACCATGGAACGCCGTACGCAAGACACCACCCTCGACGCCGTGAACTGTCACGAGAAGGAAGGACGATACGTCGGCCCCTGCCATGTCGTCAGCAGAGTTGGAAGGCACGATTCCCGCTCACGTACGGCGCGGCATGGGCGAACAGTGTACACAGCGACAAACACATGTACTTGCACCCCGCTCCCCTTGGTCTATAAAAGGGGAAGGGAAGCCCATACGAGGGGGGCGACGAAACCACGCAAAGAGCATAAGTCTCACAAACACTCGCAAACACCATAGCCTGGGACTTAGGAGCTTATCTCCTTCTCCCACCTTGCTTGTAAACCCCTACTACAAGCAACACGTAACCAGGTGCATCGCACCCCTGCTGGACGTACGGCCCCGTGGCCGGAACCAGGATAAAACCTCGTCTCCCACTCTCGCCATCGGGAAAGCGAGTGGTTAGCACCGCAATCACTCGTTGGTGCCGGTGCGACCAAATCAGGCACCGACGAGTATGGTGAAACCGTGTTGCCTCTTAATAATTATAGTAGACAATGAAATCGACGGCAAATGTTGACTTTGGGAGCACCAGGCCACCTTGCATGCACGGAGCGTCCATAAACAGATGAAGGAACGGAGAGGCTAGCTAGCAGTACTACTGTCCAGATAAAAGGTCACCGGCCGGCCGGGTTATCTAGGACGACGTACGTGCTCCATGCATTCCTCCGGCAGCAAGATCCGTGCTGGGCGGAGACGAAGGGGATCGAGAGCTTTTTGGCGGTGGTCCGGAATCAGGATCGGACAGGGAGAAGGACGTGCCTGTGGTGTGGGGACGAGGCCCGAGATCGCGTGATCTTTGGGATCGCCCCGTCTGAGGCGGTGCGGCCGTGGTCCTTAACTCCCATCCCGCGCGGGAGGCCAGATCTTTTCTCCCGCGCGATATGACCTTCATAACTTCGCCGGGAACATGACACCCGCATCGGACCCACCTACGCATACGACCGTCGATCGCCGTCGTCCCCCGCCATACATGTCCCTATGCTGCTGCCCCTTGCGTATTTTTCAGGGCTCATGTACCAGTCAGTCAAATTGTACATGCATGAGAAAGCTGACCCATAGCTGTTCCCACTGCGCATTTGCATGCGCAAGGGTAGCTGATTGCAATGGCGCGGCGGCCGCCGGGGACGACGCCACCACACCGGAGAAACACCTCTCGTTTTCACGTGGGCCGCCGTGCTGGGCGTCAGGTAGGCCTTGCAGCCAGCAAGGCCCGGCCCTTGCTACTACTAGCTAGTAGCTTCAGTAAACTGGTCGGGCCGTACGACGAGCCGCGAGGCTGTTAGTTAACTGGGGAGGTGGTTTAATCTCTGTGCGGCGGGGGCCCACCAGCCGCGGGGCGCTGCTCCATATATGGGCCCGCGTGTCCCCCGGATGGGGAATCGTGGGCTTCAGAACCCCCGGGGACCCCCCCTGGGTGGGCCGGCGCAACACGGCGGAGGAGGATTTCAGGGACGATCGATACAGACACGTAGACCCCGTCGACCGGTCACAGTATTCAGATGTGGTGACCACATGAGAGGAGATGAGTATGAAATACCGCCATGGACATGTGACGGGGCTATCTGGAAGGCAAAGGTTGAAGGCAAGCATAGATTCTTCGCGTGGTTATTGGTACAATGCAAGATCTTGACGGCTGACAAGCTGCTGAAGCGGAACCGGCCTTGTGACCCGTTATGTCAATTATGCCACCAAGTTGAAGAATCTGCAGGGCATCTTATATTGCATTGTGTATATGCAAAAGAAGTGTGGCTGCGTATGTCCCAGGAAACTAATGGGTTGATGCAGGTTCCGTCGACTGAGTTAACTATGGAAGAATGGTGGAACTTATCTCTACAGGGTCTGAACAAGGAACTCAAGCAACGCACCGCTGCACTCATGATTTACACGGCATGGAATATATGGAAGGAGAGGAATCGGCGAATATTTGAAGGCATTGCAGCATTACCAGCATGGGTGGTAACAATGATCAAAGAGGAAGTGAACCTCCGGAACTGGGCGTGTGGAGGAGAGGAGCTTCTCTCTGTATCTTAATGTTAGCTGTTATTTTTTCCTGTTGTGAGTTGAGTCTACTTTGTTTTCATGTAATACAACTTATGTAAGAACTCGCACTCTTCTCCTTCTTATATGATATGGCAGTGCTCCTGCTAATTTTTCAAAAAAAAAAAAAACATGTGACGGGGCCGGTACCACTTGGCATGCGTGGCCTTTCGAACGGCACGCTAGACGCCATTCATATGCACGCCCCCGGCCTGTATACGAACTGAAACTGGTGCCTGCTCAAGGAAGCTGAAGGCATGACGATGATGTTTTCGAATCACATGCGTGCAGAGACTGCCATTATTCCTGGTGCCAATAGGATCCTGCGCGCCTGCCTCGCCTGTTTTTTCTTTTCTTTTTTTTTTAGAAAAGGAAATGCCTGATTTTCAGACTGCGCGTCTGCACATGTATGCGTGCCGTGGAAATTGAAGGCTTGCTCGGCTTCGGCGGCTGGAAATCAATCGCCGTCGTCGGTAAACCTGCCCCATCTCCCCCTGACAGTTTCACATGGTGAGCCTGCACTGCAGTGCGCTAGCGCCGGAGGCCGGCGACATGACGTCTTCTAAAAGTTGTGGGAGTCCGGCCGTCAATGATTGCGCCATGATGACATGCACCGGTAGGCGCGGATCCCGGCACCCCGGCGTGGATGCAGGGCCGCTGCCAGCCAGCCTGTCTGGGCTGCCGATCTCGCCGGCCTTCTTCAGCGATCGCAGTTCGCAGGTGGAGCATAATGCTGTATTGCTGTGCTGTACTACCACATGGCAGCGATCAGAGTCTGAATGTGCCACGGCGATCTCATTGGCGATTCCTAGTACTTGATTTTTCTGCTGCTCGCGCGCGCGGTCGTTGCCAGCAGTTTGTTCATGCCTGGAATGTGCCACTGAAGTACGCGACTCGCGGGCTGCCAGCCTTGAGCTGGAGCTCGCATCGCTGCTGGTCTCCGTCGACGATGGTGATCCGGGCATAGGGGGGCCGGCGTGGAGGGAGCGCGTGGGCTGTTTGTTTGACGATCTAGCGAGGACACACAGAGCACGCCGCAGGAGCATGTGCCCTTGTCGAGCTGAACCTCAAGGAAACCGAGTTTTCAGCAGTGTGATGTGCCTCACCTCACGACGAGCATAAAAAGGCTCCGTCAGGGATGGATGGATGGATGTACGCTGTGCCTGGAACGAACAACAAACGAGGAGGCTTCCGGAGTCCAGACACTGGAACTTGTGTTGCCGGTGGATGGAAGACCAGAGACCTATAGACCCTGCAGCGCAGGCGTGCCACCCAGCAGTGCACCTAGCATCAGGCCGGGTTGGTGGCTGGCTCCGAGGTATTACGAGCCATCCGCGTCCACGACGGGCCTCCTTCGGTCCTTCCACTCCTTGAGGGCAGTGGGCACCGCGACCACGATGCCACCGGTGTGGGCAGGGCAGTGGAATCCTTCGTCCTTCCTTCACAGGACAGGGCAGGCTCGGCGAACGAACCACAGGAGGCGCGCGCGATCGAGGACGGGCTGGGTACTCGCGCGCGGTTGGGTTGGCCACCAAACAACAGGCCGGGTGGCAGAGCGTACGAGAGACGGTCACATGCGTCTGGGCCGGCCAGGATCACGGTTGCGGCTGTCTGTCTGCTCTCTGCTGCTGCCTCGGGGGAAGACATCGAACAAGACGACGACGACGCGAGAGGAGGACAAGCACACGCCCGCCGTCGTATTAGCCGCCCGTTTTCTGCTGGGAATCTTTATTATTTTAGAACACGGCGTTTTTACAAAGACATTTTTTTAAAATTATTTTAAATACTCTTTGAAAATTCTATTATTACTAATTTTTAAGGGCAGCGGCAGCAAGAAATGACGGGGTTTTAAGCCGGGCCTGAATTTGTTTGCAAGGGGGCTGCGAGCCTGCAAACCTCGCTCTCTTTACTTGGGCCAGATTAGCAGCCTCCACAGCCCATTAAGTTCGGACCATAATGGGCCTCAATCAGTCGATCAACGGCGCAGGTTGCGAAAAAAAAAGAGCACGCAAGCTAACGGCGGCCACTCACTATCAATAGTCACTGCAGACCTGATCGAGTACCGAGTACCGACCGATTCATCTCAAATCGGACTTCAAACTGCGAGACGCAGACCACACCTTTTTTCGTACACACGTCCGGGTATACGAATACATGTAGTACACGAGAAAACCGCGTACGCTGAGCCGTATGGAGCGACGGCTGAACCGTTTTACGTACGCTTTCTCTGGGTTCGGCCGTACTCACGAGCCGTAAGCGTGGACTGACCGGGGGACACGGTCAACTGCGTGGGAGCTGCAGCATGCATTATGCGTGGGAGAGCACGCCGCCGGCGACCATACGGTCTCATGGCGACCCACAGGCCACAGCCACCACTGGGGCATGTCGACGCACGCAGGCGCGTGCGCCATCGATAACCGACGTTGGAATAGCGCCGGTGACGGAGACGTCGACCGGCGAGACTGGCGGGGAAGAAACGGCCGGGGAGGGAGCTGGTTGCTTGCGTCAACCCATCGGCGGCAGGGCAGGCGCAATCATTCCCGGCTTGGCCTAGTGTTTCCTGCCGTGCATGCACCGCGCGAACCAAACGGGGTGGGAAAAAAAAAAGGTGAGGCGAAAATTAGGACCGGTGCGCGCGCGCGAATAAAGAGGATTTTAGGCATAAAAATACCTTGCGCAATGCTTTTTTTGTTAGCGAATATATACCTTGTGCGATGTTATTCTCCACTGAAATTAAATATTCATCTCCGGCTGCCAATTATACAGCATGTAAAACGGACAATATGTTCCAGCGATTGATTCGGTGATGGCAATGCTATTATTCTTCGAGAGCGTCTGTGGCAGGTGAAAGGCTACGCACTAGTTCAATTCTTTCTGGACGTGACACGGCACATACATGATCAAGGCGAAATTGCGAAGGAAAATAAATATCTGGAGCTCCAAAATTGAAACATTTTTAACTAGGACTAAGCTAGCAGCTACTACTTCGAGTAACATGTACTGTAGATGTAAAAGAAAAAGGAGAGCAGAACAGAGCATGCCCACAGTCAAACAAGCAGCTATCCAGAACGGAGATACAAAGAAGAAAAAGGCTTGTGCCAAGTGAGGGGATGTATGCAGTGGCCGCACGGCACGACCCGATACCAGAACAGCGCCACAACAGCGACGTATACATGAGAATTATTGCGATCCTATTCCAAACGCAACCAATTATTCCATCCCCCTATATTATTCCCCATCCCATGGTGAATCATTGCGGCCAGGCGACGAAGAAAAAGGCCAACCCAGCCGTGCTGTAAAGCGTCGCGGCCAGCGTAGCCCACAGGGAAACCCGACGCCAGACTGGGCAACTTCCATCCTTGCAATCTTTGCTCTCTGTGTGTGCGTGAGGGAGACAGATAGAACACCGGGCAGCTCTTCCAGGAGTCAAAGGAACAAAGCTTCACGCAACGCACCAAGAACAATCTGCTAGTTTAGCTGCTACTCTCTGCATGAAAGTTCGTCGATCCCTCTGTCTGTGATGTAAAACCTGCTGATCCGTGGTCCAGCCCGGAGCACATGTCGGCAATTTGTCACTACCCTTGGCCAAGGCGATCGCCCGGCGTGAGAAGAACAACAAGATATCGAGGATTTGGCGACAGGCGGAGGAAAGGTCCTCCCTTTTTTTCACTTTTCGATTTCTCAGAGTTTCATATTCTAACTTATCGGACAAGACACAGTGCTCGGCTTATACCCGCCGGCCTCGTTACACTGCCCCACGGGCCCACATGTCATATGCGAAATTAAAACACACTCCAACTGTTACAGAAACAAAACTAGAAAACGTCTATCACACCAATACGTCTTCAGCAGGTTGACCGTCTTCATGTCGCCGTGACATCTCCCCCCTCTGAAGAACTTGCTTGTCCCCAAGCAAGCGCATTCGGAAAACGTTTAGTGACCACATTCCAATCCTCCCAAGTTGCTGATGTTTCTGGTAGAGTACCCCAACGTACTAGTACCTGTGGAATGGCCTTGCCGCCCTTCTTCACCAAGCGCCTCTGCAACACGTCTTGTGGTTCCAGTGCTGCAGCTCCCAAATCAACCACTGGAGGTGACTCATTGAAAACAGGAGTAAAGTCTGGATGAAAAGTCTTCAACTGAGATACATGGAAAACCGGATGCACCATACTGGAAGCAGGCAGTTCCAACTTATATGCCACCTTGCCAATTCGAGCCAGAACTTTATAGGGACCGAAGTATTTAAAAGCCAGCTTAGGACATTCCCTGTTAACCACTGATGATTGAACATATGGTTGAAGCTTGAGCAATACCATCTCCCCCACTTGAAACTCCTTCTCCTGGCGTTTACGATCTGCCATGAGCTTCATTCGGTTCTGTGCCTTAGCCAAATGTTCCCTGAGTAACTTTGCTTGATCTTGTAACTGCTGAATCACTTCACCCACTGAAGCATGCGACGCTTGGTCAGGGTGTGCAGCTGTTCCCAGATTTGGTTCATGGCCATATAAAGCATGGAATGGGGAACAACCCAATGCTGAATGGAATGTAGTATTGTACCAAAATTCTGCCTTAGCCAGCCAAGATTTCCAGTGTTGTGGTTGATCCAACACCACACACCTGAGATACATTTCCAAGCACTGATTGACTCGCTCTGTTTGCCCATCCGTTTGTGGATGGTATGCTGAACTAAGTGTTAGTTTAGTTCCTACCAACTGAAACAACTCAATCCAAAAGTGACTCGTGAACACTTTATCCCGGTCCGAAGTTATAGAGGCTGGCACCCCATGTAATTTCACCACTTGATCAAAGAATGCTACAGCTACTGATTTAGCTGTATAAGGATGCTTCAATGGAATAAAATGAGCATATTTCGTAAAACGATCCACCACCACCAATATAACTGAATACCTTCAGATTTAGGAAGTCCTTCAATAAAGTCCATGCATACATCTCTCCAGGCTCCTTCTAGAATAGGAAGTGGCTGCAGAAGTCCTGATGGATGCGCATTAACATGTTTGGCATGTTGACAAATTGAGCACTGCTGCACAAAATCCACCACCGATTGTTTGAGTCCCTTCCAATAAAAAAACTCCTTAACTCGATGGTATGTTGCCTGTGTGCCTGAGTGACCTCCAACAGCACTGGAGTGTAAAGCAGCCACAATCTTAGTTTGTATGGCTGAGTTCTGACCCACCCAAATCTTCCCTTGAAATTTGATAATGCCTCTGTCCAAGGTATAACCCTGCTCATTGGGACTGTGGATAGCCAACTGTGATAAGAGCTGCTGAGCTTGTGAATCAGTCGCATAAGAATTTAGTACTTCCTGTAGCCAAAGAGGTTGAGGCACTGAAACAGCTTGTAGAGCCAGCAAATGGCCCATTCTAAATAGAGCATCAGCTGCAGCATTTTCCTTCCCCTGCTTATAAACCACCTTGAAACTGAGTCCCAATAATCTAGTCATAGCCTTGCGCTGCATATCTGAGTGTAGGTTTTGTTCATTGAGATAGGAGAGACTCTTGTGATCAGTTTTGATGATAAATTCCTGAGCCTGTAAATATGGTCTCCATTTTTCCACTGGCATAATCAATGCTAGAAACTCCTTTTCATAGATAGATAAATGCTTATGACTATCAGTAAAAGCTTTACTCAGATAAGCCACAGGCTGGTCCCTTTGCATGAGTACCGCCCCAATACCGACATCACAAGCATCAGTTTCTAAAAGGCTCCTTGAAATCAGCCAGAGCCAATACAGGAGTGGTACTCACGGCTGCCTTCAGTTGTTCAAATGCCTGTTGAGCTGCAGGGTTCCACATAAATTGTTTCTTCCTTAACAGTTGAGTCAGTGGTTTGGCTAGCAGTCCATAATGTTTAACAAACTTTCTATAATATCCAGTGAGCCCTAGAAATCCCCTGAGCTCAGTCACAGTAGTTGGTCTAGGCCATTTCATCATTGCTTCAGTTTTAGTGGGATCAGTAGCAACCCCTTACTCCGAAATAATATGCCCAAGATATTCAAGTTTACTTTGTGCAAATGAACACTTGCTCAATTTCATATATAACTGATGCTCTCTTAATTGAGTAAATACCAGTCTAAGATGCATCAAAGGATCCTCTAAAGTAGCACTATAGACTAGTATGTCATCCAAGAAAACCATTACAAACTTCCTTAAAAATGGTGCCAGAATCTCATTCATAATGCACTGAAATGTAGCTGGTGCATTGGTTAAGCCAAAGGGCATTACCTTGAATTGATAATGACCGTGATGGGTTTTAAACGCCGTTTTAAATTCATCTTCCGGTTTCATGCGTACTTGATGATAACCAGATTTCATATCGAGCTTGGAGAAGTATCTGGTGCCAGCCAATTCATTGATAATCTCTTCAATCAAGGGCATTGGAAATCTGTTTTTGATGGTGATAGAGTTCAACCTTATGTAATCCACACACATTCTCCAACTGCCATCCTTTTTAAGCACCAAAAGAACTGGTGAAGCAAAAGGACTACTGCTGCGTGTGATAAGTCCAGCTGCCAACAACTCGTTGACTTGCCTCTCAATTTCATTTTTGTGCAATGGACTGGACTTGTATGGCCTAGATTTCAAAGGTGGAGACCCTGGAAGAAGTGGGATTTGATGGTCATAGAATCTAGAAGGAGGCAATTCAACAGGATTTTGAAAGATATCTTCAAATTCATGGAGGAGTTGCTGTAATTTCTCATCATCATTCGACTCTAGAGGAATTAATATTTCTTCAATTACTGCCAAAGCCCACACATCATTGCCCTGTGACCATTGCAACACCTTATCAATTGGAATAGGTGGCAATTGCTGATCCACAGGTTCTATTCCTTGAAGCTTAATATTTTGTCCCTTTTCGTTGAACTCTAGTGTCCTCTTCCCCCAATCACAAACCATGGGACTATGAGCCTTCAACCAGTCGAACCCCAAGATTGCATCATAAACATCCAAGTCTAGCACTCTCAGATCAGTATGTAAGGTATGACCTTCAATCCACCATGGAAGTTGTGGCACCATTTGATCAGTCAGTAATGTGTCACCATTTGCCAATTTGACCCTTTTGGGTTCAGCTGGTACTCCCTCCACTCCAACCTTGTGCATGAATGACTTGCTAATGAAACTATGGGAGCTACCACTGTCAACTAAAATCAGCATCACTTTGTTGTTTACCAGGGCTCTCAATTTCACTGCTTCCCCTATCTCAGTTCCTGATATAGCATTAAGAGATAACTGACATAATTCAATAGCTAGTGAATCTTCCATGGCTAATTCTGTGAGCACTGCATCAGTCAATTCAGTATCCAAAGTGTTTAATGCCAAAGCATTCACTTGAGCTCCTGGTCTCTTGGAACAGACTTGGACATGATTTGGTTCAAACTTCTCCCCACAATAGTAGCACAGCCCATTAGCCTTTCTGTAATCTCGAATCATTCTTTCTTTCCACAGTGGACCATTACTGATGCTCTGCTTATAGTCTCCTTTTGGTACTGGGTTGTTTTGTTTGCTCACTCCCCAGTTTCTGCTTCCTTTAGCCTTAGCTCTCTCTACAACTTGTTGCTGGATTCTGGCCAGGGAGATTGCCTTTTCCATAGTAGCTGGATCTTGAGACTGAACCACCCCTCTAATTTCTGATTTGAGCCCTTTCATGAACTGTGTAATGAAAAATACCTCATCCCACTCAGTATTATGCATAGTTATTTGGAACTGCAGGTTCTCAAATGTAGCCACATAAGACTCCACTGTCTCAGTTTGTTGTAACTCAAGCAACTCTTCAATAGCCTCCCTATAATCATGAGAACCAAACTTTTGTTCCACTGCCTTGATAAATTGTGTCCAATTTTCTACTCCATATTTGGATTTGTGCACTTTCCACCACTTTGAAGGTATCTCATCCATGTGAAGAGCAGCCAATGTAGTCCACATACTTTCAGGCAGATTGAATAGCTGGAAGTAGTCCTGGCATTTGTCACGCCAGATACAAGGATTGCTTCCATCAAACCGAGGAAACTGCATCTTTGGCCAATGGACGCGAGTGCTATCTCTATCACCAGTCGGTCCATGGTGCCTCTGTGGTACTCTCTGAGAAGTTCCTGGCCTAGAATGATGAGTCCCAGTAACACGGTTACGAGTACCCTGAATTTCCTCTTCCACTGTATTATCTGAATCCGACTGATCCAATTGCTCCTTCAGCGGATCCTTCTGCAGATTCAGTGTCAATTTTGCCACCGCTTGGCCAGTAATTTCTAACTGCTTTGCCAATGTTTTATGATCCTCCATGATATGTTCTATCACCACCTTGGTTGTCATTTCATACCGAGTTTCTAATTTCTCCTGATTCTTATCCAGATCCCCAACCTTGGCAAACAACAGGTCCACTGTCTCCAGTACTTGAGCCCAGCGCTCATCCTCTCGAGTTGTCCGAGCTTCCATAGCTTGCAGGATGAACTGCATTTGTGGAGAAGGCTTAGGGGGCGCCGTGATGACTGCACCTCGAGCCGAAGCCAAAGGATCTCAGCAATCTCACCGGAAACCCCGAACAGACGTTGGAAGGTCCACACGGCGCGCCCCAGAAATCCGACAGAAATCCAGTGGAAATCCCAAACCACCAACGAACTACAATCAACAGCCGCAAATCGGACCAGGGTGGAGAAGGAATTACAGGGAAACCTGATTCGAAGCCGGATGGAAGCGGCGCTCGAGCAGATCTCAACCCGACCAGCTCCGTTTCCGATCCAATCGACGGGATGACTTCGATCCAGCAGATGCGTACCGCAGGAAAGCCGAATCTGATACCAATTGTCACTACCCTTGGCCAAGGCGATCGCCCGACGTGAGAAGAACAACAAGATATCGAGGATTTGGCGACAGGCAGAGGAAAGGTCCACCCCTTTTTTTCACTTTTCGATTTCTCAGAGTTTCATGTTCTAACTTATCGGACAAGACACAGTGCTCGGCTTATACCCGCCGGCCTCGTTACACTGCCCCACGGGCCCACATGTCATATGCGAAATTAAAACACACTCCAACTGTTACAGAAACAAAACTAGAAAACGTCTATCACACCAATGCGTCTTCAGCAGGTTGACCGTCTTCATGTCGCCGTGACACAATTTTCTGCTGCGCCAGAAATTATCAAGAGTTTAATCAGGCTAGGATACCTGTTATGGAAAGGCACCAGATCCTACAAGATCAAGCAAATGCTTTGCTGACCTTCTAACCTAGTATACAGATGTAAGCAAGGTTCAGTCAAGATTCAGAAACTGCCAACACAGATAATTTTTTTAGGCGTGCACTCCTCTGAACCACAAGGCATAGAAAGAAACATGCAGGGTACCAACAATTCCAAGTCGAGAAGCAAAGCTTGAAATAGATGCAAAGTTTATATTCTAAGTACCTAGCTCGACTGGGAGGAAAAACAGAATGCCTCCTTTTAGCAAATCACACTTGCCAGTACGGATTCTAAAAAGGCCGGATTTCACAAAGAGTTTGAGTGAAAGTAGGTCACTAGCAAGTGGCACTAGTTTGTAATCACATCGCTACAATAAATTCGAATGTTTGATACGAATTAATAGGACTAAATGTAGATAGCTGACAAAACTAATTACAAAACCCCGGATGTCATTGTGAGACAAATCTATTAAGACTAATTAGACCATGTTTAGACTATATCATGCTACACTAAACAATCTCTAATGACGGATTAATTAGTCTTAATAGATTCGTCTTGCGATTGTGCGTCCATCCGTGTAATTAGTTTTTTATAATTAGATTATATCTAGTTCTCCTAATCAGCTACTCTTTGGTTTAAAATTGCTAAAATAAAAAACAGCAGCTTTTTCACCAAACTAAACAATGCCTAAGAAGTTCTGCACCAAATTTGACATCCTACGTTACAAGCAGAGGTGAGAGGAGCACATGATACACGAACACAATAATCTCCATTGATTAGGCAGGTTGCAGCAAGAAAGAATTGTATCTTTGGAAACAGTGCAATAAACACAGCTAGAAGCCTAAGCATTAAAATTACTCATTCTAACCAATATTCAAGCACTATTGTTGCCAGATAAATATGTAGCACACAAGTATTTCCCTTCCCTCCCAGTTCTACATAGCTTATGTGCAAGAGCGCCAGAACAAAGGGCTTGTAGATTACTACCCGCAGACATTTCTAAACTACGTAGGCATAAATCTGACTTTGTTTCACCTCAGAAGCAGCTAGAAAAATCAGGCAATTTTTCATCCGGTGAAGAAAGTAAAAGGTTTCTATAGATTCTGTTTTTACTCCAGATAGCATGACCTTCATTTTAAGTCATGGACGAGTAAGGTTGATATCGACAGGTAACACAACCATCTTTCACAAAGCATGCACGACCATTTGAATTTCTTCATAGCTGACAACTAGCATGATCTATCCAAAGGAATTCTGTATTCTCATGATTCCAAATACTGTTCAAGCAGAACAAGAATGGACAACACAAGCATCTCAGGCAAGCAGATGAGCACAGCCAGAGGATAGGAGAACAACTGTAAAATACTATCATTTTCGACCTTATAAAGTTTCTAATGGAATCATCATACTCTTTTATTGCAGCTACTAATTCAGAATGATATATAGCAGGCAAAATTACTGAGACGTAATATGCAGAGTCAAATAGCTTCAGGTTTGTCAGGGATCATTTTATTACCAATCATATATGAACAGAATAAAGGAACTTTTTGAGCTCAAATGATCAAGAATATGCCGCATGAAAATTCAAGACCAGCAGTTCACATACATCACCAAGTTCCAACTTGGTAGCTCAAAACATCAAGAAAGATATGCACATTATGAAACAGGTAACATGTCTGAAAAATAATTTGCATTTGTCGCAGCTCCAAGTGAATCAAGTATTTCTTAACAGTTTCCTCATCAATAGATAAAAACTCTCTGGAAGTTTTTTTCTAGATTATTAATATGACATTTGTTTTGCATAGTCTCGTATCTTTGAAATCACGAGCAGTTGATCCAAATGCAAATGTAGAAATGGATTAGCAGGGAAACAGAAGTATTAGAACTCAAGGGTTAGGTGTGACTGCTGACAATCAGCTGATGTCCAGTTAATTCCGAAACTGGGCAGAAGGCAGAAATTGCTACGAAGAATAAGGGCTGAAGCAATTGGACAGGCAGCCTCTATGCATACCATCCTTCATAATATCCACTGCATTTATCTTTTATTCAGTGGACTCAGCAACCCATCACGGCACAGTTATACACGAAGTTCCCAGATGGCCGTCTGGCAATCAAATTCCAGACAGGCGGCCCATCATTAGGGATCCATGAGTTGAGCTCAATAGTACCACCAGTATAGGTTCTCGGGCCTCCGATGACAATCAACCGATCGCCGCATGCTCGGAAAGCAAGGCCCCATCCATTCATTGACACAGACCGTTCAGGCAGTTTTCCAAGAGTATTCCACTTATTGTTCTTCTTGTCATATTTCTTGAGATCCTTCTCACTGTAATCAACAGCATAAAGTTCATTGTTGACAACTGCAATAAGGGGAGGAGCACCAGTCACTCCGTTGAGGCCTTCAGACATGTTCTCGATGATCCTCCAAGAACGCCTCTTCAGGTCATACTCCTCCCCGCAAGTTAGTACCTGGTTGTTGTTGGCCACACCACCTATCACATAGAACTTGCTATCCATGAAAACCCCAGAACACATCTTCCTTGCCCTGTTCATGCTGGGGAGGGGCATCCAGGTATGTGTCTCAGAGTCATACATCTCTGCAGAGCTCAGTATGGTGCCCAAGTAATCAGTACCTCCAGCAACGAAGGCCTTCTCCCCAACACTTGTTGAACCAAACAGGCAGCGGGGAGAGTTCATTGCATCAGCCCTCGTCCATGAATTGGTTAGGATGCTGTATCTGAACACAATACGTGCCATCCCAAACACAAGCAGTTCAGTGCCAACTGCAAGTGATTCCTTGTCAGAGCACATGAAGCATTCATCTGGCGGCATCTTGGGCACTTGGATCCAGCGGTCCCGATATGGGTCATATGCATCCCATTCAAGAACATTGCAAGAGAAGTAGACCCAATGCTCCGCCACCCCATTCTGGCGCCGCAGGCGGTAGATCTCGCCGCTGCGCACCAGGGAGCGGAAGTCGCGGCTGAGGGAAGCAACCGAGCCGTAGTCCGACCGGGATAACCGAAGGAGGCAATTGATGGTCAGGTCGCGGCCGATAGAATTAATGGGGTTGCTCCCAGTGCCCTGCTGCTCTCCACCACCGGAGGCGTGGCGGCTGGAGCCGTGGCCCTCGGTGATGTCCGGCGTGTGCGGCTGCGGAGACGGCGGCTTGCTGCGCTTGCCGCCGCCGTCAGCTTCGTCCTGGTCTCCGACATCGACATCTTCTGGTGCCGGGCGCTTGCCGCTGAGGACCTCGTGCGCGAGGTATGCCCACTCCGTCTCCGCCTCGCAGGAGCTCGGTAGGGAGCGCGACACGAGGTAGCACTTCCCTTCCAGCATCATGCCTTCTCCCTTGCCCACTCCGAAATCCTCTCTTGTTGCTTTATTTCCTCCTCTTCTAAAGATTGATAAAAAAAAAAAACTTTTAGCTTGCTTAGCAATCTGCAGCCGCAAAAATCAAAGGAAGAAAACAAAGGGATCAAGAACAGCGGGTAAAGGCTTGAGATCTGAGGAGACGGAACCTCACGAATAAAACGGACATAAAAACTGAATCTCGCGGCGAGAACTCGATCGATCTCCCTAATCCTATGAACAAAAACCAAATCCTTCAGCGCCACAGCAACGCAGCTACTAGCCTACCACGGCGAATCCAAGACAACTTTGCCTCAAAAAAAATCCAAGACAACCAAACATGACGCCAAAACAAGGAAAAGGAGCTCACCTAAACCGAATCCATGGCAGATCGCAGGCACCGAATCCGCGCTCAGAGATCGCACCCCGGAGCCCCCCAATCAGGTCCTCCAGTCCCGGGCACCCCACCCCCGAGGAATTCCACCACCTCCGGTCCTCCCCCGCTTGGTAGTTAGCCTGGTGGCGGCCTCTCCCCGTCCCCTCCCCCACCCTCTCTCTCGCCCTCCAACCGATGCGTGAGGAGGATTTGTATACCTGTAGAGCTAGATAGGATGGATAGATAGATGGCTGGCTCTATCTACTGATGCCACTTGGTTACGACTGCCGCTTCTATGCTTCTGGCCTCTGCTGCCTCTCTCTCTCTCTCCCGCAGTCTGCTGGCCTCTCTCCCCTCACTTTATTTCTTTCCTTTTGTATTCCGCCTCCAGCCTCCATTTCTCTCTCCTCCCCCTTTTGCTTTGTGCCTGTGCGTCCGTCGGTTTTTGGCTCGTCGGAATTGGAAACCGCGCAGGCCACAAAAATAGAAAATAGGGAGGCGGCCACCGGCCAGCTCACCTGAAAGCTGAGGTGGATCATCTCTTCCACTCCGCTCTCTGCTGTACACGGCTACACGCGACGGATACGTCCTCCCCCCATTCTGCCAATTTCTTTTCTTCGATGCCATTTTTCTTTATTTTTCATAATCCGGTACAACCGTACCAGCTGCACTACTACTACCATTTGGATAACAAAACTTTGCAAAAACATAGTTTTCAATAAAATAAAGTGTAAATAAATAGTGAAGTTAAATACTTAACCAATCTAAAACAGTGCTTTGCAGTACTGCCACCGGCTTAAAGTCGATTCAACCACTATTCCTGTTTGAAATGTGTACAGATAACCAGTGCATTGATTATGAGTGCGAAGAATCTTGAGCCGTTTTCTCTTTGCTGTGATTTAATCGATTTCTTTTGCGTGTGGTAGTAGCAGGCTAGCAGCACATTAGTGTTTGGATCAGCGCTGCAATGCATATGTTTCCGCCCTCATTTTGGTGAACATGCATTCAGGTCCTAAACTAATTACTACATGTGGGGGAAAAAAATGGGTTTCCACTTAAACATCTGAGGCTAGCGTTGTGGCGTGTCTTGTCTTTGTCCAATGACAAAAAATCTGTAACAAAGTTAATTTCGTTATATTCGTATTCAAAGTACTCTCTCGTGAATGTATTTGTCCTGAAGACGTGAAATGTGTCTTATAATGTAGGGGAAAGTAGTTCTTTAAACAGCTATAAGACGTTGATCTTTTATTTAAGGAGAGGATGAGTGTTACTGTTACAATATTGACTGCTCGCCTTAGGGTGAGTTTAGATTGGGAGAAAAAACACTGTAGATCCAGAAAAACATTGTAGGTCGTGTTGGGAAGCGTGTTCTGTGAGTGGAAGGAATGGGATGAATAGGAAAAAGTTGGATGAATAGTGTTCTTTTGGTGGGAGTGGTGTGAACTGAACGCACCCTTAATTTGCTTCCCTTGCATAAAATACATTTTGCCTTAGGGGAACAAACAAAAGTTAATCCAGTGAATTAAATACTCATCAAGACATGAAGAAGGTTGTGCTGCAAAGTGTTAAGTCAGCTTGTGATCATACTACATTAGCTAAGCCGTAAACATATTGAAGCTGAGTACAAAACTGGATATCTAATCCGCGTGATCAAACTAGCACTTCTGATCCCTCACTAGATTATCCCATGTAATGTGTAAGGGCAGACACTATGTTGCAAAAAGTGACCTTAAGCAACAAATGCTAGAGCAAAACTAGCTTTAAGCTTAAGGTGTGATTATAAGAAATAAAGAATTATTTCTTTCCCCTCTCACCATATATACTTTCATCTCTCTTACAATTGAATATGGATGTACTTTTGATCGTAAGTGGGATCCACACTTGATTTGCAGCAAACGTTAACATTGTGGAGATGGCAATAGTTATAGCCATCTAACACAAAAATTCTCCTTAAGTTCATATTGACAATGACCATTGAGCTTGCCGTGATAGGCCATGTAACAAGATAAAAGTATTATGCACGAGCACGACGTCAAAAATAGTCTTCAGATCTGCAATTGTGGACTCCCAGTCGAATCTCATGTCTGAACTTCACCACGATCGGGCGCGGCTGTCAAAGCCACAAAATACGAACAAAAAAAACTCGATTACAAGCAGCTTGAAACACAGTCAAACGTGAGGTTTAAGTTGCACTCGATGAAGCAAGAAATATATTTTACAGAAAGCCCGATGTAACGGGCACGGCGGCACCGGCACTCCCCTGCCGCGCTGGGTACTAACAAAGGCCTCTCCAATGGTCTCATAGATTGTTTAATCGATGAACAATATCAAAATAGTATAAAATAGATTGACTTTTGCAAATGGGTTGGCTCTTTGCTAACTCATAGCATTTTGTATCCATTGAACAGTGCATCTTTTGATTGGACCGGCTCTTGAACAAGAGCCAGTCACGTCACTTTTACACTCTTCGATGAATACGAGACGACTAAGAATTAGCAAAGAGCCAACCCACTTGCAAAGAGTCAATCTATTTTGTACTGTTTCGACATTGTTCATCGATTAAACAATCTATGAGCTACCACAGACTTACAATTGGAGTAGGCCCACCGGCAATTTACCTTTCCCCTATACCATCTCCAGCCCTGGGTTAGTTGCTGCCTTGCTGGCTCGTTGCTGGGCTGCAGCCAGATGGGTGTCGTGCGGTCGTGCCTACACGACGAGCGCGCAGTCAAGAAAAGGGCAGGCCGCGTCAGCGCTCGGCGGCCGAGAACAGTAGAACACTGCAGCGCACCCTCTTACGATTGCACTTGACCTGTGTGTGTGCTGCGTAAAGTTCATGGCCTGTGTGTGTGCTACCGCATCTCCAGCCTCCAGGGTAGGAGCTCTGTACTCCTTCAGATTACAGATCGCTGCCTGAACGCCATCTCCTTCGCCTCCAAAAATGAAATGCGAGATTTCACAGTGGGTTTTTGCAAGAAACAATTCGTGTATCCGACATGAAGCCAGGGCATAGGACTGCTGTTATTAGAACTAGCAGCGTCAGTGGTCACTAGTAATCAGCTGGAATGTCTCTGATCCAAACCGAACGGGCTCATACTTTTCTGTGTCAAAACGCATGTTCCTCTCGGGGGCGTCGCGGATCTATCCATCAGACAAGCGACAGACGCAGCGATGAGCGATCAACGACCCGGGGGCCATAACAAAGCGGCGCGTACAGCCAGCACAAAGCGACAGCAACTGGTTTGGTTGGGGGGCGTTAAGCAAGGTGGCCCCAGATCGAGCCCGCCCTGGGGTGCTCTTGCACTTGCACGCACTGTGGCCATGATTCCTGCCCGTAGCAGCGGCCACCCACTAGGGGGTGTGGTGTTGCTGATTACCATCTAATGCGAGTGCGTGGGATTTAGCAGGGTATCCGTCCTAACTGCCCTCCAATCCATGACACCAAGCGCAACACCGGCCACTTTACCAATGTCTACCTCTTTGATTCTGTCCGTAATGCACTTGCTAAAAAAAATCCCGGCTCTGCATCTTTCTCTCTATTCCCTCCCAAGTGTACTGTGCCGCGCTTTGCTTTTGCTGCAAATTGTGGAGGATGATGACAAGTTTACCTACCCGCCAATGGGGATTTTATTCTAAAGCTCGGGACTTTCTCCGGTGATGCTCCGGTGGAAAATAAAGGCAATGGGAGACGGAGGCGAAAGACAAGTGCATCGCCTCCGGTAACCGGATCGGCGAGGAAGTCAAGTAGCTCACAAAAAGGAGGGAGCAGAATGTGATTCGCCTCGTCACCGGTGTGAAAAAAAAAATCGAAACATCTGGAGAATAACCCGGCGACCGGTCACTACGGAGTGGAGGAGATCGAACAGGCTCATACAGGCCGTGCACGTCGCCGTCAGGTTCACCGCTGCTGCTGCGCGCGCGCGCGACATGTAGGAGTTTTTTTTACTACGGGGCACACGATTCCAACGTGTTGCGCCCTGTCTACTAGCATCCGCGGATCGGAGGCATTTGAAAGTGCACGGGCCTGTGGCCGGCACGGGTGATTGATTATTCCGACCCCTCGAAACCAAAAAGGCTTCGCTTTGCATTGCAGCCGATGTGTGTCCGTGGCGCGCCGTGTGTGCAGGGAGAGACCGGCCCGGACAGCTGCGGCGACGGCGCGTGGCGACAGGGGAGAAGCGAGGCGGTGGGCACTGGGCAAGTGGCGCAGGGAGTACAACCAACCAACTCGTCCATGCATGGAGTGGACGGGGAGCGGCCACATGCGCGACGGATCTGCGCTGCATCTGCATGCGCGTGTTCTCTTCTCTCTGAGCTGTGACCACCACTCGCCAGCCACCCAGCTCCGCTCCCGATCCTGCTCTTGTGTCACTCATCACATGGCTCCAATTTGCTCGATCGATCTGCCACGACGCGATGTGATGTTCCTTTCTACGCAAGCATGTTCCAAGCCCCACCACCTCACCCCCATCCATCTACTCCAATCTAGCTAGCGTACCATCTCTCACTCGCTCATGACAATGCAACAACTTGCTAATCCAGAGCACGCACGCACGTTGCCCACTGTAGCCATCAAGCCCAATGGTTGACACCACCACTAGGCACTACTAGTTGTCTACTCCAATGGATATGCTTGGTCAGGGGCTAGATAGAGCTTAGGCTTTTCCACTGACCCCATACGTCCGGTGCGCCGTGCGGAGAAGGTACAGGGGGGGGGGGGGGGGGGCTTTCTCGGCTGACAGACGCCTTACCTTCTCCAGCTCTCCTCCCTTCCGATTCACGCCACCCCCTTGCCTTGTCTTCATCCCCGCAAGTCCGCTACTGCCCTTTAATGCCCGAGTGCTGTGTCCCGGCCGTTCAAACGCTTTCAGCACGAAGCTGTGATTCGCAGCAATCGCAGCCATTAGCAGAGGGAGTGAGAAAATTGCTTGGACGAGAAGAGGCCAAGGTGACGTGGGCCCGCCTGACGGGCAGCACGAGCCGTGGCTACACTACAGTAGCCAAACCTGGCCGCACAGCGCGGCGCTCGCTGCCGTCGCGTGCCTTTCGCTTCCTTCCTTCTCTGTCCAATCCGGTCCGGTGGCCGCCGGCGCCGCGTACCCGAGCGCGTACGGGGGCGGCCCGTCCCATCCGCCCGTTGTTGATGTGGCCCGGCTGGCGGCTGCGACCCCGACGTCGCCGCGAAGGGCCCGGACCCGGACGGAAAGGCGACCGCGTCTTGTGTTGCCTGGCGCGTCGCACGCGGTCTCAGCGGCTCGACGCGCTCTTTCTCCCGACTCGGTTCGGTTCCCCGAGCCGCGATGGTCAATCCCGCCGGTCACCTCCGACCGCGACGTTGCGCTCAACCACTCCGCGCACCGCACGGATTCAACCACTCCGCGCACCGCACGGATGCGGTAGACTACTCCGGGGCTTCAAAGACGGAAATGGTTCCCTGGCA
The DNA here is from genome assembly GCA_015342445.1 of Digitaria exilis. Classification (NCBI taxonomy): domain Eukaryota; kingdom Viridiplantae; phylum Streptophyta; class Magnoliopsida; order Poales; family Poaceae; genus Digitaria; species Digitaria exilis. The sequence goes on along the minus strand of JACEFO010000191.1, from coordinate 173,799 downwards.
CGTCACGGCCTGGCCTGGCCTGGCCTGTTGGAAATTGAAGTGTATCATTGCCGTGTCACAACTGCAACTGTTCCCGGGCCCCACCGATCCATGCATGGTGCCAGCCAGGGCATGCAGCAGGGGAGAGTGTACCGTGTGTACGTGCACGCCAATGCCTCCTTCATTCATCCTCAGGTGCGCCGTGCCGCTGGCGATCGGTCACGGGCCACAGCCTGACGAAACAGACGGCCTGCCTGACACATTCACTGGGGACGATGCAATGCAATGCAATGCAATGCAATGGCCGTGCTAGTGTGCTACTGCTGCTGTGCTGCTACCCCAATCTCGCGTAACCGGGCGGGCTGGCCACCGCGTGGTCCATGGCCATGGAGCCGCAGTGGAATGAGAGGATCGGAAACAAATGTGTGGCCGTGTGGGCGCGGCAGGAAGAGAAAGGCTCACCCGCGCCGCGAGGACGTGCCAGCGAGGGGACTGGGCTGGCACGCCGCGCGCTGTACGTTTTTGGCCCTGCATGGCGTCCCAGCATGGCAACATCTGGTTATCTCGTCTCGTCCCCATGGCGTTTCTTGGTTGTATCGTGTGCAAGCACCTGCGGCTCCACACCGGCCAATCGGTCGGGATCAGAATTCAGAAATCGCCGGTTTGGATGGTAGCTCGTCCGCGTTAACTTTTTTTTTTACCCTTTGGCCATTGCTCGACGGAGACCGGCCCACGGCGGCGCCCAGGCGTGTACGTGTACGTTCGTCGGATCCGTGTCCGGCCGGCACCAGCTCGCGCATGGATCCATTGGTGGTTGGTGCTTTGGTTATTGCCGCTGGGGCGATGGCTGGGCGGCCGCACGCGCCGCCCACCGCGCCCCGCCCAACTACCTACCACGCCGACGCGACGCGCGACGTTCTGGTGTTCTGGATGGGCCACACTCGCGTTAGATGGAGGCCTCTTGGGCTGAGAAAAAAGTAGACTATCGGCCCATTAAGGCCCATGGAAGTAGATATAGGCCCATTAAGGCCTACGTAGCCGAAACCACGCGCTTCCCTCCGACTTTGCCTCGCCGCCGCCGCCACGGCGGAGCGCCAGCCGGATGGGGAAGAGCTTCTTCATCTTCCGCTCCCCGTCTCTCGCCTGCGCCTCTCGCTATCTCCCAGCGAAACTCTGCTGGGCTCCGCTCCGATCGCGTGCGGGTGTACTCGTTTCGGCTGCAATGCGGGTACCGCTATGACCTTCTGCTTCGATTTTCGAGGAATGGCGATGCGATCCCCGCTAGGGTTTGGCGGCCGCAGCGAGTTGGTTTAGTTGATTTCGTTGGTTCTAACTGAATCCTCATTCTTCAACCTCAAAGTCAGATGTCCACGGTGTGAACGGTAAGGTAAGAAACGTCGCTGGTTTCTATCATTCTTGTTGTTATCTTATCCAGTGGATTCAGTGTGGTCTCAACTCTCAAGGTCAAGTGTTTGCACGCGACAGAATCAATCTACCATGGAACTGTAGAAGCCTTGCTTTGTTGATCTGTGTGATACAGCTTTTATATTTTTAGGGGGGGGGGCGGGGGCGGGGGGGGGGGGGGGCAACTTAGGATTTTAGAAAAGCTATGCAGCTGAGGCAGTTCTGGTTGTTGACTCTTGACTGGATAAGACAATGCATTCTGCCCTACGTATTGCACAAATCACCAATGCCTTGTAACCTCACATATTTTTCCGCACTTTTCATATGACCATAATTGAAGATTAGGAGTCTCATTAAAGTGCCCAACATACTCATCTTAAGATATAATTATACTAAGAGCACAGTAATGGGAAACCTTCAACTAAATTCTTTTGTTGTTTATTCTATGCTCCTATATTTGTTCTTTTAATTTCCTATCAGCAAAAGTTATATCTCATTCAGCAAACTCTCTATCCTGTGCAGATTGCAATCATGTTTCACAGACATAATGTAATTGGAGAGATAATGTTTAATTGAAAAGGAGACAGGTGTGTGACTTATAAATTTCTCCCTACTACACTTGGATGCTTCAAAGTCTGTTCATAGGCAAGTTCTGTGTCTCCTAGCCTTCTAATTTCTATTATTACTGTTATATATAGAGCTGGGACATAGATCTGCCCCTATGTATGTTAAAAAAACGTATTAGGTTGATTAGTTTTCGACAACCGAAACATCTATTGTCCTGCAACCTTCAGTTATCTTGTCTGCATATCTTCTATTCTGACCATGGAGGTCACCAAGAAAGTATACAAGTCGATTGCTGTGAAGCAATGCTGTTTAACACAAAAATCTTGGAAGGAAACTTGGCTCATTTTTTATGGAACAAATATTACTCAACCAAAAAGTTCATATGTGAATATGCTGCTCTAGCCCTAAACATGCCTGGATCAAATGAGACTAGACATTTTCGGTGTTTCAGTGTCAAGAGAGCACTTGCCATGCACTCAGTTGCACCCTTTTTTTTTTTATCAAATTCATTTCCCTTTTTTTTATCCATTCCATATAATGAATATTAGGTACTTATTTTCCTATACGCCCTTGCCTCATGGGCCCAGCCCATAACAACATCATTAGCCACGAAGGCATTATTATTTTTGTAAATTTCGCGTGCACATTTGGTAGCAGTCACTTGCAATGCTCCTTTTTACTTGGTCATTTTGGGTGCTCTTTTCATGTAGCTATATTTTCATCAATTCCCACATGAGTTGTTAGTTTGTGTTCTAGAACACTATAATCTCTTGTCCTGAATGACTTCCACATAGGGGTACAATATTTTGCTGCTGACACCTAAAACTGTAGATGCTTTCAAATTGTAGCTCTGGTCTAGAAGCTTTTATTCTATTTCTCGTGTACCAACTGTCCACCCTATTATAATCTAGCTTTCAATGATGAGCACGATGTGGTTCTGCAGCAAGATCTGGATTCTTTTCCTTGTTAATTCACACAGCTATACTGTATTCTTGTGTCTGTTAGCACAGAACATTGTCAGGTCTCTTCTTGTGTCTGTTAGCACAGAACATTGTCAGGTCTCTTGTTTCAATATTCATCAGCAAGTAAGTAGGCCATGGAATTCCCTGAATTGGGTGTTTTGCCAGTGTTTTCAGTTGAAGACAGCTGACGCTCAGTATCTCCAGATAAGATGGTACCCCTTGTGTCAGAGTAATGGGTGTCATTTTACAACTCTGGTTAAGGACTCTTAGGGTGCAAGCTTCTTCTGCAACCAACTCAACTTTGGTAAAAGTTTCCAATGTATTGCTTGTGTATATCCCTGAAACTGAAAGTGTCAAATGCATGATCTACGTCCATTCAGGAATCAGGATTTTATCCTGTTCAGTGGTTTTGTGGGTACGGCAACATGTGGTGATAGTATAAACTAGTTTGAGATGTTTTTAAAGTTTATTATATCTGTGCTCTTAGACAGTTTCATCACGCCTTTGAGATTTTCTGTTATGGGATTTTCTTACTGATGGCCAAATCATGTCAGTGCTGAGGTAGGAAGGCTACTTTTAATAACCCCACATATCCTAATCATTCCTGAAGTGGACCATCTTCTTGAGGATCTTTTCAGTATCAGATCATGAGGCTTCATCCCTGTCCCTGGTTGATCTGCAGTACAGATTTACTTGGTCCACACGATTCACATAAACCTTTTCAACCTTACACACAAACACAGTGACAAATTAGTTATAGGTGAACCATGTGGGAGCTTGTTAATGTAGTGCTATATGCTAAGATAATGCATGTGATGCCAGTCATCTGTGTAGTAGGCAAGGCCTACTTGGCGAATTGTTTAGTAGGTAGGCAGTACTGTTGATTCGCTCCCTTGATCAAGTGTAGAGATAAAGAATAGACTGATCTCACTTGGCTGTGAGTGTGTGTATGTGACCTTGCGTGGGGGTGAAGGGGCTCTGCATAGATTAAATCTTGTTCACGTGACAACCTGCATGGTGTTTCCAACTAATTGGATTCACTTACATGTGGCCGTCAGACATGCTGCCATCAGGATACGCTTAGATCACCCCCACTGGCTAGTTTTGATTGGCAATTTAGCATATTATACTGAATTAACATCGTACTTAAGAGCTATAGGGTCACTTGCAGAGTGTCTTACTCTGCAATTTGGTATTGTATGCAAATATTTTGGTGCTAATTATGCTCATTACATAGCTAGGCTATTAAGTTTAGTGTTTAGGGTCAATGGGTCAATTTTCTAAGCAGGCAGCAGCTAATGATCTTGGATTATATTACCAGTGGCAGACTGGCAGTGTATCGTGTGAATTGAATATTCAAGCGACAATGAGAATTTGTGCTGCATCTATATGTTGTCATTGGCTGGCCAATCAGATCTTTATTAGGCTAATGGAATATTTATTCTCTATCATTATTGTGCTCTTCCTATGTCATTAGTTTGTAATGATCAATATACATAACATGTAGGTTTGTGTCTATAAATAATCGGCCATATTCACTTTGAGGGCTACAGTTTGTCAATTACCCACTGTAATCTGTTAAAAAGGAGAAAAAAAACGTTTTCTAATTCATTGAGAGTGTAATACTAGTTTCTCAACCATGCATTATGGTCAAATCAGAATATAATACTCTAGGTACTTCATTTGTACAGAACATAATGAGCCACAGCTGTTGTTGCGAATCTAGCTGTGAAATGCAATGAACTACTAGTTATTGTTAAGTTTCTCACCATGACACCATATCATGCGACCCTAGATCTCCATCAAACTTCTTTTTTGTTTGTGTGTGTGTGGGGTGGGGGGGGGGGCATCAATTGGCATTCAATATGTTATTTGTCTACCAATTTCTTGCGGTTGGCGTAATTTTATACATGCTCCATAGATTACACTAAAAGTACCAACGAAATAAAACTATCTGGAAACTATACATATCTTGCCTCTTTCTGATCTGCTTTTAATCAATCACTGACATGCACAGTTTTATAATTTGCCAGTACAGTTTCCTTTGAGTTCCAGAGAGAACAGTATGAAAACACAAGTACAAACGAATACACACTGCACATGATTACACTGTAAGATCACATTCTATTAGTTGTCTCTTAAGCCTCTGGAGGTTGTGAAGAGCTTATGATGACCTATATCAGCGACTAGGCACGAAGGAAGGAGAGAGGGACATTTATAGGATGGCTAGGATTCGCGAGAGGAAGACAAGGGATATCAACCAAATCAAATGCATCAAGGATGAGACAGATCAACTTCTGGTGAAGGATGAGGAGATCAAGGACAGATGGCGAGAGTACTTTGACAAGTTGTTTAATGGGGAGATTGAGGGTCCTGCCCTTGAGCTAGATGACTCATTTGATGATATTAACAGATGCTTTGTGAGAAGAATCCAGGAGGCAGAGATCGGAGAGGCTTTGAAGAGGATGAAGGGCGGTAAAGCGATGGGCCCTGATGGTATCCCCATTGAGGTGTGGAGATGCCTAGGTGATAGAGCGACGATATGGTTAACTAAGATGCCTGCAGAATGGAGGAGAAGTATATTAATACCGATCTTTAAGAACAAGGGAGATGTTCAAAGTTGCACTAACTACCGTGGCATTAAGCTGATGAGCCATACCATGAAGCTCTGGGAGAGGGTTATTGAGCACCGTCTAAGAGGAGCGACGAGTGTGACCCAAAATCAGTTTGGGTTCATGCCTGGAAGATCAACTATGGAGGCGATTTTCTTAATCCGACAGTTGATGGAGAGATATAGGGAGCAGAAGAAGAACCTGCATATGGTCTTTATTGACCTCGAGAAGGCGTATGACAAAGTACCGAGAAATGTCATGTGGTGGGCCTTAGAGAAGCACAAAGTCCCAACGAAGTACATTACCCTCATTAAGGATATGTACAAGGATGCTATGACATGTGTCCGGACTTGCGATGGCGACACCACTGACTTCCCTATTAGGATAGGCCTACATCAAGGGTCAGTATTGAGCCCTTATCTGTTCGCTTTGGTGATGGATGAGATCACCAGAGATATACAAGGGGATATCCCTTGGTGCATGCTCTTTGCTGATGATGTGGTGCTAGTCGATGAGAGTAGGGAAGGTGTTAATGAGAAGCTAGAGCTATGGAGACGCACATTAGAGTCGAAGGGGTTCAGACTTAGCAGGACCAAGACTGAGTACATGATGTGCAATTTTAGTGGGACTAGGCACGAGGATGGAGACGTTAACCTCGACGGACAGGTGGTCCCCCAAAAGGCTACTTTTCGGTATTTAGGATCGATGTTGCAACAGGATGGCGACATTGATGAAGATGTTAAGCATAGAATCGCAGCAGGCTGGATGAAGTGGCGTCAAGCCTCTGGCGTCCTCTGTGATCGGAGGGTGCCACAAAAGCTGAAGGGGAAGTTCTATAGGACGGCGGTTCGACCGGCGATGTTGTACGGGGCGGAATGTTGGCCTACTAAAAGGCGACATGTCCAGCAACTGAGTGTAGCAGAGATGCGGATGTTGCGATGGTCTTGCGGGTACACAAGAAGGGATAGAGTTCGGAATGAAGACATTCGGGAGAAGGTCGGGGTGGCACCCATTGAGGAGAAATTGACCCAACATCGGCTGAGATGGTTTGGACATGTCCAACGGAGGCCCTCGGAGGCGCCGGTGCGTATTGGGGTCCTAGGGCGGGCCAATAATATAAAGAGAGGTAGAGGTAGACCTAGATTGACTTGGGACGAAGCGATAAACAGAGACCTTAAGGAGTGGAATATTTCCAAGGAGGTAGCTTTCGATAGGAGCGCTTGGAGACTAGCTATCAATGTTCCTGAGCCTTGAGCTTTGTTTCTTGGGTTTCATCTCTAGCCTACCCCATCTCGCTTGGGACTAAAGGCTATGTTGTTGTTGTTGTATCATTTGTCATTAAAAGAGCAAAGAAAGGCTCGTAGTACAGCTGGTAGTTGCACTACATCTTCTACATAGGTTGCATTGACTGGTCAAACCTCACAACGATTCTTCTGAGATGTGCACCAATTGCTCCCTTGGACGGACATCTTCGTTATTGGATTTGTATTGTACTATTTTCCCACTCACTTGCACATTGGAATCGACTTGGCTACATACTTTTTACTCATGTTTTAAGTTATTGGATTTCATTAGAGCTTAAATCTTTTAGATGGTTAGCTGTGCTATTTTTTTCAAGCCTATTGCATTGCAAATCCAAAACCTTATGAAGGCAATAAAGATTTTTTTTTTAACCCATGATGCCCAGAAATACTTTTCCATAAGATAATTTCTTTGCTCACCTCCATTTCAGATGCATTGATAGGCAGCATCAGACGCAACATTTCCATCTACTGTGAGAAGAATTACGAATTAAATTTTATGTGACTCATGCCTGTATTGATTACGAGGCACCACAAGACATGGGCTGTGGGTGCCCAAATTATCAGATAGACCAATCAGCATCTGGACACTGCTGATTCTGATATACAGCGTGTGGTATTTAACTTGCTTGAATCAATCTACTGCACAATTACTTTTACACGTGCAACCATTTATTGTTCTATCACCTTTTTGGAAAATGGTTGATAGTTTCTTCTTGCATAGTAATTATCTCTTAATATATGATGTATAGTTCAATTATGCTAATATCCTCCTTATGCCTGCAGGCATGAATTAAACTATGCAGACACATCAAATTCCAATAGATGCAAATGCTTATCAATTTAGTAATGAATCCTGGATTTTGACCAGCTTGTTAGTTTATCGGGCCATGGGTTTAATTTCAAATCCTTTTTAGGAAGACAAGATGTCTGATGCATGCTGCATGCATGGATGCATTCTGTTGGCTAGACACGTATACGGGGAGTTGCCCTCAACCTCATCTAGACATCTACGGAGTACTAGTTAATGTCAAACCACTGATGTTTGTGCATACGCATGTTTCAGATACATAATATGGAGAAAAAGTGATAAACACTCATGTTTTGTAGGCTAAGTAACATGGCTTGCGTGGTCATCTGACAGTTCTGGCATCCCTTAGTCGGCTTTCTATCTGGCATTTCTTCATATCCTGCTGATCACTCCCACTTGCGGGGAAAATCACGACAACATGAGCATCTCTATAAAATGTTTACAGTCTAGCTTTCACTAAAGTATAACATATGAATCTTTTATTCGGGCCACCTGGTACTTTGCCCCTATAGTTGAGGAACTTGAGCTGGAATTTACATTGTCTTGAGGCCATGGGAGTCTCACCTCATACTGCCTACTTGCTAGGCTTCTCCTATACAGCTACCACTATTTAACATCTACAGCCCGCCCATTTCTTTCTCCCATGCATTTGTCTTCCTCCATCTCTCATAGTTGCTCCCGGGTCCTTCAGTCCTTGGATGCCATTTCGTCATCTGTATCTCAATCTCGCTTAGTCTCACTTCCTACCACCCTAATCTGTCAATCTATCCCTTGCAAAACAGCTTCCTCCCATCTCCCAGATAACCACATTAACCGAGATGTCGAGCCGGAGGTCACGGTCTAGGCAGTCTGGCTCATCAAGGATCACCGAGGAGCAAATCAGTGAGCTCGTTTCTAAGTTGCAGGACCTCCTTCCCGAAGCTCGCCTCCAGAGCAATGCCAGAGTACGTAACAGTTCGTCGCCATTTCCTCTTTATCATCAGCTGCATTGTTTTGTCCAGAACAAATTTCCAGCACTGACCAACTTAAACTGACCACTGTTGAGCTGTTACATTACCATTTGGCATTCACTACATTAAGCCTAAAACTTGATCTTGTACTTAAAACCGTTCTGTTAGTTGGTACAACTACCGAGTTGGCCAAAATTGCCGGTCAAAGTTGAATTGCCTCTATCATTGTTCTGTAGAGAGTCTAAGATGCTATGGACTAATAAAATGCTCCTACAATTGCATGCACTTGCTACTTGGGATGAGGGAGAACAGTTAGATACGGCATGAGCTTGGGGATGACGGAGAAGAATTCACCTTCTTTCCTCCAATGCAGGTACCATCCGCGAGGGTGTTACAGGAGACGTGCAACTACATCAGGAGCTTGCACCAGGAGGTGGACGACCTGAGCGTGAGGCTGTCGGAGCTGCTGGAGACATCCGACATGAGCAGCGCCCAGGCGGCGATCATCCGCAGCCTGCTTATGTAGGGAGAGAGATCTTGGTACCCTTGGAGCGTTCATAGCCTAAGTAGAGTGATCTTTAGTACTTCGAGAGGCAGGTTAATTGCCTAATAATTCGCCAATGTACTCCACCTACGTACTGTTGTCGTGTCGACACCTGAGCCAGAGCTATCTTTTTTTCGTGTACTTAATCAAGCACATCGTGATTCGTGCAAAGCTTATATCATGTCCGTGTGTTCCTTGCAACTATGCTACTCAGTGTGCCTCTTTGTCTAGTGGTAGCAAAGTTGAGCGCAAGAATAATCTTAGGAGTTGTCTTCTTTTCATCATGCAACAAATAGGAGGAAGATGCAAATGCGGCATGTGGCTTCCTTTTGCTCCCAGTTTCTAATCTTAAAAATGCATTTCAACTCGAGAGTCCAAGATATTAACCCTGCAATCAAGTTGATCACGGAACTTCAAATGCACTGGCACCAGGTATTTGAGGGGTTTTTTTTTTATACTGTATTTGAGGTGTTTGGATGAGGGGTGTTATCTCACCGGATGAAATTGGTAGACTTGAGCAGGCAAGGGTGCATCTACAGATTGCGAGCTTAATTTCAGTCGGATAAACCTAAACTGTAGGCAGTTATCCGGAGTGCGCATTAAAATTATTGTTACGTGGGTTGTTGCAAGGATCATATCAGGTGCAGAGCTAGTACTTTACAGTAGAGATGAGATGATAACATTTTCAATCGTCCTCCATCACCACTCCTACCCTCCTAGTCCTAGGTAGCAAGATATGAAAGAGAGATATCATCTCCAAAATATACTTATTCTTCTGCTCTCCGCGCATCCGGAGCTGGAGGCACCCCCATGGTGGTTACACATAGTAGAATTGTCTTTCCTTGCAAAGTTGCAAGTCAAAATGATTAGGGCGGTGGAGGTTAGGAGGAGAAGCTGAGCCCAGAGTATTATCTCGCAGACACACCATGTTTTGCTGATGCTTGATGGATCGGAACCGCCAGAAGTCCAGAGAGCGCCTCTATCTTCACACAGTTTTGGGCCGCCAGCCGTGGCCCAGCGAGCAGGGTAGTGCGGGCTCCTGGCAGTCCGTGTCTGTGGTTCGAGAGCCCAAGAGGCCGAAGCTGAAATTACCCCATATTAAAAAAAAAAGTCATTTTGACCTCCTTGACATTGGGCCGAGTTTAATTTGTCTACTTAAACCACAAAACCGGGTGACGAGCCCCCTTAACTTTAGAAACCGTACGTTTTACCTCCCTGAGCGGTATATTGTTTTAAAGGTGGTTTTGACTTTTTTTTATTTATTTCGGCTGAAACTTTGAAAATCATAAAATCGAAAATCTAATTTTGTTGGACTCCACATAAATATATTAACATAGAAAATATATAATATAGTATACGTTAGTATAAAAGTTTTATTACAAAATTTTTTTATAGATTTTGATTTTTTTACTATATTTAAATGAAGTAATCCATAACTGCAATTTTATGGTCCAATCATGGTGAAATTTTCATGTTGAGCTAATTATTGTTTGCTTCAAATGTATTAAAAAATTCAGACTCATTGGATCACGTATAACTTAGTTAAAATTTATTTAAGACAGAACATACTTTAAATAAATCTGGAACTAAGTTATACTTGATCTAGTGGCTATGAATTTTTTTAATACAGTTGAAACATATAATAAATGGGCTGATATAAAAATTTCAGAATGATGGGACCATAGAAATACAGTTACGAATTATTCTATTTAACTATAGTTAAAAAATAAATATAAATCTATAATAAAAATTTTGTAACAAAACATACTATATTATATATTTTATGTGTTAATATACTTATGCGGAGTTCAACAAAATTAGACTTTCGATTTTATGTTTTTTTAATTTACTATGATTTTACAAATTTTCAGCCGAAATAAGTAAAAAAGAAAAAAAAGTCAAAACCGCTTATATACCGCTCAAGGTGGTAAAAACGTACGGTTTCTGAAGCTAAGGGAGGCTCGTCACCTGGTTTTGCGGTCCTGGGAGATAAATTAAACTCGGCTCAATGTCCATGGAGGTCAAAAGGACTTTTTCCAATTTAAAAAACATTTAGGGTTGTCTCCCAACCTAAATATTTCCGACTACCTTGTTGTATTATGCTGGGAGTAATGAGTTTAGCCTGCCGAGGTTTTTAAGCATGGTTAAATTATGTTCACAAATTGATCTAGAAAAAAACTATGTTCTCAAATTAAACGCCTCGAATTTCCTCGGCACGATGATTCTCCGACACCCATGGATTAGTGTTGTAGCATGGCGATGGCAGATCCTCGCGGATGGTGATACCTCACAACCTGGTAACCCTAACCTCCATAGTGGCAGCAAGCTAACTCTGCGACAGCATTGCGCGAGCAACTGAGCAAAGAAGAAGTGGAAATGGTGCGGGTCTGACGTAGGCACGGTGAGTACACGAAGAGAGAAGAAGGGCGAAGCTGAACATGGGGTCCACTGTGCGCGGAGGCAAGTGAAGCGGCTGACGGCCGGAGACTTTGCGTTGCCCCAACCCAAACCCTGGCCTGGCCTGGGCCAGGGAGCGAAGCAACGCCGCAACGAGGGCAAGAGCCAAGGAAGTGAAGGAACCGACCTCGATCCGCGCCGTGCCTTCGGGGGGTAGGTGGGCGCCGGTTAGGAATGGGGGCCCCGGCGTGATCCGCCTGACCGGCGCCGGAATGCCGGCCGCCGGCCTGCAAGGAAGGGGTTGGCACGCATGACGCATGCGGCCGCCCCGGTGGGGGCCGCCACCCGCCGCCCGGCGACCGACTTGAGGCTGCCATGGCCCTCGTGACGAGAATGATTGTTAAGTTGGGTCCGTTTGTCCGGCCGGCCCACTCACTACTCGTGTCCAGCCTCGATTAGCCCAAGCCGCGCGCCGGGAGTAGTTTGTGGTGGACGGACGCGACGGCCCTGCGTGTCCATTTCCCGGTGGGCGCACGGCGAGTCCAACCAAGGCCGTGGCGCGGTGGCGGCCACTCGCGAGAGACGACCAGACAGACTCGGATGCCGTTTCCCTTTGCATCCCTGCCTGCCTGTGTGTGCTGCTCGTGCTCGACGTCCAGATCTCGATGGAGAGGAGAGTCCCGCGGGCATCTGACAGGAATCGATCAGTGACAGAGAAAGAAAAAAAAAAGGTCTAACGCGAGCGAGCGAGAGCATCTCAGAGCTAGCTAGTGCTCGGATAGGGCTGCCCTCTTCGTGGACCGCCGTATATTCGATCCCCACGGTTGAATCATCGCCGCCGCACAGCACCGCCCGTCACTGTATTATACCTGCCTTCCGATTATCCGATACCCACTTCCACTACTTCCACGACGGCATTATTGCGCCCGTTAAGGAAATAATTGTGCCCCTGATCCTCCCAGCATGCATTACCTCACGATATGCTTCAGATCGAGCCATATACATATATGCTCATGGTTTATTTGGAATTGGAATCCGGCCCTAACACTGACACCTCTACACTCCCACGTTAATTCTGGGCGAAGCAGTATCCATCTCCTCCTCGCTTGTGCGAATATATAATGCATACTCCTAAAATGCTCCCAACAACTAGTTCCTGCGTGCGTATTATGGAGCTAGTAGCAAATTAAGCTCCGGTATTTATTCCATATACACCGCCAAATTGCGAGCTCCTCCTCCTCCCGGGGTACAAGAATGAATGAAGAACTCTCGAGCGTCATCGTCGTCGCCGTCGCCGTAGCGAGCACCTTTAATTTGGTATAGCATAGCATAGTATCCCGCAAAAAAAAAAGTATCCCGGAAAACAAAAAGGCGACCCGGCCGGGGCGCGCACACGGGACATACGACTATACGAGCACCGGCCAGAATTCCAGATTGGCAGAAGTTGGGCACCTCCGGCTGGAGATGGCCGCGGCGGCAGAGCCACACCCTGTGTGTGTGCAGTGCACTGAGCAATCCATCTCGAAGGGAATCGGCCGTGCGCCGGGCATCCAATAATCGACTGCCTGCCAATCGGCGGCGGCGCTGAGGCGCCATCCATCTGTGCTGCGCGATGGCGGCAGATGCCCGGCCTGCCGCACACGCGCGACGCGTAGGAAGCTTGGCGGCTAAGGCTACGGCTACGCTGCGATGACGCCATGACGGAGCTGCATGCTCTCTACAGCTACATACTACAGGGCGTAGCAGTGGCAGTTAGGCCACGGCCACATCACAACACATTCTTCCTTATCCCGTGTCGTCGTATCCACGGCGAGCCAGCACACCCGGCGCCGATTTAACTCCTCGGTACTGCAAACCGGCCGGATAACCTCGGGAAGCAAAAAACAACAACTCTGCCTATACTACAGCAGTAGTTCCCCGGCCTCCGATCCTCCGTGTTGGGGTACACGAAAACACAGTCGGATGATGTGGTTGACTAGCCCAGTTGTATTGTATTGTACCACTCCATCCCATCTCGCCTGCCGGCCCATGCATGGTTCCATACATGCATGGATGGTCAGCTCTAGTACCAGCATGCTTCAATTTCGGTTATCTCCTTTGACTTGGTCTCGGATAGCAGGATCGAGTAGCCCCCATTCCTTCAAGCCAGAATGCAATCCATCTTGGACAACCCAACGAACAGTGTATATTCACGGGACATTCCTTTTCCCTGGAGAGACTTGGGCAAGCAAGCAAACTAGCAAAGCAACCTCGATCAATCGGTTAGGTATATAACAGTGTATATTCACGGTACGAAATCTCATCAACTGGGAGCCGGAGGCACGCGGCGATGTAACAGCTATTCCGAAAGCGTCGCTGCACTGTGGGGCGCGCTAGCTAGCTCTCTAGAGCTGAGATCAAATGGCATTTCGCCCAAATAAAGGAGAGAACAAACAGGGCATCAATCGGGTGTCTATTCTACTCCGTCGGAAAAAGAAGAAAAAATATCGAGCAGAGCAGAGCAGAGGGAAGTTCCGCGTCCAATATAATCTCGCGGGGGGCATGGATCGGGTGCTTTTCGACATCAATCCATCATCGGCCGCTTTGAATAAAGCTCGTGCCGCCTGGTTATTCCTTGTGCTCAACGCATGCAATGCAATGCAACAGGTCTGAGTGCATGATTGATCCATATCCACTTCCAGCTAGATGCGCGGGTACCAATGCAAGGTGTGTAGTAGCTAGCGCCTCCGTCTCGGCCGGCCCATCATCTCTGGTTGCATTTTGCATGCGTGTGCGTGTTTGGATCGGATTGGATCATTGGATGGATATTTGCCTCGCTTATCTGATCAGATTGCCCCTAGCTAGCTCTTGTATACGGAGTACTCTCAGTCTCTACTAGTCTCCCCCATTAGGCCGTCACTTTACAACAATCCTGAGCTAGATTCCTCTACGCTACGAATATGTGTAGCTCTGATCTCCATGCATATGTGTGATCGAGCAGAAAGAACAGCGCCTTTTTGAAACCGAGCGCCAGTGTTTCCAGAGTCAGAGAACTGAGCCATCAGTCATCTTCTCCAACAGGTACAACAAGATTGTTGGGTGGAGCACTGTTTTTTTTTTCAAAAAGGAGTGTATACCGTGTGTACAAGTATGAAGCGTGTGGTTAGGTACCGGTTGTGTCGATTGTACGCGGATGGAATATATAAAGTGCATTGACCGTGCCATCGATCTATCCCGATCAGCTTAAGCTTTTCGGTGGTTGAACTGGTTCTGATGAAGAAAACGAGGCTTTTTTCCCAGCCCCCGTGTCGTCTCCGCGTGAGGCGACTCGGGCGGCGGCCACATCTCCGCCGCCACCCCTCCCCTCCCGGCCACCCCCCTCCTCGCCGCTACTGGAGCCACGGCCCAGGAAGTCCTGGGCCAGCTAGGAAGGCGGCAGCGGGGCTATTCCCTCTCGCTTGCCATGAGCACAGCCTTGTAGGGGAGCTCGGGGAGCTCGGGCAGGCCTTCTATGGAGGCAGCGGCTCCTCAGGCTGCTGGATCCAGGGCCCCTGCGACCGGATCCGGTTCCCTCGGGTGCGGATCCACGCTGGCAGGGGTTGGGCGGCCTGGACGGCTCTGACGCGGAGGCTGCCGCCCGGCAGTGCTTCCGTGGCGGTCAGCGCCTAGCGGGCGCTCGTGCTCCCAGCCGCCAGCTCCTTCCTGGGGCTTCCCTGTGGCTCGAGCTCCCCTGAGGCTTGTGCCCTGCCTCCAGTGCGCTCGTCGCGGCTTTGGAGCTGGCGGCGCTTCCCACACCCGTCGACGAGTCTTTGTGGGGCCCGGGAATGCAGTTCGGCCGCGGGCTTGCCGGCGGTGGGGCTGCACAACCATGGGCATCCCTCCATTGGTTCTGGCGATCTCGTCCCGGATCCAGTGGACCTGCTGCTCTTCACAAGGTACTCTTCTCCAGCGTGCATTCCTGGTTCGCGCAGTTTGGTCGTGGGCATGCTGACGGCGGGGCTGCGTGACCGTGGGCACACCACCTCCCCCTGTGCTGCTCTTGTTGGCCGACCGCGGCTGATGAGGGCCTTCTCCGCCTCCATGGGAGCTGCAGAGAGTGCTGTTTGGCAGAGCAACGGTGGCGCCAGTTGGCGTCGGGGCTGAGGTCAAGGCGAAAGCCTGGATGGCGACGTCTGTGGACGCCGTTTCCTCCTTGGAGGCATCCTATTGCACCTCCCCTCTTTGTGCCATTGAGTTTTGCGGGTGAAGGCCAATCCTAAAGCAGTATCCACCCTCCGCTCTCTCGCGCTTTAGTCTCCTACGTCCGTGCAACGAAAGTGTTGCGCCCGGTGCGCAAGGGGTGTTGCTACACCTCGCACGGCATGGAGCCTCCGCGCTGTTCTCTACCGTGTTTGTTCAATTGCCACTACTGGCGCATCTACTTCGTCGGCGCTCTCCTGCTGACGGTGATGCCATATCAAATGTCGGGCGGAGTTCATCTTTGTTGCCCACCCCTCCTTCGGGGCTTCCTTCCCCCGAAGGGCGTCGAGTGGCGCCGTGCGATACCCGAATGTGCTCTACTGGTG
Source organism: Digitaria exilis (assembly GCA_015342445.1). Classification (NCBI taxonomy): domain Eukaryota; kingdom Viridiplantae; phylum Streptophyta; class Magnoliopsida; order Poales; family Poaceae; genus Digitaria; species Digitaria exilis. Next base: position 157,728 of record JACEFO010000191.1, on the reverse strand, counting down.
TTGCCTTCGGCTTGACGGGAGATCGTCGTTTTTGGCCTCACTATGGTCAAAAGGTCTCCCCTACCCCTAGCCCCCTTTCTGTTGGGCGATGTAACACCCCTAGTTTTTAAATAAAGCTAAACAAGTAATCAAGCCTAACCAAGGTTAATTTAAAGAAAGAAATCAAAAGAAATGCTAAAAGGAATTCGATAAGAAATTAAAAACACCCCAAAAAGAGGCAAAACGAAAACCTTTAAATTTTATATAAGAACTTGAATTTTGGCCAATGCAAAGTTTGAAGGAGAGACCAAACCAAGCATCTTCCATTTTGAAACCATAGCCTAAAAATGTTTGGAAGCATCTCAAATTTCAAACCCTAACTTTGGAATTTGAATTTTTCAATTCAAATTCAAAAGGCTGAAATGGAATCCTAGCCAAAACTCGAGATTTTACCACAGAACATCAAAATCTCCAAAAAGCAAAGTTGTACAGCTTCACATTTCTGAGCTTTGCCTCAATTGGAACTTTGGCCAATTTTGCCATTTAGCCCCTCGAAATTCAGAGATTCAGTTCAAAACAGGGATTTACCCCCTTTTGAATCACGGCCAAATTTTCAACTTTTTATCAAAATCTCCAGTGCAGAGAGGTGTCCCACTATCCCTTCTACAACTTTCATGTTCACACTTTCACGAGTTCAGTTTAAAAATTTTGAGTTTGGAGCTTGCTCACCAAATCGGCTTTTGAGCCGTGAGCACGCGCTCCCGGAGCTCGCGCGTGCGCTCTCGCAAGCCCGCGCCGTGCCGCCCGTGCCCTGCTGCCGTTGCTGCCCCCCCCTGCGCCGGCCAGCAGCGCAGCGACGTGTCTCGCATCATGGCGCACGCGTTTGACCCAACGCGAGCCTCTGTCGCGCCCTGCAGCTCGCTGCTCGCTCGCGTCACGATCACGCTCCGCGACCTTCGAGCTCGGACCGCCGGTCCGTCGCCGCCTCTCGCTCCGTCAAATCCTCCCCAAAGCTGCACCTGTGCGCGCCAGGCACCCACGAGCCTCTGCTCCACTTTGCCCTGCTCCGCCTGCCTGCTCAGGGCATGCCCACGCCGCGACAGGCCGCCATGCGCCATGGCAGGCGCTGACCGGCACGCCGCTGCCCGTTGCCCGCGCCCGACCTTAGGGCCCTGCCCGAGCATCTCCTGGACTCCCTTTTCCCTTCCCTACAAAGCCCAAGGTCCATCCCTCGCTCGTGTGACCGCTACCCCTCGCCGGAGTCGCCATTTCCGCCGCCGCGCTCGAGTCGCACGTGGACAACCTCCTCCGCGCCTCCCCCGGCCAAACCACCGCCACCAGCAGCTCCGCCGTGCCCCACTGTCTCTCACCGAGCCTCCTCCCACCTTCCTCCGCCACCCCAGTCGCCGGCGCGACTCACCGGAGCAGAGCCGAGCGCCGCCACCATCGACGACCATCTTCCCGACCTTCTCCGACCTCGAGACCACGCCCAAAGAAACCGCGGTGAGCCCCTCTCTGTTTTCCCCCACTTTCCCGGCCCGGAGTCGCCGCCGTTTGGCCGGCGTGCGAACGCCGGCGAGCCGAGGATCAAACTGTATCTCCTACCTTTTTCCAGGGGGTCAAGTGAAAGATGTAGGGACCTCGTTGTAAGGCTTTCAAAAGTTTCAGGGTTCACAGCGTAAAATAGATTCTACCTTTTGGGTTAATTCGCTGAAATATTCAAAAATTCGTAGAAAATCGTAGAAACATCAGAAAAATACAAACTAAATTTCTCTGGAAACCTTGAAGCATGAAGATCATTTCCCTAGTTATGAGTTGTCACTTTTGAGCTATAGTTTTTGCAGTATAAATTCAATTCAATTTGAACACATTTCATCATAGTTCAAAATCTATACATGCACTAGAGCTGAGCTTGGGATATGTTGTTAGGGTGTTTATCATTAGCCTAATGCTCAAAGGGTGCACAAAAATTCCCAGTGGATTTAGGGTTATGATTTTCCAAACATATACCCTGCTGTTTTGGCAAATAAATCACAGAAAATAATTTACTCAGTGAAAAAAATCATCTCCTTCACACAGGAACTAAACCAAGACATAAGAAACCTTAGAAAAATAAAAATGTTATTTTTTGGACACTGTAAAACGGTTAAATAATTTTTGGTGGTTTAAACATGGTGAAATTCCACAAAAATAACCATAAATCAAAATCACATGCAAACTTGCAGAGAGGTCACCCTTGGTACCCTAAGTCACTGTGCCAAGTGGTTTGGACAAAAACCTTGTAGTTATCTTTGTAGGATTTTAGTTGGATTTTAGACAAAAAGATAAGAATAATTTTAATAAATTATAGAAAAATTATCTTGAGCCAAATTTTGGGCTAAGCTCCTGTCTTGGCATGAGCAAGCCTCTGGTCAAATGGCACCTAAAAATAATACTCCTAAGTTCACCTTATGAATAATAGAAAAAGGACTTAAATAGTGGAAAAGAGAAGAAAAAGAAAAGAAAAGAGAAGAAAACGAAAAGAAAAGAGAAGAAAAAGAAAAGAAAAGAGAAAAACCTAAAACTCTAAGATCAAAGTGAAGGTTGAAAATGAAAAGAATATATTCACTCATAATTAATGTTTATCCTTTCCAATTCACTAACCAAGATTTAAATAAACCCTAACTATTTAAATCTCGATACTTAAGCATTCATGCATTTCGTGTAGATTCGGGTCTCGCCGACGGAGTCTACGAGCTAGTCCCCGCTATCGAGGAGATCGCCCAGGAGTCCGAGGTGAACGTGGTGCACGTGGATCCAAGCCCCGAGCAGGAGTACCGCTTCGAGCCGGAAGGCAAGCCCCGGAGCATAACCTAACTTTACTTACGCGATTTATGTGATTATATGTTTGTGCATTTAAGTTTCAAGGAGTTGAATGAAACCCTAGATTGCATGATCATAGGTTCCTTTGATTGAACACTAGTAGGTTAGGTTCGATAGTCGCTATGCTTAAGACCGATAGAAGTCGAGTGTTTTCCGACACTCGCGAGATATAGGAGTTGTATGTCTACTCATATCAGAAACACTAGAGATGATGGACGGATGATTGTAGTTACCCGTCTATCGATGGTTAATTGGAAACATGTGGTACTTTTGTGTCAAGCGTTTGAACGTACCACATATATGCACGGTTTATGGGACCGGGAAGTCCTGGTATCAGATTGAAGCAGCTAGGGCCGATAGCCATCTCTCCTTGGAAACCATTGTTTTCCCCTGCCGTACACTTGTGGATATATGCGTGAGACTGTGAGTGAAGCAGTAAACCTTTATCCTGAGGAAATGGACCCAGTTCCGAATTGTGGATTGATGAGAAAGGATTGGGGTGTGTTGGCATTTCCAACCATTCCGTATGTGTGGGTTTCCCCTGGCCAGGTAGTAAATTCGGTTCGAACTGTCCGCTTCTCGCGGTTAATGAGACTGCTTGACCGATGTATGGCATATTATGAAGTGAAACATGGAAGGATGAAATCTTTGTATGGAATAATTGTATTGCAAACTTGATTGTTTAGCTAGGCTCACCTAGAATGGATAGACTAAAGAAATTAAAATCAAAATAAAGAAAGTAGAAAACAGCTTAGTCGCTTTTGGCAAAAGAACCCCACTAGCCAAACAGCCTCTCATCGTAGGAGTCGGTGATGTAGTGATCACCAGTCGGTTAAGTCTTGTTGAGTATAACTAGTATACTCAGCCTTGCTTGTGGCTAAAATTTCAGGACCGTCCCCTCAGGAGGTAGCTGCCTCTATGGCTTGGGCCTCCCAGCTTCCTCCTGGTTACAGCATCGAGTGGGAGCCGGCCTCTCCTGAGGATCGTGAGGAGTAGCGTCACGGCTGACTTCATCGTGACGATACTATGGATCGTCGCTAGTATCTCGTTTACTTTCCGCTGCATGAACTCAAACTTATTTACTTATCATTTCAATTTGGTTGTAATAACTCTGAACCTTGTTGTAATTTGAATTGTGGAATGATGTGATCTTTGGAACTCACCTTCGAGTGAGCGTATGGACGGACGATCTTCAGTAGCAGTTAGTCGAGCTTGACTCGACGATCGTATCCGCACTTGGGAACATTTTCGTGTATTAGCACCAATGAAAGGTGAAATATACTTAAGTGGGCCCATTTCTCGGGTAAGATCGCTACAGGCGAGCTCTCCCGAGTCGTAGGAGAGTGGCTCGCAGGGAGGCGTAGCTGCGACGGGCGGTGCGGACGCACTTTGGCTCGGCATGTGGCCCGACAAGCAAGTTGTTCGGTGGTGCCTCCTTGGATGATCGGTAGAATGTGATGTCTAGTGGGTTTGGGGTTGTGTCTTTTGTTTCTCTTGATCTTGTTGCGCCATGCTTGCAACTGCTGTTTGTAATTTGTGGATTTGCCACACCTTGTAAACCTTGGTCGCCGGCCTTTTTGGCTTGTGGCTGTTTCAATGAAATGTTCAGGTGGACGAACTCCGCCCCCCGTTGACACTCAAAAAAAAACTGGTTCTGATGAACAATGGTGTGCATTAAGGCATTTACGCAATCGATGCAAGTCCAAACTAAACCTAGTGAGAGAGAGAAGGAAAACGAAGTTCTCCTGCGTCCAAGGCTGTAACTCTGTAAGCTAGCGTCCATATATGCGCATATGTGTGGTGGTGACCACACCGCGTGCATTTGATGCCTCTTTGCATCGGGGGATGCTTGGCGTTGGAGTTTAGCATTATTTGACTCTCCGACGTGGCAGGTATAGCTATAGCCCTCCACGGCTAACCTAGACGATGAATTGGCACTCGTCAGTATGCTGTACCTGTAGATTAATTAGCCGTAGGTACTCTCCAACGACTACAGAAATAAATGGTGCTTTGGCTCCAAGTGAATCTGTGTGCACGACAACTCGATCACCCGTCCCCGGTCCATCCCATGCATATGTTCATCTCTCCATCGAAGAGAAGCTCATCTTGAGCCAAAATCGCCTGCCTGAATCGCCGGCTAATCATAATCAGGTAGGGGACACTCCCCCCGTTGACCCTAAAAAAATCGCCTGCCTGCCTGGCAAGCGACAATGTGCATGCATGGGAAGATCGAACTCTCATATTAGACAATCATCATGTCCCTCCTTCGTCGCATGGCCCTCCTTTTATTTTTCTTTGACAATCATCATGTCCAGGGGCGGATCCAGAATTGGACTAAGCCCCGGGCTAATCTGACTAAGACATGTTGCAACTGAGCTTTAGGTTTAATACTTCTTTAGTTTTTTTTAAAGAGAGAAGCTATTTGAAACTAGCTTCTGTATAAATTTTGGCCTACGACCAGGGCTACAGCCCGGGCAGCCCGGGGCGCAGATCCACCACTTATCATGTCCCTTGACACCCCCTTGAATATAGTCGGGGATCTGGCTGAGAGTGAACATGCATAGCACAGCGACGGGGTCAACGGAAGGCTCCAAAATTAGCAGCAGACTCTCTAATGGGCGTCACGCCATCATCCTGACGCTGTAATTGAAGCAGCCCCCTTGTCACGTAGCGCACTTCATCACTGCTGATACACACACGGCCGGTGGTGTGACTTGCGTCACTGCCCTCGCGCTGGACAGCAGCAGTGGTAACTGGTCAGTGGACCTCGCGCAAGAGACCAACGACCGCCTCTGTTTTTTTTTTTTTTGAACGGACACAGCCTCTGGTTTTCCAGCCGCGAGGAATGGGGGGTTTGGCCTTTAATTTTGGCTTCTTCCTGATGGAGCACTGACGACGCCGGCGCGGCCATACATGCTCTCTCATCTCATATTCTCATGCAGCGCGCGGCGGCGATGAGGAAAACGATCGAACAGAGCGAGAGCCAAAAGGGATTATTCGCCGCAGGCACGGCCAGAGCCAGGCACACGGATGCGCTGCATGGCGGAGCAGTGGAGATGGAATCGCTATGGGCACCCGGCCAGAATGTTTTCCCGGCCCAGAGAGGATATAAAGCGTTGGCATCTGTTTGATCAAGATCAGACGACCTGGAAAGCAAAAATGAAATGATCCCAGTGGGATAAGGGCTTGTGGAGTTGTGGGTGTGGCATAATTAATTGCCTCCTGTATGCTTGATGATCTGGTGAGGAGGAGACGACCATCGACGAGTGATACGATGGCGGACGAATGGCCACATCCGGGCTAGGGTAGGGTGGTCCCGGGCCGGGCCGGGCTGGGGTTTGTATTGATCGCGCGCACCAGACCAGAAGAGACGCCACGCCACGCCAGGGCCTTTAAATGCCTGGCCATCTCTCCCCGCTCCAGACACAAACCCGCCCTCTCCTCCTCACTCCCCGCGCTCTGAGCGCACCTCGCTCTCCTCCCCCCACTCCTCCGGTCCTCCCTCTCCGCCCTTTCCATTTTCGTCCATCTCCCCCACTCCTCCCGGGACTCTCCACCGCCTTCCAAAAAGCTCTGCTTCGTCGTCGATCCGGCTTCGTTCGATCGACCATTCTCACATCACGTACGTACGTTCAGAGAACAAAGCCCACCGGCTGCTGCTCTTAACTGGTGACGATCTCGGCGGCGAACGTCGTCGTCGTCGTACGTCATGGCTCGCGGCGACGGCGAGCTGGAGCTCACGGTGGGCGTCCGCGGCGCCGGTGGCGGTGGCGGCGCGGCGGCGGCCGTTGATGCCCCGGTGCCGATCAGCCTCGGCAGGCTCATCCTCGCCGGCATGGTCGCCGGTGGCGTGCAGTATGGCTGGGCGCTGCAGCTCTCCCTCCTCACGCCATACGTGCAGGTATCTATCTATGTATCTTCTTCACGCCGTGCCCCGACGGCCCGGCCTTTTATGTTATTTCTTCTCTTCGCCTTCGCGATCCTCTCGTACGTGGCAGGCAAGCCAGCCCTAGCCAGTCGCCACCAACGTAACCACACATGAACATGCGCTGATGCGCATGCCATACTAGTTCTATACGCCAGATTTTTCAAAAAAAAAAAAGTTCTCGTGCACCGGCCGTATCCTAGTAGAAAAATGTTTGTATAATCGACCAGTCTTAACCTGGAACGTACGGTAGCTTTGACCCATGTTTCATTTTTTTTGTTTTTACCTTTCTCAGGACTTTATGACGAATAAACTAGATTACTGATGGTCAGTATCTCGGCTGCACATGTGGCCAAAACTTGCAGTCCATAGCTACACTTTGTGTTCTACTCCTGCTTGCATTGATAGTGATTTCGTCTAGACACAGGGGCGCATCCATGCGTAGGTGTAAGCATCGCGATCGATCGATCCTTCCCCATAGATTCGCTTGATCATGTACCTCCTGGGTCTAGCATTAATTGCCTACGTACTTTTCCTCTGCACCAGATACTACTGCTACGTACGTAGAGTCTGATCGATGAACATCCACCTCATCTCCTTTGCAAAACAATTGTTTCATCGTCTTTGTTTTGTGGTCGACGATCGAGCTTGGAGTGACGTCGACGTACCACCAGTTGCACGTTGTTCTGAATTACTACCTCACCTGAAACCTAGGATGTATGTGTCAGTAGTTTTCAGTTACAGTGTGACTTTCAATTCTATGAGAGAGAGAGAGAGAGAGAGAGAGAGGGAGAGAGAGAGAGAGAGGCAGACAGGCTTCCCAAAAATCCGCAGGTGGACGGTGCTTGCTTACGTCAGTTACGTGGTCAGCGGGGCCGGTGTACCTGCAATCTCTCGCCAAATGAATTATCTGCCACTAAGTTTTAGAAGTTTGCCACGCCGGATAAGGAAACCTTGAGCCATAACCGTTCATTAGCCCACCGTCCAAAGTCCCAAACAAAGACCACACGTTATTAATGGTCGTCCCAAACAAACTCCAACCTTCCGTATTTTCACGGATATAACAGAGAGGGGAAAAAATGAAACTTCTGTTAACCCATCGATGTCAGATTTGTAATGTTCCTGCAGGCTAATATTCTGGGTAGAGAAAACGCAAATATTACAAAAGCTCACATGTAAGTTTATGATTGCATCCACTTTTTTTTTTGTCATGGGAATAATCTGAGACGGATAAATTTAAGAATGATATCCTATCCATAGCAAAAAAAAAAGTGGGGAAAAAAATCTCAGCTAGTGTGGCCCCCCTTCAAAACAGAACCATTTTTTTTTAAAAAAAATGTAATTTAGAACACAGGCTTTTCTTAAAAAGGAATTTAGAACAAAGGATTGTTGGAGGGATTTTATAGGATTTGATTCTGATAGGGATTTTTCCTAGAATTATTGGACATTCTAGAATAGTATCGTACATAACATCCATAGAAATGTGGTGGACGTTTAACATGGGGTCCAACTTATGTTTCCTTGTGTGTATATACTATTGAAATTGAAAGGTTTCGTTAGAAAAATTTTCTACTTCAAAAATCGATGTCGGATCGGATTGCAATTGATGATAACCAAGTCGAATTCTACGTCTTGGGAATCTTGCTTTCTGAAGAGGCCTGTCTGTGCACACACGGCACCATGCCTTCTATCGGTACCTGCCCATGCCGAACAAAATCAGCATGTGTTTTTAGAGCGTTCATCGATTGTCCATTTTGAAAGAAGTGTTCACTGATGTTCGTCCAGAGAAGAAAAAAAAAGCGTACATTATTGATGGAATGGAATATTTTATCGTAGCCGTGCCTATTGGGCACTCTACTTTGGATAAAGTTTATGCTCGATGGCGGTAGGCCGTAGCCTTGTTGAGCCAAGTGCCACCAAGTCGGTTGGTACATGTGCTGGTGGCGAATCTGTCAGGTTTGATCTGGCACGTTGCCTAACCGCACCGTGCAACCTGGATTGTCAGATTAAAGAGGGGAACCTTCTTTAGGCCTGATATATTCTCTTTTTCCCCTGTTTCTGTAAAAAGACATGTCCTGTCCGATGTATCTCGACATGCAGACCCACTAATAAGATTTGATGACACACATCATGTTCTTTATCTGTTAAAATAATGAAATTGTCACTGTCAGGTAGTTTTCTCAATTAATGATAAATTGATGATATTTCTAGCTGATCTATCTGAATCAGATTCAGTTACAAGTAATTTTCTTTGCAATGCAAAACAAACTAGTTCAACAAGTTTTTGCACGACCATTACATACACGCTTTCTTTTATTGCTCGCCGATCTCTGAATTTTTGCCTGTATTTCTGCAGACTCTGGGGCTTTCACATGCCCTTACTTCATTCATGTGGCTATGTGGCCCTATTGCTGGCTTGGTGGTGAGTAGAAATGCTATGTTTTGCACCAATGGTACTGTCATGCCGCTGTAATCATCCCCATTGACCCTTCTTCTACCCTGCAGGTTCAACCGCTTGTTGGCCTGTACAGTGATAAGTGCACTGCGAGATGGGGAAGACGGAGGCCATTTATTTTGACAGGGTGTCTGCTCATCTGTATTGCTGTGCGAACCTAACACGCTCTTCTTATTCTCTACGTTTTTTTTTAAGAATTGATGATAATGAACTGAACTGTTGCGCCTCTCTCAACGCTCCAGCTTAATATTTTTCATGTTTATGCTGTGCAGGTTGTGATTGTTGGATTTTCATCAGACATTGGAGTTGCTTTGGGTGACACAAAGGAAGAGTGCAGGTTAACTTCTTCGCTCTGGGCTACTGCCTCAATTAAATTTGAACTTTTGGTTGGCTGATACTTGATGATATCTGATACAGTCTCTACCATGGTCCTCGCTGGCATGCTGCAATCGTCTATGTTCTGGGGTTCTGGCTACTTGACTTCTCCAACAATACCGTTCAAGTGAGTGCGCTTATACCAAATTTTCAGAGTTTCAGACCAACCAGTTTGAAAAAAATGCACTGTTATAAAATCTGACATTTTACATTGTAATGTTAGGGTCCTGCCCGTGCTCTGATGGCTGATTTATCAGGTAAATTTCACTTCAGGATTTAGTAAAATTCGTTGGTTAGAGCCAAAAGAAAAAAGAAGAAGAAGAATTACTAGCAGTTGTTGTGACATCAGTGGAATTAGCATCCTGATCTGCAACTTCTTTATTCTTTTTTTCTCAACAGGTCAGCATGGCCCTAGTGCAGCTAATTCAATATTCTGTTCTTGGATGGCGTTAGGAAATATCTTAGGATACTCCTCCGGTTCCACAAACAATTGGCACAAGTAAGTCTGATGCTCTTGTATATAAATTTTATTCGGCTCTCTATCTGAAAGTAGGCTACTGAAATGGTGACTTTTGCATAACTGACACCATCATATGCAGGTGGTTTCCCTTTCTGAAAACAAAAGCTTGTTGTGAAGCCTGTGCAAACCTGAAGGGTGCATTTCTGGTGGCTGTGGTAAGTTTTACTGGCTATGGGATTCATTAACAACCTTTACGCATATATTCTTGTAATATCGATTTTTTTTCTTCTCGTAGATGCTGAAACTTGGGTGTTTTTATTTGTGTTCAGGTGTTCCTGATCTTCTGCTTGACTATAACCCTGATCTTTGCCAAGGAAGTACCATACAGAAATCAAAACCTCCCAACAAAAGCAAACGGTGAAGTTGAAGCTACCGGCCCACTTGCTGTGTTCAAGGGCTTCAAGAACTTGCCCCCCGGGATGCCGTCCGTGCTCCTTGTAACTGGCCTCACTTGGGTATGCCATACAGAACCTATCTAGATAGTTCACTGATTTGATTTTTAAAGAGTATCTCTAACTAAATTTTGTGCTTGTGTCATTCTGTACTGACGGTGCTGCTGTCCTTGCAGCTCTCGTGGTTCCCGTTCATCCTCTACGACACCGACTGGATGGGCCGTGAGATCTACCACGGTGACCCAAAGGGTACCAGTGCTCAGGTTGCAGCATTCGACGAAGGTGTCAGAGTAGGCTCGTTCGGGTTGCTACTCAACTCGGTAGGATCCGTTCCATTTTCCAGACGCTGCTGCATACATATTCTGTCCGATCCTTATAGTAGCTGACCAGGAGCTTCCCGTATGCAGATCGTTCTAGGATTCAGTTCCTTCCTGATCGAGCCGATGTGCCGGAAGGTCGGGCCGAGGCTGGTGTGGGTGACGAGCAACATGATGGTCTGCGTCGCCATGGCGGCGACAGCACTCATCAGCTTCTGGTCGCTCAAGGATTACCACGGATACGTGCAGGACGCCATCACGGCCAACCCGAGCATCAAGGCCGTGTGCCTTGTCCTGTTCGCCTTCCTCGGTGTCCCACTCGCGGTAAGCACATCGATCTCAGCCCAACATGCCCTAGACGGATTACATTTCCGCTGACAGACAAGATGTCCTGATCACCTTAATTTGTGCATGTGCAGATCCTGTACAGCGTCCCATTCGCCGTGACTGCGCAGCTGGCTGCGACCAAGGGCGGCGGCCAAGGGCTCTGCACCGGCGTCCTCAACATCTCCATCGTCATCCCTCAGGTCAGTGTTCCAATCCAATGCCGGTAAAAAAAATTGCATGACATGGTCTCTGTCTTTCTGTCCTTGAACGCGGCCGGTGTGCTCACGGCTGTCGATCGGTGGTGTGCAGGTGATCATCGCGCTGGGTGCCGGGCCATGGGACGCGCTGTTCGGGAAGGGGAACATCCCGGCGTTCGGCGTGGCGTCAGGGTTCGCGCTCATCGGCGGGATAGTGGGCCTGTTTCTGCTTCCCAAGATCTCCAAGCGCCAGTTCCGGGCCGTCAGCGGCGGCGGCCACTGAGCCCAGCCCAGTCCTCGCGTCGCCGGCGTGCCGGGCGTGGCAGGCCGGCGTGCAAGAAACGAAGAGTTGTATGTTCATCAATCAACAGAATAAGGAAGCGTCTACTTGTCGTGTGAGATAGGAGTGGGCAAGCAGCAGAGCTGAAGTGAGAGCATCCGGCACCAGCTGGTACCAAGGTCTGGTTTGTGGTTTCTGATAGCTAAGCTAGTGTAAGGGAGCTGAGTAGGTCAGTTGAAAGCTGGTGCGTCGTGAAGGCTCGTTGTGTGTAGCACAGCGGACTGATCAGGGATTCAGGGGGAAAAACTGGGGATTCGATCAAACAATTTGCAGTGTGAACAGTGTGTCTGCGTGATGATCGGAATTCAGAAGCTACCTAGTGCTAGATGATGCCGATCGATGATTGGTCTAGAGCTAGAGGCCCCTACTACTCCTGCTACTATGTACTGTCTGCCGTTTAAGATTTTTGGTCGGAGCAATGCTAGTGCCTGCCTTGGTTTGCTCCAATTGTCCCCTTCCTCTTGCGCCTCGCCTTTGTTGCATATATATAAAAACGCGCCGCCACGGCGCCGGCGCTGGCTTTGAATGGCAACCAACTGCTCCAACCAGGCAACGAACGGACACCGCACCCGTGTCGCGAGCAGAAAGGAGCTAGTACGCGTGGACGAAGCAGTCTACGGCCACTCCGGCCGGCCAAAGATCTGGTTAGTCATTGGAGACTGGTGGTGAATTCAATTCCTCAAGAAGCATCGATCGGCATATATGTAAACATGCCATCATCCAAAAATCCAGACAGAGACGCCACGGCTATCCTGGACCGTCGATCACGCAGGAATACAAGACCATTCACAAAACCGCGGCGGCCTTAATGTGCACCACATCCAAGTGGCGCACGCAAAGGGGAAAAAAAAAACAATTGTGCACGTCACCAAAACCGCAAACGTCTCAGCAGCAGCAACAAACGGGGCACCTCACGATGCCGTTCTCGTTGCACTCCGAGCACCGCCGGAACCCGCCGCCGCCGCTGACATCATCATCTTCATCCTGCTCGCTTCCGTCCTCGACGTAAACCTTGCAGCTGCCGGAGCACGTCTCGCAGAGCACGAACCGGACGTCCCCACAGGCCTCGCACGCGCCGGTATCGCACGCCGCGCTCTCGCACCCGTCCAGCCTCGCCGCGAGCTCCCCTGCCTCGTGCAGCCGCTTCACCTCCTCCGCGTTTCCCACGAGCTCCCCGTCCACGAACAGGCTGGGCAGGGCCGGCACCGCCGCGGCCCAGCACTTGGCGAGCGCGCCGCCGCCGCCGCCGCCGCCGCCGGCGAGGAGGCCGTTGAGCTCCTCCCGGAAGCCGCGGTGCATGGACACGTCGCGCTCGTCGACGCGGACGCCGTAGCCCTTGAGGATGGCGCGCGCGAGGCAGCAGTCCTCGTACGTGGCGCGCACGCCGCGCAGCGACGTGAAGTAGAGCACCGCCCTGCGACGCAAGGCCTTCTCCTTGCTCGCCGCCTTCCCCTCGCCGGAGGCGAAGTGGGGCATCGGCAGTGGCGTTACCTTGGCGGACGAAGCGGCGAGGGGATCCTGGGACGCCGTGGCGATCGGGAAGGAGAAGGAGTGGCGGCCGAGCGGCGGCGCGGCGAGCAGCGGCGAGTGGTCGTCGCCGTCGAGGCCAGCCATGAGCGCCCATGCATCGATGTCCTCGGGCTCGTTGGGTGGCGTCATGGTGGGCGTGCGCGGCGCCAGCCTCGTCGGCGCGGCGGGCTCCGGCAACCGCGGCGGGGCCTTGTCGAGCTCCAGCGAGCCCAGCGTGGACGAAGTGAGCCGCACCACGTGGACGCCGGCGACGTCGCTGGGGCACCGGGAGGGGAAGGACTGGCTCCGCGGCAGAGCCAGCGGCGAGGCGCAGTACCGGAGGTCGTGCCGGGCTTGCCTGGAGGTGGTGCACCCCATGGGTGGCAGTGTGCGAGGGAGCTTGTACTAGTAGTTTGGATTGGAGTAGCAGGGTGCCAAGTGTGATCACTGATCAGTCCAGCTTGGAGCACAATGTTGAGGAGTTCCAAGGAGGGAATGGATGAGCTAGCTGGAAGATGACTGATCTTTTGGGATCGCGGTTTCTGGGGTTTAGAATCCTCTATATATTTGGCTTTGGCCATTGGGATATAAAACTAGTGCCAAGATTGAGACGTGACAAACGCTCAGATTTACTACTACCAGCAGTGTATGAATAAAGTTTGTGCAATGCAGTGATTGGCCTAAAAAGAATAGCAGCAGCGATGAAACATTCTTTTTTGTTTTCGTGAACGGAGAATGGATTTGAGACAGCAACACTTGGGAGTCTGGTATTTTGGAGGGAAGTTCAAATGGTGGGGTCTGTTTTCGTTTTTAAGTTGGAGGAGAATGGCCCGCGTTTGTTTGTTTATAGAATTTTAGCAATAGCAGCTATTGGATTTAACTTTGGTTTAGGGCCGTGTTAGTCAAACAATCATTGATTTCTTCCTTTTTGCGCTGCTTTTTCTGTACGCATCTCGTCTGCCCTTGATTCGAGGACCCTGTTCACAGGGCTCTGGCTTTGGAGCTTCTCTTTTGTAGCACCTGCACGAAGTTACATATACGCATGCAGCTTTGGGTGCACCCAAAAAAAATACAACATATTTCCTTTTTTTTTACATGGAAATGCAGCGTGCCACTCGGCAAATAGAAGAATTTTATTTTAGAAAATCCATCCCTAATAAAAAGAAGAATAGCTGGAGTATGTAGAAGAGCCAGCATTGATTGACTGGCAGAGCCGCAGAGCAATGGTAGGAACATACTTCACCGCAAAAAGGTAAAAAGGAAAAAGAAAAAAAAGAAAAGAAAAGAAAAGAAAAGAAAAGAAAAAAGAGCAGGAACTTGTCATGCGTCCGGCCCTTTACAATGACTATTGGGTTGGGTCGTATAACACAAAGATATTGCCAAAATACTAGGCCAGCGCAAGGTTTTCTACCTTTTATGATTGGTTGCCAAACTCGCCGCGGTCATTCAGTGTCCAACTCTCCATCTATTGTTTTTTAGATTCAGCAATCGATTTTTCTTTTTAGATTCAGGTTGATTTATTTCGGATGATAAGACGTGTCAGGTAAGAATGTCAAGCACTTGAGCCTGTTACTAAACATCTATCATTCTCTATTATTTTTCTTTACTAGCAAAGGCGCACGTGCGACACGCAGGTGATACATAGATATATCGAGAAACAAACAAAAGTACAACTTTTGCTACTTATATTTATAAGATGCACCCAAAGTCCGAAACACGTATCCAAGTGCTTTTGATCACCGTGAGCTCGGTTTTACCAAGTTCAGAACAGGTCCTAAGTTTGTTGTTGCTTAAAAATTTAAGCTGGATCTCACTCCACAAAATTACTCACCACTATTTTGAAATGAAACAAAATTAATTGACGTTGGATGCCCATGGCATGCCAAAGTTGCATCAACGTGCATCTTACAGTTACATATACTATATCTTGAGCTCAGGAGACAAAGTCTATACTGAACAGAATGCCTTCACAGCAGGTGCATCGATGTATCGAAATAGGGCAAAGTTGCATGGAGACTGACCAAGGAAGAAGACCTTCTGCAGGCTAATTATGGTTGCATATGCAAGACATATGGCTGCTTATTGATACAGACAATATTTATTTTATATAAATTTGCAACTCGATCACGAAACTAAATTACAAGAAATTGCAAAACAAAGCAATACACAAAACTCTCTGAATGACTGAATCACTCCTCTCTGTTC
Organism: Digitaria exilis; assembly: GCA_015342445.1. Lineage (NCBI taxonomy): Eukaryota > Viridiplantae > Streptophyta > Magnoliopsida > Poales > Poaceae > Digitaria > Digitaria exilis. The sequence goes on along the minus strand of JACEFO010000191.1, from coordinate 142,325 downwards.
CTTTATTCTTTGATTTCTGCTATCTATAGTACCAATCGCTGTACCTCCCTATAATCACGGCCACGGCAGTACGAGTAGCAGACGCAGAAGCAAGAGCAAGAGACGGACGACAGCAGCGTATTATCGGCACAAGGCATGCCGCCGCGCCGTATTGATTCATCAGGGTGGGCTCCTCAGCTCCCCGTCGGCGCGTGGGCCAATGTCGGTGCGGGCGTTATCGTTCAGGTCTAGGCCGACGGCCTTGACCCCTTGGTCCTACTCCCACATCGATGCTCGAGCTCGATACGCTAGGTATGCACGCCGTGTGCATCGTGCTTGCGCCGTGCGGCGGCGCGGCAGCGCCATCGAGTCCGTCGCGCTTGCGGATACTTCGTCACGGCAATGGTCGTCTTTCTGGCCACGCCGCCACCGAGAGCGCGCTGGGCACCCGTGGGTTACACGGGTTTTGACAAATACAGATGTATGGGTATAGCCGGTGGGTAGGTAACGAGCGGTGAGAAAAATAAATCGTTTTGGGCAGAAACATTCTCTAACATGCGGTTTTGGTGGATTTAACTCCCTTCCCACCTCCGTTGACCCTTACACGTAGGTCCAACGTGAGAGATAAGGTGGACCCAAATTGCGTGAAAAACGTTTTCAATTCTACTCGTTGATAGATTGGACGTCTCCGAAAGTCCGAAGAAACATCTGTTATTTTTCTTTAAAAATGAATTCGGGTTAGACACACCCCTATCAGACATTAGTGAAAAAAAGCATGTCTAGGTGACTAGTGAATTTGAGGGTCGATCTCAGCCCAATTATCTAGGAATTTTTTTATATTTTTTTTTGAATTTTCAAAACTATATGCGACAAAAAAAATTTCAATTTTGTCACCCTGTGACCGGTTCAAATGGCGGAATGGGCTTTCTGCCGGCCCAAACGGCGGTATGTGTCCTGGGCCGAGGGCTGGGCCACCTTCCACCGGATGAAACGGTTAAAGGTGGCTTCCGCCGTTTCATCTGGCGGAAAGTGGCTGCCGCCATTTGAAACGGCGGAAGGAGCTTCCGCCGCTGGCAGGCCGGCGGTAAGTGGGCTGGGCTGTTATAGCCGGTTGAACCGGCGGTAAGTAGTTTTTTTTTCCATTCGAATTGAAGTGGTCTGCGTGTTTTTTCTTTTTGAATTGAACTATTTTGGCGGAAGCATTGATTGTTGAAATAGAACGTGACAGGAAATAGTAATGTAAACGAAAACATAGGGAACATGATTTGCAAACAACATTTCCACTTACATCACACACACATAACATTACAATGGCATGAGCGGTACCAGTCATTAGGTAACCATTTCTACAGATAACATGCCTTAGGGAATATAAAATAACATAGATAGCGACCTATCTACTGGGTGAAGCGAAGAAATTTTTCCTTCCCCTTCCTTCCATCAGTCGTGGAAGATTGTCCAGCCTCCTTGTAGCGGTGCTTCTGTTTCTCTTCTTCCCTTTTGAGATCCGCCTCACGAGCTTGGAATCGTTCCTCCTGAATCTTGAGGGCCGCCTCTCGCTCACCTAGCTGGGCTCGCCGTCTTTTTAGCTCATCTTCTTTACCCTTTAAACGGATCTGTTGTTGCCGAACTCGTCGCTCATGTTCCTCATGGGCAAGACGTGCTTCCTCCCGAGCCTGTGTGAGCCTAGCATAGTATTGCGATTTGTTTTCAACTTGCTCGGGGATTGGCCGAACCGCCCCTAATGGACGTGTATCGACCCATTGCATGAATGTGCAAGCCTGTAAAAACATCAGTGGTTAGCTGTACTAGTCATAGGATAAACCAATTTTGCAAGAATTAGTAGAATAGAAGGACCTTGAAATCATCATCTATGTCGGGACACTTGAAGAACCTACACCCCTTCTTGCCTTGAGGTAATGGCTCATCCCAAACTTGCAGCCATGTACGAAATCCGCAATGGCATTTGGGCCGCTCATTCCATGGATGAATCGCATTATGGTCATCCCTCCATGTCGACATAGCTATGGCTTTTGAATGGCTAGTGGATGCCTTCATCGTTGGTGCTTGTGTGTGTTATATAGAGCACGCCGGTGTTGGTCCATAGACGAAGTCTACCGTAGTAGTTAAGTGAAAGTTGCATGGACGAAGGAATCCTATGTCGTGGACCCCGCGTTCGATGGCACTTGTCACTGTCACACATTCATAGGGCATAGGCTCGCCAGTGTCATATCCCATCGTCCAGAGTTGCATCTACGAAATAAAGACACAGAGTTCATTACGGACAAGTAGACATGCATAAGTTCACTACAAGCAACTAAACATGCATACACATAACTAAAACACATAGACTAGATGCGTCCGTGCTTGGGGGGCCCTCTCCCGCCACGTCTCGCTGCATCCTGGGCCACCCTGGTGTGGTGCTGCGAGTACGTCAGTGGGTCCGGTGGAACTATTTCACGGGCAGGCTGGCGACCCGCGTCAGGAAGTGGTGTCTGCTTCACCTGAGTCCCCTGAGTCGGTAGTGGGGCGTCACTGAACTATGAAGGGCCGGCCTCCTCCTGGTGTCTACTGCCGTAGTAGGACTGAACCCAGTCTGACCGCTCCCACTCTGGCCGCTCCCACTGGTCCACGTCCCCAGCTGCGTCGTAGTCGTCAAACCCAGGACTATACCGGTACTCTGATTCAACAAATGAAAATGTCATGATCGAATAAAATAGGTATTTACTATTATAGTTGACACATGTTGTGTGATACATACCGAAGCTGGTCATGGGTCGTAGACGTGACGAAGATCCGGGCCCATACGCACCCATAGGAGAAAACGACGACGACCCTGGCACTACACGAACAGGTAAAGCAAATTATATATTTAAATTGAATTTGCAGTGCTATTATAAGTAAGATTAGAGTATAGTATAGTATGGTGTACCTGGACGTGGCGTGTACGTGGGCGGAGGAGGGCGAGGCGACGCCGTCGTGCTAAGAAAGGGTGCCTATGGCGGCGCGGTGCTAGCATGTTGTGTAGAAGGACCGACATGCTGCACCGGACGCGGAGCACGTGGTGGAAGGAGAGTGTCGTCGCCACGACAAGTGACGGCTCGGCGAAACTGACTGCAGAGCTCGACCATCTTCTGGTACATGCTCAGGTGCTGCGCGGGCGTCATATTGGTGTACTGTCCAATGCTCGACGCAGCCACTGCCTCAATCTCCTGGATGACGTCGTACTAAAGGAAACACAAGTGCAAAAAATGTGATGTAACGACTCGTACGAACTAGTTTCTAAATATTTGAACTAGTTTTCCAATCAAAATAAAGTAGTAGAGGAAACTTACCGCAACTGCAAAGTTCTGATCCCTCGCAAGGGGGTACGTCTCCGACACCCCCGCCGTCATCGGTGGCTCTGCTGGAACGTGCATGACGCGCGCGCGCGTCCTCGAAAGGTACCAGTGCAGGTACTGAACGAAAGCCTCGTTGGTGTGTGGCCGGTCCTCGAAGACCACGTAATCCTGGGCTTCTGCCCAAGAATGGACGTAAGGTAGGACCTTGGCCGCCCACAGTGACGCTGAAGGCTGACCCTGACGTGTCCACCTACGATACAAATGTCATACGCGATGTCTAATGGTATTGTCTAACAAGGCATTATACGCAACTCAATTTCACGTACCAGTCGGCGAATTATGCTGACAACGTTCTCAAGGGGGTGCCCCGAGAGAAGGGTTTAGGGAGAAGTCGTCGAGAATCTAGAGCCGAAGGTGACAAGAGACGATTTAGACAGGTTCGGGTCGCCGGAGCGTAATACCCTACGTCCTGTATGGTGTATCTTGTATTGATGAGATGTTTTGGAGGGGGTCCCTGCCTCCCCTTATATAGTCCGGAGGGCAGGGTTACATGGGGACCGTATAGGACTAGGAGACTTTTACAAGTTAATCTCTAATTCCCTTGTCGAACTCGGCATTGAGGTTTTTCCTTTGAATGAAGCGACGTCGGAGGGCGCGGTTGCAGTTGCGCTCGACACGGAGTTCTCGGTCCGCATCGGTCTCTCCATCCTTGGTTGGAGCATCGTCGGAGACAACTTCATCGTCGCTGTGATCATTGAGGATGACACAGTACTGGCGGTCGGGGTTGTTAGGCCTGGTTTTTCTGTTACTCATGGTAACAGGGAGTTCTCTGCCTTCTTGGAAGGGAAGCAGAGGTAGAATGTCCCATACCGTGGAAGGTACGTTTGCTTCGTGGAGAGCCACCTCGGGATCCATGTCGGGCCAATGAACGATAACCCCCGAGGGAGTTGAGGTCATGACAAGATCCGAGGTGGTCCGGCGAGGTTGTTGAAACTTCCTCTTCAGAAGCTTCTGGTAGATCGCGGCTGAGTTCGTTAGCCCGAAGGGAAACTGAGGCGCGCGCATCCACGTGGTGAAGTCTTTGTCCCACGGGAATCGGAACCAGAGTTCCTGGGTGCCCGCGAGGTTGTTGTCACGGTCCTGATCGTTGAACCCTGGCGGAAGTCGGAGGTGATCCGGAGTCCGCCAGGGAGTCATGGACACGTGGCTTGATCCTGCCGCTTGACAGGGGTCGAGTTGACGTGGTCGGCCCGAGCTTGAATCTGCTTCGGGCGCCATGTACTCCTCCGAGTAGGATACGATCCAGAGATCGTGTCGGAATTTGAGGTTTTCCGAGATCCTCGCGGAGTGGTTTGCGCGGGTGGCGAAGCTGATGCAGCCACCACGTCGCGCAGTTGGTGTTGCCTGCCTGATTTGCGATGCAAAACCAGGAGCCGAAGACGAAGGTGGCGCCTGCCTCGAACTTGGTGACGATGGAGGCGCTGAACGAGGCCATCGACTCTTTAGCGAGTTCTCGACAAGTAGATCCCATGGACGGCGCCAAAGTGTCGGCGAATTATGCTGACAATGTTCTCGAGGGGGTGCCCCGAGAGAAGGGTTTAGGGAGAAGTCGTCGAGAATCTAGAGCCGAAGGTGACAAGAGACGATTTAGACAGGTTCGGGTCGCCGGAGCGTAATACCCTACGTCCTGTATGGTGTATCTTGTATTGATGAGATGTTTTGGAGGGGTCCCTGCCTCCCCTTATATAGTCCGGAGGGCAGGGTTACATGGGGACCGTATAGGACTAGGAGACTTTTACAAGTTAATCTCTAATTCCCTGATACAGTCTATCCAAACCAACTAGGACTAATCCTTGTCTTGTGCGTCAAGTCTTGTTCATGGGCCGGCCCACAGGATGGGCCGCCAGGGTTGTTTAGTCCGTCAGGACTCTACACCCACAGTACCTATGCACGTGGACGGGCACTGAGTGCGTAACCGGCACTGAAAGTCCTGGTGCAGGCCGAACTGCCTCATGACCCGGTGCACGTGGTACTCCTCAACGTGTATGTCATAGACGATCGTCTTCCTCGTCATCCAGTACTCCTGGTCTCGAAGGCACAAAGAAGAAAGTCCCTGTGGAGCTTGAGCAGCAAGGTCGGCGGGACTGTACGGAGTCCACCTCACGTCAGTATCAACTAGGGCGTCGAACTGGCCAACAAAGTCAGGGTACGACTTCTTCGTCTGCACGCCAACCCAAGCAAGCTGCAAAAAGATTCGTTAGGCTCGCAGCATGTCATCATACAAATTTATTATACAACAGTGCTAAATAACCAAATTGAGATAACATACCTTCCTGAGGCACCACAGCGAAGCCATCGTGGGCCTGTCCACCTCGTCGTGGCCCGCATCTATGTACGGCTCCAAGTTCACGTGCGGCCGACCCACCGGGAACCGCTCGTACGACCAGAGCTGAAGGAGGAGAGGGCACCCAACAAAGATAGGCTCCTCTGCTGCGGACTTCGTGCAGCACTTGCACAGGCCCCTGTACATGGCGGCCAAGATGGCTGAAGCCCAGCTGAACTGGGGGACGTCGTCTACTGGAGCGTCCGCTATCTGCCTGGCTAAAGGAAGAAGGTGCTTCGGACACGAGTCACCCTGGGAGCTGCAGAACATGACCCAGCCAAACAGCCACAGCAAGTAGGCCTCCAAGTGCCTAGCGACAGTAGCGTCGTCTGCGTCCTCCCTCATGTACGCCGCCTACCAAAATATTTGATCAGTTATTGCAAACACAACCTCAGACTTTAAATCCAACAAGTCTTGATGTGGTACTACTTACACTAAACTGTAGCAGCCACTTCTTCGTCGGCCCATGCGCCGAAGAGAAGGTCCGGTACGACGGGGCAAGGGCGTTGCGCTGAACGCCGGCGAACCGTGCCAAAAGCTCGTCACGCCAGGAAGGCGGCACATCAAAAGCGCCGACAGCTCGGCCAGCACAAGGCAACCCTAGCAACATAGCAGCGTCCTGTAGGGTAGGGGCCATCTCACCGATAGGGAGGTAGAACGTGTGTATCTCCGGACGCCAACGGTCGAGAAGTGCAGCGATCAGAGACATGTCGTACTGAAACCGGGTGGACTTGTCTCTGGGTCGCCTACCCAGGTCGGGCATGTCTCCCTCGACCAGACGCGCAAGCGGCAGGAGACCTGAAGCTCGTAACCTGCATCGTGAAATACATACCAGATTGTAGTGAAGGATTATGTAAACGAAAATACGAACAGAATGAACCATGTACCTAGGAAGTCAGTGAGGGTCTATCGGCATCGTCACCATGGGCAAACGTGCCCGAAACGTACCCTGGTTGACGCCATGGACTACGGACACATAAGAACGGTGCCACATGTCCACGTGAACATCAAACAACTCAGGGGTAGCTCCCCCCTCATGCGCCATACCTGTCATAATTTATCAGTACAAATATTGCATAATAGAGTACAAATACAATAATAGACATAACTTATTTAATAAAATATAACATAACTACATCGAATAAGAAATGATGAGCACGGTCTTAACATTACATAATTACATTATTACTGAACGAGACATACAAGTGTCTCCCGTCACACCAGGCCTTCATTATTCCCATGACGACCACGAGCAGTTGCATTCCTTCGAGGATGTGCAACACCTCCAGATGGACCCGCCTCATTTGTGTTGCCACCATAAGTCAAAGCCGTGCAGTTTTTATAGTTGTGACCCGTCTCATGGCACTTGGAGCAGATGCGGACTTCAGGACCAGCTTCCGATCGATCCATGTTGTTCCGAATGCGTTTCTTCTTGCGTCGTCCAACCCCTTGAAACATTTCTGGGTCTGGGTCTGGAATATAAGCTGCATTATTTCCAGGGTCAGTTATGAAGTCTCCTAGTATACGAAACCCATAAATCTCACGCCGCCACGTCATCCAAATTGTTTCCTTCTGAAAGTAGTGTGAGACAAACATACTGCAGGCCCCCTGCCTCAAAGCATGCGGCAATGACATGTGTGCAAGGCAGGTGAAGCAACTTGGGCTTATGACATGAGCAAACACAACCTTCATTGCTGAGAACACACTCCTGCACGTGCTTCTCACGTCTGCCCCCCAACCGGCCTTTGTCCCTGCATATAACCTCGTAACGACGTTCCACTGTCCCCATTGGATAAACCCGGTGCAAATGAGCCTTCTTAAATGCATCCTCCATGTACTTAGTAGTCTTGTATCCATAAAGTTTTTGACTATCTGCCATATCCTTATTAGCCACCGCGAACCTGTCCATGAAATACTTGCAGGTGCGATACAGAAAGAACTCGACGAGCCCCACAAGTGGCAGTCCTCTGACACCACGCAGCACCCAATTATACACTTCGACAAGATTTGTTGTCATTATACCATACCGTGCCCCTCCTTCATCATAAAGTAAAGCCCACTTCTCCTTCGGCTCATTCTCAATCCACTGTGAGAAGGTCTTAATTGCTCTTCCTCTTCTCCTCCTCACACTTGGGCCGTCCAAGCCCACATCGTCAAGGGAGATGAGGTCGTCCTCCTCGGGATTGGCAGCCCTCTTCGCTAGCTCAGCTATTTGCTTCTTTGTCAGCTCATCCAATTTTTTCCATAGAAAATTGAATTTCCTCTCCTGGTTCTGGCTACACAACCGCTTAAATAGCTTCATAAGGGTCTTGTTTTTAAATTGGCTGTGAAAGTTTGCCCCCATGTGCCTCATGCACCATCTCCTTTTTAGGTCTGGCCATTGAGGTGTCCTACGACTCTCGAGGTTACCGTTCTGCAAGTCATCAATTGCTTGTAAGATGCCCTTATGCCGGTCATGAATCAGACACACATTAGCTACATCTTTCACAATCATCTGCTTGACCCTCTCTAGAAACCAATACCAAGTATCTCCAGATTCTTTCTCAACAATGGCAATTGCCAAAGGCAACAACTGCCTGTTACCATCACATGAAACGGCTATGAGGATTGTGCCTTTGTACCTTCCTGTCAAAAAAGTTCTATCTATGCAAATAACTGACCGACAATGCGGAAACGCCTCAATGCAAGCGCCCAAGGCCAAGAACGACCATTGGAGCACCTGTTTCCCAGGTTTCTGGACGCATGTATATGTTTTCAAGTCATAGTAGGTACCAGGATTTCTAAGGGATATGGTCTGTAGGAGCGCCAGCAAGTTATGATATGAAGCTTCATACGTCCCCCACCTCATCTCCAGCACCTTCTGCTTCGCTCTGTAAGCCTTGTTGTAGCTAATTTTATATTTGAACTCCTCCTCGACAGCACAAATAATTGACTTTGGCTCATAACTAGGATTGTCCACGATCTGAGGATACATATAGTTGGCAACAAAAGCAGCTGTCAGGTTGCGGTGAGTTGGTGCTAATTGCTCAAGCTGGCATGTGTGATCGACCACAATCTTGACCTCCCAGAAATCCTTCCAGTTGCCCTTAGAGGCGTACACCGTGAAAGGGCATTCACTTCTCACACAACGGATATCATATCTTCTCGGACTGCTCTTGAGCACTTTGAACTGCCTTTGCAATGACAGAGTGGACCAACGTTTTATAGCTTCCTTCATATTATCAGTATTACCATACATTGACCCGACGCAGACCTCATTCTCCCTGTACTCCCATTGGACGGCTTCTCCATCATTTACATTCAGCCTCGAAAAGTCATACCCTTCCCAGTTCTGCGGGACACGATAATCATCTTCATCGTCTGAGGAGTCATTGTCCATTTCATGCTCTTCGCCCTCCCTCTCAAACTCATCCACTATCTCAGTAATGTCTTCCCCCTCATCAGCCTCGCCAGTTGCTTGACGAGGTTCTTCTGAAGCATCTTCCTCTTCAGCAAGTTCATGCATCGCCTCCGGATCTTCCGATATTGTATCTCCCTGACCTCCCTCTTCCTCTACCTGGCCTTCATCTTCCTCAGGCGTTTCAGTACTAATTCTAGCCTTCTCGAACGCTTGAACAAATAATACCAGCGGTATTCCTCGCCTGGTTGTTATATTGACATAGTTCTGCCAGTTCTCGGTGCCTCCAAGTGGCATTAGCTCCCAAAATACTGGTTCCCTCCGATTCACCAAGGCCATGACCGAGATCTCATGTTTGTCTCGATTTAGCCCGAATGCTTTAAATAGCCAATTGCTGATTGCAGCCCAAGTCCTCTCTCTGGCTCGAGGTATTTCCTTTGTGATGGATCTAAACCCTGACAAATCTACCCCTTCAGGACCATACATCACATCCCCAGCACCATAGAACACTTGAAAAGGCAAAGTTTCTGACATGCCTGGCAAGATATACGAACTCTAATTAATTCCTACCCAAACGACAACATACATGCACCATTCATATAATGTAAACTAATTATAAAGTAATTATAACTGAAAATATAATTGCCACATAATTCTAATTGCCCATTTTTACATCTACACTAATACATCTACATCTACACATATTTACTTTCATAATAACGACTCTGAATAAATATTATTGCTGACTAAACTAATAATCCTATGTACACAAAAATATTGTATTCTAAACTAACCATATAATTTCAGACAATAATTACATCTAACTATTTTCGTCTAAACTAGTATTCATAAATAATTTAACTAACTAACATTTCTAATAACAAGTATTCGTAGTTCAACTAACTAATTTTTCTAATAACATGTACTAATAATTTAAGTAACTAATATTTCCATGTAAACTAACAATCATATTCCTATGTAATTATTCTAACTAATTATTGTTTCTAAAAACCTATAAACTAGATCTAAAATTAATATTCATCTAAGTCACTAATATTTAGTATAACTACATCCTAAAATATATCTAAAATAATCTAACTAAATATTATTCAAAATATATCCAAACTAATCTAGCTAACTAACTATTATCCTACAAAGAGTTCGAAAATACCTTCAACGAAGCGCAGATCCGGCAGAGCTTCGCTACACTCCCCTCCCCTCCCCTCCCCTCTCCTCTCCTCTCCTCTGGTCTGGAAACTGCATCACCGAATGGCCAGCGCCCAGCGCGTTTCGCTTTTTAACCGGGGGGGGGGGCGTCATACCGCCGGTTGAACTGGCGGTAGGGGGCATTTTCGCCCTTTCATTCGGCGCCGGGGCCTTACCGCCAATTCATCCGGCGGTAGGCCTCTGGGGCCCCGGCGCCGACAACCTTCCGCCGTTTCAATCGGAGGTTTCCTCCGTGGGCCCCTGTGCACCCATGCCGTTTCAACCGGCGTTAGCGCCGCGGCCCACTACGGCCCACGACATACCGCCGTTTCAAATGGCTGTATGTCTTACCGCCGTTTCAAACGGCTTTATCCGAGCATACCGCCGTTTGGGCCGGCGAAACCATGATTTCGCCAATTCAACCGGTTGCAGGGTGACAAAATTGAAAAAAAAAATTTGTACGCATATAGTTTTGAAAATTCAAAAAAAATAATATAAAAAAATTCATTATCTAGAGATCGCTAGATGGGCCTGCGGCCTAATACAAAATGAAAAGAAGCCAACACAACGAGACGGACGCGGACCCAACAAAACTGAGAGACCCCTGAAAAAAAAGGGAGAGACGGACCCAACAAAACAGTGTAATCTGGCCTGAAACATTGTTTTTAGAGCTTAAGGTTGCCTGTTCATTAACTGGGGGCAGAGATACATGTTGGCTTTCATAGAAGAAAAAAAAAAGATACAATGTTGGCATCTCCCAAGCCCTGGCGGTCGCTGAACTGAAAGCAATAGATCCATCAGGAGTGAACTAGGATAGCTGGATAGTTCTGCTCGTCTCATTAGAAACTTGTTTTTGCCACCAGGACGAGACCAAGAAAAATCAACGTAAAAGAAACTGCATGCGACTCTGCAATGAACTCTGCTGGAACTAGAAGCAACTGCTAGCTGCATGTACTAGCAGGTACGCTAGCCTGGTTAGCAACGTGACATGGATAAGGCGTACGTTTTGTTTATCAACCACTGCCGTTCCGTTCCACCATTTGTCACCTCTTCGTTCGCTAGCCAGAGCAGTAGAGCAGCTGGTCGTGACAGTTGTTGCAGTTAACGACCGCGCTCCGCCATGGACATGGAGAATTGGAGATGGAATCGGCGTCGGCGCGAAATGGGTGGCATAGAAAAATCCACCTACAGGTGCAGTTGGGGAGGAGGATGGCGAGAACATGCTGCGTGCAGGTGGGATCGGATGTGGGCGGCACGTGAGGCCCGGGGGCGAAGAAGGTTCCAAACGGCCGGCTTTGGTGCGCCGCTGTACACACGCGCCCACTGCTACTACCAGTCTACCACGCGACACACAAAACAAAGGCACTCACCACCTGCGCAACCAGAGGCGAAGCTAGTATTGAATTGATGGTGGTGCACTGCTGAAGAGACTACATTTTTTTTTAGATTATACGGTGATTTTGAGAGTACTTAGTGGTAAAATATTTTTTACCTGGTGCCTGTGCACCAGGCAATTATAATGTAGCGTCGCCCCTGTGCGCAACTACGTCGAGTGATCGATAATCAATGGTCATTAACATAAAAAAAATCAATGGGCATGTGCAAATCATCAACCTTTAGGGGGGCATCTCCAACCCTTGTACTAAAGAGAGTTGGAGGTGTCCCTAAAGTGCACCATTTTGCAATGCACCCCTAATGGACACATGCTGCAAGCATAGGCTCGGTCAGTGGTGACGTATTAGAAGTGTCCAAGGGGAAGCGGCGCGCGGCAGATGGAGGATGTGCAGCCCATCATATCTGGGAATGAATGGGATCATCATCGCGCGTCTCCTATCCCAACTAACGAGTAACAAAGCCATGTGGCGCTGGCCTCGCGCGAACGTCCCACTAGCTAGCTAGCTAGCGCCAGGGCCACCACCAGGCTCGCACTAGCAGCAGCCCCATGAGGCCATGAGGCAGCCATGTACGCTGCACGTCTCGCTGTGCGCGGGGGCCACCACCCTTGCATCCCACATCCACATCTCTCCCTCTCACATGGCGTCTACTACTGAACCCAGCCATTGCAATATGGCCTGCGTGTTTACACAAAGCTTAATTAGCCTGTAATAATTAATGTTGCTTGTATATATGTATGTAGCTACATGTTCTAACGTGTGCTACTAGTAGGTGCGTCATCAGAAGCTTCGTGTCACACACACGGTCACAGATCAACGGCTGGAAGGAACCCACCCACGGCGCGCGGCGGCATTGAGCACGGCACACCGACCGGCTGGATCTGATATCCTGATCTGAATCTGACCTGACCACATGATGGGAGTGCGACGCGGTGCCTGGTGCATATGTCACTCTCCGCGCCCTGTGTGAGTGTGTGTGTGCCATCCATCCCTGGCTGCCCCCAACAAACCTCTCTCGATCGGGTTTGTTCTTTTTTTTTTTTCTTTCTAACGGGGGAGCTAGCCTAACGTACGCAAGCCATAATCCACAGACAACGTCATCTCCATATTCTAGTTGGTGTAGTCGATGTTTCTTGTGTGGCGATCAAGAGTCGTCCAGACTGGATCGGATCTACTACGTGTGTATGCATCTATATATATCTTACACCCGTCACCTACACATATAAGTATGAGCATAAGTATATGAAACGTGCAAAGCCTCCACACTGGTGCACGCCACTGCTCATGACCAGCTGTACGCCTCTACCAACAACATATACATGTGTCTGTGTGCCGACGATTAAGCTAGATAGATGTGATGTACTGAATGCATTGGATGCCCAATTTAGCGCGGAAACCAGCTAGACGACCTCCCCCCAGGCCAGGCCTCACCGTACGTCCGCCCGTCCGCGAGGTTCGCTCGCTCCGCAGCGGCGGCACGGTGCGCCCCGGCAGCGGGAAACAAAAAGGGAAAAGCAAAAAAACGCGAGCTAAAAAAAGGCACCCCGCATGCATGCATGCAATGCAATCATCGGCACCCGCGCGTGCCTATCGGCCTTACTACATTCCCGCCCGGGCCTTGGATCGGCTCTCGGGGAGGTTTCCGGCGTTGCGCCACCGTTCCCGCGTGTTTGCGTTGATTCCTCTCGAACCAACGCGCGGCGCGCGCGCGGGGTCCACGGCCATGGCGCAGCTGCCACCCAAGATCCCCACCATGGCGCCGGCGGCATGGCCGGAGTTCAAGGTCGGCCACCACCACCATCATCACCAGCGCAGCCCATCCGTGGGCAGCACATTCCTCGCCGCCGCGCCCATGCCGCCGCTCCCGCCACCGCAGCCGTCGTGGATCGACGAGTTCCTCGACTTCTCCGCCGCCAAACGCGGCGCGCACCGCCGCTCCGTCAGCGACTCCATGGCCTTCCTCGACCCTGCTGCTTGCCCCGACGACGCCGTCGGGGCGCACGACTTCGACCGCCTCGACGACGACCAGCTCCTGTCCATGTTCTCCGACGACATTCCGCCATCGCCGGCACAGCATGCTTCGCAGGCCGCCCCCGCGCCGGTGGCGAGCTCGTCGCTGTCCGACCACAACAGCATCAATGACGAGAAGATGGACAGGGGCGAGACCGAGGAGGCGCAGAGTAAGTGCCACGTGGATGGCGTCGCCTCCGCCGCTGCGCCGGGGCAGCCGGCCTCCACGGCTGCAGTTGATCCCAAGCGTGTCAAGAGGTGATCTTGCATTGCCCCTGCACTGTTCAATTCTGGCAATGCGCTACCTTGCGAGGCAGAATTCTGTAATTGGTTGCGTTTCCTTGTTGCCATGACTTGGCAGGATCCTGGCGAACCGGCAGTCGGCGCAGCGGTCGCGCGTGCGCAAGCTGCACTACATCTCAGAGCTGGAGCGCAGCGTCACTTCGCTTCAGGTGGTGCATGGAGGAAGAGCCGAATTATGCATAGCACAAGCATTTCAAGCTGAATTCCCGAGCTAAATTCTTCCAAAAACCATGCTGAATTATGCGCTCCGCGAGCATTTCCAATTGAATTTTGCTTGGAAATATCTGAGAATTTGACCACTTGAGTGGATCGTGCACGTTGTACCCTTGTGCAGACGGAGGTGTCGGCGTTATCCCCGCGCGTTGCCTTCCTCGACCACCAGCGCTCGCTGCTGACAATGGGGAATAGCCACCTCAAGCAGCGGATCGCCGCGCTCGCGCAGGACAAGATCTTCAAAGATGGTGAACGCAATTGCCACCCCCTGTAGCAACTATAGATCGCCGGCCACCATCGAAATTCAATTCAATTCAATTCGCGATGCATGCATGCATGCAGAGAATGAATTGTCGTGATGATGATGGTGCCCTAAATCGATCTCACCACTGCTACAGTATCTGACGCGGTTTGAACTCACTCTAGCTTTCTCTCTGCGTGCAGCTCATCAGGAAGCACTAAAGAAGGAGATCGAGAGGCTGAGGCAAATCTACCACCAGCAGAGCCTGAAGAATGCCGAGTCGCCAACGCCTGACACGGCCCCAATCCGCAGCGATAATGATCTGATCGCCGGTGAGGGGGCCGTCGCCGCGGCCGTGGCTTACCCGCCCTCGTGATAAGGAGACCATCCATCCGGATCTGGTCGCTCTAGTCGTGTTGGCCTCCGCCTGTCGTCCATGCATGACAGGTGCTGTTGGTAGGATGATCAGTGCATTGTTTGGGTTGTGTATTCTTTGGGGTTTAATGCGATGTAAAGAGAAACTCGATTGACTCGGTATATGTACATTCTTGCATCCTCTGCTGCTGGCGGCTGCTCCTTCCACCTTCCCTGATTTGTAATTTTTGTTTGGGCATTTTGGGCGAAGGATGTAGGTAAAGATCAAATGTAATTCAGATTGGTTGAGGTGAATGCATGTGTTTGGGGTGGTTTTGTATCTGATCAATCAACAAAAATGTATGTATCCAGCACCAGTCCCGTCCACCTTGATTTCCTTCCTGTTCCTGTTGTTCCCACAAGAATAATATAAAGACACCCGGCTTTTGTAGCAGCTATATAAAGCTAGGTGGGGAAAGGGTTCAGCTAGATAGAGGTGGTGATGTTACTGAATGCATTATTTCACAAGGATTGCACTTGCCTTTCCAAACGTCACCTGCCACTTTAAAGTTCTCTTGTATGTATCTCTAGATCATAATTGCACAGATGGCGCCTATGATGCAATGTAGTGAGATACGCTACGATCATTTGATCATCATCAAGTTGGAACCATGTGTACACTGTCATTAGGCCATCATTGATGTAGCTTTTGTTCCCATGAAAAGAGTTGTAACTATTAGATATATTCTTGTCAAGATTTAGCTAGAGCCATTTTGTGCAATAATTAACCAACATACTGTCATTGTGTAGGCAGAGGGCCATTTATTAATAATTAAATAGGTTATTTTAATTCCAACATACTATTAATATAAATAAAATGAAAAGGGCACCACAAAGACAACAGAAAGGGGGTGTGTCATCAGTCATCACGGGCCTGTTCGGCTGGCTGCGAACAGGGCCCACGACAGAAGAAGCTATGACCTATTCATTTTTTGCAACATATCACGTAGAAATCAACCTCTCTGCGAATACCATGGAAACTTCAATATGAGGCACACGATGTTGATCCAAGAGGACGTTTAGGGGAGGTGGGAGGGGCGACCCCACCTTGCAAAATCACAGAATTTATTTTGATTTTTGTCAATAAAATATATTTTTGTTTATTTAATTATAATTTCCATTTCCTTTTTCTTTTTATATAACCACTGCCACCCTGTTATATTTCCATCGCTCTCTTTCTATCTCTCTCTCAAATAGTCCCTCCCTATGATGCTGCTTGCCCTCCTCGTTTGATGAGGCCAATGGCCAGCAATGGCATGGCGTCCTCCCCGTCGCCCTTCTTCCCTCCAAACTTCCTCCTCCAAATGCAGCAGGCAGCTCCCGATCATGACCCCCAGCAAGCAGAACACCATCACCATGAGCACCACCACCTCCCTCCTCATCCCCTTCATCCTCACCACAACCCCTTCCTCCCCTCCCTCCAAGACTTCCGAGGTACAGTACGCAGCAGGCACACATAGATCGATCGATCTTCCCGCGAAATCGATCGCTCCATGGGAGCCACCGCTTCGCCCAGATCGATCTCGGTCACTAGTTAAGTAACGTATGGATCGATGATGCAGGTATGGCGCCAATGCTGGGAGGGAAGCGGCCGATGTACGGCGGCGCGGATGTCGTCGGCGGCGACGAGGTGAACGGCGGCGGCGGGAGCCCGAACGAGGAGGAGCTGTCGGACGACGGGTCGCAGCTGGGTGGGGAGAAGAAGCGGCGTCTGAACGTAGAGCAGGTGCGGACGCTGGAGAAGAACTTCGAGCTCGGGAACAAGCTGGAGCCGGAGCGGAAGCTGCAGCTGGCGCGCGCGCTGGGGCTGCAGCCGCGGCAGGTGGCCATCTGGTTCCAGAACCGCCGCGCGAGGTGGAAGACGAAGCAGCTGGAGAAGGACTACGACGTGCTCAAGCGCCAGCTCGACGCCGTCAAGGCCGACAACGACGCCCTCCTCTCCCACAACAAGAAGCTCCAGGCCGAGGTACGTACTATTTCCTTCCTTCCATTCTCGCTCGCGCGCTCGCCGCGTCGATCTGATCCCTCTCGTCGCCATGATGCGTCCCGGATCTAGATTCTAGGTAGGTGCGCGCGTGAGCCTGTGATCCGCAGCACCACACGACGCAGCTGCTGGTTTGATTTTGATCCAGCACAGACAGCAAGGTCGATTGGTCGTGGGCTCGCTCCGCTCGTGGCTTTCCAGCCTCAATGATTGGTAGGTGACGGCATAGCGCTCAGCTGGGATCCATGTGGGTTTCAGTGCACGCAGCAGAAAAAGGTTGTTGGAAGCGGCGCCCATGGCGCTTTGCTTTTCACCTGCGCGCGGCGCGTACGTTTCGCGTACCCGCCTGCCTTTGTGGAATCTTTTGCTGCTGCAACTGCAACGCCAGGGCTTTTGGAAAGGTCAGCAGCAGAATATTCGTCTTCCTCTTCCTCTCTCTTGCCGAGTCTGCAACTCTGCGAGCGAGTTCTTTGAGGAAGATGCTATGGTCAGTGGATTGACCATGGCCGCTCCACATCTTCGGGCTCGTTCTCAGAGCGCATGTGTCAAGTTTGCGGCGTTCCTTAATTTGCTTTCCAATCGGATTTGCAATCGCCGTGATATGTGTCCGTGTGCACTTTACATTACACAACTTTTGGCACAATCAGTACCCGTATGATTGGGAATGCAATTGTACTGATTTTTTTTTATCAGATAATACTCGATTAGGACCGTGTAGCAGTACAAGGAATTTCGAATCAAGCTACTACTGCGAGCAAGAAATGTCCTAGGTTTGCAGTAGTATAGTAGATCGTCATCTTCTCTTAACATTTCCGCTCTGAAACTTGCATCAACGTCAATGCAATGTGCAACGTTCCTAAGCATGGCCTCCCGTGATCAATTGAATGCAATGTGGTTATGTACTTACTGACATCCTGGCTCGTGTACGTGGCACTCTGCAGATACTGGTGCTCAAGGGGGGCAGGGAGGCAGGGTCGTCGGAGCTGATCAACCTCAACAAGGAGACGGAGGCGTCCTGCAGCAACCGCAGCGAGAACAGCTCCGAGATCAACCTCGACATCTCGCGCACGCCGCCTTCTTCCGAGGGCCCCATGGATGCTCCACCGCCGCCGCATCATCATCATCAGCATTCCTCCGGCGGCGGCGGCGGTGGCGGCATGATCCCGTTCTACCCTTCCGTTGGTCGCCCCGCTGGCGTCGACATCGACCAGCTCCTGCACAGCTCGTCGGGGCCCAAGCTGGAGCAGCACGGCAATGGCGGCGTCCAGGCGGCTGCGGAGACCGCAAGCTTCGGCAACCTCCTGTGCAGCGTCGGCGACGAGCCGCCGCCGTTCTGGCCGTGGGCTGACCACCAGCACTTCCATTGATCGATCCTCCATCACGAAAAAATATTGGCAATGGTGTGCGATCGAAGAAAAACAAGATGAATTTCATTTGGTCACATGAAAGGAGAGGCACCAGCAGGTTGTGTACGATCTGAACCGATCGACGATCGTCGGCGAGGGAGCTATATACGAGCTGAGGTATTGAAAAAGGTGATGCAATTTATTTGGGTAATGGAGTTGAGGACAAGAGGTTGTAATGGGAAATAAGTGAGGTGGTGTAATTTAATTAGGTAGATTTTGGTTTGAGTTTTGATAGTATCTTCATTTTTTGTCTGTGCTTTTTTTTTTTCTGTTGTTGTTGATACATGAAAAAAATTGTGAATTGTGAGGCACTGTTGTAATTTGTATAGGTGCATGGTGTTTTTTTTGCACATTGTATGAATGAAGAGCAGTACGTATCCCCCCCCCCCCCCCTCCTCCTCTTTATTTGTTTTTCTAAGAAAGTAGAATATGTTACCGATTATTTTTACATGTGACCAATGATGGTATGACAGACCTTGCGTTCAACGGATCAATGCATATACCCAGATAATGTTAAGAACGATGTTTTGCCACTTAATATACTCAGATAATGTCTTAGGTTATTGCATACACAAATTAACAGTGTAGTAGAGTCTAGACTGTAGTACTAGAATACTAGTGCATTGCACTTTGCATGTCTAAGAATCCAGCAAGTGAGATGTTACCCTTCTCAAATCTAGCTTCCCCGCATTACATTACATACTGACCCGGAACATATGGATCCATCTACCACATTCTTTGTGAAATTTGTGATCAAAGAAGCATGCATGCCATCCTGCAGACTACTCTGCAGTGCAATTAAGGCCGATTAAAAAGGAACAGAAAAGCATGGGCAACAGCAACATTTGGACAGCTATCCATGTTTCCTTTGGGGCCCTCCCTTTTGCCCTTTCCACGAGAGGTTGCTCACCAACCACTTACCCTTCTGAGAAAAGCCAACTTGTTTTTGACAGAGCTCAATCAATCAATCCGTGAATTGGCGATCCATTCAGCCAGGGGAAAAACTTGTGTAACAAACAGTACCAGTGTGGCTCTCATTAAGATGATCGCCTGATCTTGAGGTAAACACACATTGATCTCTCTGCGTGGAGCTTGCTCGCAGGTAGCAGATGCAACAATCTTATACGGGCATGCATTGTTACACCTGATCAAATAGTGAAAAGGAATGTTTATGTTTTTTTCTCTCATTTCTACCCGGCCTGATGCAGTCTGCAGAGTCGGTCGTACGTCATGCAATGGCTCATTGCTGGCAGCTACAGTTTGTCTGAATTGGATTTTTGCTAGATTGCTTGCCTGCGAATCAGACGGCGACAGACGATTGATGGGGTAAGAAAGAATTGCAAGGGCACAAACAAATCAAGTCTGGTGACCCCTCCCCCCCCCCCCCCCCCAAAAAAAAACGAGACTGGATGCCATAAAATTGTTTGGTGGACAAACCAGGGCTTTGAAATTTCAGATTTTCCAACGCTTTGAACTGTTATTGGAAGCACACGAACAGATAAATTACCAAAATACCACAAAGAAATATCATTCGTGCTGCATTTGAAAAAACCATTTGCAAACTTGGAAAAAAGCACTTGATTGTAATAAGGGGGTCTTGCATTGCATGCCCACAGTAATTTTACACAGACAGGAGTAACAAGAAAATGATTTTAAAAGCGAAAGGCTAGCAAAACACAGTGTAGGTCACGTCATGGGCAGGTCCACAGGTCGTGGAACAATCCCTTGTGGGTTGATCAGCAGCGGTGGGGCCCGGCGCTACAGGCACAAGAGACCAAAGGACCGTGTCTGGAGCGATGGAGCCCCGTACCTCTCTGCCGAGCGGGCCCCTCTCCATATGCACGTGTGGGCCATAGTGAGCGCAGAGGCAGTAGGGCACTAGGGCCACATCACCTTCACCAGCGCGCTTTCCATTTTTTACGACGTCACTGGCTGCAACCTGCAAGTACCATCTCTTTCGCCATCGCCTCTCTTTACAGATCGACGATCCATGGAGATCGAAAAACAGGGAGCAAAACATTTTGCTTTTTGGCGAGGGGACAGAGGATTTTTTTTTTTTGTCTCGTGCCATGGTGGATTGGATTATGGTAAACTGTGATGGCCTATGGGTAATTGGGTGTCAGATGAGCAGTAATAGTACACTAGTAGTACTGGACAATGTGCGGGCAAGAGCCCAATTAGGGATGCAGATTTTCTTGGGTCAACCCAATGACCTAATACCCAAAATAAAATTTGTAGTGTAATTACCCATTGGGTCAACCCACTAAATAATAGTGTCAAATAAGTTCCAACTGTGTGGGTCACTGGGTTACCCAGATGGATTCCATCGCCTCCATCCCCATTCTGAACTCATCCCCTCCCGCAGCTGATGTGATGGCTGCTCGCCGGCCTCACCCTCCGCGAACTGATGAGGCGCATACATCTATTCTGGCATCAGGCGCGGGCATCGATTAATTTTAGGCTACGGCTGCTCTGCTGCGGCATCGAGCTGACGAAGGGCAACCCATAATGGTGCTGCACTGCTGCTGTTGGAGAACGATGGCGATGGCGAGGTCTTCAATCCGAGCACCTATGGCCCAGAATTTCAGGAGTCGGCCCGGGGGGAAGGAAGCAGGTGCTGCGGGGTTGTTTTGCTTTGATTGGATCTGGTGGGGTTGATTTATTTGGGTCTTAGGGAGTAGTATTTGCAGGCGATGCTGCGATCCTTCGGACGATTGGGAGGAGCTGAGAAGCTGCTGGACTCGATTTGGAGCAGAGGGATTGCGTGGATCCGCGAGCGGCAAGCAAGAACAGAGAGGGGAAGGATGCTAGCGCTGCACTGCTGTGGCGTCAAGGGAAAGAACTGGACCCAAGTAGCGTAACCTCTATTAGCTTTTGGTTGCTTTTTGGGTAACCAGTGGGCTGCTGGTTAATTTTCTGGTCAACCCACTACTCGAAATTTGTTTACTGGGTAGAGCGGGTCGTAAACTGGTTGCCCTAAATATGACCCATTTGCATCGCTAAGCCCAATGCAAGCTTGACGAAGCAAACAGTGCAGGACTAAGGACGCCAGGACGGACAGTACCGGCATGAAACAGCCTGATCGATCTGGTCCAGAGGTGGACCGTGAGATGCCCGTACATTAGGTGGTAGCCGGATTGGATATGCAGTACATACGGTTGCACGACCATCCAATTGATTCCGTCAGATGTTAAGGTTACCGGTGAGAACTGATGACAGGTAAAATGTTGTGCTTTGAATCTGGCAAACAGATGAACACCATTACACCAACCATGTTTCGATCGCTCGTGTATAATCATGGGATACTTCAATTTCTTTTGCTCGTATTATTCGATCATAAGTGTATGTAGTATATGCAATCTTCGTTCAGGCCGGCGCATGCATCAGGCCGGGCGGGAAAAAGGAAGAGGCAGAAAGGACAGTAGCAGTAGGGTCTCCGGGCGCGTACGAGATGCTCGATGTGTGGGCTGGGCGAGGGCGAGGACGAAGAGGCTGCTGGCGATGGTGCGTCCAAACTGTTACATCCATGAGCTCTGTAGGCACCCGGCCGGGCGTGGGCGGCGCCTGTGAGATCGATCACGATCAGCAGGGCCATGCATGCCAAGCGGCCCCGGCCTTTCCTCCTCCGCGCTAGCTCCACCATGTGACAGCACAGTACCCGACTGGCCACCATGTGTCCTCCTCTCCCATGCCCCAGCCCCAGCTACTTGCCCCCCGCGGTGAAGGCGACAATGCTCGATCGATCCATGGAGATTTTTACCATACAAATACATGCTCGATCGGTGCCATGGACACATACATACAAGCCAAGGAGGAATCCGCACATGAATCGGCAGCCAAAGTCAGCCATGGCGCGTGCCCGGCCGTTAAACTATAGCAAGGCGCGGCGGCGGCGGCGAGCTTTTTTTTTAGTGGCGCGTCGCAGGGAATGAGATGGAGGGGAATACGAGATTCGCCGTCAGGTAGGCAGGCAGGCAGGCGCCGAGAGCATGTGTGTCGCCAACTGCTCGGCTCGCTTCAGCGTAACTCCAACTGACGCCACGGCCCGTAGCCGCATGGCGCGCGCACACAGCCACACAACACAACACAACCACACAAACCCTCGGCGCCATGTGACGATACAGGTTGGATCCTGTACCAGCGGAGACGATCGAACGGCCGGGCAAGGGCAACGCGCGGAGGATCGCGGCGGCGGTCACCTGCGCGTGCCTTTCTTTCGTGGAGTTTTCTCCTGGCTTGGCTTGGCTGGCTGCCAGTGCCCGATCGACGTTTACCTAACGAGACGTGCAAGAGGAGGGGAAGGACAGACGGGCAGACAGGTGTGCCGCACATGGCATGTAGGAGCATATGTCTGCCGCCCCTGGTGCCCTCCGCTGCACGAGGCCGCGTTCCACGCCACGTCTCCGGAGTCTGGAGAGAGAGAGAGTAGAGAAAAAGTTGGGAATTTCCTGGCGCCATGTCATGCAACTGCGTTCTTTTGTGGCGCGATGCAACTGCATCCTGCTCCTGCAGATCTCAAAATCTGCCGAGATCGTCGTGGTCGGCGTCAGTGCCGGCCACTGCGTTCAGACTGCCCGTGCGTGCTTTTTTCGCCACACAAATGATCTGTGACGGGGATTGGGCGAGATCGAGCTGGAGGGTTGGACTGGACTGCATCGACATGCGTCCTTGCCGCCGGGTTGCTGAGGTAACCTGTACTATCTAGGAATAGGACGTTACAAGCCAGCACATTAGTTCGACAGGGCCATTCGAATACCGGGGCAGTAGCACCTGAATGTTGAAAAATTTTCTTGTGTTACATAGATTCCTCAAAAACTTTGATATTGAGATGTTCGTAAGGAAAGTTCTTCAGTCCCCTCCGTGAACCTGCTGAATCCATTTTTTGGCAGCACGAACACGAGCAGCTGCAGTTCATCAGCCCAAGATCGGAGACAAATAGTGGGCCAAAATGATAAGGCAGAACAATCAGGCCCAGGAGACTAAGCCCAGAGAACTCGTGGGTCTAAGCAGGCCTACGTGGACCAACTCAATTCATCCACGTGTCTCCCACGGCGCGCGCGCGATAACCACCAGAATCAGAAAGCGGAAAGCCCCACCCACCCGCGCGCGCTTCCAATCCCTCCACCACCACCAACCAGAGTCCCCCACCGATAATCCACCGCCGCCACGCCATGCCGCCGTCCACCACCGCCGCCACGGCGACCGTCTCCTCCATTCTCCGCCCGACGCCACCACCGGCCGTCTCGTTCCACTCAGCCTCTCTCCCACAACCCAGGCGCTCATCATCCGGCGCCGCCGCCGCTCCCCGCCGGCTCGTCGCCGTCGCGGCGCGGGCCGACGGGGCGTCGTCGGGTGCCGAGACGGTGTTCTTCGACGGCGGCGCCCACTACGGCGACCTCGCGGCGAACCTGCTCCTGGGGCTGACCCTCCTCTGGCTGCCGCTGACGCTCGCCGCCGTGTCCCGCGCCTTCATCCTGCGCTACCGCTTCACCTCCCGCCGCGTCACCGTCGTGTCGGGGCTCTCCGGCGCCGACCGCACCGACTTTCCCTACTCCTCCGTCACGTCCGTCGTCGTCGTGCCACGGTTCGTCGGCGAGTGGGGTGACATCATCATCACGCTCAGGGATGGCACCAAGGTTGATCTCAGGAGCGTTCCCAGGTTCCGTGAAGTCGCCGATTACTGCCGCTCCATGGCCGCCGCCGAGGGCTCCCTCGCCACCCAGTGAAGACTCTGTTGGATTGCAGAGTCTTCCTCTGTAAATTTCTGTTTTGTTTGCTACCCAAGGAGTACATCACCTGCAAATCTGACGGGCATTCGATTCTCGCGACAATTTGCAGTTTTAAAAGATCCGCAAACTTTCACTGCGTCCTAGTACAAAAAAGAACGATTCCCCTTTCACAATCCCAATCCAGAAACCAGAAGAGGATCGCATACGTGTACGTGCGTGCCTTTTTTCTTTTCTTGCAAATGGCGATCCTTCTCTTGGCAAAGAAAAGCAAAGCAGAGAGCAAAGAGAATAAGAGATGCCTGCGTGAGATTATTGGCGTCAGCGCTACAGTGGAGTGCTGGGCCGGTAGTGCTTAGACTGTTTGCAGCGGTATCCCCTATATCTCAACCTCCAAAGGAATATTTCTCCACCCTCTAAAGTATTCTAGCCTCTAAATCAAACAACAGATGCAACGATACCCCCCATACGAGTCTCTATCTGCTCCCCGCCGGCCGTCCCGTGCCGTCCTCGCCGTCTCGCCGTCTGCGCCGGAAGCTACAGTTTTTCCTCCCCCACGCCTTTGGCCACGCCTCCTCTTCTTCCCCCCACCTCCGCAGACGGGTCATCGGCCTCGCACCACGGCCATGCCTCCTCTTCTTCCTCGTGACGCAGCGTGACCGGAGCAGCCATGCATCACCGCCGAGGTGCTCGCCGTGCTCCGTCTTCCTCCACCGTCTTGTCGAATGCTGCTCGTATTCCCTTCGCCTCTCTCTCTATGGTGTTGCTCTCTTTGTTCCTGAATGGTGCTCTATGGAACATGAACACTAGGTGTTCGATGAATTGCCAGTGCTTGCCAATGCCTGTTGCCTGGCACTTGTATGGTAGTACAGAGTAGATGTGTTTTTTTGGAAACACTAGTTCGATGAATATATGCTCTCTGTTCTTCAACTTCGACATTGTCTTAGAATCAAACACCTCTTTACCATATTCACTGCAGGGTGGAACTTTAGTATTCTATAATCATTGAATATATGCTATGTATTCTGAAACTGATGTTTAGAATAAAAGTAGCAAACATTTTTGCACCTGTCTGGAAGCTTGAACTATGCATGGTCAAGCAAATCCTGGAATTTTTAGATTGTGTAGGATATACTGCTAAAATGATAATTAACAGTCTACCACCACATGTGAACTTAGTGAAGATTTGCTTGCTCATTCTATTCAGTGTTTTAACTGAATATTTTAGCTAATCAAAATTCATCCCTATAACAGCTTACCTAGCATCTCTATGTACACCTTCTATATGCTTTGGACTGAAAATTCCAGTGACCAGTAGCCAGTTAAAGACATTTTATTTGTAGCTTATTCAGCATTTGACTGGCCAGTCCTTACATGCTTGTAAATGACTATTGTTG
The DNA here is from genome assembly GCA_015342445.1 of Digitaria exilis. Lineage (NCBI taxonomy): Eukaryota > Viridiplantae > Streptophyta > Magnoliopsida > Poales > Poaceae > Digitaria > Digitaria exilis. Next base: position 116,931 of record JACEFO010000191.1, on the reverse strand, counting down.
ATGTTGCAGTGATGTTCTTTTCTCCTCACAGGCTTCCCCATGGATCTTTCTCGACCATCTTTGGGGCTGCACCAAACAGTGGAAGATGAAGATAGTACCCTTCTTCGTTACTTGATTGCTGATGATAAGCCGAATTATGAGTTTCTCGATGATGACGAAGAGATACACACTCTGGTATCAGCTATGGATGCAGAGAGGTCCTTCCGTCGCTCAATACATGTGAGACGACTTGTCCCCAGAGAACGTGTTGATGGAGATGCAAGGATCAAACGCCAATACTTTGGTGCCAATCCTATTGACACCTCTGAAAAGTTTCGTGAAAGGTATAGAACATGGCATGTTCAATTATTGTCTTTTGTCTCAATATGCGCATGTTGCTTACATTGTCTATCTTGCAGGTTCCGCATGAAGCGTCACGTCTTCGTCCGCATTCTTCACGCAGTTCAGTCTGTGGATAGTTACTTCCAGCAGCGTGAGGATTGCACTGGGCTTTTAGGATTGAGTGCTTTGCAGAAGGTGGTAGCGGCAATGCGCATACTTGCGTATGGTTTGCCGTTAGACGCAGTTGATGAGTATGTGCAAATTGGCACGTCAACTGCTCGTGAGGCTCTTAGCCATTTCTGCAGTGTTGTTATTGCTGCTCGTGAAGCACTATTTTGAGCGTCTATTTTTCTTTTAAGCTCCCACCATTTAGGCTCATCTTTCAGAACCTGCCAACAGTGCATAAGGGTGAAATTGTGCTTCTCTACACCAGCGAAATTAGCTGCCGCAGCTACTGACTTGTCTGCATCTGACATGCCACTAGGATTAGATCGGATCATATCAGCCATGTATCCCGAGAACTTGCTGACTTCGGCCTTGATGTGATCCCAACGATTCATCACGGATTTCTGGGTCCTCTGTGGATAGCTGCCGCATTTGGCGTTGTATCTGTCACGCACACGAAGCCAAAAGGCTTCCTTCCTCTGGCCTGTATTGGTGACAGGATCAGTGGTAATTTCCACCCATACTTTGCAGAGCACATTGTCTTCATAAGCTGAGAAGTTGGTCAGCTTGTTCCTTGCTCCCCCCACCTTGGAACTAGAACCGCTCATCGAAGATTCAGAGACTACTCCAGAAGCAGCACCCTGTGCTGATGGGTGTGGTGGTTCGAGCTGTGCTGCATCAACACCATGTGCTGCTGGGTGTGGTGCTTCATAGTTGAGATCGGAAAAGAAGTCTTCCATCCTACATTGTTCCAAAGAAAAATTCAGTAAACATATTTAAAAGGAAATGACAAGACACATGACCAGAGAAGCAAGACAGAAATTCAGCATATGATATCTCTTCCCAGTAAATGCAAGACACATGGCAAAGTTGAAGCAACTGAAGTTCTGTGGCAATTTTAATTCGCAGAAGTTCAATTGCATTTGGACCAGCCATTAGTGATTGGTCTCCTCCAATTTCACAGAAGTTCAATTACTTTGTGTTCATGTTACAATGTATATTTTTTTAGTATCTACACATGAGATCAATTAGCTATCTAACAAATGGAACAGGAAGAGAAACCAATCTTCTATGTACCTGAAACTGGTACACAAAGTGAAACACAGTAAACTCAACAAGTCAGCATCACGCAAACAAGATTTTGTATTGCCAATGCAAGCAACAGGGCTAGTGATGCTGGCCATAAAGGCACACAAGTGGAAATTATGTTGCTTCTCAAAAGGTTGTGAGACGTTTTAACCTTCCAGGACAACATATACAATAGGTGTAGAAACAATGAATGGCCATGAAGAAACTTATCCGGATCAGACTAATTACCACAGTACTAGATAGGTAAAAACATGTACATCACTACATCACATTAGCAGAAGCCTAAACATGAGAACACAAATGGAGAAGAAAAAGAAATGAATTCAAATTGAAACTTGATGAATGAATTTCACCAATAATGCAATGTGCAATGAATGTTACCCCAGCTTTATTGCCAAGCCCATTTTCTTTTGAATACATCAACCCAAAAAAAATATAACTGAGGATTCCAAATCTGACATGACAAACATCTCCCCTCCATTGCTTGCTTGGAGATGAAAGGGCCTTCGCAAATATGAACACGGCAACAATGAACATGAATAATACAATTGCTTGCGGTACAGAGTCTGACCTTCTGAACAAACCCACCAAAAGAATATGCTGAACCCCAATGGAGCAGAAACTGATCTATGTAACAAGTTCTAACAAATTTGGAAACCTAACTAGCACATCAAACTACATGCAAATTCATCCACACAGGCATAGATAGGTGATCCATGGCATCATAGATATTTTTTTCAGAAGGGCAAGCAAAGCAGTATATGCATACACTTTATACAACAAAATTGCTAGTTTCAGTGCATCCACTTGTGAAGAAGCATGTGAAGAGGCTCAATCCTTCTCCCCGCACGAATTCATCCATTGCATCCAAGATTTGGAGTATAGGAGGAGATTGGAAAAAAAAAACACTCACCGTGGAGGAGATTGGCTCGAAGCAGTGCTCTCCAGGGTCGCCGCCGTGGCTGGAGGCCTGGAGTGGCACTGCGAATCCCACACCGGTGATAGCCCCCGCGAAGGTGGGAAGTGGTGACGGCGACAGGGAGGCGGCAGCTCGGTGTTGGCGTTCGATTCAACGGCGACCTCCTTCTCTCCGACGTGGTCCGATTCGAAGATAGCTTTCTTCCTCTTGCGTCACAGCTTCGACGGCAGCTGCGACGGCGATAGTGACTGTGTGGGGGAAGCGGCGGCGGGGAGAGCGAGACTTCGATGGCGGCGATGGCGACGGGGAGAGGGAGGCAGCGATGGCGACGGGGAGAGGGAGGCGGCGCCGGCGACAGGAGAAGCGGCGCCGGCGACAGGGGAGGCGGCAGGGAGAGGGAGGCGGCGGCGACGGGGGAGCGGGCTGCGATTTGGGGGAGCGAGGCCGGCCTGCAGATTTGGGGGCCGCGGCACCGGTCCTGGACAACCGAGGACGGTTTAGAGGTTATCGCTGCAGTTGGTTTTTTGAGAAAAAACCGGTAAAGTACGGGTTCGGGCTGGTTTAAAGGACACCGCTGCAAACAGTCTTAGTGGACCGGTCTACCACCATGGCCCGGGCGCCGCTAATCTTTTCCTCCGATTCTACATTCCTTTCTTTTTCTCCGCATCTCTCTCGCTTTGCCCTCTGCGCTCCTCTCACAGAGCACAGAATCAGTGGCCGTTCAGGGTTCAGAGAAATTGTCAACCGCTTGTTAGCAAGTGCGGGGTGCGATCGAGAGAGTTGAAATGTTCCCCGTTGCTTTGCGGTTATGTTTGTTAATTCCTGCAAAAGTGTCAATGGTGGATTGTTTACCATATCCTCAACTCTTTTGGTTAATTTTTGTCTGTTATGGTTTTCTCTTTTTGCTTAGAACAATCCAGTACACTCCTCGCTGAGAGATAGTGGTCGCCGCCTAACTCAAGCAATCAGGCCCCTGTCTGGGTGTCTCCAATCAGCCACTAGCCAACTGGTTGTTGATGTTACATTTGCAAGCAGATTAGTAGTAGGGTAGAAAAAGCCTAAGAATCTAAAGACAAGTTTGCAACAAAAGGCTAGTACGGTTGACTAGTGTAATTTTTCTTGCCGCGAAGCAGTGTGCTGAGACACAGGAAAGCTCACACAAGCAAAGAATCTTGCATGTTGCAACCGCCAACCAGCAGCATAATATCCATCTTCTAGATAGATCTTCACAGCAAGATCCTTATCCATCAAATTCATATGCCTTTTTTTTTTCAACCGTGCAGAATATGCAAAATTGTTATCAGGTCAGCCATTGACTAGCTCCACGAGGTCAGTGGACGAGGATTCAAGGACACTGCAGTCTTCTGTAGCTTGGACTGGATCACTGGACTTGATTCCGGCTGTTCCCCGTGACTCGACATGAAAGTTGAAACCAATGCAAGGATTTGACCAAAGACCATGGACTATACAATTGTTTGCAGTCATCGTTTGATGTATTAATCTTCATGAAACAGATACCACTATACTAGTCTCTTTAGTTTTTTTTCTTACCATCAGTCGTCAGAGTTGGATGTCCTACTGACAAACATGATCTTTCGCTGTATATCTAACTTTCTGTGATTCTATCCTCGTCACGGTCACTCCGTCAGCCTGGCACAAGTCTCCAATTCTTCACACACTGATCAGGTTCATTCACCCGACATGCGATCCTGTTGAGGAAGATGACACAATGAAAGCAAAAGGGACAAGGGAACAAAAGACTCACTGAAGCAGTCCCCATCTCTCTTTGGATCCGTCGTCATCCTTTGCGTGCTCAAAAGGGTGAAACAAACTAGCAAAGCCTTACGGGCATGATTGATTGCCCCCATGCCCTGGCTTCCACAGGAACCTCTTTTCATTTCCCCATATGCCGTTAGGTCTCGGGAAAGGGAAATAAGGGCATCATGAATCCTTTCCACATGCAGATCGAGTTCGTTCATGGTGCTGGCGTCCAGCGAAACGACCATTCCAGCTTTCAGCTAAAGAAGAAAATATCCCTTCTTTTTACCCTCAAAAAAAGAAAAAAAAAAGAAAAGCTCTTTTCTTTTTCTCTCTGAATAGCCAGGAACGGACGGCCCACTGTTCAGTTGAATTGATGCCATCCTGTTTCTGCCGTCGCTCTGAATAAATGCAGGGTTTCGGTGAATTGATGCCATGGATTGGAACGTAACAGCAAGTCCTTTTCCGTGCACCATGGGGAACGTCCTTGGCCCTGGCTCACATCACTGCAGGTTGGAGAGCAGGACAAGTGCCACATGCGATGCATCGAGGAAATTGTGGCGGCTGCCGCTGGAAAGAAACTGAGTGCGAGGTCAACGCTGGAATGATGTTGCTGCTGTTTTGATATTAATGCATTGACGAATGCTACATTATGGTCCAAATGTAAACGCTCTGACGTTGTGGATTAGCATCTTCTTCTGCTTCTTTTATAATTTTGCACTGAATCTGTTTGTCACTGTCACATGGGGCGACGACAGAAGCAAGGATGTCGTTTGACTAATCTGCTAATCTGGTAAGGATGCACTGCTACAGTGCTAGCGTTCTACGGTTCGTTTGTGTCTGAAGATGTCTGCATAACGATGCTCAATTAGGTGGTGGGCAGATTGGAGCTAAAGTAGTAGCAGAAAGAAACGTCAGAATCTGGTGTCTTGCCCTGATAACCAATCTGAAACCAACAGCTGAACCGCAAGTCCGCAAGCAAAACCTCTGATGATGTCGTTCAAGACACTTGACGGTCACTTGGAAGCTGCTCCAACTAGCCAGGCACGTTTACATATCTATTACGCCGGAATTAAGCACGTTTATCTGTTGCAGCCATGTCCATGTGTGCTGGCCTAAAAAAAACGCCCCCAGGACATGGTGCATGCATCTGGTAAGAGGAGGAAATAGAGGGCATAACTGCAAAAGTGGCGCGCGGACACGGGAGTGAGGACAGAAACGGAAAATGACAACGTGAGATTCTCATGCTCCCTTTTGATGCAGTATTTTCCTTTAAAAAAAGCGAGACGATAAGATTTATGGATTTAAATTCCCAAGGTCTCAAGTTTGAGGCTGGGAGAGAGGAGAGAGCTACAACGCAGCAGGGAATGCTCTGGGCATTGTGATCAACTGATCATGACGCGCATACGTGTGTGGTTTATCATTGTTTTTTTTTTACTCGAACGCCCATTTCAACTCTTGTAGCTGCACGTGCTGGATACTTTTCCGGTTTTCCCCGTTCACAGGCAACCGTAGTACTACGTACTAGTGTGCCCTATGAAAGTTGAAAGACTCTTCTCGAGTTGACACTGGACTAAATATACTTATCTCTTCGTGTTGTTTTAACATATAATGCAGATGCAGACACTATGCCTATGCTTACCTTTATCTTTCTTTCTTGGCATCAACTTTATCTGAGCTTGCAAATGACGTGAACCAAAAGCATGGTTTCTATCCAAAATCAAGTCCTTTGCTTTAGCAAAAGTTTAGACCAAGATTTGTGCTTAAAATCACGAAAGGTACCCTTTACTTCTGTCCGTTCGATCCACTGTTGCGCAGGGTCTCAGGGGGGCGCATATGCGTAGGGATCATTCATTCACCCTATAGAATCCTTCAAGGGCATATTTGTAATTTTGTACGCCAAGAGCTAGCGCAAGTGCACAAGAGGGAGGGAAAAGCCAAAGAAGCCACACCGCTCCCGTTCGTAGCTTCCACACCTCACCACCTGAGCTCGGTCAGTGCCGGGCTGGCCGCTTTCCTTCCGTCTGCCGCTTTGCTTGCTCCACCCCGCACCTCCGCCTCCGTCCAGCCAGAACCGAGTCAAGCGATCCGGTCGCATCTCCACGCGCACCTCGACCTCCCCCCGTGCGGCTCTTGGTGGTGAGGGTGTGCTGCGTGGCGTGGCGGCGGCCTCGAGTTGACAGCTCGAGGTGTGAGCTCCGACACCTGCTGCTGCTGCGTGCGCGGCCGCCGTTCTTGCAGCAGGGTCTCGTCCCGTGAGGAGTGGGTGAGTCGGCGGGCAGGGCTCGATCTGCACAGAGGCTTGGGGTTCTTTCTTGCTAGGGAGGGGCGCCTGGTTGGTCAGCTTGCACGAAGTAGAGCCTGAGCTGGTTGGGCGTGGAGATTTTGATTGACTTTTGAGGTTACCGGGGGATAGGCAGGTTGCTTCTTGCTCGCTGGTTTCTTGGCTCTTCGGCAACGACCCTTGCTGATTTTCCTCCCGAATTAGCGGCGGAGCTCCATCCTGGCCTTACAAAGATTGGGCCTTTTGAAGCCGCTCTCTCTCACTTCTTGCCTTGCTGGCGAATCTTGGGAGCCTCGCTGCTTCTCTTGATTCCTTGCATTACTGGCCATCTTGTTCTGCGAGCTGAGGGACAGAGGGAGGCCATCTTTTCCTGCTTACCTCTGTCGTGTAATTAACCGGAGGATCGAGCTGATCTAGCTGGGAATCTTGAGGCGACGGTGTTTGCTCGCACAGTGCATGGGCGGTGAGTGAATTGATACAGAGGGAAATATGGGGAATTGCATGGATACCACGGCGCGGGTGGATCACAGCATGAACAATGCTGCCTGTGAGTGCCCTGGTTCTCTCTCTGCAGTTAATTCTCGTTATATTTGTCTATTTTTGTCTCTTCTGTAGCTCTGAATTCAATTGATATGGCGACCTAAATGAATTTGCCCCTTTCGTGCTAGATAATTTTGTGATCATAGTACTTCTTTTTTTGTACTACTACCTATTTTTGTCTAGAGTCTTTGTTCTTAGCTGTTAGCACCTTGCTTTCTACTTTTGTTCCTCTTTTTTTACTTCTGTAGGATAGGACATAGCGATAGGGTTTAAAGGCAATAGTGGGAACTTTTGTGCCAAAATATAGTTCCTCTTTTACATCGCTTTAGGGCCATTGAGGTGCCAATCAAATCAAATCTGATAATTGACAGTGGCGTGATAATCCTGATTTACAAATTGGAATATTAGGCTTTGATATTCGATTTCACATTAGCAAAACGAATAGGGGTTGTTATGGATCCAGTAGCAATTTGTTAGCATATGTTTACTCCTTTATATCATAAGTAGGTTCACAAATTTGGTAGAGAACCACTTAGGCTCACAAATTTGATCCAACAGCAATTTTGCAGCATATGTTTAGGGCCATCGACGTTAATTTGATAGCCTAAACATGTTTACAATACCACACAATTTGCGTACTTTGTTACTATAGTTTTGGTACCAGAATTCATGAGCACGGCATCATCATAACCATTAAATGTTATTGATATCAAGTTGTTCTCATTCATATTTTCCTTTGCTTCTTGTTGAGATATCAGACCCATCAAAAGTGACCAGCAAGACAAGTTTATCATCTGTCCCTTCCACGATTAAGAGTAACTCAACTCGCTCAACTTTGACTCTTCCATCCATGAGAGACCGAAGTGAGCTTCCTACACCTCGGACAGAAGGTGAAATATTGTCATCTTCTAATTTGAAGGCATTCACGTTCAATGATCTAAAAACTGCCACCAAGAACTTCCGACCGGACAGTCTTCTTGGAGAAGGAGGATTTGGGCATGTTTACAAAGGTTGGATTGATGAAAACACTCTAGCACCTTCAAGACCGGGGACTGGTCTGGTTGTTGCTGTCAAGAAGCTTAAACCAGAAGGTTTCCAAGGACACAAGGAATGGCTGGTAGGTTCATCACTCTTCTGTATATTTTCTACATCTCCAAGGACATTTGTCATTGTTCCTACTCTTTCCATGCTGCAGACAGAGGTTGATTACCTTGGCCAACTTCACCACAAAAATCTTGTTAGGCTCATTGGTTACTGCTCAGATGGTGATAACCGGCTTTTGGCGTATGAATTCATGCCCAAGGGAAGTTTGGAGAATCATCTGTTCAGAAGTATGGATTTCATCTCTATGGCGCTGCCTTGTGAAGTCCCAAGTTTCATAGTTTGGTCATATAATAATGCAACATTCCTACTTTTCAGGAGGTGCTGATCCTTTGTCATGGGCAATCAGGCTCAAAGTTGCTATTGGAGCTGCCAGGGGTTTGTCATTTTTACATGATGCTGAAAACCAAGTTATATACCGTGACTTCAAGGCATCGAACATTCTCCTCGATTCGGTATGCTTAAATACTAGGCCAACTCTGTTTGGGAACCATGTGCATCTTGTTCAATGACCCTCTATCTTGTTCTTTATTGTTGTTCCAATGCAGGAATTCAATGCAAAACTTTCAGATTTTGGCTTGGCAAAAGCAGGTCCGACCGGGGATAAAACCCATGTATCCACACAAGTCATGGGCACTCATGGATATGCAGCTCCAGAGTACATTGCGACAGGTTAAGTATTCTGTCTCGATATAATTATAAAAAATTGGGGTTATACTTACTATGCATTTCTTTGGTGTATGGCGCCGTCTTTTAATTGGAGATGTGAATGCTGGCCCCTTGTATTGATTAGCTAAATCTGACACTTAGATATCTTGCTTCCTACCTAAAGCATCTTAGGTGGTCCTGGGTATAATAAAAGAATACTTGTTTAAGCTGAAAAAATATGTTATATGTCGTCCTGCCATCAAATAAGCTTCTTTGCATTCCTTTTTATATCAACAAGTTGGAGCCAATTGTACTATGTTCTGTTCTCTCTGTTTTGTGTTGCAATTCTTGAAATGCAGCATTTCATTTTGATACGTCAGATTAGCACTTTTCATATAGTGAGTGCTCCACTCAACTTTGTTCCTACTAAGTGCGGGCGGCATAGTATTCCTGGATTTAGGAAATAATCATACTTAATGACAATAAAGGTACATGGTTATTTCTGGATCTATTTATTTTCTCATGCTGCTTGAAATTTTGCAGGACGCCTCTCTGCAAAGGCAGATGTCTATAGCTTCGGGGTGGTGTTGCTTGAATTGCTCACTGGAAGAAGAGCCCTGGACAAATCGAAGCCAGGCATAGAGCAGAACTTAGTTGATTGGGCCAGACCTCACTTGGGCGACAAGCGCAGGCTATACCGCATCATGGACACGAAGCTTGGAGGCCAGTATCCAAAAAAGGGGGCAAACGCCATCGCGAGCATTGCGTTGCAATGCATCTGCGGTGATGCTAAAATGCGGCCTCGGATGTCTCAGGTGTTGGAAGAGCTGGAGCAGCTGCAAGATGCCAAATATGGTTCACCGTCACCACTAGTTGACATACGGAAGGCCTCACACGCAGTACCAAGATCACCAATGAGAGTCCAACCTTCGCCGCGACGATCACTTGGAGCAGCAGCAGCGTCCCCATTACCAGGTTATCGCACTGCACAAGTGCACTAGAACGGGACAAAGATGCAACGTACCTTTTAGGCTGTATATTTGTTGGTTTGAGCAATGAGCAGTGTTGTAACTTCTGATTCTACTGATGTTTTGGCGATCATATATGCCACAGGAATGCCACCATGTCAATCTATGATAAGTTCATGCCTGGTTCAGCAAACGTATTGGCTGTCGTGAGTGTTTGAAATTTATTCACCTGGCATCTATAACAACCTTGATCTATTTGTTTGCTACAATGGGAAACCATAATTGAGACGGGCAGTTTCTGCAGCAAAATAGATGAATGTTGCATTGTTGCTCCAACCCAGTAGTGATTCAAAATCTTGGTTTGGTGTGCAAGTTGCATCCATACATCGTTTTTTCTTCTGCAAAAACGAAAGTTGGTAGCAGGTAATAGCTGAATCCAACATTTCTGTTTTCACTTCTCAACAATGAACTCCTGAATCTCTATCCCAGTGTGACGGGCGCCGCCCTGTTTCCTCACCAAAACCTCATCACCAACCTTTAGCGAAGTCACAGGGATTGCGGTTCTTCCACCTGTTCCTGTCCCAGACGATAGTACAGGTCAGGAATAAGCTGATGGAAAGAGACTTAAAAATGACAGGTATGATAACGAATTAGTGATACGTCTATAGTCCAGTCTTTCAATTTTGGACCACAATGGTTTTACCTTTATCAGGGGTGATAAGCGCGACTGTCTCTGCATTCTGTAAGAAAATGCTATATGTATCGTCCCCAGAGTTGTCCTGCAGCAAGCCAATAGTACCATGAAATGAAGAAATGGGCATTTACATGAAGCAACACATAACGCTTACAGCAAGGAACACCATTTGTAACCTTTGCTTCTACAAGGATGAGTGGTCTTGATTCAATCTTCACACGACCCACAATGGCAGTGCGCCACAGCCCATTTTGATCGACCACAATCACTTCCTTTCCTGATCGCAGCTCAGAGAGGTAGCTCGTTTTGCCCCCAGGGACAGAAACATATGCATGCACAGGCCCCTAAAAGTGGCAAATAACAAAAATACAAAATGATATAGGTCTTTCTTGTGTTGCAACACACTAACACCAACATCTAGCTGCTTTCCAATTTGTCATAAACTTACCGCATTGACCCTGAAAGGCCTGCTTGCAATGTAGTTTGTTTCCAAGCATTCAGAATGAACAAGGAACATTCCCCTCGCATAGGATCCAACCTGAAAACAAGATGTATGGACAACAGGAATCAACAAAATTCTGAGTGGTATATATCAATATTTCCATAACATTTTTCCTATGTGTAGCAACAGTCAACAAGTGAGATATATACACAAACCAGAAGGCCTTCACCAGGTCGCATGATACTGCAAAGATCCACACAAACACGATCACCCATACCCACAACTTCAACCTTTGATACAGTAGCCTTTGCCAGTGGTAATTGACTCTTTGCCTCGTTCCTTCTGTCAAAATAATCCTGAGTCATTAAAAGGGGAGGGAAAAAACGTCTGGTAAATCATACAATCAGAAGAAGAATAAGCAGCAGCAAGAAGTAGCATTTCACATGTATATAAATACAAGGCAGCAATGAATATTTTATACTAGAGGATCATAATGACAAGGGTTTTACATTTTAACCAGAGGAACTTTGACAAGAGTTATGATAAAATACCTTGAGCTTAATGATATCATCCATGTCATCTACTTTAAGTACAACTCCATCCAGCCCTTGCTCTAAGGCCTACAAAATGAGAGTCAAAAACATGAAACAACCTCATACACAATGATTTAGGAACATCTAACCAGCCGCATCATATGCAAGATATGTGTTTTATGTCACAAGTTCTGAATAATTACCTCAAGAAAAACTTGAGCCTCAGTTGAGTTTGTCGAAACAGCCAATACAGTTCCTCTACATCCTTGGAATGCTGCAACAATATTTTCTGCCGGTATAACCTATGAAATGTGGAGAGGGAATACCACTGAATGCCTCTAACTGAGAGATATTAAGTTTATGCAGTAATCTTTGGCACTGGCCAGACAAGAATATTGGTCAAGCCGATGCCACAAATAATTCATAGAGAATATGCGTAATGCATGCATATGCCATTACACGACTTTGATAGAATTAGAAATAACCAACTCACAATGCAGTATAATGAGATCTCAAGTATGATATAGCATATCTTTGAAAGAGATTTAGTGTTTATGCTGCAATGTTCAGTAGTCTAACCTGCCAACCACCTCGAAAGTCTATGACAATATTCTCTGCTTGGAAATTGTCTGGCTGTAGGAGTTCAAGCTCTTTGGGTGAAGATACTTGCGAAATTAAAGCAACCTTCTGATTCTCCCCATCTAAAATCTCTTGGCCATCAATAAATAGAGGATGGATGCGAGCAGTTGCTGAAAAACCAAATGAGCATACTGAGTATCATAGAATCTGAGAAGTATGCATGCTCGGTGAAGCATATCATCAAACATATGACTAGTAATCCTGCTGCTAACTCGAATAGGAATAAGGCCTAGTATTTATCTTGTTGAAACGGCACTGGCATAATATTATCGGCGTGAAATGAAGGAAACAGTTGCTCTCACATGACCAATCCTTGCCGAGATCTTTGGATCCGAAGAGGAAAGTGCTCCACCCCCTCTCCACGGCCGCCGTCATCACCTGCCGATTCTCAGTCCACACCCAGACGGTCTTCCTCAGCTCCGCCTCCGCCGGCGGAGCACTAGAGGCGCGCATCCTGACGGAAGCCCGCCGCGGCGAGGCTGACGCCACCACTGCATCACATCAACCAGAATCCCACCAGGTCACGATCAGTAGACATCGCGATTACGAAATCATCAGCTGCCTGGCTACTTGGGCACCCCCCATTTCCCGCCAAACGATGAAACCAGCAAGTGATGCAACATGGGGATGGATCGAGCCATTTGAATCGCGAGTCATGAATCGGCTTGAGGGATCTGCGTATGGGCGAAGAATCCAGCAGGAGAAGCGGAACAAGGCAGGTATGGGAGGTTACCTGCTGTTTGGGTTTGGGGCGCGAGGAGGGAGGCGTGGAAGCACGGGAGGGCTTTCGCAGAGCCAGAGGAGCAGACTGCCATTGACGCTGATTAGCTTCTCTCCCATCGTCTTCCTCGCTCCCTCCGTTGTGATGATGAGAGCTCTGTTTGGAGGCCCATTCAGTATGAGAGGTCATTTTTTGGGCCAAAGGCCCACCCAGGCGAGAAGCCCCTAATTACACGGGCCTAAGCAAGCAGCCAACAGATCCAATGGGCCCTATTACTGTTGGGGCATTCAGATAAAAAAAACAAAAAATACCCGCAGTAAAGCCAAGGTTCCGTTTCGTTTCTTCAGGACTTTTTTTTTTTTTTTTCGTTTCGGTGCCAACAGACCAGAGTGGCGCGCGCGAAACTTCCGGCTCCCAAATCGGCCAATCCCCACCACGACGTGTTCTCCGCCGCCGCGTGCGTGCCCCGTGAAGCCGTGTCTTCGGCCACTCGGCGCCGGGCCGCCGCCGGTGCTCGGCGAGACGGCACGCGCGAGTGGGGAGCAAGTGGAGACGACGTGCAAGTTACAACCACGAGGTGATCGAGCCAGGTCCGGCTCCGAAGCGAACGCGACGGGCAGCTCCAGTGAACCATCCAGCGACGCGGAACGGAACGGAGTGGTGGCGGGCACGGACCACGGAGACGTGGTCCTCCCTCTTCTTCGTCCGGGAATACGCGGCCCCCCTGTCGCTGTCCATCATCTCTTGCTCCGACCATGCATGGTGCTCTTGTCCAGGTCCAACCCAACGGCTATCCCGAGCAGGGTTCACCCAACCGCGGTAAGACCGGTTCCCGACGGTAAAAAAACCGGTCCGGCCGGCCGGCTAACCGGTGGGAGCGGTTTTATAGTGTCGGTTCGGGGGCGGTAACCAAGCGGTTTTGCAACCGGGCCGGGGCGGTTTGGTCGGGAACCGGTCAAACCGGACCGGTTCCAAACGGTTAGGTGAACCCTGATCCCGAGACAAGGCTACCACTTTTTCTCTTCCAGACCCTCACGTTACCTAGATATTGTTTGTCACACATGTAACCAGGCCCCTGTTCGGCTGTACTGCCTGAGCGCGCGTACCACAATGAGTGATTTCAAGAAGTACCCTGCCCAAAAAACTCCCCAACGGCTCGTTCAACCACCGTGTGTCCGTGTCGTCTCTCTAGTAGTCTCGTAGTATAAACGAGTTCGCTCCCCTCCGACTCTCCGAGCCCTCTCACACCGCCCCCAAAAGAGCCTCAGGAAGATTCTGCAGGTGCAGCTGCCACCATCCCGAGGATCGGAGCAGCAGAAGCCAGGAGCCATCACCAAAAGAATCAGAGCCCTCGGTCGGTCGTTGAAGCCGACTCGCCGGCGTCGCCATGGCCGGCTGCTGCGTCTTCCTGCGGTGGCCATCGTCGGCATCTCCATCCCGCATCGGCTACCGCAACCTCGACGACGAGGCTGGCCCGTCGCCGGCGACGGTGACGGTGGTGGTCGGGAAGGAGCGGCGGGCGTTCGCCGTCGACCAGCTCGTGCTCGACTCCTACCCGTTCAGGGTGCTCCTGGAGACGGTGGCGCGGAAGGAGGAGCGCCGGGGTGGGGTCATCTTCGTCGACGTCGACGCCATCCTCTTCGAGCACATCCTCTGGCTCGCCTGCGACGGACGATCCGTCTCGCAGATCCTGCAGCTCGACCTCAAGGAGATCATCGACTTCTACGCCCAGGACGCCTGAATCTCTTCCTGCTGGTGCCTGTCCTTATTGGGACGCGGCTCCTGATTTCTTGATCAGAATTTTTTTTATCTTCATTTCGTTCTTCTTCATCTTATGCCAATTAATGTGCATATTGATGAACTTCTGCTACAAATACAACCATACCGACGAAAGTACTCAACTATAAACTCATGGCTGGTAGCCATTTCTGACTGCCCTGCACTTCTTTTGCTAGTATTTGGTCCTTCTGAAGTTTGCTGATCAGCTTCTGTAACTCTGAATTTATTGAACATTTACAAAATGACGCTGTCAATAAGAACTCTGATGGAATTTCGTTTACTTGGTCCTTCTAATGTTTTCTTTTAGAGACGGGATTTAGTTCTGGTCATTTTTTCACTCAACCTGCTAAAAACACGCTGTTTATACAATAAGCTGTCAGCTATCGTCTGAACTCTGAACGTGACGTCCACCAACTCAAAACCTCTTGACCATTTCGTTCTCACGGGCTGGTGACCCAGCTGCCGACTACCTGACAAAGAAAATGCAAAAAAATTGAAGCAACCCAACATTATTGTGGGACTGATGACGAGAGAAAAAAAACAATGGATGTTGTTCCTTCCAGGCAATCTCAATTCTTTGGTGCATACACAAGACTCCAGCTATTCCAGTTCTGTACTGGCATCGAATCATCATCATCGTGTCGTAAACAATTCAAGAAGATGTTGCTCATGGACAAAAAAAAAAAATTGCCAGAGATACGCTGCGTTCTGCTGATTTCGTTGGCAATCTTTAGATTCCTACCATTACACGGTACAGTACTAGAATTCTGTACTGCAATTCAAGAAGCCGTAACACAATTCAAGGGGATTTTTCCTATCTTTCTTAATGTTGATATACATGTACACGGTACAGTACTACTACAATTGTGTACTGCAGTTATTTTACTACTAACGGCTAAGGAAGCCGTAGAAGTTGACTATGCTTCCGCGCTTTCCTTGTCCAATCATTGACTGCATCATCAGGTTAGATTTTCTCTCAGAGAAAGCCGCCCAACCTGTCGTTGTTACTCGTGTGCATTTTCACACGTACGTAGCGCCTGTAAATCATTGACTTAGCCCAAATTATGTTTTTTATAGACGAGCCCAAATGATGTTTGGCAGTCAGGTCACAAACTCTCAAGTCACAACTAACAACATGGGCTGACTAGTTGAGGCTGAGGCCCAAACCCCAAGGCCCAAGCATCGCCTGCTTAATGTTTTGGAAGAGAAGGCTTCATCCTAATCAGAAGTTTATCATTGGTGTGGTACCAACCAAAGTAGTTTGCTATATACAAAAGAATGTTCCTTGGAAGAATAAGCAATTCTAAACTTCTTCCTAACAACCAAGCTTGGTTGAGAGTTGAGACACAGCTTTTATTCAGATCATGACTAGCCAATTTAGTTTCTACTTGCTGATTGCTCAACTGTCAGCTCTTTTTCTCACAGAACATTTTGGCAGATTACTCGTGAAACCAGTACTGATGTCTATCAGCATAAGTTCGTGTCAGGTAGACCTAGAAAATGTGCTAGAATATTCCAAGCCTCAACATTAAATTTCCTAGCGTTCTTTGAGCATAATCATCTGTTCCCATTCCCAACCAACAAAGCTATGCGATGTACACAAATCCATAGAAAAAAGAAAAGAAAAACAAGGTGCAGATGCCATTGGAACCGAAACTCTTAACTGTAAAGGCTACACGCATCCAGCAGAAAAAGGCATCTCAGCTGATAGACATGCCTCAATCACAGGTGTCCACCACTCTTGCATGACCACTCCAGAATGTTTCCTATATGCATATCAGACTGTGACATTAAAGACGACGAAACCTTGCCAACGCGTCCAGCCGCGAACGCTATCATCATCATGATTCGTGAACGCATTCATGATAGGAATTCTGGCAGTTGGCGCCAGCACGCTGGGTCCTGGAGGCGTTGAGAACTTCGGCAACTGTCTGAACCTCCTGCGTCGCTCAGTCGGTGTGGTCTTTGGAAGAAAAATTTGAACTACTCACGCTTTCGTTTCTCTGCAGGTTGCGGCAATGGAGCAAGCGAAGGAAAGACGAGTTCGCTGTGACCGGCGGCATGGGCGTTAGGCCGGGTGATCCACTGGAATCTGCCTCTCCTTTTCGGGGCACAAAAGGAGCTGCGCCGAGCTGGCCACACGGAGTTGCAGATTTTTCCCTGCCGACCCAATCACCATCGACTGCTCCGGAAAGGCAGTTGAGCTTCACCTCGTGTGATCTGTGAGCCATGGCCGGTGGGCCGGGTGAGTCCTCTCTGGGTCACGGGCTTGTGGGCCCAAATAGGCAGGCAATCATCAATACTCTACTCCAGTCCTCCACCACAGCAGTCACCAGCTGTAGCCGCCCGCCCTGCCTCCGCAGACGCGTGGTGTGCAACGGGCGGGCACTCGAGCTTGCTTAGCAGGAAGATTAGCCGCTAAGACTCTGCCGTGGGCACCCACTGTTAGGCTCGATCCCAGCTGGATTAGCATTTCTTTTTTCTTTTCTTTTTGCCTTGTCAGCCTACTATATAACGTCCAGCTTCGTCCTCTCCTCTCCTCTCGCTCTCCAAACAGTCGCTGTGCGGCGCCCGTGCCTCTCGTAGAAGACAAGTCCAACACTGTTGCTGCGTGATTGCTGAATTTGCTCCACAGCTTCATCAGGGAAGGCAGGGGGGCAAGGAGGACAAGAAAGAACACGAGGGTCGGAGGGTAAAGAACCTCAAGGAAGAGATCATCCATGGAGAACCTCAAGGAGGTAACAGCGATTTTCCATCTCCCTGACCCTGAATCCTTCGTTGTATCTGACTTTCCGTGAACAAAATCCTTTCTGGTAACTTGGATGCTTCTTGAGGAGCTTATGCTTAGCCTTCGGATTCCTGTTGCGATCCATACGTCCATGAATTCATTCTCACTGCTTGCTTGCGTGTGTGCAGCAGCGGGGCCAGGACGCGGCGGGCGCCAACGGCTGGATGACGGTGCCGGCGTTCGGTGACTGGGACATGAAGAACGGCGCGCTGCCCGACTACTCCATGGACTTCTCCAAGATCCGCGAGATGCGCAAGCAGAACAAGAAGGAGCTCTCCCGCGCCAGCCTCGGCGGCGACGAAGACCTCCCCCACGCCCAGCAGCAGCGCAACCAGGCGCAGACCAAGGCGCAGCCCAAGCTCGGCCGCCCCGCCGACGACCACCGCCGGCCGCTCCACGCCCGGGACCACTCCCCAACGGTAAAGCTCACCTCCCTCCATGCGCCGCGGCGCCCGGCTTTGTCACTTGTTTCATCGTGTTCGCCAGACGGTCAACAAAGCCAAGTCCCATTTGGTCATTTCAGAATCAAATCCCAAATTAAAGGCATCTCTTTTATAGCTTTATAAATTTTCGCACAAATCCAACATATTTGCATTTCGATTCATCTGATCTTGAATACTAGTGTAAAGGTTTTAACTTTCCATCATGCATGTGACAGGAGTAGAGAGTGCAAGTTTCTAGTAAATAAACTAGTCCGATCGAGCCAAATTATCAAAGTAGACAGTGGAGTAAAATACTAGCAAGTGGCAAAACCAGTTCTTGGAATGTACTACTGCATTAGAACACACGGTTAAAACTTCACTTCGTAGGTAGCACCACTGGCACTGCAGTCTGTAGAAACTCAGTTTCCTTCCTACTGCTCTCTTTCCGAAACAGATTTTCGAGACGGTATAGTTGTTGATTAGCAAAACAGCTACCGCATGTGGTTTCAGAATCAAACAGTCAAACTCATATTCCAAAGCATTGGTAATCTTACATCATTACATGGACGGTGGAACTGAGCATGTGAATGTGGGCAGGAAGGACAGCAACTAGCATTTACATGTGGTAGTACTTGGAACCGTGTTAATATTTAATATCTTAAACCAATGTTCCCCTCTGCCAACTCTGAGGATAGGATGCTCTGCAATCTTGATCACTTTTGCGCTTTTAAAATGCGGGGATATCCTTTTGTCTAATATTCTGATAACATGATAAGACGACAATGGAGTCAAATGGGCCTGCTGTAGCTCCCTGATGATTCCCCTAAAAGTACCAGCATATGCTGTAAATTGTAATTAGTGGTAGGAACTAGAGTAGTGTGCGTTAAAAATCTGAATCGGTTCTGAATGCAGGGTTTAAAGAAACAATAACATGAAAGATGCAAAAACCTCTTCTCAATCAGAATGAACTATGATTAAGATTTAAGAGCTCTACTGCAATATGATTCAGTAAGTCAGATGACAGTTTCGTGGTGAGTCCGTCCGACTCCGACCGACCGCCTCAGTTGGGATCAGAGTTGGTTCAAACAGCTATAGATTGGTTTTTGCCAGTATATGGACGTGTATTATAACTGATTGGCAAGGACGAATCTTATTGTTTTCTTAATCATGTCCTCCATATCTGCATGCCTTTAGAAAGCTGCGATGATATATTTGTTGTGTCACTGTCCATTGGGGAATCTTAGGGACACTAATCATGGGGTTGAGTCAGTTGAGGGGATAAGAAACACTCATGCAACAAACTAAGGATTAGTTGCCAACAATCTAGGAAATTTTGCTACAGTTTGTTGGCATGTACAAATATCTCTCTTTTCTTTTTTTTGTTGCTTGTGACACTGGAGAATTTCCTGACACAAAACATAATTCTGCGCATGAAATTAAAACAGAACTCAATTGCCGCCACAGATTAAAGGGCCCATACACTTGTAAAACATCACATATGAAATTGTCATCTTAACAGAACCTCAAACAAACGCATTAAACATTTACATCACTATGTATCTGACATTTTTCTGTGTAAAATCAGTCCATGCATTGTGGTTACTGATCTGAAATTTGTCTACGCAGGGAGGGAAGAAGTTTCTGAGCTACTTCCAGTGCTGTATCAAGGCCTGAGAGAGGAAGTGCTGCCACTGCCTTTGTGAACAATTAGGTCTCGGTTTTGTTAATTATCCAAAAATGTGTAATATATTTGTCCTGATGGTTACTCTGTCGGCCTGTATGAAGAACAAACCAAACCAGTTTGTGGGTAAACAGCGGTTTCCTTGTACACGTCGTTATTGATTCGTTTGCGACTTGTGGTACAATGTTACCCTGTTATCTAATATATTGGAGGGATACTGGCACCTGCTCATCTTTTTTTGTTGAGGGCCATCATTCGTTTGGATTGGTTTTGTAACCGCGATGTGAGAATATATGGGAAAAAACTAATGATCCTGCTCTTCTCGCTCCAGTTTATCTGCTCTTTCAGGTACCAAATTTTGCAGGCTAACACAGAACCTGCATTGTGTTACATCTTTCGGTTTGCAGCATTTGGCAATATCATCAGAGTGTTCTACCACGTTCTTCAGTGTTATGCTTTGGCCACACTCTTGTTAATTTGATGAAAGAATTGTTGGGGAAAAATGAGTTTAAATACACAAATGTCAAAATGGTACAGCTATACACGAACATGCTGGGAGGAAAAATTGCTGGTTTAAACGCCACTAAATGCAATTTGGATTACGAATTTTCCTAATTTCAAATCGGGATTTTCGATTGATGAAATCAACGATATTCCTAAAGTACCGATAAAACATTACTAAAACCTGCGGTCTTCTCCTATCTTATCCGGACAGGGCCCACGTGCCAGTCTCTCGAAAACCCCAAGGGCGCACCGCCACACAACACGGCGGCCGACGAGGCGGCGATGGTGGGGCGAAAGCCGATGCGCCGCCGCCGAAATGACCGGCAACCGCCGCCTCCTCCGCCGCCGCAGTCCTTCGGCGCCACGGCTCGCCCGACCTCCCCGCGCTCGTCCACCTCTGCCGCCGCGGTCGCCGCCGCCGACCTGGACGAGCTACTGCTCACGGCGCCGCCGCCGTCGGCGTCAGAGCCCCGGAGCTTCCCGTACGCGGTGAAGCAGCAGTGCTGGGAGAAGGCGGAGCGGGTGCCCGGGCGCGACCCGGAGAGGTGGCGCCGCGACGCGCTCGGCAACATCGTTTTCCGCAAGCTCGTCGGCTGCCCCGGGTGCCTCTGCCACGACTATGACCACATCGTCCCCTACTCCAAGGTCCTAGCTTACCACTGCACAAAACCAGTTCCTAGAACTCTGCTTTTGCTGTTAGTTTTGTTCATGTTGGCGCAAAAGCCTGGGAATCGAACGGCTCTTGGACAGCAATAAGCCTCACTACGGTCTAGCATTCGAATATTTTTAGTGCCTTTTGATGCAGCACATCACTGACCTTATCAAATTGATAGGGTGGGAAGAGTACATTGGAGAATTGCCAGGTTTTGCAGGTATGTCATAACAATTCTGCTATGCAATTGAGATAGTTTTTGAAGTGGGATCGAGAATTATTGGAACAAACGAAATCCCAAAAATTCAATGTGCCATGGACAAAACAAAGTCTACTTTAAATTATGTGTGATTGATACAATGGGCCTGTGTGATATCTTGTTGGGGAGAAAAAACTGTATGGCTAGTGTGATGGAACTGTTTCTTGTTTTGAAGTCACAAACCCACAACTGATGACTGATGCAGGGATTGATGCTTGCAGGCTACAGTGAATCGATCTAAAGGCAACAAGACTGAGATATCCAAATCTGAGCTCATACAAAAGAGTGCCTATTGTAGGGTTTCAGGTAAATAAAATCCACCTTAAGCTGCCATTGTTTTTTTTTGAAGTATTTAGTTATTCAGGTTCTCAGATTACTAACTGACTTATCTGATGTGCGCAGGACGGGATATGGATCTTGTTGAACTCTCCGCCTATGGCAATGTCAGGCGAGGGCCAGATTCAGGGGGCTGCAAAATCCAATGAAGTGCAGAAGTAGATATATCTGATGAGTTATGTTAATCAGTTTGAAGTACGGGCTTGAGTCTGAAAGGAGAAAGCTTGATTAATTGTTCTGTCAAACATGTCCAATTATGTTTGTACAATATAGCTTGATGCTTCAAGTGATTTATCTGTGATAAGTGATTGTGATATATTTGAATCAATGATTTTCTGCACTCAGATTCTGTATACCTCCCCATCACCCAAAAAAAAAAAAAACTGCACAGCCCAACGATGGATATCCTATGAAGGCCATAGTTTGGTGCCCACCCAACTTTAACAGTTTGAGTTGGTACTTCGTCTGGATCTTCCGAGATTGGAACACCTGTGGGCGGTTAGCCTTTAGATGACTACATCGACTCCCACTGAAAACCTTTTCTTTTACTCTGCATCATGAAAAGTTTACCATTTACGAATTATCTAGAAACACTAATGACAGTACAAACTATACCTTAAGTGAAGGTTTAGTTTGATTTAACGTTGGGATCCTGGCACTGTTACTCTTATAAGCTCAGTTTAAATGTTTTGGGGCACTGTTACTCTTATAAGCTTTTCACTTTGTTTTTGTAAATACTTTATTGATTCCATCATGTTTTTGAGAAACTTTTGCAATTGCGGTCCACATTCCGAGGATTGACTTAGGCTGTGCTGGAAAGGATGATTCCTTTTGACATTCTATACACAAGTTCAAAAGTGTGGTCAGGTCAATCATGTACCAACGCATTTTGCTTCAATAGTGACGTCGGAATTGATCTCATTTTTTTGCACCTTCATATTTTGTTTGCAGGAGTGAACACAGATACTCCAAAATTTCCGCATGAATTGATTGATCTAACATTTGTATCCATATATGTATGAGTGGATGAGGACGCATGAAGCCCTGTAATCTTAAGTGACAACTCACAAAGAAGCAATATCCGTATCTGAGCCATGATGGTGCCAACAAAGCGACAATGACTGGTATTATCTCGAGATTTTTCAGTATTTCTGGAAATCTTTACAGTTTCATACCATTGGTTAAACTTCAAACGTGAGTAAGATTTCAGGCTTGTCTTCAAATTGATACCGTGTTTTCTGTCATTTGAATTACACAAAAATGTAGTATATCGCTGTCATTGCATGATAGTGTGATGTGTGAACAGATCTGTGCCTTTTATATTAAGATATTCAACTAATCATGTCATATTTGGCTTTTATAAATTTTTATTTTGTTCATTAACTAAATTAATTCAATATAGAAGTTAGAGTTTGTTCACATCCACGAGACTGTCAGATATATTTCGCCATGTTAAATCCAGATATGAAACTGGCATGCTAAATTTCGATTTACCTTTAAAAAGACATGTGCTATGACATTATCCAAAGAGTTTTCTTCGATTAATGCATGTTGCACAGTGTTTTTAAAATAGGGCTACAAGTTATCCACAGACCAGTGGAATGGTTTGCCTAGCAGCCCATTTCCATATTATTTGGCAGGTACGAGGATTTGATAAAGAAAGCAAGGTCTCAAAGTTATAATCAGGTTACAACCTAGGAGTTTCCCAGCCAAATTTAGACCGGGTCCATATCTTGGATCTTGCACAAGTAGAAAATAACAAAATCACTTACTTTTTATGATATATTTGCCAGTTCATAGACAATGTCATTTTGGGGACTTGGAACTGGATTAATAAAGGTAATCTGATACCTCCAGATTAGAAACATAGATAAGGATGAATTAATTATTTACTAATATGCATACTCTGGATTTTTCGTTGTAGTCATAATACCTTAAGAGGGTTATCTGCTTAAACCATTTTTTTTAGTATGCTTGTTTTGTTTCCTGTTTTTTTAGGATGACTTGCCCACTGCTCTAACTGCATCTGTTGTGGGTTAGTTGAAATCTCATTGTCATCTATCCTTTCTCTTTTCCTTTTTTTTTTTTTGAAAAAGCTTGACTTCATACATAAAATATTGTTGAAAGCAAACATGTTGAATTTGTTAAATACTTCTTGTGGACTAGAAGGTAGGTACTCCCAGTGATCGGTGAGTCCACTTTAGCATTCCAGTGCAACTTTTGCATTACGTGCCTTTGATAGGAAAGTGCACTAAAAAAGGTTTGCCCAAAGTTATTGTCCTTAAGTTCTGAAGCTGCCAATGGTATGTAAACACCAAAAGGCAACTGCTTATTGGTTTTGACCTTTAGATGTCAAAAGGAATCATTCGCTCGTTTCATAACATGGCCGAAAGTCACAATGATGAACATGGTGCGTGCCCAATAGGTCAATACTTGAGAAAAGTATGGTTTTCCCCTGTATTGTTGTATTAGTACAGAAAGTATTTCCTTACCAACATATCACATTAAACATGTGTTTTTCACAACTAAAAGATTGCTCAGAGAGTCATAAAAGTCAGAATAGTAGTCTGATCAGAGCTATGCTTAGTTACAAAAACTTTGTGCTTTGGGGTGTTTTGGGGTGGGGGCGCTGGGGCATCTGTAAGCACTTTTTTCTTTCCTAAATTCATTTGGGAGGGATTCAAAATTTGCATTTTTGCTTAATAAGGAGACTAGATATTAGATGGACCTTGGAGTTTTAGATTTAAAGTCAAACATGTGCCTATTAAATTGGTTGACAATGGTGTAGGTGGAGTTGGCACTAGCGGATTTCAACAAGCGAAAAGTAGGATGAGTGGCGGTAATAGTGCACATTATGGAAACATTCTAAAGGTTGTGGTGACAGGGTGTTACCTAACAAATGGGATGTTTGTTTTTCTAGTAGTACCGGGTACCAATCAGCATAGTTTTCCTTATGAGATGGGTACATGATTTTGTACGAATCTATGATTTCCAAATTCAAGTGTCATTCAGCTCACGAGAAATACTGGAAGCAAACTTGTCTGTGTTATATCGTCATGTCCTCAAATGGAAGAGATCCAACTACAGAACATTGGATTATTCTTGTTAGAATACTGCTTTAGTTTGACTGGATTTAGAGAAAAAAAAACGAGAAAGGACATGGACAGGCACGTTGCCGATCTGTTAGAGGGAAAGGGTTAGCAATTAGGTTTAAATGCACTGGTCAGAAACTGACGCTTTTTGCCTAATTAGAAATTAGACTTTTTTTGCAGAAGGTTCTATTTGTTTCTAATCGTGTGGTGGCATGTGGAATACTGGTCTACACTTGTAGATATTCAGACGACAATTTGTGTGGTTTTGAATTTTTTTTGTGACCTTGTTTTCTTATTGGCTAGATTTTTTCTGGACAGTTGGCAGTATGTGTGAAGGCAATAATATATTCCTCTTTCGCATTTAAGGTCAGTGGGACATTCAGTAGTTGTCTATCGCTTTCTTACTTTCTTCTGTGCCTTTGTCTACTTTTTGCATCACTTTCATGATCCAATTATCTCAAATAAAAGGAATAAAGAAACAAAGGATAAGCCCAGAAGGAAAGATACTGACAAAGAAAAGAGAGAGAGAATTCCATGCGAACCCCCCCCCCCCTTCTCTCTCTCCTCTTCTTTGGCTGTCTCACCCAGGCCCATAGATTGCAGTTCTCTTTTGCTGTTCCTTGAACGTGCACAGATGTGTCACCTAGCACTTGGAATTTGCAGTTTACTTTCTCACTCCCTTGACCTGGTACTGTTATCTCACCTAAGCCCCCAAATAGATGCAAACTTTAAGGAGTATGTGAGAGAAGCAAGTAGGATGTGAGGGGCAATAGGTATGGCAACTACACAGATTTAAAGGCTAAGGATGTGAATTGCTAGTTCGGAGGGCTAGGTGAGAGAACAGTGCAAGTCCAGGGCTTATGGTGCAATTTTCTGGAAAAGGAGTGGGCTGGATATATGCTCAAAAGTATCAAATTTACAAGGATGCAGTGGACCACTTTTGTTCACTGAAATGAGCCAACAGCCAATTGTTCTGATGCTATTGCTGAGAGACAACTTTGTAACCAAAATTATTAGTATATTATTTATCCACAAATAAGGGAACTTGCTCTCCCTATCCATCCCCAACCCATATAGCTATCTACAAATATCTATTGTAGTTACAAAGTCCGCTTGCAGCTATGAGCTATGTCATACATTCCATTGTCCATACTCCATACCTAGTTTACAATCCTCTAATGTACAAAATTTGAGCTGTGCCATGATAAATGGTTGATTTTTATATCGTTGCTAAGGTGATGCTCAAGATCCCTCCTGGAAGGTCAGTGAACGTGATAGTGCAGCTGGGTTC
This sequence comes from Digitaria exilis, assembly GCA_015342445.1. Classification (NCBI taxonomy): domain Eukaryota; kingdom Viridiplantae; phylum Streptophyta; class Magnoliopsida; order Poales; family Poaceae; genus Digitaria; species Digitaria exilis. Next base: position 91,305 of record JACEFO010000191.1, on the reverse strand, counting down.
CCCTGCAAGAATGGTAAGCTGTTGATGACTGCGTGAGTTGCTGCCTTTGCCTCTTCCTTATGCTCAAATACTCTTGCAAGCTTGCACCCTCTGCCATCTTTGCTCGCCTTGTCCCCGTTGATCCCGATTAGTGACAAGATGGAACTCCTGGCCACCTCATCTGCATCATCAATCCGGATTGTCTTTGGCACCCACACCTTGCCATTTCCTTTGGTATCTCCTTCCTCATCAGAGTCTCTAGGTCGCTTTCCTGGAGTGAAGCAATTGGACTTTGTGGATGCTGGAGAAGCAGTGCTAAGTGATGAAGCAGACTCAGATCGGGAGTGAGGGGTCCATGGGGCATTCCAAGCTCCTGGAACCATGCAACCCCAGTAGGCAGCAGCTGCCGGGTAGAACGGAATTGCGATGCCTGAGGTGTAACAGGCAGGTGGTGGTGCACAGCCAAATGGCCACATGGCTACCCCGTTCATGCATGGATGCGGAACAACATTTGCAGGTTTATCTGCTGTAACTTTCTCCTTTTGGTTCATTTGGTTCAAGTTTTCTCCCCTTGCAGATCCATCAGTGCAAGAACCAACTGATCGGTCCTCACTGCTCTTGATCCGCGTTATTGGGACAAGTTTCTCCTTTAGGTGCTTCATCTGTTCTGTGAGGTCTAAGGAGGACATGTCGGAGCCAAAGCTGAGCACCGTGCCATTAGTCTTGGCTGCTGTGCATAGAGGATCGATGGGCAGAGCGGCCCTGACCCTCTGAAGGAAGTGGGAAGCGGCTGAAGCACTCTTGCTCTTGCGCCGTCCTGCACCCACAGGGACATTGCGCATAGCCCCGCCGGCCGTCCAGTACCTCTGGCAGTTCTTGCAGAAGTGGCGTGGCTGGTTGATGTTGTAGTTGTTGTAGTAGCAGAATTTGGTGTCCATGCTGTTGCACCGGGGGCACGGCAGGATCTTGTCAGGCTTCTTCAGCTTCTCCTTCGGGTTGGCTGTCTCGCTCTGCTGCTGGTCTCCTGATGCTGATGGGTTCTTGGCAGCTGATGAATCTTCAGTGTCGGCAACCTCCTGCTGCGGAGGCGAGCCCGTGGAGTCCTGAAGGGTGTTCTCTTGTCCCTTCAGTTCAGTCGTACTGCTGCCGCTTTGTTGCATGTCCTGCATCCATGCAGATAGTCTTGATGAGTTCTTTAGTTGCTGCAATTTGCAAAGAATGTTCAAGACTAAAGTTTTATTGTTGGAAATTAGAGGTTAAGACCCAAGGATAATTGCGCCAGTTGGATCAGCGGCTTGCTAAGCTTGTTTCTCCCCTAATCCTGATAGCTAACAAAGCAGCTGTTGATGTACTATGAACTTCTATTACTAGAACGTGGTGATGTAATCGATGCATATAGGCACAGATGTTCTGAACCCAAGATTAAGAAACAAAGTAAGGATATTGCAATCGGTAGTGGTTGATATATCTGCTTCTGGAGCCCAGTAGTGTCAGAAAAGATATGAGAAGCTTTCAGCAAAATCTTTCTAAAGGGCCAATCAGAAGAGGCAACATAGCAATACGATTAGTGCTTCAATTTTTTAAACAGATAATCCTGCACCACTTTTGAATAAAGTGCTACTAGAAGCTTCTTGGGATGACAAAAAAGTCGCAAAACCAAGCCCATAGCTTCAACGAAAACAGCAAGACCGCTGTTGCTGTCCTTGAAGTGGTGGTACAAAACAAAAGGAACGTAAATTCGCTTGCTAATTGAACGCCAAAAGCGCCAATCATGCATGTTCATACTGCTAACTACCAATCCAAGGGAAACACAGAGAGAACATAAAATTCATCATCCTATAATCTTGATGAAACAACTGTAAGGTCTGCGCAGTCAGGCACTCAAACTGTACTTGAGTTGTCATGAGCCCATGACCATGATCAAAGACAAGGAAGAAAAAAAAAAACAAAATTCACCAGTTCCAGACTCGATAAACCAATATAATTCCCCAGCCAAAATTCAACACCCAATTCTGATTGCCAAGCTCACTTTGTCCAAGCAGACACAAGTAGTATACTGTATACTACAGCTCCCTCCCGGTCCATACGAAACCATGGAGTGTCAAAGTGTAAAGAGATGTTTGAAGAAACCAAACCAACCTTATCAGCCTCGCCCACGGCGGCGGCGGCTTCCGGCACGGGGATGGTCTTCCCGAACAGCTTAATCAAGCAGTCTCCGGCGGCGGCGCCTCCGACCTTGCACTCCGCCATCTCCGAGTCCTCTCCCGAGACCGAGAGAGCTCCGATCCGTTTCTTTGCCTGAATTCTCGGAATCTCCTTGTAGCGGCGCTACAGCCTTACTGCATCATCGATCGTAGTAGATGCAGAGAAGGGAGAAGCGAAGCAGCAGCGATCGGTGTTGAGTACAAAAAAAAAAAAGGATTTTTATCTTCGTCTCTGAATTGATCGATCGACGGGGAGGAATGGGGATGGATAGTTTTTAAGGAGAGCGCGGGGTGGGGGGTGGGGGCCACGTAGGCGAGCGGGCGGTGGTCGAGAGCCACAAGCTTGATTTGTGGCCTCGGGAGTGCGGTATTTTGATTCTGCGCACTATCTCGCTTTTGCCCCCAGGTCCCTCTCACCCCACCTGACTTGGCAATCAAATCCTTCACTGCTGACGTGGACATGGAGCACTACTTGTTCAGCTGTTCTTCTCCTCCTTTTCCTCCTTGGTCCTTGCTTTGCTTCCACTTTCACCCGGGTTGAATGCTCTGCATGCATGGGATGTGGAAAAAAAACCAGACCCAAATTCATGTGGAACATATATTTTCGCAAATCAGGTTGTGTTTAGAACAAGCATTAGACTAGGGGCGTTATCGAAACTAAGGGCTCAAATTGACAACCTTAAATATCCTGATTTCTATAAAAAAAATACTCTCTGTCCAGAACATAGCTACTTTTAAGTTTTTTTAAAAAAACATTTTAACTTTGACCATAGATAACCTAAAAAATAAAGATTGTCAACATAATAACTCTATTCATAGATTTATCATGAAACAACTATCACAACATGTGACCTTTTTACTTGAAATAAATTATAGTTTGGAAAATAGTTTATTTGACTTTTTAAAAAAACTAAATATAGTTTTCGGTGACGGAGGGATTAGTAACTAAAAAAAATCGATAGTGATCCTTAGGCTAGGCACACCAACTCACTACAATCTAAAATTTAGTTAGGAGCCCTTTTTATGTCCATGGACTTACATTTAAGTCCCCCTCCCACAAAGAGATGAAACTCGAGTGCGTGAAGGTTACGTTGTGATGAAGTTGGTTACGAGGAATTTCTATGTGCTCACAGAGTTGGCGTGATTCGTTTTGCTTTTACAAAAAGCAGCATGTTTTTTATTTTCCTATAGCTAACAGGGGAAAGTGTCGGGCTTCAAAATAACAGGTAGAGCTCATGCCATTTGGTAAAACCCGTACATCTTTTATCATGTGGTACTTGGCTTCTAAAGGCGATGTTCCCTTTGTATTCAGGCTACCAAAAGAAAAGCAAGAATGACAGTGGTGTGATATGTTTTAGTCAGGGGCGAATCTAGAAACTCATAGCATCGGGGTCAGCTTCATTAGCACATAGGGGTCATTAGTGTTGTGAACAGTGATCTTGTGTGTAATTTGTAGAATTTTATTGGGGTCAGCTGACCCCGTTAAAATAGGCTGCATCCGTCCCTGGTTTTAGTCTCCACTCGAATCGTCTTTTGCTGTTTGATTCTTTTTCACCTTTTACCACAATATGTTTTTTTATTATTTTTTTGTAGTTTACATGCCGCCTCCAAGTTTCGTTTATCGCTAGGAGCCTTTTGTCATTTCTGTGGGAAGGACGATGTGATTGTGAATTTGTGATGCTAATTGCCTTTCTGTTCCTTAAATGCCAATCTATCCAAAACATGTCCAATAAAACACCTCATTATCTGCTAACTATGCGACATGTGTCCCTCGTTTGAAGCAAATCACATCTGAAATTGATTATGCATTTGGTAGTAAGGCTATTTCTAGTGGAGATTTTCATTTCTCAGTTTCCAAGAGGGACACATTACATTTGGCTTGAGGAATGAAACATGTTCTTCAAATGTTCGGTTTCATTTCACAATTTCATAAGCAAGCAATAGCATTAAAACAATACACATAATTGGTTGAAATTTGATGGGATGACATCTTTAGCCATCAATGGCAGTTTCAGTAGATTTTATAGTCATGGAAACAGTGTATATATAGTTTCATCATGTCATGTCAGTGTATTTGCCTACATGTCACCTTATTTAATATGTATAAAGCTCTTATATGAAACTCTTACTGGAAATGGTAACATCAGCATGTAATCCAGGTTTCTTAATTACACGCAAAGCACCAATGCATGCATCATGGAGTAGAAGACTTAAACTATATCTATTATATGTCTGGTTTGAGGAAGAACCTTATTCTAAGTAATCTGGTGAGTCCGTCGTATACTCATATGAGATTATATGGTGAGAATTCATTGGTAGGAGCAAGGCGAACAATACAGTCGGCTACTGGCTGTATAGATTTTTACATCCCACCTCTCAATCCATTTATATAGTGATTAGCCCTTCACTATATTATAGTGTCAACATGTCTCTCTCATATATTTTCTTAGTTCATGTGTCGGAACACGCTACAAGCTTACAACATGCTTCCCCCTTTGACATCCACAACATTATTCAGTCTTCTTACAACATTCTATTATATTTGCTCTAATGCATTTTCTAAAGTAAATAAATGAAACGAGGGATAGCTACCGATTTTATTAAAAAAACCCACAAAAAAGATTATATTAAAAAACAATCTAGAGTGGACTGTGCAACGAATCACATCCATCCCTCTCGTGCTTAACTATTAGCTTTGTGAAGGATGGCAAGGTGATTGGATAATCCATTGCATTCCACGAGCGAACCCCAAAAAAAATCAATAGTGAGAATATAATGGATCACTGTTCCTTAAATAAAACGATTCTATGCATTTTGCTTTTTTTTCTTTCTTTTTTCGATCTGATGGGGCACTATTGGGAGCGTTGCCTGTCACCGGTTGGACCACAACTTAGCTGGCACTACATTATGTAACTTGGCATGCTGGTGTCAGATTCTATAATATTGCTGTAGCTTCTGTTTTCATACAAATATGGAAAACTGTTGCATCTCATGTCATATATATACACCATCATCCCCGGATTATGGTCCCTGAGGCTATACGTTTCTCCCATGTTCTTGTTCATCCGGCAAACTTTTGGTGGCTACTTTGGCTATAGGGGTACATCATGTTCCTTTTTCAGGCATATATCACAAGAAACTGGAGCCTAATTTCCTCCTTTTGTGTGCTACTGTGATTCTCAGCCGTTCATTCCACACCAACCTATGAACTGCAACTTGGTAGCCCCGGAAGTTCCATCAACTTAAAAGTTAAAGATAGCAGTTGAGAAAAAGGCTTATGCTTTCTCATGATACCTAGCGAGTAGCGACTGCTTGTGTTGTGGCCAGACCTATCCTTGCAAATTCCATACGTTGAAGGTTTGAAGCTTCATCAGGAAACATTGCAGTTTGCCATAACGGCTTATCGAGTTTCTATGCTCCACAGACAACGTCATTGATGGGAAGGGCGATTAATAAGAGCCCGACATGTAGGTCAATTATGCTAAAAATCACATAATTTCTGAAATACTCTTGTAGTAGCAGTTTATATATTTTATTTTGGAAAACAAAATCATTTGCCCGCCTCAAGTAGGGCCAAGCTCCGGATAACTTGCTAATATATTGTTTTCATTTTATTCCCACGACTATGCCAATTGGTTCAATTTACTCTTGTTTCTGCATGTATACATGGAATTTAAGTTAAAATTCTATAGGCTAAAATGGATACCATATGCGATTTTTCATTAATTTTGTATAATACTATATACATAGTTAGTTTGAACCTTCTGTCATATTTTCTATAGTTAGTTTAAGTAACCATTCCAGTAGGTATTTGTGCCCAACAATGTTGTGTGGATTTAATATTTGACACTTAGAAATAAAAGTGTATAATGGACATAGTGGCACTGCCACTATCTCCACGGACTGCCAATATTATTTCTTTTTTCAAATTTTCCTCAAGTGGACTATAAAGTCTCCCCCCCTCTAATTACATAGTTGATTCCAAGTTTCTCAATTCTTTGCCAAAAAGGGTTCCCTAGAATTCCAGATACTTTTTCATCTTTTATTCTTGTTAATTCCCAGATACTTTCTGATCTTTTATTCATGTTAAATGACTTGATTTAACTAAACAAGAAGATAAACTCCTCTAGTATCCTAAATGGCAGACAACTAAAACATATCATCATGTGGGAATACAGTTATTTTGACATAATAAAGAAAATGGTATTGATGTTAGGTTAAAATTATTGCAGTAATAAGTAGGAGTAGGCAATTTTATAGTGGAAATTTTCCCTCAAAACGGCGTGAACCTGAAACAAAGGAAACGGCCAGGCTGATAATTACAGTAGTTTGCAGTTTTTCTGTCCAGCTCTTCAAAGGGACATGATTGCTGGCTCTATGGTCAAACACGCACTTCATTTTATACTCACTAGTATATATCTCGTGCCTTACTTGTTAATTATTTTATATTTATACGATATATATATAAGTAGACACCAACTTGGGTCGGCGGATTTAGTGTTGAAACTTTATCTTAGCAGGTACTTTTTGTTTCTACGTGTCAAACGTTGACGAAGGACCTTTTGGTCCTAGGCCCTGATTTTTTTCGCATAAACCAAAACGTCGAAGACACAGCCACACAGGGTTGATGAGACTTGTCCTAATACAAAAGATTATCCGGGCTCCAAAAGGTTTTCCATAAGCCCATACACGTGGAACCAATGGGAGGGCACTCGGGCGCATCATATCCTGATACGTGTGCACCAAGGGAATAGCATTTGTCCGTGGGCCCACCTGTCAGTGCCTCGGAGATCGATCATCGATGTCACATCGGTGCTCCGTTGGTCGGCTCTTTCCCCCCTCCTATTTTCTTCCGTTCTTGTTGTACAGTGAGAAAAGAACGGTCATGGAAAGCGACGAGAGGGCACCGGGATCGCCGGCACCTGTAGAAAGATCAAATTTTCTGTAGAAAAAATTGGAGGCGTGAGAAGAACAGGTGTCGAACAGATCAGGGCAGCTGCGACCTCATATAACCAACAAAGCGAGGCACTGCCAGGATTAATTATTATTTAAATCCAGGAACATGTCAACCAAGGAAACGAGCCAGATTTTTTTGGTGGCCTGAAAACGAGAGGTTTGTGTGCTTCCTGGCTGTCCTTTTCCCCGTGGGAGCTCGAGCGTTTCTTACTCGGCCTTCCGGCCTTTTTGTTTTCTTCTTCTCCTCGCTCGCAACAAGGGAGAAAAAAAGGGTCGTGTGAATGTGTCATGGGGTCTTACATTATTTTTGCCGTCCTGTGGCCGATGAAAGCGACGGCGGCGACCCCGCTGCTGTCTGTCATCGGCTCGATATCGCTGCGACGACGAGGAGTTCAGAAGAGCTCTCGTGGGCTTTTTGTTCTGGTCCACTCCAGGCCCATGTCCCAGCCTGTATAGTCTCTGCTCACTCGTGTTTGCCTCTCGCCGGGCTAATTACTTTTGGCGGCTGCAAAAAAAAAAAAAAATATGCAGAGGGCATGGCGAGGCTACAGTGACAATGTGACGAATTCACGTCGAGCATTTTATTCTGTTCCATTCACAAAAATGAATCGCATTTTCTAGTTACAGTGAGGCAGATCGGGGAGGAATGAATGCGGCTGCTGCTATGCTACGGACAACAGGGTTCGCGTGTGCCGACGAAGCCAAACCCCAGCACGAGGAAAACGGAGGCCTGGAGGAAGATGTAAAGATGGTATCGCCCGGATCCGAGTACCAAATCGTAGGAGGCGCATACCAGGAGGAACAACGCGACCAGGAGCTCAGGAACGTAGATCCTGCAGCAGCAGAGGTTAGATCGATCAGCCAAGTTCCTGCGATGTGTTGGAGGTTATCGGAATACGGGAATGCGTATACCTCTCGACGCACTCGGTTGGCTTCACCGGCGTAAGGAGAGGGACCTCGAGCTTGTCCTTAACATGATCGCCCACCTTCTCGGTGACCACCCATTCGCCCACGTACATGGTCTCCAGTAGCCCCGCCATGGCGGCGCGCATCCGGTGCATGGACATGACGTTCTCGAACAGAATCCATATTGGCACCAGATGGATTGACCTGGCATGTAATAAACACGAGATCAGTGAACATGCGAGATTAACTGACAGAGAAAGCTACTTTGAGGTCTGGAGAAAAATGAATGGGCACTTTACCAAGGATTCCTGATGGCGGTCATGATGGTGATGGCGGTGGGAATGTAGAAAATTCCCCACACAGGGATGCTGACTTCAGGGACCATGACGGACAACGGAATCACAATGCAGTAGAACAGGAATGTTAGGATCGGAGCGATGACCCTTCGTACAAAGAAGAAGCTGTACAGAAGATGAAATTTCTTCCATACAGATACGCCCTGGATCACAAAAACGGTAAAGTTGCTTACTAGTATATGACAATGGCCTAACTTCATCTATCGCTTTGGTTGAAGAATGTTTGCCTAGTTTATCAGAAAATTTTTAAAAAAAGGAGTGCTTGCCTTGCTTCTAATAATGTCCCGTGCCATTTTTCTGAAGAGGTGAGTAGCACCACAAGTCCACCTATGCTGTTGATGACGGTAGGCCTTTAAGGTACTTGGGAGTTCACTCTTGACCTGTACCAAAAATTGTTACTGCAACAGATATGATGATATAGGCAGATGCATATGCTTATTGAAGAGTCACGTACTGGAAACTTGCAGAAAATACGCACCTTTATATCACCGATATACAGGAATTGCCATCCCTTGAGACTCGCTCGTACAGCCAAGTCCATGTCTTCCACAGTGGTGCGATCCTTCCACCCTCCTGCTTCACTAATAGCTGATACCCGCCACACACCAGCCGTTCCTGCAAAAGTTTCAGTCAGGTATGATTGAAAACTAACATGCTTGCTTCTGACAGAAGCTCTTACCGTTGAAACCAAAGAAGGCATGCATAGATGAGCCTGATTCCTGCTCAACCTTGAAATGATAATCTAGTGACATCTTCTGTATCCTTGTCAACAGGCAAGCGTCATAGTTCACTGCAAAATTTCCCGGCAAAGGCCAGATCAGGAACATTCTGAAATCAGAATGAACAACAGTTCTCACTTCAAATTATCGACACAACCACATTACCGGAAGGCAGAGAAAACTGCGTACTAGACGTAATCAACCTAATTCAATGTTCAAAACTAAAAATTGCATTCTATGTAGTGTCACATTATAGAAAGTAAATGGAAAGCTTGCGTACCAAACTCCCAACGTGTCTGTACTAGAGCAATCTTTGGGTTATGCACAAGAAATGGTATAGTTCTTAAGAGGAAGTCAGGTTCAGGTTGGAAATCTGCATCAAAAATGGCAACAAAATCGCACTCTTGGGCATAACTATGTTCCATGCCCTTCCTCAGGGCTCCTGCTTTGTATCCTTTCCTAGTCTCTCGAATCTCGTATCTTATGTTGATTTTCTTGCGGGCCCAATCCTTGCATTCAAGCTCCACAAGTTCCTGCGATTGGTAAAAAATGCTAAAACAAATAAAGCGGTAATTCAACGAAACAAACAAAACTTCTTGTAAGCTAAAGAAAGTCCTGGTTGATTGAATAGCAGTATCTTGTGGTTGAACTGGACTACCTGAAGTTTTTTTCAGGGAAAAAATGATTGGCTTTTCATTTAGCAGACTTCAGTATTTAAGTCATTGCAAATTGTACTTTCTGATAGCATGACACAGTGGCACGTGCACTCTAGTAATGCAATCCACTAATGCTACCAGGCTAACAACAAGCTGTGTTCACCAGCTGGCTATACAAAATTTGTTAAATCAAAACTGATAGAGATGGACCAACTTAGTTGATCAGCATTTCCTGAATGCCAGGGGAGAGAAGACACGGTTTTGATGAAGAATTAGAAAAGCAATCTCGGTTTGGTCTCATTGCATGTGACAGAACAAACAATACGATTAATGAGTGCTAAGCATTATTTCTTATCTCATGTGCTTATGAAGGTAGTTCGTGTTAATTTATCACGAAAACTTTAACATGGGAATCACATGAACAGAAGAACTAAATCTTGATATAAAAAAAATTTACCACAATGGTCAAGCAAAGATTTAGAAGGAAAAAAAAACAGCTTATCTTGCAGCAGTTTGAATTACCCTGATTAACGGATCGGTGGAATCATCCAACACTTGGATTATAATACGGTCCGGTGGCCACGTGAGGGCACATGCTGCTCCAATAGAAATCTTGTAGACCTGAAAAAGAATGGTACACACATCACGTTCATTGTCACATGTTGTAAGTTGCTCGGTAAAAAATTTGGGCGTCTGTCAGGCAGGAAACATGGCTATTTAATAACCTGGATTCCACCAATTAGACAGATTGGACGACCTGTCAGACATTGATAGCGAGCTGTGCTTAAGATATTGTTCGGGCTTTCCTGGGACATTGGTGTGCTGCAAACAGGTAAAGATGATCTGCTTTGCATTTTTGAGATGCTAGCAACGTGGGCCCCACATCATGTAGGAGCAAAGCACATTGTTGACTGAATTCCGCATCTAACAGAACAACCAAGTCGCTTACTAATCTAAGCTCACATTAGCATGCTGCAACGAGCATGAGCCATCAGACATTCAGACCCCACTCCTCAGCTTACTTGAAGAGTATCACAGAAACCCTGAACTCTGTAAGTAAAAGCATTTGAACGTATACTATTTACCTGCAAGAGTCCTATGTACTGTACTATTTATCTTCAAGAGTCCTAAAATTGAGAGAAATTCCCGAGAGCTAGAATCGATGCAATGCAGCTAAGTGTCGCACATGAAAGTGAAACTTCGTGATGGAAGCCTAGCCACTGATTTCGATGTTCGAATCGAAAACGGGTTGCGACAATGAGAATCATCAGCAGGAACGGGGGAGAAAGCACGTCACCTCGATCTCATTGTACATGGGGATCTGCACGAGCACCATCGGGTACACCTCCGCGGCGGCCTCCTCGTCGCCGTCTCCGGAGGGCATGGGCTCCCACTTGTACCGCCGCTCGGGGACGCGCCGCAGCAGCTTGACGGCGACGAAGCTGGAGACGCTCATGTAGAAGACCTCGAGCACGAGCATCACCGACATGGCCAGGCACACCCACACCGCGGCCTCCAGCGCCGGCGCCACCGCGCGCGACCGCACCTCCGCCCACGCCGCCGCGATCCGGTCCCCCGACGCGGCGGCGGCGAGCGCCCGTCGTCCCCACAGCCGCAGCCCCTCCATGCCGCGGCCCTCGAGAGGTGGTTTGCCACTAGGAGACGGTGGGGTGGCGACTGGAGAGGCCGAAGTGGAGCTTGCAGCAGCTGGCTGATCGGCTTCCAGTTGCCAGGTAAGCTTAAGAAAATGGCCGGGTTGGCGGCTGGCGGTGGCGGTGGCTTCGCTCTACTGGATGCGCGATCAGCCGAGCACGAGTGCACGAGGTGCATTTTGAAATGCGGGGATTCCCCCCCCCCCCCCCCCCCCCCCGATTAGACCCTTCGGCGCCCGTGGTTTGACTTGAAGATTACGTATCAGGCTGACAGGGTTGAGGATTAACCCGTTGAACATGTAGGTAAACGGTTATAAATTATAATTATATTTAACGGTTGTCATTTTGCCAAGCTGTGGGTTGGAACAAAGAGATGGATCCGTCTGCACACGGGTCAGGATGAGCCAGTGGCTGGGCTCTTCCTGATTCCCTGATCTATTGGCAAAAGCAAGGTGACAGATGGGGTGATACGTGGGGTGGGCCTGTCACAGTCCCAGCTGTCATCCTCACGAGTTGGGCCCTGTGTTCATTGTCTGCTGGTATGCTTGCCGTCTTCAGTCTTCATTCTACTACTGGGCGCCGGGGCCCACAGTCCAGGCATCTCTGTGTACTCCGGCCTTGAGGCTATCCCGCCCGCCAAGCCAATCATCTCAGCGCATCGACAAAACCACCCGCGGGCTGCGGCCCACCGAACGGCACTACGGCTGCAGCACCTCGCGCCGAGCCCGCGCGGCACCTGTTCGACGGATTGCCCCCGCAGGGGCGGCCGCGCCATGGCGTTGCCACGCGCCGCGATCGGCCAGCCGTTCTCGCCGTGCCCGGCGCTCTCTGCCTGCCGCGCTTCGGCCCCGGCGATTGGCTCAGGGCTCCGCTTCGAGTTCTCGCGTCCGCGGCATCCCGGTGAGCAGAGGCTCTCCACACGCTGTTCTGTGCTCTCGCTCGGGCGACGTCGTGCGCGTGCGCTCTCTCATCTCGGTGACTCTGTCTGGCCTGTGCAGGTGTCGGCGCGCCCCGCCGCGCGTACCCCAGGATCGAGGCGACGGCGAGGCGAGGCGCGCGCACAGAGAACCCCAAGGTCAGGAACCGGCGGCTGCAGAAGAAGGTAGCCTCCGATGCCCCTCCGATTGGGTTTTCAGGATAAGGCCAGCAACTTACGCAGCAGAGCGCAATGTAACCAGTAACCATGCCATTGCAGTTCAATGGCACTGCGACCAAGCCCAGGCTCTCGGTGTTCTGCTCCAGCCGGCAGCTCTACGCGGTGCTCGCCGACGACCACAACAAGAAGATCCTCTTCTACGGCAGCACCCTGCAGAAGTCCATCTGCGGCGACCCGCCCTGCAGCACCGTGGTGAGCCGCCGTCGTCTTCTTCTCCTTCGTCTGAATTTTGCTTTCCGGCGGGCCAGCATTTTCAGTTGAGTTTGCCTCGGCAGGAGGCTGCCCGGAAGGTTGGGGAGGAGCTCGTCAGGGTGTGCGAGGAGCTGGGCATCTCAGAAATCTCCTCCTACGACCGCAACGGCTTTGCTCGAGGCGAGAAGATGATGGCGTTCGAGGTTCCGGTCTCACAGCACGGGTTCCTGCCAAGATAGGTAGCTGTAGCCTGTAGGGTCGCCCAGAAAGGACGCTTGCACTGACACTTCACGACAACAGCTCTGTTTGGTTCGACTCCATTCCATGTGCTTCTGTTTCTTCAAATCCATCAGAGCTTGAACATCACGTAGTTCGTATTTCACGGCAGCCACTAAGCAAGTCAGGCATTGCTGACAAAGAAACAAAGACAGTTTCTTCGCAGTCTAGGCATGGTTCCGGTACCAACTGCTTAATCCTCATTCTTTTTTTGAAGAGAACAGCACGAGATTTGCCGTAACATTTATTAGAAGAAGGAAATCAAAACAACAAACAGAGAGGCGTGGAGCAAACAACTAGAGGCTCCACTGCTCAGTCCTCGCTATATTATCTAAATTTATTCATATGGATGAAGATGCTGAATTGCTGATGTGGGCACAATAGGTACTACTACGTGCTAGAGTGAAACCGTTGAAATCGGGAGTTTTGTTCCCAACCTGTGGAGCAGCCATGGATTCTCGAGATCAGGATCGATGAGAGTTTTCATAAGGAACAGTATTGCTTCGTCACCGACCAATTCTTTGCACCAAGCTACCCGTTCCGACATGCTGGATCCTGGACCTGAGCACCTGTGAAGAATGCCAATATCAGGTAGCAATACTAAACATGACTATTATGCAGCAGATGAATTGCGCTAGACCAAGAGCAAACTGGTCAAGAAAATGAATGGTCAACCAATAAACTTAAGATATTTTTAAGTTCAAGTAACATTATTATTCAGGAATAGGAATCAGAAAGACAACCTGTACTCATAGAAGCAAGCAGTTTGTTTGTTCTCAGGTTTGTCCCAATTGTGCCACCCGGCAGGCTTTATGCAGTGGCCCATAAAAGTCTCAGCAAAAACAACCCTCCCGAAGGCCTCCCAGGGCCGACCTAGGTACATGTAGGCAGCTTCCCCATTACCAGTAATAACACACCTGGATGGTGCCATTTCACTTGGTATGTAAGTTTGTTGTAACAAGTAAAAAGAAATGGTAAACTCACCAAAAACTCAGTTTGTTGTAACACACCCTGCTTGAGGAAATATCATTATGCCTTGTTAGTGCATGCAAGGGGACTCGGTTTGGAAGATTGACTCATAAGCTAACTCTAGTCTCTAGATAGTCACATATCAGGTTTACATTAAAGATGAGACTACCGGTGAGCAGTAAACTCACTTGAAGAAGACAAATCCAGTTGATTCTGAAGAGGATTTCCGGCCATGAGCAGTAATCTATCCTGTTGATTTGCAGTGGATATGGCAATGCTCCAGAAGGGCGTAGAATCACCAAAGATAAAATCATATTGACCTTCAATGTAACAGTTTTTCAAGAACTGCTTTCCACTGTGCAAATGTAAGGTTTCCTGAATGATTTTTGTATAATAAATTAAAATTACTGGATGTAATGAAACAATAATGAGTTAGTTACAGGCATGTTTTATATCTCCATAGTCCATACTACTTGGCACCAAAAAGACATCAACCCCCATGCAACACAATATTCTGAAGTATCATAAGCATACTACAATAGTATAATTCCAGTATCCTACTAAGCTACCACCAGAGGCAGCAAGCTGACAAGTCGACCTCAACAAATGTGGTTAGCAAAGCCCAAGTTAAAGATAAAATTATGACACAATTAATATCTATGCACTTTTACTCCTTTATGACATTATGACATACTATATAACTAGTCAGATTGGCATGCTATCGCTCAGTTTGCATAATGTTATAAAAACACCTAAAGCTTGAGGGCAAAATAAATAACAAAAAAGGATGTCAAAAGTAATGAGCTGATGCAGCCAGGAGGTAAAGAAAGGGAAATTACTTGCCACCCGAGGAATCGGCAATTGTAGAAGGCACACCTATTTGCTGTCACACAAACTGCTGTTGCTTGCCCAGATACCTATAACACAGAAGTTGACATCATTATATCGACATTCACTGACCTCAGTACAACATAAACAAGTCTGCTAGGATACCTGGGGAGCTGAGTTCTTAAAAATGACATTCTCTGCAATAAAATCATCTCCCTCAACAGTAACTGTTGCGTCGCTAAAGGTTCCTGTACCAGTCACTTCCGATGACTGGCGAGAGAACAGAAATGGAACATATGAGGAATTGAGGAGTAATCCAGAAAAGGCAAAACGAGAAAGCCATATTGCATGAACTTTGCATTATTACGTCTGATTTATGGTAGCAGAACAACCAAGGCTTATCACTTTGTATATACATTAGTTCAGATTAAAAAAACTGAAGTGCACACCGTTGCTCTTTGGAAAAGATATATGCCATTGCTAGCAGTTTCTCCTTACAATAACCTCACTAGCACTAGCAGTACTTAAAAGCCAATACCCTTTGTGCATCATATTTTATCTGACCAATGCAAAATGCCACGGGCACCTTGACAAAAAAAAATCCCTTTGAAATGAAACTGTTACATATCTAAAAATAGCATCCCTTATCAAGTGAATTTTTTACCAGGCAGTGTTGCAATTTCTCTAGGGGTAGTATGTACATGATAGACTATCCATTCAATTCTAAGATTCATCATGTCATCAAGAGGGAGGCCAGCCGGAAGAGGCACTACCTGCGTATGTTTGATCTGAGTAGCCGCACTGTCCCAACAGATCACGGTGTCCTTTATTGGAGATCCACACAAGGTGATGAAGCTCTTGGTCTTGGGAATATGTACTAATATGTACTCGATGTCGGTGCACACCAGGGGCAATCCTGATGATAGTGCGTACTTGGTTGTTCAGTGGCACCGCATCCACAGCATCCTGCACACTTGCAAATGAGCCAACTCCATCACAACCAAAGGCTGCAAACTCAGGAGCTGCAACAACTAGAACCCTCCTATCCCTCATTGCTCCTTATTTTCTTAGAAATCTTTGGCTGTTGAAACATTTTCCCCGTAAACTTTTTTGTAAGGATTGGTTTTTATCAGGTCTAATCCTTCACATAATCTATTTTATGAAGTCTGATTCTTCAAGGTTCGGTGCCACCGAGGCTCCATACATGACCACTTTGTACTTTCCTTGCCGATGTGCACGATACCACATAAACAATACAGGCGATAGCTACAGCCTTGGGCTATCTGTAAGATGCAGTCATAAAAACATAATTTGACTATGGTGCATTGTGCCTCTCTATCTGTCACCTGACTCATTCAGCATAAACATCTCTGAAAAGCAGAAACTACTGTACATCCGTCGTCACAACATCACTAGGAAGGCAGAGACACATTGACACATGTAACTAACACATAGGCATACTCTGGTGTCAAGGTGAAAATCGATTGATACAGGCCTCAGAGGACTATGGTTGAGGGAGGCAGGCAGTAGTCCAGCTGCTCCAGCCTGTAGTCTTCTTGGCCTTGTTTTCATTCATCGCCAATCTAACCTCCATGGCGTCTGCTGTTCGGCCAGCGGCTGTGTACATGTCTATGAGCAAAATGTAATAACCACCCTCCTGAGGGTTTAGGCTCCTTAGCTTCTGGACTGCCTTCTCTGCCATACCAATATTGCCGTGCATCCGGCATGCACCAAGTAAAACACCCCAGATCACATCATTGCTCTGAATTGGCATTTCCTCTACCATTTTGTACGCTTCCTCAAGTTGTCCTGCCCGACCAAGCAGATCCACCATGCACCCATAGTGCTCGATAGTGAGCTCCACTTTGCCATAATTTCCTCTTTGCATTGCATTGAACAAAGTGTAAGCCTCCTCAACACTGCCCTTGTGTGCATATACAGTGAGCACTGCAAGCAGTGTCGCCCCATCTGGCTTCACAGAATTGCCATCAGCCAGCATCTGATGAAACAAAGCAAGTGTGCTACCAACGTCACCATGTGACGCATATGCTGAGATAAGCGTGTTCCAAGATGCCAGGCTCCTCACTGTCATCCCGTCAAACAAGTCACGCGCTTCAGTTAGGCAACCACATTTAGCATACATATCCATAAGCGCATTGTGGAGTGAAACCATCCAACCAAAACCATTGGAATCAACGTGCTGCCGCAAACGGTCCCCAGTTGCAAGGTCACCAAGTGCGGTGCATGCTGACACAACACTAACCATAGTCACCTCGTCTGGTTGCATTGGCATCGCATCAAACAACGCAAGGGCCTCCTGTGGACGCCGTGCTCTGGCATAGGCTGAAATTATGGCAGTCCAGGAAACGACGTCCCGGAGAGGCATTTGGTCGAACACAATTCGTGCGGAATCCAAATGGTTGCCTTTGAGGTGCGCCGTGAGCAGCCCCGAGAAGGAGACTACATCCCGGACGGGCATTTCATCAAACACCCTTTGCGCTTCCTCCACGGCAGCACGAGACGCGTACGCGTGCATCAAAGCATTATGGACGTGAGCGTGTGAGCTGCGCGCGCCAAGGCAGCCATGCTTGAACGCTTGGGCGTGTAGGTCAGAAGGTAACCGCCCTTGCGAATGGCAGCGGGAACAAGACTTGAGGACGAAGGTGAAGGTAAAGGCGTCGGGTGCGCCGCCCGCGCGGCGCATTGCGGCGAAGAGCTTGATGCCAGCGATGGGCGAGCAGGAGGCTGCGAAGCCGCGGATGAGGGTGTTGTAGAAAAAGGCGAGGTGGGAGGCAGCGGCCGAGATGAACGGGAGGTGGAGGGAGAGGAGCGCGGAGGCGTGGCGGAGGTCGCCGGCGGGGGAGACCGCGGCGAAGCGGAGGAGCTTGGCGAGCACCGCGACGGCGTCGGCCGTAGGGAGGATGTGGCGGCGACGGATAAGAGCGGCATGGAGGAGCCGGAGGTCGCGCTTCGTGGAGCACCGGCCGGAGCAGACAAGTAAGTCCGCCGGCGAGATCGACGGCATCACGGAAGCTGGCCGGGCGCCATCTGTTCGCAGTTGCGGCCGTGATGGCTTGTCTTTTGCGGCGTTTTGGACAGTTCCCTTCTCACTGGTTATTGGCTTATTGCTAACTGATGGGATGCGCAGCGTAAACTGAAAGCAAATTTTGTGGATATGTGAGAATTAGGTATAAAATTCAGCATTCGATGGAAATTAAAGCC
Source organism: Digitaria exilis (assembly GCA_015342445.1). Classification (NCBI taxonomy): domain Eukaryota; kingdom Viridiplantae; phylum Streptophyta; class Magnoliopsida; order Poales; family Poaceae; genus Digitaria; species Digitaria exilis. The sequence goes on along the minus strand of JACEFO010000191.1, from coordinate 73,234 downwards.
AGATATTTTTTAAAAAAAACCATTGTGCTCGGTACTTGCCTAACAAGGGATTAGTCAAGTAAACATGAGAATTCTATGTGCAAGCCACTTGTAGCGATCTTACCCGAGAAATGGGCCCACTTAAGTATATTTCACCTTCCGTTGGTGCTAATACACAAAAATGTTCCCAAGTGCGGGTACGACCGTCGAGTCGAGCTCGACTAACTGCAACTGAAGATCGTCTGTTCATACGCTCACTCGAAGGTGAGTTCCAAAGATCACATCATTCCACAATTCAAATTACAACAAGTCTCAGAGTTATTACAACCAAATTGAAATGATAAATAAAATAGTTCGAGTTCATGCAGCGGAAATTAAACGAGATACTAGCGACGATCCATAGTATCGCCACGATGAAGTCAACCATGACGCTACTCCTCACGATCCTCGGGAGAGGTCGGCTCCCACTCGATGCTGTAACCAGGATGAAGCTGGGAGGCCCAAGCCATAGAGGCAGCTACCTCCTGAGGGGACGGTCCTGAAAATTTAGCCACAAGCAAGGCTGAGTATACTAGTTATACTCAACAAGACTTACCCGACTGGTGATCACTACATCACCGACTCCTAAAATGAGAGGCTGTTTGGCTAGTGGGGTTCTTTTGCCAAAAGCGACGAAGCTGATTTCTAGTTTATCCATTTTGATTTTAATTCCTTTAACCTATCCATTCTATGTGAGCCTAGCTAAACAACCAAGTTTTGCAGTACAATTATTCCATACAAAGATTTCATCCTTCCAGGTTCACTTCATAATATGTCATACATCGGTCAAGCAGTCTCATTAACCGCGAGAAGCGGACAGTTCGAACCGAATTTACTACCTGGCCAGGGAAAACCCATACATACGGAATGGTTGGAAATGCCAACACACCCCAATCCTTTCTCCTTTCTCTGCGAGTGGCTCCCGAGTCCCAAAGCCTCAGGGTAAAGGTTTACCACTACTGGGACTCACGCAACTACCCTCATGTGCCCATGGGATAACGTTTCCAAGTCAGAGGGCTGTCGGACCTGCTCGCATCAATCGGATACCGGGACTTACTGGTCCCATAGTCCGTGCATATGTGTGGTACGTTCAAAAGCTTGACACAAAAGTACCACATGTTTCCAATTAAACCATCGATAGACGGGTATCTACAATCATCCGTCCATCGTATCTAGTATTTCTGATATGAGTAGACATACAACTCCTATATCTCGCGAGTGTCGGGAAACACTCGACTTCTATCGGTCAGCATAGCGACTATCGAACCTACATACTAGTGTTCAATCAAAGGAAACTATGATCATGCAATCTAGGGTTTCATTCAACTCCTTGAAACTTAAATGCACAAACATATAATCAAGTAAATCGCGTAAGTAAAGTTAGGTTATGCTCCGGGGCTTGCCTTCCGGCTCGAAACGGTACTCCTGCTCGGGACTCGGATCCACGTGCACCACGTTCACCTCGGACTCCTGGGCAATCTCCTCGGCAGCGGGGACTAGCTCGTAGACTCCGTCGGCGAGACCCGAATCTACACGAGATGCATGAAGTGTTTAAATATCGAGATTTAATATAGTTAGGGCTTGCTTAATTCTTGACTGATGAATTGGAAAGGATAACATTAATTATAAGTGAATATACCCTTTTCATTTTGAACCTTTAATTTGATTTTAGAGATTTAGGTTTTTCTCTTTTCTTTTTCTTTTTCTTCTCTTTTCCACCATTTAAGTCCTTTTTCTATTATTCAAAAGGTGAACTTAGGAATATTATTTTTATGTGCCATTTGGCCAGAGGCTTGCTCATGCCAAGGCAGGATCCTAGCCCAAAACTTGGCTCAAGGTGATTTTTCTATAATTTATTAAAAATGTTCTTATCTTTTTGCCTAAAAACAAACTAAATTCCTACAAAAATAACTATAAGGTTTCTGTCCATACCACTTGGCACAGTGACTTAGGGTACCAAGAGTTACCTCTCTGCAAGTTTACATGTGGTATTGATTTATTGTTATTTTTGTGGAATTTCACCATGTTTAAACTACCAAAAATAATTTAGCCATTTTCCAGTGTCCAAAAATTACCATTTTCATTTTTCTAAGGTTTCTAATGTCTGGATTAAGTTTCTGTGTGAAGGAGGTGATTTTTCACTGAGTGAATTATTTTCTGTGATTTATTTGCCAAAACAGCAAGGTATAAGTTTGGAAATTCATAACTCTAAATCCACTGGGAATTTTTGTGCACAACTTGGGAAGAGATCCTATGTCTCCCATGAGTCCAACATATCCAAAGCTCAGCCCTAGTGCATGAGTGGATTTCAAGCTATGAAGAATGGTGCTCAAAATTTGTAAATTTTTAAAATATAAACTAAGCCTCAACTGAGTGAGGTGCAAAGGAAGAAGTTGGACTTCTAGATTCACTGGTCACTACAAAATTTGTTTGGCATTTTTCTGATTTTTCTACGATTTTCTACGAATTTTTGAAGATTGCAGTGAATAGTGCTCAAAGGATAGAATCTATTTACGCCGTTAACCCTAGAAGTTTTGAATCCTCACAAAAGGGTCCCTGGAATCTTATAGTCGGCCCCCTAGAAAAATGAAGAAGATACAAGGAGGTCCCCGAGCTCGTCGGCGTTCATACGTCGGCGGCTAGCCGGGGTCTCCGGCCTCGGTGAGTGGCGCAACGCACAGAGGAGCTCACCGCGGTTCCTTGGAGCTAGAAGTCGACGACGGGGATGGCCGGGAACGTGGTCGGCGACGGCGGTGGCGGCTCGGTCAACTCCGGCGAGCGGGGACCGACGGCGTCGGGGTCGGAGATGTGACATCTCTGATGTCAAAAGAATTAAAAAGTACAATTAAAATCAATGTAACAGGGAATTATGGGTTGAAACTCAAAAATCCATCAAAAATTCAGTTTTAAATTCAAAAACAAGGGTTGTTTGACACCCAACTGAAAACTCGAGATTTTTTTTACTAAACTTGAAAATATCCAAAAATAAAAGTTGTTTGTCATCACAAATAAACGCTAGTCACTGTTTGGAACTTTTGAAAATTTTGCAGTTTAGTCCCTCAAAAATTCAAAATACCAATCTGGGCACCTTTTTGTTTTTGGGTTGTTTGAGCTCGAAAAACTTGGAATTTCAGGTTTACCCCAAAAAGAAAGTTGTGTCCCATCTCCCAAACTCCAACTTTTATTTTCACACTTTTTCAAGTTCAGTTTGAATTTTTGGAGAAAATTCGAATTTGAAAATGGAGCTCCACGGGGCGCCTACAGTGCCCCTGGCGCGCCCTGCGCTGGCCGGAGCTCGGCCGCCACGTGGTCTAGCCCCTCCTGTGCCGTCGCGTCGCCGTCGTCAAGCCGCTTCGCCTCGCGCCGCGCGAGTGCCATCATGCGGTCGGAGCGCCGCCGTGGCCGCGCGCGCGCGTCGCGCTGAGTCGCTCTGCAGGCCGCGATTCCGTTCCGCTACGCTCCAACACGCCCTGTAGACGATCCTACAGCAGCACACAACGATCTCCCTCGCCTACCGAGCCGCTCGCGCTCTGTCCAAGCTCCCAGAGCATCAATGGCGCGTCGCGTCGGCCTTTACTCCGCGCGCACGCTCCCGAGGCCGCACGACCCCGCTCTTGCGTGCCCAAGCCTTCCACCGAACCCCTCTCACACTCCACTCACTCGCTCACTTAGCCATTTTCACTTCCCCGCGCTCGCTCGGTCATCTTCTTCCTCGCGCCGCGCGAACCGAGCCGAGCTTCGAGGCAAAATTCACCTTCCACACTCCACCATTCCCAAATTCATCGCGCACGAAGCTAGACCTCCACCCTAGCTCCAAATCCCCCCACTGCCCCCAAGCTATTGTCGCTTCTCCGGCGAGAAATCGAGATTTCCCCCAAATTGCAATTTTCGGCCGCCGGAGCACCCGCACGTCGAGACCCTACTCCGAGCCGTCCCCGAGGTCAACCGAGCACGCCATTAGCTTCCTCGAGCTCCACTGGTGCTCTAGGACCCTTCAAACCTCGACGAACGCCCCCGACCTCACCGGCGTAGAAGCCGCGGCGGCCGCGCCGCCACTGCATCGTCGCCGGCGAAACTCCGAGCTTCCCCGGCCTCCTAACCGTCACCAATCAAGTCGTGGTGAGCCCCTAGTGCGATTCCCCCACTTTCCCGACCCTAGCTCGCCGTCGTTTGGCCGGCGTAACAACGCCGACGACCCGAGGGCCTTTCTTCATCGTCTTCGTTTTTCTAGGGGCCTCTGCGCAAAAACCAGGGACTTGTTCGTAAGATTTTGAAAGTTCTAGGGTTCCCGGCGTAAAAAGATTCTTAAACCTAGATCTAATTTTCCTGAATCTTGTAAAATCCGTTAAAAATCGTACAAAAATCAGAAAAATGCATAAAAGTACTCCCTGGATTCGTGAGATTGTATACTCCAATCTCCTTTAAGCATGTATATACTTTTGATGAACCGTTTTTGAATTAAAATTCAAACTGTGGAAATTGAAACGTGTGCACCATTTCAAATCCAGAGCTCCGCTAGGGTTGATCTTTGGATATGTTGTTTGTAGTGACTTTGGACAGCTTGTGTCCAAAGGGGACCTTAAAATATGCAGTGTAGCTTCGGTTATGAATTAAAATGTGTTTCCTGTCTTTTTGTAGTCCAGAAATTATTAAAAATTAATCTGTGCAGTGAAAAATCACCTTTTTGCTGCAGAGGACTAAAAACTTGTTAGCACACCTGTTAAAAATAAAAAACTTAATTTTTGCGCTGTTTAGACTAGCAAATAAATAAATATGTGTTTTTGGATAGAAATTTATTGAGGACTGTCCAAGGGTCTTTTTGAGCCACCACTTGGCCAGAGCCCTCCTCATGCTTATGACTAGCTTTGGTAGGAAAATCTCCTGAAATGGATGAATTTTCAATTTTATATGAATTTATTTCATTTCTGCAGACAGCTGATTGTTTTTTTTATAAATTATGTGTAGCTCAGATTTAGCTAAATTTTGGAGTGAGCTTAGCTCTTATACTCCAGTAGCTGTCATAAAGTTTATAGATAAAAATGATGAGCAGAAATGGAAAAACAAAAATGAGAAGTAATCTAGGTGGAAATTGATTTATATAAAAGAATAAACCTTTTGGTTAATTTGTTAGAATAAAATAAATGGAATCTGAAATTCCAGAACAGCACCCTAAATTGTGAAGTAATAAATAGAATTCTTTTATATATGTACACAATCACCATCGAAGTCAAATAAAACTTTTCCCACACCTCTACCCTGTTTTTGTGAAGAAAATAGTAATGCTTAAGCATGTCTAGGTGAATATGGCCTTCAAAGGCCTTAATCATAGAGTCATTAGGCAGCCACCTTAAACTATGCATCTCATGTAGAAGGCGCTGACCTTGTGAAGGAAGCAGAAGAAAAGGTTAGGATTGTTCGTGAAAATCTGAAGATCGCTCAGTCACGGCAAAAGAGCTACTTTGATCAGCGGCGGAAACCACTTCAGTTTGAAGTTGGTGATCACGTGTATCTTAAGGTCTCCCCGACCAAGGGTGTGCAGAGATTTGGATTAAAAGGAAAGCTTGCACCTCGTTATATCGGCCCGTATGAAATTACCCAACAATGTGGACCAGTGGCCTATCAAGTGAAGCTTCCCGAGAAGCTCTCAGCTGTACACGATGTATTTCATGTTTCCCAACTCAAGAGGTGTCTTCGTGTTCCGACCGAAGTTGTTGAACAAGAGGAACTCTCGGTTGAACCGGATCTCTCTTATGATGAGCATCCCGTCAAGATCCTCGACGAAAAAGAGAGGCAAACACGAAGGAAAGGAGTGAAAATGTACAAAATTCTGTGGAGTCATCACTCCGAAGATGAAGCCACATGGGAAACCGAGGACTATCTTAGGAAGAACTTCCCCGACATTCTTTCGTAAGCCGAGGTATTTCTTTCCCCTCTTTATTTCTAAGTTAATCGAATCTCGGGACGAGATTCCTTTTAAGGAGGGTAGGCTGTGACATCTCTGATGTCAAAAGAATTAAAAAGTACAATTAAAATCAATGTAACAGGGAATTATGGGTTGAAACTCAAAAATCCATCAAAAATTCAGTTTTAAATTCAAAAACAAGGGTTGTTTGACACCCAACTGAAAACTCGAGATTTTTTTGTACTAAACTTGAAAATATCCAAAAATAAAAGTTGTTTTTCATCACAAATAAACCCTAGTCACTGTTTGGAACTTTTGAAAATTTTGCAGTTTAGTCCCTCAAAAACTCAAAATACCGATCTGGGCACCTTTTTGTTTTTGGGTTGTTTGAGCTCAAAAAACTTGGAATTTTAGGTTCACCCCAAAAATAAAGTTGTGTCCCATCTCCCAAACTCCAACTTTTATTTTCACACTTTTTCAAGTTCAGTTTGAATTTTTGGAGAAAATTCGAATTTGAAAATGGAGCTCCACGGGGCGCCTACAGTGCCCCTGGCGCGCCCTGCGCTGGCCGGAGCTCGGCCGCCACGTGGCCGGCGAGCGGCGCAGGCGGCGCCGAGCTGGCCGAGCCGCGGCAGACGCTGGCGCTTGTCGCCTAGCACTTGTCCAGCCCCTCCTGTGCCGTCGCGTCGCCATCGTCAAGCCGCTTCGCCTCGTGCCGCGCGAGCGCCATCATGCTGTCGGAGCGCCGCCGTGGCCGCGCGCGCGCGCGTTGCGCTGAGTCGCTCTGCAGGCCGCGATTCCGTTCCGCTACGCTCCAACACGCGCTGAGTCGCTCTGCAGGCCGCGATTTCCTAGTACCTATGACTTGCAACACTACTATGAAAGGATCGATAGGGCATTGCTTTAGGTCCGTTAAAAGTCGAGTGATTTCCTGTCACTCGCGAGATATAGGAATTGCTTGTCTTTACTTATGTTGGAATCATAAGGATTGACGGGCGGGATGATAGGTGTAGAACTCCCGTCCGTGTATGATAATTGATTAAGGTCGAAATGTGTGGTTGAGTGTGTCAAGTTTTTGAACGTACCACATGCATGCCGATATATGGGAGTCGGTAAGCCCGGTACCAGATTGAAGCAGCTAGGGCCGATAGCCATCTCTCCTTGGAAACTTTGTTTTCCCCTGCCGTACACTTGTGGATATATGCGTGAGACTGTGAGTGAAGCAGTAAACCTTTATCCTAAGGAAATGGACCCGATTCCGAATTGTGGATCGATGGGAAAGGTTGGGAAACGCTTGTACCTTTTATAGCAAGCATAGTATCCGTGTATGTTGGGTTTCCCCTGGCCAGGTAGCAGAAATTCGGTTCGAACTGTCCGCTTCTCGCGGTTAATGAGACTGCTTGACCGCCTTGCTACATTGAGTAACAAGTGGAATTATGAGATTTATAAACTTGTTCTATGAATTAAATTGTATCGCACCACTTGTATGCTTAGAGAGGATGCTAATCTAGAATGGTTAAATTACTAGAATATGATGCTAAAAATTGAAAGCAAGGACCTACTTTTAGTCGCTTTTTGGCAAACAAACCCACCAGCCAAAAGCCTCTCATTGTCTAGATGTCGGTGATGTAGATTTCACCCGACGGGTAAGCCTTGCTGAGTATTAGTATACTCAGCCTTGCTTGTGGCATTGATTTACAGGTACTATGTTGGATGTGGCCGTCGATGCTTTGACTTGGCCTACCCAGGTTCCCCCTGGCTGGCACATCGAATGGGTTCCGTCCTCTGCCGAGGATCGGGAGGAGTAGCATCGTGGCAGGCTTCAGCACGGTGTTATTTGTATCGTCGTTAGATTTCTTCCGTTGCAATGAACTTTTATTTCCGCTGCAAGACTTTTATACTCTAATTTAAAGTTAAACTTGGTTTGTAATAACTCTATGCTACCCCTTTATGTACGTTCAATTTGTGGAATGTTGTAATCTCTGGAACTCACCTTCGTGTGGGCGTGCTGTTGTTTCGATCGAGAAAAGAACGTGGTTAATCGGGTTTAATCCGACGGCGCTCCAGTTTATTCCGGATTAAGTGCCTGGCTACTTGATTAGTGGTCCTGAGGTACTTAACTTGGAATAATTTCGGAGTGGTCCGCCACAGGAGAGGTTCGGGGAAGAGGTCGATGAGCACCAGCGCGTCACGGCGAAGCTGTAGGTGCCCTCGGTTCAACCGGAGGAGGAGCGGAGCGGGCTGTCCACGTGCGCGGCCAAAGGCGGAAACTTGAGCTTCTCCGGCGAGCTGCGCCGGCGGCTGCGGTGGCGGAAAAGGGTCGAGGCTTGGTTGAGGAGTGGCGGTGGGTGATGGGGAAGCTAGTGTGCGCCTTGGTTTGGCCGGAGGAGCAGCGGAGAAGGCTGGCCGCGTGAGCGAGCTCGGCGGCGGCTCTGCGAACTCCGGCGAGGGATTTCGGCGCGGAAGAGAAAGGGGAACTGTTTGGGCCTTTAAGTAGGAGGAAGAGGGAAAGGAAGTGGTGCTCGAGCAGCACTGGATGGGGGCTTGGGGCAGCGCGGCACGGCGTCGCGGCGACAGCGGCTCTGTCACGGCCGTTGGCGCCTTTTGCCGGCGTCAACGCGCGCAGGCAAGCGGCAGGCGGCAGGCGCGCGTGGGCGAGGAGAAAAGGAAGGCGGGGATGAAAACGAGACGCGCGTGGTCGCGAAAGTCGCACGGCGGACCGGTGGGCAACGGCGGCGGCGGATTTACCCGGCGGTTCACGGCGGCGGCGCGGCGACAGCTCGGGAGCGCGGCTCGGGTCAGCGCTACAGTGCGCCCTTGGCCACGCGAGCTGGCCAGACGCGTGCTCCGTGAGCGGAGACACGCAGCCGTGCCATTGGCCGGCGCAGTCGAGGACGGCCGGCGGCAGAGCGCTGCCGGCGGCGAGCGCGGGCACGCGCGAGCGCGGCGTGAGCGCCCCGTGAGCGCGCCTCTGCCGGTGCAAGGTCAACTTGGTTGGCATGGCTCAAACTCCAAAAATTTGAACATGGCTCGGAAATCTTTCAACATGAAAGTTGTTTAGAATTTCATGAGACACGTCCCTGCACTGGAGATGATGAGAAAAAGATGAAAATTTGGCCGTGATTCAAAAGGGGGTAAAACCCTGTTTTGAACTGAATTTTTGAAATTCGAGTGGCTAGATGGCAAAATTGGCCAAAGTGCCAATGGAGGAAAAGTTCAGAAATGTGAAGATGCACAACTTTTCTTTTTGGAGATTTTGATGTTTAGTGGTAAAATCTTGAGATTTGACTGAGATTCCATTTCAGCCTTGAATTTGCATTGGAAAATTCAAATTCCAAGATTAGGGTTTGAATTTTGAGATGCTTCCAAGAATTTTTAGGCTATGGTCTGAAAAGGGAAGTTTATTGGTTTGACTTATACTCCAACTTTTCCATTTGCACTTTTTCAAGTTTTTAGAAAGTTTTCAAAGTTTCTTTATTGCTCCATTTAAATGGTTTTTGACTCAATTTTGGATAACTTTTCCTCATTTTCCTTAATTCTACTTTTGAATCATACTTAGCTTAACTTAATCATCATTTTAGTGTTAATTAACACCAGGGGTGTTACACCACTAGGATATGTGAATTATTTATAATTATAATCCATCACAAATAACTCATTTGGGAGCTTCAACAACTCAACGGAACAAGAGAACAAACTTCGAACAAAGACATCAAGTTTTGATTGCCAAAAAGAAACGTAAATGAAATAGACTATGGATATTTTAAATTTGTCGATAAGTATCATCCCAACTCAATAATTTAAAAATTACATATGTGGGTCGTCGTAATTTACTAAATGCTCGGAATACCACGATCGTTGCTAATATAGCATGATGCATGGAGATTTAGTATCAACATGTTAAGATCAAGGGTGTTCGGCATTTATTCAACAAGTTCGACGCCCCCCGTTATAGTCTCAATATTTCAAAGATCTAGATCACAATACTCGTTGAATGTGCATCTCTTTTGAGAAAAGAAACATAGTAAAAAGTCCAGTACAAGTGGATTCTTTTATCTATTGCAAAAAGTTGTGGGTCATATTGAATAATTTGTAGTGCAATATATCTATCATTTATCTATAGGCATCAATGTACTAATGACAAGGCCATATGTCATATTCACACAAATTATCTTTTGTGTGCATAAAAAAAAAATGTTTGGTCTCTAGACTAAGAATGATGACGCCAACTAAATTTGCAGCTCCAATACGTGTTATAAAATTAACATGGTGTAAGATTAATTTGATGCCGATAAGAATACTAGCAATCCCTACACATGCTAGTGTCTCAAAATCATTTTTAATATAACCAAACCCTACACATGCTAGGAACACGACTGAATAACAGATCCATACATCCATTGCACGCGTAGGAAGATTAGAGATGCAAACGGAATACTCACAGTGCGTTCCAAGTGAGATCAACGACGGCTAGACGGCGAGATGGACGAGGTCGGAGAGAAGCAGTGACGAGCGGTCGCGAGAATGCTGCCCAGAAACCTGATCGCCGGCACCCGTGCAGGTCTTCAAATCACCGGCATGGTTCGGAGACACCGCTCTCCCTTGATCCGCTGCACGGCGGACGAAGGAACGGCAGTAGCTTGGGAGGCGGCGCGAGCAGTGGAGAAGTAGCCAGTTGTGGCGTAGTCCTTCCTCGTCGCCAGGACGTCTCCTTTTAAAGAGGAAGAGGACCGCTGCCTGCCTTTCGATCTACCAGATATCCAGGAACCGCCCCCTGGTATCTCTCGAAGTGGAACCGACGGAGCCGTCGCACGTTCGCGTACGTGCTTATCCCGCTCCGAGGGCACACGTGGCAGTCTAGGTGTTGGCGGTGTGGGCCAAAACAAAAGAACCGCAAAAGGAGAAACACCAGTTATCAACACGTCGCAATAATCACGCGAAAATACGCGATACGCGCGCGCGTGCGTGTGTTCTCTACTGTAGTTCAATCACTTAGAGTCTCTCACTAGAGCCCCCGTTATATGTTGGCTTTCACCACCTTAGCTTGGCAATGTGGTACTAAACCTCCATGCCAACTCTTCACATCATATTGACTTTCCTATATGGAATAGTGGCCCAATGGGAGTAGCCCAATGGCTGCCCAATAGCGGCACCTAATGGGCCTAATATTCCAACAATACGCACATTGTTAAAATAAAAAACTTGCCACAACAAACATAAATAATTGAATCTCCATTAAGGTGATAATGAAAAAAATCAGACGGCCTATGCAATGAATTTTTCATATATTACTCATAGCCATAAGATGTTGCACTTTGTATGCTTGGTCATATGAGGTCCTACAAAATCGATGAGTCAAACTAGTTCTAGGAAACTTTTCTTCTCGATGCTCAATTTTGTATAATTTACAAGGTGTGCTAATATTTGTGTCTACAATGAATCCTTTTGAGTTCTCAAAGCTATGCAACTCCATCTCTAGTGGCAACCATCCGGTGACGAGCATACGGAAGTTCCGTGGTTCTCTTCTAGTCTTCTTTGGCCAGATGTAACACACAGTATACACATGTGGAACAACTTTGCAAAGGGTCCATGAAATTTTGGAATGTCCACTGGCCAGTGGTCACCAATCCAAATATCCAATCCTACACTACACGTAGGAAACCACAAAACAGCCGCCAGCGACTGCGACACCTCCACTCTCACCGTCTCACGGGCACGGCCTCACCTTCCCCGAGTCCCCACTCCTCCACTCACCGCACCCCACCTCCCTGGCCGTCGCGAATCTTCTAGAACATTCTCGAACCACCGCAGCCGCCGCCAGGACCCCAGCTCCAATGCCCGCGGCGATCGGGAGGCGGCCGCCCGCCCGCCGGGTCTAGGCCGCGCGCGATGGCGAGGTCGAGGCCTAGGGTTTGGCTCCTAGCAGCATGCGCCACTGTGCTGCTGTGGGCCTCCGTCGCGCAGCTAGTCGCCGTCGGCCGCCTCCTCCTCCTGTTCGGCGTCGCGGGCGACGCCCATCCTTCGCCACCGCCGTCCGTGCTCCCGCCCCCAAGTGCGTGATTTCTGGATTGTTTTTTTTCTTTTCTGAATATAGGTTCGATTTTATTCTGCTCTTATTACTCTATTTGCATGGAATTTCCTAGAGTACTGAGCGTATGAAAATGGAGAAATGTTGTGAGTTTATACGTTGTGATGGTTATCTGGAGCTGCACGCATTTGTGATTGGATCATCTATTTTAGTGGTACACAGTCTTGCACGCTTTCTAAGCTTCAGATGTTGCTGCTATATGCCTTGGTGTGATTAACGCGATGAAAAAAAAATGTTGCCTCAGAAAAGCATGCAAAACATGTATATAGTGACCTGTTGGTCGATTAACACCCTCATTTTTCTGGAGGCACTATTGTGAAGTTGCAAATAGCCTCGTGTTTTGTTGAGATGAACTGTTCTAGGCTATGTATATGATTTTTTTTAATACAATTCTGCTCCCATTCAATCGCCAGTGCATCATTGTTCTTTCTTTTCAGGGATATACAAGAGCAACGGTTATCTGAAGATATCTTGTAATGGAGGTCTGAATCAGATGCGATCAGAGGTCAGTTATTGTTTGCGTCTTCTTCCACTCAACTTCAGATTTCCTTTTTAGTTGCTAACTTTTGTTGTTACTTTTACCTTCATTATTTCAGATATGTGACATGGTGGCAGTCGCTCGTCTGTTAAACCTGACGATGGTTGTCCCAGAACTTGACAAGAGATCATTCTGGGCTGATCAAAGGTTATCTTCCTTTTCTTCTAGAGGTGCACTATGAAACTAACCATATGGATATCTGAAGTGATTAATGTTCTATGTGTCCTGCAGCAATTTTGGAGATATATTTGATGTGAGGCATTTCATTGACTCATTGAGAGATGAAGTGCAAATCATTAAACAGCTTCCAGAGAGTCTTGGTGCAAGAGATTCGGACATTATTTTTCAAATGCCTCCTGTGAGCTGGTCAGATGAAAAATATTATTTGCATCAGGTTTGGAAGTTGGAACTCATATCTGATGCATCCTTGTTTTCATGGTAAATGCATCACCTTATAATCTTGGCAATCTGTCATCTGTGCAGATCTTACCACTTTTCAACAAATACAGTGCCATCCATTTTAACAAGACAGATGCTCGGTTAGCCAATAATGGTATCAGCACAGAGCTTCAACTTCTTAGATGCCGTGTTAACTTTCATGCACTGAAGTTCACTCCTCAAATTGAGGGATTGGGGAATAAACTAGTACAGAAACTCCGAGCAAAGGGAACTTTTGTAGCCTTGCATTTACGATATGAGATGGATATGCTGGCTTTTTCTGGTTGCAACCATGGCCTTTCACCTGAAGAAGCTGAGGAGCTTAAAAAAATGAGGTTTGTGGCTAACCCTGTGCTGCCTTACTGAGTAGCATAACTATCTTCTGGATATGACTCTAGTAGTTCTTTATAGGAAGCTGAGTTAACAAATTAGTTGAATGATCTTTATAATTTGCATGTTGACCATTCAAGGAGGGGACAAACTGTTACAGACTTGTCTGCCAATGCCAAATACGATGGCATAGATAATGCATAGCAGTCCATTTTCTGTAATTATCCAAAGAGAAAACATTACGATTTAATTGTATTTTCATTCTAAGCATAGTGTTTGTGACATCACTGCTGTTCTTAGCAAGATGGACTACTAAAGTGGGTCATCAATTCATGGCTTGTTAAATTAGTCTAGTGCTGGATTATTCTGCTCTTAGTCATTTTGAAGAGCTGAGCACAAAATGATGCAGAAAGGGGCATCACATTATTGATTTGTCTCCCTGACTTCAATTCCAACCCAATGAGTTGAATTGCATACAGAGATAATTAATATTCAATACTAGCCATGAATCTAAATCGTACTGTGAAAGACATTGATAAATCACACTGCAATATATTGCCTACATATATGATATATCTTGGAAAGTAACACTACAGATTTATTTTTTCTTTGTTTACATTTATAGCTTATTGGGTGAACAGCCATTGATATAATTTTCATTTTAACTGTAAATGAGAATAGCATTACCAAATGAGGTGTGGTTTCAACCCTAGTATACTCTACATGTGGTGCTTAATACTGATTGTTATTAGACTCAGCCTGCAAGGTATTGTAAGATTCTTTAACTGGGTGCTATTTTTCGAGGAACTAACCTTTTTTCTAATCAGATATGCTTATCCATGGTGGAGAGACAAAGAAATTGATTCCCAAGCGAAGAGGTCACAAGGACTATGCCCACTTACTCCTGAGGAGACATCACTTGTTTTGAAAGCCCTGGGATTTCAAAAGGATGCTCTTATATACATTGCAGCTGGTGAAATTTATGGGGGAGATAGGAGACTAGAACCACTGCGAGCTGCTTTCCCTAAACTTGTAAGTAATTCTCTTTGTAGAAAAAAAAAATTCTCCCAATTATAACGCCCTTTGTTGTGTCGCTGCAGTAAATCTATTGCAGTTTTCTAACACACCGTTGTTTATAGTGAGACTTCCTCTGTTTTCTGCCAACACCACAGTTCAGTTCTCCAACTAACCTCCATGCCTGGAGATATCATTTTTTTTTTATTTTTCAATGTTCTGTCAAAGTCACTGCATAAAAATTGTTGAATATGTTTCAGGTAAGAAAAGAGATGCTGCTAGACTCTGAAGTTCTACATCAATTCCAAAATCACTCCTCCCAGATGGCCGCACTTGATTTCATTGTATCCACAGCCAGTGATGTTTTCATTCCCACTTTTGATGGTAACATGGCAAAACTTGTTGAAGGCCATCGAAGGTAGGAACATACAGCCAAGTCCACTTATGAATTATTTGCGTATTCAGAATAAATATACAGTCAATTCTCTTGTGCCATCAGTTTCTCTTTAACAAAATCTGTGTATTTAGTTATGAAATGCTTGTTTTGATTATTATTTACAGGTTCCTGGGTTTCCGGAGAAGTGTGGTGCTGGACCGACAGAAATTAGTTGAACTTCTAGACCTGTACACCAACAAGACAATCTCTTGGGACAATTTTGCATCTTCTGTTCGAGAAGCTCATAAGAGCCGTGTAGCCCAACCATCCTGCAGGCGAAAACTTGAAAACAGACCAAAGGAAGAGGATTACTTCTATGCTAACCCCCAAGAGTGCCTGGCCAATTCAAGCTTGTGCAGCTAGACCAAGTTTCCAGTCTCTGTAAGGTGAACAGATGAGAACCTGGTGGAGGCTAGTAGTCGTTTTGTTGTGCAGGGGACTGAAGCCTAAACCGCTAAATGGCTGCCCATCAGGATCACTTGACTAACATTCTTGATGCCCTGTTGTATAGGTCAGTTTTTTCGCTTCGCTGTTGATTCATTCGCTTTCCAGCATGCCAAAATAGGGGCCTGTTTGGAGCATGTAAATTTTGATTTGTTGTCAGCCGTACCTGTTCATTGATGATTAGTTCGTGGTAGCGAAAGTGTTGGGTTTTTTTCCCCAATACTTCTGGTTTTACAAATGCTTAGTGGAAACTTCACTGTTATACTCCGTATATATCAAAGCTGGAGTGTGCAGGACCTGCCTTTTCTCACGGAACTGTTGTTAAACTGCCAGTCTCCCACTCTGCCCTACCAGGGCACAGCAGCGGTTTGGTCAGAGGTCACTAACGAACGGTGTCAGCTGTTACAGACTCATGGTGGTGTTGAAGGTAGGAACGGCGCCGCCACTTTACATGGCGCCACTTTACATCAAAACGTGTGTTGTGACAGGAACAGCGTTTGAGTGAACTGAAGAAAGTACACCGTTGATTTGTGAAATGGTAAAAGCGGCTACGAAAACAGTACTAAAACGAGTCTTCCTCTGGAGAACTCCCAAATTCCCAATCACAACACAAGGGAAATTGGTGAGGCAAACCTTTCAGGCCGTTTAACAGTGGGAAATTGGGGAGGCAAAACTCCATGGAATGAACGCCCTGGTAACAGGGTTTCAGTCAACTGCCGATGCACAAGGCATTACATTCTCGTGCACGTTATTTTTTTTACACATAACATTATGGGAGCAGTACAAGGCAGCCACCCTCGCGGAAAATGAGAAAAGAAAGGGATATTTCTTTTACTGCCTCCGTCTTCTTTGATCCCCAATATAACGTATGGTCTCTAACAAGACACATCTATACAAATTGCAGCACTGCTAAACTTGCACGGGGTAATTGAATACGCTTCCAGTTCATGCCGTTACAGCTACAGGTCTTTGGCTGTTCTTGATGCCTTTGATAGCTGCATAATTGCAAGGGAACCAAAAAGAACTTTAGTATTGGTTGGCAAGATACTTGACTATGAACATATATGGAATTTCCAATATTGAATAAGAATGTAGACAATTGAACATGGATGCCACTGAGAAGAAACCATGCCTTCAGCGTAGTCTGGAGCACAAAAAACGGCAGAACCAGCAACGATGGCATTCGCCCCAGCTTCAATGACCTGTATGCACAGGAATATTAGCCCCTAAACTGAACCGAAAGTTCAGGATTGATCCATAAATGCAACGCAAAATGTTAAAGTTAAATGCCAGCAATGGAAAAAAGATCTAGAAATGTCACCTTGTAGGCATTTGTTGGACCAACACCACCATCTACCTCAATCCAGGGGTTCACTCCCTACAAAACAAGAAATTAGTTTTTCAATGATTTAAAGGCCAGGGAAGTGAGAATAACTGGAAGGAAACAAGGGATATACCTTCTCTGCACATAGCCTTCTCAACTCTGCAATTTTCTTTACTTGGCTCTCAATAAAGCTTTGGCCACCAAACCCAGGATTCACAGACATAATCAAGACCAGGTCAACAACTGCACACACACAAACAAAAAAGAAGTAATTAGAAAGTCAGTACATACAGGCTTACTAGTTATCAGGCTAGTGATGGGTTGACGGGACAAGTAGTTAAACGTATACTCAAGCAGCTACAAAGTTAGAGTCCCTCCAATCTTGTCCTATGCAAACATTATGATTAGATGATGGTAGCCAAGAATGTGAGTGCGATGTGTAAATATTGTCACCAAATTTGCACAAGCGGCATAATTTGCATCCTAATAACTAAAAACACTATACGAGTATGCTTGTAGAAGAAAAGCAAAGTCATGCCTTTGTTTGGTAACATCAACAGATTTTCCGAACTTCACACACATGTCAAACATACCATAGACATTTAAATGAGCAGCATGATCTTACCATCAAGAACGTAATCTATTGCGGTGAGTGGAGTCGCTGGATTCAAAACAACTCCTGCCTTTGCTCCTAGACTTTTAATCTGACAGAAAATGGGAAGACAGCATCAGTTCCAACTTTCAACATGACATTAAAAGGGATGACATGGGCACCACAATGGCTGGAATCTGCAAAGGAACTAAGCATGCCAAGTAGTCCTAAATCACAACTATTGTACATCTCGTAATGTGTTTGCTGTAGGTCTAAGAGTGGCAAGTAGCAACTATGCCCACTAGTTCAACCTCATGAATCACACACAAAAACCTCTCATTTTGGACAGCAGCCCATGATCCTACGCTAAATCATGAATGAACAAATGTACAGTGAAGTCTCTAAGTAAAATGTAAAATGCAAAACACCATATAAGCAGGAAAAAAACTCATCCATTGATTCATATCAGAATCAAGTTGAAGTATCCATACCGAACTCTATTATCTGAAACATTACCTTGTAAGGTAATGGTGGTGCAAATGTTTACCTGGTTGACTGTTCGGTGCAAATGGATGGTTGATGACTGTTCGCAGTGGACACTAACAATATCAGCACCTGCCTTAATAAAATCTGGGACTCGCTGCTCAGGTTCCACGATCATCTGAAAGAAAAATCAGAAATCTCCACATTCAGCAGGGGCCAACAAGGGATGAAAGTACATCACAAAAAAAACCTAGAACTGGACTGGACAGTACCAGATGTACATCCAATGGAAGATCAGTCACTGGACGCAGAGCATCAACAACCAATGGTCCAATCGTGATATTAGGCACAAAGCGTCCGTCCATGACATCGACATGAATCCAGTCGCATCCTGCCAGCTCCACAGCTTTTACCTAGTAAAACAGCATGGCAATAAGAGTATGAAATATTTGCTGATTGACATCAAGAAAATGCATGGTATTTGTATGCTAGAGCTTGAGCTATTGCCTTATTTATTGTGGAAGTTGCCAATGAGCTGGTGAAACAGGAATGCATTGTTTGAGGCCAAATTTGCTGATGAATTGATGAATATGGCATTATCAAGCTATTCATTCAATAGTAGCCTAACATGCCCGTAGTACATAGTACTATAGTAGTACTACCAAGTAATGATCAGGGCAACAAGTCATCTCAAGGAAATGAAGTTTGGTTGATCCTAGGATCTTAACGGACCTGTTCACCAAGCTTGGAGAAGTTAGCAGATAGAATGGAAGGGGACACGATGATGTCATTCTTCGAGAACTTGTCGACCCGAGATGAAGCCCTCACTTGAAATGCCTTCCTAGAAGACACACAACAAAACCAATGGAACTTTAACCTCACAGGTTAGAACTAAGAAAAGTAAGGACACACACCAAAAAAAAATAAAAAAAATCGAGTGGCCTGACTAGATTTTCTCTTTTGTCCCTTCCCCTGTTCCCTTGTTAAAAACAGCATCATAGTCAAGAGAGCATCGGCGAGGACGATCTATTGCATTTCTAGAGTGACCAATTCCTCCACAAGTAATGCCGAAGTAGCATACGTGATTCCTCACCCTCACCACCACGGGCCATTTGATCCCCGAGCGTGCCGAGCTCATCGCAAGCAACTCTACGCATCGCGCACACTGCGCCCACCGAGAGCCACGGGAGCTGCAGCTCGTGTCCTGCTTCGGCGCCGCCACAGCTCCTCGCGATTCGCAGCAGCGCCGCTCGGAGACACCGGCGCGGCAACGGAACAAAACAAAGGGATCGCTAGTAACCTCCGACGAGGAGCGAGATGCGTGCGAGTGCGACCGAAACGAACAGGGGGGAGGGGGTTCAAAGTCAAAGGAATCACCCGCCGCCGTGGTAGTACTACTACCTCGCGCTTGGGCGCCGACGCGGCAAAACGGGGAGCAGGAACGGGGCGTGGAGCACCAACCTGGGGGTGGAGAAGGCAAGGCCGCGTCGGTGGCCGACGGAGACCGTCCGCAGGGAGGCGAAGCTGGAGCACAGCGACGACGACGGCGACGCCATGTGCCTTGTCTCTCAATCTATCTGCCGCCCAACAGCCACCAAGACTCTTCCGGCTCTTCGCGTCGCGTGGTGCACGACACGAGCAGACGAGCAGTTTCGCTCTGGGTGGGTGGGTGGGCGGGGCGGGTGAGGCGAGACGCTCCGGGGTGGTAAGCGATTTGGGAAACTGCAGTGTCAGCTTCTTGGCTGCTGCGATGCGGTGCTAATGTGCTATGCGATGGCGAGCGAGGGGATGAGGACAAGAGAAGCCGAGCCGCCAGTCGTTCGTTATCCTCGCAGCCCCGAACGCCCCCAACCCGATTGGGAGGCGCTGGGCCACAGAAATCGCAGGCCGCTTCGTGAGGTTTTGGCTGGTGGCGCCGGACGGCCCGAGCCCAACGACCAAGGGTTCGTCGTCTACCCTACCTACCTGCCATGTCGGTCCCCATCTTCCTTCGGGATCTCTTCCCCTCCTGTGTCGCCGCGCGGGCTGGGCCTGTGCCGCCCACGATCGATCCCGCCCCGAAATGGCACGAAATGGACCGGAAGTCCCTTGGCCACTGGAATCGGGATATGACATCTTTGAATCCTGACAGAATTTCTCTGGCTACATATGAACATCAGAGATCACTTGGCTACAGGACAGACGAAACTTGTGTTTCTGAAAACGAAACAATTGTTCTCATGCTGCGACGCTGATTATTATCCTTCCACACAAAGGAAAACAAGCAATATATCAGCTAATTTTCCTCAGTTTCTGACGATTACAAACATGAGGCAAACAAATTCTCGGGGAAAAGGTTGGCAAACTGATACTAGCAGCTTAACAGAATGTTCCAGACAAAGGCAAGTGTACAATGATTAAACCAGACATGAGAACCTTAGTTGGTGTGGTATTATGGTGTTCAGAGTTCAGAAATAGCTTGGCGCACAGACTAAAGCGGGGAAGATCAAACATTTATGAGCTGGATTCGCCAGGGGTTCCTCTTTCTCCGCTGCAGCAGTAGAAGTGAGGTAGTTTCACTCGGCCGCAACACCTGCGAAAGCCACAAAAGGGTCATGCCTTTGGCATCATGTCACAACAGGGGTGCGAGCAAGTGTACTATTGGATTGTGCCTGTGAGGTAGTTCAAGAATTTTGCTCTAACAGTTGTAAAGCGATTATGATGAGCACCACATGAAGCAAACACCAATGAAGTATGAAGGTAGCCAAGACTGGAAAATGAAATGGGACAACCATTTTTCAGATCATGTGAAGGTAACAGATATACCACACCCAATTGCTTCGGAGCAAAACTGTCTATATATGGCATGACAAATGTCTAGATCAGTAACCTACTGTGCAGTCCCAGACTCTAGATTTTGGAGAGCGCATGGAATTTTGTGCTCCACTAAAACACTCTAGCCATGGGTCGGAGTACATTATAAAGGGTGAGGACATTGCTAGATGTAGCCTATATATTTTCATCTCATCAGTCAGGTAGTTGTGAAAGATTACAAGCGAATACTAAAACTATAAGTGATAACACTCTTGCATAAGGAAATTATGATAATTACTGGCATGCCAAGATGGCATGGTGAGTTTAACAAATTAAACAAGAAGCACTAGCAAACTTAGCCATGGATGTACCTGCAACGGACAATCACTGGCACAGGCTTCAGGGCTTTGGGTCCGTTCCTCAAGGCCTTCTTGTATTTGGAGACCTGAAATGAATATGAGAGTATAAAGGCATCTACTGGCATCAGTGCCTAGAAAAGGAGACAAGCATAAAACAAGAATAACTTTCTAAAATACAGGCTTGAGGTATATAAAGCTGGTGAAATGATTCAGATTTTACTAACGAACAAACATACACTAGACCCAAATATGGTGTATCTTAAAGACAGTTGTATTGATAGAGGTACAAATCACTGATTTCTCTACAAAATCAGTCTACTTCGTACATTCCAATGATCATAACATATGCCTGAAATCATCTCACTTTCTGAATACCTGTTTAGTGTTTGACTCTCTGGTTCCCTGATTTATCATACTCCTAACAGTATCGTGATGAGTTATACCTAGATTGAATTAGAATTACTACTCAGACAAATACAACACACAGAAAGCAGTTTGCCAGGCCTAATATTAAGAACAATACTAAGACTACCTCCAATAATCTGCGGTGCACGCGTTTGCAGATCACCTCAAACTAAGCTACCCGTAAAACCAGACTTGATATACTTTGCTCGAGGTGGACTATGCTAATCACGGAATACCATCTACCTCTATGATCCACTGGTGCAAAATGTCGAAATGAGACACATTTGTGCTCACAGGTAATCCAGCGAACACCTAGAGCGCGCCACACTATATCACATCACCAACCACGATCACCACGACCAGAACACGCCTAGCTAGGCACCTAAGCACAGTATTGACCGACAAAGCACGACAGGGAGACCGGGAGAAGCGAACACACCTTCTTCTTGGGAACGGCCATGAGCTCCATGGCAGGTCCCAAGGCGGCGCCGAGCCCGGGGACCACGAGCGACTGCGCCTCAGCGAGAGGAGCGGGGGGAGGAGGCGGTAGGAGGGGAAGTCCGGAGGGCAGACGAGGCGCCGCCGCTGCGGCCGCACGCCGGAGCCAACCCGCCGCCGCCATGGATCGCCTCTGGGGTTCTCGCCTTCTCGGGAGTTTGGAGCAGGCGCTGGAAGTTCTCAGAGAGGGGAATGGCTCTGATCTGACCATTGAACTTTAATCGGGCGGCCCACATGAAGCAGAAGTGGAACCTGAAGGCGGAGAGCTAATGATACGTAAATGCCAGTGCAATACGTATTTGAGAAGAGCAATTTACTAGTGCATGATAAAACTCTACAAAAGGCAAGGCTAAGACTGACTCAATGACACAACTTTAGTATGTGTGATGTTTTCTGTTTACATGCAACTAGCTCAGACTTCAAATTGTGATTAATTTGCTAAAACGCAGGCTGCATCTTTTCATCATCTTCAAGCAGAAACCAATCTCTTGGATAAGCGAGGACAAATATGAAACAAAAGATGGAAATTCCCCCTTGAGGCCTTGTCATCGGTTCTTCTAGCTACAAGCAGTTTTCAGATCCACCGTTCTGAATTTCTCAAATAGTCAAATCATTCGTATAAACACGCAATGAAGAGCACCATTACTGAGCCGACCTCCACTGACAACTCATAGCCGTTACTCCAGCTCCAGGATTCCAGATCCAGCCGTTGCACACCACAGCATTCAAAAATTTCCAACCCAAACCACCACTCCGACATCGCCGCGCCGCGCCGAGCTCCACTGTGCGCCGCGGCTCCCAGCTCCACCACCAACCAACCCACCAAAGCACAAACAAATCGCCATTAATCTCGCGGGAGGAACGGGCACCCACAGGTCCCAGTTCCACACCCAAGCGAGCAATGGCCGGAGGACTCCGGGACGGCGGCCTCGACGACGAGACGCTGCAGCAGCTGCGCAGCCGCGCGACACAGCTGCTGCTCAAGGAGAGCTGGAGTGAGTACATCGCCGTCTGCTCCCAAATCATCGACGCCGTCGCCTCCAGCGACGACCGCCGCGTGCTCTGCTCCGCGCTCGCGCACCGCGCCGACGCCCGCGCCCGCCTCGGGGACGCCGCGGGCGCGCTCGCCGACTGCGACGCCGCGCTGGCGGCCGACCCGACCCACCACGGCGCGCTGCTCTCCAAGGGCGCGATCCTCCGTGGGCTCGGCCGGTACGCGCTCGCGGCCGACTGCTTCCGCGCGGCCGCGGGCGGCGGCGGCGGCGGCGGGGATGAGGCGCGGGAGCTCGTCGAGCAGTGCAGGCGTCTGGAGTCGCAGGCGAGGAGCGGGGCGGTGGACCTGTCGGATTGGGTGCTCTCGGGCTTCGCCGGGAAGTGCCCGGATCTCGCGGGGTACGTCGGGCCAGTGGAGGTGCGCCGGTCCCCGCACGGCGGCCGAGGGGTTTTTGCTATCAAGAACGTTGAGGCGGGATCTACTCTGATGATAGCCAAAGCAGTGGCTATTGGAAGAGGGGTGCTTCAGGACACCGCTGATGGCGGCGAGAAGATGGTGGTGTGGAAGGACTTCGTCGACAAGGTGCTCGACGCCGCCGAGAAATGTCCGAGGACTGCAGCTCTGGTTCATACTCTGTCTACCGGCGAGGAGCAGCAAGACGAGCTTGTTGTCCCGGAGATGGCTCTCTTTAGGCAAGAAGCCGGGGATCTCAATCTCAGTGACGCCACGAACGTGGTGACGGACAAGGGGGCACAAGCGGTTCTTGATGTGGACAGGATATTGAAAGTGCTGGATGTCAACTGCCTGACCGAGGACGCACCAGCCGCCGATGTGCTTGGGAACAATGGTGTCGTCAACTGCGGCGTGGGGCTCTGGATCTTGCCGTCCTTCATCAACCATTCTTGCCAGCCCAATGCCAGGCGCATTCACGTCGGAGACCATGCCATTGTCCACGCGTCCAGGGACATCAAAGCTGGGGAGGAGATCACATTTCCCTACTTCGATGTGCTTGTACCAGTGAGCAAACGAAGGGAGGCATCGAGTGCATGGGGATTCGAATGCAAGTGTGATCGGTGCAGGCTTGAATCTGATGATTTCGTTCTTAAGCAGGAAATACTGAAATCAGAGAAAGATTTGGTCAGCGAGGGAGACATGGGAGCGCTGGTGGTGCGGGCTGGAGGAAAAGATGAGGAAGTCCATGGTGAAGGAGAGGAGAAAGGCGTTCTTGCGCGCCTCATTCTGGAGCGCATACTCCACCCTATATGATTCTGATAAGCTGGTGAGAAAATGGGGGAGGCGAGTTCCCAGCGAGGCCCTTGTAGCTGAGAGCATTGCTGATGCAGTAGGTGGGAATGAGAGCATTTTGAAAGCAATGCTGAGGGGTGCCAGGGATGCCAATGCCTGCAGCAACCGGTTAGAGGTGGAGGACAAGGTGGTGAGGATTGGAAGAGCTACCTATGGCAAGGTGGTGAAGAGGCACGCAATGAGAGCTCTCTTCAGACTTGCACTGGATGACAATAATAACATTAACCTTTAGATTTTGATCCTGTTATCCTATAAATTGTCCCAATAGGTTTATGTTACCAAATGTTAGGAATCTATGCGGCAAATATCTAGGTTTGCACAACATTTGCAGTAGGCGGGTGGACAATAATCAAATGGTTCATGAGAGCTCTTTTTTCATGCTCTCTTGATCTAGGTTCCAATTTTTTTTTTCAGTGCTCACATGAATCCGTTTCATTTTTGAAGTGTCATTCTTTGAATTTCATTATTCTCTGTTCAAGGATTGGTAAATTTTGAAGCGAATGTATAATGTATTCCATCGGTCATTTAGTCACAAGAAAACAACCCGCTTTGTTTTCATAAGCTCTTCTTTCAGGACGTACTTTTCACTTGAACTGTCATGTAGGATCAATGTCTGTATCGTTGTGGCTTGTCGAGTGTGGACATGGAGTTCAGAATTTGCTTCTGCTTGGTTCAGTTTCGCCTTCAAGTGCCGAGCTAATGAATCACAAATGTATATGAAGCCTGACGATAGAAATTGGAATAAAATACACAACCTGCGTTTAAGAATCATCAGTAAATACATAATCCCCATGAGATGTAAAATTAGTATATTCAAAACACTGACATAACATTTATAAATTATTATAAATCAAATGTATAAAAAAATATTAACTATAGAAGATTGGTGGGCTGCAATAGATGGGCTTAGTGGGCCTTCAACCCACAGTCGCGGGCCCTCCTCGTTTTCGGTCCTAGGAGACCGACTCAACTAGCTCTTGTTCTTCCCTTGTCTAAAAAAAAGACTCTTGTTCTTCCCCAG
Source organism: Digitaria exilis (assembly GCA_015342445.1). NCBI lineage: Eukaryota > Viridiplantae > Streptophyta > Magnoliopsida > Poales > Poaceae > Digitaria > Digitaria exilis. The sequence continues at coordinate 48,252 of JACEFO010000191.1, read as the reverse complement.
AGGTCCGGACCCAAGTCCCCAACTCCTCTTCCCTTCGAGGCTTCGACGGCCGAAGCGGCTTGGTTGCCGATGACGATGAGGCGCGGCGATCGTCCGGCGGCCTTGGCGGGGTTGCGCCTCCGCTGCCTGATCTCCTTTCTCAGGCGCCGCCGGCTCTACCGTACCGCGCATGCGTACGCTCCCCCCCCCCCCCCCCCCCGCCCCCCCAAAAAAAAAATTAATTGTCGCGTCCAATTTCAATCGCATTCGCTGATACAATTTGCCAATCAACCGCAGCCTGGAGAGGGAGACGGGGGTCTTCTTCGACGCAGAGCACCTCCGCCGGATGCTGCTTCGCGACCGCTGGGCCGCCGCCTCTAAGTACGCGCTCAGCTTCGTCAATGCCCGCGACTGCAGCCGCGAGGCCGACCTGTTCAACTTCCGCATCCTCGTCCTCCGCGTCATTGCCGCCTTTGCCGCTGGCCACGGGCGCTTCGTCGGCGCACTCTTCCGACGCATCTACTCCTACCTCGACGTCCACGACGACTGCAACAGCATCCGCAAGCTCCTACTTTCCATGCGCTCCGACGTCACCAAGTGAGGAGATCTATTTGTTTTGAGCGCATTCTGATTTCCATCAATTAAATTTTGCAAATTGCAATGCGTTCGTGTAAGAATTGAGTCTCGCTTCTGTGGATTTTGGCTCCTAGGTCCTCCGTTCTATATCAGCGCATCAAACCAAAGGCAGTGGACGACATCATGGACCTGGTTGCCAAGTGCCCAGAGCTCAAAGGCAAGACGCGGTTACCACGCAGCACCTTTGATCCTGCATGCAACATGTACCTCGGTCCCAGGTACACATCTCATTCCAATACATATGCTCCAAAGCTTTTTTTTTCTCTCTCTTTCTCCTAATAAAATTTCGGCAATGCTCTTGCCGTCCTTACAAAAAACATACGCTCCAAAGTCCCCAAACTTTACATTCTCATCCAGTGCCCCTCCCCTCCTCGTCTTAATTGTCCACTTGAGTAAAGAAATATGTGTCTGACTGAAGAAACATGTGTCTTGTTACAGGTTGTGGCAACATTCAACACGTCACTCGAATAAAACTAGCAGCATCCCGGCACATATCATTGCCCTTTCCTTTGTGCGGAAAAGGTATTTGGCTCATAATACATTCTCTCTTGGGTTTTTAGCTCCTAGCATTTAAACGCTTCTTGCTTTATTCAGGCCTCCTCAGATCAGTCACAAGACAAATAATTCAGGTGTGTTCAAGCAAGGAAATCCCTTTGAGCTATTAGATTACAGTGTGAACTTGATGAACCACATTACATGTTTTCTGCATTGTTCCTCGTGTTTCCTTTATGAAAGCTTTGACATGTATCCAATGATTATTTTTATCATTCTGTACACTGTACTTACCTTTTGCAAGGATTGCTTGTTTTCGTTTTATTTTAATATTATTGTCCAGTGTCCACACTTCAACCTTTTGGGTAGTTTACCGTTCCTCTCCTTCTGGCTTGTTTTTATTTTGAAGTTGACTTCTGATTCATATGGATATAGACCTGTGTTTGTGCTTGTGTCATATCCATGAAACAGCTCTCTTTTGTTACTATATTCTTTTTAAGGGATGGCTGTATCTATATACTAATTATTTGATTACGGCATTACACTGATCTAGTGCTGTTGTGGTCAGGTATGAAACAATCAATACATCATGATGCTCCTTATCCCGGTAGTTCCAAGGATTGTGATTTAAGAAAAGGGGGCAGGGAGGTTACATACAGCTGAAGTTTTTGCTGAGGTAGGCATATCTGATACCCATACTATTCTTATTGGTTAGTTGGAACTTGGAACATCTAGTAGGAAAGCTACTTCTACTTGGGTAGCTCAGCAGTACACTATTCCCTTGTTTGAGCAAAATAAATAGAATAGTTGCTCATAGCATGCAATCTGTTATTTTGTTCTTTTTCAGGACGGAGAGACATCATCATGAGTTTGGGTGTGAACTGTATGAAGGTGGGGTGATAACATTGTTATCTCTGATAATGAACTGCCCGAGGCGAGCTACATACTTTATCTGAGACAATGGCTCATGCAACAATCAAGCTTGTAGATTAGGTTTAATGCACTAGTAGGAACTAGAATTGAAGGAGAATTAGAACTTTTGGTGAACCTATCATCTCTCCTTATGCATGTTATATTGATATGGATGTGAGTACAAACAGGATCGCGAGATATTTCTTCAACAAATCTCTGCAAATTCTTTTGTCGCGCGATCAGCTGACCATGAAATTCCTTACTGGTTAAGGGGTTGCATGTCATCAATTTGATTCGATGCCCGTATCAGATATGGTTAGGAATCCTAGAACTTCCTGTAAACTGGATGCTCTGCTCTGGGATATATATTATAATTGTTCAACAAAGGCATACAATATAGCTAACTGAGATTTTACTGCCTAAAAATGCTCCTCTTATTGTATCCAGCAAAATAGAATGGTGCAGAGTGGGTGCTAAGCTGTAATACCACTGCAGTTTGGGGAATTTATATTGCTCCAATCTAAATTTGAGGTGAATAGTCAATAATCTGATCCCATTGTGGATGTTTTGAAAAAAGTTCAACTGGAAATGGTTACTTGTATATATAACTAGTGATCTGCAATTGGGTTTGAGTTGAACGGACAGTCTCAACAGAATGGGAGTAAATTCTTCTGGTTGAAGTATGAATCCACCATGGAATCATCCATAATCTGTGCGTTCTTGCTTGAGGTTGCAAGGACTCCTCATTTCAATGCTTGACGGATTTCATAATCTGTGTGTGTTCTTGCTTGAGGTTGCAAGGACTCGTTTCAATCCCTGACTGGTTTTCCAATTACCACGTACCCTAGATCAGAATGGAAGTACAACGATGTACCCTAGAGAACAGAGGGCTTCAGAAGTACTCCTACATCTATCCTAGAGGACCACAAGCTTCAACGTATAAAACATGGCAGAGGCTTAAATTTACTGATATCAACTAACATGTTAAAACTGATGTTTCACGGCCTAGGATTCGAGTTGGAATCTAACTGGAGTGTGTCCAGTGAGCTATATATTAGCGCCACTGTCTTGCCTGAACACTTTAAACTTTTCATTATCTATCTTTTGCAATAAGCAACTGAAGTGCAGATCCTCGCCAAAGAAATTGATACCTAAACTGGTGAGTTGACTTTTCTGTACTTTATTAATATGAGTTCGCATTCTGCTAAGTGAACGACTGCAGTAAATTTAGAAGTTCCTTCCCCCCCCCCCCCCCCCCCCCTTTTTTTTTTTGGTAAATGTAGTGGAGCCAGCGGCAGTCAATCTGAACAAGAACAGAACAGAGCTACAAGCTTCCAGCCTCCGATCACAAACTTCATTGCACTTATTTTTTTTATTGGGATCCATAAAAAAAATTAGTGTGTTGAAAGCTTGTATAGAACAGAGAAGACGAGACCTATTCGATGTGTAAACTGAACTTTATGCATAAATAGATTACAGGTTGATTTCCTCTCCCATTTTCCTTTTTTTTTTGTTCTTATTTGTTACTAGAGACAGTAGTGGTTAAAATGTGTCTCCGAAAATAGTCTCATCAGAGATGTTAGCCAAAAAGTGACTTGGTTTGGAAAAACACGCCACTGATTTCTTATTGGCACGTTTGGCTAACTCGTGCTGCTGATATCACTCATAAGAGATGTGTTTTGCCAACTCCTGTCGCTAATGATGCTTATCAGTAATGCCCAAAATATACCATCACTAATTAGAGTCGTCACCAATATGCAGGAGGCACAAATAACATGAAAAACCTTCAAGAAGATGCAACGAACATTTTGCATATCTATATTATGTACTATATGATGACAAGTACGAACCAAGATGGTACCCATCCCAGCCGATCTGGATCAGATAAACAACCCGAAGTCAAGTATCATCCCAGACCTAGTCTGATCACTTGGATCTCCTTGCTTGCTTACAAACAAGCGAACCAGGTACCGTGCAGTGTAGCATGTATGACCCTATTGCCTACCAACGCAAACTGGAGTAGCACTACTCACATTGTGACACCATTGTCACAGGCACCGTCTACTACTGAAGCTAGCTAACTGATCATTACACGACAACAGTATATGTTGCTAGTTAACGGAGCTCGTACCACCACCTGCTCCTGGAGTATCTTCTGGGCTTGCTGCTTCGGCTTCTTCGGCATCGCCAAGAACCGGAGGAGGAGGGGGTGGGAGCCGCTCGGTAGAAGAGGTCGAGGTAGAAACTCCGTGCCCAGCATCCGTAGGGAGAGGAAGAGCTGATTCTTCTGATGTATGTGCTGCTCGGTGGCTGCTGCTGCCGCCGCCGCCGCCGTCTTGTTCAGCCTTCCGAAGTTGTTCCCGGACGTACTGACTGGAGGCGGCACATAATGCTTGCCTCCCGGCGGGGTCCCTCAGCTGATGGAAGCGAAGCTTCGCCGGATTGTAGCGGCGGAACACTCTGTGGCAAACTAGGCAGCGCACCCCTTTCTCCTGCCTCTCGCCAAACATGCCCACTGGTTTGTTTCTTTCTTCGATCTCCACATGTCTGACAGTGACATGCATGCTTCCGATGCTTATTAGGAGTTTACCAAATCGAATGAAATAATGATGTATGCCACTAAACCTACCTGAAATTGGGGAAATAGACCCTGAGGTAATCGTTGATCGATTCCTGTGTCTTCTTGGCATTACCGAAGTGACCATCTTGGCTGTAAGACAACAAACGAGTTAGTAGGTCGTTCAATCATCCTCTAACTAGATATTAATAAATTAATCATTTATTCCAATATTGGGCTCTGACAAGCTGGTGAAGTAAACCATCTATTCAAAAGTTTGGTGAAATTCACTATAACAAAATTGTACTGTAGCAAAGTTTATGAGAGGAACCATAGTTTCTAATGGAATGAATAGTATAACTAAATAGTGAAGTTGTGGAATCTAAACACCCCATGCAGAGGCGGAGCTCCCCATACAGCAGGGTGGGGCAGCTACCCCAGCTATTTCCAGAGTATATCCCCACCACCCATGGAGTTTTTAGATCGCCGGAGCTCCGATTTGGAGGTCGGAGGCGAGCAGGCGGCGGCCTCTGGCATTCTGTCAACCGGAGGTGGAAGAAAGGATGAAAAGGGTCATCGTGGGCCGGTTCAAGACTCCAGTTGAGGGCCCAATTAGCTTACTGTGGCCCAGCTTAAACCTGAAGGACCCCCGTGCCGGCCTGCCCCTGCACCAGTACCCCTGTCTCTTTCTCAAAAAAAAAAAACCAGTACCCCCGTCTTCCTCGACTCCAAGTCACCTTGCTCACGCCGCCCCGAGCTTCCGGCCACGAAGGCGGAACCTTAGCCCCATGCTGCCGTCGCCCGCGGCCCTCCGCGCAGGCACCGGCGGCCGGCGGGTCCCGAGCTGCGGCCACAGCCCGCGAGATAGAGGACAGGACGGGAGAGCAGGGGAGCACCATTGAGGCTCCTGCTGCTCCACGGCTTCTGACCTCCACTCCGATTCTCCCCTTTGATTGGAATTGGAACTTCGCCCGTCGACTTCTGCTTGCTATATCCTAGTGTTTTTCAAAAGCAGTGTGCTCTAATAGTTTAATTCCAGCTCACGGGATTTACATTTGTCATTATTTTGGGCCTGTGTCCTAGTTTTGCTGAATTGCTTATTTCATATGCAACTTGCTGCTTGGGAAAAGAAAAGGTATTTCACTTGAATGCTTAAGCAACATTTATATTTCAAAGTAATTTTGTTACATAACTAGATTCCACACATGTTGAAACTGGAAAGGGGATGCATCAATATCTATTTATGCTGCTCCTTTGTAGGTTAGGATGTGAATATGACGTCCCTTCGCCACACGCCTTATTCGTCTAATCGTATTGCCAACTTAAAAAAAACATGATATGAATGTTTTTTTTGCTGCACTTATGTTCATTGTGCGGATCCGCCCCATCTAGAATTTTTTGCCAGCTCTGCCACTGACCCCATGAGTTTGATTGCGTACCTCAGCGACTCGGTAGCATGAGTAGATGCCTCTGCCTTCAACTTCAGATCTGCCAGTAGTGTATCCACGAATTGATTACCGGCTGTATCATCTGGATAGGTCCTCTTGATGTGGTGATCATAATACGCAGCTGCTCGAACCACGTCACCCTTCCCCATCAGGTCAAAAAATGACCGGCCTCTAAGCATGATCACTAACTCAGGGTGAGCTCTCTTGATATCCAGCGGCTTCGGTTGAGCAGTGTCAACGCCCGTAGCAACAGCTTCTCCGTTTTGGACCATCACACTGAGGACCTCCAAAGCACGGTCCCACTCCCCTTGACGCAGACAGGGCTGCAAAATCCTCAGGCCCCAACTGCTGGTTGTACGAATCCAGCTGTCCCGCTGGGTTCTCTCTGCGGAAATCAAAATGAAACACACCATGTCACTTCAATGACCAGTTGCTCACACAGTCACACTATCAAAGTACTGGTTTGTAAAAAAAACATTATCTATCCCAATTTTTCTCTATTTATACTATTTCTCTCTAATGTAACACGTTTATCCGAACTTAGCTACAATGTTTTTCTAGATCTACAATCTTGGAATGAGAAAAAAAAAGAGCAAACTCCCTCTGCGCCATTGGAAAATATAGCCCATATCTTATGTGCCATCGAAAATTACCCTATCCTTTCTATGACATCGTTTATAATTTCACGTCTCTATGGTGCGCACTGCCGTCGAATTGATGAGTTAACGATGTTAAACTTTACCATGTGAGACGTTTGTACCGTTCCTCCCAAACCAAGACCAGGAGAACGATGGCCTCACCCAGCGTCCAGCACTGCCTCCTCCCCCGCCACCGGCGTTGCAGCCCATTGCAACATTGCCCGCGCCCCCAGCACCCTCCCAGTCCGTGACCTCCACTTGACCCTCATCATCCACAGCCCCAAACTCCCCAATCCCTTTCCAAAATGCAGATCCAGATGATTTTCCCTCAAGCCCACCGCCTCCTCCATTGCCTCCAAGATCTGGCAGTGCCGTGATGGAGGCAATTACAAGCAAGAGCACAGGTGCAGCGTGAAGCACGAGACCGCAGTCGCGCAAATCCGACGAGGTGTACAGTGAGAGGGAGCGCTCAACACGGCGGCCGGACTGGGGGCACCGAGCACAGATGAGCGAACTCTTGAAGGACAACAACACGTCGAGGGAACTCAGTAAAAACACCAAAGTTCCTAGCAGCAGCAGAGCACACACGCCATCTAGCAAGAGCACAAAGGCACCCAGGAAGGCCCATCCTCTACTCCAGGCCAACTTCCTGACCGGAACGAACTCCACGCCACAGACTGACAGACACAAACGCTCTCCAGGGTCCAGCTCTATTAAATGGTGGAGATGAATATGACATGTGGGCCTTACATGTAAGTGGTAGGACAGAAGACAAAGGGCGTGTTTAGTTGGTGGGGGGAGAAAAGAACTTTTTCTGGGAACCTTGTTCTTTGAGAGGGATGAATAGGAAGGTTGAAGAGAATTGGAGAGAAACTTTTCTGGAAAACGTGTTTTCTGATAAGGATGAACAGTAAAGTCCAAAAGAGAACTTCTAGAACTAAACACAGGCAAATAATAAGAGGGCATAATTAAAAATAGGGGTATTATTGTCTTTTTATCCTTCAGTATATTGCAAGGACAGTGGCACATAGAAGGGATGTAACAATTTTTTATGGGATAGATTATATTTTTCAATAGTATAGAGAAAATTTGCTAAAAAAAATACTTACCCAACACCTTGTCGGTCTTCGAGAAGTTTTGCCAGAGAAGGCTGCTCGGGCTGTGATAGCAGGCTGGACACAACCAATTAGATAGTATACGACTATGCACGTGTAACAACATACAATACAAGACCATGTAAGTTTAATAAACTTACGCCTCCAGATAATCCCATTCATCGTTCTCGCGATCGTAAGATTCCACACGGGATTCGAAAACCACAGATCTGTTACAGAGAGAGCAGGCGGATGAAACAGGGAAAAGTATGAAACAGAGAGCCGTACGAAGCTATCAATCGCATCTATGGAGACGACGCGTGCTCACGGCTCACCCGATGCTGCCCTCGTGGCCGGCGTCAGCGGCGTCGCCCATCAGGAGCTCTGGGTCCCGCTGCGGCCGCCTTGGCTGCTCCCCACGGTCGCGGTGGCCGCAGGAATCTCTCCTCGTCCTACTCCACAAAATGTAGATTAATTAGCGAGAGGAACCATCGGTGATACTCGCCATGGATGCGGCGAGCCGGCGGCGAGAGAGATCGGGGGAAGGGAGAGGGGGGAGGAGAGAACGCACACGAGACTGGACGAGCAGTGAGTGGTTTGATTCGACGTCTTGTCCCAGCGTGAATTATATTTACCTCTCAAGACTGGTGAGGAAAAACACACGACCGCCCACAAAACATACTAATCACCAACTTGTCCGGCAAGGAAGTGGTTCTGGGCTTCTGGCTGCCCTCCCTACAGTGGCTGAGGGTGGGGACGGAACGAAGAGGGCTAATTGTCTAATGCAAATAAATTGTTATGCCTTTTTTTCTAAAATGAGAGAGAGAAATGGGTCTGGCGGCCCTCCCTACAGTGGCTGAGGGTGGGGGCGGAACAAAGAGGGCCAATTGTCTAATGCAAATAAATCATTATGCCCTTTTTCTAAAAGGAAAAAAAACATGGGATGCCAACCCTCCAGTTTCAATTTTTCCGTGCCCTTCGACAAATCTAAAACAAAAGTTTAAGAAAAGGTGCTTTGCTGTTTTAGTCTCTCTTAGCAGACTTTTGCTATAAAAGTGGCAGGTCCATACTCCTATCCTATCGCACTACATATTCCAAAAAATATTGCAAGAGCAACTCCTCTAGTAATGGATATTGTTGAGAAAAATTTCTTCCTTCCCCTAAAAAAATGACTCATTTCTTTCTTGTTCTAAAAAAAATTTATGCTTCCCTATTCGACCCTGGTTTTATGTGTCATTTTCAATTTGACACTGCCGTCAGTTCTATTCACTAACGTTATTAACTTGGGTGGAAAAGACGTTTTTGTCCCTCCAACTAGTTCTCTTCACTAATTTTGTATGTTTTTCGCTATTTTTTCCTCCATTTCTATCTATTATGTGGATTACTTCTTGTTGCAACAATACAATCCTCAAAGCCGGTATTCTCCTACATTAGATGGCGTTGCGGGCACGATCAAGGTCAGACGGTCACGCAGCTCCCAGCGTACTCGGTGCTGAGATCTTGGACCAGTCCGGGTGTCCGACCGGCACCGATGTTAGGTCGCCCTCCTCCCCCCACGCCACAAGGCTTGGGCTTGGACAGCGCGGCCACCAGTGAGGATCGTGTGTACGGTTCCACCGCCACGAAACGAAGGAACGGGGACATCCATGAGTTCATGACGACGTCGGGCCACTACCCCAAAGGACACCTGGCCCCATCTTGCTGTTACTTCCCACGACAAGTTATCTAGTGCTACTCGCGGGGCCTGTCTCGAATTTGTAAACGTCTGGATCCTCGACAACGGCAACAGGGGAGGACACAACCACCGCCTCCGTGCAGGATACCCTAGCGGCACATGACGGAAGGCAGAGGAGAGAGAGGCGGCAACAGTTTCCCCGTGTGCCCTACGGCCTCCCTGTGGGGATCCGTGCCATCGAGACCTCCACCTTATGGATCCGCACCATCGCCATCCATTGTTGTCACCGCCATCTCCGTCAGGCCCAATCCGCACGAGCGGGGTTAGGGTTCACACGGGCGAATGGGTGCATACGGGGATGGGGATTCGGGAAGAACGGAGTGGGAAGGGAAAAGAACAAGGGTAATTTTGACCACTCGTGAAATAAATGTCAGCTTCCTAACCGAACATGCTAACGGAAGTTACGATAATGTCAAATTGAACATAGAACCACGGATGAATAGGGAAGGAGAACTTTTTTTTTTTGCTAAGGAAGGAAGGAGTCATATGTTTAGGGAGAAAGTAATTTTCTCATATTTGTTACATTGGCAAACACAGGAGGAGTGAAGGGGCATGGCCTAGGTTACCCTGTATGTGGCTTCTTCTTCTTTTTTTCTTCCAATATCGTGATTTAGCATGTTTTTCATTAAGAGGAAAAGCATCTATGAGGCATTGGCAGTGCCTCTAAAATATATTTATGTTATAATATAACTATATAATGACATATTTTTTAAAAAATCTAACATTTATTATTATTAAGATATTTAGATAACCAAAATATTTATTTTATAAATTAAATCCAAAGAATCATATGTTATGTTTTGTTTATTAAATTTACGCTTGTCGGCCCATAAAATGGTCGACCATGACATTCGTTTGGTTCCTAGTGCTAAACTAGTTTAAATCAGGCCCATATATTGATATATATGATATGCATTGTTTAGTTTCTAGGTGAAAACTTTTCATGACGTCACATTAGATGTTTGACACTAAATATAGGAGTATTAAACATAGACTAATTACAAATTAATTATATAGATAAAGCATAATTGGTGAGACAAATCTATTAAACCTAATTAATCCATCATTATCAAATGTTTATTTTTTTTTACGAAGTCAGTAGGGAAAGCCTCAACTTTTTTTTGGCATAATTTTATTTTTATTCCAAACTCAATTTTGCTCCCGTGGAGACTCTGAATTTGGGCCTACAAGGTGCTACTCTAACCACCAAGCTACATACCCTTTCGCATTACCACATATTTATTGCAGCACGACATTGTCAAAACATGAACTAATTGGGTTTAATTGTTTCTTCTCACTAATTATACTTCATATATGTAACTAGTTTTATAATTATTATATATTTAATAGTCCTAGTTAGTGTCCAAACATCTGATGTGATGGGTGAAAAATGTGTAGTTTCCAAACATCTGACGTGACGGCCTGAGCAAACAAGTTCCTGTAATTGTTGATAAGCCAGGATTGATAACGGTAAGTGAAACATTTCATCTTGACTTTGCATTTGCGTCGCATCTTGGATGTTGGCATATTTCTTTTTTGCAATCCAGCCCTAGGCCTTCCCACAAATCACTCGAAAGGCTACAAGTTCGATCATCCTGGAGTGTAACTGTGGATGCTCCTTTGAATGTGTCCAAAAGCTTTAAGACATTATGCTATATTTACCATTACTGTAATGTTTTTCCCAAACTAAGTGAACCCAAGGGACATATGCTCTGTTAAAGAAATTATGCCAGTACTTTAAAAAGGAGAGCTTCATTCCGTATCTTTAATATCAGAACTCCTAGACCACCTTCAGATTTGAAGACTACTTTTTACCCCTTTTATACAAATTGTGCTATGATGTTCTTTGATATATGGGACATGTTATCAGTAGTGCAAACGCCATCTCTACATATCACAAAATGATTGAAGTGCGTTTGATACTTAGCCTAGGCTAGAAAATGTCAAAGAAACGGGAAGTGTTATCGGGCCAGTAGGTTATCATAACGTACATGACATATGCAAGGCATTTTATTACATTTATTTGTGCAAACCCATGAACGCAATGTTGCATCAAACCCTTAACAAAGTTTTGGCCAGTGCCTTAAGTTGTTTTTTTTTTTGCAAAACCATTCTTCATAAAAAAATATACAGGATGCTTGCCAACAATGTTGTGTTTTTTAGTTTCCTACTATCGTGTCCTAGAACGAGAGGTCTCTCTCAAGTCTTATCTCATAAAAAGAAGTATTTGACTTTTTTACTTCTTGTGGAACAATGATATTGTTATCTTCAAGATATATCCTTAGTTGAGTTTGATTCGCATGAATCACAGAGGTTTAAGAAACCTTGTTCAGCAAAACATCCTCGCTACAAAAACTTTGCAATGCACTTGTGACTTGTTTTACAATGCACTTGTCATGCCAGAGACAAGAGACTTGAAAGGTTCTCTCTCTCTGCGGATACGGGCTGAATTCGCGAGTTGGGTCTGAGTATGGGCCGAATGCGGCCGTGCTTCATGCTTGGGGCGATAGCCTCGCACACGACACGAGTCGACGAGGACGAGACTACGAGAGAGGAGCCGGCTAGGGGGGCAATCCCTAATCCGCCGACTTTTTCGCCGGCAACGGTATGGGGCAGTCTTCGGCCGCGGCACAGCTTCACCTCCGGCGGCTGGATCGCTTCCTCAAGCACCAGGGCCTTCACCGTACCGCCGATGCGTACGTCCACCTCCTTATGCTTGGAAGTTTCGATTCGTTCCGTTAATTTTCTGCAGCCGCATCGCATTGAGTAGATTCAAATTGGGGATTTGATCACACCCTAACATTTGTCGATGGAATTTTCAGGCTGGAGAGAGAGTCCCTGGTGCACTTCGATGCCGCGCATCTGCAGAAGCTCGTGAAGGATGGGCGTTGGAGCGCCGCCTGGTACTACCTGCGCCGCTTCTCGCCGCTCTGGGAGCCGGAGGGGAAGGGCACGAACCAGCAGTACACCAGCCTCATGAACAGCCTCTCCAACGAATCCATGCTCGCTTTTCTCGCCTGCCGAGGCGACGACGGCGGCCGTGCCGCCAGCTCGATGTTTCCCGGACCCTCTAGCCACGCTTTCCCCTCCGATGACGACTTCCGCAACAAGTTCCCCGAGACAATTAAGCGCCACGACTTATGGCACTCCATGTCCTCTGCACAAGCCAGGTCCGTGATCAAATCCATGCCCGCATCCGGACTAGTTCTGATGTAAAATTGTAAACCATAGCTCAGTTTTTACTAATTGCAATCCTGTTTAATTGTTTATTTGTGGTTGCAGGGCATCAGTGGACTGGGAGAACATAAAGCTCAGAACTCTGGAGAAGATACAGGGGCTGCTTGGATTGCGTCCTGATCTCGAACGCAGATTGCAAACACGATTGCCACAACACATTCCCACACTGTCCGAACTAATACATATTGGGTAATTATGTCCTTAGATTGTATGAGATGGACTGGTCCAGTAATTTTCAGGATTCAGTTCAGTTTGCTGATCCATATTTGCCCTGTCCAATCCTGTGATTAACATCCTCATCATTCTTTTACACTTTTACCACATGATTAATTGATTATTTTTCATGTTGTGCTAGTTTAAGATGTCCTCAGAGGCATCAAAGGAAGAGAGTCGTCCGCAAAACTGCAAATGATCTCGCACATTTCCTTCTTCACATTCAGAAGAGGTAGTACATTTAAAAGCTTTGTCGATGTTCTCTATATGCCTACATTTTCCTCCTTGTGGTAGTGTAAAAGTTCCTTTTCTGTCCAGGCTTCCAACCAGTCAGGACAGAAATCAGTCCAGTGATTCAGGTCAGCATTTTTCTACAACGCATTATCATTTGGGGCCATGTCAAACAGAACTGGTTGCCTATTTAGTTTGATTTCACTTCATATCGAGTTTCCAAACTTAATATTTACTTTAAGACTTCTCTTCATAATCTAGAAACCTCCAGACGATGTAGAGTTGTTATGTGTCATCTTATATTTGTGGCTTAATCCCTTCAGGTGTCTCCAGTGCCATACTTTTGGAGAGAATCGTGGAAAATGAAGCTAAAGCTTCAGACATCTCCTTATATGCAACCAACACAGGTAACTGGTGTACTTACTCTTTTTTGAGTAATTGTTTTCCTCAAAGGGAAGTATCCATGTGTCTCATATAAGGTGCATCATTTATCCAGTATTAGTTATTGTTAGTTGCCTTTTCTTGTAGTGGTCTGTTGGATCCCAGCTATATCATCTCAGCTGTTTTGGCTGTACTGTGTCTAACTTCTAGGGTGTGTTTGGTACTGGTACCCTTGCCGGCACTTGCCTGTCCTAGCTGAGCAAGGCTGTGATGTTTGTATGTTTTGACAGCTTCCTCGTTACTTGCGCTTTCAAGATTTCTCCTTGCCGACGCAAGCTAGCCAATTCAGCTCTCCTCTGATGGCAAGGCTATCCTTGCCCAGCGAGGCCAGGCGGGGCAAACTGGGAAGAGAAGCAAACACACCCCTAGTGTATCCTGGTCTGCGAGGCCACACTTCGCGCTTCTAACTTGAATAGAAGACTAGGCTTTACCTTCCCTATACGCCCCCCCCCTCCCCCCATCTTTTTTTCTCATGGCATCATGTACCGGTATTTCCGTTTTTATAAATGGAAATGGGCTTCGATTAAAAAAATTGTATAACAATAGAATTGCTGATTAATGTGTTACTTTTCTTGGACAGGCATAAAGCGTACCAGAAGTCATGATGATTGTTACACTGGAACTTCTGACTATGGTCCAACAGAACGTTCCAAAAGGCCACGAAGATCTGGAGATGTTGACAAGGTATTTTTTCCTAAAGTACAGAGATGTGAATCATGCTTTGTGCCTATGTTTATAATTATTTTACAGATGCAGGTGCTGCACCATGAGGATTGGGAAGAGATGAGGGGCCAGATTGGAAGCAAAGAAGCTGATGATGCAAAACATGTCGATGAAGAAGCACAAAGGAGAGTGAGGCGCTGAACATCACAGATGCTGGAGATGCCGGCACAAGAATAATGAAAGAGAGAAACTGGGAAGAATTAATGCTGCTTGGATAGGATGTAGGCAGATGATTTATTCCAGTCAAGTGGATGTAATCGAACACTCCGTTATAATGAAACTTTGTTTGTTGGCTAGTGTGACCAGCGCTACTTGCACTATGTTATGCTGTAAACAAATGCTCAAACGCTGTCATGTTTGGTTGTTTTTTCGTGATGGAAAATGGGGCAGGACGTTGCTGCCTCTCTTCACCTAAACAAATAATGTAATTTTGTTGGAATTCTTTCATGCACTTGTTGGGTGACTATATACTGTTACTATTTATTGTTTGGAAAAAGTCCTTTTTACAACCCTCAACTATTTAGCTCGTCCGAATTTCAACCTTAATGTATAAAACCAGAAATCTTTCAACCCTGAACTATCAAAACCGTTTGTTTTTCAACCTTCTCCGGTTTTGAAGGTGGTTTGCGAAACAAAAGTCCGTTTTACACCCTTGAACTACAGATTTCGTTCAATTTTCAACCTTGAACTATGACGTTCGTTCAATTTTCAACCTTGGAATGATTGCTCTCTATGTATGGATTCCTTGTGCTAAGTCCATTTTTCAACCTCCATCGGCCACGCCGCACCTCGGTATGCATGGGTGAGAAGGATACGGAGAACAGTGACGAGAAGTCAGTGCTCGCAAGTGTCGCCATCGCTGGCGGGGACGAGGGAGTCCGTTGTGGCAGAGGTTGAAAATTGAACGAGCGCTATAGTTTAAGGTTGAAAATTAAACGAAAACTATAGTTTAAGGGTGTAAAATGAACTTTTGTTTCGCAAACCACCTTCAAAACCGGAGAAGGTTGAAAAACAAACGGTTTTGATAGTTCAGTGTTGAAAGATTTCTGGTTTTGTATATTAAGGTTGAAACTCGGACGAGCTCAAAAGTTGAAGGTTGTAAAATGGACTTTTTCCTTATTGTTTTAGGGTGCGACTAAGTGCTCTAGCTTGAGTGAGAGAGAAACCGGACGGCCTGGCCCAACAGCCAACATCGGTCGGTCTAGCCCAAAAGCCCACGCCGGAGTAACAGGCGCCGCCGCCGCGCTTGGTCGTCACGCCCGGCGCACACCTCCAGTCACACGCCGCCGGCTCAATTCCACGCGCCCACGCCTCTGCATCTCGGCATCTGTTGCCACATCCAGAAGCCACCCGCCCCTGCTGTTACTGGCTACCGGAGATGGACGGGGAGGAGGAGAACGTCGGGCCCTTCCGCCGGACGAGCAGCCGCACGCGGCGCATGGCCACGCGCATGGCATCCGCGCTCTCCAGCTCTGACAACCGCGCCCAGGTATTCCGAGAGGAGTTGGATTCTCCGCTGCATCGATCGCTTCACCCGATCTATATCTATCATTAGAGTGGAGTGGCCACTCCTGCAGGCTGCAGCATCCCCCTTTCCCTCGATTCCAAGCTTCAGTAGTTCCCTCCCGTTCACGAATGGCACCTCCCTTTCCTCTCGGAGGAGTATTCTATGTGTTACCTTTAGAATTGCTAAGCTGGCATGAATGCATCTTCTGTCTGCTCATGTGCTAATGCCGAAATGCTCCAATTATTTTGGGATATAGCAGAGCCATTTGGAGGGATTGACCTCATTGTAGTTTCAATCTTTTAGAGGAAGGGATTTGCCTTATTGGCAGGTAGTTTTGGTAATCTATGCTCTAGAAGACTCGTTAGGCAAAGGGTTCTGTACTGAATTTACACTGCTAATTGTGTGTCATCTGTATTTTGGTCCTTTTGCTTTTCTTATGCTCCCTTCCTGAAGAGCAAAGAAATAACTATGAGGGAATTTAGAGACTTATTCACTTCGTGTATCAATTAACACGTGAATCATTTATCTTCCTCCCTTTTTCTCATAAAGTCTACAGCCAGATGGAGCTTTCGCTTCCAATTTGCGACATTTTTGTGAAGTCTAAAAAACACTCTGATCTGTAATAAAAATAGGTGTCACAAGCTTAGTAACTGAAAGCTCCACTATACCGTGTAAATTTCTATGCGCTTCCACTGCCATGATGTATGTTTTGTATGCCTGCTTGCAGATCCTCTTTCCCTGGCATTCTTGTTCTGTCACTCCACTCTATGGTTCATCCCTGACTGATAATTTATGAAGAATTTAGGTGTTGGCTCAGCATCAACTGATGTTAAGATCTTTTTTTATAGCTACTGATCTATCATTGCCCCTCGAATTATCTCCTTTATGTTTTGTTACATATTTATCTCAGGCTGCATTAGCTCGCCTTGAAGCCCTTGAGAGTGATAATGCTGGGGTTGAGGTGGTAGATCTTAATGATGATGAGTATGGATCCACGGATGAGGAAGACCCTGGTCAGCTTCCTTTCTCATTTATCTCTCTAGTGATCCATGGTCCAAAAAGGATAAGGTTCATACATTATGTAGAACCTCAACGACACAATGGAACATGTTAATATTTGCAATTTGCAAACAGTGAATACAGAAACACAGAATGGT
Organism: Digitaria exilis; assembly: GCA_015342445.1. Taxonomy (NCBI): domain Eukaryota; kingdom Viridiplantae; phylum Streptophyta; class Magnoliopsida; order Poales; family Poaceae; genus Digitaria; species Digitaria exilis. The sequence continues at coordinate 31,252 of JACEFO010000191.1, read as the reverse complement.
TATTTGTGATATATTGTATTGTTGCTTATAGCATCAATTTTGCAGAATAAACAACATTCTTTATTTCTTTTCCTTGCAAAAGGAATTGATAAAATAAGTAAAACTAATCTTAACAACTCTGATACAAGCAACACCACAAGTTATTCGTAAGTTGCCTCTGTTATTGGCATCAGGAATTCCCTATGATTAATCATTTAAATATCATTTAACTCCGCATTTCTCAATTATAGAAGTTCAGGGGTTCACCATTTCTGGATAGGGTGAATTTAGGCACAGTATATATGCCTTTTGGGTTTGTGTACCGGTGGATATACATTCAATTTGGATGCCCTAGGCACAGATAGCTAAAGTTCGATGCTGTAGTGATCTAATAATAGTCATTGTTTGTTTTCTGCTTTCCATTGTACAGTGCTCATGCAAAAGAAGCAGTCCAAGAACATGAAACGCAAGACAAGGCAAGGGAAAGCTTTGGAGAAGAGAGCAGCAAGATCATTCATGGATGTGTTACACGAAGTAAGTAATTTTGTGATGTAAGTTTGTTTCTTATCATGCTTATTTTGTAGCTCAGGTACATAACAGATTCACTCTTGAATTTAACAGGCAAATCTTGAGTCCCTACCTTCTAATGTCCCAACATACTTGAGGGCTGCTGTGGGTCCACCGAGTACTTCATCCCCACGTCACTACTGCTCGGTTTGTGGTAGTTCTGCAAATTACACATGCGTGAGGTGTGGAACACGGTTCTGCTCATGCCGCTGTCAAGTCATACACAATGACACTCGCTGCCTAAAATTTGTAGCTTGATCTGCCAGATAGTATGAGGTACAGTTGATGTATATCTAGTCCCAAATGATCCTTCATCAATGCTTTGATCAGTAGGATATATGCTTGATGTTTTGTATTACATAGCTAGGGTTGGTTCATCAATGCTTTGTAACACTGTTGCTTACAATGCTTGATGTGGTAGAAACCACTCTGATTAGGGACTGCAGTTGCAGCTGCCAGGTAATCTGTTGTAGACCATGTTAGATAGATAATCACGAATTCAAAATGTCCTGGCTCCAAGCACAGTAAGTTAACAACATCACACCATATTAATCAGAGCTCTGAACATAGAGCAACACATATGGCATGCGGAGTACCAACAGTAAGCTTGGGTACATTGGCAAGATCACAATAACCAGGGGACACAGTAGTCGCTGGACATGACATGGCAGCACAGGAACCATGGACCGATGAGCAGAGTTCAGAGTTCTGTTTCTGGTTGGTTCAGCTCAAGTGTACCGAGCTGATGAATCACAGCATGGGATACGATTTCTGACAAAACAAAATGCATAGCCTGTGAATGTTATCGACTTGTCTTCTTGCCTTCTTGGTGGGCAGATCACAAAAAGAAACACAAACGCTGCGCCCCCAACTTGTCCGGGAGTTAGGTCAGGGACACCATATGAATGAGAACGATCTTAATTTCAGTCACACCAAGATTGTCTCAAGGTTGGTAATTGCAGTGTCCAATATATCACCTAACAAAGCCACCCAAACTCTACATACAAAGCATAGCATCTCCTGTGAACTGAAAACCCTTCATCAGGAGCACACACACCATGGTGGAAGCTCATGCCACACCGGCGACGCCCTTCTTCCCACTGACAGGGCTCCACAAGTACATCGCTATCTTCCTCGTCGTCCTCTCGTGGATCTTAGTCCACAAATGGAGCCGCCTGAGGAAGCAGAAAGGCCCGAGGTCATGGCCGGTCGTTGGCGCGACCATGGAGCAGCTGAGGAACTACCACAGGATGCATGATTGGCTTGTCGAGTACCTGTCCAAGCACAGGACGGTGACCGTCGACATGCCCTTCACTTCCTACACCTACATCGCTGACCCGGTGAACGTTGAGCATGTCCTCAAGACCAACTTCACTAATTACCCCAAGGTAAATGAAATTAATGAACCCACTGATGTGTTGGAAGTTTCAGTGCTGAAAAGTGATCCGAAATGTCTGAATTTTGCATATAAAGGGGGATGTGTACAGATCCTACATGGATGTGCTGCTCGGCGACGGCATATTCAACGCCGACGGCGAGTTGTGGAGGAAGCAGAGGAAGACGGCGAGCTTCGAGTTCGCCTCCAAGAACCTGAGAGATTTCAGCGCCATTGTGTTCAGAGAGTACTCTATGAAGCTGTCAGGAATACTGAGCCAAGCATCCAAGGCAAACAAAGTTGTGGACATGCAGGTGAATCTGACTGAGCACTCTCATTGAGAATCTGACTGAGATCAACGTTCTAATACAACAAAAAAAATTGAAATTCAGGAACTGTACATGAGGATGACGCTGGACTCGATCTGCAAGGTTGGGTTCGGGGTTGAGATCGGCACGCTGTCGCCGGATCTCCCCGAGAACAGCTTCGCCCAGGCGTTCGACGCCGCCAACATCATCGTCACGCTGCGGTTCATCGACCCGCTGTGGCGCCTCAAGAGGTTCTTCCACGTCGGGTCAGAGGCCCTCCTCGAGCAGAGCATCAAGCTCGTGGATGAGTTCACCTACAGCGTCATCCGCCGGAGGAAGGCCGAGATCGTCGAGGCCAGGGCCAGCGGCAAGCAAGAAAAGGTAATTATAATTCTCTGTTTCGTTTTCATTTCTTCATTGCCTCTTCTAAGCAGAGCATCAATCAATAATGTACTTACAGATCAAGCATGACATCCTGTCGCGATTCATCGAGCTGGGCGAGGCCGGCGAGGAAAGCGGCGGCCTCGGCGACGACAAGAGCCTCCGCGACGTGGTGCTCAACTTCGTGATCGCCGGGCGGGACACGACGGCGACGACGCTGTCGTGGTTCACCTACATGGCCATGACGCACCCGGACGTCGGCGAGAAGCTTCGCCGCGAGCTGTGCGCGTTCGAAGCGGAGCGCGCGCGCGAGGAGGGCGTGGCGCTGGTCCCCGTCGCCGGCGCCGGAGACGACGACGACGTGGCGTTCGCCGCCCGCGTGGCGCAGTTCGCGAGCCTCCTGAGCTACGACAGCCTCGGCAAGCTGGTGTACCTCCACGCCTGCGTCACCGAGACGCTCCGGCTCTACCCGGCCGTGCCTCAGGACCCCAAGGGGATCTTGGAAGACGACGTGCTTCCCGACGGGACCAAGGTGAGGGCAGGCGGCATGGTGACGTACGTGCCCTACTCGATGGGGAGGATGGAGTACAACTGGGGACCCGACGCGGCGAGCTTCCGGCCGGAGCGGTGGATCAACGACGACGGCGCGTTCCGCAACGCGTCGCCGTTCAAGTTCACGGCGTTCCAGGCGGGGCCCAGGATCTGCCTGGGGAAGGACTCGGCCTACCTGCAGATGAAGATGGCGCTGGCCATACTGTGCCGATTCTACAGGTTCCAGCTGCTCGAGGGACACCCCGTCCAGTACCGCATGATGACCATCCTCTCCATGGCGCACGGCCTCAAGGTCAGGGTCTCCAGGGCCGTCTGATTCTGATTTGTTCGTAGCTGACAGTAGTACCCTAGATGATGTAATCTTTGGGATCTAAAGACATGTAAGTAATAATCAGAGTGTGTCGAACATCATCGACCTGTCATGAATGTGAGCCGATGTTTATTGGTTCAATTTGTTCATAACTTCATTCATATCATAACGACTCAATGGCACCAATGCCGGCGAGGAATCTTACGGAATACATTGATCGTGAAGGCAGCATACTACAAGATCGAAAAATGGTAATTTTATTCTTGTTGACAGCAGGCATCGAGATTGAGCTCGCAAAAATTTAAATTGTCTCTCAGATGAGAGCGTGTGACATTTCAGAACACTGATCAAGAGATCATACAAGAACGTGAAGGGGAAAATAGAGAGGAAATATGGAACTCGATGCTGATTTTTTAATATAGTTTCTCTTTTAAAACAATTTCTTCCACCAGATTAGGCAAGGCTTTGTTGGAATTATAAACCATACTAATGTTAGCAGATTTCAGCACACACTGCTCTCCATCACAAGATGGAAAAAGTGTATAAGAATGTATGTCACATAACAAAACCAGGAACTAGCAGCAGTTGGTAACTTTCTAACTTTAGTGTCGCAATGGAAATGTGACAGCTGCCATAAAATTGTAGAAATTTGCATAGGGAACCAATATCTATTGTTTGGCGATATTATTCCTAAGCATTCAGTAGGTAACTTGATGGATATATAAAGATTAGTGTTCAAAATTTAGTTTCTCCCCTCACAGAAAAACATTGTTCTGGTTCAAGAATCAATATTCTAAAATGGAAAAATGGGGGCAATCAGTTTTATATTTGGGTTTTCAATAATAGTGATAATCGATGGTATCTGTAGCCAACAAAAAGAGATCCACTTCTCAAGACGATATGTATTTCAATTATCCACCCAATTCACGCCACCACCACACGTATCCACATCAGAAGGTAAATCTGAACGAATGGGATATACACATCTAGAGAGCTGATGTGCACTATCTGCTGATGCAGCAACTAATTCACATAAAGCAAGTTGATCACAACCTCATTGCAGTATCAGACACACCGACCTTCCACAACTTTAGCAAGAAAATCAATCATACATTCCAATAAAGTAGATTTAGACGTAGAGATAACATTTACACATCATTCGTACATCCACAATACATGAAGATTGACATCAAAGTGATGAGTCTAGCACAGAAAAGGTCATCTCTTTTCCAAATACACACCAGCTTCCTCCATCCTGGAGCATAAGCCGTGCTGCCTCAGATAAAAGTTGTCAGAATGTAAGAAACACCAAAGATAAAACTTGAAGATATCTAACTGAAGAAAGAAAGCACCTAACAAAGCCGAACATGACCACAAGAAACAAAAAATGTGACTGTAGCAATGCGCATGTGGACAAGCAACAGAACCACTTTTGAGAGCGATAAACATTAAACCCAAAGTAAAAAAGAGAGAGGGGGGGGGGGGTTCTGTAGTGGGACGAATTATACTTTGCGTCTGTGAAATAAAATTTTCTTTATCTATAAATACCTCGGTCATCACCATTACATAATTTCTATCTCTTGCAGAGCTTGTCCAGTTAGTTTGAGGTATTTTGTGCTTTTAAATGTACCTTTTCCTATATCATTTGTTTCACAAAAGTGCTGACTTGTTACATATTCGATATTCCAATCCATTTTCAGTTCAGTGATGCTGATGGCTTCAGGTTTGATGAACCATTGGGTTGTTAGTCGTACATCTCATCATGGATACACAAGCAATAAATATGATGGTTGCTTCAAGGCATTCAAATATGATACTGACTCAAATACTAGACATTCAAATATGATACTGAAAGATCCCCAAAAGGTGATTTCCTTACTGCTAATAAATTTATTATCATATATGATACTGACTCAAATACTACACATTCAAATAACAAAAAGACAAGCTCCTCAAATAGATTATAATATCCATAACAATCTATGTCAAGCACTAAGTATCGTGCAGTTCCTACTTCCTAGAGGACAAGATTTTAAAAGTACAAAAATCATGTTGCCTCTTTATTTACTACAGAAAATAAATATGTGCATTCAGAACGCAGACATGGGATTTTGAGTGCAAGCTATTTAAAAAAGATGCTGAGTGCAGATATTCATTTAAAATAGTATTGCTTCACGAAGAAAATTTTATGTTAGTAGTAATTAGGTTACACTCAATGGGTTGTTTTATTTAGAAGGGAATTAGCTGTTGGATCAGGAATGTTACACAATAATGAAAAATTAAAGATCTAAAAAAACCGAAGTGGTTTAAGATGCCTTATCTATCCAATTCACTGTAAAATTTGCCTCAAAACAGAGAAAACTAACAGATTCGTTAAAAATGACAACTTAAACATTGGTTCAAACACATGTTGAAGAAAAAAGATGGCAGTGATATTTAGACCTGGTATTAGGCTATTTGCCCAAAGTGGTGGGAGAAGGATATGAAGGACAGCATGAAGAACATCAAATCACAAAAAGACTTTGATGAACAGCTTCTGATCACTGGAGATAAGTTCACAGTGGTGCGCTTCTTTTCACCTAGTTGTGGAGCTTGTAAGGCCCTACATTCTAAGGTAAAGGAAAACAAGCATGGAGATTCAAAAGATTTACACTATCAAAAGGAGAAACAAGTACATGATCTACACAAATTCATATTGATATAATACTACCTTTTTTTTCATATGTACAAAGGTCCATCAATTTGCCCGAATGCATCCAGAACTGCAATTTCTTATGGTCAACTATAAAGAACAAAGAGAAATCTGCAAGAAGCTCAACGTAGATGTCTTGCCGTTGTTCCGTTTTTACAAAGGCGCTGAAGGATGTATATATAGATTCAGCTGCACCATTTCAACAGTAAGTGTTATATGATCTAGTGACATTTGCTAATGCACTCCATTAAGCTATTTTAAACCAGAACTTTGTGTTTCAGATTTATAAGTTAAAAGATGCTCTGAAAAGGCATGGAGTTCAGACTGAGAGTCTTGCAACAGATAAGGGCTCGGAAGAATCTGAACCAAAGATCTTGGCCCCACCAACTGATATCCCAAATGCAAGTGATGCTTCACCGGACATGGATGGAAATGACGACCCTGTTGAACCCAATAATGACTAAATCCATGCCCTGCTAAATTCGGTAGTTTTTATATATGCGTATAGAAGCTAGTCATAAATACTGTAAAAATTACGGCCCATATGTTCTTGTAACAGCCCTTTGTTTTGAAATTGTGAGGGCTAACAAACATTAAAGCATTTTAAGCATCTTTGTATTTCAAATGACAGTAGTGTTCAGTAAATCCTAGCCTCCAATTTTTTCTACTCTAACGAATTGCACCAGACTATGGGAACATTGAGGGACTCTATGTCTACGTCTAGTATCTCACAGCATGATGACGGTTATCTTCAATTCTTCATGCTGCATGGACTCAAGGTCTGCCTCTCAGGGCCGTGTGATTATTTGAGCTCTCCTACTCAATCGATGTAACCTGCCATGGATGCTGCTCTACCGTAGGACGTTTGCCTGCCCAATCAATTTGTTAAGTCGTCAGCGACAGTAGTAAAGAGTCAGAGTATATCACGAATTTCTTACAGCAAAGCATGGAACCATGGGCCGGGATCCGAGTATCCAACGGGTGCGCGCGGAAGGTCATGCAGGGTGGCGGAAGACCATGCTTTCGAAGTGACGGCATCCTCTCGCGGCATTTCGTCGAACACATCCGGAGCGGCCGCATCCTCGCGAGCATGGCGAGCCTTTCCTTGGCGGAAATGATATCGCCATAGGCAAGTCGTTGTGGCAGCGCACGAACCTTCGCAAAGATACTGTGGAACGGACAATGGGAGAGGATAGGAACGACGCGCCGCCGCGCCGGCGCCGGCGTTCAGGACGCCGACAGAGCAGCGAGAGCGGAGAGGAAGTTTTCGTTCAAACACATCCTCAGAATTGTGTCGCGATTATTAATCACGATCCAATTTGGGACGCTTCTCAACCGTCGGATCGATTCTATGCGGCTGATAACGCCGTAGGGCAAAGTTGCAACGGCGATTTATCGGAAACACCTCTAATGTTTCGGAATCCCTACAACCACACCCCGAATCGGATCGCGATTAATAATCGCGATCCATTTTAGGGTGCGTCTAAGAGAAAAGTAAACGTATAAGGGTTATTTCGAAAACGTGCCGATGCCGCTTCGTCCCAAGGCGTTCCGAGCCGCACGAAGTCGATCCGGCGGCAGCCGGCGACGAGCCGACGAGGTGTGCCCGCCGCCGCTTCGAGCAAGTCACTGGTACCGTACCGTGCGGCCACGGAAGAGGCGCATCCGGATCCTCTCGCGGAAGGTCGCTGTCCGCGAGTTGGCCCCAGGCACTATCTCGGTGCAGCGGCGGCGCTGCGTCGAACATGGCGGCGCAGTCCGCCGCGGCGGGGCGGCGTGCTCTTCGCTGAAGGAAGCCATGGAGAGGAAATTTCTTCGTTGCACTCTCAGTACGGCAACCGAATTGAAGCAGCTTCGTGGGAGGCACTGAGCCATTAACGCTTGTCCTCTGCCGGCCGCACTTGTCCAAGCGATGCTGCGCAAGTCCGGCACCCAGCGCCGGCAGCCGGCATTGTGGCGGCGGTGCCGCAGCCTCCGCCAGATCAAGCAGGTCCACGCGCTCATGGTCCTCCAGGGCTTCCTCTCCGACCCCTCCGCGCTCCGCGAGCTCATCTTCGCCTCCGCCGTCGCTGTCCGCGGCGGCATCGCGTACGCCCGCCTCGTGTTCGACCGAATCCCGAACCCGGACCAGTTCATGTACAACACCCTCATCCGCGGCGCCGCGCACAGCGCCACGCCCCGGGACGCCGTCTCCATCTACGCGCGCATGGCCCGGCACCGCGGCGGCGTGAGGCCGGACAAGCTCACCTTCCCGTTCGTGCTCCGCGCCTGTGCCGCCATGGACGCGTGGAGCACCGGGGCGCAGGTCCACGCGCGCGTCGTAAAGGTCGGGTGCCAGTCTGACTCTTTCGTCAGGAACGCGCTCATCGGCATGCACGCGAGCTGCGGCGATCTCGGCGTCGCGTCTGCGCTTTTCGAAAGTGGTGCGCGTGGGGATGCCGTTGCGTGGTCGGCGATGATCTCCGGCTGCGCAAGGAGAGGGGACATTGCTGCCGCCCGGGAGCTGTTCGACGAGAGCCCTGTGAAGGACCTCGTGTCTTGGAACGTAATGATCACAGCGTATGCTAAGCGGGGAGAGATGGCCATGGCGAGGGAGCTGTTCGACCGGGTTCCTGAACGTGATGTGGTGTCGTGGAACGCCATGATTTCTGGGTACGTGAGATGCGGCTCTCACAGGCATGCGGTGGAGCTCTTTGAGCAGATGCAGTGCATGGGAGAAAAGCCAGATACTGTCACGGTGCTCAGCTTGTTATCAGCCTGTGCCGATTCCGGTGATCTCGATATTGGCAGGAGGCTCCATTCCTATCTGACAGAGAGGTTTTCAAGAACTGGTCTTACCACTGTTCTAAGAAATGCACTGATTGACATGTATGCAAAGTGTGGAAGCATGGACAGCGCACTTGAGGTGTTCCGGTCGATGCGAGATAAGGATGTCTCGACTTGGAACTCCATCATAGGAGGATTGGCATTGCATGGACATGTCAATGAGTCCATAGATGTATTCGAGAAGATGCTGAAGGGGAATGTCAAGCCAGACGAAATCACTTTTGTTGCTGTCCTTGTTGCATGCAGCCATGGGGGAATGGTTGACAAGGGGCATAAGTACTTCAACTTGATGCAACAAAGGTACAGGATTGAGCCCAATATCAAGCACTACGGCTGCATGGTTGACATGCTGAGTCGTGCAGGACTGCTCAAAGAAGCGTTTGGGTTCATTGACACAATGAAGGTCGACCCTAATTCCGTCATATGGAGGACCCTGCTTGGGGCTTGTAGGATCCATGGTGAGATTGAACTGGCTGAGCATGCGAATCGGGAACTTCTAAGGGCAAGGAGTGATGCAAGTGGGGATTATGTGCTTCTATCAAATATTTATGCTTCAGTTGCAGAATGGCTGGGGTCAGAGAAAATGAGAAAGTTGATGGACGACACTGGTGTCAACAAGGAGGCAGGGCGTGCAGTTATTGATGGCAGTTCAAAGGATCTGATGCAATCTTCTAGACAGTTCTAGCCATGTTCTGGATTCAGGAGTTCTTTTAATCTGACTGTCATGCTTCTAGCTGCAGTACCATCCTGTTTTTCTGACAATGGAGAGCAAAATGTGCAGTGCCACCACTTCCCATGCTATTGGCCCCAATCTTGGTAAAGGTATTGCTGATTTTTTTTTTCAGACAAATACAGCTAAGGGCATGTACTACTAAGTCTGATCGATTCATATGCACCCTGTTGTTCCTGTCATTGAATAGTTAAATGTAACTCAATCATGCCAGCAAAAAACACTTCAGGCTGTGTTCAGTTGCAAAAAGTACTTTTTATTTTCTATTCATCTCCCTCACAGAACACGCTTTCTAGAAAAATCATTTTCCACATTTTATATTCACTCCCCTCACATAACACGCTTTCCAGAAAAAAAAAATATTTTTTCTCCCCTCCAACTGAACACAGCTTCAATCTGTGCAGCCAGCAAGTGAAACCAATGGCCTATGAAATAATGTACATCCACTCCTACCAAAGAAACCAGTTACATTCCACTGTATTTGATATGTAGGTTGGTGTTAATATTCAAATCAACCAGATAAACGGGAGCACAAGAATCAGCTCAAATGTAATGGTTATATTTGCAAACCTGTACTACTTCCTGGATATCTGGGCGGGTACGATCCTGCTTGAAATAAACCATACAACTATAAGATGGATCATGACAGATCTTGTGATATAGAAGCAGAACATTATAAAAGTTTGCACTTGTTCAGTGCATTTTGGCAACACAAAGAACATACTAAAAGATGAAACAACTATATAAATGGTTATATCAATCAATGAAGCAAGTCTACTTTATGCGATAATAACCGGTCATTCTGTAATCTTATTCTTACAATATACATCTGATTGCTGAATGAAGTTGTTTTGAAGCTTTAGCTTTGTACAATTAGTTGCATTTGCTTAATTTGCACATCTGCATTTCAAAGGATTCAAGTAAAACGGTAATTTTTATAATTCTAAAGATATTGAAACCCCAGACCTCGACATTCGCCTTAAACATACCATGTACTTAAACTACAAATCAACAAATAGCTGCTATTTCTCGGAAAAATCCTCAGTGTTGAATTATTCCACTTCATGGGGCTCTTCTAATTAATAGCAAGAAGAGAGAGCTTTGCATGTAAGCATCCGAAATCTAATACATACTATATTTACCATAAATATAGTATGATTCACTAGAAGCTATACTTCCTTGCGAAAAAATAGTATAATGTTATATGGGCAATTTGTAGCACACAATTGAATATAACATAATTTGTTAGGAAATGTGTGTATCAAAAGCGAAACATGTGTATAAGAGGGTAGATTAGATATGAATCTTAACTTTCTAATTTTAGTGTGCCAATGGACTAGTGACAGCTTCCATATAGTAGTGAAATTTGAAAATATCAATAAGGATACACTGCCTTTTGGATCTTATTTTCTCCCAAAGTTAAATTGGTGGTGATGCATATATATATATATATAAAGATTTATTAGTAGTCAATAAGGATACACTGCCTTTTGGATCTTATTTTCACTGTAATGAGGTGCAGTTTGGGTTTCATAAATCACAGTCACATGTATTCTAAAATGGAACATATTGCTTTTATACTCTTTTATATACGGCGGTGGAAAAGAATGGCATGCTACCTGAGAAAAATAACCCGACATGTCCAACAAACATGAAGGTACACCTAATATGACATGGATCCTACATCATTACAATAATCTATCCAATGCACTATTGTCGTTGCATATGATGTCGATCATACGTCGTCCCAATGATCCACGAAATTCACTACCACCATCGCACATAGTGTGGCATGGTGGCAGTAGACGACATACAAATATGACATGGATCCTGCATCATTGCACTAATCTATCCGACTCACTACCACGTCACACAGATACTTTGGTGGCAGTAGACGACATACTAATATGATGTGGATCCTACGTCGTTCCAATGATCCATCCAAGTCATCAATGGCCCCACAAAGGTGGTAGCGTAGCATGGCCGTGTGCCTATATATACATTATCTCATGCCTTGAAGAAGTTATATTCCTCATACAAGGAACCTTTGTGAATAGGGAAAGCTCATCTATTGCAAGGTTATCTTTTTAGAAGCAAATTGCAATGCTTAGCTTTCACACATGTATACCACCACACCTATGAATGCCTATGGCACATTAAGTCGGCAGATCTTGAGATTGACGAAGTCACTACAAATACCTCACCATCAATGGGTACATCACCTCCTGAAACAAGTATGTTGGTGAGTGCAACTAAATTTCATCCACTAGCATAAACTAGTTAAGTGTCCTTGGTTTCCTTTTTTTCCATGTGGATCTTAGTTGTTTGTCCATATTATGTTACCTTGTTTGGAAACTCTTCATGCAATTGGGTCCTTAATTTTTTTTCCCTTCACATTTATATATGCCAACAACTGGCCTACATGATTATTTTCCCTAACAGCTTAGCTCCAAATGAAATCAACCAAGGTTCTCATTGTAGATCAAGCCCCATCATGTCAACAAACCTTTGTTGCGAAATTACATGTATTTTTTGTGTAGTGTAGCTCAATGGTTCGAGTGCATATGTTGCAACTTGCTAGTAAGACCAAATCCATAGTAGAGTCAGCATATGCGCATCAGGTGTGAAATATGTAGGAATGGGGTACACAACCAGAGAGCTGACGTGCATTATCTGCTGATGTGGTAAGGAAGAAATGCAACTAATTCACGTAACACAAGTTGATCGTACAATCTAATTGCAGCATCTGACACACCGACCATCCACAATTTCAGCAAGAAATCCAATCATACATTTCAGTAAAGTAGATTTGGATATCGATATAACATTTACACATCATTCATACATCACAATGCATTTACACATCAGTTTCCTCCATTCTGGAGCATAAGACATGGCAACTCAGATAAAGGTCAGCATAACGTGTAAGGAACACCAAACAAATCCAAAGCTAAAGCTTGGTGGTAGGTAACAGAAGAAATAAATCACCTAAAAAATCCAAACATGACCACAAGAAACAAAATTCTGACTGTACCTATGTGCATTTTGATAAGCAAGGGAATCATTTTTTTAGAGTGATAAGCATTGAACTGAAAAGTTCAAAAAGCATGTTGTGTAGCTAAGATTGGGTATACTTTGCTTTTGACACAAAACTTTCTTCAGCCATAAATACCTCGTCATGGCCATCCCCATTTCCCCATCATAATTTCCAGACTTTCTAGAGCCTGCCCATTTAATTTGAGGCATGCTGTGCTTTTAAATGCGTTCTTTTCGGTAGCATTTTTTATGAAGGTGCTAATTTGTTACATATTCCTTTCTGTTTTCAGTTCAATGATGTCGATGGCTTCAGCCTTGACCAACCATTGGGTTGCTGCTTGTTCATCTTGTCGTGGATACACGAGCAACAGATCTGATGGTTGCTTCAAGGTATTGAGTTGCAACCACAAGGGGAAGCACTTCTTGCCCACAGAAAAGGTTGCCTCAACTGCTTGGCAGATCACCAGAGCTGCACCAAAAGATCCCAAGAAGGTCAGTTTCCTTACTGCTCAGAAAAGAAACAGGTTGACTTATATTGTTGGGGATATTTGAATGAAAAAAACACACAAGTTCCTATAATGGCTATCCAGGTAGAATAAAGGTAATGTAGGATATACGGTTCAGCTCAATCTATGTCAAGTACTGAGTATAATGCACTTCCAGGAGCATCTATTTTTTAAAAGAAAAAACATGTTGCCTCTTTATTTAGTACAGAAAATAAATATGTGCATTCAAAATGGTATTACCTCAGGAAGAAATTTCTATATTAGTAGCAAACACGACTGCATTACTTGAGGAACAGATTATTCACTGAGTGGTTTTATTTTTTAAGAGACTTAGCTGCTTAGTAAGATATATTATGCAAAAATGAAGAGTAAAAATTATAAAAGGTTGTTGGTTTAACATGTCTTCCCTATCTAAATTAACTGTAAAATTTGCATCGAAACAGAGAAATCTAAAAGTTTCATTCACAAATGATACACTTAAACATTCATTCGAACACATGCTGAAGCACAGGTGCACAACAAAGATGGCAGTGATATTTAGTCGTGTTATTAGGGTATTGACACAAAGTGGTGGGAGAAGGACATGAAGAGCAACATGAAGAATATCAGATCACAAGAAGATTTTGATGAACAGCTTCCGATGGCTGGAGATAAGTTCACAGTGGTGCACTTCTTTTCACCTAGCTGTGGAGCTTGTAAGGCCCTACATTCTAAGGTAAAGGAAAACAAACATGGATATTCAAACGATTTACACTATCAAAAGGAGAAACAAATACATGCTCTACGTAAATTCATGCTGATATAATACTACCTTTTTCATATGTACAAAGGTCCATCAATTTGCCGGGATGCATCCAGAACTGCAATTTCTTATGGTCAACTATAATGAACAAAGAGAAATTTGCAAGAAGCTCAATGTTCATGTCTTGCCATTGTTCCGCTTTTACAAAGGCGCTCAAGGACGTATCTATAGCTTCAGCTGCACAATTTCAACTGTAAGTGTTACACTAGTGTCATTTGTTAATACACTCCATTAAGCTATTTTAAACCAGAAATTTGTGTTATTTCAGATTCATAAGTTCAAAGATGCTCTGAAAAGGCATGGAGTTCAGACTCTGAGTCTCGCAACAGATAAGGGCTCGGAAGAATATGAACCAAAAGGCTTGGCCCCACCAACTGATATCCCAAATGCAAGTGATGCTTCACCGAACATGGATGGAGATGACGGCCCTGTTGTTGAACCCAACAATGACTAAATACATCTGCTGCAGACCGCACAGTTTGGTAGTTTTTATGAATGTGTACAGAAGCAACTTAATTTTAAAAATTAGGGCCCATATGTGGTCGGACCTATATTTTAGAAATTTGAGGGCAAATAGGTATCTAGTTCTGCAACATTAAGGCATTTTAAGGTTTTTTTTTGTATTTAATTTCCTTGTACTATAGGAAATGATGGTAGTATGCAATAAATATTTTTCCTTCATTTTGCTTTTAAAAAATCAATAATTGTATCCAACTTTGCAAACATGGAGCAGCACTAAAATATTAAGGAATGTTAATGACGCTATCAGTTATCTAAGCCGTTTACCATGCAACATATATAGTATACACTACTACTAACTATCAGTTTGAGCAGGGAGGGTCCTGGATTCAAATATTATATTCAGTTCAAATCTGAACTGTCTTATTTTCATAGTAATCCACCTCATCTAAACACACCACAAGTCAGGCTGTGCCCACAGCACAAACTAACTGATATATTAATAACCCAAGTTTCGAATCTTGGTTACACAGCGAGGCCATCTCATCTATTGCTCCAAACAGCCCAGATACAGGCATCCATCTTCATATGTTAATCACTAAATATCTCATTTGTAACATGGTGGAGAAACAATTCTAAAAAAAGGAAAACAGAATGGCCTTACATGACACTAACGCGGATAAAGAAAAAATGCAACACCACGAGACAGAATAGTAAACCACAAAAGGAGCACACACCATAACTTGATACAATGCAGGCTTCAATGAGACGGGTCATGATATTGTAATGGTGAGGCTAATCCAGGAAAATAATACTGGTACTGACAGTAGCAGAATTGTTCAAAACTGTCTAATCCTTGCATTTGATACCACCATAGTTTGCTACAATAGAGAAATAGTACCTCACAAATCACGCTTTTGATGAAGTGGCAGCATGGTCATCTCTCACTCTCACAACTGCTAACCTGCTTCTCACAACACCACAAAGAATGAAAATCCATCTGCAATTGATTGCATACTTCTATTGAGAGGGATCGAAAAGCAGTAGGAGCAAAGTACCTTTGCTGGAGGGATGATGATGATATCGATGTTTTCTTGGTCAACACAAACATCAGTCCACATTTATTCTGTCCATGCCGATAATGGTAAAGCCAACTTTTCAATAACATTTTTTTCATTCTTAGGAGAGATAACGGTATTACCTTCACAAGTTCACACGATCCTTTAGCAGAGGCACACCCTGTAAGTTGAAGAGAAAAAGGTCGTGCACACTCAAGTGATGAGTTGATTCGCCCTTTTGATACTTAAAAGCAAAGATACATAGTTTCTACTATGTACTCTCATATGAGCCTTCATCCCCAAGCAGAGGATTCGAGTTGCAGTGTTGCACAAGCTTGGCTTCACTAAGTTTTGTTAGTTCCACTATGGTTTAGCTTGACAAAAGTCATCTGTCACACTATGATCTTTATGGAGGACTCATAAAAAGGTTTGGCAGAATGGACTCTCCATTTCCTTTAGTTTTCCCATTGGTAATGCTAAAATTGCTTATAATAGACCAATGCATCTCAAAGTTGGGTACTTGTCCTGCTTGTTGCATGTCATGCAAAAGCGCTGTGGCCTTCTGTAGATTGCTGCTTCTGCAATAGCTATCAAGAACAACTCTATACATGCCATAGGATGGTGCAGATCCCAAGGTGGTTAGCATTTCCAAAATCTTCCTAGCATCACAAGTTCTTCCCATGGCACAAAGGCCATGTACAAGTGCATCACATGAGGTCTCACTTGGTTTTAGGCTTACAAATTGCATTTCGGCAAGAAAATCAAGTGCCTGGTCAAATTCTTTCAATATGCACAGCCTGTATATAATGGAGCTGTAACTGACTTCACTAGGTAGTTTCCCTTTCTTTAACATTGTATTTAGCAGGTTAAGAGACATTTGCACATCTCCTACTTTGCAGAATTTCTTGATGAGGTCATCAAGATTGATGTAGGATCCAATAAATTCACGTTTGCTCAGGTTGTTTAGACATAACTTTGCTTCCAAATGTCTCCCAAATGAAAGGAGACATGAAGTGAGAGTGGTGTTAATGCTTAAACCAATTCTCCATCCACTGCACTCAATCAATTGAAATAAAGCTAATGATTTTTCAACGCTTCCTAGCCTGCAGTAATGACCCAACATTATTCTGAGACTGCGGTTGCTTGGTTGTATGCCCCGAGCAATACAGGCATCAAACACACTAACTGAACTATCGGTATCTCCAGACTTGTGAAATCCGTAGACAAGGAAGTCATATGTCGTTTTGTCGGGAGAAATACCATTACATTCCATGTCCTTCAATAAATCATGAACTCGCGAGTTGTTTCTTCTCTGAAAAAGATAAAATATTAGAATGTTGCATAAAATTAGCTCTCTTGACTTGTCACTATGCTGGAACAGTGCTCTAAGCCTTGATGCACTAGAAAACCGATTTTGCTCACACATTGTACATACAAGGAAGCGATAGGTAGAAATAGAAAGGTTTTCATTCATCTTTAGCATCACGCAAAGAACTGCACCTAACTTTCTCCAATTTTTTAGACAGACATATGCTTGAAGTAAGGAGTTTAATAAGGTGCCACTGAGCTTCCCAGGAGTTGATTCTTGCAACACTGGCATTACCCGCTTTACATTTCCTGTTTGCACTAATTCCTTCAAAATGCAACTGCAATATGAGAATTCAGGAAATTCCATGGTCAGTATAGATTCTACCAAGTTCTTAGCTCGATCTGTATCAAGCCATGGTAATGAAGGCAACACGGATCGGTAAGTAATTGCATCTAGTTCTTTGCGTTTGTTAATCCATATGTCATACATTCCAATTGACTCAGAAGTTCTCTGCTCCTTTAGGAAGCCCTCCATCACACAAAACAGTAGAGAGTTATCCACAATCATACCCATTTCTTTGAG
Organism: Digitaria exilis; assembly: GCA_015342445.1. Classification (NCBI taxonomy): domain Eukaryota; kingdom Viridiplantae; phylum Streptophyta; class Magnoliopsida; order Poales; family Poaceae; genus Digitaria; species Digitaria exilis. The sequence continues at coordinate 13,780 of JACEFO010000191.1, read as the reverse complement.
AGCATCCAACATAGCACATCCAACACTGGCATAACCTGTACTGCACAATTCTTTCAGAAGTGCAAAATATGCACTGGAAAACAGATCAGGATAACAGTCAAATAATGGGTTCATAAGCTTCAGGGCTTCCTCAATAACTCCCCATTTGCACAAGCAACTGGTGATGGTCATCACATCCTTACTATTAGGTGGCCACCTATACCCTGTTGCAAGATTCAAACATTCCCAAAATCCTGCTATGTTCCTTTCTTTACAGAAGCCTATCATCAAATATGTATATGTATCTTGAGCGACTGACAAGCCTACTCTGAACATTTTTTCTAAAACCAGCCTTGCATGAGCTGACATCCCATTCCTACTCAATGTTTGGACAACTAAATTCAGATTTTGAGCACCAAGCTTGTCAAATATATCAGGCATCTCCTCCATAAGGTCAATGGCATCTATTACATATGCAGGGCTCACACATAAGGCCTTGAATACTTCTGAGCAGCTATCTGATGAAATGTCATATCCCCATTGAAAAGCTTCATCTTTCACGAGAAGAGCACTAGCAACATTGCCCTGCCGAGATGCACTTACTAGCTCTGAATTAACATCTGGGTGAAGTGCGGTATCCAAAATCTGTGCCAATGAAATCTCAAACTTTTTGGAATCAGTGTCCAAATACAGTCCATTGCCAACCGAATCAAAAAACTCGGCTTTCGGAAAACCAGTGGCATTATCTCTCTTGATTTTCACTCCTAGGTGATCTAGCCCCAAGAAAAATAACGCCTTAGAGAAAGCACAGCTTCCAGAGGGAAGATCATTTACGCCATTGGTTTTCATATCCCTCAAGACTTGCTCAATACCATCAAATTGTCTATACCAGCAATATCCTGCCAGAAGGATCTTATATGTTGAAAGATTGGGCGTTACTTTTCTTTCAACCATATCTTCAAAGACATACTTTGCATGTCTGTACAGTCCCTCCCTGAAAACACCACTTAAAATAGCATTATAAGCACACACTCCAGGCTTAATATGTCTAGAAAAGCACTCTGATAAATATATGAATGCAGATTTCAGTTTCATTTCTCTACAGCTATGAAATATGAAAATTCCAAAAGTAGTAGCATCTGGAGCAAACCCTAAGGCCTCCAATCTTTGGAAGACCAACCATGCCTGATCAGTACCAAGATTTGTGCATGAAGACACAAGGATTCTGTTGCAAAGTCGCATGTCAGGTAAAGATCTCCACTCTTCCAAAAAGTTCATCATGTCCCCAATATCCTTTTTCTTGTTAAATTCTTCTACTATGGTTGATAAGGATCCCTTGCTTAATTTAAGACCCACACTCTTTAGTTGCCGAAGTATAACAAGAGCTTGCAAAAATTTATCTTTCTTGATTAAAGCCATGACAACAGAATCAAGAACGTCTCCTTTGGTGCATGAACCGAATCCAACTTCAAGCATGTCCAGATATACTCTTAAAATCAATTCATCCTTTCTGTTTCTCATCAGCAAATGAAGAATCACTTGATAGCATGAAACGGAAGGAATCAAATGCTTAGACCTTGCATAATCGTAAAGTGCAATTGATTTCTCAAGGTTGTTTGCTTCTGAGTACGCCTGGATAACCTGACTGAATAGATTACTTGAAACAGCCAGAGCCATATTATCATTTAATGAGGGCAGCAGTGATTCAGCTTGACTGAGCATATGAGCATCTGCAAGTATGGATACCATAGTCTCATTTGACCTTGGAAGATGTTGAAACTCCTTGCTTTGCTGCGACGCCCACCTGTACAAATTCCATAAAAATCTTGCATTCCTCACTTGCGCCGCGCTGGACCCAAAACCAATCAAAATGTCAAGAAAATCCTCAGGCTTCAGCTCAGAGACACGCCAGAACCGGCGGAGGGTCTCCGGCAAGAGCCATAAACCAGGCTTAAGAACATCTTGAAGACTGCAGTTCCCGTCAAAGGTGTCCCCTCTGCTCTCAAATATGTGAGCGCACTTGGATATAACCAGACTCCCAATACCAGAGCACAATTTTACTGCTGAATGGACACCCGGTTTGAACTTTTCTCCCGTTTTCTGCTCCAAATCTGACCCAGCTTCCTCTGGAGAGCCTGCAGAGGTTGAATTGCGCGTCCCCCAACGAGGCTACTTCCACCTCTGAACAAGCTCCCTTTGTTAGAGCTCAGCTCCAGGGCATTATTGGCAAAACCTCGGCCTCCAACCTTGGCTTCTCCCCTGACGTACGAGCTGGAGTTGATCGAATCAATTAGAGCGAAAGAAACGTCGGTGCATTCGATGAGCTGAAAGCTGTCACTCGCTCACCTGAGATGCTGGATACGAAACGTGCGGGGAAACCGCCGTGGCTTCCACATCTAACCCTATAGAACCTCCTAGCCCCGCCGTTGAGCAAGGATCCGCACGCCGCATCTGACCAGCGCCTCCCGGTTGTTCCCGCCGGACTCGGATGAGTTCAGAGGAGGCGGAGGGCGGAACCGTGAAACGACGGCGGCGCGAGGAAGACGATGCTGCTGCTCCGAGGCGATTGGGCTGTCATGCTGATGGGCCAGCAAGATTGAGGGCCCGCCGGGGTAACTCACTGGAAAAGAGCTCGGCCCACCAACACGTTCATCGTGTGCGTGTCACTCGTGCCATCGTGTGTTCCCGTGTCTAGCTCGTGGCACGGTGGCAGCTTGGCGAGGGGCATTTTGGCAAACAACTAACCAGTCTACCGTACCATCTACTCACCATCATGTTTGGTCACCTTCCCTTTACAAGCGTACAGAAATTGACCAATCAAGTTAGGGTAAATTGGTACATGCTACTACTTGTGTTTGTTAACACTAGTAACTTGATTTTGTCATCTCAGTGAAAAGACAAAACACTAGTAACTTGGTTTGTCACCTCACCGAACCACATGAATGTTTGACCGGCCTGAGTTGTTGAGTAGTTATACGTTCGGCGTGAGTTAATGCCTCAATCTAATACGAGGGTGTTGTTTTGGTGGTGTTTTTTTTCTCTTTGTTGCCTGGTTATGGTCTCTAAGGAATTTAACCTTTTATTTTTTCTGTTATATTATAATAGAAATACATTCGAGTGTTGTTTGTTAAAAAAAAATAGTTACCGTGGTAACAAGAGAACAAACCTATTACTATAGAGAGAAGGCAACAACACAGCGGCATGCTTGCACAGCCGTGCATACTTGTGCCCTTTTTGTGTTGAGTTGCTGTCCTGTCAGGTGGGGCTTCCGTGCACGCACGACTCGCGACGTGAGATATTTGAATGAAGCACGAATTTCCTACTCCGTAGCTCAGTTCAGACTTGTTTAACCCTTGAAGCTTCTACTGCCTTTGTACTTGCACAGCATCAGCGATCTATCTCCAAGAAAGTGGTCAAATTTGCCCACATGGGCAAGAGAAGCGTGCTGATGAACATCTGCCGGGACCAACAAGTGAATCAGTGCACGCAACAAAATATCCGGGTCTCTTCGGTTACGTGTTTCCATCACATAGCTGCTGCGCCTAATTTGTCTTCACAATTTTGTTCCCCCTCTATGTCTTCAACTGCCATTAACGTTTGACAAACATGGTTGGAAAATACTATAGAGAGCCCAGCAACCACGAAAAAGCTCGGGAGACTCCTGTCCTGACGCGACTCGGAAGAAGAGACGCGGCGTGTAGGACCTACACCGTTTCCTTGCAAGGATGCTCAACCCAGCCCCTGTGGAGTTACTTATTGGCCCAGGGTCAGGGAAACCCACAAACTTCTGCAGCCATTACTCCATTAGAGGAGGAGCGAAGATCACCATTACAGGCCTACAGGGTGGAGATGACAATTGTACACCTCCCTTCATGCCATCTTGCAGCCCATCAAGGTGCCAAACTTTCCTCCTTTAATGGAACATTCCCCTCTTTTTATATTCCTGTCATCCTGTGTAAAATTAGGTACTTCGTTTCTATTTCTTGAGAAATTTGCTTTTTTTTAGTCGAACATGCATACCTGACTGACAGGGTAATGTAACAGTGTATAGGGTAGCTGGATCAGGAGGGAGCACATCACTCAGATCATCGGGAGATCAGAGATCAGGCTCAAGATCAAGAAAGGGTCTTTCTCTTTCTCTGAATTGTCCCGTCACCGCGGTCGCTCGTCACATGCGCTCTGAAGACGCCTTCGTATGGCGGCAGATCGAGGGAGAAGATCAATCCCAGAGACCTGTACACCTTCTCCTACAAGTTCAATACAGACATCCCTATGAGTGAAACGCAAGGGGTATGAGAACTGGTTGGAGCTTTGCTATGCAATTTTCAGAATGATCTGATTCCATGGAATCTCTTTCTGCAGGCGTCCATCGACGACTATCTGCAGAACAGTCCCAGGATCGTTGGAGCTGTGTTCCCGGATCAGCGCAAAAGAAGAAAGCTCAATGATGTGAGTTGCCTTGTCGATTCTGCATCGGTTTCTTATCTGAAGTCTGAAGTGTGTTGATCAGGACATGCATGCACTGAAAATGCTGAAAGTTTTCAGTGCCAGATGAATAGTGTATTAGAAAGTGTGTTCTGTGAGTGGGATGAATAGGAAAAACTTGTTACAGAAGTACTTTTTCCATAATATGAACACAGCCTCCTTTCCTGCCGCCCGGCAACCAGTGGCTTCAGTTTTTTTTCACCGAATGACTCGAGTGGAAGTTATAGTACTACACGCAATGCTAACCAAGCGCCTCCGCAATCAATCTTACAGGAAGAATGGAGCGTCCAGCTTCTGCCCATCCAGTTCCTCTTCCTGTCGGCGTCGCCGGTGATCGTCATGCGCTTCGTCAGAAAGTCCGGCGGGAAGGAGTACCCGCCCAACGTCCCCATCCACGCCACCAGCCTCCTCCTCATGGAAGTGGTAACTGACTCTAGTCCCTAACCAAGAACCATTTCTCACTTGCATCAGACGTCTGAAAGACTGAAACTTTGAAATCTGAATGTACCCTTGTGTGCTCTGTTGCTGCTGCTGGAAGCAGACAGATTACAAGCTGAACGGCCTGGACAGCAACTCCATGCCATCGCACCTCGCCCTCACCGTCCGGGGCTTGATGTACCCGCAGAGGGAGGGGAGGAAGAGCCTCAGGGGCCACGTCGAGATGACCGTCGGCTTCAACCTCCGCCGGTGCTCGCCCTGGTCCCGGAGAGCATCATCAGAGGCGTCGGCGAGACGGTCAGACTCTGATCTTATCTGCTCTTGCAAGAAGTTTGCAACAGCAATCATCGGTGTTCCTTCCCAGGATTGACAGGAAATTTGATCTGTGGACGACAATGTGCAGGTGCTGAGGCGGTTGGCGGAGCAGATGAAGCAGGACTTCGATACAGGACTGGCTGCAGATTTCAAGAAGTACAGTAGGGAGAAGCTGACGGACAGGCGCAGTTCGCCGTGAATTTTTAGCCACTCGCATCTCAGAACCCAGTAACTGTAGGCAAAACAGTTGCCATAACTATTCTTTGGAGTGGCCGTGTCATAACATAACAGGGTTGCCAATCCCTTGTACTATTCACCAGTTGGATGACACCAGACAATAAGAATAACATGATGGCTCACATTTATTCATTGTAAAATGGAGGTTTATAGAATGTACATAGTTACAAGAATATACAATTTAGAAGAGAATTTCTGGTCTCGAGCTATCGTCTGTGTTTACTGTCAGACTTGCCTTCTTTAATTCAGCTATGGAGTTGTATGGATGATGGTTGTATACAAGGCCTAGGGCCTATGGTTTGACAGCTAGATGGATACAATTAGAAGTAGTGTAAACCAATGACTCTAGTCTTCAAAGACCGGTTTTCTTCGCCCTCAAGTCACGTTCCGAGGCTTTGAGGCAATGGAGGAATCCCCCCACGGCGGAAAAGAACAGCAAGTGCTTTCATTTTACGGCATATGTCGAAAACCTACAAAAGGGCACAATCGTGGCAAGCTATTACATGCTTTTATCAGATGTTAATCAACAGGCAACACTTATGAAAGCCCATCAAATGTTATCTTACTGATGAGGCCTCAATCTCTGCAATTCCCTCACAACCTTGACCGCCACCCTGCAGAAGGTCACAATATTTTACAGCGTCATCCTCATCCTCAAATATCTGCAGAGAAGGATGAAAACATTTAGTATAATACTCTCCTTTAGGCACGTGTGGAGTACAAAGTTTGCTGTGGCAAATTTATTAGATATTGATAGGAACGTTCTAGTCATAAATAATTCCCTCCTTTAGGCACGTGTGTCCATCACGCTATTATTAAATCTACTTCAACAGGTCAAGCAGTCTCTGCTTCTGATTAGCTTTATGTTGATTACCAAACCGGCATATTTTATACTTGAGTTTGGCTGAGCAAGAGTGGAGATTTTTTTAAAAAAATAATGCCCAAAAAGTGGAGGTATTTATTTTTTAGCAAAGTACTAACCCAACGATGCATAAGTTAGGGGAAAAAATGAAGATTATGAACTAAACAACTGAATGTATTACTTAGGCAGAACAGAAAGAAGCATGGTAAGTAGCCTGCAAAGACAAATCCTCAAGGATTTATCCCTTCAGACAACTACTCACCAGAACTCCCTCTCTGATATCTTCAACAACCATATTAAACTTGGAGCCAGGGTACTTTTGATTTCGTCCCAACTCCCGATCCCCTCCCTTTGAGAAAAGCATTCCAAGTTCCCTTTCAACTTCACTGTAGAAGACAATGAACAATATCAGCAGTTCATAATGGTCAGTATACTGCAAAGATGTGGCAAACTAAACGTAACAGTATCAATCGATTCTCACTTGCGACTCCTGCGAGTTTTCATTGTCCACAATTGATTTTCGCTTCTGGCCAGTACATAGACTGGCTTGGAATCTTCTCTCCATGGGTTTGTCTCCAATACTGAACCATCATGAAACACCAAAATGTTACCAAAATTTCTAACTGCCTAGTTCAAATTATGCATAGTTGCAATAACAACCGGATACAGTCTGTAGCATGTGCATCAGGACACAACAAGTCAAATGCCCAAAGCTGCTTCATCACTGGGGACAGTCTCTTGTCATGCTTACACTTGTCCAATTGCCCACGCATGGCATGGCACGTGATTTAAGACAAAAATATGAGGAAATTGCTAGGTCTGCAAGAACTAATCATAGCCTACACATCTCTTTTGCATATCTTGGCCTACCTGAAAGTCTGAAACTGCACATCTGAATAAACGCAGGACGCGTGAACAAACCCAAAAGCCTCGCAGAGGAGGTGCTGATCACCAGTTACTTGCTGCACGCAATGTTCCCGTGCACACAAAAATCGCATCACTAGACCAAGCATCTCAGCAAACACCGCGCAGGCACAACTAAACCCTGAACGTTTCGGCCTAATCGCCACTAAATCTTAATAACCTGTCCTAATTTGCCAAACCTCAGGCGCGCACCTAATAAACAGACCAAGGCAAAGAGAACAAAAAGAGGTCATGTGCAGCGTTGAGATCCGTTACCATCGTAGGCGAGGGAGTCGAGCGACTCCATGAGGTGGCGCCGCATGCCGTAGGCGCGGGAGGAGACGCGGCGCAGGAACTCGCCGGATGTCCCGGGGATGCCGCCGTCCATCCCCATCGCCCTCTCCACCTCCTTCTCGTCGCCTCCACCGCCGTCCCCCTCTTTGGGCGGCGGCGGGGGCCGGGGCGACGCGGCCGTCGCCACGACCCCCGCCGGTGCGCCGCCGCGAGCCGCGGGCGCGGCAGCGGGACCGACAGCAGGGAGGACGCCGTGAGGTTCGCGGTGGAGGCCGCCGGCGGCGGTGGCGGCGGGAGGACGGCACGGAAGCTGCCATTTCTTACGTTCCAACGGAGCGAGCGAGCGAGCGGCGGGGAGGGAGGAGAGGAGACAGCGGAGAATCGGGCGCGAGAGGGGTGAGAGGGAGAGAGAGTGAAGTCGGACACGGCAGCCCCGTCCGCCACGTTAGTACGTTACAGTCTTCTGGAGATCTTTCCCGTTCCACCACTTCCACCCCGGACCCGCGGCTGTTGGGTTCGTCACGTTCAGACAGATGATGGGCCGTCTAAGGCCTCTTTGGGCCGCAAAAAATTGTGGTAATTTCATTTCATGTTGCTTATGGCCCGTCGTGTACGAGTCCAGCGAGCGTCACCTACTCACCTCAAATAACCACCACCCCCAGGTGCCGCCCGGCACCGTCGGATCCCGGGCTCCTGCCTGAATTCAACCCTAACTAATTAATGCCGTTCATATCGCTTCGGTCCATTGTGCCCGGCGGGCGGCGAAATCCTTGTGTCCGTGTGGTCACCGAGACGTACGCCTCCTGCTCCAAGAGAAAAGGATAAGCTCCACGACTGGGATCTGATCGCCATGTCGCGCAAGCGTAAGCGCGGGTGGGTGAAGGTGAAGCCCAAGCAGGTGAGAGTGGATGATGGCTGGAAGGCCGTGACGTGGAGCCGGCAGACCGTTTCGTCAGGCTACTGGGAAGTGGGGCAGGTCTTTGATGCCTCGGACATCACGCTCGATGCGTCGGTGCGCTCGTCGTTGCTACGTGGATTCAAGGGCCAAACCACTAATGTCGCTGATGATGGCAAGATGGCTTTCAAGGATCTGTACTCGGCTTAACCCACCCCTTAGCGCGGAGGGTGATGATGTTATCTACCTGCGGTCGACGACCAAGTTCAATGATCCGGATGGATGGATGGTTGCCGTCGACCTGCGACCAAGAGAGTGAAGGCAATTGCAGATTGCAAGGCATGAGTGACCATGCTTTCCGTCGAAGCTTAATTTTGCATTTGCATTGGCCTTTTGTACGCTATCGCACCACATGAACGTCGTCGTCACTCCAGGTGATTGCTGATGTTACCCATACTGTGAACATTAATATTCTCAAGTTCTGTGCTGCTGGGAGTCCATGCCTTCCTCTCATTTGTGCTGCTGGTGTTTGCAGATCAACCTTTGGTGGTTCGTGCTGTCTGGAAGCTGGAACCGTGCTATGTGCATCTGCGATTTTGTTTTAAGATGCATGGTTGCTGTGGTGTAGTATAATGCTTTGGCGAAACAGGAGTAGTGGTGTTTTATATTTAGAAAGCGAAAAGTAATGCTAACTCGTCTTGCTTATCAAGATTCAGATAGCCTTATGCTTTAGTAAACTGAATAAATGGGTGGTTTTTTTTTTAATTGCTGTTGGGTATCCATGCCTATGCTAAACCATCAGACTGAATATTGGACCAGCAAAAAATAAGCTAAATACAAAATACTAGTACTGCTTAGCTTAAGTAATACTCCATCTGTTATAAATTACTTTAACTTTCTTATAGAACCAAAATATTTAAGTTAACAAAATACTAACATTTATGATACCAAATAAATAATTATATTCATTATTATTTCTTTTATTAAAGGAAAAAATGTATTTTTCATCCCTCAAGTATTGCAAGAGTTGTAACTTTCATCCCTTATGTTTTAGTTGATGCAAATCAACCCTTTAAATAATTAAATTGGTGCACTTATCATCCCTATATGGGTTATAGAATTGTGTAACTTATATATGAGACGACTTTGATGCCAGAGTAAGACATTCTCGTGTCATGTTTATTTCATACCACTTCATAGGTTTACTTCACTATTGATTTTGTCAATGAACTTAAATCTATAAGATAATCAGTTTAGAGTAATTCTATTAACATATATTTTTTGTTTGCTTGAAAAAACAATATGAATGAATCAAACAATACTTAATAAAAATAATTAACAATTATCGGTAAAGAACAAATTCATAAAACACTATTTGTGGCTTGTAAAATGAACAAAATAAAGATGAATGAAGCACATAAATGTAAAAAAAACAATTGTATTTTACAGTAGCGTAGACGGATGATAAATAAATATAAATGGAGCTATTAAACCATTATCAGCGGGCACTAAATTGTTATCAAACCAAGGCATGGATGATTAGTGCACCGGTTTAGTTAGTTCAGGGGCTGATTTGCACCAATTAAAACCTTAGGGATGAAAAACCACACTCTCACAATACTTGAAGGATGGAAAATACACTTTTTTTCCTTTATTAAATAGGTTTTCATAGTATATTTATTCATGTCATAAACTTTTGTGATTCCATACGTGATTTTTTTCAAATATAAAATAATTGATTTAACAACAATTAAAATAGTTTAGAATTTAGAACAAAGAAAGTACATAACATAGATAAAAAAAATGAAGTAAAATGGCCAGATCCGTCCACCACGGGCCGGCTCGGGGTGCCCTCCGCCTCTGAATACCAAACAGGCCATGAGCCTGAAAGACAAAAAAAAACCGAACACGCCTCTGAATACCAAACTAGGTAGGCCGTCACCTACCTAGTTTTTAGTCGCCGAAATTGAGCCCAAATACACAACTACAGAGTAGTATTTTAGTACATCCGTACCGCCAATGCCATGCCCCGCGCAGCGCGCTGCTGCCTTGGTTGCGTTGGCGCTCCGAGCGGTCCTCGCCAATTCGCCATCTTCCTGTAACGAGGATCGAGGGAGTACTACGTGTATAACATTTTCGAACGCTCCGAAGCGACTAGAAGAAGCCGGCCGTGGCCACCCCCAAGGCCAAAGCGGTCACGGCGGCCAACTCGACGACGTGTGCGGCCGCGCGCCACCTCAGCCGGACACCCGTCGCCCCTCCAAACGCCTCGACGGAACCACCCCCTACACGCGTCCAAACCCCTCTTCCCCATAAAAAACCGCGCGCGCCTAAACCCAGCACGATCATCCGCTTTACTCTTCGCATTCTCCCCTGACAAAGCAAAGCACTCACTGAATTCAGCAAGCCAACGAGCTTGTTTTGTTCTTGAGCATTTTAGAGCGATCCATGGCGCGGTCGAGGAGGCTCGCCGCCGTCCCCGCGGCGGCGCTGCTGCTGCTGCTTGCGGTGGCCGCGGTGGGCGTGGCGGCCAAGACGACCGTCCAAGACGTCACGGAGGGAGGCGCCAACAAGGAGGAGGAGTCGTGGACGGACTGGGCCAAGGACAAGATCACCGAGGGGCTCGGGCTCAAACACCACGACGTCGACGAGGAGGAGGCCGCCCGCAAGGCCGGCCTCACCGCCAAGTCCGCGCGCGAGTCCGCCCAGCACGCCCGCCTCCGGTAAGAAAAATAACAATCACTCAATTCAGTTCAATTCAATTCAATTCAGTTCAGTTCAGTTCAGTTCAATTGAAGCTGCCGTGCTGTGCTGACGCGCGCGCGCGTGTACGAACGATTTCTTGCAGAGGTCGGGAAGAAGGCGGGGACGCCAAGGACGCGGCGGGGAATGCGGCGGAGGGCGCGTCGAGCAAGGCGGGCCAGGCCAAGGACCAGGCAAAGGAGACGGTGAAGGGCGCGGCCGGCGAGGCGTCAGGCAAGGCGGGGTACGCCAAGGAGAAGGCCAAGGAGGCGGCGGACGCAGCGAGCCAGCGGGGCGCGGAGGCGCACGAGCGGTCGAAGCAGGGCAAGGCCAAGGTAGAGGAGACGGCCAAGGAGAAGGCCGGGCAAGGGTACGAGAGCGCCAAGGACATGGCCGGCAAGGCCCACGAGACGCTGCGCCAGACCACCGACGCCGCCGCCGATAAGGCCGCGTCGGCCAAGGACGCCGCGTCGGAGACCACCGGCGCTGCGAAAGACAAGGCTGCCGCGGCGAAGGACGCCGCGGCCAATAAAGCCGGCGCCGCCAAGGACGCCGCGTGGGAGACCACCGGCGCGGCGAAGACAAGGCTGCGGCGGCGAAGGACGCCGCGGCCAACAAGGCTGGATCCGCCAAGGACACAGCGGCCAACAAGGCTGCATCCGCCAAGGACGCGGCGGCCGAAAAGGCCAGCGCGGCGAAGGACGCGGCGTGGGAGAAGGCGGAGGCGGCGGGGAAGAAGGCGCAGGAGTCCAAGGAAGCGGCGGCGGATAAGGCGGAGAAGGCCAAGGAAGCGGCGTGGGAGACAGTGGAGGCGGCCAAGGACAAGGGCAAACGAAGGGTACGAGAAGGTGAAGGAGAAGGCGAGGGAGACGGCGGACACGGCGAAGGAGAGGATGGAGGAGGTGAAGGAGAAGGTCGCCGGTCCCGGCGCCGACGGAAAGGGAAGACCGGAGGGCGGACGCCGACAAGTACAAGTCGGTGGACGAGCTGTGAGGAAGCCGATCGGGATCAGCCATTGCACACCTTCATTCGCGTAGTTCATGTCCATGTTGTTTCCACAGTGTGTTGCGCCTAGTTTTTCATACGGCTCTGTAGTCTTGTTGTTTCAGCCATGATGCTGTTCCTGCTTTGTACAATAAATCTGATAATGTGCAGACATGGCTTCTTCACTTTCAAAACTGGAACGGTGTGGTATTGGGCTATTGGCACACACAACATTAATACATGATCGCTAGGGTTATTACATGTAAGGTGGCCTCTTTTCAAATCGAATTGAAAGAAAGCGACAACAGCCTGCGTTTCCTCTTCAAACCTAATTGAAGAGGACGCAAATTTCTTTTCTCCAATCCACATTACTGAATTACATACAGAATGTGCGACAGATACCGGTTCTGGAACACATTTTGCTTGCTTCAGGCTTCAGACAAGTAGTGGTGCTTCCAGCGCGGGCGGTTGCCGGCGTGCGGCGTCCTGTAGCCTCAGCGTGGAGGTGACCACCAGCGAGAGGACGGCGAAAGCAGGAGGGGATCAGCCTGTGCCGTACATGCTCACCGTGTTCAGTCCCCTCGTCTCGCCGCAGCTTATCGTGTCTGCAAGAAAAAGGCACGATCAGTTGCCGATATTTCCGGCAGAAAACAAAAACTGCCAGGAACACACCATTTTTGTAGCAATTCGTGCTGTTCGTGGCCGATTTCGGAGTACCTTCGTACGATTCGAGGAACGAACAGCGCGATTCCCGCAGGAGATCTTGTCCAGGAAGCTGAGTGAACCGTAGACGAAAGGCGCAGCCGTTCAGTCCTCCCTACCAGGCGCTCTCCAGCCCAACCGTCGTGACCTGCTCACGAGCAATTCAGAGCAGGCAAAAAAGCGTAAGCGAACTGGTAGCGCAGATTTCGACAGGCAAAGGGCAGACATTCCCTGGCGTCAGCAGCGCTCTGGGCGGCCGTATGCTTACCACGACGACGCGTATTGCAGACCGATGACCATGGCGAGAAGGTACATCAGGTTTGCATCTGGCTCGGGAGGACGAAGACCGCGAAGCGGCCGGAGATCACCCCAGAGAATCGCGCCACAAGGTGAGTGAGGGATGCTCAGACGGCGGCATGTTCCATTTGATCTCCTGCATTGCACGCATTTTGTTTTCAGTGATGTGGTCAGACGAAGAATGCAGTCTGCAGTGCGGACGTCTGTGACGGATTTGTTGCAGAGGTTGGACTGTAGGACTACGGACACGACGAAGCTGCAGCAGAATATGATCGCTGGTATCTGCCAGAGAAGAGAAGAGGTGAAATGTTGTGAGGAAAACAAGTTGAGAGCAAAAGAGGAAATTCTCACACCCTGTCAGTGCCTCGTTCAAAAAAGGATTACATAAAATCCAGCAAATGGACACAGAACTCACGATTGCTTTTGAATATCATTCATTCTCAAATCTTTGGTAGACGTAGAAAGCGATTGAGAAGAGCTGGAAAGGGAAAATAAGCACATGTTAAATGAGATCAAATGACAAAGAATGATAACATGGCATGTGCATTATACACTTCAATGAGAAACATCAACTTTCTGAATTTGCACATGGGCAATATGCCAACCTGAGAGAGTTTTGTATGAGTCTTGCAAGCATATACAGGAGA